>OY540834.1:12405000-13800244 GCA_961205895.1 Mythimna pallens | reverse complement strand
GTGTACAAGCAGGTACTGTACCGACTTGACTCCCAGTTTAGACACCCAAATTTAAACTATATAACCCCTTGACAGCACCTAATAAACACAACATAATATTAAAATTTACCATGTTTTCTTCCAGTTATGCCTCCTCCACACGCTCTTCCGTGCGGGCCACAATGCGGGACTTTCTGCACTCCAACCTGCTATCACAATAATCGAGAGATAACCAATATTACCCGCCGCAGCCGCCGCCACAACACTACCCACATCACCCACCCCCGCCGCATCATCACCCGCATCACCCACCACCCGCCGCATCATCACCCGCATTACCCACCACCGCCGCATCATCACCCGAATCACCCACCCCCACATTATTCAGAGTATGGAGTCCAACCCTTCAATGCTAGAAGCCAACCGGGAAAAGAATAAAGTTTCAAGCACTTATTTTATTTGGAAATGACAAATACACAAATATTAACTAACTATAAATATTTATAACCTAACTTAATACATAATGTATATGCAAAAACAATAACAACGGAAACGACCGCCGAAAAGACTGGCAGCATTACTAAGTTGAATGACAATGATAATTATTTGGGCAGAGAACGAGTCAGCCCCCTAGTCACGCAAAGCGTCCATCAGTCGGCGAGAAATATCCTTTAAAAGATGACGTGCTCTCGGACCCCATGACCCAAGCGTTTCGACCTCAAACGACTGAAAACTGTAATAACCAGTAAGGTTACATAATCTTAAAGAAAAGTATGATGTGTATTTTGACGTGCCAACAAACTACTACAAAATTCAAATCCATTTGTAAATAACTGTTACCTATAAAACCACACCCGTACCATAGTGTTGCATCTTTTGTACCTACAGAAAATTCTAGGAATATTGAGATCTGCTTACTTATCATTTTATCTTTCCGAATTAATAATTTAATACTTCTCTTATCGTAAACGATAACATTCTAATTTTATACCTAATTGACGTACAAATCATACTTATCTATTGGTAAAATATATTGATATCAACACTTGTATAAAAAAATTACGATAATAAAACATGTCTTTTATTTTCACAACATTACAACGAAATGAAACTTGGATTTTTTCACTTCAAAGCCATAAAGCATAGTCAATAACTATAGCTGTATTATAAAGATTAAAATAAAAATAAAAAAACTATAGGAAGTGAATACGTACAACTTTAGTTCAGTCCACTCATAGACGTACCTTTTAAAATGTTGCGAAACACTGCAACAGCATTCTTCAAGGGACCGAGTTTAATTTATTGTGTACAGATTTCTGCAGCATTTAAATGTTTTAAGTATGTAATTTTTCCTATACCCCGAAGTTAAAAAATTGTAAACATAAGATACAATCTGTATGTTTTAGGAAATAAAGATTTTTTTTATTATTATTTATTAAGGTGCGTGTACGGTACAGATAAGTCAAACAGTAAAGATATGTTTTAGAGAGTCCTTTTTCACTCGCCTATCGTCAACATCGACCATGGCTTAAAAGCTTGTTGATTCATATAACACAATCCAACGCGATGTTTGACGAAAAGGCAACGCGAAAAAGAGAGATAACGCCTGAAAACTCTGTTAGCATTCAGTAATTCCGTGATTTGAATATTTTACAAAACTTGTTCCAGGAAATACGTGTTTTTTTAATCCCATAAAAAGTTTTTGGAAAAAAAGTCATCATTTAGAATCATGATTAAATTTGCAACGATTCTATTGTTATACTTTTTTGCAAGCACATATAAGCACATATCCGGCTTGATGCAAGAACCACGCCCTCTTACCATATCTCTACTATTTGACATATCGTGGTGTAAGGGCATGAATGCGTATCAAAGCCTACTATGGCATCGATAGGCATTCATAACCGTTCGGATTCATAAGGATTAGTAGCCTTATAATGCCTCCACATACTACTCAATGCAAGCTCAGGTCCCCTATCTGGGAAAGATAATGAGCCGTAATCTGCCACGCCGGACCTGTGCAGGTTGTTTTTTAAAAGCAGTCTTTTAATAAAATAATATAAACGGGTCCTTGATTGCGATCCCATCAGACGGTAAACAGTGATGCAATCGTTGATAGTGAAATGCACTAGTTGATTAAATTCCTATTCACTCTAGCTTTGAAGACACCTAAATTAAAACCGGACGGGAAGACCACAGCAGGTCAATTGTTCCTGTCCTTTCATGTACGCAGCTTAAACGACGAGGCGAAACGTTTAGTCTAAACCGTAGAGGTGTCAACAATGTAAGGGTGGACATACGCCGTACGTCGTGTTGTCCGATAGTAGAAAGGTGATGGCGGATACAAGTCGTGCAATTCCTGCACACACTCTCCAAAATGCATTCCGTAAAATACCGAAAAGCTGGCTACTACTGGTTGGATGGACAAGTTTTTACTAATAACCACTAGGTTATAAGTAAAACTTGATGCACTAGCATAGTACGTACAGGGATAATCCCCAGTTCGTACCACTTTTCATTAAAAGCGTCTAAAAGAGCCTCTGCGAGTTGGTTTCGGCTCCTCGTACGCCTTCCAAAGGTCCAGGACCTCAGGGTCCTGAGATAAATGAATCATAAGTAGAATAATAATAAACATTTTATTTTCAGGCATCAGAGGCCCATAGAAAAAAATACTTAAAATAATCTTAAACAATAATAAACGAATATATCCATCCGCGGAAATCGAGATCGGAATCCTGGTGGCTGGGGCGCGGGGGCCATTGCCTCGCGCGTGCACGTGTGGCCTCCTTTCGGCGGTTGCCTCCTTCTACGAAGCATTACTGTTTCGAAGAAGGAGGCGACCGCCTGCCACTCCTCCTCGCTCCGGATCATGGCCTGTACCAAGGCCCGGCGCGAGAGATTGCTGCCGCCAATCGCCCCCACGAGGACACGGTGGTGCTCTGCCCAGGCGGGGCACACCTCTACCGTATGTTCCACCGTATCCTCCGGGTGATACACAAAATGGTGACTCCCGGACGTATCTTCCG
This sequence comes from Mythimna pallens, assembly GCA_961205895.1. NCBI lineage: Eukaryota > Metazoa > Arthropoda > Insecta > Lepidoptera > Noctuidae > Mythimna > Mythimna pallens. The sequence goes on along the minus strand of OY540834.1, from coordinate 13,797,239 downwards.
CACGAATCCGGTGCAGGAACCCCTCGAACTTACCATGTCCGGTGAGGACCTGTGTCATGCGGAAGGTGAGGACACCGTGTTGCCTTTCCAGCCACTCCTCAAAGAGGGAACTTATCGCCATAATTATGGCGTACTCACTCCTGGACATACGTGTCACACTTCTTTGCTTTCGTTCCAGGGCCCCAGGGTTCTCTTTCACACAACCCATGGCTCCAGTAGGTTTTGCCGACAACTCTCTAGTATCAAGGGTTCCTTCCCTTTTCAGAAATTCGCCGTGACCCTAGCGGGCACCGGTTCTGCTGGGCCCCTACCGTTTGATGACATGTCTTCGAGGCGCGCGTGGGACACTACGCGTCATCGACGATTCGGGCTTGGTCCGGACAGTTAACGAACGGGCGGACGACGAGCTACCCATTGCTCGTCATGTTTTCAGTAGTATAATAAGTTTTTTAAAAATGACTCACAAAAAACATGTGTCATTAAACATAACATCCATGCACTTTAGTTCTGTTTTCATCAAAAAATAATCACTATTACTTATTAACAAATTCATTAGTCATCGACCTCACGTCAATATCGCTTTATCAGTCCGTCTGATAAGAGCCTGAGCGGCTTAGGTAAAATACGATAAATAGGTACAACGATAGGACCCTTATCATTCACTGTTGATTTCACCTGCTGTAAACAAGTTGTTTATTTTATAAAATTATTGTTTTCTTTGTGAACAAAAGGAAGGAACTGTACCTATAAGGTATGATAGTTTTTGTTATTCTTACTTCAATGTTTTGCCCAGTGATAGTTCACAGTTGTATAGAAAGTTGCCAATTAAATAAAGAGATGGTCATACTATTATGTGATCAATAGATTTGGTTTTCGTCAGTTTTGAAAGTGCAAATGATTGACCTTTTAAAGTGACATTTTCAATTTAGGACTTTTGCTTAGTCAATCAGAAAGGTCGTGTTTATTTCCCCCATTTTGTTATTTACGTACAAACACAAAGTATGTGAGGTGCACACATTTTGATAACGTGGCGCCATATTATGTGCTGTTATCTTCTTCAGCGATAGTTTTCATTGCGCAATCCGAATTAAACTTTTCTTATTTTAAGTCGATATAAACATATACAAATAGATAGAGTGACACTTCCCGTTTAGATACCTCTATTTTATGTGGAAAATCATCAAATGACCGCTGACCCGCTGTGGGTGGAGCAAAAGGCAGTGTCAGGCTTTTACTGACTAAAACACGCCTGTGTTCCTTCAGTTACCCTTTTCACTCCAGGGCCGCGTTAACTCTTTCGAACATTCCCGCAGCTCTAACCCAGTAGCCCTTCCGTTCAGACATCACCTTAAGGTAGGCTCCAGGAACCATCCTGATCAATGATATCCAAAATTTCGCAAGTTTTTTTGCATTTTGCAAGTCAGTGTCAGTTTCTATGTTCATTAAAACATGATTTACGTAACAGGTTTTTTATTTACGGAATTATATTGATAAAAATCATGAATACAACTCTCTCATTAATCCTATTGAATGGATATTTCATGAAAAAATCATTAAATATGGTTAGCTACGCGAGCTTAAATATTTATGATTGCCAATCCATTAGTCCAATTAAAATGATTACTGCTTGGTGTCAGCAAAAAGCGTAACGTTAAAACTGTCTGACTGTTTTATTACAGTTATGCCGCCTCCTCACGCTCGTCCATGCGGACTGCTGTGCGGGACATTCTGCACGCCCGGCTGCTACTACTACCGTCCTCGAGTGGTGGAAGTACACTACCATCACCCTCCGCCGCCGCCGCCACCACCGCCACCACCTCCGCACTACCCGCACCACCCACCGCATCATCATCATCACTATTACCCGCCACCACCGCCGCCACCCCCGCATCACTACCTGCATTACCCACCACCACCGCCGCCACCGCCCCCACATATTCATTACGGAGTTCAACCTTGGATGCTGCGCTAGTTCTTAGATGTCATCTGATCTGGGGCGGGTACAGACCTAGGTGTTTTAAGCAAGTTTTATATACCTTACGCACTTAAAAACGGACATCCAAACAACTGTTTGCTTAGGATTGTAGTAACCTAAACCAGAGTAAGCTTCGATACGGAATCTATCAGGAGCAGGTAATATAATTTCGACACAAGCTTCGTGATCCCGAGCTTAGTCATGTTATCTGTGGCCATACTATATGAGCAATCAGAATTAGGTTGATTTTAAGGCAATAATTTAACTAATTTCAATAAAATGGAATGTCCGATTTTAGCAAATACCACTTAATTCTTCCACACACTATAAACATTTTTTTTTATTTGATCTAAACCAGTGCTTGACTGCGATCCCACCTGATGGTAAGCAATGATGCAATCATTGATGGTGAGGCGCACTAGTTTATTAAGCACTCTAGCCTTGAAGGCACCTAAATTATAGTTGGAGGGGAAGACCGCAGCAGGCAAATTGTTCCAGTCCCCATATAAACTAAAAATGTTGAGTTCAGCGCCATCTAGCGAACATGGCCTCGCTCGGGGCCGTAGCTTACACCTTAAAGTGCATAATTAAATTTAAAAATAAATAAAAAAGTGCATAATTGCCAGAAAGAAAAACTGTAGGTATACGACGGTATTAAAACGCTAACAGCACTAGTGTGTACTCGTTTTAACTCCAAATAGATGCAGCAAGAACTGCTACCACAATAATTGCTCTTTGATGGTTTTTTAGTAAACTTCTTTGAACAACATATTCTTGGAATAATGAGATCTGTGTTCTGTAGACTTTTTATCTTACTAAATTCGTAAATTATTGTTATTTATCTTAACGTAAACCATGATATTCAAATTATGTAGATCAGATACCTAATTGTTGTATGTACAAATAAAAATGTTTATTAAAATAAAACATGATTGTCTTTTTTACAACACAACTACCAACTTAAAGGTGGCGTTTTGGTTTCAGTCAAGCAGGAGGCTTAGAAGGCCAGGATAGATTGAACTGAGAAATTAAGTTTTAAAAAACATACTTGAACTGTTGGTGACTATAAATTAATATTTAATTTTGTAATCTAACCTCAAATAGTGTAGCTATGTCAAACTATCAGTCTAATTTTACCTTGCCCACATTATAAGTTACTTAGATTTAGCTACGCTTAAATCTTTTTATATCATTGTATAATATACTAGCTGCTGCCTGCGGCTTCGCCCGTATTCGCCCGCGTGAAAGTAGATAATTATTCCAAGGGAGCATATTACACGTTGGAGCATACGATAGAGGTATGCCCCGCTTGGGCAGCGATCGGCGGCAACGATCTCTCGCGCCGGGCCTTGATACAGGCCATGGTCCGAAGTGAGGAGGAGTGGCAGGCGGTCGCCTCTTTCTGCGGAGCAGAAATGGGTCGAAGGTCGAAGCCTACTGGAGCCATGGAACGAAGGCAAAGAAGGAACAAAGGAGTGGGTTTTAGTCTGTAAAAGTCCAACACGCCCTCTCGCTCTGCCCTAGGGCGTGAGAAGTCATTGGATGATTTCCCACCTGAAAAAAAAATTTTTTTTTTCGCGCCTACTATCCTAATAAATGGTCTCTAACGAGTAGAGCGAACAATATTACTGCACTCGATTATTTCCCCAACATACTGCTCACAAATAAAATCAATTAGAACGCAACAGACAGGAACACAAGTAATTATTTCATCGTTTCCTCTTCAAGGCTACGAAGGGAAATAGCAAACCAAACAGCGCTCTTATTAAGAAAGTTTTTCTTCATAACTGGATTACGTTCGCCAGATGTGTTGGGTTGTGTTCGTATAAATGTTAGGAAGACAGCGATACTATCCAGCTTTATTACTTACTTTGTAATCTAAGACTAAAATCTAGACCATTCTATAATACTATAGAAAGATCTAGATTTTAGTCCTAATTACCGATTTTAGCAATACTGATAAGATCGAAGATAAAGGAAATGCTTATGCGCGTTGCCACTGTAGGCGAGCGTTCGCGAACTGCGAGCAATAGGTAGCTCGCCGTCCAGAAGCCGTTCCACGCCTGCCTCAAAGAGATATCAGCAAAAGGACGGGCTGACGCTGGTTCAGGTTGTGGGATGGTTCGAATTAGTGACCGTATCCCTGGAACGTAAAGGACAACTAAAGGGATAGTTAGGTACAGGTGTGTTTTAGTCAGTAAATAGACAACTAAAGGGATAGGTACAGGTTTGTTTTAGTCTGTAAAGGACAACTAAGAGGATAGGTACAGGTGCGTTTTAGTCAGTAAAGGACAACTAAACGGATAGATACAGGTTTGTTTTAGTCAGTAAAGGACAACTAAAAGGATAGGTACAGGTGTGTTTCAGTCAGTAAAAGTCTGACACTCTCTCATGGTTATTTGAAGATTTCCTTCCTGAAAAAGGACTTATGAGCGTTAAATTATAGGATACTCTTCTTTGACCAAACCAACTACGCAGTCGTTAGTCTATGGGCTGCAGGAATGTTCGAAAGAACTGTTTCCGTGACCCTGGAACGCAAAGGGCAACTTTTTTTTAATGATATAAACTAGTACTTAATTGCAATCCCACCTGATGGAAGACAGTGATGCAGCCATTGATGGTGAAGCATACTAGTTTATTAAATTTACTTTAGCCTTGAAGACACTTACATTATAATCGGACGGGAAGACCGCAGCAGGCAACTGGTACCAGTCCTTCGAAGTACGCGGTATAAACGACCGCGAGGCCGTAGAGGTGTTAACAATGTATGGGTGGAGTCTCTAGAAAGGTGATGGCGTAATCAAGTTATGTAATTCCAACGCAAACTCTCCAGAATGCATTCTGTAAAATAACGAAAGGCTGGCTCCAGACTTTGTAGATTGGACTTAACCATATCTACTTCTAAAGGAATACAGGTGGATGTTAGTTAGGAAAAGGCTAACACGCCTTCTGGTTCTACCCAGAGCGAGTAACGTTATTTGATAACTACGAAGATGAACTCCAACCTCGAAAAAAAATATCTCGAGTCTATACTATCATACATAGGTAGATAAATCAATTAAACAAAACACATATTTTTCCCGTGAAGGTAAGTAGAATCGATAGACTACCTGCTGCAATCTTTACATACTTATAAGAAGTGTTAGTTACATAATAATTGCCTCGTTGGTTATTTTATAAGTATCAGAAAATACCAATCAATTGATCAAGAAAAAATCAAGTACACAAATCTCAATATAATTTAATTAGCTCAAATAACGCACGCAATCTGTTTGATTATCTTCGTGACCTTTCTCTACGCCCACAGGCAGGCCTCCGTTCACAGACAACTCCTGTAGATCCTAGAATTTATATAAACTGTTGTCTATAATCTCTATTCCACGTTCCCTAACAAAGGTGTTTCTGAAGTAAAATCGTGTGGGCGCACTCCTACAAGCCTTTGAACTACGAAGATCATACAAATACCCAAAATCGTTGATTAGGTTTGTAACTATTATTACTTATTACTCAGTAATGTCTAACGCAGTGTGTTATGTGGGTGAATCAACGCGGCAGCTCTGTACTACGTGTGCGCGATGTCGCCACTTCAGCCACTATTTATATAAAACAAATCACCGTACCGCAAGAGTTTTCGCGAAAATAACAAAACAACTAATCGCGTCCGCTTCGCTTCATTCATCGCCGCACCGCACCCATGTACGGTTGATCACGTTGGCCACTGTAATAGAGTGTCAATCATTAGTTCAAAACGCATCGCGTCGCTTTGCTATCGTGATCGCATTGAATCGTCTACGTAACACACCACATAAACATTCGATAAAGCGTGCTAATAATCCCGACTTACGAGTTGTAGGTCGTGGGTTCGAACCCAGGCAGGCACTTTGTGTACTTTATTTCAACACGACGGCGCTCAAAACAGTGATGGAACTACAATATGAGGAAGCCGGTATGTCCTAGAATCAAAAATTCGAAGACGTGTTATCCACCAACCCGCACTGGGCCAGCGTGGTGGATTAGGACCCAATGTCTCTCCTTGAGTGGACCCTGAGTCCCAGTAGCATTTTATCTTCCTAGATCAATTATAATGTTGAAGAGTAGTCAAGTCGAGTTAAGTGCATTATGCAAGGGCACTCAGAACTTGGTATGAAGAATTTAATCGTTTGTGGAACAGCACCATATTAATCCAGAAGATTCCTCAGTGCCTACAAATACCCTATTTTCCTTGCTTCAACCAACCTGTGCCCGGAACCTATTTAAAAACTTCCATGTTAGCTGAAGCAATCCGTAAAAACAGCTATCGAAAAATCGAAATGTTGGGATTGATATGCGCTAACGTAATTTCACGTGGCTATTGTGGCTAATCATCTGCATCGCGCAATTAAGGTTTTCCGTGTGATTTGAATATATAGGGTGACTGGTAATTAGTGTACGATACTTAAACACGTACAAAAAATATCAGCTGTTCAGTAGGTACATTAGGCAAACATAAATGTACCGAACAGCTGTTTTTTTTTCACGTTTTCAGGTTTAAGTATTGTACACTAATTGCTAGTCACCATATATAGAACAGCCTGAAATCATCTATCGGGCAATTGCCCACCAGACATAACACCCGTGTGGTTGGAGGATCCTCCCTTTTCAACGGAGGTTTGCGGGACTTTACTCTCTGATCCGCATACCTCCAAACTGGTGACCCTCGACAAAGAACGTCAGCGCAGCCTTCGTGCAGCCAGTACTTCGTGACGTCATCATGTCTTCCTCAAGCTTTCGAGCCGCTAGTCATACAGTCAGCACCCACGGCTATAAAGGGTATCCTAACCACCAGCATGCCTACCTGGTTATCACCCTTAGCCTCATCAGCGACCTTGGCTAAGCACACCGCACCTTCGACCTGTCACATGAAGAGCCATGAAGAACCTCTCCTGGTCGACGCCAGCAGTTAAGCCCTACGGCGCACAGCACCGCTCCGACTGACTGAAGCCTGCAGCATCATCCCGACTCAATGGGACATCTCACCCCGAATCACTGGGGCATCATCCCGACTCACTGGGATAGCAACACCCCGACTCACTGGGGCATTTCCGCAGACAGTTCCGACTCACCGAGAACTATGCGGCATTCGGTTCCGACCCACTGGAACCAACCTACCACTGGCCTAGCACGCATCAAGAAGCTTCAAGAACCATCGATGTCCGATCTCCGGAAGGGAGTGATGTAGTGACATCTGTGGCGTCACATAAGAACTAATCCTGCATCGCGCAATTAAAGTTCAGCCCGAAATCATCTATCGGGCAGTTTCCCATCAGACATAAAACCCGTCTGGTCGGAGGATCCTCCCTTTTCAACGAAGGTTTGCGGGACTGTACTCTCTGTTCAAAAACTTATCCCGGTCTGGGTGGAGCAAGAGGGCGCATCTGCCAGCAGCTTCACCCATGTGAAAGAAGAACATTATCCCATTGGAGCACACAACAACCCCCCTAGTACTCCCCGTACTAGTTTATATCACTAAAAAAAATGTGCTATTACAGGACACGAAAATTTCAGCAGTAAATTAATATGGTTTAGAAGATTTCTTTAAATTCTTCTAAACGCTACAATATGAACGATCGTCACCGCTACGTTACCCGAGCGCACTTACTATGCAATATATTTTATCAGCCACAATTTAACCGCTTGAGTAAAGTCTCGGGAAGCTAACTTCGTGCAAATGTTATTACCTACTTACTGCATATGTACGTAACACGCAACACTTGGCCGTGTGTGCAGCTGTTACATTACGAATAGTTTTTATTAGGTATAATTGCGCCAAATAATGAATTGTAGGTCGCGGGTTCAAACAGCCAGGCGCATTACTTTGTGTAATTTATTTCATCACCACTGCTCTCAAAACGGTGAAGGAAATCATCGTGAGGAAACCGGCATGTCCTAGAACTAAAACTGACATCCACCAACACGCACTGGGCCCGCGCGGAGGAGTACGGCCCATTCCCTCTCCTAGAGAGAGAAAGCCTGAGCCCCAGCAGTGGGAACATTAGACTGAATATGCTTAGGTATAATTGTCGTAATAATAGTATTTAGGTGTAGGTAAATCTTTAGGCGGCTGAATCAAAGGCCTGATTCAGAAAGTAATTCTTCTGGACACTGCTCATATTGTCAGGAGGTTCCTTTCTCTGAAGACCGGTAGCGAGAAGGGTTTGGGCCCTGTTCCCGATATGTACCAGTCAGATACTGTTTTTTTTTATATTTTTAAATGTCTTTTTTTATTGAAATATTTAAAAATATAATTTATATTATCTCTTTATTCACATAAATACCTACGTATTTAAGTGAATAAAGAGATAATCTAGTATTTATTTATAGTGCACACCAACCAGTGTTCTCATTTTTAACCAAGAGTTTGACTGGTAGAAAATACCGGTATAATTAAGTCCGCACGAAGTTTAAATAAATAATATCATTAATATATTTATTTGCTAAAAAATACGGTATAAAAGGTGGTAAAAAAGTACAATATGAGCAAACATGTTTCGCTATTTTGTAGCACGGACTTGATGATTATGACGAGCTCATAGCTAAAATAATAACAGCCGCACGCTTGCCGAGATCGGTTTGTGGATAGGTGTCCATTTTAACATACCAGGAATCCTTCCTACCTCGGAAAGTTCATGAAACCGTTGGTTCCGGCTGCCATTAATAGACCTTTGACAGTCTTTACTGATAGTCAGAAGCCAGGAAATCAGACACCAGTCTTGCCAAACGGTATCGTGTTCCCCAATTACTTGGTTGTGCAGATCAAATAGGTAGTTGCTTTATGTAATATGCTGGTACTCAGATGCATCCAGCTAGATTGGAAGCCGACGCCAGGACAGTAGGGAAAAGACTAGATATCTTAATAATATGTAGCACAGACTGTCACTGGATTGGTATACATACTAGTCATACCAACTAACGTACAATATAATTATGCCTTGTGCAATGTAGAGCTAAAATGGTCAAATATAACAAAAATGTTCCCCAAAACTGCGCTAAATATACAAGGCATTTGTCTATGTACCATACAAAGTACCTAGGTACTGCAGAGTAATAAAAACAAAATAGCAGAGCAGCACGTAATCATAATATAAAATAGGTACAAGGCCATCGGTAGGTCATCGGCTACTTTTTACTTTAATACTGATTTTGTTATACTACCAAAGCCAAGGTCAAACCTGATAACGAAGCTACAACAGGGCACATTAAAAAATAATACGACGTATATAATTTGTAAGGATTACGTATGACCCTGAGTTATACCAGTAAAGCTGTTTATTATAGCTATGTACCGCTTTACTCCTCTCCAAGCAATAACGTTCTCGGAAAAAGTGAGAACGAAAAAGTCCATAAATATCACATTCGCACACAGTTCGTTACACGGCCAAGGAAACGGAAGAAAAGTCTTAACTCGCGGAAATTTCCCCCTCGGCTTATTCAGCCAATGTTTTTTTTATCAATACGTTTAAGAAGGAAACTGGTTTGAATCCTACTAAGATATGAATTTATTTTGTGTGTATATTTTTTAACGGTTTTAATTGTGTACGGAAAAAAGTGCTCATAAGGGAAATAATGAGCAAACAACAGCAAATGTGAATTTCGGTGACGGTAAAATTCGATGGAGCCATCTCATCATTTAGCAAACAGGTTAATAGTCCCACTGGAATTGTATGTAACACAGGTGCAAGCTTCTGCCTTTACTTGCGGTATAATCCCGGAGCTATGCCTTACGAGACCCAAGGGCAAAAAGGGCACTTTCATGACCGGGAACCCGTGCCACTAATATCATTCTTTATTGTTAATCGATAAACAGTACACCCCAATGGGTATATTTATTGAAGGTAGGATGAGCTGAAACGATCCCCGGTTGGCACATATTTTCGGACAATATTGGAGACAATTTTTCTGTGAATCAAATGTCCAATAATTTCAGGTAATTCTGGTAAATGATAGATTTTATTTGTAGTAGCTTCTCCAACAACAATTAAAATCCATGAAGGAACCTTTACGTATTCTTATAGCAATACGCGTCTTGTAGAACTGTAGAAACCTAATATGCAGGCTTTGTGTGACAATAAAAAGTACATTTGGGAAAACTAAAATTTTTGCCATTTTTGATGCCCAATAAATTATTTAATACGTGTTTGTACAAACTATTATTTTCAGTATGTATACAGATATACCTCTTAAATGATATATTATTTCAGTTGTCTATGTTAAGTATTTTATAAGTATGTAAATAGTTAGAAACTACAATAAAAATACAGAGAAAATTAACTTCAAGAAACAATTAGTTCCAACTCAATTCAAACAGCTCAATATCGAAACGTAAAATTAGAAAATTAATTTCCACGCATGAATACTTCAATTGACCCACACATATAGTTAATAATTGACAGCCTATCACCTAAACACGATTTAATTGGCCAATAAATTGTCAGTTGTGACCTGAATACGTTTAATCCGAATCTACCCAAAGTTAATCGCCATCAATCGGGCGGAGGTAGTGGGGTACATAAATAGGGTGCACATGTAACATCACTTTTGAGCGCAGTCGGATGCTGGAACCTGAGTTACGGTTATGGCGGTCCCGCCTCAGTTCCGGTGGCGCTCGCCCTCGACTATCCGCTGCGATTGAAACTCGCCCCTTAAATTTTTATAGGTCTTTAATAAGAAATGAGCAACGTTTGCAGAAGGTATGCCTGCTTTGTAAACAGGTTGAGTTTGCGTTGAAATTGGATGGTGTGTGTTGACTTTATTAGAAGATTTTAAAATAATTGGGTATACTCCTGTGTTTATTTTTGTACAATATCTTATACTAAATTGCTCGACGTCATAGATGCATCAGCAGTTAGGTAGATTTAAATACATGCAATAGGTGTGCGCGTACAACAATCCACGACCTTGCATGTGGTCATAGATGCATCAAGAGTTTAATATGCAATAGTAATTAATTATGTAATTCACTAAATAACAAATAATACTAAAATTAAATCTTATTCTGAAATTAGCATCGAAATTGATCATTAAATGACACAGCAATTAGCATTTCAAATATTGGTATGAGGAAGAGTGAGGGCGTGGTGGAAATATCTCTCTATCTCTTTTGTACATGAGTGACCCAATAGCGGTGACGTCATATTTCAGTTTGTGCATCCCTATTCCGTTACTTGACAGTTTTCTCTTCCACAAGATTTGAACGTTTTCTAACTTATTTAATTTTGTGTGGATTTGAAAAATTCGGTCTGTTTGCTATTTTGGGTGAAATTAATTTTAGGTACAAATAACAAATAGAAATGTGTCAACAACTCAATTATCCCAACAAATGAAAATAACTTTACGAAATTAAGTTATAAAATCTTCTCTGTCGCAATAACTACAATATATGAAAAAAGTTAAGCTTTATACGTTCTTATGTTGTGTTCTTTCATTTAACCTTACCCACGACATACACGAGATATACGTATGTAGACTGACATGGAAATGTCGAGTAAGATGTAAGACATTCCAAAAGGTTCAATCCGACCCCACCCAATGAGGCGTAAATCCACCTCACATCGTGGGGAGGGTTAATAGTAATACACCAGCATAGCACTTCGTTCCAATTCCTTCTCAGTATAACACTTGTTATGATTACATTCATAAAAATAACAATCTCGCAAATATGAACAATACCCCGCTGGGCCGTAAAGTAATCTCGACATAAGAAATTAGAACATTACTCGCTATTGTCGCGAGACGTATCAAAATGAGTTCCCTCACGTTCCTATTCAAGTAAATTAAATTTTGATGAAATCGTCGTAATGACTGGGGACGTTATAAATTTAATATTTCCTCGGCTTGTCGACATGAAAAAATATGGGAAACTTCTTATTGCTCCGTTAAATTAACATTTAATATTAATGAAAAGATTTGAATGGGAAGCCGTAAACTTGTGTTATGCTTGTATTGTTTGACGTCTGTAAAGCCTGTTTATATTTGCTTTTACGGACCTTCTTTGCTCGCGCCGTTCTGCGTGTAACTAATAAAATATTGCTTGCTTAAAAATTGGTACGCCGTAGACGGTGGTGTCTGTAAGTGCTACGAAGCTCTACGAATAACTCTACGAAATTCTACGAAGTTCTACAAAGCGCGACGATGGTAGGTAATCGGCGTGTTTCCAGAGATTATATCTTCGACTCAAACATTATTGAAACGAGAATAGTTTTCGCTGTATTTTCTTCTTAATTTCTTTATGAAGTGATCCCGATCTGGAGTTTTTCCGGCCGATTTGCAATTTCACGGGATCTCACACCTCTATTCTTTAAAAATATTTTTCACCGCAGCATACCCGGATTTTCCTTTGCTTCAAACTGCATAGTGAAAGTAATTGCGCCCGAAAAATGCCAATACCGTCGCCGTGCACATGACACCTAATAGCGTCATCGGGGATGCGAGAATTGGCGCTTAACACTTGAGTAACCGTCGTGTCTATGAACACAACGTGTATAAATAAATATCAAGTAAGTTTGTTTAGAATTTATTCTAAACGAACTATCTGAACTTCTAATTTCTGAGGTAACGAGGTGAGTTTAGAATTATTTCCCTAAACAGCTATTGATCTTTTTTAAATCAAGTAAATAGGAAAAACTAAAATAGAATTCAGAAAACAAAATTGAAGATTTTTATCAGGAAAATATTTATTTGTGTTCCAAGTAAGCAATGGAGCACCTTCGCAGTTAGGCCACCATGTTTCGCTATACTGTAGTTACACAAAATAATTATTATAGTGTAATAATAAATAATGGAGAGCAGTGGTGGCCGAGTGAAGAGCAGTGGTGGCCGAGTGTAGAGCAGTGGTGGCCGAGTGAAGAGCAGTGGTGGCCGAGTGTAAAGCAGTGGTGGCCGAGTGGAGATAATGGCGGCCGAGTAGTAACGGCCCCGACTTACGTGTTGTAGGTCACGGGTTCAAACCCAGCCTGGCACATTAATTTGTGTAATTTATTTCATCACCACTGCTCTCTAAACGATGAAGGAAAACATCGTGAGGAAACTGGCATGTCCTATAACCAAAAACTCGAAGACATGTGACATTTATCAACCTGCACTGGGTCCGCGTGGTGGATTACGGCCCATTCCCTCTCCTAAAAAGGAGGCCTGAGTCCCAACAGTAAGAACATTAAAAGGCTGATTATGTTATGTAATTTTATAACACAATATTCTTATTGATATGCATGACGAAAAAAAAGTTTTAAAAAACAAATTGTATTATAAAAACCTAACTTCTGCTAGCAGTTTTGCCCTCATGAAAGTAAAAAATTATCCATATAGAACATACTCCTAAAGTATCCTATGTCCTTCCAGGCGATGGTCTACCCGCGTGCCAATTGTCATAAAATCCATTCACTCGTTTAAGCGTGAAGGAATAACAAACTTACACACACACAAACTTACACCTTTATAATATTAGTGTGATTACATTAGGGTACATACCCTACTATATATTCTAATAACTATGTATATAGATAAGTACATACCGATATACATTATACAAACAAAGTTACGTTCTGTTTGTATTGATGTACTGCAACCATACCGCTTCCTTTATACGTAAGGAGTTGCCAAGTAACAGGCAACAAATATACTTAACATAATTATGTAATCAATTGATAGCAGCTGCCATAGAGTACGGAACTACCTACGGCGGTGACTAGAGAAGCCATTGTTATCAATATTCAATTATTTTGCTCTTATAAATATAAAACACAAAATAGTTCTACCTACATATGTTCATTATAGACACAGAGAGACAGAGATCACTTCATTTCTCAAGTTAGGCTTAACGCAGCTTTGGTGGAAGAGAGCTAGCTACAAAAAGCGAAAATGTGTCGCACATCTTTCGCTTTTTACATGGTGAGGCGAGAAATGTGTGCGAGGGACGCGAACGAATGTGCATGCAGTGTGCAACGAGAGTCCATGTTAATAGCAAATAGTCTGTTAGATCAGTACCCAGTTAGTAGTTATAATATTAATAATAAGTCATATTTTTTGTAGAATTATATTATTCTTATTATTATATAGATTTTTTAATTATGGAAGAGAAAACTCTTTCCTGCAAAATACACAATCTGTCGCCTACGATATTCTTTCTGAATAAGGTCGAAATATCGGTGTATAATCTACGTAACGCGGCGTCCAACATAGGCGATTCAACGCAATCGCGAAGTGACTCGATACGCTTCATTCGAATTTAGTGCGGCGGCTCTGTCCTATATGCACGCAAAGTCACCGCTTTAGCCGCCATTTATACATAACAAGTGACCACACCGCAAGAGTTCGCGGAAAAATATCAAACCAACTGATCGCCATCGCTTTGCATCGCTCAACGCTTCGCACCCACGTAGGTCACCGCAATAGAGTATCAATTGCTTGTTCTATTCGCGCCACAATCGCTTCTTCTTTTGTTCAAATCGATGGCTGGATGGAAGGTTTTCGCGTTAAACTGTTTGAGACCAGTAGATGGGAGCACTTATCAAATCCTCCAAAATACAGGTGCATGGGCACTTGGCATTTTAACATGTGGCTCATGCTTAGAACATGGGCATCACACTCACATTTACGAGTATCCGACAGGTCTATAAACCCCCATTTCGCCAAGAAGCGGCCTACCTGGTTGCGCAACCGATCGCGATCGCGGCCGTAAGGTAATTTTAAACGGCCGCTTGAATCGCCTACTTAGCACACTGCGTTAGTCTGTACCGTGTAGACGCTTCAATCGTTTCTGCTGTCATGAACATAGTTATAATTGGGTACTTGACTGATTTATTTTTATTGTTGGTATCAAAGAGTTATCCAAAATCGCAAATTAAAAGAAATTTTCAAATTCATACAATATTAATCAAGTAAGAAACCTTTCAAATCTGGTGGAAGGGAAAACGGTCAAATATCAGTATAAGGATCCATATTGTATATCGAAAAGTGACGTTACTGCTATCAGGTTACGTGAGCTCAAAAGGAATGGCGAGATATTCCCACTACACCCCCATTCTTCCACAAACATTCGGAATGCTAATTGTTACTTCGTTTTGATGCTGTTTTCAGATAAAGATTTCTTTTTATTGTTATTTGTTGTATAGTATAAAATATTGTACAAAAATGAGCACAGACAAATACCCAATTGTTACGGGTCGACGATCCCTTACTCGTAGGATCGTGTCGACAGTGACACGCACTTATATACTCGGCTTCGATGAAAAGTTTAGACAATGCTGCCAATCTGTAGCCGATGTATCGTCTTCGTACTCTATGGCAGGTACTTCGAAACCGCCGAAAGTCGGTCACGGCATTTGGTTCGTAAACTATCGAGTCAGCTTATTGGTTAGTAAATAATATATTGTTCTAGAAGGTAATTAACACACAAGGTTGTTGATATTTTATTCAAAGGTTAAGATACAATTGTAGGACAATAATTATTATACACAGTATTTGTTTGTTGTTTTGTTCTATATATATCTTTCATTACTAATGCGCTCTAATCTATGTTAGCGAGGAATAATTAATTTTATTATAATGAATTAAGTTTTTCTGTAAATCACACTAGTATTATAAAGGCGAAAGATGGTAAAAGTTTGTGTGAATTGTTACTTCTTAACGCTTAAACGGCTAATTTGATTTCAATGAAACTTGGTACACTATGCAATAGCTCATTGGATACTTTTTATGCTGGGAGTACGCATACGACGAATATTCACGATATTTTTTCACCACCACTTGGGCAAAACTGCTGGCATTTGTTAGTCAACTAAATTAAAAACCATTGTGGTGCGAAGTGACATTTGTTAATGTTATTTTACTTTTACCTCGGTAGGCAGATTGCGACCGGTATTTGATTTATACAGCCGATAAAAAAAAAAAACTTGTTACAAGTATGAAAGCTAGCAGTTAGCATGTCCTGGACTAAATGTAACTAAACGTAACTCCGGCCCCCAAGATATAGGCACTGCCTAGTTTGGGTACCACAGTTCAATTTATTGTTAATTTTACCAGTTACTGTTAATATTCATAACATAACTTTTGTATTAAGATACATTACTGGACTTATGAAATTATTATCATTATTAATGAACTGCGGTGTCTAGCTAAAAGCATGACGTTTTGTACAGGACCTGTAACCATGACGCTTAAAGTAAGATTGTTTCATTCTTATTTCCAGTGTGGGTAAGAGATGGCGCTAACACAACCTGTATAGCTCTGTCTCGTATCCACACTGAAATAAGAATTAAACAACCTTACTTTGAACTTCATGGTTATCCCGTAGGTCCTTATATTATTTAGGTAAGCACAAAGAAAGATTAGATGGAAATTCTTTCCTAAGATGATAAAATAGAGTATTATTTCTGTATTTGTTCTTTTCGATTTTAAGTGTTTGTGTGTACATAACTAAATTAATAAATAAAGGATAAAAGTGTTATGGAAATCTTGACAGCTTGTACTTTCTATACTCTTTCACATTTTCTTCCAAATCTTCTGCCTAATGTCCGTTTCTTTCAATCTCCAAGAAAGAGCACACGCATAGGATTCCCAGCCCCATGTTACTTTTACGTCTCGACTCGTGTGTAGGGAATAACATCATTTATCAACAGCTTACGAAGAAAACTACATTATTATGTGCATCTTAATATTAGTTGCACTTTATGCAGTCTTCGTGAAACCACATACAATACATCTTTATTTTAGAATTCCCTGAAACTCACACAATTGATATTACCTTGCTTGTAGAACTGATAGACGATTGTAGTATTTATGCGCCTTGAAAGATATTACGATCAAATCTCTTAACTGCGTAATCGAACCAAAATCAGAAAGAATCATCATTACTTAAAATTACACCATAAAGGAATGATAAATTATGTTTATTTGGCAAATCCATTGGTACTTCCATATAAGTGTTGCAGTTGGGATCGGTTGCATATTTTCATACTCAAATCAAATGTTGGCGGCGACGCTACATCGGCGATAAATAGCTGTTGGTTAATTTATTTACTTGATTAATGTATGGAAAGATAGAGATACAGTTGACTATTCATATCCATACTTGCATACTGTACAAAATTATAAATTTGAAAGTAACTCTGTCTGTTAGATTGTAACCTTTCACGGTTAAACTACTGAAACGAGTTTGATGAAATTTGGTATGGAAGAAGCTTCGGCTAGTTTTTACCCGATTTCCACTTCGCGTCCGCAATAACCAACATTCACGCGAACGAAGCCGCGGGCAAAAGCTAGTAGGTTATAAATAACACTTTTACACGTCACTTTTTTTCGTTGATTTGAACTAGATGAGGCCGGTGTTTCTTAACTGACTACCCTAAAAAACACCGAAACAAACTCAAAGATTAAAGTCTCTTTTAGAGTCCATACAGAAACATGCAATGGTCAAAATTTACATTTTATTTCTTAAAGATAAAACATATTACCTTTAACATGTACAAAAGATGTCATAACCAAGAACGCATTCAAGTAATCGACCACCTTATTTTCCCTTGCGGCCTTTCTTTGTTCCACAAACTTCGCCCAGCACAACTCGCAATAAACAAACAGGATATGAAAAGTAGCCTCATTTCGCTATAAAATGCATGTAAGAACCAGTAATTTCAGCTACGGGAAGAAGCAAAAAGGATCACGGAGCTGCGCGACCCCACACTTAATTAAAAACTTCACAACAGGTTGCTTCCCGCTGCGTTCAAAGAAAAACGAACGCTATTGCAACCCTCCTTATTAATATAACTGTACATCAATCCATAACATAGTACTCGTACCTATTGTGTCAAAACTCGCACAATCATTTTGTTCAGTTACTTCAAATATTTAGACAAAGGAACGTTGACAATAAAAAACATTCGGAATGGGATCTCTATTTTTGTCGGCATTATAGTAAAAACCTTTTTGTCGGTAAACTACTGGAAATCGTGGTTGGGAATCTAACTATTGACGCTATAAATAACTATTTGAAGTGGTAATATGCTTGACAGAATTTAAAGATTCATCAGAAGAACATGTATTAGAATTCGAAGATTGAATACGTGACGTTAATGCATTAATAATTATCAAGCTTCTAGAACGAACAAAGTAAAATAAGTCTAAAAAATAACGTACACTTATGTTCGAAATAATGCGTAGGCGGCGTAGGCGCTCGTGTAGCGCCTTCGTAGCGGCGTAGCTCCTCAATGTCTACGGAAGTGATTGCTACCACGAACGTTTGCTACTTAAATATGTATGTAGATATGGTACTCCACAAGACAAACCATACTACAAATATGAGCGTAAACATATGAAATTAAAATAACGGGAACCATACAGTTGAATTTATTAAGCTTGTAAGGAACAACAAAGCGAATCCGGTATGTTATTGCGGCCCGTTTCGATGCAAAATGCCACGTGGTTGAAATATGCGACACCAAATGAAATCATAAATTCCGGTAAATACGAAAGCAACGCGAGAGGTGCATCACAATGTTGTCCTGCCTCCTTGTAATACGCGTGCTCTTAGGTATTGCTTTTTTTTATTAAATCTGACGACATACTTCTACGATAAAAGTAGGCAGACAACACTATGTTGGAGACCATGTTTGTTAGATTTTTTTTTGCTTTTACTGTATCGTTGTTAAGCTATGATAAAAAACATACACAATTTTTATACCTCTTTTTATGACGAAAAGCGCAAAATATTTCCCGAACAAAAAGAGCGGCTCTTAAATAGCCTTTGAAAAGAATCGGCAAGGAAGTTAGAAACATTAATTAAATCAGTAAAAAATTAAGAGAGTTATAAAGCTCTTAAACTTTCAGTCAAGAACATGACCTTTTTCATGAAATGGAGTTGGTTTGATAATGATCAGGCCTTTAACCAATATTATTAAATGTGGCTTCTGCGTTTTATCATGATAAGAGTTACGTAATTTATTTATTTATGTACACACAAACACTTAAAATCGAAAAGAACAAATACAGATAAAAGCGTACAACGATCCTGCTTATTTCTAACGAAATTTCTTCCAGCAGACCTGCGACAGGAGAGTTGGATGAGAGATGTAGACGCAGTGTGTATTAAATAATATAGAGAAGAATTAAATAGACTAATTATTATCTAAAATAAATCATATAATATTATACATTATACAATAAATCATATTATATATTACATACATATTTAACAGTAAATAAATGTACACATAAATAGATACAAACATAAATTAAATTATAATTGCCATAAACTTTATTTTTATTGTACACAAAACATCTGAATCTATTTGCACCTATATAAAAAGAAATGTTTCTACCTATATCCACCAGTGTTCGTTATAGGCTTTGAAAACATCCAACCAATGTGCCAGAAACCGGTTTCATTAGAAAGTCAATACTGCGAAGATGGTTTTAGAACATTACGTTCTTGGATAAATTTCCTATAAATTGAACGCATTATATTTTATAGTCTATGCTCTGCTATAATTTTTTTCGGTTTTTTTGTAAAAAGTAATATTTCCGCCGCCATTTTATTATGGCGCCCCTGCAGTCACTAACTTTTTGACAGTTCGCTTCCCGCTTCGACAGGTTAAAAAAAATGCAAAATACCTTTTATTCCAACAAATAAACCAAACATATTTATTTTTAACGTAGTGGCACACGCCACGTATCTGCTAGTAGTTACATTATAAATACAAAAGGCAAGTGTATTTTTTTAAATGATCTTCATTGGCATTACTACTATATCGAGGGTGCGTTCACAAACTTGTACACATTTACAAGCCACTCACACCTGGAACAACAATCTGAAGACAAGTTAACCCAGGACTTGGGTTTTCTTACAGCAAACCTCCGTGTGATAGGTAGACTTGCACACAACTCAACGAACTTTATTTTTTAACCGACATCAAAAAGAAGGAGGTTCTATGTTCGGCTGAATGTATTTTATTTTTATGTATGTTCACCGAATTCTCGGTCAATTGTGGACTGATTTTTAGTTGGTCTCATAGAAATATTGTTATGATCTGATGAAGAACTTCGAAGATATGGAACGGCACTCCTCATAGGATCATAGCAGAACTGTCGTAACAAGTAAAATGGCTTTGTTTATACTTTTAGTCGATGACTGACTGAAAGGAGGGAGAAAGGATATATCAAACTGATCTGATGATGAAGCTGGAAGATAGGCACCGGAACTCTGTAATAAATCAATGTAACCTAACCGTGTTTGGCATTATTACCATTGTCACGAGATTCTCTTTAGCTAGAAGGTACCATCGAGCTAATCTGATGATGATTAGTTGAGGGGTACTTTTTCGTTGTGCTACCACACCTAAAAAGTGTAAAATAAAATACTTTTTACAAAAAAATACAACCGATTTCAAAGTAAAAAACCGGGCAAGTACGAATCGAACTCGCGCACTGAGGGCTCTGTACAAACTTACCTATGAAAACAGTTCAATTCCCGAATTGAGTTACGAAGATTTTACCGAATCGCAAATTATGGAATATTATTATTATTATTAAATACTACCATGAAATCTAGAGGCAACAGTCCTTGCACGCATACACGATTTGCGCGTGGAGATGCAACGCCGGGGCGAAACTTCTCTGCCGCAACAAGTCGTGGCATGGCGGACAAAGTTCCGGCGGGATCTTATGGTGAAATGGCGACAGCGATTGTCGCAACCTAGTGCTGGGCCCGCCGTAATTATGGCGGTAGGTCCCCTCTTTGAGGAGTGGCTGTAATGACCTCACCGCGTCCTTACCTTCCGCATGAGACGGTTCTCACCAAACACGGTCAGTTCGGGAAGTTCCTGCACCGGATTCATACGGAAGTAACGCCTGGGTGTCACCACTGTGTAGACTGCCCGAAGAACACGGTGGAGCATACGGTAGAGGTTGTGTCGCCGTGTCCTCGTGGGGGCGATCGGCGGCGGCGATCTCTCGCGCCGGGCCTTGGTGCATGCCATGGTCCGAAGTGAGGAGGAGTGGCAGCCGGTCGCCCCCTTCTGCAAAGCAGTAATGTTATCAAAGGCGGAGGCCGCCCGTGCACAAGGATACCGATCCTGATTTCCGGCCACCGTACGCGCGGGTTTTCGGACGGCGGACAATGGGTAGCTCGCCGTCTGACCGTCCGGTAACCGTCCGGAACGTGGAAGCCTAATGGGCCATGGGTAGTGTGAAAGTGTAACCCGGGGCCCTGGAATGAAGGCAAAAAATGAAAAAAGAGTTGGGTTTTAGACAGTAAAAGTCTGACACACCCTCACGCTCCTCCCGAGGCATGAGATGTCAATGGATGACTTTCCCATCTAAAAAAAGGTCAACGAGAAATACCCTTTGATTTCCTTGAGAGTGTCGAAATATACGTTTTTTTGCGACATTAACGGCGTCTTTTTTCGCCAGCTCAGAAGTTTGATTTTTTAGTTTAAATTTCAGCTCGACTCTTCCACGCGTTCTCGACAGACAGACGGACAACAAAGTGATCCTTGTAAGGGTTTCGTTTTATCTTTTAGTGGTACGGAATCCTAGAAAAAACGTCTTTTTTAGATTGAAGTCGGTTGTATTTTTTTTTGTAAATAGATTTTTTTTTATGTTTGATAGAGATTTTTTAATCCTTCTTTCATGACATGTTGATTATGTTTTTAGAAGGCTAAGGCTGTGATGTGTAGCATACATTCTTCACTACATTGAAGTTGTTTCCAACTGTTGATCTTGTTCTTCTTCCTTCCCTGGTCCTATTATTTGGGATCGGGTCTCCTCACTTTCCTGCGCCAAGCTCCAATCAAAAGCCCAAATCTTGCCAATTTTGGAAACTGGAATTTCTTGAGGTCCTTCTCTATATTTGTTCTGATAGGTGTAGAGCAATTTGAACCACGTGGTCCTCACTACGCCTTTGCACCATCTCATCATCTGTTATTAGTATCAAAATTTTCCAGAGATCTGCTACTATTAATTAGTTATGTAGTAACGAAAACTTCGGGAGAAATTCCTGTAGATAAAATTCAATAACACTTAGTATAAGCCAATTAAAACTAGGACTTTATACTTAGCAGTTAGGTACGCTGACAAACAAGCCCTACAAAATGTAGAAAATCCAGTTAAATTCACTTGCGAATTTCTAAAATTAATTACCTCCCAAAATCAAAACCGAGCTCAAATGCAAATCAGTTCTGACGAAACCATTTTAATATTCCCGAGATTATAATGTTCAATATCGCTTGCGGTCAATGCCCCTCCTTTGAAGCTTACATAGCGAAATGGATGTGGTCGCAGTGACGGACATAATTGTCCCGTGGAGCAGTGATATGCGATGGCAGACCGCAATGTAGTGGTCGCAAACCCGGCTCGCTTGCGACTTCGGCATGCCGCCGAAGTAAATCTTGGAACTTGAAATATGTTTTAATTAAATGGTACGTATATTTTAAATGTATTGGAAATAAAATTCTAATTTTACCAATACAAGTCTCGTAACATCACAGGACCGTATGCCGAGCTTACGGTGGAGGTCTGCCCCGCTTGACCGGAGCGCCGTCGTTACCTCGTGGAAGCTGTCGGCGGGAGCGACCAGTCGCGTCCGGCCCTGTTTCATAGTATGGGAGAGGAAGAGACAATTCTCACACCCCGGCCACCACAGGAAACGTCCTGGGCGTCATGAATCGCAGGACGATTTTCGACCACCGTAAGTGTGGGCTAACTGATGGCGAGCAATGCGTAGCTAGAAACCGAGGTCCATGGCACGTCGTGGAGCCGTCAGCAAAATAGACGGGGTCCATTAATGCTTCCCAGGGCTGCAGAATTGTTCGAAAGAGTTACCGTGGCCCAGGAACACAAAAGACAACTGAAGTATCACTGCAAATTAACAAGTGCACCGACGGACGACACTCGGTGGGTGTGGAACTATTGAGAGAAGATGTTTTTGGAAGGCTAACTAGTGAACTGGTTATTAAGAACTATGTAAAGACCCTTACCTAGAGATCGGAACCGAGGAGTAGCTATTGCCCAACAGACGCCACAAAACTGCCCTGTCTCTTATTCGGCCCTTCACCCTAAGCATATTGCGGCAAAGTTAAATCTACTGATTCACGCCTACGGTACACCAAGCGCCACCACAATGACAACGTAGAGAGAGTAGGGAAAAATGTCACACTAATATTAAAAAGGCGAAAGTATGTATGTTTTATGATGATAGTGTGTGTGTGTGTGTTTTTTTACTCTTTCATACCTAAACGGCCGAATGGAATTGGAAGAAATTTGGCATACAGGTAAACCATATCATGGAATAGTTTTTATCCCGTGAGTATGTTCCCTTGGGTTAATTTCCTATCTTCACATGGACGAAGCCGCTCGCAGATACTAGCAGGATAATAATTGTAAATAATATTATTAAGTTGTTAGCTGATTTTAATTGAAGTGTGTTTCTTAATTCAAGAAGTCCACACTATTTGTATATTAAAACATGAGACAGAACCACTTTTTAAGTATATAGCATATATATTCAGCCTTTTAATGTTCCCACTACTGGGACTCAGGCCTCCTCCCTCTATGAGAGCCACCACGGGAGCCCAGTACGGATTGATGAATGTCACATGTCTTCGAATTTTAGGTTTTCCTCACGTTGTTTTCCTTCACCGTTTTGAGAGCAGTGGTGATAAAATAAATTACACAAAGTAATGCGCTTGGCTGGGTTTGAACCCGCGACCTACAACTCGTAAGTCGGGGCCGTTACCACTCGGCCACCACTGCTCTTTTTAAGTACAGTTGATGAATTTTGTGATTTATAGCAGCTAAAGTTTAAATAGATAAGGAGTAAAGTAGTATAAAGTTTAAATACCGTTTTTTTTTTTCTTATTTTTATAGATGAATTGACATGATTGAACAAACGCGCCTCCTAGTATAGCAATATTTATTTAAATCTTCAATATACACAAGTTAGTACAGTTTGAATTTCAGTACTATAAAATCTCATAAAGATTTATTAAATTCTTTGCTCGAAAGAGCTGTGGCTTCCACTTTAAATTTTAATAAAATCATTTTTCACACCTTGCCTTCGTAACGCTCGTAACGAGCAGCTAACGTTTCATGAAGCCTAATGGCTGTTTCCAGACTTTTACTAATATGTGAAACAGTAAAACAAGCTTTTTGTGTTAGTTAGTTAGCTAACTGCCCAAATGAGAATAGTCTCGCGATGGTCCATTATTACAATCATGAAAGGAATATGGCTCTTAAGAGACCAAATCATTGTCAACAAATTATAATATGAGCGGTAGAAACATTTGGAAAGTAGGAAGCAAGTAGGCACAATTTCAGTAAGTAGTCTATCGCATTAATATTATGCAAGAGGGCAACGTTCAACACGTCCGTAGCCGGGGCTGTGCTGCGCTACAAATGCGAATCTAATGCCACTATAAATCGTGCCCCCTCTCCTGCGCATACCCCCACCCTCGCCCCACTCCCAGAGCTCCAATAAGTAGGAAAATGTAGCGTGAATTAGTATCGATTAGGAACCGAGCATTTCAATCTCAGCCAATTCGGTAAACTACAATTTCCATGTGAATATATTTTTATCGAAGGAGCTCAGTTCGTTACAGGTGTCGGGAATGAGATCCTTTTTTATTGTGAAAGACTTTAAGAAATACTTCGCTAAGTTGGGTAAATATAATTTGTCACTCCAGAAAAGAAAGAATGGGAAAGGAACGCCTCCAGATTTTTAGGAATTTATTAAAGGGCCAGAAGCTTATGTGGGTATCGTACAAAAAGGTTGTTTAAATTGATAAATTCAAGTCTTTGATATATGCTTCTTAAACCCATTTGAGCTTTGACAAATACCTTACATAAAATGAAAGTTTAAATGATTTTCAATAAATATTAAGAGGCACCTCACCAGTCCGTACGCTCTTACGTAAAAAGAAACGCAATGTTTCAAATAAAGCCGTAACTCAACACACCTTTACTCTCTACATGAATAATAAATTGAATTTATCAAGCATCTGAGGAAGAGTATCCGTTACTTAAACAGGTAAAATATTGAAATAAGGTGAGTACCTAAATTATTTTATTTAAATTTCCGTCACAGCGTTCCTGGCTTGCTAAATAAGAAAGTGTAGGGAGATGTACCGGTCTCCTCGCTGCTCAAGCCGACCAACTAGGAGCCCGCGCATTCCGCATACATTACTGGCAGAGTGCGCTTTCTACTAAATTAAATTTTGATGTCTGCCCGGATAACGCTGAGTAAGCAACTCATTTTTTCATAACAGTCGTCCTGAAATTGGATCTTAACGTTATATTTATTTGTCAGCGTAATCACTAATATTATAAAAAGGTAAAGTTTGTTTTTTTTTTTGTTTGTAGGAGGTAATCTCAATCAAGCTGCCGAAAGTACAAGTCAGACTCCTAAAATTTTTTTACCGATAGAAAGCTGCTTTATTCCTGTGTAGCATAGGCTACATTTTATGTACGCGGGCGAAGCCGCAGGCAAAAGCTGGTAAATTATAAAGACGTATTGCGTTGTTTGAAATGTTTGATGAAAAGAAGGGACGGTGGGAAATTATCAAATAACTTCTCTCGCTCTGGGTGGTGCGAGAGGGAGCGTTTGCCTGTTACCGACTAAAACCCACCCATGTTCCTTCAGTTACCTATTCTTTACGTTCTAGGGCCGCGGTAACTTTTTTTGAACAATACCGCAACTCTTGCAGGCATTAATGGACCCTGTCCATTTTGCTGACAGCTCTTTAATAATAATAGTAACCATTTTATCTTCAGGCATCGGAGGCCCATAGAAAAAATACATAAAATAATCACACGTCGTCATGTGCTCACTTACGGTGGACGACAATCGCTCTGCGATTCCCGACGCCCGGGGCGTCTCCTGCAGCAGCCCTGAGAGCCAAAAAAGATTTTAGCTTCGTAATTTTGGAGATAAAAAGGAGTAGTCCATTTTCCTCTAGGTTCTTAAAAAACTACCTAACTACTTACTAACCACATCATCCAAGATTCGAAGTAAATTGCCAGTGACAGACGCACAGACATACGAATAATAATCAAATAAGGAGTCCGATTTTTCATGCAGACGTTCGGAACTCTAGAAGCTAAAATAGTACCTACCCAGTACCCTACATTTGGACTTTAAGGGCTACCTATACAAATGACTTTAAAGAAATGGAAGCCCGAAATCCCGAAGGCACGGTGTTACCGAAATAATATGGCCTCGCACAGTACTTTATAATGTTTATTTGAAATTAAACCGGCGAGGATGCAGCCGGGATGCTGCGCTGCGTCGAGACAGAACTAACAAGTTTCTAGGAATTAATGCGCCGCCTTCAGCTAAGTGTCGTCGTCCACTGTCTATTATGAAACGATGGCGCAAAATCACTCGTTTCACTGGATTTTTTGTTATATTCTTCAAAACCTACAAAAAGAATAAGATAAACAATCTTTAACCAATATAGTTTTCTTTTTGTTAGCCTGCATTGTGTCTCGCTGCTGGGCAAAAACTTCCCCCTTCTCCTTCCAAACCTTTCTAAATTGGACGATCTCTGGCAAAGTTTGCCCCGCGAACATGATCACATCGTAACATCGCCTTTAAAATAATATATATAGTAGTTTGGAGCCTAATCGACACTACGTACAGTTACACCTAGATAACTGGGACTTCAAGGGACCTGAAAATTTGTCTCAATTAAAGAGGTATTCCACTTACCCAGTGTCTTAGATATCCAGGTATAAATAAATATCTGTCTCATTTACAGAGGGTTCCATAAATAGAGATGAGAATAGAGGTTATTTCAGTTATTGAGGTGCGATTATTACAATGTGTAATCTTAAAGTGGGGTTACTTTAGTCCTGAGGTATAACTTTGACCCAAATCCAATAACCAATAGAAACACAGTTTCTCATGTTCCTATTGGAACTAAGCTATAGCCTAAGCTGATGCTACAGTTGCACACCAGGCTCTAAGTTACCCCACTTTACTCCGTACCCAGAGCGTCGTCATCTCTATCTACCATACCATACCAGCGAGACCGTCTCCTTTTAAATCTCGAAGTACCAAATACCTGTTACACTGGTCTATATTTGTATTTATGAAATACAAAACAAATCATTTACCCTTGAAATTACTGGACAGGAATGTGGAAATTGCCGCGATGAATATTTAATGATTTTAGAAATGTGACGGTAACATTTCCCTTGAATATTTTGAATGGCATCCTAAATTATGTATTTTACCGACGTAATTGTATATACCAGTAAATAGGTACCTTCTCAAGATTTGTATTCAAATTTCTATTTGATAATACATGTTATGTTAGATTGAAGTACCTAATGAATTAAATTCTAATTGTTGATACTTGAAAACAGTTACTGGAAAAATAAAATTATGAGTCCTTCGACGATATAATCTTCCAATCAATAAAAGTATTCTTGAAGGTTGCAAGCAAGTAGTATTGCCCAGTAGAATACGTGGAATAGTATGGAATCGATGCATTAATTGTTTCCATTACATAAAGTAACATTTGAATGAGGACAAATATTCTAAGTGAAAAAAAAAATCGCGTTTTTCTGATTACAAATATTCTTACTGATCTTTGACATTTCCGAAGCTTCCAACGCAAATAAAATAGTGTAAATCCTGACGTATTTATAGGATACTCTAAATACGGTACTATTTATTGGAAAAGTTCTACTCGGAATGTCATCTCCTGTATCTGATAAATGATATTCAAAGAAAACGCAACATTTTCTCGGAAAAATCTCAGTTTGTCGTTTCAGTTTTCTCAGCCATCCGACGTCAGTGGAGAACGGGCCGGAAGGCGCAAATGACCGGCTCGTCGCCACTCGGCGCCACAGCCTAATCTTTATCCTCGAACAGTATTGCAGTGTTCAGTTAGCACTTCTGCTGCGCCAGCTTATTATAACTGCTTATTGCCACTCTGTGCCTAGACTATGTCATAATTGCGGAACTGAATGTGTGGGGAAAGTTCATGCGCATATTGAAACTTATTAGGCTTAGTGGTTGAGAAGCGACCAACTCTATTAGACTCATAGACATAAACGCATAATAATATCTTCATGTCTGCTTATTGAACTTCCACTGATGAAAATTGTTTTGTTACTAAAACTAAGAAATACTCAATGTTATATACCCACGAATCAATGGTAAGCTACACATCGTAAAACTTGAAATAAGGAAACAACAATATACCAATACAAAATAAAGAACCCAGTATATTAAAGAACTTAGGACACTCCGTTAATTTCCTGTCTTTATTCCCAAGCTGAGCGCGAGAAAGGCCAATTTAAATTAGTTGTTTCTTTGACTGTTAAGATTGATGAAACTGTCGCGGGCACCGAGTTCAACACTTGAAATGATTTCCTTCCAAACTTTTGCCAAAGGTTGCTTCATTATTAGAAACCAAAAATAAACTTGTTGTGGGTTAAACAATCTTAAATAAGATTCCGTTTGAGAATGAATTTCAAATTTTCTGATAAAAAACGTACCTTGTTGAACATTACCGAAACAGCCTAAAACCATTCCATGCTGTAGGTAAAGTGAGGAATTACTCAGTAAATAAATTGCTGGATTTTTGAAGGCTTTACGCGTTACCGTGATCAATGGGGAGGCTTTGCAGTTTGTAATGGGTGGATTTACCGTCTCATTCTATCGCAGTGGTATTGCAATATTCCGTCTCTATCTTTGAGTCTCAGGCTATTTCAAGAGGTCGTACAGCCCATAAGTAAAGTAAAACAAAGGGCTGTCAGTTCTTGTTAGCAAAGATTTCGGTTGTTTTTACTCTCTGGTTTCCTGTCTAATTTGATTGATTTCTGAGTGAGTCTTTACTAAAGTAAACAAATATACAAATGTTTTTTATAAGGATTCGAGAACCATTTACAACAGCTAATTATGTGTGAAAGTATTAAATGCGAATGACACTCCATTAGCCAGTAAGTGTCAAATGAGATCCGAACAGTGCATACGATTTAACTAAAAGCGTACAAAAGCTTAACGATCCGAGCACATATCAAAACGTTGACAAAAATTTTGCATTCGTTAACTTTGTAACATGCAATATCACTTTACAGAAGCGTAGAATAACAATGGCTGCATTTTTAAATGGTTTGAATGGAGCGATACATTTAAGTTAATTAGTGACTTCGGGTGAAAATAACCTGCGCTATTAAAGATTCAGATGGCAAAGTGCAAATCGGTGTCGTTGCAGTCGCCGCTGCATTTAGACTGCCGCGCCGGACAGCTCGGGCTGCACACTTACACATGCCGTCTGCTCCTCAAATAGAAGCCGTCGCGCCTCCAGAACGGGAGCTGCTGCCGATGCGAATACATATTAGATGAGCTACGTGTTAATGTGTACCTACGTTGTCTTGTTAGGATTCGTCACTTCGTATAGTGTAGATCTAGTGTGAAGGCTATAGGAATTTTGAAATAGCATATTCTTTCAGGATTAAAATGAGTCGTTTTACGATTTTGATATAAAATGTATTTATTACATTAAATATATATATTTAAGAAAATTTGTAAAAAAATCTTTATATTCCGAAATCGACTCGAGTACGAATTGGTTATTTCACTTTTTTTACGTGGGTAATCATCAAATGACTTAAAAGAGTGTCCGATTTTAACCGACTAAAACCCACCTGTGTTCGTTCAGTTGCTCTTTGCGAGGGCTAGGATACTCTTTCGTACAATATTACAGTACACTAGCAACCCAGATATATGCAGCTATACACTATACAGCAACACATAGTCATATGGACCAAAAATCGCTACATAGACATAACAATTGAATGGTCCACGCTCCCGAACTATAAAGAACCTAGACTACACTGAAAATAGCGACCTGTAAACGTGAAAATTGATTTTGACACATAGCTCTATATCTGAACTGAAACTCGGAAAGCCTCTTGTATAATGCAAAACCTATTTCCGGAATTTACCTGTCTGCCCTCAGAATATGACAATTGAAATATTGCTTCTCCATTACCTGGCAACACAGGCAATGCTGGCAACACTACTTTTAGATTGGCTGTGGAACTTCAATTTAAGACATAATTGGAAGGTAGACATTTAGACAAGTTTATTTTTGTGCTAGCTTGCGTCTGGATCGGAACTGGCTCTTGTTTAAAGTTGGAGAGGTAATTTTAAAGCCAGCTATGTTCTACGAGTATTTTCATGTTTCATTTTCACATCAATACCTACACTCGTCATATTATATTACGACTCCTGATTTCCAAAATCAAAGACGTAATTCTCTCTCTTTCTTCTATAATAAATGATGATATTTGAAGGCGAGCGAGACTTTTTGTTTTCTTTGTTTAGGAGAAAAACTCCTAGCAAACTTTTACGAAGTTTCCAGCTGGGGATATTTATTTAATGACCCTGCTTCCATTTTGCCGAAAATTTTGAAATGAATGGTCACTTAAAAAAAAGTGAAATATCCAATTCGTACTCGAGCCGATTTCGGTATATAAAGATTTTTTAACAAGTTTTCTTAAATATATATCTACCACATATTTTCCTTGTTTGCATAACTACACAAAGAGTGTTTACTCTGTGCGTAAATTAAACAAATAGCGTTATATATTTACATAACATTATTTTTATGTTATCTCGTTATAGAATATTTTATAAACTCAGACCTACATAATCGTATAAATAATAAAGTACCCTCAAAACAAAAACTTCTCAAACCCCGAAACCGAAATTTAAGCAGACATACTTGACGTCACATAAGTAGAGACAGATTCCGTCGACAAAGTTTGTATTCGGTAAAGATGCAATGACAAAATATTTAGGCGGGGAGGCTGGGGGAAGGGGGACGCGGTCGGGAATCATTGAATGTTTCCTGCTTGCACAACTTCACCAGCGAGCCGATCTTCCGACGAACAAGTCTTGTTTTCATTGGTTTGTTGTACTTCACCGCGGCTGACGTGCCTTTCCAAACTTCCCCGGTGGCCCCGACTCGAGTGAATACTCGATACATTGTACAATTTGTGTCTTGTGCTCGCCACTTTTGTACTCTTACGTATGGTTAAACTTGGGGCAAGATTTCTGTTCATCTTTCAATCGCTGATTTAATATACATACAATAGAAAAGAATAAACTTTATTGTACACCTTAATAGTAACAATTTTACAGAAACTTAAATGTATGGGTACAATGGCAGTCTTATTATTATTATTATTCAAACAACCTTAGGATGGATTATAAGAACTCAAACTAAAAAAGAAGGTATTCTGCGATGTATTGCTACTTTCCTAGTAAATATCAATGAAACAACATTTTTCAAAATATGTAAGCCACGACTTACGACGACGACAACTTTTATCATGTCTAAACATCTGTAGCAGCCTGACGTTGAATTAGATACAAACTAAGGTTATGACAATAATAGTCGTATTAACTAGGTCTAGTGTAAATAGCCCATGTATCTTCTGTTAATTGACATTTATGACACTAAGTTATTTCATACATATTGCTGTTTGAAAACTTGACTAGCCATAAATTAATATCTAATCCACCATTAGTCCATTAACAAGGCAACTGGTTCGGAATCTATTGTCCGAAGGCTGGAAGCGATCAATGTGAGCTTTGCTTGGGGGGCTGTGAAGTTAGATAATTAATTACGGCACCATAAAGCCTTGGTTTGGATCGTAATAGTGCCCAGGAGCGTCGTAGCCAAACTCTGGCCATACAATACCCTATTGAATCTAGGTAACACGTTTTTGAATTACTAGCAAAATGGATTAGCGGCTGTGGAGGGGACGTGTGCAGGAATTGATTTGAAGAGCGTCGGCAACACAAGTTGGATTACCGAACGATTGATTTATAGGATACTAGTGCCTCATTCAATAGACTGCTTGAGGTGAATTTGGTTTAGAGGATCAGAAACCGTATTATGTGACGGCTATGTATTGTTATAGAATATTAAAGCGTAGTAAATGTGAGTAGAACATTAGTGCAGAGTCGAACGCGTGGAGACGCGCGTCGACAACACTCGCATTAGCAAATAAATGAAGATAGAATGACGCTCATGTTCGACAGCTGACACGTTACTGCCCCCGAGTAAAGCACGGCAACGCGAAGCGACGCGTGAATACGCCCGCCTCTAAACAAGGGTCGACGCACGAAGGCACGCGTCATTTCAATATTTGCATAACACAAAGTACCTAATAATGGGAAAATACAGATGAATTTACTATAGACGAAAAACATGACGCGTCGCGACGCTTCGACTCTGCGCCAATGTGAGTTGGGTCTATGAGAATGTACTAAATGGTACAAATGTTTCAAGAAGATAAATTCGTGCCTGTTCCATTGTAAAGCACCTTAGTGCTTCTCTTAGGCGAAATAAAAGACGACTAAGAGGTTACCTAATTACTTCAGAGTGGTAAATATCTTAAAATGTTCACTCTATGTATAGAGGAGCTCATAGCTAAGTACCCATTAAGTAATAACAGCCGCGCAGGTCGAGCTCCAAGGTTAAGCATCGCTTGTCGAGGTCGGTCTCTGGATGAGTGACCACCTCAACATACTCGAAAAGCAAGTGAAGCTTTCTTTTCAGAAAGGTCTGATGGGCCTGCAATGGATAGGTTTATCAAACTACATGTCAAACATGCGGCTTGATAAATCTACCTTATGGAGATCCAACTCGACATAAATGTTCACTGTTTTTCATACAACCGCTTTTACGCGATTATGACGTTATTATATATTTTTCATTAGATATTTTGGAAACACTGGATATTATCTAGGCTTCTATTGAAATCAATTTATAAGTTTTACATTGAAATCAATGTAAAACTAATCCAGAGAGATACTAATCCAGGGAATAAGAGCAGTGGTGGCCGAGTGGTAACAGCCCCGACTTACGAGTTTTAGGTCGCGGGTTCAAACCCAGCCAGGCGCATTACTTTGTGTAATTTATTTCATCACCACTGCTCTCAAAACGGTGAAGGAAAACATCGTGAGGAAACCGGCATGTCCTAGAACCAAAAATTCGAAGACATGTGACATCCACCAACCCGCACTGGGCCCGCGTGGTGGATTACGGCCCATTCCCTCTCCCAGAGAGGAGGCCTGAGTCCCAACAGTGGGAACATTATAAGGCCGACTATGCTATGCTATGTACGATAATCCAGTAAAGACCTCTGAAAATCTGCTATTTTGCATGAACTTAGACACTACATAATTTACTCAAAAATTTATAAATTCAAAAAAGTATAACAACAGAAGCCTTGCAAATTTAATCAAGATTCTAAATGACGACAATTTTTTTCAAGAACTTATAAGGGTTTAAAAAAAGCACGTATTTCCTGGAACAGGTTTTGTAAACTATTCGAGTAATTCACGGAATTACCGAATGCTAACAGGGTTTTCAGGCTCTCGCGTTGCCTTTTCGTCAAACATCACGTTGGATTGCGTTAGATGAAGTAGCAAGCTTTAAACCATGTTCGATGTTGACGATAGGCGAGTGAAAAAGGACCCTCTTAAATTGAATCCTGCCTTTTTTTGTACTTGTTGTTTTACTACTAACATAAATTTTAAATGGTTTTGTGATACTAACACCCTATGGCCCTACGATGCCTGAGAATAAAAGATTTTTGTTTTATTATTTATTTAATCATTTTTATTGGTCCCGACTGTAATTTGTCGATATTTGATTACACCAGTATTGCCAAGGAGTGTCGTGTTGTGCATTCCACCGTAGGCGCGGGCTTGCGGACAGCGAGCAATTGGTAGCTCACTGTCCGACCGTCCGGGAACCGTCCGGACCGAGCCAAAGTCGTCGACGGCGCGTATTGTTCCACGCGCGCATCAGGGAGATGTCAGTAAATCGTAGGGGCCCAGCAGGGTCGAAGCCTACTGGGGCCATGGGTAGTATGAAAGTGAAACCCTGAAAGTGAAACACTGTATTTGCGATGGGTCAATGATACCCCATTTGGCCAGATTATCTCTGCAGCGGCCAACCTGAACCCGTGTTGAAATAATAGAAAACCTTTTAAGATAACACTTTTTCAAACGCACTAAACTACGTACTCTGAGGTAAATTTAAAAAAAATATTCAACAATTCTCTTAAAAGAGATGGAGGGCTCAAGTATTTTTAAGAAAATTACCGAGAATCAATTCATCAATCATCGGAGCGTATAATGCAGGGAATATTTTAATTTAATTCAGGTGAAAGTGTAATAAGTGAAGATTATAGAGCAATTGATCAATCTTAGCTAATCTGCAGTCAAGTGCCGGTGACTGAGCGTTCAGCGCCGAGAAGTGTCAATAACGTAGAAAAATGTTCCAGAGTACTGTCGGGGACAGAAGGTTACACGTTTTATTATTATGTTGATATGGTTTTTTGTTTCGTTATTTTTACAATATCGAGACCTACGGACACAGTGTCCTAATATACAGATTTTTATTTCAATATATTTCCACTGTCCTTTCGGACAAACACTGTTTAGTCATCATTATCATTATCATTTCAGCCGAAAGACGTACACTGTTGGACATAGGCATCCCCCAAGTGTCGCCATAATGACCAGTCCAGTGCGACACTGTTGTCACTGTTGCAGTTGTGTGTATATAATATATTATATTGAAACAATAAATTTGGTGGTGTCCAAATCGTCAGAGAAAAAATATTGAAAATAAAATGTGTCGATTCGGACACTGTGTTCGAATATATTGTATCCAAATCGTCAGTAACTCGTTTTTAGGGTTCCGTACCTCAAATGGAAAAGACGGAGACCTTATAGGATCACTTTGTTGTCCGTCTGATTGTCTGTCTGTCTGTATGTCAAGACCCTTTATTTCGGGAATGCGTGGAGGTATGAAGTTGAAATTAAAACCATACTCAGGTCTGCGGTCCCTTGAAGTTGTGAAAAAATCAAACTTCTATGTTAACGAAAAAAAAAGATTACGGTCATTTATGTCGCAAAAAACGTATATTTCGACCCTCTCCAAGAAATCAAAACTTCATAGGGTAGGTACTTCCCGTTGACCCAAAATCCTGAAATTATTGTTATTAAAAATTTACTTTTTTTCATATAATGTAAACCAAAATTCACAAAAAAGAATATACTTTTATTGCAATTCGGAAAAATATTCGGGACTCCATTCGAAAATTTAACTATTTCCATAGGTCGCCCGGGTGTCACCATTGTGTGAACCGACCGGAGGACACGGTGGATCTTACTTTAGGGGTGTACCTCGCCTGGGCAGAGAACCGCCGTGACCTCGTGGGGGCGCTCGGCGGCAGCGATCTCTCGCGCCGAGCCTTAGTGCAGCCCAAAGTCTGAAGCGAGGAGGAGTGGCAGGCGGTCGCCTTCTTCTGCAAAGCAGTAATGCTAGCAAAGCAGGCGGCCGCACGCGCGAGTCAATGGCCCTCGCGCCCCAGCTGCCGGAATTCCAATCCCGATTTCCAGCCCCGTAGGCGCGGACTCGCGGACCGCGGGCAGTGAGTAGTCCGCCGTCCGACCATCCGGTAACCGTCCGGACCGAGCCCAAGTCGTCGACAGCGTGTAGTGTTCCACGCGCACTTCAAGGAGATGTCAGCAACCGTAGAGGCCCAGGGGTGATGCGAAAGAAAACCCCGGGGCCCTGGAACGAAGGCAAAGAAGGAACGGGAGTGGGTTTTAGTTAGTAAAAGTCTGACACTTTCACCGTCAAAGGGCGGGAGATGTCATTTATTTATTTAGTATTTATTATATTCTTTATTGTACACCACAAAAACAAAAATACAGTACAAACACACCATTGGATGATTTCCCACCTTAAAGCATAGCACTTTTTAGCTTATTCATAAATATTTGACGTTCTAAGTAGAGTACTGTCGGAGACAGAAGCATAGATACAGGCCTCACAGGCTATAGCTTATTCATAAATATTTGACGTTTTAAAGTCAATAATTAATCGGACTAACATAGGTAATTAAATAAATTATCTTGTCTATTATCTTCTAATCATTGTTAGGTAAGGTAGGTACCAATACCTACATGTCGTAGAACATACGAAATATGTACCTATCTCACTCAAAATACTTACTACATAAATAATAAAAACCCTACGCTAATTACAACCAACTAAATTTAAATTAAATATGGCGTCAAAAAACTCTTCCACCTTGCTGTCAATTGGAAATATGCCCAAAAGACCGCATTGCCAGTAAAAAACAAAAAAAATATATACATCTACATACTAATACACTTATGGATAAAAGCTTCAAAGTTACCTAATTTTAAAGAAAAGCACAACTTCGTCTTGTTTACGAAGAGAAGCTTTTTAAAATAAACTCCATCTTTAACTTATACTAAGTTAAAATTAATTATGAAAAAAAATGGACATTAAGGTCGTTCGAAGAAAATGTTGTTATATTTAGTCAGTGAACATATTTAAACAGAAATTAAAAGGTGGCAAGAGGAAACGGGCCCGAGGCAAATGGCACCGTGCTCTATCTACATCGCAGCGGAATTAACTGGGTACTGCCATCTAACCTCTGTGCCACCCGCCCGTAGTACTTAATGCTATAACCGATTTTCATAACAATGTAAACTCTATTTATTTCAACCAGGCATGCTCAAGCATCTCTGTTTATTTTTAAGATGTCTTCTATAACCTCAGCCTTATTTACAAACTCTAAATCACTTTCCTGCTTTTGTCCCGTATTATTTGGGATCGGCTCAAGCTCAACACGTTGTTTTCTGCCATACTAAATAATTCCATTTCAGATCAATCTTCACACAATCCATCCATCTTTACTTTGGCCTCCATGTATACTCAACTCTTTTATATAATATTTTTAAACTCAAGGTTACTAATCATTAGTTCTTAAACCAATTAAAATGTTCCTCGCTTTTTATTAGTCTACCTTTCAGTCCAATCGTTTCCACTTAACTCGTCTTTAAAATCCCTAATAGACAGTCCATTAGCAATTACAAGTATTTGCAATTATAAAAAAAAATCTTTGCAAATCTTTTTAAAACGGACCATTCTTCGGAGCTTGCTGAAGCTTCACGCTTGTCTGTCTCTCTTCATAAATAACGCTCGTTTAATTAATGTCCCATTGGTTTGTTTAAATAATTAGTATCTATTCATTCTTTTTAATACCTCGAACGTGCCTTTGAGTCTTAGCAAAGCTGGGCTACGACATTAATCGAAAGAGTTAACGTGGTACTGAAACGCAAAGGCAACTGAATGAACACAGGTGTGCTATAGTCAGTTAAATTCTGTCACTCCCTCTCGCTTCGCCCTGAGCAAAAAGACTTGTTTTTTGTAAAGATTCTTTACAGTAGCTAAGTATCATTTCTTACAGAGTGAATGAAGTATCATTCATGTTCGTCTCCCGTTACCAACCTTTATAACTATGTGAAAATATTAATGAACGCTTCATCGTAACAAGCTGCAAAACTGAGCCATACGTTTTGTATTTTTTGCACAGCATCGACTGAAACTTTAATAAAAAAAAAAAAACAGCTTTAATTAACCGAGTTCCACCTATATGATTATTGCAAGCTGAAAAGTCTGAAAACACATTAATTTTTAATCAAGTGGAGTGCAGCTAGTGGTATTTTAGCTAAGGAATTGACAGGGCCGTGGGGAAATCAGCGCCGTAGCGACATGCGAGCCAAGCCTAATTCAACTTTGTACCTACGTCTAAACGATCTCAACGTCACCTCATTTTAATTGGTTTAAATACGCAATGCATTGCCAACTATGTATGGGTCGTTAAGCGCGTACGTAAACGAGCCAGCCAGAATTCCTGCCGATATTATTAACGGTAAACTTAGTAGTGCTACAGCTATGGAAGGGTGACATTGTAAGGTTGAAACATACTTATTTAAAACTTAACAAAAAACAACCTATTAATTATAATAATAATTATATTAATTATTATTTAAAAATGACGATACTGTGGGCGCCGTGATATATACCGATTGGCTGCTGCATTGTGTACCGTGGTTTCGATAACCACACAGAAGAAATATTAGGCTAAAAAGCCTCATTAATTTTTCTGGGTCTGAACACAAAATAGAGATAGGTACAGAAGTCAATATACATACAAAGCGCGCTCGAGCAACGCACACATAGATACCGCTCACGGACACCATATCTGGGCTCAATTCAGCTCAATACGAGCTCGAGTGCTATCCGTTTGAGACAAGCGTCTGTGAACTTTTTTGTGGGAAAATGGACCAACAAAAAAGACCTTATTCTAACTGTACAGTGGACGGTTGTTTAAATTCAACATTAAACAGTGAATTGGCGTTTTTTAGGCTACCCTGTTGTTTCAGAGAGGTAAGTAGATATTTGCTTGTATTTTAATGGTTTGTTTTAACGTAACACAGAACAGGTAGGTTAGAGAGAGAAGATTTTGTGGCCATGTATTTTTACAATTCAGGTTAGGTAATATAAGGTAGGTAGGTATTTATCACCGCGCCCGGTCGCACTCGGAAAATTCGGCGCCACGCGCTTACTCTAGCGCGATCACCGAGCGTAGGTATGAAAAGTGAAGTACATACATGAGATTGACTTCTGTACCTATCTATTTTGTGGTGTGGGTGTCTCGTGTATGTGAATTTACATGTTTATGAACGCACCCACGATTCTGCCCTGCGTTCAAAAATAACCAGAGTAGGGTATAGTCGCTACTCCAACCGTTCAAAAATACTTTGAGTTGAAACCCAGGGTCGTTCTTTTATAACTCGAGTTGCTACCTTAGAATTAACCCAACTAACTATAACTCCGAGCAGGTTGGGTTGGTATAAGCGGCCATAAATGACACTTGCTTGACATTGACAGTTGAACTCTACATTCACGTTCAAAAATGCGAGACTAGAGTATCTACCTACTCTGATGACATCATTAGAGTTAACTCTAAGCTCTTTGAACGCAGGGCAGGACTAATTCCTTGTGTATCAGAAAAAAGAAAATTGTTTGTAGAAGGTAATCACAAGAAGAGTAAATACTGGACACTCAAAGAAATATTTAAGAGTAAGATGACCGACCAAAATAAAAACCAAAACCAGGGAAACATGTTTACTTCCCACCCTGACGTATGCCTGTCAAACTTGGCCCCTGACAAAACGTAATTTAGAAAAACTTAAAGTATGTCAAAGAGGAATAGACAGGAGTTATATGAACTACAGACTGAAGGACAAAATGCTATCATACGAAGTCAAACCAAGGCAAAGGATGTGGTCAGGAAAGTGCTTGGCTTGAAATGGAAATGGGCCGGACATATCCAACGAGCATCAGACGAAAGGTGGACCAAAATCACCACTAACTGGTACCCTATGGGAAGAAAGTGCAGACAAGGAGCACAAAAGAGATGGAGTGACGATATTATAAAAACAGCACGAAAAACATGGGGCAGAGTGGCCCGAGTCAACGTGGAAACGACTGGAGGAGGCTTTTACCGCTGTCTAGCGGTCCTTGTACAGACCAAATATATAATTATTACCAACTAGTTATAAAGGAAAAAAAAACATTGTATTTTAAAAGGAAAATGAAGCGATTTTTATTTATTATTTTATTAATCACAAAAAGTTGGTAACCTGATAATAATAATTCTTTCATCGATTTATAGCTTTTCTGTCGTCAAACGCCACAAATGCTTTTCTCATCAGAAAAAAGCAAAAAAAAAATTAATAAATAAAATAGTAAATAGTGAATAGTATATCATATACCTAGTTACTTATCTATCATTATGTTGGACTAAACTATAGTCAGCATCATTTCAACCGAAAGACGTCCACTGTTGTATTTAGGCTTCCCCTAAGTGTTTCTGTGCGTGTCGCATCCATCGGATTCCCGTGAGCATCACCACGTTATCTGGGGCTACGCCTTGTGGGAGGTTTTTCATCGCTGCGTCTTCCGGTACGCGGTAACTAGGTTAAACTATGGGGCCCAAAATATTTGATACCGTGAAAGTTTTAATATAATTGGATAAAGTTTTCTATGTTAAACTCCGACACGGAAACTTACTAACCATTTTCCTTTTAACCGTCTTTTCAAAACAACGTATAATTTTCCTGGTCCATTAATAAGAAATGTGTCTTTCAAAAGAACTTCGAAACACCTAGTTCCTTGTTCTACGAACGTATTGATTTGAATTTCAAAGAATTGGGTATTATCCTGTGTTCATTTTCGTACAATATTTTACGCTGAACAACAAATAACAATAAAAAAAAGTAATCTATTTTCTGAAAACAGCATCAAAATTGGTTATTAAATGTAATAACAATTAGGATTTTAAATATTGGTATGGGTAAAGGTGGAGGCGTGGTAGGAACATCTCTCTATCTCTTGTACATATACGTAATCTAATGATGATGACTTCATATTTCAGTGTGTTTTTTTTTAGTTCGGAAATCAAGAGAATCCATGGCTATCGCTAACATCTCTATGAGTTGCACGTGCAGCACTACGCGTCGGACAACTCGGGCTCGGTCCGGACGGAGAGCTAGCCATTGCACATCCTCCGTAACCCCACGCCTACGGTGGCTAGAAATCAGGGTCGGGATCCCGGCGGCCAGGGGTGACGAAGTCCGTTCCCTCACGCGTGCGGCCGCCTCCTTAGGCTAGCATTATTGCTTCGCAGAAGAAGGCGGCCGCCAGCCACTACTCCTCGCTCCGAAACATGGCCTGCGCCAGGGCCCGGAGCGAGAGGTTGCTGCGCCGAACATTTCAGTGTGTGTATCCTTATTTTGTTACTTGAAAGTTTCCCTTTCTACTGGATTCGAAAAACTACTCTTTTTATTTGCGATTTTGACAAAAATTTTAGACAAAAAATTTGAGTCAACTAAACAATTGCCATACAAAATAAAAGTTTTCGTTGTGTCTTGTAGCACTCAACACCGCTCTCTTTTCCCAAGACAATTGGTTTAAAAGCATCGGAAACATGATGCTTGCGAGTACAAGAACTTACATTATTTCTACAACTTCTGTTTATCACTTTCGAACACACAATATTACAGATATTTTTTTAGTTCATGGCGATTGGTACAGCAATCAAAATAATGTTTATCGGAATCGGTGACCTGGTAAGGGTCGTGGGAATACAATGGACATGAGATGCACAGGACTGGTAATTGTGGCGACACTTGGGGGAGGCGTACATCTAGCAGTGGACGTCTTTCGGTTGAAATGATGTTGATAATGAAATTGTCATCATATTCTGATCTTGGGGACGCCACGATTGTCAGTGTCAGTAAGTTCCCTCTTTATGGAGTGGCTAGGGAGGCGCTGCAGCATCATCAACTGACACAGGTCAACAATGGATATAGTAAGTTCGGGAGGTTCCTGTTCCAGATTCAGACGGAAGAAACGCTCGGGTGTCACCATTGCGCGGACCGCCCGGAGGACAGACACAGTGCAGCATACGGTGGAGGTGTGTCCCGCTCGGGCGGCGCACCGCCATGTCCTAGTGGAGGCGATCGACAGTGGTG
Organism: Mythimna pallens; assembly: GCA_961205895.1. Lineage (NCBI taxonomy): Eukaryota > Metazoa > Arthropoda > Insecta > Lepidoptera > Noctuidae > Mythimna > Mythimna pallens. The sequence goes on along the minus strand of OY540834.1, from coordinate 13,755,780 downwards.
ACTTTCAGAGCTAGGCCCTGGTTCAGGCCATGGCCCTTAGCGAGAGGAATGAAATGCGGCAGGCAGCCGCAAGCGTGAGGGAACGTACATCCTCACAAGCTCGATTCATTGACGGCGCGTAGTGCTCCACGCGCGCCTGAAGGTGGAGAGAGTTCTCAACAAAACCGTAGGGGTCTAGCAGGACAGGAATAGGCCTGCTAGGGCCATGGGAAAACTCCTGAAAAAGAAACACGTGGTTCTAGAACGCGAAAGACAACTGAAGGAACATATGTGTAGTTTTAGTCACTAAAAGTCTGACACGCCTTGGCGCTCTACCCTCGAGTGGGAGAAATCATTAAACGATTTCCCACCTCAAAACGAAAAAAAAGCCTATTCCGATCTGTTGACTTTTTCGTTTCCCTACTGATGATTTCTTTTTTCAAGCAGCCGAACAAAAATCCAATGCTGAGCATAGGTATAGAACTTGAAGTAAAATGATAAATAGGTAACATTTACTACACAGCTATGTTGGTTGTGGTTGCAAATCTGACGTGCAATAACGTACTATAAGCATATTGGCGCCCTATCTGGGTATATTAACCCTTTAAATGGATATTGATGTAATTGAAATTATCGGCTACCGAGTTACTGATGTCACGTAAGCTTGTTTAATGACTTACCTCTGAATATTGGCATATTGGCTTTGACTGGATATTAATTGAAGCTTTCATTGGGGTCTGTGTTCCGCTATGCACGTTAGAAGATTGATTATGAAATAGAAAACCAATAACTTGCACCATAAACGAGCATCATTGTCTAAATGCTTGCTTTATTATCTATATAAACACCCAAACATAAAGTTTCACATGGAGTTTGGAGTGGAGAATTTTGCTAGTTTTCATACACAGTTTTAGCTAATTTGCATTCTAAATTCGTGGTTGTTCTCACGTAAAAGTTTAAACGCATCGTAAACATAATGTCAAACTGAAAAACATTTAACCACTTTCAAACCTATTTTTTTTTTTTTTTTCAAAATGTTAGCAATTTTTCCTTCCACATGAGGATCCTCTCCCTCACGGTTTCAGCCACCTCCTTCGCTCGCATTACTGCTTCGCAAATCATCGATATAAAGCTGTTTTATAATATTAGTATCGATTTATTGGTCTTTTATTTTGAAAACTTATCGAATCATTCAAAGCTGCACTATTCTTGATTGCCACTTTTTATCCACATTTAAATCACGCGAGTAAAGTAGCAGGAAGTAGCTAGTTTTAAAGTCAAACCGTTACAAATCTTATACAATTTCATCAATTTACCATATCAATAAAACGATAGAACCAGTTCAATCACTGGAAACGTTCTGATACAAAGCTCTTAGAGTCAAAATTAAACAATCGTAGTCGGGAATGCGGGCCCTTTGCGGAATGTTGCGGTCGCGCTTTGAGCCGCGCCTCCCGGGTAAATGGCAGGACCATTTAAAATATTCCACTTTCATTGAAAACGTTCCATGGAAGCTACGTTTTTCTGGTCGGCTGTGTCATCAAATTAAAGTTCATGGATTTTTTATTTGATTTTATAAACAAAAATATAATTATTTGCATCTACTTGAATGAACTTGGCTTACTTGTATAATCTGATTCGATTTGATCTAAGTAAGTGGACCTATAAAACATCAATATGAACGTAGGTAAGCAACTTGTATATAAGTGTATAAAAATTTGGCTCCGTGGCCCTGGAACGCAAAAGACAACTGAAGAAACACAGGTGGGTTTTAATCAATAAAAATCCACTCTAGAGCGGGAGAAGTCATTTGATGAATTACCATTTCAAAAAAAGGAGTTACTATAAAAATGACATCTAGCAAACTAAAATAATCTTTTAGCTTACAAATAGTCAAGATGAAAATTGTAACGGATCCCTAGTCGTCGACGGCGCGTAGTGTTCCACGCGCGATGTCAGAAAAACCGTAGGGGCCCAGCAGGGCCGAAGCCTACTGGGGCCATGGGTTGACTTCCGAAAGAGAAACCCGGGGTCTTGGAACGCAAGGTAAAGAAGGAACATAGTGGTTGTCGGCGCTCCACACATGCATGGACCACCGCGGGGAAGGCGCGGGGGTCGGGACTCCGAAACCGGTTCCACAGCGCCGCGCAGCGGCCGCGGTGCGCCTTGCCAGACACTGAGCTCAAAGACGTCGGCGACTCCGGGCATTTCTTTTGTACCGTCTTCTTACCGTTAATTACACCTATTTTAATACAGTCCACTCGTTTCAATTACTGATTCCCAACCGAGTCTATCATTGGTCCTTCGATTGCGCAAATAATTACCGGTATTGCCGTAATTAACGCCGTCAACATCATCGGTCGTCGTGTTCGCCTGTGTAGACTTTGACCGCGCGAACGCCACGCGGTACGACCACGAAGATTGTAACGGAAGGAGTCGTTCCCGAAGCAGCCTGCATCGTCATCGTGGACGCTCATGTCATACTTATGGGAGTATAATACTGTATTTGAGTGAGTCGTTCCAATTAGTTATTATTTCTGCTTTCTTTTTATGCCGAAAAATTGACGATTGTTTTTTTAGTGTTCATACAGTGCTGCAAAATTAGTGCTTTCTTATGCTTATCCAGATCACTGCTTGTAAAACACGCATATTTTGTAACAAAACGCGTGATAATTAGCTACTTTGCACGACGTCAACACGTGTTGAGCAGTTGACCTTGACAGTGATTCTCGATCCCTTTCACTAACGCACAGCTGTTTTGCGGTTTCTTATCTATTAAGTACATTTGCACTAGCGCGTCTAGCTGTTATTTTTATTCACAATGGCAGATAACTTAAAAACATTGATTAGGAAACGTAGTTCAATTAAATCGAAGCTTACTATTTACAGCAACAACTTAAATCTAGTAAAAAGTAGTTCCACAATATCTGAGTTGCAACGTTTAGATTTAGAGGAACGTTTTAATAAATTCGAGACCTTACACACCGAATTTGACGCCTTTCAGACACAGATCGAAGTGCTTTCCGATGACGACGAGTCTGCGTTGGTTGAGCGTGAGGACTTTGACCGTCAGTTCTTCAGCCTGGTGGCACTCACGCGCAGCCTGATCGGAGTCTCGGCCAACGCTGCTACGTCGGAGGCGGGCTTCAAAGATGCTGACTCAGGTGCACATGTTACTTTTAGGAATTCCTTCGTACGTTTGCCGAAGATAGATTTGCCTCATTTCGATGGGAACTACCAATGCTGGCTTGAGTTTAGGGATACCTTTGGATCATTGATTCACGACAACACTAGCATAAGTGATATCAACAAATTCCATTACCTGCGAGCTTCACTCCAGGGAAACGCAGCTTTAATTATCAAAAATATTGATTTTAAAGCCGATCATTATAATCTTGCCTGGGACTTGTTGTGCGAACGTTACAATAACAACCGTCTTTTAGTGAATAACCACTTTCAAGCGTTATTTGAAGTCGAACCCATAACAAATGAGTCAAGTGTTTCCATCAGAAACCTTGTTAATACTATTAATAAAAATATTAGGGCACTAACAGCATTAAAAAGGCCCACTCAACATTGGGATGATATTATCATTTATTTTATGGTTAAAAAATTAGACTTAACAACAAGACGAGTCTGGGAAGAGCATAGAACCAGCACTTTTAAAGAAGATCCTACTCTGACACAATTTTGTTCCTTTTTAAGCAGGAAAGCAGACTGGTTAGAATCAGTGGAGTCCAGTCATGGCACTTCTGATAGGAATACTATTGTCGCTTTAAATAATAGTCATAATTCCAACAAATCTGAGTCTAAACCAAATCAACCAAATAAAAAAACTGATAACTTAAATAATAAAAACAGTAAATGTCCACTTTGCTCCCAAGCACATATATTGTTTAAATGTGAACCTTTTAGAAACTTGTCCATCGAAAATCGCATACAAAAGGCAATTGAATTTAAAGTTTGTATGAATTGCTTACGCTTTGGACATACTTCAAACAAATGTAGATTTTCACATTGTAAATATTGTAAAACAAAACACAATACGCTTTTACACTTAGAATGCAACGAACCTAAGCTAGCTTCCAATCCATTGCCTTCTGTCTTGCCTTCTGCTTTGCCTTCTTCAAATGTGGCGCTGTCAGCCAATTCCATGCAGCTTGCTACTTCTGCGCATGTATTACTGTCCACAGCGATGGTGAACGTGACTGGCGTGACGGGTAAGAAGTATACTGCGCGCTTGCTACTGGACAACGGCAGTACGGCGAACTTTGTTACGCAGAGCTTGTCAGAGAAGCTGGGTTTGTTACGACACGGTACGAGCACCAAGGTAACGGGTATTAATAACCATATATCCACCAGTACACAGTCTTGTCACCTCTCAATAGAATCTTTATACTGTGATTTCACTGTCGATATCGAGTGTCATGTTTTGCCAGAAATCACAAAGGTTCTACCCAGTTCTTTAGTAAATATTAAACACGTCCCTATTCCTTCAGGTCTTATGCTTGCAGACCCGAACTTCAATGTTCCGTCGGTCGTAGATATCCTGGTAGGGGCTGAAGTATTCTGGAATGTCTTAGGTAGCAAAACGATAGACTTAGGGAAAAACCTACCTAAATTATGCGAGACCAAGTTAGGTTGGTTAGTTTCAGGTAGTATTTCGCGCCAATCATGTTTTTCCGCTATTGAATTTTGCCATCATTCCAAAGTCACTCCCAACCTCACTCATTTTTGGGAGCTTGACAATGTCGCTTCAAAACATTCACTCTCACTTGAAGAGAGAATGTGTGAACAGTCTTTTGCACAAAACACTGTTAGAAATGACGATGGGGGATTCGTCGTCACTATGCCGTTAAAAGGGGATCCTAGTACATTAGGTCATTCTTTTACTAATGCTAGAAATCGTTTTCTTTCTCTTGAACGGCGATTTAAACGCGATCCATCATTTTATAAAAAATATAATGACTTCATGAAAGAATATGAGCGCCTAGGTCATATGACGTTAGACTCAGACTGTACTCCTTCACCAGAAAACTCTGTGAATAAATATTACATTCCACATCATGGAGTTATTCGCAGTTCCAGCACCACTACACAACTACGCGTAGTATTCGACGCATCAGCTCCTACCAGTTCGGGCGTGTCACTTAACGACATACAGATGGTCGGACCCGTAGTTCAAGACGATCTGTTTTCCATTGTAACACGTTTTCGTCAGCATAGGTACGTGGTCTCAGCTGACATAGAGAAGATGTACAGGGCCATTGAGATAAATCCAGTCCAAAGACCTCTTCAAAAAATAATTTATAGGTTTGAACCTTCAGAGCCTCTTAGGACCTATACTTTGAACACGGTTACCTATGGAACCGCTTCTGCACCCTATTTAGCCACTAAGTGCCTAGTAAGTCTGGCTGATAACATTGAGGATAGTCGTGCTCAATGCGCCATACGACGAGACTTCTACGTTGATGACTTTCTTAGTGGAGGGGATACCATAGCTGAAACTGTAGAAAATTCAGAAAAGGTACATTCGATTCTATCATCAGCAAAATTAAATTTACGAAAATGGCGGTCAAATAATCCTGAAATTCTCAAACAAATCACACATAGCAACGAGTCAGATAATACTTTACATTTTTCTGAACAAGGGTTAAACTCATCTCAATCAAAAACCTTAGGTCTTGACTGGGTCTGTGACTCAGATTCACTCACTTATAACATAAATATCACCTCCACTACTAAAGTCACCAAACGTCATGTCCTGTCTGTTATCAGTACGATCTTTGACCCATTAGGACTCGTAGGTCCGTGTGTCGTCGAAGCAAAGATGATCATGCAGCGACTATGGCAAGATAAGTACGACTGGGATGACGAAGTATCGCATGAAATCAAAAACCTTTGGTCTACATTTGAAGGCACAATAACAGCATTGAACAACTTAAATATACCTCGTTGGGTTTTGCTTGAAGACTCAATTACGCATGAAGTACACGTGTTTACCGATGCGTCCGAGAGGGCGTATGGCGCTTGTGTGTACATTCGGTCTTGTAATGGCAGTGGATCCGTAAGCGTGCAACTTCTAGTATCTAGAAATCGTGTAGCGCCCATCAAACCAACGACGATACCGAGGCTTGAACTTTGCGGAGCTTTGTTAGGTGCAAGGCTGTGTACTAAGGTTCAGGAATCACTTTCCATGCCCATCCATAAATGTAGATTCTGGTGTGATTCAACTATAGTCCTGGGTTGGCTCTCTACTCCTTCAAATCAATTAAAACCTTTTGTCAGACACAGAGTCAATGAAATACAGGAAAGTACATGTGGTCATACCTGGAGCTACGTACCGTCGAAGGACAACCCGGCGGATCTTGTTTCCCGTGGTATGAGGGCCGACGTTCTCATAAACGAACCTCTATGGTGGTCTGGACCCTCATTTTTGCAGCATAATGAAAATGAGTGGCCCAGCATGCCAAACCCTGGGAAGGATAATCTACCGGGAGTAGTAACTCATTTAATTAGTGGTGATAGTGACAGTCTTTCATTCATTAGTAATCATTCAGACCATACCATTCATTCATCAATCATTCATGATTTATTAGTAAAGTATTCTAGCCTAACAAAAATACAAAATATATTAATATATGTACAACGTTTTATTTACAATTTAAAAAATAAAAATAAATTGCCAGGTAATTTTACAGTAACAGAACTTGAAAATTCATTAAATTTAATTATACACCATTCACAGCTTGAAATGTTTCCTGAAGAGTATAATTTGTTAAAGTCTGGACAAAAATTACCACGCAAAAGTAGATTGCTTCCTCTGACACCGTTCATTGACAACCATAACCTCATTCGTGTGGGCGGGAGGCTCGATAATTCCCCCTACGATTTTAATGTGAAACATCCTATTGTTTTATGCAGTAAACACGTACTTACAAAACTTATATTTCACATGCAACATTTAAAGCTTGCGCACGCTGGTCCGCAGTTGTTATTGTCACATATACGACAAACTTATTGGCCTCTTGGTGGCAGAAACTTGTCTAGGTTTGTCGTGAGCAAATGTCTAAAATGTTTCAGGCAAAAGGCGCAGAACGTGCAGCCTATAATGGGTCAACTACCTAGTTCAAGAACAAATTTTGAGTTTCCTTTTTTGAATTGTTACGTTGACTATGCTGGGCCAGTATTGGTAGCCAACCGGAAAGGCCGAGGATGCAAACTTACTAAGTCCTACATGTGCATCTTTGTTTGCTCGGCAGTAAAAGCCGTACATTTGGAGCTCGTCACTGACCTCACAACTGAGGCCTACATGGCCGCCCTAAATCGTTTCGTGGCGCGTCGTGGCAAGCCTCGAAGCATCACGTCCGATAACGGAACTAACTTCGTAGGCGCATCAAATGAGATGTGTAGGTTCTTGCAATCATCAAATGTTGCATCTGAAATGGCGCAGGAAGGCATCGAATTCATTTTCACGCCTGCATACAGTCCTCATTTTAATTCATTGGCTGAAGCTGCTGTAAAATCATGTAAGCATCATTTAAAACGATTACTGCATCTTACCCACTTCACTTTCGAGGAGATGGCTACCTGTCTCACTCACATAGAGGCGGTGTTGAATTCACGCCCTCTTACTCCTCTTTCTTCTGACCCTAACGATTTTTCGGCTCTCACTCCCTTTCACTTCCTAATTGGACGACCATTCTCATCAGTACCGCACCGTCAGTTGACTGAAGCTAACATCACGCGGCTGGATCGTTGGAAGCGGATTCAGCTCATTAGGCAACACTTCTGGGGACGATTTCATAATGAATATACCTCTCTGCTGCAGGCGAAATCAAAGTGGTTTGATTCCAGAGGTGAAGTAAAGCCGGGGTCCTTAGTCCTGATCAAGGACAAGACAGCGCCACCTCTGCTCTGGTCCCTGGGTCGGGTCACAAAGACCTATCCCGGCGTAGACGGGGTCACGAGAGTGGCTGAAATGAAGACGAAGCGGGGCACCATACGCCGTGCCTTCAACTGCATCTGCCCCCTACCAGTAGAAGATTGAAGATTTCTCTTCAACCCGGGGAATATGTCGGCGCTCCACACATGCATGGACCACCGCGGGGAAGGCGCGGGGGTCGGGACTCCGAAACCGGTTCCACAGCGCCGCGCAGCGGCCGCGGTGCGCCTTGCCAGACACTGAGCTCAAAGACGTCGGCGACTCCGGGCATTTCTTTTGTACCGTCTTCTTACCGTTAATTACACCTATTTTAATACAGTCCACTCGTTTCAATTACTGATTCCCAACCGAGTCTATCAGTGGTGGTTTCAGTTAAAGTCTGACACACCCTCAGGCTCCGCCATAGGGTGGGAGAAGTCATTGGATAATTTCCCAAATTCAAAAAAACGATAACGGTAGCTACCTAACGACCCACGCACTTCCACCTACCTAAGGTTGTCTGCTTACATCCTACACATCTACATTTTATTAATTAACACAAGCTATACCAATCCATTAGCGACTAACAAAGCTGCTTCTGATTGAGATTTCCTTTTGTTTGAAACTGTGCGTGTGGGCACAATAAATTGTGGTAGCAAATCAAAGCGGGCCAGAGAATTGGCCAAGAATCACTTTAGTACCCTGCGGTCACAGTGACAAGCTCGGGTTACGTAATACCATTGTTATAACTCCACCCTAATGAGACCCTTTATGTGAACTGTTTGGACACAGTTGCGAATCAACTTTGATTCAATGAAATACTCTTGTTTTCAAATTCTGAACACGATCTTGCAGACTGTAATTGTTAGGAAGATTTTGAATACACGTTTAATTTTGGCAGCAGATCTCATTTGTATAAAGCATATTGTTTGTTATCAAAACTTTAATTAGTGTTATGCTAATTTTACTAGTTATTTCCGATAGCAATACCGTGAACTTGGAGCTCAAAGGGGCTTGAAGAACACAGGTGGGTTTTGTTCAGTAAAGGTCAGACACGCCCTCTCGCTCCGCCCTAAACCGGGAGAAAACATTGGATGATTTCCCACCTTAGTTATAAGTTTAGTATTAAGGAAAAATTTGTAACAATGGGCCAACAAATTATTATTTAGTTATAGATTTTACCTCAGATAAAAGTTTATTATAGACTAGCTGACCCGGCGATCTTCGTACCGCCTAATAGTAAGGATAACGCCATCTACTGGCATTACTAGAACAGCAAAATTCATTTTAAAATGACATTTTAATTAGAGATTGCGTGGTATTCTATTTTTTTTTTTTCGTAAGAGTTTCCATATTTAAACCTTCCCTGGACTGTCACAAATATTTCAAGACCAAAATTAGCCAAATCAGTCCAGCCGTTCTCGAGTTTTAGTGAGACTAACGAACAGCTATTCATTTATATATATATATATATATAGATAGATAAATAAATAAAAAAAGCTTTTTTTAGTAACAATTTATACTTATACGAATAATACGTGAAACTAAGTCCTTTGACGTATTTATGTGGTTCGATTATGTAATTTATGTTTACAGAATTCAATACTAAACGAGGAATCAGCTGTCAAAGTTTCAACATAAACAGCTACCTGAAACCAGACATTCCTTTGAAGAAGTACTTGCCTACTTAAACTGAAGTATAAATAGTGAAAGACTAGATACTACGTACCTACTTTTTTCAGGTTTTCTCTGGGTGGAGACAGGGAGTGTCAGACTACCTGTGTTCCTTCAGTTGCCCTTTACGTTCCAGGGCCAAGGTAAATCTCTGAAACAATCCCGCTGCCAGGCAAAAATAGGTGCCTCTACTATGTAGGTACATATTGTATTCTGCTCAGACTGGAATCTGTTTGCATAGTCTACACTATTTTTCTTATTAAAAAAATAATGCATTCGAAGTTTGAATTTTAAATATCGGCAACATTGTATTTTGATGAACTTTTTGGTGAAGTAATATGTGAATTGAAAAAGATAATATTTTGGAATAATTTTTGTTTGTTATAGGTCGAATAGAGAATTCACTAGTCACCACTGACCTCTACTATTTATCACACTGGACTGGTGGCTGTCAAAAAGCTTTTGTGCCTATTCGATATTCGCCATTTTGGCGCTGTCGGCCATAGCGAGGGTTTACGGTACTAAAACTAGTGATGTCGACCTCAGCGAAACAAATATCGATAAATGTTGGTAAAAAGATTATACAAAATTCAAGCATGCATCATGTGCCAAATTGAAATGGTCGACGGAAAGGGTCATCTGCTATCCTTTTAGACCCCTAAACACTTCTCATGCCCTGTGGATTTCTTTTCATCGAATTTTTATATATTGTTGATATTGAAAATGCAAAACTTTTGATGGATGTTTCTTACTCTTCCAGTCTTAATTACTTAACCTCATATATATATCATCTATGAGATGTTTGGCAAAACGTTACATAATGACCTGGATTAACATACCTACCGAAATAATGATTTGCTAGTTAACTTCGAAGCAGGAGTAATGAATATCGTAACAAAGTCAAAAAGGTTAAATAAAACATTTTATATTGTATACATATTTTATGTTTATTCAGAAATCAAAAACGATTATTTCAAATAGACCAATTACAGGCACTTTTGAATTGTGAAAATGTCGGTCAGTCAAAAAAAAGTGTTGCTAAATTGCACGTTCCAAAACGTAGATTTCAGTTGGTAGTTTCCATAGTCATTGCATCAATGTCGCTTCGAAATTTGAAAAAAAAAATAGGTTAAGAAGGCTTGTAGTTCTGATTTTGCATATCCAATTTTTCTAAAGGTCGGACAATTCATATGCATTAATATTGAGTGCGAGAAAATAAATTGACTACACAAGCTAAAATAAGTCAATATCACGGAAAAACCGTGTTATTATATTATACTATCTAATAACTATATAATAATGAAAATATCATATGATGCAATCGCTAGTTGGAAATTGTAAACAAAAATAATCTTTATTCAGACGTATTTCACTAATTAATGTATAGAGTAAAACATAATTGAAAGTGACATGCCATGAGTATTCTACGTGAAATGCCAATTTTGGATTAAAAAATGTGATTTAAAGTGGAAAGAGTGGTGTGAGTTTTTACCTGTGGAAAGATATTGCACATGACCTTATTTTTATAGGTTTTATACAATTTCTGAAGCAGTAATTCGAACGAAATCAATTGAAAATGAAAAAATACTTCAGGCTTCTTAGTAGGTATTTGCATTTGACGCTAAAATACAAAATATTAGCTGTCAAAAGTATGGAACAGCCTGTCCCTGTCCTGTGGTAATATATAGAGGTCAGTGCTAGTCACTGTGACGTCTAAAGAATAGCTTTAGGCCTGTTTATTTATTACTAGCTTAAATTCTGCCTGCAGCTTCACCCACTCACGTTTCAACCCTTTATGTAGTGACTTTTGGAAATTCCTCACTTAGTGCTCGCCTGCGTCACAAATGGAAGTCTAGTGCAAAATTTCACACTCCTACTCCTTGTAGTTTCAGCTGTGCGTCGATATGTCAGTCAGTCAGTTTCTCCTTCTATATTTATATAGATTTTAATCCCTAATTTTACAAACACTATACATGTTTTTCTTTTACACACTAGGAAATATATAGCAAAACCGAGAAATCACTTTCTTAATTGAAGGTACCTGTTTAACTAGCACGTCAAATGTCAGAGGTCAATTTAAATTGGGTACATGTTGATATTGCTGGGTCGTGGGGTCGTGGGGGTCATTAACACCGACATCACTTCCACCGCAACCATTTCAAATGAGCTGGCCCACAGACCACGGATAAATGAGGAACCTACTCGACGAGCATTTATTTCCATTAATTTTGTGAATTCAGGAGATATATACTTAAGACGTCTTAAAATAATCATATTAATATTAATTCATTTGTGTGAGAGAGAGAGAGACAGAGTTATAAAATTTAACATTACAATGCGTTCCAAAAAAGAATAGGATCGACTGCCATGTTGTGACGTCACGTCATATTGTCAAATCGAAAAATTATTATGGTGAGCAAAACAAGAATTTTTTTAATTTATTTACGAACTATGATCGAAAAAAGTTTAATCAGAATCCAGTTCTTCAATTTTGCTCATCTGTGAGTTCTTCAATTTTGCCAATATCTTGCGATTTGACAGTATGACGTGACGTCACTACATAGCAATCGATCCTATTCTTATTTGGAACGCATTATTATTTATTATTATTACATACTTCGTGCACATAAAGGTACAGAGGCGGACTTAATGCCGTAGGCATTTTCTACCAGTCAACCTTTGGGTGATGCAGAGAAGAATAGTGGTAGGTGCGACAAAAGAAAGGAAAAAAAGAGATTAATATAAAAAAGTTATACAAATGAATCATAGATACATCACAATATAGGTAAATATAATATATACATAATTTAATGAAGTAAATATATATACTAAAAAAAAAACAACATGGTCCAAATCGAAAAACAGAGAAATATTAACGTTGTGATGATACTACTGCCAACTTCTTACGAATATGCTCGCGAACCTCAATCTTGAATCTTAATCGGCTTGTAACCATCCTCTCCTCTTGCTCGACCTCTTGGGGGAGCGCATTCCACAGAGAAATAGCCTGAACAAAGAAAGAACAGTGAAGAAATTCAGTGCGATGAGTAGGACATAGTAGAAGACGGTTATGAGATGAGCGTAGATTTTTATTGTGGTTAACGCAAATGTATTGAAAGTGAGGGGCTAAATAACTAGGGGAATTGGGAGAATTGAGAAATGAAAACAAGGTAGTGAGCGCCCGTTGTTCTCTGCGCTGATGTATGGGCAACCACTTTAAAAGCGATCGATGTGCAGAGACATGATCATATTTGCGCAGATTGAAAACAAATCGAATGCAGTAATTTAGAAGACGGTCGAGTTTATTGAGGAGATCTGCATTCAGGTCATAGTAACACACATCGCCATAATCGATGATAGGAAAAATTTGGGTCTGTATAAGCATTGCCTTCGTGTTCGATGGCAGAAAGTTTTTAAGACGATACAGGGCCCGCGGCACTCCCGTAACTCTCTGACTAACACTAACGACTTGAGTACGCCAGTTCAGAGTGCTATCGATGCGCAAGCCCAGATCCTTTACGTCACTGCTGAAAGGAACGATCGTAGAGTCGAACAGAATAGGTGGCAAAGCTGCAGAATTCACTTTGGCGATGCTTCGAGAGCTCCCAATGATGATCGCCTGACATTTGTTGGGGTTTACTGCAACACCAAATTTATCAGACCAGGTTTTAATGGCCATCAAGTCCCTATTTATCTTTTCGATAGCATCAGATATTTCATCGATCCCTGCTTGGCAGTACAGCTGGAGGTCATCTGCATAGAGATGATACGCACACTGTAGAACGGAAGTAATGAGATTAATAAAAATAGAGAATAGAAGAGGAAAAAGAGTGCCGCCTTGTGGAACACCAGTTGCCAGATCACACCAGCGAGAAAAAGTGTCTCCAACGTGAACCGACTGCTGACGTTCCTGAAAGTAGGAGGTGAACCATTTCAGTGCTCCAGGAGAGACCTTCAAATAGGACAGAACGGCTTACAGAATATCGTAACTGACGGTATTGAAGGCATTCGAGAAATCAACCAACACTAGTACAGTGACTTTGGTATCTTCCAGTCCCGCCCTTATATCACCAGTCACTTTAAGGAGGGCGGAAACAGTGCTGTGTCCCGGCCTGAACCCAGTCTGTAGAGGGAAGTTAGATAGGTGTTTGTGGGCACAAGCACTTTGGATAGGAAGGAAAGGATTAAAATTGGGCGGAAGTGGGTAGGAAGAGTGGGATTTGGAATATTAGGTAGCGGATGAACATAGGCTTTTCGCCACAAGGAGGGAAATACACCAGAGTACAACGAGAATTTTACGATATGGGTAATTGCGGGTAGGAGTTCATCCAGAATGGTTATGATCATACCACGAGTGATATTATCACATCACACTCCTTTGGATTTGATGGAGAGGATGATTTTTCTGATCTCTCCCGGCTCAACTAGAACGAAACGAAAAGGATTAATATGAGGACGCGTTAGACCAGAGATTAGATACAGAGTTTGTTGTTTGGTTAGATGATCCATTGTAGGCACAGTAGAGAAATGACGGCAGCATCTCAATTGAAGGAGTTTTGAAGGTCTAAATGTCGTGGGTTGGCCGATACCAAGCGTTCCAAGGAACTTCCAAATATCGGCAGAAGAGGAAGAAGAAATATTTTCTAGAATGTGGCGGCACTTAGCGTTGCGTATCATCTGGTTGCATCTATTCCTTGATGCCTTAAAAAGTGTCCAGTTCGCATTGTAGTTACAATAATAAACGCACGTCTTGAAAGTAGCATGTTCGAAATCGGCTACAGAATCGATTTCAGCTGTTTTTCAAATTTACATTTATTTATCCTAAAATAATTATTCATTACTTTAGGATTTTTTTTCATCTGTTTCAGTAGGTAAATTCTTGATTAATCGAGATTGCATCACCAATACCGATGCACTATCAATGTAGAGCGTCGATGCCCATATTATTTGCCTAAAATTAGGATATAACTAATTTCATAAAAAAAACAGTATTTTACATTTCAGTGCTTGAATTATGATTGTAACTTAATTTTTTAATTAAAATATATGAGGCTGTGCATTATTCCAGTTACACGTAGCAAATATACAAGGTAAACCGAAAAGCACTATCCCTTTCTCACAGCAGATTCATGACGTCTTGGAAACCAGGGCTCATAGCCAACTAGCTTTTTCGGACTCCTTCTGCCCGGTGACCTATTCCACAGCCGCCTTTTTATCTAGTAAAGGCAGCCAAGCCCACTCGTAGATAGTTAAGCCCCTATACCTGAGAGAATTGATCTTTCGAAATCGGGTTAGTAATAAAATAAATATAGCTTTATTTTCTTTCTAGAATTTTGTTCCTTACTTACTGAGTAGAGAGAGAAAAATATGTAATAATTAACATAATTAAAGTTTTGTTTCTTGATTTCTAATATAAATATCCATTAGTCTGTACAGGGACCGCTAGCGGTAGCGGTAAGAGCCTCCTCCAGTCGTTTCCACGTTGTTCTTTCTCTGGCTCCATATTCTACCTACAATTTTTACAATGTCGTCACTCCATCTCTTTTCTGGTCTGCCTTGTCTGCTCTTTTTGTCCATGAGATACCAGTTCGTGGTGATTTTCGTCCAACATTCGTCTGATACTCATTGGATATGTCCGACTAATCATCCGACAATCGTAACTAATCATTAAAAGTTGGTCTAGGCTGATCCGGCCTAGACCAACTTTTAATGATTAGTTAACTCCTATAAAACAAACAAATCTTCCTTTTAAGTTTAATACCAAATTTACTTATCACGAAAATGTTTAGGACATCATCTCTCACAGCCCCCATCGACCCCCGTATGCCCTTTCAATGTCCTAATAATATATTACAAAGCAACACTAAATTACTCATCTCCTTTGAATCGTAATATCTCACATTCATTTTAAATCAAAAGTTCATAATGTCAACTGATTAATTGGCAGGAATCTTGCGTCAAATTCACATTACCCATTTATTATAAGTTCCAGCGTTTTATTAACTTAGACGCCATTACGTAGCTAATAGTGAATCAAAATGGCAACATTAAAAAGTTTAATTAAGGTACTCAGACTTTTCAATGGTATTTTAAAGATGCTGCATTAAACTTGAACAAAGCATGTGGTTTTAATAAAATAGGAACCTGAACAAATCCTCATAGCATCGTGAACGAAGGGATTTCCAATAACAGTTTATTTGGAGTTGGCACAATGAGTCATCAGTCACACAAAACCGGTAATTCAACCAGGACGTCGCCATGTTATCCGGATATAACGTAGAGCTAAACTAGCTAGTGCTACACGCCATGTCTAGCGAATGGCAGGCACTAATCGCACCTCGTCAATAAACGGTAAGCTTTGAAACTGTCTGATGACCTAATGCCGGCGATTAGCCGTCACTTTATTATCTACCCAGTGACAGTTCTGCATATCTTAACTTTCCCTTCCACCCGTCGTTTTGATCGGATCACTGGGCTACAGTTTGTTCAATTAATAGCTAACAATCATACTAGGATTGTCAATTAAATCAGTAGAAAGCGCTTTAATCCCGGTCGGATACTGGACACAATTATTCATCAGTAGAACAAAGCCGGGTAATCCGGCCATATTGACCGGTTTGGTGGCGTCGCCGCACCCCTTTCGTTGTGTATACTCGCCCTTATTTGCTTTTCAATAATGATAATGACAGTAGGTGTCCACCGGACGTAGCCGACCATCGTTAAATTTACTATTATCCAAATATTTTCTATACCTATGTATATACATACATACACATCCACGTCGACGCAATTTCATTATAGGTACGTGCCTACCTGTGTAATGTTCGTCAATAATGTACGAAAAGACATTTAATACATTATTGATTTCCAGGCGCTCTCTTTTCCCCGACAAGACTTTTCAGTTCGGCTATGTAAACTTTTAAAGCAATTAAGTCAGATTATATCCTCATTTATCCAGGGATTTCGTAGAATATTTTCCTTGACGGATTATACGATTGGTATAGACAGCGATTGGGCTTGACATTTTATAGACGGATAATATTGGATAGGGAAACAGAGTTGATAAAATGCCGACCAATCTATACCACACTTTACTTAAGCCGATTACTGGCAGGTAGGTGCTGGGGGTTCTGAAATCTGTTTACATGTGCTACCAGCTCCTACTGAAAAGCAAAATAAACTTGGCATTTTGAGAAACACTGGCAGTTTAATAGTTAAACACCACTAGGCTCTTTACTCCTATTGGGATTATGCATAGTATGTACATACTACACAGGACTTTTTTTTTTTAGTTATAACAAAACTGAAAATCTACATGTTTATTTCTCATTCTCTTTTTTGTACGATTATAGGTTATAATCGTACAAAAAAGAGAAGGCCTGACTCACTAACTAATCAACGCCCAGCCTAAACCCTCATCATTTCAGCCCAGACGTCCACTATTGGACATAGGTCTCCCCCAAGTGTCGTCACAACGAACGGTCCTGTGAGTCTCGGTTGTTTTTAAGACGTAAAGTCATAAAAAAGGTTATTTTTTTAATTCGTTAGATTAGGTTAGGTTAGAAGCGAGCGAAGCCGCGGGCATTTTCTGTATATATCAATGTCAATAGTACGTTAGTACTGTGGAACCAAGTTTCTCTGCAAAAAAATCTTTTAGCCGATATAAAGAAATTGCACTCATTACTTTTCTCAGTCTGATACACATCTACAAACTTTAAGCACTCCGGTAGATTATTTGACATGTACTACAGCCCGCTAATGTTTATGATATCAATGTACTATGAACACAACAAGTTCGTAAAACTAGTTATATTCCCAACAAATAAACCACGAGTGTAAAAATATTGTATTTCTATACGAGTGTATTATACGAGACATGTCTTCAAACAACAGATAAATAAAAAATAACTTCAGTGTTACTCTAGGTGGAAGGCTTTCTAGCAAATGGCTTTAAAAATATTTCATTTCTGGAATTGTTTCGAGTCAGAAATAGCGCCAAGTGACAGTTAAACTGATGTGTTCTGCTCGGAAACTGGGAACGGTACATTTATTAAATGTCCCGACTTAAAAACGAAACAACTAGACTAGACAAAGTCATCCGAGAAAGTGATAAGCACGAGTTTTGGGTAATCAATTTAAATAATTTGTATTTTCAGAATAAGGCATTTTTTATTGATTGGGTTTAACAAAATTAATATTATTATTTTCGGATGTTTTTTTTCTCAGCTCTTGGCTGGTTTTGGCAGCGTGTAAAATCTTCAAGATATTTTTGTCCTCCAACTGCATGAATTTTCTGACTATTCTGCATGTGTTTATTATTGCAGCTTTTTGTAGATTTATATCTCGGCCTCGTCTAAATTTATTAATTTGAAACTACAGAGAAGATGATTATTTTTATTATTTAAACTATATAAATAAATATTTAAACTATAATTATTATTAAATTTGCAGGTATTTCGTATCAGCTGATGCGTGTGTTTCAAATATTTGGAGAAATTTAGTCTGTCCAACCGATTTTTAAAGCAGTTTCGTGTGGGAGCTTTCACAACACTTTCCGGCAGCTTTATTACCACTCGGTAAGGTAGGAATTTCTTCAAAAGCTTCTTCTTGGATGCAATAGGTGGACATGATACAAGATAACTAGCATCGGCTTTTCTGTATTATACATCTAAACCTTCCTCATGAAAATTCGTTCAGTAGTTTTTGAGTTTATCGCGAATAAATAGACAGACAGATGCAGAGGATGATTTTGTTTAACAATATGTAAGGAGGACGGAGATGAAACCTTTCTATATCTACACAATCCTTATAGCTGCTAGTCCTCATCATTTTAGAAAACTGTTAGTCTATAGGTGCTTGAAATATTATTTATTATAAATTACATACTTCATGAAAAATAAAACAATTTTCTCGTATGTCAAAAAAAATTCTTTCATCATTCAGCTCTTCAATATTATGCCGTAGAAAGTTGTAGAGTAATTCCCAACACATGTAATAGATATATTATAACTATGTCCCGCCATATGTAGCAGGCAGGACCTGGGGAGCAAGACGTGACTAGACTTTGAAGAAATTCGATTGCTCGCGCGGTTACCCCGCACGATCATCCCGAATCAATTTGAGATTAGATCTAAATTTCATATGAAATCGATACTACGTATAAGTTTAAAACGAACATGTGCTAAGGTTTTAGTTATAAATCAGTAAAGAGTAGTTTTCAACCCTTTTAATTTACTGGCAATGTATGAAGGAGTGAAAGTATTAATGAAAATTTAAAAGAAATACTGAGGAAATAAAAGAAAACTCCAATGTTTAGTACATTTATGTTCGCACTAGTGATCCGCCCCGGCTTCGCAAGAGGACAAATTGTATACTTTCATAAACTTACCTCGTTTATTGTTCTTTCTATTAGAAAACTTCAACTAAATCTGACGACCCTGGTTACTTATCTCCTTAGTTGACTATATTTAACAATGGTTTATGACAGGGTGCCAAAATAGGACTTTTTCGTGGGGATAATAAATTTTATGGATGCCGAGATGTGACTAAACCACGTCTGGGTTTTGGGTTATATTAAATTATAAGGTACCTTTTTTAGGTAGGAAATCATCCATTAACATCTCCCGACCTTGGGCGGAGCGGCAGGTCGTGTCAGGCTTTTACTGACTACAACCCATTCCTGTTCCTTCTTTGCCTTTGTTCCAGGGTCCCGGGGTTCTGTTTTACACAACCGGTTACTTCTAGGTAAGCGCGCTCCATCATCGACTCGACATCGACGGTAGGTACCTCAGGTACCTATTTATAAGTATAATGTAATGTTCATGTTATTTACGAGTAATGTAATATTTGCCGAATGTTTATCGAGTTTACAGTCGGCTTGTAGATAGTTAATTTCGTATTTTGAGCGTTCATTCCCTTATATATTTTTATTTAGTACATACTCTAAGAAAACAACTATGGTAATGAAACCTGTTATCGTGATTTATTTAGTAACTCATCATCTTCATCGATCATTTCAGCCGAAAGACGTCTATTGCTAGACATAGGCCTCTCCCAAGTGTCGCCACAACGAACGAACTATGAGTCTCGCATCTATCGGATTCCCGTAACCCTCATCAGGTTATCGGTTCACCTAATTGTGAGAGGCCTTCCATCGCAGCGTCTTCCGGTACACTTTCACCACTCTAGAACCTTTCCACTCTATTGATCATCAATTCTGCCCACTGCCACTTAAGTTTGGCGATCTTGCGGGCTAAGTCGGCAACCTTGGTTTTGTCGATATTCAAAATATTCACTAAAAATGTTGCGTTCGGTCGCGTTATTTTGGGAATCTACACTCGTACCTACCCTATAGCATAGGTACAAGAAAGATTTTCTATCAGTAAATATCCAATCAAATACTCACGGTAAGTACTTAGTGGAAACAATACTGCGTTATTTCATTTCCGCTTCAGTACCTACTATATTAAAAAAACTGTACCCCTATTCATTTTAGAGACTTGCTTGTGTTTAACAATAAATATTAAGACAATCTCCGCTTCAGTTTGTCATTCCTATATGTAATTAAAATAATCCAACAGTTTGTTTGACATGAAGACGGTTGGTTGGTCGCCGCCGTGACGACACTTCAGCATCAACTTAATAAGAACAAAGGGTTCCAATATCCATTATAATATCTGAACCAGCTGTTTCAAATTAACCCCATAACTGTTTAATTAATTTTCATCTCGCTAGACCCAAGGGAGGTATAGTGCCATGTCAACTGTGCCTATGTTTATAGCAGTAGGTAGGTAGTTAATTCGGCTACGCAAAATATATTGATATTTTGCGTAGCTGAATCAAACATAGAGGTAAACTGTTGGGGAATTGTACTTCAATGAAACCTGTTACGCACGTTACAGCTTGTTTGTTAGATATATCGTGTATTTAATATTATAGGTAATTGCCTCGGCAAACGTTGCTGTGCCATATAAATTATCAAAGAAAAAATTGGGGGTTAGGGGTAGGAGGGTGGAAAACAACCTACGAACTATTTTCAGACTTTCCAAACATACACAAAAAATATAATTAATCGGTCAAGCCATTTCAGAGGACTTCGATAACAAACTGTGACACGAGATTTTTATACATTAGAAGAATATGTTTAACCAACGCTTGGAAAAGGAATCGTATACGCTACAGTGAAAGCCTTCTAAGGGTGCATTTTCTGGTACGTAGTTGCCACTCCAGGATCTTTCGGCCCCAACGACCAATTCGTTCTGTGAGCAATGTGCTCTGCCCACTGCCACTTTAATTTGAAGATTCTTCGGGTTATATCGGTAACCTTGGTTCTGATGTGGTCACGTAATGAAACTCCAAGTATAGCCCTTTCCCTAGCCTTTGGGTAACTTTAAGACTTCTGATGAGGCCCATTGTGAGCGACCACGTTTTTGAGACACTTTGGTATATTAAATGAGAAAATAAAGCTCAGCTTCCTTCTCTAACGACGCGTTGCCCAGCCGAGTCAAATTCGACGGTTGAGGTTGTCTAGGGACTCACTTCAGACGAAAAAATGACCTAATATTAACCACCTCTAAAATCCTTCATGGAAAAACTGATACTCCTTAGCTGCATGCAGAATTGTCTCAACTTTGTGTTCCAGTTAAATACTGTTGCATCAGAAGACAGCTTGTTCACTATGCCTGCGAGACAAACTGTAGCACAAGTCCTATCTCCATTCCTTCGTACTCTTTCTGCGCTCAATATTCTTTTGGACACGAACCCTAACTAAGATGTGTTCGTGGACGATTGAAAGAAAATTAGGTCAGTACGAAAAATTCACACAATCAGAATTCGAGAAGTTTCAGAACTTCACACACTACTACTACGCCAAAATCAAAGAAAGAAAAATATTTTATTTGGTACACAGGATACACACACTGTATAAACTGGTAGAAACAATATTTTGTGTAAATACTCCATAACTAATTAATGTAATTTGCGGAGAGCACAAAAACGTTGTTAAACTAAATCAAATAAATCAATCGGAATCGTCAATATGTTGCCAGTTATACAGTTATATTTAAATATCGTTCGATCTGGTTATCGAATCTAGGCGGCATAAATCTTAATCTATTTGAAATCTCATTAAAATTAAAAATAGGTTTCTGTAGAACGTGTTTCCTTCTTGTATCATGTTTGATTGCGTCAGCATGCTCATGATTTTATAATTACTGCTCGTGCCCCTTATCTTGGTCAAAAACTATTGGACTAATGAGTAAAGAGATTAACACTAGTGTCTCACCTAACGACCTATTAATGGTCAGAATCATTCGAAGATCACGCTTTACTATATTTATACCTATTTGTGATCACGCGACTGTGAACGTATCAGTATGCTGCATCTCGTGTATGGTATGTCATCATTTTAGGTATTATTTTAGTCCTTCCTTATCTTCACGCGATGCATCAATCATTGATATCATCTAAATATTGACGTTAGAAAAAAAAAACAAAATGTGTAGGAACATGAATATTGTGGTATTTTATCATCATCACATCGTCGTGAATGTACTTTGTCCTGTTCTTTAAGGGGGGAGGGAGAAGCTGTAACAAAAATCTGTTAAGTTTGTGGCCATTATATCATTCATATAAATCATTTTTTGGCCTGTTGGTCTAGTGGTTAGTGGCCCTGACTGCTATGCCGAAGGTCGTGGGTTCGATTCCCACCCAGGACAAATGTTTGTGTGATGAGCACAATCATTTGTTCTATGGCTGTAATTTATCTATAATATGTATTTAGAAATATATAAGTATGTTTATCAGTTGTCTAGTACTCATAACACAAGCTCTGCTTAGCTTGGGACTAGACGGCGTTGTGTGATAGTTGTAGAATATTATTATTATTTGTTACTTCATATTTGAGAAACTTTTCAGGGGACTTACCATGACGTGTCAAAATGTCAATCGTGCGAGCGAGAAAGAGCTTTAATAGTTCAGTTTAGGTCGTCAAATGGATCACGATAAGGTGAATGTTCCGCTGGCCTGATCATACATTTTTCGTTTTCGTTATACTCCGTACGTAAACACTTTTTACTCGAAACAAATCACTTTTCTACAATGAAATAGCCTTTGTAGCGGGGCCTCAGGTGACGGCAGGAATGCTAAAAAGTTAAGATTTTCATGTGAAACAGAACCATCGTTTTCTGACTTCCATAAACCCAACTTATCAACCTGACCAGGGACAGAAGCCCACAAACTTAAGATTATCAGCCTCTTCTATGAATCACATACCAATTAAACGTTCGAAGCGTTTAATCCTATGGTAACTCATATAAATCTTTGTAACACGTAGGTAGATGATATAAGCCCTGTCCCCAGCTAAAATCCAATCGGATTTCCTGCAGCATTCAAAAAATCTCAGCTGTATGTCGGGGTCGGAATTGCACACTACGTTAAAGCTACGGGCCTAAATTGAAAAGCATCATCGGGTTTACATACGGACAGCGAAGTACCGTGCTGCAAGCCGAAGCTGATTCCAATAGGAATAGTGCTTGTCAATTGGTATCAAAGTATCAAGCAGTCGGTAGGCATAGGTTTTTCAGAGAATCAGTAACTGTTTAGGTACTTACCTATATGGCTGCGGCGGTCAACAAGTCCTAAGTGGACCTCGACCTGATGACCGTAATGTAAACTTTTATTAAGAAGATAAGGCATGAATCCACATTTGATTACAAATGACATTCTACAATGAATCTACAATATCATAAAAAACCTAAAAGTGAACCCTTTTTTGGGCCTAAAATATTATGTTAACGTTAACAAAAGTTTCCTTTATTTTGAAATACTAAAGAATGTATGTAATTAGAACTGACATCCAACTTGCAAATGGCAAAAAAAAGACTTTTATTTTTCTTACCTCAAAATATTTCTTTTTCAGACGACAAAATTAGGCGTCCCTTAAAAGCCACGGGCGCCAACGCCAATCCGATTTGAGTAATGAAACGAGACTAATTAAAAAGTCGGAAGAAAAATTATATAAAAACAAAGCTTTATCTGGGAAGCTATTTGTTTTTCAGAACTTATTATGCCTTTGAAGTAGGTGTTATAAGTCCAGATTTTCGTACTTACTCAGACCTTTGTACATTAAATAAAAATATCACGTCTTTATAATTCTGTCTGTGAGATATTATCTAACAATAAAAGTTTTCTTATTATACAAATACAAGTAAAATTGAGCTTTAAAACTTATGGTGAAGCTTATGAAAAAGACTAGTCTAGTCTATTGACTAATAAAAGAAACGATTACGTCCGTTCGTTTCTTTTTTAGTCTTTATCTTGTGAAATTAAAAAATATTCCTGGTACTGGAATTCCAGTGGCTGGAAAGGCAAGACGGCGTCCTTAGCTTCCGCATGGTTTTTAGTTAGTAAAAGTCTGACATTATCTCCCGCTCCGCCCAAGAGCGGGATTTGTCATAAGATGATTTTCCCACCAAAAAAAAAACTCATTTATTTATATAAGTGTTTAGTACTTACCTTTCAATAATCAAATGAACCCATTATTTATTAAAATTGTTTGAATGTGTAACGTGTACAATCACGCCGTCCGAATCTGCCTGTTTTATACCTAGTTAAAATATTTTTAATAGCCTGCGGATGCGCAACGTTATCGATACGTCTATGTACCGTCGATGCTGTGCAGACGTTGCCTAAACGCCAATGCCCGTAATACGTAAAACGCTGCTAGGATAGCGACCTAATAGAATCATAATCATTTATTTGCGAGCAATGTAGGTACAATTATAAGATGGTACAGACCACACACACACACGGTGGAAGAATAATTTTGTATCTACTGTGTTCACAACTGGACAATAATGTGGAATCATTGAAACAGGTGCGAGCTCAGTAATATGGAGCTTTTTTTTTTTTTTTTTTTTTTTTTTTAAGGTGGGAAAATCATCTAATGACAAGTCTCGCTCTTGGGCGGAGCGAGAGATAGTGTCAGACTTTTACTGACTAAAAACCCACTCCTGTTCCTTCGTTGCCTTCGTCCCAGGGCCCCGGGTTTCGTTTTCACACTACCCATGGCCCCAGTAGGCTTCGACCCTGCTGGGCCCCTACGATTTGCTGACGTCACCCTGAGGCGCGCGTGGAACAATACGCGCCGTCGACGACTTGGGCTCGGTCCGGACAGTTATCGGACGGTCGGACGGCGAGCCACCCATTGCTCGCCGTCCGCAAGCCTGCGCCTACGGTGGCCGGAAATCGGGATCGGAATCCCGGCGGCGGTTGGGGCGTAAGGACCGTTGCCGTTGCCTCACGCGATCGGCCGCCTCCTTTGCTAGCATTACTGCTTCGCAGAAGGAGGCGACCGCCTGCCACTCCTCCTCGCTCCGGACCATGGCCTGTACCAAGGCCCGGCGCGAGAGATCGCCGCCGCCGATCGCCCCCACGAGGACACGGCGTTGCTCTTCCCAAGCGGGACACACCTCCACCGTGTGCTCCACCGTGTCCTCCGGGCGGTCCACACAGTGGCGACACCCGGGCGTCGCTTCCGCACGAATTCGGTGCAGGAACTTCCCGAACTTCCCGTGTTCGGTGAGAACCTGCGTCATGCGGAAGGTGAGGACGCCGTGAGGTCTTTCCAACCACGCCTCAAAGAGGGGACTTATCGCCATAATTACGGCGTGCCCAGCACTGGGTCGCGACAGTCGCTGTCGCCATTTTTCCATGAGAACCCGCCGGAACTCCGTCCGCCATGCTGCGACTTGTCGCGGCAGCGGAGTTTCGCCCCGGCGTTGCATCTCCATGCGGAGATCGTGCATGAGAGCAAGGACTGTTGCTTCCAGATCCCATGGTGGCTGGCAGGCAAGGAGGGTCGCCGCTTCGCGGGAAATCGTCCGGTATCCTCGCACCATCCGTATGGCCATGACCCTCTGGCATGCGTTCAGCCGGGCCGCCGGCTGCTTCCGCAGCGCCGGCGCCCATACCGGTGCGCCATAAAGGGCCATGGACCGAACGATTCCCGCGTAGAGCCTTCGGCAGGAGGCGTCTGGACCCCCCAGGTTGGGCAAGAGCCGCCCGAGGGCAGCCCCAGTCCGATTTAGTTTGGGAGCCAGACGTCGGAAGTGCTCCTCGAAATCCCATCGGCTGTCGAGAACGAGTCCCAGGTACTTCATCGTCGACCCGACGCCGATGTGGACTCCTCCTACCGTTAGTTGGGAACCCGGTGGTGGCGCGTTCCGAGGTCCGTGAAAGCACATGGCCTCGGACTTGTGCAATGCCACCTCGAGTCCCAACTCCTGGATCCTGCCCACGACTGTCGCAACCCCGCGTGTCGCTAGTTCGACCGCCGCCTGGTACGACTCTCCCCGCGCCAGGACCAGCGTGTCATCTGCGTAGCAGACCACGCTGATCCCGTCAGGGAGGTCGCCGCGCAGCACGTAGTCGTATCCGATGTTCCACAAGGGCGGCCCTAGTACCGATCCCTGCGGAACACCGCATGACATCTCTCGACGTTCCCACTCTCCCTGGTGACCGGGGTAGATAATGTACCTGTTCGACAGGTACGCCTCGACCACACGACAGAGGTAGTCGGGCGTCCGGTGATACCGGAGTGCCCTCCTAATGCTACTCCAAGGCAGGGAGTTGAAGGCGTTGGCGATGTCCAGAGACACCGCCACGACACACCTGCCCTGGGCCACTGCATCCCCTGTCGTGAGAGCTCGCACGCGCATGATGGCGTCCACCGTGGACCGCCTCCTGCGAAAGTAATATGGAGCTGAAAATTTTATTGTAGTATTGACTACCTCAGCGAAGCTTGAAGCTTGCCGAGAAGGCTGACTCGATACATTTGCTGCCAGATACTGCAATTACATCCGCATTCTAATGGAAAACAAAGTAATAGCATTCTGTATCAAAAACGAATTACTTTCTAAATTTGTCACTGACTAAATACAAAAACCGTGCAGGGCTACAATTAAATCGTGCAAAAAAAAACATAACGACGACAAAATACTAACATTATGGATAATTTGTTCTCTGTGGAATAAATAAATTATTATTATTATTTGTAAAATAAAGTTTCTTGTCCGGGCCCTTTAATTTTTTACTTTATTTTAATTTTGTTATTTGTTTCTGTAACGTAGCGGTATAATTGCAACTCGTCTTACGGTTTATGAGATAAGCACGCCGACAGATGGACCGACGGACGGACAGCGGAGACATCCCGAAAACCCCTAAAAACAGTAGTCACTAAAACCGAATTTTATTTATTTAAATTTCATGCACAGTAGTGGTACCTACATAGGCGGACTCAATGCAAAAAGAGTTTTGGGTTAAAAAAGATACTGTAACCTACCACAGTGTCTTTTTTAACCCAAAACCCTTGCCTACGGTCAACCTATAAGTACCATCCTTACACACTGAAGTACCTACATGGCCTACAAGCTACAGTTTAAATAAGAGCTTAACTATTTATAGCATGCAAGACCTTCTAAGTAATTCTATTTCACAACACACGCAGTTAGAATTGCCTGTTATTTCCGCATAGAAGTCTTATCACCCGGCAAGGAAACTAGCGTGCTAACACAGGCACATAAACTAACATAGCAGCTTTGAGCCTGTGCGTGATTTGATGTCGTGACCTTACTGGATCGACGGGCCGTCGACGAATTACAATTGAACAAGGAAACTATAAACGCGGCCCGCAGAGCCTTTCAAAGCCGTCTTTTCAAAGGTGCGTGTGTTAGATCGCGTGAGGCCCCGCCTTTACCTAAATGCCGCCTATAACAATATAACTTGTTCACCTTGTTTTGATCTCGGGGAGTAACTTTCGATCAAAAACCCCGAACTCATGTCTGTTTCTGGTTCTTGTTTAGAAATATGATCTATGTGCTTAATAAAAAGTTCATAATGGGTAGTATGAAGTAGGTCGATATTCGTGTGGGTAGGTATACCTACCTAACAGTGTTTTGTTTTACAGCTAAACTTTGGCCTCCTTCAGGTGGTAAAGAAAGCTCCCCATGTAGTGTTGCCAGTTCCGACAGGATTAAAATCGAGGCAGATGTGAAAACAAATCGGGGTTTAGGGTTTTAGAGCTGCCCTAGGGAGGAACGAGAGCAAAGGCGGGTTAGACATTTACTGACTAAAACCGATCTTTGCAATCCAGGACCACGGTCACTCTTTCCCGCAGCCCTAGCAGGCATCGGCCCTTGTGTGATTTTGTACTCAGGACGTATAGGTGCATACGATACGAATGCGATTGCAATGATTTAATACATACTTATATAAATTTTTGGTTTTCAATAAATTTATTGATTCATCGGGATACTTGGCGCCCCGATCAAGCTTAAATCAGGGCGTATCCCCAGATTCATAAAATCGGGAAGTCTCTTGTATATCGGAACACCTGGCATCACTAACCATGGCTCCATGACTGTGCTACCAATTCGTCGCGGAATGACTGTGTAACCACTGTGTAACCACTCCTGTGTAGGCCGCTGGATTTGTGTTCCAGGGCCACGGTAACTCTTCCGAACAATCCTGCCACCGTGCTAGAGGAGCCGAGCACGAGCCGAGTCAAATTCGTGTCTAGTGAGAACCAAGTCTAGGGGAGCCGAGCACAACCGACACTACACGAATTTAAGCTCTCTCGTCTCTAGCATAGACCCACCTTAACAAGCATAGGCGTAGGTATCTATATAGGGGGAGCCCGAGTAGGTCGTGTCCACTCCAATATGGTCTAGCGCCCACCCCGGCGTTGTTGGGTTACCGAGTCGAAATTCTATGATGGACGCCACAGCACTGATAAATTAACTCAAAAATCAGGCATGTCAGGGGCCAGGCCACCTGAAAAATAACCCTAAATACGCTCATAATAACAAGTGACCCATCTCTAAACGGTATAAGTACCTATCTAAATGGGGCCGGAACCAATTATTTTTACAGCGTAAATAAATACACGTTCCATGATTTATTTCCCTAATTACTCGAATATTATACCTAGTGAGTTATTATCATAAAAGTTCGTTTACATCTACTAGTCACTACCCTGTTTAAACGAACGCAACGGGTATAAAATTACTGCCACATAATTTCAGAAAAAATAGGAAAAGCTTTAAAAAACACAAAATGGTCGGTAATCTCGGTAATGTACACGAAGGTTTGTCACGCAACAAAAACTTTTATGTAACGACTCGTGATTTATTTTATAAAAATGAAATAACAATTTCTGGCTTACCTAGCGCCACAATTGAAAGTAGGTAATAAAATCCATTATGGCGGAAATGATTGATGATCGCCGCGCTATATTGAGTGATTGATAAGACTTCGATTACAGCAGAGCTACAATATTTTTATATTTTTAGTCTTAGCACTTGCTCTCAACGTGTTGAATGTTGCTGCTATTTATTGAGAAGACTGAAAATATAAAAATTGCATCGTTTTGGAAAATTTACAAATACCTACCTAAAGATAATGTAAAAATCACGTCATACTCACTCATTACGTGGTGTACCTACTTTGATAAATATGGCACGCATGACCTATTCATACTTTATTAGGGTGCGTTTCCACTGAAGCGAAGCTGGGTGAAGTGGAGCGGAGAACAGCAATCAAAAGTATCTAGTGTTCCATTGAAGCGAAGCGGAGCGAAGTGTCCTATCCTGTCCTGACAAGTTTACCCTAACCGCCGAGCCTCACTGTCCCGTTATCCTCCGCTTCGCACCCTCCGCTCCGCACTACAGCCTACACATTTCCGTTCTGTCCTATTCTCGGTCTTCACCCCGTCATTTTCCAAGTAAATTATATATATATAACAAAAATAAGAAATAAAAAACCCAACTACGTAAAAAATTACACTACGCGATATTCAGCACACGATATTCAGACTGTCTTATTAATTTTTGTTCCGAGTAAGACAGATCTAACCCTTATTACACTACGCGACATCGACTAAGACTGTCTGAATATCAAATAGTGTATTAGGCCCTTTAAATAAAAACTGAAAAAAGAAACAAGTTCAGTCCAGTAGCGTAGAAACCAATTTATTTGCATTAATTTAAACACAAAATAAAACTAATAATAAGTTGTAATACAGAACATATTGACTACAACAGTCGGGACCCATATTAGATGGAACGATTTTAGTCTAGATTATTTTAATGGATCCCACTTTTTAGTTATTATAATCTAATATCACTATTTATTCACTCTATTTAAGCGTACATTTATCACTTTAAAGTCCACAAAACTTAATCATCCGCCTGGCTTATAAAAGTGTCTGTTTGTAATATAAACATATTTTTTTACTAAATGTATATCAAATTGTATTTGATACTTATAATAACTTTGAAATTTTTGTTTATCTGTAGATTTGTTCCGGCGCTAATATCCGAAACGGCTAGAGCGATTTTGATGGTGCATTCACTGATGGATAGTAAATGTTACATGCAACTTCGAAACAGCTAGACCGATTTTGACGGGACTTTCACTGACGGAAAGCTTTTTTTATGTCGGTAATCATCCAATGACTTTTCCTGCTCTAGGGTGGAGAGGGAGAACGTGCTAGACTTTTACCGAGTAAAATCACACCACACACTTCCCTCAGTTGCTCTTTGTGTGCTAGGACCACGGGTTACCTTTTTAGAAGTTGTGCCTTAGTAGGCACTGGCGGGCCATGGTATCTCTTTGAGAAATGGGTAGTACATGTCGCGCTGCCAACGATTTGGGCTTGGTCCGGACAATAGCAGGACCGCGAGCTACACATTGCACGTCGTCCAGAAGCCAGCGCCTACGGTGGCTGGTAGTCGGGGTCAGGGACTCAGCGACTGGGGCTTGAGGATGTCCATTCCCTCACGCGTGCGGCTGTCTCCATCACTAACATTACTGCATCGCAAAGGAAGCGACCACCACGCATTCCCCCTCACTCCGGGCCATGGCCTGGACCCGCATTATGATAAGCATTATTTTCTATGTTGCCGAAATTGGTAAAACTGCAGCTGGGTACGTTCGTTTGTTTGCTGCTTTGTAACTGTAACGACCATTTATTTTTGTCCTATCAGGGCAAATATATCTATTCAAGTAAAGGAATATAAAACAACGATTCGGGTGTAGATCAACAATATTTATTAATTAAATATTATTTTCATGGTAAAACTGTGCTTAGAACTATAATAAATGTATTTAAAGAATATTGTTACATCTAAATACAATCTTAAAAGTTCTGCTCAAATATCTTAGGTATTATTATGCGTTTGACAAAATAGCTGTGATTTTTTTTTAAATTTTGTTTGCTTTTTTACAAAAATATTTTAAATAAGTCTTAATAGTAATACTTCCGCAATGAATGCAATGATACAGATACATATTCCGATTTGAATTGAACACTCTTTATAATAAATAATATCACATATTTCATATCAGAAAGTGTCATACAGGCATGCATATCCACTCGTAGAAGTCATTTAAACACAAAATAATAATATCAACTATTACTATAATGTATAAGGTCACAAAATACGTTAGTAAATGTTATTACTTAAGGATAATACAAAATGTTTTTACTTAATATCGATTTCGCTATTTATGTATTTCTGTTGTTACATTATCATTATCCCTACGCAATAAGAATGAAGACTTTGACACAAACTAGAACAGCTACTAAACTTATGTATGATTAATTCTTATAATATACCAAAGAATAATCCTACAAATACATAATCGAGCTACGCACAACACGCCTAATTATAATGGAATACAGCACAAAATATTCAAGATGTTCAATATTAGAAAACGTGTGTTACAAAATTTGGGTAACCTGGTCAAATCCGTAGTACAAATATACCACCCGTGAGAAATAGTGGTTAAATATTGAACGCTGCGTCTTACAGCACTTCCATAGCGATACTGGCAATCGCGAAACTTACTTAACTACATGAACATAACCCTGTAGTAAGAAAACTTAAGCCACAAGAACATACGGTATTCAGAAATCTGTTCTTCGTAACCCCGCGGGGACCGTACGCTTTGTGCGTCTAAAACACGTGAAAATAAACGTGTATAATGTACTCCTTGAAAGCTTAGAGCTACGCAATTAATGTGGTCATAGCATAGTAAAGCGTAACCCTTGCGAGAAGCCTCACATAGAAGTTGGCGACCAAAAATTCATTTCGCGTAGCTCTGAAGGTTTGGGTCGGTAGGCTTGAGGTTTTGCGGACTTTGCTGGCTGGGTTGCTGGCTCGTGGGACATGCTGTTGATCGTATCTTTCCTCTTGGGCGATGGACCCAAGCTTTCTACTGATTCCGCGAGGCGACCTATAGAATAGAAAATAATATTAGCTTATGAAAACAAAATACTTTTAATTTCCGTTAAAATTGGTTTGGTCACTTATTTTTTTTTTTCCTTTGCATGATAGGGTTCTTAAATGCTGTTCTTAATACCAGCATTACGTAATATAGGAAATGTCAAATTCACGACGGTTACAATGCGTCAGTTCAGCGCATCCTTAATGACTTTGACCCTAACAGGTTTTGTAAATGTTAAAGATCCTTCTAACTTATTTAGTCCAGAGTAGGAGTTTGGCTTCCGAGCGTAGCGAGGGATATTTAATTCAAGTTTATCTTCCTTGTCGATATCACTCTTGACAGAGTGGTCGTGGTCATCACTTCAGGTGTTGATGGCAAGCTACACAACTTCAAGTTTATAATAAAGCCAAATAAAAATTACATACCGTGAGAAAGCGTATGAACTTCAAGGCTGTCTTCCTCAGCGAGCGTGGAAGTTGATGTGGTGAGGTCTTTCTTCAAACCAAGCAGTGCCATAGACAACCACGAGCGAGGCGCACTAGCGTCCTCTACTGGTTCATACGGCGAAGTGAAGAAACTATAACAAATAAATTATACTTTATTAGCTATTTATTATTTTGAGACACCAGTTAATGGGGGGTTAATATGATATTAATAGGGCAACACAATAGTAAATTGAACCTATTATGGTTGTGGTTACGCTATGGCTAGTCATCAGACTAATCTCTTGGCTAGGTATTCAAGAACCCCAATGGTCATATCGGTCGGCCTAATCTATTGGTTGGGTATTCAAGAATAATCCAATAAGTAGTCATATAGCAACCTCCATCATAGAGATGAAGCGTATATACTAGAACAGATCCAGGGATTAGGTATTTAACGAGACTAGGCTGCACCTATTCTAACTTTTAAAATACTTGATCCACCTAGTCTCACTGTGCCTACGCAGTGCACGGCACCCGCGGCCCGCGCGAATCGAAGTACCGACTGTACTGGACTATGCTGCTATCTCGCTTCACCGCGTCGTCGTGACGCGGTGAAGCGAGATAGCAGCATAGTCCTAGCTCATCCATGTTTGCCAAAATCATTCATGAGTCAGTCACTTGAATTTGAACCTTAATTCAAAATGCATAAAAGTAACGCAATGCGCACTCGTATTTACATAGATCATACGTGTGCCAGTCGTTTGAATTTGAACCATATCTCAATGGCATAAAAGTTACGCGACGCGCACCGTGTGGAAGAATATATTCTGTCCTTTTTTAACTACACTATTCCGCAGTCTTTCCATCCTTGTCTGTCAATACTCGAGATCGAGACTAGTCGGGACTAGGCAGACTTTATAGAATAGGTAGAATAGATACTTTGACAATACTCGATGCGAATGAAGACTATATGATGCAGTCGAGTATCAAGTACGGACTCGTGCGAATGTGATCTCGATTGACGTATGATACCTGCTCGACGTCGCTAACTTCTATGGGACTTATTTAGTGATCGGTTTTCGTAACGAAGTTTTAATATATTGTTAAAGAACTTAGATCTATTTTTAATAAGACATTAATTAATGTGTTTATTGTTTTGAAAAATGGGTCCCCAAGGAAGTAGTGTCAATTCCAAAGACTGATTTTCTACGTGTATCTTAAAAAAACAATGATTGTAAACAGTTACGTGATTTAAAAAAAAAAAAACAATGATTGTAAATAGTTATGTGATTTTTAAAAAAAAACAAAAGCAATGATTGTATAATTATAGTTACGTGATTTTAAAAAATACAAAACAAAAAGCAATTATAACAATTAGATAAATCTATACGTTGACAGTCTTAAGCCTGTGCAAAGTATGAAGGGAAGATTACAATTCATTACTGCGTACGTACGTACTACACGTATCGTTGTTACGCAAAGACTAAGCATCTAATCTAAGTATGCGTATTTCATGGACTAGGTGGACTAGGTGGAACAGGTATTTGGATCGAGTATTTGTACGGACTTGGACTAGGTGCACCTAGTCCAAGATTTGCCTAGTACGACCCATCTCTACTCCATCATAATGCACATAACAGATATTGTTTTGTATTTTTTTTTTATAAATTTTTGCCCCACTCAAGGAATAACTCTTGTAACGTGGGTGCGTAACATAAACATGTAAAATCACCTAAAAATCCCAGACCCGGGACAGCTAACCGTAGGCCATACAAATATTTACCCCGTGCAAGAATAGAACTCATGACACGACGCGCAGCAGTCAATTGCTCAACCACTGCGCCAACCAAATCCATATCAAATCAGCATCATATTCAAATCCGGTACAAAGGTATTAATCAGAGTAACGATAACAGTTACTTCCTCACTTCAAATTATGAGACGTTTTCTGCTCTGAAAGTATACTGCGTGTGTTCGAGTGACCGTCCTACTTATTACATGTTCACGATTTATGCGGAATGATTGGCAACCTCGATAAACATTGTTTTTCAGCGATTTAGATCAGTAGTAGTTGATATCAGAAATCCTGATATTTATGAACACGGTGTTGGAATTTTCCTAAAAAACGAATGCCAATTGATTTAATGTATTTGCGATATAAAATTGTTTTTTTGTAGCTACGACATTTATTTATGTTTCGTAATAATCTTATCATTGAGTATTCTACGAATTTACTAGAATGCAAAATCCAACATTATAATGCAAAATAACCTTGAAATTAATCAAAAAATAAACAAATGGAAGTCGATAAAATATGCAATAAAATATCATTCGGCGTCTACTCAGTCAAAATAAAAATAAAATAAAGACAAGAATCGATTTGCTTTAAACAGTCTTGGACTGACAAGAACCAGCTCCACCTAGACTTGTACAGAATATTCAAATTAACATAACCAGAACAACGGTTGTGACTTGTGAATAACAATTTGAGACTCGAAATAATATCCTGTACAAAAAATTGTTGTGTTCTTCCAAATACATATTTCAAAGAAGTCGCGATCAAAACAAAAACTTGGGCGAACGAACTTTGCGCTGTTGTATTTCTCGTTTATTCATTTATTTAAAGACACTTGTAATATGCCAAGCTTGTTAAATATCTATATATATAAGGTGGGTTTATTATTATGATCAATTCTAGGCCACACTGAAAAAAGTGACATAAAAACAGCAATCATTTAATATTATTAGTACTAGGGCAGTAGTGGCCAAAGTAGCTCAAATGTGTTATTTAGGAAATAACGTTTCAGCTTAATTTGCTTGGTAGAACTAATTTGAGGTTACATCTTCCAGTCTTACTTGTAACTAGAGCGGTTACGAATTCGAATGAGTGCATCGAGATCTATGTGAATTAAAAATGTTCTGAATTTGTAGTTTGGATCTAGTCCGCAACTTCTCCTCACAAGAGGTATTGCGCCTACTTCGGACCGCCATTTCCCGGAATCGAATGTCAGTAATTATTGCAGTACGTACCGATTGCCGTTCATTCTCCTGCGGCTCTGCGGGCTCCCGGGCGGCGTGTGTGCGGGCGTGACGGGCAGGCTCTTGCTGCCGCGCCGGTGCATCAAGTTGTACTGGTGTAGGTCAGGAGCCACTGCGTGTTGCTCTTCTTCTGGGGATGCCACCGTGAAGCCTCGAGATGACTTTGAAGATATTATTTGATTTGCAACCTGTAATGAGAATAAATGTTTTTATTAATTTCTACTGACTTAAAACAGCAATTCAAAGTCATAATAATGAGATCATTTTGCCTACTTAGTATATTGAAATATCGTCACTACGGAATAGGAATAGTACAAATAGTTAAAACAACACTACTCGTCATAATATTTGTGTCCACATTACGTTTAGTCAAGATAAGGAATCTTGACTAAACACAATGTGGACAACATTATACACATTTGCAAAATAAACAGTTAACTGTTTACTTGCCTTTTCTATACTAACTAGTACATAAACTAAAACGTTTAAAATCAACCAATTCCCCACTAAATGATGTAATCGCCGCGAATATGACTAAAGACTAATAACAAGTAGGTTGTTGATAAGAGCTAATTAAAAACATATTCATCGCTAATCGTTAAAACGAGTTATCAATCGTGTGATATGGCGAGGGACACAGACCCCTCTATTAGATTAAAATACGTCAACTTTTCATTATATTTTTCTTCAAGATCGTCAACGTGATTTCTTTTATGTCGTCCTAGTACCGTCAAACGGGATGCAGTAATAATTTCATATTCATAACTGTATCAGAAACAGGTATAATATTATTTCTGTATCGGTATCTGTATCCGTAATTTCATATTCCTAACATCTCCGCTCAAAACCTATGAATAAATTAGTCGTATGACGTATTTTCTTGCAACTATTAAATAATATAAAACGTGTTGAAGCACATGCCATATGCAAACTTACTAAACTGCTAATCACGAAAGTCAATAAAAGATAACAGCCAATGTGATTCGGAAATCCCGGTTGCCATATTCTATACATATTACCTATGTTTTAGATGTTGAAAATGTATACTTAGTCATAGTATATGACTATGTTTTAGTCATGTGATAACCTATACTTTTAGTCACGTTTATGACAACACGTTTTTTCGACGCCTACTTTGCGTCTAGGCACGTGGAGATTTAGAAAAAAAAAAACAGACAGTTTTAAGAGACAGAAGACTCTCTAAACAGTCGCGTAGGTACGGTCAGCGACAAAAATCGATTAAGGTAAATGCTCCAAGATGGCCGTATTCATTAAAACCATCATCATACCTAACTCTCTAACTTAGAGACCAGCTAAAACGTTAAGTATTTATTAAAAAGGCACCTTCTACCTCTTCTCTAAGTTAGAGAGTTATGTTGACTGTTTTAATGAGTACAATTGTGTAATACAGTCATTAGCGCAAATATATTTTTTATTACCATACTATCCCTTAATAAACTGTAAATTGCGCAAAACGTACGAAAGTGAATTTCGCGAGCTGCCCTGACCATTTTACCTTAAGTCTGCTACTTGTATACATCCTTTAAATTGAAAAAAATTGATTCTATAATTTGCTTTACTAGTATTGAGTAACAATATTATATTCCTTATAATTAATTTCTATTCTTCTTATTATTAAATGCTGCCTTAGCTGTTGATCACAGCAACAGCTAACATTTAAAAAAATAATTGTTAATCGACTTCTGTTGCTGACTGTATGCTCTGTCGCTCAGCCATTGGCTACCAACCTTGACAATCGAGTTGCCGCAAGCCGCGCCTTCGCCTTTGAATCCGTCGTCCGTACCCGCTGGCTTCGGCTTAATAGACACTGGGTTCACTGGAAATAAACAAACGCGATTAAACCACGATGCAATATGCAATCAAACTACAACAGCCACGATGACGTTACGTCATTTTATACGTAAGACAGCCGTGGCGTCATACTTACAAAATGGAGTCTGCTTGTATAGAATAGAAAGTAATCATAATTAGTTGGAACAATATGTTTTTATTGTCATACTAGACTTAATATGTAGACCACAATAATAAAAACAACTAAGTACTGAACGTTTATGTTAATTATTATTTTAATCTTGCATGTAAAAGACCTACAAAAGCTGTATAAAAAAAAATACCACACAAACCTAGCCGTGTAGGTACGTACCGGCCAATGTCAATGTCATAAGATAACCTTTTGAAATATAAGTACAAAGTGGTCATACCTGCTGTGTTGATTGGTGCAATGCTGTGGAGCACGTCTTGGCACGGTTTCGTGTGCTTCGACCAGTCTTTCTCCTTCACTATGTTATACGCTGAGGAAGCTTTGACTTCGCTGGACGGCTCAGCGAACACTTTCGGTCCTTCTTGCTCGACCCTCGGCTTCCCGAACAACACGTCAGTTCTGGGGTATCGGATGTAGAAGAATGAATCCTCTGGAGCCGGCGGCGAGCCCGCGAACTGGTCGAACTCCCTGCAGATAAAACAATTATGAATTAGTAATAATAATAATAACACAGAGCACTCGTTGGATAAGAAATGTACCATAACAAAGATGTTATAGGTAGGTAAGTAATACAACAATGGATAACTATTGTTTAAGAGCTTGATTATTATTGTCGGTCAATCTGAAGACACTCACGATAACATGTTGTTGAACTGAGCTACCATATTTCTCTTTCTGTACATTGTTGTAAGTAGTTACTTTCAAATTGGTTAGTAGTTATTTATTTAGATTACACCGCACAGCACTTAGTCCAATATCACACTATTATAATGCCGAGATAAAAGATAAATTCTCGAAAAAATCCGTTTACAATAAATTTTGCAAGAGATACGATACGCTATCCGCTCTGTGCAAAATAACTAAAACGTTTTGCTCAAGTTTCCTTTTTATATAGATACTCTAAGAGATAGGCGCACGAGTTCACGATAAGAGTACACAATGATACGTCACTTTGAAAAATAAATGTAATAACAAGCCGACGTGACGTCACGTTAATGTTAACCAATAAGAACGCGTGATTAGCGCACTCCCTCTCCTACAAGAATACATCACGAGGAATGGCATGCGTTGTAGAGGTTAAACCAGAATCTTAGAATAGCAGTTACTAGCTACGTACCTATAGATTCATCTTGGCACATAATAAAATGTTGAATCTGCGTAGACTTTCACGAAATGAGATTCCAAAACGATGTCATTAACATGTTGTAAGTGTAACGCAATTGTTACGAACAACTGGTCAGACTAAACTTAAAATAGAAATGGGCACAACACCTCAGAAACGCTAGCCAATATCCGGCGAACCCAGACGACATTAGCTAAACTATATTCATGTTAGAATGAATCTTTATATAGACAACCCTCTTCCACAAATGAAGTAGGTGGATACGGAACATTCACAGTAGGACTTCCAATCGGTATACACCATAAGATTTTTTACACGAAGTTCAAATAAAAATGTCAATGAACCTTCAACCAAAAACTTTTGCCAAAGAACGCAGGGCCACTCGCCAATAAAGGCTAAAATACAATGCGAAATATATGATACAGACTCAGAATATAGCCGTTGGCAATCTAAACAGCTATATAAAAGTTAGTTTAACTAAATAATAGCGACGTTCACGTATATGTTTACGTTTATCATTTCGATAACAACAAAATATTACATAGTGACAGAAAATTTAGTGTAAAATCTTCTGACCATAAAACAAGTAATAGCTAGGCTATTATCATAACAAAGTTAATACACAAAGACCGATAGCACTATCCGTGTGGGCGAGATTATAACAAGAACAAATACTTAAGAATTTGAAAATATTGACATTATGATTAAAAAATCGGAGATAAATTACTTAGGGTTCCTACTTTAAAGTTACCGGTGTTACCGGTCGGACCTAATAATTAGAGAGGAGACGGATAATGGTTTAGCCGGATACCGGATATTCGGAAAACTACGAGGCTGGACCGCCGGATATCCGGCTACCGGATATTCAGCCCTTTATCGCGTTTCATGACGCGTTTAGTTTGATTTGATAGAATTTATTTTTCAGCACCTGGTAGTAGCATTTATAGAGAAAGGCTTATTTTCAGAAGCTGGTCTAGTTTACAAAGCCGAGTGGAGTCTCCTCTTACCAAAAAATGCGGAAAATTTGGTATTCATTCACCACAATTTGCCAATTGTTAATTTTGAATACTAAACTAATTAATAAAACAAACATTTTTGACGTGCGATTATAAAAATAATCGGTGTCCATAACCTATTGTGATATGATTTGCCTTCTGTAATATAATGAGAATTGTTTAAATTTTATGATCCGGAATCCGACCGGATACTGAATTACTATCCGGCCGGATAGTAAAAACAAGGCCTAATAGGCCGGATAATGGATAGTTACCGGATATCAGTTTCATCTTGACTAATAATTCCTTTAAAAAAGGTCATCTCTCTCTTATTATCAGTATTTATGATAAAAAAAAACTTTTTACAACAAAAAAATACAACCGACTTTAAAGGAAAAAAAAAAACACTGAAAATTGCAAAATAAATTTAATTTTGGAAGTCGATGTTTCTATAATAGTTTTGTCTCTTCGTTATTGAACACCGACATTTAAGTGTTTTTTTTTACTTTTAAGTCGGTTGTATTTTTTTTCTTGTAAAAAGATTTTTAATTTAAACTTTTTAGTTATTGTACAACCACTAACAAGTACCCCTCAGCCAAACTTAAACCTTATAGCCAGAGCGCATCTCATGACAATTCTAATAATCCCAAACACGATTAGATTACATTAATTTATTACAAAGTTCCGGCGCCTAACTTCTTATATTTGAGATCATTCGTTCTTTCGATTTTATCGTCTTAATTACCTCTATAATTGAGACACCGAGTGTATTTTTTACCTCTTTTACTGAGACTTTATTATAAAGATTACTTTTTATAAATAATTTTCTTTGAATTTTAGTCATTGACCTCTTTAATTGAAATAACATCAATTTATTACCTCTCTTACTCCGCACTATTTGTTGACTGATTCTTAGTCTACCCGCAAATTTTGCATTTGGCTAATTTTGTGCCTTAATGACCACCAGTTTTAGTTTTGTTTTGCTTTCATCCAGATTTTATTTGAAATATGCCGCCGAATCGAAGGCTCTAATCTTAAATTTAATATTTAATAAAACATTTTTGATAAAATTTATAACATTGAAAAACATCTTACGACTGATACTTCCGAAAGACTGATTAAATTGACAGATTTTATAATTGACGCATTCTGTATGCATTTTAAGCAGTATTGTTTATAAAAAACGAACTTGATTATTTTTGCTATTAGTAAAGATATACTCATGTATATATAACGTTAAACCTAAATATGCTAATTTATTGAATAATCGCACCTCTATAACTGAAATAACCTCTATTCTAACCTCTATTAATGGAACCCTCTATAAATGAGACGGATATTTATTTAAAATACCTGGATATCTGAGACACAGAGTACGGTTTATCTAGATGAACAATAAAAACCGTAATTATAAATTTTTCGAAACTACCCTCCAAACATGGTTCGCTTGCAAAATGTTAGTTTATTTATA
This sequence comes from Mythimna pallens, assembly GCA_961205895.1. Taxonomy (NCBI): domain Eukaryota; kingdom Metazoa; phylum Arthropoda; class Insecta; order Lepidoptera; family Noctuidae; genus Mythimna; species Mythimna pallens. Next base: position 13,714,861 of record OY540834.1, on the reverse strand, counting down.
TATCTTTTGGGTAAGTGGAATACCTCGTTAAATGAGGATTTACAGGTCCCTTAAAGTCCCAGTTATCCAAATTTCTCTGTATTTGAACTGCGGGTTTGTTCGAAAGAGTTGTCGTGAGTCGTGACCTCGCAAAAAGCAACTGCTGATGGTTTTGTAAAAAAAAAAAGTGACACTGAAAAGTCTGGACTGTCTAAATTCCGACACTCCCTCTCACTCCACCTATAGCAGAAGACCTTTGTTTGATGATTACCCATTGAAAGAATATAATATTTGAAAACGATTACTTTACTAGGATGGTCCCTATAGATATCGATATATATATACGATATCTTTGAAATATAAAGAGGTGTGAAAAAGATTTAACTTGAAAATATGAGGGTTTTCCAAGCATACCGGCATTATCTAAGCTGACAGTGATTGATTGATTAATACAGACTGATCAAAATTAATTTCATCAACGTGGAAGAAATATTTATCAACCATTCAGCTAGCACTATAATTCAGTTTCAGTGAATTTGAATTAAGAATTTGCTTTACAGAACGTGCTAAACAGGTTTAGATATTTTTTATGATTTAGACCACTGATAAAGTCAATATTAAAAGTAAATTCCCTCAAGTTATCATCTTATTCAACAGTACCCAGTTAGACTATAGGCTGAGTCCAAAAGAGTAGGAAAAGCTAGGCATAGTATTATAATGAAATGCACAATCATTTAAGATATGGACTACTTAAAATATATTATTTTCTTTATATTTGTTATGATTTTGGCATCTTTTTTGGTAACAATGACACTGACACAGGTGTTTCGTTTCCAATAAATCATTGTATCCGACAAAGCTTGATAAGAACCAATATATTGTTATTGCCATGGACAAAGCAATCTTATATCATCAAGTACAGTGAAATGCTGAAGTGTAAACAAAATTTTGACACTATTAACCAAGTAGCAACATTTGTGTATATAAATTTTATGATGATTTGTTACAAAACAATTGGAAATTATCTACTCTATGAAACTGTCACCTTTTGTGGTAATACACTTAAATAATTTTCGCATTATAATGTAATCCAAGTTTGATACTGTTTACAAACAACACTACCAACTGACTTATGGAATTGATCTGGTATATTTCCGATATGGACACAAACAAATTGATTATTAATTTATTCGTTTTGATTACTGATGATAATATTTTATATCTCACACTATAATTGCCACAACAACAAAAACAAGATATTCTCTCTAAACACAACACCTACACGATACTTAGATACCAACTTGAATATAAATGAAAATCATTCAAAGTTTATTTGCCAAAGTAGTTTCAATGTTAAAAAATCATCGACCATAGCTTTCTAAAATAAAAAAGAAACTGTTCCAATAGAAAGGAATTCTACAACAGACTTCTACACCTGAATGTACCTGCGTCAAGCGACATTATCGAATAGATTGATTATGCTACGTCATGAGTCTTCACAAACAATTTTCGAATGAAGTCAAATAATCATTTCCAACACCATATCAATTGATGTCAATACCAAAACAGACATTCAACTGTTTTGCAATAACAATTACTTTATCATTACCAGTAACAATTAGTTAAACGAGCTGAGAAACATTTCGAAACGTGAGTTACATGTAGATACGTCATAATGCATATGCCTACGTATTTGTTCAGAAATGTCGTAGAAATACGCCTTTATGCTGTTGACCACACGTTGACCTTCCAAGTATTAACTCCAGTGTTTGTAAAACAAGTGCCAACGTCTTATCATGAACCATTGCAGATATTATATTCGAAGTGGTCCAAATGACGTCAATGCAAAGTTAAATGAAGTAATTTCAGTTTAAAATATTTTTTGAACTCTAAAGAATTTTATCTATTTGTTTTACAATACTGAAGGGGACCTTTTACTTACTAAAAAATAAAATCTTTATAAAAAGGATAAATTATGCTGTCGATAGAAAAAAAAATTGGATTAAATGACAAAAAATCACCTGGTTTCTATAAGTATAGGTTATGCTTATTTGTTTTATGGACTTACTATCTTGTAAACAATGTTTTGTGAAAAACTTAACTCCCCCCAAACTGAACTGGACTGCACTATCTAGTCAAAAAAATATTATGAATTACTAAATTTTTTCATGAGGAGCTCTCATGTTTCTAGCCTCTACACAAAGACTTGCTCACGACATAATATTGTAGGTTCTCTAACGTCAAGGCAATAAAGTGAATGCCACTTTCATGGTACTGCTATAAAACAAAGCCGTCACGCGTTGCGTAACTTGACTAATGATAGAATTTTTAGTGTTAGAAAACAAAAACTTTACCCGTTATTGGTTATTTGAAAAGTAATATTTAGTTCAAATATTTTATTTAATGCGGGTAGGAATTTAGAATTGCATGAATCAACGAGATTCATAGTCATACACATACTATGACTATGCTAATGTTTTTTGAAACAGTGTAGAATGTGCCCATACAGTCATCCAACCCCGTACCTGCTAGTCCTACCTAGTACCTTATAACAAAAGAACAAAGGATTGGCTGCTGCGGCGCGTGTCAAGCATATTTGTACCTATGCCCAGACAGATAGTTGCTCAGGGACTGGGTGTCTTGGGTATGTGAATTTGCATGACTGTGAAAACATTCACGATACAGAAGTAATCCAAATGTAAAGCAAAGTTCTTTAAAAAAGCTGCCTTTCGTATTATTTGAAACGTAATAAATATACTTCCATTCCATCGCGGTTAGGAATTTAGGATTACACGATTCAAAGAAATTCATAGTCATAACAGGCAATGTTTTATGTGTGAATGTGCCTACAGATATATTCAGTCATCATACTGTATGTCACGTACCGACATCGTATTGGTTAATGAATAATATTGTAGTCATTACTATAATACTAATTGGACTGTTGCTTCAATGTAAATGATCTCTTTAAATGCACTTGAATGTTTTCTGTCATTGTCTAATGAACGGAGAACAATTAAGTAATAATTAGGTAGATATAAGAATTATTTTTAACAATGGCGGTATTCATTAAATTATAGTTTTATCACAAATATAGCAGAGTGTTCATTGTACATAATTGATTATAAATTATTGTTGATAGGCTCGCGCTTGACCACTATCTCATCTGATAGTTAGCGATGATGTGGTCGACGATGAAGCACGGTTGTTACCTAGAAGTAACCTATACACTCTAACTTTCCAGCAGGGAATTCCACTCCTTACCTGTACGCACGATGAATGAGTTCAAAAAAGGTCTTATGCATAGCTGTACGTTATAGTAAGAAGTAGTCTGATGACGAAACGTGCTTGGCGAAATGAAGTTAGACACTCAAATAAATTGTGTAGGGATTTATATCGACAGGACAATTAAACAAAAACCTTCGTATAGTTCAGGTCACCATACCAATTTCAGAAAATTATACTACACATATTATAATATTACTTGATAAAAAGACAAAATAAAACGAAACGTGTAAGTCAGGCGACGATTATAATAAAAACAAACTGGTATTTGTGTGACGCCGGGACAAGCCTCCAAGCCAAGTATTATTGAGAAATCAAAACAAGTTGTTGATGCTATAAGTAGAACTGTTAACAAATATGCAAATAATCGTGTCTCAGACATCTTCAACGTAGAGGACTAAAAATTAGATAAGATATCTTGGGATTTTCAACAATCGCCATTATTTTGAACTATCTAAAACGTGACGTCTATACTAATACTTTAGATACGAAAGTAACTCTGTATGTCTATTACCTCAAGGATTTGATGATGAAACTTGGCACACTTCAGGATCATAGGATCATGTCCTTAAATTGCAAATACCATCAAATACATTTTATCCCCGGAGGAATTATCCCAAGGGAACATAACATAAATGTTATGTTCCCTTGGGATAATTTTCGATTTCCATACGGGCAAAAAACGGAGATTAAGTCTCCGTTTTTTGCCCGTATGGAAATCGATATTGAGTAGTAAGTGGCAATCAAGGTGTCAACGCTGCCTATGAACAACTGAAATATTCGAAGCAGTGCACAGATAAATTTGAAGTGTCTCAAGTGCATGCAGGTACTCTTCTGGCCGCATCGAATCGCATTTTCCTCCTTTTCTGCTTGCATGCTTTTATCCTTTTCTGTCACTTATAACAGCTATTTACTTGAGCGAGATAAGAGATAATGGAGTACTGTTCTCATCTTTGGGACGGATCTGCTAAATACCAGTTTAATGCGTTTGAATCAATTGAGAAGTCTCGTTTAATCGAAGCTTCAAAGTCTTGAGCATCGATGCCTAGCAGCTAGCCTGTCGGTTTTCTACTGGTTGCTTTTCGGGGAGTGTACGTCGGAATTGTATAATTTAATTCCGTCAAGCTAGTTTTATTATCGGACCACAAAACGCACGGCGCTGCGCCATCGGTACATGGTGGATATCATAACTATATGCACAAAACGTATTGAGAACACATTCATTGTGCGTACTGCTAAGGAGTGGAATTCTTTACCTTAACACACCTTAATCTTTATTGTAGACAAAACTTATTATTAAACACAGTGTTAGGACAATTCATGTAAAAAGGCGAGCTTAACTCAACAACAAAACTGTTTTCAGATTTATTCCTCTAACTGAGCTGTAAGACCTTGTTTTATGCCAAATTTTTGACTCCCTTGAAAGTGTTGCAATATACGTTTTTTGTTTTTTTACAACTTCAAGGGACCGCAGACCTGAATACATGGTTTTAATTTTAATTCGATACCTCGACGCGTTCCGGAGATAAAGGGTCTTGACAGATAGACAGACAGAGAAACGGACAACAAAGTGATCCTATATGGGTTCCGTTGTTTCCTTTTAAAGTACGGAACTTTAAAAAGAGCGGAAACTTTCGCTTATCTTTTGAAACAGATCCACTGGATAAAATTAAAAAAGCCTGTTTACTCCTTATTTACAATTTAGCGTTGGTTGAGACCCTTCTATGGGTAAAAGTCTCCTCCAGCCTGTGCCAACTTTCTCGATCCTTTGCCACTGTCGGTCAACTCTAGCCGGCCACTTTAATAACCTCGTCGGCCCATCTTTCTTGAGGTCTTCTTTGTCTGCGTTTTCCTTTCGGGCCCGTTCATTTTGCTATTTGCTTGGACCATCCACTGAATACTGCATTTATATTGTTTGAAAGCAGGATATATTCTAAGTATTATTATATTTGTATACTATTATGTTACTGTTGTATTGTCCCAGTGGGTAAACTGAGCAATTGCCGTTTTGAGCGGACGTGACGCATTTATCCTCAGCTGTGTTCATTATTATTTTTTACTCTATGCGTCATATTCCACGCAAATGAACTAGTTTTATTTCTTCTATCATTTCAGAGGCTCTATCACAAGCTAACGCGATCCATTTAACAACCTAATCTGAACTGTAAAAAGAATGGAAGTTACATAGGCGTTCATTACACGATAGGTTTTGCTGTCAGTTTTGCCACAGTCAAATATTTTGATTGACAAAAACACCTACCGTCTAATGCGATGACTGACGTTTACATGACGACAACAGAATGGCGATAACATTCCGTCATTCAAACATCCTTCATGATTGATGGTTTTGATTGACGCTTGCATGACCGTGTAATGGACGCCATAACCCGGGTATATAACTCTACCTCTCTTTCTCGCTCGCACGCCTGATTTTAAAACGTCATGGTACGTATTCTGCCAGGTGTTAAACATTACGCAATTTTTTTGGTAATTACTAAGAACATTATCAAGTTCTCCTTATCAGGGTTACGTCTAGCTATTGTATCCGCATCAAGTGTACCTATCAACTACCTATTAATTGTTTCTTTACAGCCGGTAACAGAAATAGATTATTTTTTTAATTATTTATAGAATTGACTGCTCCGATAACAAACAACGTAAACAAGGAATTTCCTGGCAGGCAACTGTTGTTGTAACTAATGTTGTTTTTGAGTTGCAGAATTAATTAGTACTAGTGTTTTTGACACTTTCGTTAAGAATTGAGTCGTCGGGGCATAAATCATTATTATAGTTCGTCTCGCTCGCAATTATGGAGCTTATACTGCTAGATACTGACATATACGGCCCCGCCAACTCAGTTCAATACGCGTTAGTCACTTCAGAATGCAGCATTACGTATTTATTAGCTTCGAAGAATTCACATTTGGACATTCCGCGAATTCAAATGTTTTGCTACACAGAATAATAAAATCAATCTGAAGATAGTAGCTACCGTTAAAAGTGAGCAGTTTTCTAAAACGAATATTTCAAAGTTAAATAAACACCTACTAAGTATTTTGAATCTAAACTAGATGATATTTTTAAGTGAAAAGTACACAGCATCGTATATGCTGTAGATTTTAAATCTGACAAATTTATTTAATTTAAATCTATGAACAGTTAGTAATTTTACCCTGAACTAAGTTTCACCAGCTGAATAAACAATTGGATATTTGCCAAGTCCAGTTTTAAACCTGCAACCGTCTAATTCCTCAATAGTAATAATGAATTTGAATGCGTCGAATTCCTTATACTTATTACAAAAATGACTGAATGAATAATTTAGTGATACTGGAAGTAATTAGATACGGTTGATTCATTTTCTGACAAAACAAGTCTAAAAATTATGATGCCTGCAATTTTTAATAACGTGACCAGTCATGGGTACAAAGATAACAAAATTCACAAGATACGATAAACGTGTCCCACCATTACCTAACAATAATTGAATACAGTTGGATTTTAGCTACATCAATCTTATAACAAATAATATTATTATAACGGTGACGTCATAGTCTTATCATCAGCAACTTTCTGTGCTTGGAAACAGTCCTCTAATAATAATAAGAAATGGCAGTACATATGAAAATCATATCTCAGACAGGCAGGGATTTTATTAACAGATTATTGTTAATGCTATTTACATTTCATATCACTATCACTTCATGCTAATTATGCACCTACTAATAAAAAGTATTTATATAAGTCATTGAGGTGAATGCTCCAAGGCACACCGCGAAATTCAAACTTAGGTGTTTTACAGTTTGCAGGTTAGTGTCAGGTTTGTACAAATAAAATAACTTTATACAAGTTCGCAAATAGAAAGAAATTTTCAAATTCGTTTAATATTAAAAATGAAATGTGACGTGTTTATGGATGCACATACTGAAATCTGACGTCACCACCATTTGGTTATGTGTGCTCAAGAGATAGCGAGATATTCCCATCACGCTTCCACTCTTCGTCAAACCAATATTTGAAATGTTAATTGCTGCTTGATTTAATAACCAATTTTGATGCTGTTTTTAGAATCCTTTTTTGTGTTATTTGTTGTTTAGTATAAAATACCTATTATACAAAAAACATAACCCTTCATGCAGTCGGGTAAAAATAAGCAGAGACAAATACCAAATTGATGATTGTAACGATTATAATTCCGTAAATGAATACCATGTTATTAATAGATAGATAATTATGCTCTTTAATGTACACCATAAAAAATCCAGTAGGAGCTTAAAATTAATATGGTGTAACAATGGGTGGTCTTATCGCTAAAGGCGATTTTTTACGGACAATCTTTAAACAGAACCTGACACTACCTGCAAAATGCAAAACAGTTAAGGCAATTTGAATTTGGCGCTTTAACCTTACAGCTTATAGTCCCTTGAACATGTGGCCGGAATTTAATGCACACATACTCGTACTGCCGCCTGCGCGTGCGCGCCCGCATAGAGTACCTATGTGTGTATTTAACTCCTGCCAGATGTTCAAGGGACTAGGTCCGCTAACCTTTAAACCCATTTTCTTTGCAAAATATTGATTGATTTAAATATGCTATGTACATTCTGAAGAACACTTAACCAGTAAGTTTTTGTTTAGAAATATTTCTAAAAACAAACCTGTTTGAAAGCAGTAGGGAAAACCAACAAAAAAATATGTTGTCAAAATTATTTTTTTTGGATAAAGTAGGTATTGCTCATACGAAAAAACCATGTGGATAATGAAGAATCTTTAACAAATATTTTATTGTTCGAACCTATTGACCAAACCGTTACTACCTTGTACTTATTACTTAATTTGTGCCGTTACCGAGGAGCAGGCTTCTGAAAATCACTGTTTTATGGCAGTGCTCGAGAGCTAGGGCCTTAAGATAAGAATACAAAATTCTATCACTGAGCCTTGTCCACTGAAGCAATGGTGAATTACACCTAAAACTTCCTAGTCCGTCCAATAAAAAATACATAAATGTGTACCTAAGTAAAAACATCTCAAATCAGAAATCTTATCATACGTACATGTTCATAATTAATTAATATAATAATTCTAGTTAATTAATATCATATACAGCACTGTAGGTACACATGACACATGCATGTAGATTATATAAAGCCACTTCAAGAAATTGTGATCTTATTTCTATGGCATGACACAAGGGTATTGGAACATTCTCTCAATTACCCAAGCTCACTATTTAATGCTTGCCAAGAACGTTGTTTATAATGCATTTTATTTTAGTACATTTATTGGTTGGATGCATACTGCACTTCAAACAATGCATTTGAATCATAACTTCTTTACTTGAATTCTTGGTCATTCAAATATTTACAGCTTTATGTATTTATACCTATAAATAAATACACTGATCATAAATTCATAACTTACTGTACCACTTCTATGAACTGTTACTTCCTTATTTACTACCTACAGTGCCAACATGTATTGTATCTTTTGCTATAGTGTTTTATGAAATTACGATTCCCTTGAGATTCCTTGATGTTACTATCTTATTTATTAATGTATAAAATAGAATAATATACTCACTTGACAGGCTTGCTTTTCATCCAACCAGAAAAAGAGAATCCATCTTTAATTTCCGGATCACTTGAAGCCATTGTAATCTCTTTGTAATAAATGTAGAATAAAAACAAACTTTATAATAAAATCACTAGTCTACTGAGAATAATAAGACAACTGTCTTGAAAGTACACTAAAAACTGAATGGTGAAATTATCTTGAGCAGAAATGATAAGATTGTTTCAGTTGGCAATATTGTGTGACAACATTATGAAACAAGAAAAAGTAAAAGGCAAAATTTTAACAAGAAATTATTTAAACTAAATATATTAACTAAGGTAGCGCTCAAGACACGCTTTGGGCTTCACTAGACTTCATTAAAAGAGATGTTGAAATCATCTGAAACAAAATATTCAACAAAGATTTATACAACAATCATAAGAAATGCTGAGTGTTAGTTCACAAAATAGTCGTAATTTGTTATTTAGTCCCTAGTGAGATACTGTCCTTCACATCCATTTCTCAGTATATTTTATTGATTTGTTAAAAATACATGGGTTGTGGGAATGTACGTAAAGGTTACAGTGACCCTGGAATATAAAAGGAAATTGATAGAACATAGCCAGGTTTTATTCAGCAAAAGTCTGACAAACCCTCTCACTCCACCTGCCGGCATTCACTCGCTCATTGTCTTTCTATTGTGTCTCTAATTACGCTACTCAAAACGTTAAAGTTTCAACATTTAAACAAGTAGCAGAATTATATTACCTGATATAAAATTAAGAATTTCCATAAAATAAATATTACTGAGAAATGCCCATGACCTGAATGTACTCACCGCTAAGTATGAACATAAAGTGACTAAATTCAATAAACAGTAGATATTAATTTATCCTTGTTTATGAATTGGCTTGTTGGTAATTCCATAGCTTTTCTACAATTGCCAATTTTAACCCACTCAACTAATTAGTCACATGCAAAACACAACAGGACTTTTTTATTCTCATTACAGCAACAGCTTATTAATTATATAATGGTATAAACAACATAAACATCATATAATAATTTCATCCGAAAGACGTCCAGTGTTAAACATAGGCCTCCCCCAAGTGTCACCATCAGTTTCCGATTTATAATATTTTAAGAATATTTTTTTATATAAACAGGGCTTAATTAAAACATAGTTTGAATCCGCTTCTTTGAAGAGTTCATTATTGTTATGCAAATATACCTACCTATTTTATCAATACACTTTCAATAACACCACATGCTCATGAATTTATAATTTGTCTATTTTCTATCATTGGCAATTAAACTTTATGAGTTGAAGACCTTCCAACAAGTTTTTGCTTTAGTTTTTGTTCAGGTAATCTAAGATAAAAAAACATTAAAGTATGTATTCCGATTTTTTCAGATTATCAGGCAGTAAGTAGGTATGTAGATTTCTACACTTGTCTACATTTTTCATGCAGTCATTGCAGCCATAACTAACCGTTGTATAGTGACATACACATACTATCAATCACGAGGCGGATCCACGACACAAGAACGTTAGTTTCAATGCCATCACAATCACAAAGTGCACGTACAGATCTAATGTTCCACTTACAATTTCAGATGCAATTAATGTCTGGTTACAGACTCCGTCAAAGGAATAACATCTCAATAGTTACAAATAATGAAAACATTGTTTACAAATAATGGTCACGTTTAACAATACAACACAATCAGCAATACGTATTTGTTGCTCAGCCATAAAATTAAATAACATGCGGAGATGCTGAAATTATCACATGTTACATGCATGATAGTGAAATAAAGCGTTTACTAAGGTTTTTAAAATTATAAAAATGTCTTATTACTTACAGTTTCAAGAATAATGTCAGAAGCTCTAATACTTTTAAACATTATTACGAATTTACAACACAATACACGCGATCACCAGCCAAGACAACAAAAATGGCAGACGCACAGATGTAGAGTTGTCCTTTACCCGTGACACAGACTATAGAATGGATATGCCCGTAATAACAACTAGTTACAGTTAGTCGATTAATCATGTCCTTCCTCTTCAATGCCCACGAATACCTACAGACAAAAACCGAATGCATTCATTTCATTCAGTCAGTTGTCAGCTGACAGCTATCATTTTTGACAGGACGATTTTTTAGGTTATTGTTCTTTCAATCTTTGACAGATGAAAATAGTAAAATACATTTGCAATGCAATAAAAACAAACTGTTGTAAAATAAAAAAAATACTACCTCAGATATAAATTTAAGCATATTCTATAATGATTGAAGATGAACCTACTGATTTGGACTGGGTGCAGCTCCGAAAAGAAATGGGACAGCACCAACATATTGAAACAACAAGTGAAAAATTTTCAAGAAAATTTTCCGAAAATCCTTTTGTTCCTATAGGTATGACCGTCAAAACAATTTTTATTGTGTAGTTTCTCATCATAACTGTTTGTAAGACTCTAAATTATTATCGAAGCTAAGAATTGTAGCAATTTTGCAAAAATAAATATTTGTGCGCACCTATTTTAAAACTTACGCAATATTTAATTTATTACTTATGGTGTTTTACGGAAAAACTAGATCATCAGTTGGTTTCATATGGTAATGCGTGTTTTTTGAGCTTCTAATTCTAGTGAATTTCTCACCCCTTACTATTCCATCGCCCCAAGAATTGATCTTGCCTATTATGTGATTTGGTAATCATTTCAGGATGTCTGGCCACTGCAGGAGCACTGTCCTATGGTCTTTGGAGTTTTAGAACAGGCCGTAAAAAACTGTCTCAACAAATGATGCGAGTCAGAATAGTTGCACAAGGACTCACAATTACAGCGTTAGTTGTTGGTGTTATGATGACCACAGGAAAAAGTCTTACTAAGTAGATTGTAATACTCAGCTTTTACTTTTCATTTTTCAACTTTCATAAGATTCAGTGGATATTTATGTAATATTGAATAGATTTATCTCAACCAACTCATGTTTTTTATTTGGATGTTAAAAATATCTAGTAACATCTGTGATGTAGTAGTGAATTAACAGCACAATAAAATAATAAATGATATTATCATAATGTGATGTTTTAGTGGACTGGTGTGTGAATGACTAGATTGGAATTTTTTTATTTTTTTTTTTGTTGTGAATATTGTCTAATGACAAATCTCACTCTTGGGCAGTGCAGGCAGTCTGACACTAGACTTTTACTGACTAAAAACCCACTCCTGTTCCTTCTTTGCCTTCATCCCAGGGCCCCGGGTTTCACTTCCACACTGCCCATGGCCCCAGTGGGCTTCGACCCTGCTGGGCCCCCACGATTTGCTGACATCTTGAGGCGCGCGTGGAGCAATACGCGCCGCCGACGACTTGGGCTCGGACCGGACGATCGGACGGCGGGCTACCCATTGCTCGCCATCCGCAAGCCCGCGCCTTCGGTGGCCGGAAACCGGGATCGGAATCGGACCATTGTCAAACGCGATCGGCCGCCTCCTTTGCTAGCATTACTGCTTCGCAGAAGGAAGCGACCGCCTGCAGCTAGGGACACCTCCACCGTGTCCTCCGGGCGGTCCACACAGTGGCGACACCCGGGCGTCGCTTCCCGAACTTACCGTGTGTTCGGTGAGAAACTGCGTCATGCGGAAGGTGAGGACGCCGTGAGGTCTTTCCAACCACGCCTCAAAGAGGGGACTTACCGCCATAATTGTGGCGTGCCCAAAAAGACGGGATGAATACTATGCCCCGTATACACGTGCGCCCAGCCTCGGCCAATCGCGGCCAAGATATTAAAATCATTGTCCTGTGTTACAGGACACATTTTAATTTCTAGACATTTGTGTCTAGTATATAGTTTCGTGAATGGTATGATAAATGTTAGAAAATAATTAACGTTGTTGTTTTTTTTAATTTACACTAAGTCTTATTTATATTTGTCTATTTATTAGTATAAAGATGATTCCGTGAGTGGTGTGTTAACTGTTAAAAATAAGTTTACCAGTTTTTTATAACTAATAATTATGTAATTGGTATTTATTTTTGAAATAAGTAATTATACTTATCGATTATTTATAATTAGGCTAGACTATTATGTCAACCAATTGGTAAAATGAAACAAAAAATGATTAACAAATGTGCGTGGAGATTGTCCCGACGAGGCTGAGACTTTGTTAGCAACTTGAATGCAACAGGTTGCATTTTGTGAAACATTTATTTTTTAAATAAAATGTGTATTATTGGATTTATAATTTTTGGAGTTAATCTAAACACTAGTCAGTTAATTAACAATAAAGTCGAAATTCGCGTGAAAGGAGGGAGGTACATGTTTGTAATAAAAATAATTGATTACCCCGCGATTCAATAACAACTTTCTGGAGACATCGGTATCTAGAATGTTCCTGGCTAAATATAAATACGAGCTCCCAACCGGAAGTGAGTTTAGTTTGTTTTCGACTGCGAAACGAGTGCGATACCTAAGTGTGTGAAGTGATTATTCCTAACGACCTAAGCGATACTAAACGGAATTCTAGTGTACATTGTGATTTGGTTATTCGTTGATTGGACAAATTTGATATTGTTTGTGGTGATTAAAGTTCTCTGCTAGTAAACCGGCTTTTAATTACTCACGTTCTTAACAATATAGTTCTGGGTGCATACATTGATATTCGGATTTCACTGCGGTCGGTTAGCGACCGGTTGGTTACCCAGTGGTGCAGCAGGAACTGCAAACTGCAAATAACCGTTTTACACCGCGGCCGTAAAACGCATTGTAAAGCTTTAGTTTTTTACAAAATATCTAACAGAGTAGTAGAATAGACAAGGTCAAAGAGCAATTACGGAATTACAGAATTAGCAAGAGGATTAATTTTTTATTTAAAAAAAGAGAAAAAATGTATAAATAAGGTGTTTGGGGCATGTTTACGTGAGGTTAGTGTGTGTGTGCATGATGGTGAGTAGTGTATGTGCATTAGTGATGAGTGTGCGTGAGGGTTGAGAAGTGTACTAGTTATTGTGTCATTTAATGTTGCCGAGTAAGTTTTCTGTTTCATTGTAGTCATAGGTAGACTTGACAATTGTCAAGTCAGTGCATTTAGGCTCCTTCGCTTGCATTACTGCTTCTCAGGAGATGCAGCTTTCTGTTAGCTGTTGCCTCGTGTCAGGCCGGACACGAAAGGTCGCCTCCACAAGGAGAGCCTGGCGGTGCTCATTCTAAGGGCTCACATCTTTATCCGGTAAACCTACTTTACTTCATTGCTACAGCACCATAGCAATCAAAGGTGACCAAAGGCTTATACCACGTAAAAGTTGCATATGCGAGAATATTTATGTGTTTGCTGTGGACCAGGGATTAATTCCTTTGTTTGTGGCTAAACAGAACCGACACTTAATACTAAACAAAATAATGAGCTATAGGGAAGCAAGGAGATGATGCAGATTTCTTCTCTCTACTCTTCGGGATTTTTAAAGGTATTTTCGCTTATAGACTACTAGTATTAGAAAGAAAGCTGTAATTTAGCATAAATATATATTTTAATGTTACTGTCAGTACTCTAAACTAATTCTGTCTGACTTCAGTTAAATTACTCATTAATTTTACAAATTGGTGATTTTATAAATCTGAACAAAACACGAGTGTTCCAGTAATGTCATGGCCATGTCAAGCTCAAAACACTGTTGTCCAGAGTCACTAAAAATAAAAACAGAAGGAACACCATTCATTGTCGTTCATTTTTCATTCTATTTCGAAACAAACCTATTTATTTGATGTTCCTAGTTCAATCAATCAATCAATTTGTGTCGTAAAATGTTGTTGACGCTATTTTGTATTTTAAACATTCCTAAAATGAATAATTGCCTGAGCTTTTACTAGATGCAAGATGATGATGGCCATATTGTGACCTATTTTGTGGAGAAGAGATTTTGGAATTAAAGTTAAAAAAAGCAATAATGAATGGGTTTATTGCTGTCCATTGTGGTAATATTTTTTATTATTAAATTGGTTAGTGTGTACTAACTGAAACCAAGAATTTATGTGTTTTACCGCAAGTTCTTATTGTTATTTAAATACTGCACATTAAAGTAAGCCATATAACGATTTTCAGGCGCAGGCTATCACAGTGATACATTGAAGAAGGAATATCAGAAAACTTGTTTTTTAGCGTGCAGAAAAGCCGCTGAAGCACTTCAGCAGGGCGGCAACGCCGTAGATGCTGTGGAGAAGGCCATAATTGGTCTGTACTTAGTATTGATTTTTCTTTCTGTGGCTAAATAGGTGAAAGATATTAGATTCTCTTCTGTTTCCTCCGTTCATTAGCAGCTTACCTAATAGTACATTCAATTTGTCCCCTATATTTGCGTTCAAACTATTTTATTTGGTTTTTACAGAATTGGAGAATAGTCCACTAACAAATGCTGGATATGGATCAAACTTAAGTTGGAATGGCTATGTAGAATGTGATGCTTCAGTAATGAATGGCCAAACACTGCATTTTGGAGCTTGTGGAGCTGTATCAAATGTTTGGAACCCTATTAGTTTAGCCAAACAACTGTGCATCAAACAATGTGACAACTTATCTCTGGGTCGAGTTCCTCCTTGCATACTTACGGGACATGGGGCTAGGTCTTGGGCAGAACGAATTGGCCTTAAAATTGTGGATGATTCCAAAATGGTTACTGCACGTTCATTTCGGAATTATAAACATTGTAAAAGGAAGCTGAAACGTTACTCAATGCAAAATGATGTTAAATTTAGCCCCTTGGACACAGTTGGGGCTATATGTGTGGATTCTAATGGTGTGGTGGCCTCCGGAGCTAGTTCTGGTGGTGTTTCCCTCAAACATGAAGGAAGGGTAGGCCAAGCAGCATCATTTGGAAGTGGTGTTTGGGCAGTGATGAGCAGGGATGGTACGAAACCCTCTGTGGCTGCCTGTACCTCTGGATGTGGAGAACATTTGATCCGAACACAACTAGCTAAGAACTCTGCAGAAAGTTTGCTTGAGTCTTCCCCTGTTTTAGGTCTTGATAAATGTTTCAAAGAAAATTTCTTAGAGTCACCTTTTTTATGGGATGTTCCTGAAAGACTAGGTGGCACTTTAGCTTTGAAGTTTGACTCTATAAATGGAGAGGGAGAGTTACTTTGGGGTCATACTACAAAAACAATGTGTATTGGTTATATGTCTACTGAAAATGACAGACCCAAGGTACTTTTTTTAATCAAACAGATTTTTTCCAATTTAAAACATGTTTGAAGTGGAATTTACGTAATAATATTGTGAATAATAATGGTAATATTTCGAAAAATTGTTTCAGTGCGTCATATCCTATCTGCCACAAAAAGTCGAGCCTGGACGGAAGGCAGTAGTCTCAGGACAATCATTCAAAGTATCTATGCAGTCATGCCCTGTGTTCAAGTGGGAGGTGAAGGCTGAACCCAGCTGTAACGGATCTCTCTAGATTAATGACAATTACTTAGTTGTAAGCAATAAATAAATGTGGAGTGCAGTTGGTAAATAGAACTTAATAGTCTAACTTTGTTTTCTTTATTTTTACTTTCTGCTCCTCAGTACTATAGTTTCAAAGAAACTGTGGAAACTTGATTTAGAAAGAAAGAAAAAAGGAGAAAGGTTTTTTGTACTGGAATACTTTTGTTCTCCAGGTGTTGTATAATAGGGCACACTAAAAGGAGTGTGTATTTTTAATTCATAAAGTTGACTGAGGTTACAGTACGGCCGACGTATCTTGGCGAGCCCGAATTTTGCGCAGAAGGCTACGCACTAACGTTTTTTAGGAACCAAATGGTGGCATGATGCGACGACGTGCGCGGCGGAAGTCTAGGCTAGAGATAGACTCTACGTAAACACAAAAGACAAACAAATATCGCAATCGATTTGGAATTTATGAATTTTTGTTTGTATATTATAAGACATTTAACGATATTTACCAACAGTGAATGTTGTCGTTAGTAAACTGGGTAAAATTAATAAATTATGGTATGTTACCGGCAATCTGTATAACTCCCATCTTTAACACACATTACTGGTTGCGCATTCGGTATTCTATACTATACCTAAGCAAAGTATAGAATACCTATATCGCGAAGTTAATGTATGAAATATTATTTATAAAATAAACAATATACATTAACTTTGCCTACATCACATCGGTAATGTGTGTAAAAGACGGGAGGGAAGGAGGTTACATAATTTTGAGACACCTCGACAAGGAAGAGTTAGGTTATTAGGCTAAGGTGACAAATAGGATCTGAGTACCTGTAAGCATTATGTTACATACAGTCAGAAAAAAAATCACGTTGATTTTATTAGGTCCTATTTTTATCCGCGGGGTTCAAAGTAAGGTTCCCGACTTACACTTATTACCTAACCTAAAAGCCAACCAAAAAACCTAAAATAACCTATCCGTGTTGGGGTGCCTTAAAATTACGTCAATTCCTTTCCTACTCTCGTCTTTTACACACAGTGATTTTAAGAAATAGAACATGTTTCATTTGTCTGCCATTTTATAGTTAGGTTGGCTAACAATGATAAATATATACCAAAATCTATTTATTTTACACATTATCAGTGGATCAGCAGGTACTCTATACAATCCCTAGGAATTGTATACATTGCCTAGGTATTGTATAAAATACCTGAATTATACATATACAGATTGCCGGTATCATTTCAGTGATTGTTTGAAAATAAAATTGAACTCGGTAGGTGGCGCTGCAACCGGGTTCTCAATTTTGACGAAAAGCCATCTTTCGGGCAGAACGTCTGCTGGGACTGCTGGTATTCTATAGTATAATGTAGCACATCTATTTGTCGTTTAAACTTGTTTTAGATACAATTACGTTTGTCGCTCGTTAACGTCGTTGGCGTTCATAGGATTAAACTCGCAAAATATACAAGACCCAAAACTACCTATCTGTGGATTTGTTCCATGCGGGAATCAAAACCGCGACACGCAGCGTTGCAATCGCTCAACCACTGCGCCAACTACCTACTGTTTTCATAGATGTTTATTCTGATGATTTTTTCAGTTTTTATTAGGTACTGTTATTCTATAAATAACAAACAATTCACTGTTTATTAAAGAACTGTATTCGAGAAGTTATAAATGTGTGCTAAAATATAAATTCGGTGAGAGGCATTTATTAAGTACCTACATTAATTATTATATTACAAATTATAACAGAGGGAGTTAAAATAAAGTCATTTTGTTATCATAAAATTCGGTACATTCAGTTTTTGAGTGCAATATTGAAATTTAACAGCCCATTCTTCTAAAAGAAGTTAGAAAAGCGTGCGTTTAATTATAATCAGAAATTTAACGAAGTTTTCTTTGAATAAACACAATAATTACATTTCAAACGTATTTCGGTAACGTTAACAGTATTCACATCGTAATAATGAAGAGCACCATGTATAGTACCAATTAACAAGATACAATGTAGCCAAACTACAACCAATCGCTTCATGAAACGTTGGACAATTAAAAATTATGGGCATAAAAAGGCACTACTCTACAACAATCATGTACTTGTTGTGATAAAATAACATCAAAATTGCATAACTGAGAACAAATTGTTTGGGGTATATTTGATGCTAGATGCAGATCCAATCGGCTATTTTAACTTCAATATCAATACAGTTTTGTTCATGTCTATCAATATGACAAATAATATTTTAAATCGCACAAGTGCGAGATTGAGTGTTTTTTAAAATTAATAATATTAAACTTAATCTAGTTATGATCGCTAAGTAACACAATGCCGACATCTCTGTATTACGTTCATTTGTACTAGAGCAAAATATGTGATGAAAAGCCGATTTCGCTTTACAGGTTACTGTAATATTCAATTACTAATAAGTAGAAACAGTGGAGTTACAAACATAAAATTATATCAAAGTGGGTACGCAAAGTACATGTACATTAAAACTTAATTTTAAAAGAACATACACATTATATTAATAAAAAAAAAGTATTTTGTACATAAATGTGCTGTATATTATGCTTAACAGTTCATTAAAAATAAATTTAAATTAGGTACATATATACTGAAACACGAAAATGATATATTATTATGTAATATCAGTAGTATACAGTATCACTGGCAAGGAAATAATATTACCTATAAAGAAACATCACAAAGTGAGCCGATCAATTAATTAAACTTATATTTACATTAAAAAATATTTATTTTTAAATTGATAAGATAGGTAGCCTCAAAAATTATATTATGTTCGAGTATCATTATTATATTATTATCTCAAATAGAAAGTAATTAAAATTGATATAATCTAAGTTAAATCATTTGGTCCTGTAAAAATAAATTGATCATACTTTACAGTAATAAATTCATAGACATTTATTTTTACATTTTGTCAAGTCTGTATTCAATAGCGGAATGATATGAGGGCTCGAGTAAGTTCATAAGTCACCCTACCAGTCTGATTCTCTATTTCACTAGTATTTTGAGGGTGCAAAGAAAGTGGTCTATGGTTGTGCCTAATTATATATATTTAGGACAAGGCTTGCAAAAACAATGTTTTATCGAGAGCAGAAAAATATATATTCTTGTTTATTTAATAGCTACCATCTAATATTTAGTCAATTGCAATTAAACAAATAAATTAAGTTTGTACTTAATTTTTCATTAAAAAAAGTAGCTGCCAGAAATTTTTAGTAAATTAATAAAAAACCTACTCATCTACTATTAAATACTAGTTAATTGTTATGAAATTGTTTACAAGTAATTTACGTACATGTCGCACAATGTTCACTGGTATTCAAACAAACCTTTACGTTACAGGTCTTTAAAGCTTAAAGGAAATTTATTGTCACCCATATCAACAAATTAAATGCCAACTAATACTGCTTTTACAATAAAATAAAAAAAACAAGTTTATCACAACATTATCAATCATTGCCAATTTGTCATAAGTAAAAATGTTTGATTACTCCAACCACACTATAATTTCGAATATCGTATAATTCGAAATTCAAGGCATCTCATCAGTCTGTATTATAATATTCCACACATTCATCCTACTTTATAATAAACATTTTAAAAATTACGTTACACGCAACCATACTCGTACCAAATTGCAGATTCTTTAGAGTTGTCCGTTTTTTCGTTTCGATTTACTGACCTTCTGTCATTTCTCAGGTCATCTCTTTCCGGTAAGCTCTCTTCAACTGCTGAACGGGAGTGTTCAGACATGGATCGATGGAGGTCTGCGGGTGGCCTATCGTTCATACTTTGGCAGGCACCATCACCGATGACGGTAGATATTCGATTGTATACCAAATAAGTTGGAGGACTTTCTTTGATAGGAGTACTTTGTGGCTTACTGTTCAGATTGGCGCTGGGATCATCGTCGGCCACGTACACTGTGCGGCGAGTCCCGGCTGTGCCAAAAGGAGTCGGTGTTGAGGCTGGAAAATATATTCAGTAAATTAGGCCAACGAAATCAAAGACAAGTAAAACAAATTATTAAAAGCATGAGACATTACATTAAACCAATCAGTAAAATGTTAAAAATAAATTATAGTAAACTATCTAAAACGTACCTGCTGGTAGACCTGTATCCAATCCTTGACCTTCTAAACCTTGGAAGCTATTTCTGTGTGACGGCGGCACCGCCTTGTGCGGTCTCCTCCGCAATGACGCTCTTATAAGCGCATCGTCACCGCCACCACTGTGTATCGATGTCCCAGAGAGCCTACGTACAAAATTACTTTCACTAGTCAATCTAGTTGAATCCAGGCTTGGTATTGATCCACTAATATCAATATTGTCAGATTTCTTCAGAAGCTTATCATCAAATCTTCTTGTGAAACTAGAGTCAATACTATGCCTCGGTGATTCCGCACTTGGATGGGAAGAACCCTGATCTTGGTCCGAATTCTTGGACAATTTTTCTAATTCCTGGCTGCCGGGGTCCGATTCGCCCGATTCTGAACCAGCCAAAGTCAATTGAGATTTTGAGCGACTCGCGTCTTCGATTCGTTTGTTGTTTCTTGTCGGTACTTTATTAATTAAATCGGTGCCAGCTTTACGGACCCTCTTCACAAAAGACGCACCGAAGCCACGCCTTTTCGTAGTGCAATTATCTAATTTCTTATAATGTTCCATAATTTTCTCTTCTAATTTTTCTTTCTGGCGACATAGCGCGTTCACTTTGTCAGCAAACATCTTTTCTTCTTCATGATAATGTTGTTTATCTTTTAGTGAGTGAGCAAGCAGTTCATGGTATTGAGTCAAAAGCTGTGATACATGATCCATTAGAGAGCGCCTGTCCGCATCTAGACTTTTATTCATTTGAATCAACATTTCGCAATGTTGATTAGTTTTATTAATTTCTAACTCCATGCTTGTAATGATCTCAACCTTAGTATTGATTTCACCAGAAATCTCAGTATTTCGTAGTTTAAGTTGTGTAACCTCGCTTCTAAGATTTCTGTATTCTTCTTGCATGTTTCTGTACTCATTCTTTAATCTATCACTAGCTGTAAAGAGGTTCCTAAAATCATCCTTTAGTTTGGAATGCTCGGCTCTAAGATTAACTAGATTTCTGGACTCGATCTTCAAGTTTTCTCTTTCAACTTCGGAATCCGATACTTTTTTCTCCAAATGCGTTAACTTTTCTTTTAGTTCGCGATTTTCAAGTTTTAAGTCTCTAACGGTGATTTTGACGGGCTCGCGCTCGCTGAGCAATGTTTCATACTCGGTGTTCAGTTGCTCATGAAGTGTTTGTAGGGCAACTTGGTCTCTCAGAAGGTTATCTTGTTTATCTTTCAGAACTTCCAGCTGTTTGATAATTTCTTCCTTTTCAGCAGCAAGTTGACTGTTTGCAAGTTGTAAAGTCATTTGTTGAGATATCAAAGAACCGTTTTGGGAGTTCAAAGTTGCAATATTAACTTGTAGTTTAGCATTTTCAGCTTGACTGTTTTCTAGACAAGCTTGTAATGCCGCAAGATCTGAGGTGAGCTGTTCAATTTGAGGGTTAACTAAACTATCATCACTATTCATGTTATCATTGTCATGGTTGCAGTCACAAGGAACCAGTTTCATTAAGTTGGCTTTAGCAGCTATTTCTGATATTAAGCCTTCATGATCAACATTTGTAATGACCTTTTCTAACAAGTCTTCTATACTAACATCTCGACTTAACACTTCAGATGCATTGATGCCTAGTTTGTCCATACAATTTCTAAGTTTATCGAAATTAACCTTTTCTGTAATAAGGTCTTTTTGCAGAGTTTGAATCGTTTCAGAGTCTACTTTCTTTTGTGATTTAAGCTCTTGAGTCTTTTGTTCTAAGTCTTGGACTTTGCTGGTTATAGTGTGGCTGATTTCAAGTTCTCTTGCCAACCTCTCCAGTTCCTTTTTCTTGAGCTCAATTTCAGTCGTAAGTTTATCAAGAGAGACATCCTTTTCCTCAACTGCTTCCCTCAACTTGTTAACTTCCCTTTGCAAGTTGTGCGTGTCTCTTTCACTGTATGTAAGTTTGGTTTTTAATTCCTCAGTTAGAATTATGAGACCAGTCACCTTATCAGCTTCAGGCTTTATAAGATTAAGCTCTTTAGTTCTGGCATCCAAAGACTTCTCTAATTCATCAGCTCTTCTTTGAATAGAGTCACATAACATTTGAATTCTCTGTTTATCTTTGGTTATAGATTCTAAATGTTTTTCGAAATCTTGTAATTTGTTTTTTTCCGAGTCTCGATCAATTGCTTGACGATCAATGAAAGTCTTTTGGCTGTCGAAAGAATCTTGTAGCTTTCTATTTTCTTCTAAAGCATTTCTGAAAACTTCTTCCAGCTCTGCGTTTTGTTGCATGACTCTGTTACAATTTTCCTGAAGCTGTTCGCATTTCAGAGACAATTTCTTCTTTTCTTTTTCTAACTCAAGTATTTTGTCACTGCTCTCCAATAACGATTGTTCACGTAAGTTGTCTATAGTCGATAGCAGTCTTTTATTCTCTAGTTCAAGTTTCAAGGCTCTCGCTTGAGCATTGCTAGTCAGTTGTTCAGATAAACTGTTCTCTCCGGATTCCAGTGTGCTTTCGCCTTCATTGTCAGTATCTAGATTACTGTTGTTGCTTTCACTCAGTACTGACTTCGTAATGTATTGAAGATGGTTATTTTCTTCTATGAGTTCTTGGATCTTTTGTTGGTCTGCATCTCTTTCCTTTAAACAATAGAAATATATGAATTTATCACTTGCTATATCTTTAACTGCAAATAAATTCGCTTAACTTACCAATGCGATATCATTAGCCTCCCTCTTCAGCTTGATCATTGCTGCCTCTAAAGTAAGACATTGTTCGGCGCGTTTCCTTGCTCTCTGCAGTTGTTCTTCCAAGGCGTCTCTTGTTTCCATTAAAGCTTTGTTATCTTCACGAAGTTCGGTAACCCTTGTTTTGTAATATTCCGCGTCAGCCAGGCGATCGCGGTAACGTTGGATTTCTTGTTCAAGTCTATAAAGATTTTAGTTGTTTAGCCATTTATTATTAAATTCAATCTTCATATCATAAATAAAATCAGAGACAACAATAAAAAAATTAATGATGTTTTATAACTTTTTTTTACTGTTTTAATTTTTCTTAAAGGACCTCTATTTGAATAATGGCCTTCTATTCACCATCACCCTCCTACTATTATCTTGGAATAAAGGTAGAAGGATGATTATTTGGCATCAGCTCAGCAAGTCAGCATATACCACGTATGTAAGTCGGCATGTTCTTCTTTCATAACTACATATCTATAAGCTATTCTGCCATTAGTCACCTCTTGTCTAGCCTCATCAGATTTACAAACAATACATAGTTATTCTTTTTATACCATACCTGTCACATCGCTCAGCCTTCTCCCTTAGAGCATCAACTTCGTCTCTATAGCTAGCTGATTTTCTGGCTTCGTTGAACCATTCCTGACTGTCAGACCGTAACTTCCCCAACACCAGCTTGGTGTGCTCCAGTTCTTCCCGACATTCTGATAACTGTTCAGATTTTTCTTCCCTAAAACATTATAACTCTTATTTTAATATTGTTAGTAGTTGAAAACAATTGTCTGTAGATATGTTCTTGTTCTGCAAAGCTGCTTAAACAGAAGTAGAAATTTATGTATACTTATTGCATCTGAAGATGCAAGAGATTGAAAAGTGGCACATTTGCCAAAAATTGCAATTTTTTTTCTTGTATTATATCTAAAATAATTATCGTGGATATTTTGTTTCATGGAAAGGAGAATAATTTACCGAAAGCAAAAAAAATATATTTAATAATGGCGCTCCTGGGCCATTGTACTCTTGTTTTACCGAAGGTGCTATAATTATGTATTGCCAAATAAAAAATGACTTCATTTTAAAATACCCACAATTCTTGTCTCTGCTTCCTAAGTCGTGCTTTCCAATCAGCCAGCTCCACAGCAAGATGTTGACTATCTCCATTATTTTGATTAACATTTTGCGTCGATCTATTCTTTCCGTTTTTGTTTTCATTTTCATTCTCACACAAACCTTCATGGAGAACTAAGGAAGCCCAGTTTTGTAGATAGTGATCGCGTTCTTTGGCCAGCCGTCGCATGTGATTGAACATCGTCGGCGATTGGAAGAGATCGATAGCATCCGGCGTCAATACAACTGTTTGCATGTCTGTAACCTTAAAAAAAATTTTATAACAATACGTATATTTTAAATTTTGTTAGTATATGAAAAATTTATAAAGTATTATTTTATGCATTTTTCATAGACTTTATTTATTAATATCTATGGCATCTTTACAACAACTGTACCATAGGTGCTTAATTACGTTATTTTTTTTAATTTAAATCTCCTAACTTAAATAAAGAAAAAAAAAAACCACTAACCACACATAAACAGATGATAATTTACATACATATATGTATTTATTTATATACTTATAATAAACATTTGTATACACTCACAGTTGTAACATACAGACACTCTCTAAACACACAAATATAATAGTCTTAATTACACTATTATGCACACAAACATGGTAATCTATTGTGTTTATTTTTGTATTCCCTTCTTATGATTATATTAAGGCACTAATAATAAAAAACCGAAAGTTTGTATCTTTTTTACTTCTTCACTCTCTAAAGGCTGAATGGATTTCGATGAAACTTGGTACAGGGGTAGACCATATCCCCCAATAACCCATAGCATAATTTTATGGTCCAGGGAATATGTTCCCTTGGGATAATTTTCTACTATCACATGGAAGAAGCCGCTGGCAGCAACTAGTGTTAAATCATCAACAGAACCAATCAAGAACAATTACCCAACTAAAAATAATATATAATGACATAATTTTGCAATAAACAGAAGGAAACTATCAATCAGAACATCAAGTATTGTATAGCTCCTCACTAGCTCTTGCAACATTTGACAACCAGTTAAGTGTAATGTCAAAGGTTCGTCAAGGACATCCTGCTTCACAGTAAGTTGTGACATCTGTTGACCATTCACATGTTAATGTAAATAAAATGTGTCTTCACAGTCATATTTGAACAGAATGTACTTTAAATATCAGGGATCAGGGACTTTTTTTAGATGCAGTTGATGACAACTTCTTTTTTGAGGTTTGATATCATCAAATGATTTATCCCACTCTGGGTGGACCAAGAGGGTGTGTCAGACTTTTAGTGAATATAACCCACCAGTTTTCCTTCAGTTGCCTTTTGCATGCCAGGGCTAGTAACTCTTTCAAATGTTCCGCAGCCCATGGCATGGCTTGCACCCTATTTCATGTCCCATGAAATAGGGTCTCATTATGATGAAATATAATGGTGTTTATAGGATACCTCTACCAACTCTTTGGTTTAATGTGACATTATAAAGAAAATAATTGCCTATTTAAATTTATATAATGTATCAAAATATTATTCTTTGCTATCATATTGACCTACTTTATTTATCTAATCTTAAAAAACAACAACACAAAGTATATAAGTTTGTACTTTTAAAAGACAATTGTCAGTCAATTCACGCTTGGTTGGTTTTTTTATCAGTTGCATGGCTGAGGTAGGCCTGTTTAAGTGTGTACATTTCCTTTCTCATAAATGGATGGCTGACACATACATTAAACCTGAATGGAACCTCAAAGCAAAGGGCCTTGGATACTGTATGCAAATTACTACCAAACTAAGTAGCACATAACTATTTGTTTTAATTAAAGTTACAAGATAAGAATTTTATTCTTACCTGTTTGATGCATTCCACAATGTTGTGCTGCAGATCAACATTGAGTTCCTTGATCCTTGTGATGAACAGTTCTTTATTAGGGCACTGTACAGCTGCCCCAAGGAGGAGCAGGATCAAAAGCTTCATGGTTTCCAGACCCTCCCTAGATTCAGGTGACTTCCCCAAGCATATACACTCAGGGACCACCAGAAGAGTCATTCCGAGTTCTTCTTCATACAAGCTCTTCACATTTTTGATGATGGCATCAAAGTTCTTCACTCTGCCTAATATTAGGGCTTGGTCTTCTAAACCGGCTAATTTTGTAATGTGACATGAAGGTTCTGGGTCTATCTGGAGGTAGACTTGATGTAGGATGTCTCCATTGAACAGAGATGAATACTCGGTGATGACATCTGGATTTGGTACACATGATTTGATCTGCAAATTTTTATATTGTGTATTAGTATACTACTGTATAAATAGAGCTTTACTTTTTTAAGAAATTGCTCCTAAATGAAAAGCCAAGAAAGTTCAATTCTTTAAGTTTATGATCAATTATGTGCTATAGGGCTCATCAAGACATTATGTGAAGAATTTCTCTTTGTTATTAATATGTATATTCTGTACTCAATGGTAGCACACACCAACAATGGATCATTGAACATCTGTGGGAACTTCACTGTTAATGTAGTACATACATATTGAACACTAACTCTCTTTTTATAATAGCAGTTGATATCATTGCTTGTCTAATGAAATCTCTATAAAAAAAAAGAAGAATTTCCAATTTTTTTTTTTTATAAACAATTAGTATCACTCATTCACACCTTTTGCAGACAACATTTTTTGAAGTGTGTCTTGTTGTTATGTCTATTTTTATCACAAACATTTACATGTCTATTTATAACTTTCATTTGATGAGTCTTTGTAATAACCTTTGGTAACAGCTGGAAGATGTACCTAGTTTTAAGACAATAGCTAAAACGCATTTAAATTGTAAAAGGGATAAAAGTAAGAACAGAACTACCATCCATTGTAAAACAACTTGATCACTCGAGTATGACAACAGAGAAAACGATAACTACAATTTAATCTCACCCTTGATGAGAACCTAAAAATAAATAATGACAAGATTATTCAGAAATTACAAAATGCCACATTCATTCATACGGAACGGCTGGTTAAATCCATCTCACGCTTCATTTTTACGCGCACAGTAATAAAAACAGAGGCACGAATCGTTGTGCACTCACCCACGAAACTAGAGGCCCGTTCAAGAACTCGTCGATTTCGGTACCAGACGCGGCCATCCTTGCCATGCGTTAGGATGAACGGAACCTACTCCTCTGCGTTTGTCCGGCACGCATTGCATCGAAGCAGTGCTCAGGATGAATACAAGCAGCAATTTCACTTAACATCTGCAGTAAATGAGAAAAAATCGTACTACTTTGTACTACTTGTTCTGAAACCAAGTTGACATTTATTAATTGAGTGACGTTCGGTACTTCGACTACTTCGGTTCACAGACTAGAGAGGGATTCTATCTTCGGTTCAACTACCGCACAGATAACATATATGTTACAGTAAATTTTAGTCGATTTTTAGTTGTTAACGCAAGAAAATATGGAGGAAAGATTAGGCGATATGGCCTAACGACTGTAGTCTTCTCTAAGGGTTATAAAGAAAAAGGTGTTATGCCAACAAACAAAACAAGACAAACTGTCAATGTCAGGCTGTCGTGAATTGAAACCAATTGAATGTTCATTGCGTTGGGTTTGCCTATCTCATAGAAAATAGAATAATTAAAAACCCTAATATTATGTACTGTAATACATTCATTAAATTAGTATAAATATAGAGCACAAATTCGTAAATCATGTTCAATAAATCATCTATAAACAAAGTGAAATTTCAAGACCAACAATTAGACGACTATGTTCTCGAGGTAAAAAATATTTTTTTACTTGTTTAGGTCCAGTATTTAACAAAAGCTTTTTTGCTAGTAGCTAGTTTTGTAAAATACTTTCTTGTGTTTATAGTCTTCTAGTTCCAAGTACATGTAATGCGAACCAAAATATTTTAATTAATCCAATGCTTGTTTCAGAACTCAGTCTTGAAAAGTAAGTTACAGAGTAAGATCGACGCTCTCTCTATAATGAACCGGGAACTCGATAAATGCAGCATGGAAAGAGACAGGTTCAAAGTATTAGTAGAACAGTTAATGTGCAAGAAGACAGTTCCTTTGAGATGTAGTCCAGGTGCTAACAATTTAGATTATAGACTAACACCAACTAACACTATCAGCGGAGGAGAGATGCTTGCTAAAACACAGGACCATAACAATATGCTGAAGTTAGAGGTAAAGGTTATTTCAAAGTTTATTCCTCAGTAACTACTTCCTAGACTTGCTTTTGTTTGTCTAATGCTAACATTGACATAATAACTGATTTACTATCAATTTCTTCATACATAATTCCAGGTTGTTTCCATATGGGTAACTACAGACAACCAACTTGTCTTTCATCAGATTAATATCAATAACTCTAATGTTTAACAATTGTTTTTGTACTTGTATTGTGTTCTTACAAATAATAATTAGCAATCAGATTTAATTCATGTAAACACCATAATCAACTTGTAACTCTACCAACAAAGTAATGTGTAAACATTCACTGTGGCCCTGGAGAACACAAAAGGGCATCTGAAGGAACACATGTGGCTTTTAGTCCTCCCTCACTCCATCCAGAGTGGGAGAAAGTATATGATGATTATCTAACTCAAAAAACAAAAAGCGGTAACATTCAGGAAAAAATTTTTTTCTCCAAAAGCCAACTTGCCCTTATGTGCTGCACACCTTCAATTGTATAAAAGAAACCAGAATACTGGAAGAACTCTTCTGCTTGTTAAACAATTTATAGAAATGATTTATTGGGTAGACCTTAAAAATATTGTAATCAATGTTTCTGAAAAAAAAAAAAACCAATGGAGTCTATGATAGCACCAAATATTTGGTACTAACATAAACCATATAAAAAGTATACTTTTTTTTTTAAATACTAACAATGCTTTATTATTTGTAATGTAGGTTGAATCTCTAAGAAGTAAATTAGAAGAAGCTACAGGGGACATCATAGCTCTGAAAAAACAATTGCAGAAAAGAGAAAGTCTGTCTGAAGAAATAAATGGACATAAGAAGCAGTCTTCTATATTCAGCTATTCTCATAAAGATTATGAGCAGTTGGTAAATGAACTTGAAAAAAATCAGAAAAAGGTAAAGTACTTTTTAAGGGTGGAAATCATCCAATGACTTCTCCCGCTCTGGGCGGTGAGAGGGGGTGTGTCAGACTTTTACTTACTAAAACCACAGCTTTACATTCTAGGACTACGGGTTTCCTTTTCAGAAATTCCCCGCGGTCCTAGCTTGTGGGCATCGAACCTATTGGGCCCCTATGGTCTCTCTGAGGAGCGATTGGCAGCGACAATCTCACACGCCAAGCCTTGGTACAGGTCATGGTCCGGAGCGAGGAGGAGTGGCAGGTGGTCGCCTCCTGCGAAGCAGTAATGCTAGCAAAGGAGAAGGCCGCACCCGTGAGGCAACGGTCCTAACGCCCCAGCCGCCGCCGGGATTCTGATCCCGATTTCCGGCCACCGTAGGCGCGAGCTTGTAGACGGCTAGCAATGGGTAGCTCGCCATCCGAACGTCCGGTAACCGTCCGGACCGAGCCCAAGTCGTCGACGGCGCGTAATGTTCCACGGCCTCAAGGAGATGTCAGCAAACCGTAAGGGCCCAGCAGGGTCGAAGCCTACTGGGGCCAAGGGTCTGCTTCTGAAAGGAAGACTCGGCCCTGGTACGAACAGGCATTTTTTTCAATTAAACATCTCTTTTTTCCAGTATCAACAAATCCAGTTAGACTATCGAGCAACACTTGATGAAAAAGAAGAATTGGTTTCTGACAGAGATTACTATAAGAACAAAGTTCAGAGACTGAGCCATCAAATCAGTTACATTTTATCAAACAGGTCGAAACTTCAAGACAGTAATGAAATTGATCCACCAAAGCCTTTAGTAGATATTGATGCTCTTGTTACTGAAAATAAATATTTACACGAAAGAATAACACAGCTTCAAGTGGAAAAAGAAATTGTAAAACGAACATTAACGAAATACAAGGTACTTATCATCACTTGTTCAATTTATCAGTACATACAGGAAGTAACATTAGATAACTATGTTAATTTTATTGTTTTACAGACATTGCTTGACAATAGAAATAAAAACTACTCTAACTACATGAAAAAAGGTTTTGCAGATGTTATGACACAAAAACAAGGTATCTTATAGTATACTCTTTGCAAAAAATAACGAGCACGCGCATAATATACTTCTATGGCTACTCAATTTTAGACGGCACATTTGGCTTGGCGCCAGTAGTTAAGCGATTGGGTACTGCACTGCGTGTCGCAGGTTCGATTCCCGTACGTTACAAGTATGTAAATGGCCTATAACCGATGTGCCAGGTTTAGGTGTCTTATGTATAATATACAATATTATTTTTAGTATATGCGAAACCTGAATATAGTTTTTTCAGAGTCAGTAACTGAATTGATTCCAATAATTTTTACACCATGTTAAATTTTTTTCCAAAATTATTTAAAAAAAGTCACAAGTTGGACACCACCGACACTAAGTACAACACAGGTCACAGCAGGTCATATCGGGTATTAGGCACCAGCGCTAACTGTGCAGGAGAAAAACAACTCCTCAATCACCCGGATGGCCCGGTGACCATGTATTTGTGCGGACAACCAGGTAACATAACAAACTTTTAAATTTGTGATTTTTCATGATACAGTTATGAAATTTTGTACGTAGATACTTTGCATAAAAATGCTAGACACGTGTTACGCGTTTCGCATATACTAAAACTAATCTTGTATTATGTGACTTTATATGTTTATTAATGCACCCACGATACACGAGTAATTTGTAGAGTGTGGCAAAATTGAAATAGCAGATTAACGTGAACTTGCGAAATTCAAGAATTGTTAATTACCTATTATTTTTTAATTTCTACTTTCGGTTTGTTTATGTACTTATTTTCACAGTGAGAGAA
The DNA here is from genome assembly GCA_961205895.1 of Mythimna pallens. Classification (NCBI taxonomy): domain Eukaryota; kingdom Metazoa; phylum Arthropoda; class Insecta; order Lepidoptera; family Noctuidae; genus Mythimna; species Mythimna pallens. The sequence goes on along the minus strand of OY540834.1, from coordinate 13,683,707 downwards.
TTTCTGGACAATATTAATTCGAAGGCGGGGCTGAAGCAGGGTTCTGCAGCTGAATTGAGGTCTCTGTGCCTTGGCCTTTTTGAGGCACTTAATGATAAGTCAATCGCCCTACAACATCAACGGAAGACCAATCAGTATGTATATTTGAATAATTTTATTTATCTATACTAATAAAATAAAGCGGAAGAGTTTTTTAGGGCTCCGTACCTCAAAAGTAAAGAACGGAACCCTTATAGGATTACTTTGTTGTCAGTCTGTCTGTCTGTCAAGACCCTTTATCTCGGGGACGCGTGGAGGTATCGAGTTGAAGTTAAAACCATATACTCAGATCTGCGGTCCCTTGAAGCTGTGAAAAAATCAAACTTCTGAATTAATAAAGAAAAAGATACGGTCGTTTATGTCGCAAAAGAAATATATTTCGACACTCTCAAGGGAATCAAAATGTGAGCGTTTCTCAACCGAGCCGCCATGACGATAATAAAAAAAAAATGCCAATATTTTGTAAAAAATTGTAAAAGATGATTCCCAAAACCATAAATTTGTCAAAGTTATAGTTAAGAAGTAAGAGTTTGAATGTGGCCGCGCCATTGAAACGTGGAGAATGGCGCGGCCACGGAGATCTTTAAAACTAACCGTTGCAGAGACCTGAAATTCAGGTAAATAACAGATTGAATATCTGATGAAAGTTTAACGCGCTAATCTATCAGTCGGATTGAAAAAACCTTTATACACTGTTTATTCGTTTGTTCGTCGATGTCTGGCACACATCAGTGTGTCATCAATACCATGGATCCAGTACATGATTCTGGACACCCCAGAGGTGGAATGTTTCGTCGGCTGCTTCCTAACTTAAAAAAAAAATTACGTTGCTGTTCTTTTTTTAACTCAAACTGTACGAGTATAAAATCGTTATTTTAACATTTTTAATTAATATAACACTACGATCAACGGTAGCGGAGCAGTAACCAAAGACGTGTCAAACCGCGGGGGACAGCTAGGTTTAAATCAAATTAATAATAACTAACGCTAATACAATTAATTGATAATGTCTGTAATCTGTCATCCCATATACAATGCTTTTAAATATCCGGACAAAAATAATTATCTGTAGTGTTTAGAATACAGTTATAGATAAAACAGACCTTGTTTCATATTGTATCTAACAGAGTCCGTTTTTACAGAATCCTAGCCAACAGAATAACAGAGCTAGAAAAAACGTTAGAAAGTTGGTGCAATGGCCAAAAATACATTCCAATATTTCCATCTCAAATGTTGTTAGATGAGTTTATTACAGACTCAGGCTCTGTTAAGTCAAATGACTCTAAAGATCAACAACTGATATCTCACGACAGCTCAGAGAATAACAGAAGCAAGTATTCTGACAGTGATGATGATATGAACAAAGAGAACAGTGATGGGTCATCCACAGATATGAGAAAAGCTTATGAAGATGATGACGAGTGCCAAGTTTCAAATGATGAACACAGGAGCATGTCCAAAACGGTTTTGCCACAGGACCTGCAAGATCTAGTGAAGGAAGCCCTTGCTGAACTAAAACCTGCACAATAATATTGATGAACTTGCTCACCAATGGCCGCTTGAATAAAATGGATCTGAGACATATTTTTATCTAATTAAGTTTTTGTATTGTTATTTGTGATAGTCCTGTACCAAAGAAACATTCCTTAAATGCAATTCTAGTCTATTGAAAGCAATTATCTAGTCTGTTACTATTGATGTATGTTTAATTATTGTTATTGCAATTTTAATCGAATTATATAATTATATTATACAATATCTGGATGCGTTTTCTTATGATTGTTTGATGTAAAAGGAAAGACATTTAGTTGGTTCACAAAAATAATTTATTAAAGTAACATTATCTATATCATAATATACTTACTCCAACTCCATTTTAAAAGCTCTTTCTGTACACATATAAAAATTATTATCTATTAATTTTTCATGATTACTATAATTTTTTCTCAATTCATAAATGTTTAGTGATATAATTTGTGTTACAGATTTAAGTAACCTAATGCATTTTCATTTAAAAATAGTAATATGTAGGTATAATAACTTCTAAAAATACATGGCCAATAACATAAAGAGACAGATACCAATTATCTAATATATAAAACGAACACAAATTGTAACTGCATTGCATTTTAATTATATATATGCATAATAGAAGATGTAAACATCACGCGTAATTCTTATATTTGCATTGTCGTTTGCACCACGGACCTCCACAAAAAAATATGTGTAATCAGTTACTTTGTCAATCCATTTATTTGAACAATGCGTTCCAAATAAGAATGGGATCAATTGCCATGTTGTGACGTCACACTGTGTAATCGAAGAATTATTATGGTGAGCAAAACAAGAAATTTTTAAAATTTAATTTGTTTACGAACTCTGAACGAAAAAAGTTTAATGAGAATCCAGTCCTTCAATTTGGTCAATTTCTTGCGATTTGACCGTATGACATAACGTCACAACATGGCAATAATCCTATTCTTATTTTTAACACATTGTAGCACACATCTCGATCCTGGGGGTCGAAGGGTTCTAAATAGGGAATCCAGTCCCGCTTGCGCGGGTTTAATTTTTTTTTCTAAAAAATAAAATTTAACGACGCGCAGTGCATTACCTATTCATACCCAGCATAGTCTCATTAACAAGTGATTTAACCATTTTCCATGGATCTCGTGACTTTACAATTTGTACCTATGGAAAATATTTTATTTTATCGTTCCTGATTATTATTTATACCTCTAAAACATCATTATATTGAATGCTAGCTTGCTCTTGATTTAATTCAATACAAGAATTAATACTACAAAATATTTTTCAACACTTACTCAAAAACCTGCTCTTATCCCACCGCTTTAAGGCATGCAATTGACTGTTTTCCGCACTAGTGCAGAAAAGTGCCCGTACTCTCCCCGCCACAATGTTATTACATTTATCGTATCAAGCTGGGCGCGCGTCGACCCCATGTTACGCGCGTCAACCGAGTCGTAAGTGTATTGATAAACGTCGTTTGCAAATTAAAAATGTGCAAATTTGTCACTGCAGCCCTCGGCTCCATTACACCCGACTCCCGACACCCGGCTCAGGCGAATTCCGCCCGCCTCGGTCGCAATGACAAACTTTTTGCACTTTTATTAAAATGTACTATTGAATTTTTTTTATTTTTAATTTTATAGTACTGTGGTACCTGCAAAATGCAAAAAAAAAACTTAAGACCAATTGCATTTGGCGGGCTACCTCGGGGCGCACCTCACAGTATAAAATAAAAAAGAAACAATCCCACGGCATTGTCAACTTCAATCCCGTAGGCTTGCGGGATCGCAATTTTGATGCGGGATTTCCTAGTACTAAAGTCGTAGTTATATACTCTCATAAATATCGCAAGCGATAAGGTAACAATCAAATAAGTTAGAAATACTAAAACCTTAAATAATATTCAATAGAGTTAATAAAATATAGGAATATTGAACTTTTTATCCAGTTATAATCCAACCTAGATGTTTAAATAATAATAAAAAAATATCGATACAATTTTTGTATGTATTTTCGTTATGATTATCGATTGATATATTGAAATCCATTAATTTATCATGTAACCACTAGGAATAAGCGATATTGGTTATTGCTTTGTATCGATATGATCAAGTTATTTTACGGATCATCCATCTATACTTGGCTAACGATAAGATAATATTAATTAAAATAACAGGTAAAATTACAGTTATTTAAGACAGTTATATAATAAATACACAATTTTTCGCCATTTAATCTAATCTTTTAAAAGTAGACGTCGACTAGGCTTAAATCATGTAAGAAATATCTAATATAACAGTCACAGTTATAATTGAAATTATAAACTGTATCTGAAACTTATAACATATTGGTTCGAAATGTAAATTATTGGCTCATCAGTGCGCTTTAGACAATAGCCTATATTATTTGTAACTTAGACAAACAGACACAATATCTGGACTACCTATACGCGCTAGATTATTGGGGCGCCTCAAGTCGGTATATCCACAAATCAGTCAGGGTCTTTTTTCCGGGCCCCATTTAATTCAGACTCAGTATCAGGAACGAAAAGATTGATAAAATACAATCTACTATGAACGAGTTCACATATAAATAAAACACTCATTCGGACAACATAAAACTCTGTTGATAGAGCTTTAAAAACTGCTGATCTCGCGCCATTAGTTTGAATAAGTTAATATTTTCAAGAAATGCTAGTGTAGTGCTCAAGGGCGGCCGCAGTGTGGTGGTGCACGGCCGAGTTGTCGCTCCTCTGCCGCGCGGCGAGCACAAGGCGCGACAGGAGCGGACGGTGGTCCCTCTCTGAATAACGCTCATACGATTCCAAACCTTCTTGTAACTTTAGGATCAGGCTGTCGTAGTTCTTTCGGACTACTTCTAAAATCTGAAAATTTAAAATAATAACATTAGTTATATCAGCTTTAATTAAAAAGAAATTTTAATCACACTTGTTGGGTGCCAGCTTCTCAAATTGGCGCCCAACGACTGTTTGAGCAACTATTGTATTTGGTGCTCAATCGAATGCACAAAATAAGTTTAAACTAATAACCTGGCATGGCAATCGTTGTTACGATGAATTAATTATTGGTTAAAATAGACAAATACTGACCTGATCCTCAGTAGGAGTGGATAGATTTTGCGATGCCAACCAGGCTTCAATTTTTGGCGAAAAGTGTTGGATGATAGCGCGCACGTTCACCAGACAATTAGCGAGTCGCAACGCCTCCGCTTTGAATTCACCATCACTGGTTGAATAGCGTAAAGCTGTAATATATTTTGACTGTTATTTTGATTAAGGTCAATTTTGGCACCGAACATAAATTAATTTTAGACCGAAGAATTGTCACATAGATATTTTTGAGTATGAATATGGTAATACTAAAAAAGTCCAAAGAAAAATTGGATGGGTGACATATTAAAATATAAAATGTCAAGTGAACTTTTTGAAGTTCATAGAAGTTGTTTCAGTATCAATAGACTTACCCATATAAAAGAGATTATCGAATACTTGATGCATTCGAATCAGTTCGTAATACAATTGGTCGTAAGACGCAGGAGTTGGCAGGAATGTATCTCCAAATGTAATGAAAAGATTGAAAATGTTCACGACCTGGAAACGAAATGCATAAAACAATTATGTTTTGCGAAAAACTTTACTAAATACACTCATGAACGTCATGTAACTCATAAGTGGCATATAAATTTAATTGATGGTAGCGCGTTCGTGAAATGCAACATCTGAAATGTACACACCTGTTGGGCCATGATAAAAATGTTATGCCTCCTCAACAAAGTGCTCTCATTGGTTACTAAGAACTTCAACAGAGCAATGAGTGCGGCCCACAGGGGTCGCCAGTCCCTTGCAAGTCTTACACGACATCGTTTTTGGTAACTTAGCAACCGCAGCAGTACTCCCACGCATAACTGATACAGTTCCCCAGGGAATTTCTTCAGTAGATGGCACATTATAAACTCGACGAGAAGATCTGAATAAAAAAAAATGTTACCATAGATTTTTATACCTTCCTTACATGACAATGAAAGTTTGCAGATAGATTATTCCCTTTATTCAAAATGACATTCTTTTTTTATAAGCTCACCTATCAAGGTCGACGCCAGGGGCTGCGAAGGTGGTTCTTCTAGAACTATTTTCCTATGGCGCATTGGGAGCCTATACAACTGTACCTATAAAAACGAAAATAAACTTTACTATGTTGTTTGAGAGTCTAAAAAGATATATATTTTTTTTAGACTTCTTTACCTTAAAAGTAAGATTTTGGTCGTGCATAATAGAGTTAGCAAACTGTTCTTCTACTATACAAGTAAGTATTATGAAACATAGACTGCATTTATTTATGCTCGACTCAGTCCGCGTGTCAGCCATCACTATAGAACTGAAAATAATTATAATCACACAATTTTTATACAATTCACAAGTTATGGTAGCTGAATACTCTAAATTGGGTATTAAAAAGGTTTTTTTTTTCAGTCTCACTTACCAGTATTGAAAGAACGTGACTAGCAGATTCGTTGGTTGTTCGTTGTCAAGGGCTTGTATTTGTGTTAAATTAGGAGGAGTCTGAAACAAATTGAAGATCAAATTTAGTAAGTGACATAATAGTACATTATGATATAAGTGTGTAATGTTAGTGACCCGAGCCGTGGCGAGGGTCTTAAGAGAGCCAAGAACGGTAATCATTAATTACTCACATGTGTCATACGACGTTTTTCAATGCACTTGTGAAGAAAATAACAGTAAAAATAGTAAAATTTTCTGTGACATGGCGGTAAAAATCTGTTTTCATAAGCCGCGCATCATTTTTTTTTATTTACCCCTAGAGGAAGACTAAGGGTATTTTGATCATACTGCCTAGTTTTACGTTTATGTTTTCTTGCGTGAAAAGTTTTTACGATAATGTCTTTCGTAGTGACAATAGAATACGGATTCTAATGGTTTTGTAGTATTTAATTTTATTTAATTAATACAGCCACTGAACTTCACTAGAATAAAAAAAAAACGCCAAAAACCGCGCGCTTCTTAAAATGGCGGCCAAGGACCACAAAAAAAAAACCAATTTTATTTGAATGTACGATTTATTTACTAAATGTTTTTTATTAAATAAATCGTTTGTACAAGTTAATTTTGTCCATTTTAACTTGTAAATTGGATGAAATAAGTACGATACTAATTTATATACTATTGAACGCAATAACTTAATGGGCATTTTATTCGAATTCAAAATTTGTTTTGCGCACAAAGAGGTTGAACAAAAAGGTTTTAACTAAATTATAACACTAGTGCGTAATGGTAATCAAAATGTCACAGTTTAGTTACGAGTGCCATTATATACCTAAGTGCAGAGCAATAAGTGTCACTTTCTGAGCAAGTGTATTGAAAAAATCTTAACTACAGGGGCGTAGCAACCCCGTATCAATGATACAAAAATTGTGCAAAAATGCATGTTATCTACAACCTTATAATTTCTTATTGATATGAGGCCCGCAGTGAATGAATATTCCAACTTTATAGCTCGTCTCGGTCGTTTTAGTATTCTCTACATAAGATCACAATAAAAAATTAGCCTATCCTAGTCCAGAATGCTGCAATAAATGAGCTCAGTTTTAATCACGACTCGTCATGTCCTATACTCCATTTGTAATAGCATTAGACAGAAGTTAAAAAAGGTTATTTTTAATGCACACTTTTTAGCAAAAATACAATAAACTTTTTACAGTTACGATTGACGCCAAATTTATTAAAATCGATTTATATACCAGCTGTCACACTTAATTGCAATCATTTTAACAATTTATCATATGAAATTAAATGGCTTTCATTTAGCTACATTATTTCATTCCAATTTAAAATGACAGTGTCAATGCTAAAAACCTAAAAGAAGCAGAGATGAACAATACTGGAACGGTTTTCGTTTTACTATAACCCTACCAAATGTAAAATGTCTAATAATCACTTCATAAGCTCTGACAGCCGGGTTTTTCTAATTTTAGCGGATTACGTCGTCTGTGAAATTGACGTAAATATTTTTTTCTGTGATTGTCTTCATAAATGTCATTCACTTGTGAATACTTGTGAATGCTGCGACTTAGTTAATCCCAAATTTTCGTGATTTTGTTTTTATATGTTACTGGTTTTCCTTTGTTATTGTTTTGTTATCAGTGTTGTTATTGTTTTGTTATCAGTATTGTTATTGGGTTGTTTGTACAAATCGTTACGTTTTGTTAAACTATGGGTGATCCCGGTGCGGGCCCGAGTGGCTTACAACAACTTAAAATTTCTGAGTCTGACCGAAGCCAACGGCGAAATAAACGTGGTCCAAATGTTGACCCCGACGACACAATAATGTCTCCTAAGAAGAAGAGAATGAAACAAATTGCACTTCGTGCTGTAGAAAAGCAAACCGTGATAAATATTTTCAAGCAATTTAAGGAGTCCTGGCCTGCAGATACTCCTCGTTATAAGACTGAGATGATAAATAAAACTGCAGAAGTTGCCGGTAAGGATGATTCATAAAATTATTACTATAAAAATATTTGAAAGAATTGAAAGTAGGTAACATGTATTATGACAAAACAGATATTTTACTTATTATTTACAGGTGTATCTAGGGCTACTGTGTACAATATACTCAAAGAGTACAACATAAAAGGTCGCCTGCAATCTCCCCCTCGCCAACGGAAGCACATGAAACGTAATGATTTTGATGACATCACGTTCAGTGGAATACGCAGGAAAATTCATTCTTTCTTCTTTAATAATGAGTTGCCCACCTTGGATAAGATACTTGAAGCAGTAAACAGTGACGATTCTCTGCCAGATTTTAAGAGAAGCAGTCTATATAAAATAATTAAAGAAATATTAAAGTTCACTTATATCAAACGGAGCAGAAAAAGTGCACTCATAGACAAGCAGGAGATTGTCCTATGGAGAGTAAAATATCTTCATGAAATAAAAAGGCTTTTTTATTTCATGAAGAAATAAAAAGGCTAAGGAATGAAGGAAGAAAAATATATTATTTAGATGAGACTTGGCTAAATGAAGGTACAGTACTTCTAAATATCTTAACAGTTTTTTATGCACCAATCAGTATATGGAGGAGGTCATAGACTGATTGGTGCATATAATTAATCATTATTACTTATATGTATTTTAATATGATTAATTATAAAGTTAAATAGGAGGAAAGTGCAACATTATTTCATGTTTGTTTTGTAAAAATTGTATTTAAACCTTTTATCATAACAGGTCACACGAAAAGCCTAGTATGGCATGACACCACTATTGAGTCTTCAAAACAAGCACATCGGGAAGGTCTATCCACTGGTTTAAAGAACCCAACGGGAAAAGGAAGGCGGCTTATAATTGGGCATATTGGTACGAGTATGTACTTGATTTACTTGCATTCATTAGTTTTTAATATATTTTGTGGACTGCCCTGACCATTAGCAAATGAACACCCCATTGTTATTAACTATTAATTAAGTAATAAAACATTGCATTGCAAAGCGAACTTTTAAAGTTATAAATGTTGTTGTTACTTTTTTATAGTAGAAATGAGAACTATTTCCAGCAATGAAATTTTATAGGGGGTACGGAATAATTGACTTGTATTTATTTTATTTCACAGGATCGACTGAAGGGTTTTTAAAGGATGCTGCATTAATATTTGATGCAAAGAAAGGTGATGGAGACTACCACTCCGAAATGGACGCCTTCAACTTTGAAAAGTGGTTCAAATTAATTTTAAATAAAATTGAGAGTGGCGCTGTAATTGTTATGGACAATGCGCCATACCACTCAAGGAAACTGGAGAAGCTGCCAACTACAGCCACACGAAAGGCAGATATACAGGAATGGTTAAAAAGCAAAAATATTCCTTTTAATGAAAACGATCTTAGGGCAACTTTATTAGAAAAAGTAAAAATACAAAAACATTTATACCAAAAGTTTGTTGTAGATGAGATGGCTAGAAAGAAGGGTATTTCAGTATTGCGCCTTCCACCCTACCACTGCGAGCTCAATCCTATAGAACTAATATGGGCTCAAATGAAGGGGTATGTGGCCCAACATAATAAAACTTTTAAATTGAACGAGGTGAAACAATTACTCCCACTAGCTCTGGATAGTATTACGCCAGAACGATGGCAGTCTTGCGTTGCTCATGCAATTAAAGAAGAGGAAAAGTTTTGCCAACTTGATGGCATAATGGATGATGTAGTAGAAAGATTTATAATTAACGTCGGTGAAACTTCTTCATCTTCATCATCTGATGATAGTGACTAAATTCTTTGATGAAGACGAAGAAGTTTCACCAACTATAGTGTGTTGTAAGTTATTTTCATTAAAATATTGTTAAAACATGACTTTTATTTCCTTTAATCTTAATTACATTTAAATCATCATGATGTGATTGGTTGTGTGATGATGATATTATTAATAAATAAAGCATAATTTTAAAGAAATTCCTTTATTTCGTTTATCTAAGTATTTAGAACTGTCTTAGATCTATCAGTTATCTTAACTTTGAAATAAAATGTTTTGCATTCCTGCTTCTACGAGCCTCTTTTTTCTAATGCTATAATAAATGGAGTATAGTTAAAGTAATCTCATTTTCGAGCTAGGTGCATGATGACCAAACGACTTCTGCCATCTTTCAAAAACGTTTTCTAGTTATTATGGACGTAATCTATTCAGTTAGACTGGCCATCTCCGTTGTGGCCTATCACGACTTTCTCACTGTCTCAGTTTTATCAGTTTTTTGCTAGTAATGCAAAAAAAAAGTTTAACTTATGATACAGGGCCTCGTTAGGACTAGGTACGTCACTACTTGTCTTAGGTGTTGTGTTTCATTGTGTTTGCATTGTATGGTTTCCGCACTTAGTCCTATTTGGACCATTTTACGTGGGCCATGGCGGCCATAACCTTAGGTAGGCTTATTCCAACTAGCCCACCTCTCTCCAAAAACAGATTAGGCCTTTCAGGTTTTTCAGGGCATCATTAAGTGAGTTCGGGGATCCTAAGGTTTGTGTGCGTGCATGTCAGTGACACCTGTGCAGTCTAGGAGCACATTTGCAATTGTCTCCTCCCCCTCCGAGCATGCTCTACACAGGGGACTGTCTGTGCTGCTTATTGTGTGGAGGTGCTTATTTAGTGTGCAGTGTCCGGTGATGGTCCCCGCCACCAGGCGCAGGCTGCCTCTATCCAGTCTCATGAGTTTTTTGGCGAGGGCTTTTATTGAGGTGTGGCATGGCCTCTTTGGCCTGCATGCATCCTGGTGTCGCGGACCACCAGCACTCTGCTTGTATATGTGTGTGTTTACGTAGCCAACTACGCAGCTGACTAAAGGGAACTGGCACAATGGTTTTGGGCGCGAAAACCATCGCTTCAGATCCTCTCCAGGCCAGTTCGTCCGCCGCGTCGTTGCGCAGTGAGCCGCTACGACCTTTAATCCACTGTAGTATCACAGTGTTGTGTTTCGACATTGTAACTCTTTCCAGTGCAGAGTGGCATTCTTTTATAATTCTCGAGGTGGTAAAGTTTTTGCCTAGGGATTGTATGACTGAGCCACAATCGGAGAGTATCCGAATGTGTATGTCCGTTGCATTCCTAGTTCTGTTTCCTAGCGTTCTGGATATTCTGATATTGAGGTCATTGGAGAAGACTCCAACTCCCGTGCCAGTATCTGTCTTTAATCCATGCGTGTAGACCCTCAGTTCTGCTGGGTCTGAGTAGTCGTACACTTCCTCTGTTAATTGAATGTTGAAATGCTTTTGAAAAGGATACGCCTTTGGAGCTTTGTGGTGCTGCCATCATGGGCTGTCGTTTTACAGCGTCTTCCATTATGCGTGTGTTTAATTCTGGAATCTTTACTCAGGGCGCCCGATACGCTGATCCTGAAAGCTACTGAAGCCGCCTCCTCCTGCACTATTAGATGCAGTGGAGGTGGTCCATCAACATCGCTTGCAGGGCAGCCGTGGGCGTGGTTCTCATGCTGCCAGTGATCGCCACACAGGCGAGTCGTTGCAGTTTTTCAAGGTATTTTTGGGCTGCACTCAATTCGGTCTTAGGTCGCCTAACTAGAGAGCCATATGTGATTATTGGTCTGATAACAGTGGTATATAGCCAGTGGGTGATCTTTGGGGCTATGCTCCAGCTGCGGCCTAACATGCGTTTACATTGCCACATAGATATACTGGCTATTTTGGGGATGTACTTGGTATGTTTTGCCCAATTCAGCTGTCAGGTAAACCACCAGGTACTTGACTTCGGCTAAGGGTAGTTCCAAAGAAACGTGTCAGTTGTAGTGCTGTCAATTTCCTTTTTTTGGTGAAGAGAATCAATTCAGTTTTAGTGAGGTTCACAGTCAGTTGGTGTTCCTTGCAACAGTCCTCTACAATTTTTTTTCAAGGCCTGTCGCATAAAGTTACATAGTGTATTTTCGTGGGTGCCATTTATTATAATGTTATATTATCGGAATATCCTACGGCGAAGTAACCTTTAGTGTTGAGTCTTTTAACGAGATCATCTGCAACTAAATTCCATAGTAAAGGTGAGAGGACACCCCCTTGGGGCCAACCCTTCTCCACTATGGCCCTTGTGGTGTTATTTATATTTACTTGTACTGCTCTAAACCTGAGCATTTTTGTGATCAAGCCACTCAGGGTCGGGTCAACACCGTGACTTTCGAGTTCTATGCTGATGCTTCGCAACATAGTCTTATCGAAGGCTCCTTCGATGTCTATGAATACTGCTAACGAGGAGCCTTTGTGATTTATTGCGAATTCTATCTTTGAGATCACGCTATGTAGTGCAGATTCTGTTGATTTACTCGTGGAGTAGGCATCTTACTACTTGTGGAGCGGTCTCTCCAAGAGAGGTCCGTCCCGAATGTGTCTGTAGCAGAGCCTCTCCAGGGTTTTCAGTAGGATGTCAGGCTTATGGGCCTGTATCCCTTGGGTTGCGTATAGTCAGTTTTTCGGGGTTTCGGGATGAAAATAACTTTCACCTCACGCCATGCCTGTGGTACATATCTGTGTGTTATGCAGGCACGGTATATCACCAGCAGCCACGGCCATTGGGGAATGTTCTCCCCACTGCAGAAGCGGCGGAAAGACATCGTCTAGTCCTAGTGACTTGTACGGTTTGCAGGGTCCTGATGGGCCATTTAATTTGGTCTTCTGCTCTATGTTATGAGCTCTGGACTATCGAGATCAGTTGGGGTCTGTTCCGGTACGCTCGATCACGTCATGTCCTCAAGTAGGTTGCAGTCCGGGAAATGCGTTTCCAGTAAGACCTTACTGGTCTCATGGTCTGTTAGTGTGTAGCTGTTGTCTGTTTTTTTCAGCGCTCCAAGGGTACGTTCCTGGTCAGTTGAAAGGATTTTCCTGACCCGTTTTGTTTGCATTTTTCGAGGTAAGGAGGAGGATGTAATATTGGCTAAAACTCTATTGAGAGCCAAGAAGGTTTTTGAGGAACCTCTGGAATATCCAGCGCAAAAAGTTTGTAGCCGAGTAGATTCCTAGTTCAATTGTGGAATATCAGGATTTGATTAGACTTAATTAAATGAAACGTAGAGTAAAATGTTTTTAAATTATTTCAATATTCGGATTACTATAGGTAGGTGCCTACCTGGTGCGGTGGTAGAGTCGCCGGTGGTGATGGCGGTGCTGATGAAGCTGCGGCTGATGACGAATGCGCCAGTGTCGTCATGAAGTTGCGGTTCAAGTGTGCTGCCTCGTATAATGCCAGTAACATTCCTTCTTCGCCACCACTGGGTGATGAACAAAAAAGTTTATTTTTAAAAAGATAAAAATGAGATATGTAGAGTACCCCCCGCATACTGCGACGATGCCCAAGGCAACTGTAGGGACGGGACTACGGGAGGGGTGTTGCCAATTGTTGTGATAAATGATGCAAGCGCCGCACTCGCTTTTCCGAAGTAGTCTTTGCGTATTTTTGTGATCCTACGTAAAAACTACCAGGAACCTACGTAAAAACGTCTTAAGGAGGTATGTAATAAATTAATGGCGCCGTATATACCTACATACAATTTTTAACCGACTTCAAAAAAAAGGAGCAGGTTATCAATTCGGTTGTATTTTTTTTATGTTTGTTACCTCCGAACTCCGTCGTTTATGGACCGATTGGCAAACATTTTTTTTTTCATTTTATGGATATGCTTCCAGATTGGTCCCATTTTTATTCAAAATCTATTTCTGATGATGGGAGCCATGAGGAGTCGAGGGAACTCCTCAAATATTATAGGCAAACATATAGTGATTTTGGTATTTTCATCCAGAACTTAAGCATTTACAGTCAAAAAGTAACATTTGATGAAGTGGAACTGATGAAGAAGACCAGAAATGGTCAACGGAACTTCATACTCACATAGATATCACAATGAAGATAGTTAAGCGACTATGAAAACACAAATAAATTAATAGTTCTGAATAGTTACGTTGAAAATGGTATCATCGAAGTGATCTGATGATGATGGAGCCAGAAGGTAGGCACTGGAACACCCTAATTAATCAATATAACCTAGCCGTGTTTGGACTTATTAGAATTGTCATGAGATCAGTGGCGGATTTAAAAATTTTCAAGGCATAGGCTACTTATACAGTTTTTGCCGCCCTTACCTCTACACAATATCTCTATACAATTGTCATCTCCTGCATTATTTTTACAATCCGAAAATTTCGTTGAAATTACACGTAAAATAATTTTTGGGTATATTTTTGAGCTAATCTAAGCTCAGTCATGTACGAGCGGGGTAATGTGTGCTACTTACACAATAATGTACATTTGGTAAACGTGAATAAATAATCTTTATTGCACTAACAAACAATTAAAAATAATCAACTCAGTCAAGTTATAAAAGTTTGTTACTTCGTTACAATACCTTTTTGCTTTGAATTTGATTTTTTGTTGGCAAAATCATCGATGATATCGTCGTAAGCAATTTTGTTAATTAATTACGACTCTATGCACAAAAGAGATAAAGCGTTTAATTTTTCTTGGCTCAAGGTCGATCTCAGATATTTTTTCACTCTTTTTAAACAAGAGAAGCTTCTCTCACCCGAACGATTCGTCGCTGGTGTACCTATGGCCATATGAAGGGAAATGTCCAAGTTCGGATAAATGTTCTGCAGACTCTATTTTTGCAGAAACGAAGATGCTAATGATGAAAAAGCTGGTTTTACCAAAATACTTTGCGAAGATATGTGATTGATTTCAATGAGGTAGCAAAAAAAAATTCGATCCCCATATTTGCCGCCCTAGGCTCAAGCCTACTCAGCCTGCTGGTAAATCCGCCACTGCATGAGATGCACTTTGGCTATAAGGTACTATCGAACTAATCTGATGATGGAGCTGGAAGGTAGGCACAGGAACTCCGTAATTAATCAATGTATCCTAGCCGTGTTTAGGCTTATTAGAATTGTCATGAGATGCACTTTGGCTATAAGGTACTATCGAACTGATCTGATGATGGAGCCGGGAGGTGGAAGGTAGACACAGGAACTTTATAATAAAACAATGTAACCTAACCGTGTTTGGGTTAATTGGAATTGTCATGAGAAATAGACATTCTGTTTATAAGTGTATCGCAACTAAAAAGTGTGAAATAGAATTTTTTTACAAAAAAATAAAAAGAAATAAGTATCCGACTCCACAAAAAAAAATTTAAGTAATTTATTTTTTTGTAATAAGTTTTTATTTATGTATTTGATGAATAGGAGGCCCTATTAGAAAACAGGTTCTATCTCATATTTTCATAATAGAAGATAAACATTGAGCCAAAAGCATTGAGTGATTGATTAATTTGATTTTTTTGCATTGAGTCCAGACATTGTTACGAATCTCAAAGTGATAAGTGCTTTATGTTATCTGATTAAGTATTGGATGGTCTAATGCAACATGCTGCTTATCACTTAGTTATCATACAGTTGTGGATAAAGGTACCTATAAGTTTTTAGGTGGGAAACCATCAAATGAGTTCTACCGCTCTGCGTTGAGCGTGAAGGAATGTCAGACATTTACTGACTGAAACCCACCTGTGTTCATTCAGCTATGTTACTATAAGATAGGAGCAAAATTAATTAAATTCAAAATATATATTGTCACTTTGTTATTTTTAGGGTTCCGTACCTCAAAAGGAAAAAACGGAACCCTTATAGGATCACATTGTTGTCCATCTGTCTGTCTGTCAAGACCCTTTATCTCGGGAACGCGTGTATCGAGTAAAAATTAAAACCATATACTGAAGTTTGCGGTCCCTTGAAACTGTGAAAAAAGTCAAACTTCTAACTTAATGTAAAAAAACAGATACGGCCGTTTATGTCGCAAAAAACGCATATTTCGACACTCTCAAGGGAATAAAAATTTATAGGGTACTTCCCGCTGACCCAGAATCCTGAAATTTGGCATGAAGCAAGGTGTTATAGCACAGATATAGGAATAAATCTGAAAATAGTAAATTAGTTGATACGTCTTAAAAAAAAAATACGATTCGGAAAAATCTTCGAAATTCGGGAATTGAATAGAATATTTACATAGGTTTGTAAGGAACCCTCTGTGCACGAGTCCGACTCGCACTTGTCTAGTTTTTTGATGAATTAAGCTAGACAACGTAAGAATTTAGATTGAAAATAAACTAATATAATGAAGAGTTCCCAATAACAACAAGTAGCTCTTGCGTTTCAGGGCCGCGGTAACAAGATATTTGGGTAACCTTAGACAAACATGTCCTGCCCGCCTTACAATTATTACACGTAAACTGTTATAGCAAGCTGTTACTTGTTCTTATAGCAGACTTAAGGGGTGACCAGACGCTTGCAAACTAGTGTTCCAACCAAAGTGACCTTGGTTTATGTGTTTAGTTTGTGTTGCGGCTACATGGATGTAAACCACGCGCCAACATGTTCGGTGGTTAAAAAAACGCGCCTCCTAATCAAGGGCGTTGAAGGTCATGGATTACAACTGCTGTCTACACGGATTGAAACTAGCAAGGTCACCTTGGTTAGGACGTTGGTTTTCAACAATTTGGTCACCCCTTTACTTGTTCTTGCTGTTATTTGTTACAGAGTGTCATTCACGGTAACCTACATTGTATCGTGATATTATGTAGTGACAATTATATAGACATCGTAGTAAGAAGCCAAAGCAAATTATATTATGCAGCTATTGGCTCTGCAGAATATTGCATTTCAAACTGCTACATGCTACCTCTACACATTTATAATATGTAGCTAAAACAGGTGTTTCTACAATTCAGTATTTACTAATATACCTACCTATGTACGTATTTATTTGCGATGAGTTCACGCACACGTTATAATAGGTATGAGTGAAAATATGAATTTTCATCCTAGACTTGTTTCAGAAGAGCTCATGGTTACAATAATAACAGGATCGCCCTCCAAAGTCAAGCAAAGCTTGCCGAGGTCGAGCTGTAGATGGGTGACCATCCTAACATACCGAGATTCCCCCGAGCTTCGGAAAGCACGTTAAGCCGTTGGTCCCGGCTCTAATTTGTACATGTTCGACAGTCGTTACAGATAGTCAGAAGCTAAGTTTGAAACCAGTCTTGCCAATGGGTCACTTCAGATAAAAAGTTGGTATTCTGGTGTATCTTGTTAGACTGAAAGCTGACCTGAACATAGTTGGGATAAGGCTAGGGAGATAGATAGCCTAGATTTGTCTCACTGGCACTAATCTCTTATTATTTGTAAGTCTTCTTCATGAAGATATAACTTCTCTTTAAGAAGATTCAAAAGTTCTTACCTGCTCCTCTGCCCTCTAACAACTGGTTGTGTCTCGTCACTAGTGAGGAATATTCCACCGACCATACTGGTCAGAGAAGAGAGCCATCCTCCACCACCGCCGCCTCCTTGCATACCGCCAAACGTCGACATCACGTAGTCATTCAAGGCTGCTGTTATTACTTGTCCATATCTGAGCAAGATAAAACATAAAAAAGTTATGAAGGTATGTTTGGAGATATTGCATTTTTTTAAATTATAGTTGCTCTGAAATATCACACTTCTGATCAAAGGCGTCTCTCAGTCATTGGTTTTGAATATTTCGCTAAACTAACAGAACAATGACTGCTTTTTATGATTTGAAAATAATGATATAATTTAATTTTCTACTTTATTACAATTATGTTACTGTTCTATATGATGATTTGGATTATCGTCACAAGATGAAGCAACTTCCAAAAGTATTTATGAGTTCAAACCAGCACCTACAGTGCTAGTGTATACTACTTACCCATTTAAGGCTAATTCATCATCTAGTATTGATAATTTCACAACGTAAGGATTAGCTGATTCCTGTTTCTTATAATTTACTAGAAACATCAACAACATGACCACATCATATCCTAAAACAGGAATAAAAAAATATTTGATAATTATGAAAAAAGATAATGTACTAAATGAAAAATGTTCATCCCTAAATTACAAGTTCTTTGAATGCAGTTATTTTGTTAATAGAGAGGTAATGGTGTTTACAAAAATACACCATGAAGAAAAGTTTGGCCTATTCTGTACATTTTATAAATAATTCTGAATTTCACTGGTTTTTGCCTTTGCCAAAATATTAGAGATAGGAGTTTGGTGTAACAATTAAAAAAAAAATGGTTCACAAAATATTAAACTGCAATGACCTCTAATATATGTCAGTCACTTATCCATCATTATAGCATAATATTTTTGTTATTTATACTTGTTAACAGACTTAAAAAAAAAGGAGAAGGATCTCAATTAGGTTGCATTTTTTTATGATTGTTACCTCAAAACTGTCATTTATAAACAGAATTGGATATTATTTATTTTATTTGAAGTGATATACTTCCACATTGTTCCCATTTTTATCAATATCCAGTTCTGTTGAAGGGATCCATGAGAAAAGGGAACTCCTCAAATATTATAGCATGGTACTTATATAAATATTTTCATGAAGAAGTCAAGTATTTACATTTAGAAAGTATCACTTGATGACCTGGAACTGATGATGACCAACAGACCTTCACAGATATCTCTCAATATAGGTATATATGTATTGATAGTTAAGCAACTATGGCAAAAAATAAGAAGTTCTGATAAAAATTGTACCAATAACTTCTAAAATTAAGTTATTTTTAATAGATGGTTGTCTTTTTGTAAAAAGTTGTTATAGTTTACAGCACAATACTATTGATTGATCCAATAATAAAGAGATAGAATTATGTGTTACCATGATGTTGCCTCTCCGTAGACGTGCACAGGAGTTGTATCAAGGGCTCAAACAAAGAGTTCTGCATAAAGTACTCCACTAAAGAGTTATCATCAATGTTGTCTATGCCTGTTGCTATAACTAAAAGAAGCTTTAAAACCATTGACTTTAAACTGTCTGGAACATCTCCTGTAAAAGATTACAATTGTTTACATGTTGAAGGTAACTACCATCTTTAAATTAGAACAGAAAAATGGTGCCTCACTTTTTTCAAATAATAGTGATTCTGTGATTATAAAACAAAAAATAAACAAATTAACAATACATTTGTTATCTTGTTCCTTACAAATCTTGATCTTTACAAAAAACCAGGTACTACATACCTGATAAGATGGTACTACAATGTTCAAACAATTTTTGCATTTTAAAATCAGGATTATCAGAGCCAATTAAAATTGTTTTTATATTAATGTTAGTGTCTTGTCCTGCCCTTTGGTACATAGTTATTAAAAGAGCACTAAGAGTTTGAAGAGCATACACTAATCTGAAACATTAAAAAAATAAAATGGACCACTTCTGAATTTATAAATTGAATGCATAGACTAAATTGATAAGTTATTACCTTATATGATGTTCTTGTCCTAACATTTCAATACATTGAGAAACAAGTAAGTTCATACTTTCCCTCATGCTCATAAGCTGTTCCACAGATAGTTTGTGAATTTCGGCTTCTAACTGCGGAATTTTAGGTTTTAGAAGAAAGAATTCGTCCCAGAATGTAGCATTATCTGTAGTTAAATCTTCACCCCTAAAGAAAGATTCATATATTTGCACCACTTTTTCTTTAAGGTGTCTCTTAGACCCTGATCCGCTCCTCTTGCGCGTAGCCATTTTTTGTTCGTTTTATATTAGTGTTTAATACACTTTTTTCACTGCAAACCACCTTGTAAAGTGTGCCAACGATGCCTTATCGGACTAAGTTCTGTAATAAATTTCCACTGACCATATTACTAATTAAAATTGATTATGAACGACAAGACTTTCCTTGTAATAAATTAATCAATTACTGTACGAGGTCTGTCGTTAAAATTATCCAGTACAAGTAATAATTGAATAAAACTAGTGAAAAGTCAACAAATTGCAAATTGTAAACTTTCATTTGACATTGACACTTGTAGGTGGAATGTCTATTCTATAATGTTTTTTTTTTTTTGAAATCTAAAACCAGGATTACAAGAATTCAAGTCTTCAAAAAGCGATTATTTAAAAAAAAAAACACATACTTTTATCAAAGAAAAACTCATACGCTGCTTTTCATATTTTGTAAAGTTTATCCGTTGAGTAAATTTAATCCTTGGTACGAACTGATTAGATACAAAATATCACCAAAATATATATAATCTTTTAAAAAGAAAATATTATTATTTTGACAACACTTGATATTGCAATAAACAATTTCTTTATTTTCATTCATATACGAATCATCCTTTCAATCTTCAAAAATAATTCTGAATTCTGTGTTGTTAAATTATGGAGAATACCCAAATTGCGGGGCGTCTTATGATGATTGGGAATTTATTGGGGATTGGTAATAAACGGAATATCGGTTCTATTATGATTATTACTTAACGTATTGACGAAATAATCATAAAGGAAGTAGTGGTAAAGTTGCGAATGTGCGTAATTACTTTTAAAGGTGAGTAAAAAAAACTCAATTTTCTTATTTTTTTAAAAGAAAGCGGTTTAATAAAGCGGCCTATTTAAAAACTAACAAAAAGGAGTTTTGAAAGGGCTGCTTTTTTTGCTTTCCTGTAAAATTTATCATACAGGTGACGATTTAATAATAATTAGGTTACTCATGAATATCACACGGCTCACCATCCTACCAATTCTTATAACTTTTTTTTGCAGGGTTAAGTGGTCATCAAAAGAAGAGTGACAAGAGTATGCCTTGGATGGCAAATTTTCGAAATGCGGAAAGGTTCGTATTTGGCGGCCGACGTAATTAGGGGGTTGCGGTGGACAGTACAGATACAGTAGTATCGAAGAAACGCTTGTAAAGGCGTTTCAGATTCTTATTTCGAATATAGCATACTATGCTCCAAGGATTTTCCGAAAGAAATTGGTTTTGGAGGTCCTTCAGTAGCGCGCCTTGCCAATTTGAGGGACATTATGGAGGTTTTGGGGTAGCTGCGGTTATTAGCCGGGTGCCCGGACTGACTTCACAGAATACAGATTGGGGGTTTTGTGCATTGGGTGTGGTCCTTTGAACGAGGGCATTCCGCAGTGCCGTGCTCGCTCGCAGATACTTATTTGTCGTCGAGATTTGTCATAAGATGATTTTCCCAATCAACAAAAAAAAAATGCATTTAGGGGTCGCATAGCAGTTGCGATGCGAGTGATCGTATGATTGACAGCGGTGACACTGTCTGATTAGTGTGGGTATGAATGACTTCTCAATAGAGATGCCAGTTACGTAGCATACCGACTTTATTTTGAAAATCGGGTGGTGTCCCTCGGTGGGGCCGCATACGAAAAGGTACATGACGTATTCAAGCCGTCCACTCGCCTTGTGAAGACGATGGACGGCAGAGACGGGGATGCTCTGGGCAAGGAGGTCGTTAATGTCCTCCGTGTCAAACACTTTTGGGATGCGTCTTATAACCACTCGGGTTGGCGTATCCTCTGGAGGAAGACAATGATCTTCTTGGTCATGCTGGCTTTGGAGGCTTTGCCTGCCTTCCTCTATCCTCATGGGACAACTTGAAAATCGTCCTCAGAAGAAGAAGAATCAGCAGACTGCTCCAAGTCCGAGGGAGAGTTGTCGATGGGCACTGATGTGTCAATCGCTTCATTTAGATGTGCCACCACACTGGGTGGCATGGCGATTTTTCTAGGAATGAGAAGAGGGGCGGGGACAGCCGGCGGCAGCACAAAGGCCGGTTCCGAGTATTCGTCGCCTGTGTTCAACACCGGCAATGATAACAAAGGAGGGATTTGCAGTAAACTGGAAATTCTGACTTCATTGTGGGCAGATAAGGGCGATAACACGGAGGCAGGTAGTCAGGACCGGGTTGGAACACTTCTTTAAGAAATTATTTCCAAATGATCAATTAATAATAATTAAGTTACGCATGAATATCGCACGGCTTACCACTCTACTAATATTATAAATGCAAAAGTTTGTATTTATGGATGTTTCTTACTCTTTCACGCAAAAACTACTGAATGGCTTTTAATGAAACTTTACAATATATAGCTTATACATCAGAATATCACATAGGCTATGAATTATAAAGATATTGTGTATATTGTTCAAAATATAACGTTTCTAAAAATGTAACTATTCTGCCGTACGCCGCAAAATCCGTCAGAGTTACACATATTATACGTTATAATGGATATGTTTATCTTAAATAGTCCTACAAAAAAGCCCGTGATAGCATATATCTATCTTTTATATATAAGTCATTATCGGCAAAATAGTAAACCATAATTACAATAAAAAACGATAATTTATTTCTAATTGTTCATAATTTATTTCTAACAATTTGGTAGTAACAAATTGATTCTCATATGAAAACGTTTTTATTTTAATTACATATAAAAAAATAGGTAGGCAATTGTTTTTTTGTATTGTTAAAGGTAACAGGCTTTCATTTGGCTAAGCCATGTCTTTGGCCAGCTCTACGTGGATTGCTCACGCGTTTCTAAATCACAAAATCTAAATGTTTATGCTGAATGAAAAATATCGTTTACCGAATATATTGCAGTAGCAACCTATAACTTTTGCATTACCATCAATCATCATATACATTCGTACACCTATCCTTACAATACAAACATATATAAATATATATACATAAATAGTTTTACCTGTTAGTGAGATTGTCATCAAAAATACTTAGTTTCAATTTACATGCATTTCACAATATAGAACAAGGATCTCTCAAAGTAAAGCTGTCTGTCTGTTATACCTTCACGACTAAATCGCAGAACTCATTATGATGAATGTTGGTATAAAGATAGATAGGACCTTCGAGATGGAAATAAGCTGTTCAAAGTAATAATCTTGCGCAGACGAAGTCACAGGCACCAGGTAGTATTTAAATAATCTTCAATTCACGACAATATTGCAGTAATTTTATTCCGTCAATTATGTTAAAAAAAATATTATTATTTTTGTATAAAGATACCTCTTTATACAAAAATAATAATATTTACAAACGGGTAGAAAAATTGGGCATCAAAATATATAATGTCATATCTTTTAAAATTTATTCCAAATTCAAACCACATAGAAAAATGTGCGGCAGTGTTAAGTTTAAGTCATTCAGCAAAATTCTTGATTTAAAAATTGTAGAAGAAATGTGATGGACAAAAATATATATTTTTATTATTTTTATATATTATTAATTATTATAATATTATAATCTTTGAAACTTGTTTTAATTTATTATTTTGAGGAAAATTTTTGAGGGATCAGTAGATGTTGTCCTCAAATTGGAATGTAACTTGGGAATATGTCTTTAAAGCGGTGGTAAGGCAAGGGTAGCATCGATGATCGTTTTGGTTCAGACAAAATACCACTCGACGATATTATTCGCCGTATTATGGGCCTATTACACTACGCGATATTCAGCACACGATATTTAGACTGCCTTATTTTTTGTTCCGAGTAAGACCAGTCTAACCCTTATTACACTACGTGACATCGATTAAGATTGTCTGAATATCGAGTAATGTAATAGACCGTTTATAGTTTTTTCGAAAGCACTTTAAGACTTTAGCGCATGCGCCTCGCGCCAACCAATAACAGCCGAACCGAAGTGAATATGAGTCACTGATTGGCTGTTGCTTAGGTTGGTATAAGACTATTGTTTGAATATTGTTATACGTGATAACGATATTTATGTCGGATTTAATTGGTAATTCTGGCTCTTCTGTTTTAATAACGTGATTAGTTATATTTTACCGTTTATAAAGTTTATGTCAATTACAAAGCTTTTTTAGTAAATAGATTCACCCCAACTAACACTTGGATTTTCGGAGAATTTGATAAGTCAAGTTGGCAATACTGACGTCGAAAGGTGCTATAAATCAACACATTTATTTCATTTCATTCGTTCCACTAGTCTGTGATTCGTTCAGTGTTGGTTGCACGGATTGCGCTGTTAGCTTTTTGTTTTTGGTTTCGTTCGTGAGCTCTTGTGCGTGGTGTTTTTTGGATTTGTGATTTTACTTGAGAATTTGTTGTAAAATATCATAATAATGAAATCTAAGAAGCGTCATCACACTTCATCTGAAGATTCTGATGAATCAGACGCAAGCGGTAATAGTAGTTCTTCTGGTAGCGATAGTGACGACTCTTCATTATCAGAACACCGCTACAACAAAAAGAAAAGGAAACGTGCTGATTCTTCAGATTCGGATAGCGATTCTGACGAGCAGAAACGTTCGAAGAAACGTAAGCACAAGAAAAAGAAGAAGAAGCACAGTAAGAAGAAGAGGCGTTCAGATTCCGTGGCAGAGAGTGTCTCGGGTCCCGAAGATGTGTCTTCCATCAGTGAGGGTGAAATATCTTCGAAAAAGAAGCGCAAGCATAAACATAAGCACAAGCGGCAGCGGAGTACTTCAGTTAGTGCCAAAGGTGAGTTATTTGTGGTATTTTTATTTACATGTTTGGGGTAGTAATAGGTTAGTATAATGTTCCCACTGCTAGGATTCAGGCCTCCTATCTAGAAGAAGGAATTGACCGTAATCTACCACGCGGGCCCAGGGCGGGTTGTTGAATATCACGTCTTCTTTTGGTTTTATGACCTGTCGGTTTCCTCACGATGGTTTCCTTCACCATTTTGAGAGCCGTGGTGATGATATAAATATCACAATGTGAAGTACCTGTCTGCGTTTGAACATGCACCGTAAAACACTACATTACATTAAGTACACAAATAGGTGCACTATAAGATAATATATCATCTCGTCTTTTCCGTCATAGATGAAGAGCAAATTCAGCGCCGCCTGCATAGTGTTGTAAAAGAACGTCGTGGATCTTCAGAAGAAGCAAATCAACCTATACGGACCTATTATAATCAGTAAGATCTTCATGTAATATAATTGTCATGAAATTTAAAAAAATACTTTGAAAACATTTTTGACGAAAATTTGTATTATAGGAAGGAATACCAAAGATCAGTGTCACCTGAGGAGTATGAAAGGGAACGAGAAGTTCAGCGCTTCTACCGGGGCTCCAGCAAAGAGAGACGGCAGCAGTATCAAGAACAGTATCAGCAATATGACAGGGAACATAATGACAGGTAAACTAATTGAATCCCAGGCTAAAATGATACTGTGTAATATTTCATTACACTACATCATTAAATTATTGCAGATATACACATTATCGACAAGACAAATATGATAGAAATAGAGAGAAATATGGTCAAAGCTCTCAATATCATGATCCCAATGAAGAACATAATAGACGGCAGAGGGATTATGAGTATAAAAGGTACATTACAAGTACACATAAATGTATGCTTGTAGGTTACGTAAATGTGCTGGTCTTAGTTTGGGGCAAATCAGTGTAATACAAACAATATCTACAATATTTATTTTCTTTAGGAATCAGAGGTATGAAGAACACAGATCTCCAAAAGAAGAATATCAACGGAGACCAAGGGAGCAAGAAGAGCGGTATCATCAGAGGGAAGACACAAGAGGTTAGTAATTGATTGTTTTGAAACACTGGTATTGATGACCTATCTATAAAATATAAAAAAAAAACTGTTGCTGTCTGACTGATCTATCGACATACACAGCTTAAACCATTAAATGTATTGTACTGGAATTTGGCACTCAGCTGTTATGACTTAGGCACATATTAATAAATGTACCCCCTAAAGAGATGAAGTGTGGGTCCAAATAAAATCTACTTTCACGCTGGTAATGTGCTGCCAGAAGCTAGTTAGTTTATAAAAAATTAAGTGAGGTTGCAGTGGAACAATAAAAATAATGTGGGTTAAGTTAAAAAAAAACTTTTTTGATTTTGGCGTAAAAATCACACAGTATTATAAAATACCTTAGGGTCTTAAAGTCAAGAGTGAATAGGTTACTTCTAGGCAAGCATGCTCCATCGTCAGCCACATCATCGCTTACCATCAGGTGAGATAGTGGTCAAACGCAAGCCTATCAATAATTATGTGTGTGTATTGCACACACATAAGGGCCTATTTCACTTCTCGATATTCAGACAGTCTTAGTTGATGTCGCGTAGTGTAATAAGGGTTAGACCGGTCTTACTCGGAACAAAAAATAAGACAGTCTAAATATTGTGTGCTGAGTATTTCGAAGTGCCCTATACATACTGCAAGAGCATGAAGTAATTTCATGCTCAAATGGCAGAATGCATTTGGACATAATTTGGAATAGGTCATGGGACAATTATTATCCCAAGAATGTGTTCCTTTTGGATATTTTTATAATTTAATGTGGGTGAAGCTGCTGGCAATGAACATAGTTGTGTTTTTTAATTTAAATTGTTCACATGTTTCATTCATCCTAGGTTTCAACCGGTACAATCAGTATGAAGAGCGAGGTGGACCTAAAAGGCGGGAATTTGAAGACAGAAGAGACTATCGTGAAAGGTATTGTTCCCTACAACATTATTTTTATTCTAAATCAATAATACTTAAGATTGATGCTCAAAACAGTAAAAATAAGGTTTTCCCCAATACATCCATTTATATGAGCAGTGACCTTTCATCATATTGTGGCAGTTTAGATATCAATTTAAATAAGTAGAGTGGTCCGAGTTCTTATCTTGTTTTAATTGTATAATATAAATGACGCCATATCAAATATTCGCTTTCGTCGTTATTTCAAACTCATACCTATACGCGGAAAAAAATATATAGATTTATGATTTGGTCTTTGGAATAAACAAAAAAATGATGTAGGTAAAGAGCTGATTCAGTTTACTATTAATTATTCATTAAAAACAATACGTAGTTCTAATTACTAATTTATTACTCATTAAGAACAATGCATACATAACTTAATAATGACTTTTGTTGTAAAATGTTGTTTAAAATAAAAAGGTAACAATTATGTTAATGTAGCATGTTATCTTCCACATACTTTTGTTATTAATCACCAAGCCATTAGCCTGATGACTCGATATTGGTTACTATGTAATGATTTCTAATTAACACTGTTTCTAAAAATCGTACAAAAAATAAAATAAAAAAAACCCGACTGCTTAAAAAATAACTTCAAATAAAAACTGAAAAGATAAAAGCAAGTTCAGTCCAGTAGCATAGAAACCTATTTAATTGCGTTCATTTGAACACATAAAATAAAACAAATAATAAATTCTAATATGGAACATATTGACTGCAACAGTCGGGACCCTTCTCAGATGGGATGATTTTTTTTATGGGCTTTTTTATTTTGTAAATTTATTTATTTATATTATACTAGCTGACCCGGCAAACGTTGTTTTGCCATATAAATAATTTCCTAGAGAAATAAAAAATTTTGTCTAAAAAATAAAAAAAAATTACCCCTAACATTTAGGGGGATGAAAAATAGATGTTGGCCGATTCTCATAGATACCGGATAAGCACAAAAAATTTCATCAAAATCGGTCAAGCCGTTTCGGAGGAGTATGGCAACGAAAACTGTGACACGAGAATTTTATATATTAGATATATGTAAATTCATTGTGGGATGTAGCTGATGTTATAACAGGTATACTACGAGGGTGGATTGAAGAGTTCGCGGCCTAACACATAAATACTTTAATGTAACTGACCTCATTCGATTAGTTTACTCTCTGGTTGTCAAATTGTAAAATTCTGTCGCAATAGCATTAAGTGTATTTAAATTAGACTGAATTTTGTGAGCCTTTGTGCAGCGTTTTTAAAGAATGGAGAAAATTGAGCAACGTGCGGTCATCAAATACCTGTTTAAAAAAAAACTAACTCCAAAAGAGATTCACGAAGATAAGTCAACAACATTGGGGGAATCTCCTCCGTCGTATACGACTGTGAAAAAGCGGGTTGCTGAATATAAACGCGGACGAGAGAGTATTGAAGATGACCCTCGCTCTGGCCGGCCTATGATGTCTACGACTGAAGAAAACATCGGGAAAATCTGTGATCTGATATTGACAGATCGGAGATTTACCATCAGGGAGATTGCAGACACTATTGGCATCTCGTATAAACGATGATCCACAAGATTTTTTGGCCAGATTTGTAACAATGGATGAAACTTGGGTACACCACTACACCCCAGAGTCAAAACAGCAATCTAAGGAGTGGAAAAATCCTGATGAACCGACTCCAAAAAAAGTAAAACAATTTTGTTAGCTGGCAAGGTGATGGCGTCAGTTTTTTGGGATGCTAAGGGTCATTCAAATCATGGTGGACTACCTTGCAAAAGGTGAAACTATAAACTCGGCTTATTACTGTACCCTCTTACGTCGCTTGCGTGAAACAAAGAGAAAAGGCCAGGATTACTCAGCAAGAAAGTGTTGTTCCATCAGGATAATGCACGCGTTCACACTTCTGTTGAATCTATGGCTCAAATTCGTGATTGTGGCTTTGAATTACTGCCCCATCCCACCTATTCCCCTGATTTGGCACTGATGGTGCCAAATCAGGGGAATAGGCGGGATGGGCCGATGGGGCAGTAATGCAGTAATGCCTGATGAACCGACTCCAAAAAACACACACACAGTATCATGATGGCCTATTCCCCTGATTTGGCACCATCAGACTTTCATTTATTCCCAAACCTAAAAAAACACCTTGGAGGTCAAAAATTTTCATCTAATGAGGAGGTCGAAGCTGCGGTGGGTGACTTTGTTGAAGGCCTTGAAGAAACTTTTTTTATGACCGGCATTCGGTCGTTGGAAATCAGATGGAAGAAGTGCATAGAGTTAAGTGGAGATTACGTGGAAAAATAAAATTACTTTTGCTTATATTTTATATTGTGTTCTTGCTGAGGCCGCGAACTTTTCAATCCACCCTCGTAATTCACTTTTTACATGAGATGTTAAATCGTGACATCTTAATTCCCAGGGAGAGTGTATATGTCCGAAACGATTGGTCCGATTTTGACAAGACTTTCACCAACGGATATCTAACAATAAATTGTGATTTGGGCAACTTTTTTTTTTTTTTTTTTAATTGAAAATACGGGATACGTCTTCAAAACTTAACGTGTGTAATGTTATAATGAGTAACTTAACCTACTTTTTATATGTTTATCTTAATATCCGAGTAAAGGGGACATCTTCGAAACGGGTGAACTGACTTTGAGGGACTTTCACTGACTGATAGCTGATGTTACAAGGATTAACTTAGGCTTCTTTTAATTATACCGCAGGAATGGGATTTTAAAATACTAGATACGTCTGCGAAACGGTTAAACAAAAGTTGATGGGACTTTCATTAGGAAATAGCTAATATTATAATGAGTAACCTTAAGCTACTTTTTATGTTCTCGCGGAAATGGGACTTAATTCCAGCGGTGGGCGGTACATCCTGATGCCCAGGGAGAGGACTTCTTCAAAGATACAAAAGCATTTATTTCAAATAAACCATTTACAGGCTCTTTTGAAATGTCAAGAAGTCAGTCAGTCAGAAAAATCGTTATCACATGATAACGATTTTTCTGACAGAGAATAATGTAAATACAGTAAAAATAAAAACTAAATATAGATATTAAAATAGCAACTGGCAGCTAAGAGATGACCAGTCTCAACTGACAGCGCCCGTTCACGAACATGACGCTAATATTAGCACCATTCAGCTCAACCATTTTGAAGGGAACCGAATGATCCAACACATGCGCCACCATCAGTGAGACATTTAAGTGAGCATGACAAACTCTCAACTGCCGTGCACATTTATGTCAAACAAGTCCAATAGTAACATAAAAAACCATAAAATAGCTCGCATGGTACTCACATTTACAAACTTTGAAAATAAATGCTTCATACAATACTTATAATATTTTACGATTCCCAAAAAAAAAAGCATTAAAAAGTAATAATAATAATTTCCAAAATAATCAATTTGTACACCTCAGTGGTAGAGGAGCTGGACCAGCATTGAGCTAAGCATTTTTATCTTGAATATAATCCTCCAACTTATAATATGCTTGCCTGCATAGTGTGCGTTTAATACAAGATTTAAATTTCGTTTCATTGAGTTCTAATATTTGTGGAGGTATTTTATTATAACATTTCCAACAGTACCCCATGAAAGAAGAGGCCACTTTAGCCAGTCTAAAACCTGGTTGAACTAATTGGTCCCTATTTCTTGTAACATAATTATGTCTATCGCCTCTTTTGCTAAAAAAGATGAAGATTTTTCTAACGTACATGGTGTTTTCATAAATATATTGACAAGGCACCGTCATGATGTTAATATCCTTAAACAGTTTCCGTAGAGAATCGCACCGGCGAAGATTGTAAATAGCTCTGATAGCTCTTTTCTGTAGTATAAAAATTGAGTCGATGTCTGCAGCCCGTCCCCATAGTAAGATACCGTATGACATGATACTATGAAAATAACTAAAATAGACTAGTCTAGCGGTATCAACATCCGTAAATTGGCGGATTTTTCTAACACCATATGCAGCTGAGCTAAGCCGTCCCGCAAGAGATGTTAAATGATGACCCCATTGTAGCCTTGAGTCAAGCGTAGTCCCCAGGAAAACCGTTTTATCGACAAGTTCTAGCTTTTCATCGTTTAATACTACGTCACAATTACTACTTTTGACATTCGGTAAGGAAAATCTTATGCATTTAGTTTTTTTCCCGTTTAAAACTAGATTATTAGCAGTGAACCAGTTTTGGACCTGCAGTAGGGCGTAATTTTCGTCGTCAAGATTATTAGTCCTTCTATTTATCTTAAAAATCAAAGAAGTGTCGTCGGCAAACAACACCATATTAAATTTATTTTCCAACAAATAGGGTAAATCATTAATATAAACTAAAAATAATACCCCCATTTTCACATTTAATCCCGACGAATTGACACCGTTTATTTGAACTTGTTGCTGTCTGTCTATCAAATAAGATTTTAATAAGCTTAAAGCTGTTTTTCCTAGTCCGTAATGCTCAATTTTTAGGAGTGATGTTTCATGAACCACTCAATCAAACGCCTTAGACAGGTCACAGAAGATGCCTATAGCATCCTGTGCCTCGTCCCATGCATTAAAAATGTGATTTATTAAGGAGACACCAGCGTCAGTTGTACAACGTTCTTTGGTGAAACCATACTGTTTATCGTGTAAGATGTTATTTGTGTTAAAATGATTAAGCATTTGATTTAACATCACCTTTTCAAATATCTTGCTAAAAACTGGCAACACGGGACACCAGCCTATAATTATTAGTGTCTTTACTGTCTCCGGATTTAAAAAAGTGGTATCACTTTACTATATTTCATTAGATCAGGAAAGACTCCTTGATCTAAACACAAATTAAATATTAAGGCTAAGTTCGGCGCTATAGTCTCAATAATTGAGGTACAAACTTTGATAGACATACCCCACAAATCTTCTGTCAATTTAACCTTAATTTGTTTAAACGCTTTTATTACTGTTAAGGGGGGTTTATATGCTTAAAGTTAAATTCAGTCGAACAGGCTGCAACGTTTGCCTGTAATAAACCAAAAGCATGCGATGGCGACGAATTTAGGGCTTCAATGGTTTTAATTGGTATACTAGCAAAGAAATTTATAAATTCTTCTGCAACTAGTTTGTTATCGCTAATAAGACCATGATGTGTCTCCAAAGTGTAATCATTATTATGTATTTTGTTCCTGTTGGTTTCATTATTTATAATCTTCCAAACCGTTTTTATTTTATTATCTGCTGATTTAACTTTATTGCTAATGTACAAGGCCTTAGCTGCCTTACAAGTGTTTTTAAACATTTTTGAATAAGTAGCAACATACTTCTTAAAAGTTTGTGTTAATAATAGGCTTAAGGCCATACAGCTCAAAAAGTCTTTCCCTACTTATTCTGATTCCTTTAGTTGCCCAGTTACTAAATCTAAACTTAGGGCAGATACTTTTAGTTTTCTTCTCAGAAGTCTTCTTGAACTCAGTTTGGACTATTGGAAAAAAAAAATCGTTATACAAAAAATTACCATTGTTCACTTCAAGATTCCAGTCACCTAACTTACTAATTAAAGTGCTGTTAAATTTATTTAGTTTACCAGATGTTATTGGTCTGGACTGAATCTGCACTTGTTGTATCGGTAAATTGGATTCAAAAGTTACCAATACGCCGCTATGATCAGAAGGCAGATAATTTACAATGGCCTTTCCTAAACAGTTGCAGCAACAAAAAACATTATCGATACATGTAGCAGTAGTTGTCGTAGTTCAAGTTGGTTCTATAAACACATTTGATAAATTAAATGATTTGAAGAGATTTAATAATCTGCTGCTATCTGAATTATTTTCTAAAATATTAACATTAAAGTCTCCACAGATAATTACTAGTTTGTTACCAGTTGCAAGTTTTGCCATAACATCTTCCATGACAGACTCAAAAATAGAGTAGTTCTTCGAAACGGCTGGACAGATTGTGACGGGACTTTCACTGACGGAAAGCTTTTTTTATGTTGGTAATCATCTAATAACTTTTCCCGCCCGGGGCAGAGAGGAAAAGCGTGCCAGACTTACTGAGTAAAACCACACCTAGGTTCCTTTAGTTTCTCTTTGCGTTCTAGGACCTCGGCTTACCTTTTCAGAAGACCTATGACCCTAGTAGCCATCGGCCCTGCTGGGCCATGACATCTCTTTGAAGAATGCGTAGTACACGATGATTTGGGCTCGGTCCGGACAATAACCGGCTGGACTGCGAGCTACACATTGCACGTCGTTCGAAAGCCCGTCTACGGTGGTTGGTAGTCGAAGTTACGGCAGTCGCCATCACTAGCATTACTGCTTTGTAGAAGGAGTCGACCGCCACCCATTTCCCCTCGCTCCGGACCATGGCCTGGACCAGGGGCCCCGGCGGGAGAGGTCACCGCCGCCGACTGCCCTCACGAGGACACGGCGGTGCTTCGACAGTTCAGGGCTCACCTCCACCGTATCCACCATGATTATGGCGTGCCCAATTGACGGATTGTTGATGTGACATGGATTAACTTAGGCTACTTTTCATTTTCCCGCGGGAACAGGACTTACTTCCCAGGGGAGAATATAGCTCTATTTTTTTTAACATGGACATGATATACGATTTTGAAATCCTCATGATGAGCCCTTTAATTTGATACCCATATTGCAGTAAACAAAAAGATTTTTTTTTTTGCTCAAAATTATGGCATCTCACAGTCGTTATGTTGTTTTTTTTTTCACCTATATAAGAACACTTGGGTTATCAAGATGAATCTAACGATATCTTAATTGTGTAAATCCGTTCAGCGGTTTGGAAGATATGAGGTAATAAAGAATATTACATTTAAACATACATTCATACATACATACAAGATACGTGCGAAAAACATAACCCTTCTTGCAGTCGGGTAAAAATGGATACATATGTTATACCTTTGCAAGGAACTAGGTAATTTTAAGTTCTTATCAGAAAGGCGTTGAAATGTAATTACAATAATATTATTTCGGCAATAAAACTACAACGTTGAGCGCGTTATAAAGCATTATTATATTTACTGACTTTTTACCGTGGTTTTGACCTTGGGATAGGCGGCGGCCACTGTGGGAGCGACATCGCGATAAAAAGTGGAAAATATGTATCGTGATTAAAAATTAAAAGTAGTTAGCGCACGCAACAATTGCTAAACAACAAATAGCCGTAAAAAGAAATATTTTAATGTTATTAGTTAAAGAGTCAAAGTTGTTTATTATATGACGCAACGAATAATTAAAATTAATTTCAAAGATGAGGAGGAGTGTCGGGAACATTTCGCTATCTGTACACTGAATCTGACAGTTCACCTTTCCACCAGATTTGAAAGTTAGATCGCAACTGAAAAATCTTTCTAATTACGATTATGGATAAAGTTACTTTTTGATACAATGACTGGTATTCAGCTGCAATTGGTTAGATAGTAAATCCAATCTCAACATAGAAAAGGCCAGGCAGTTGATTAAAATATTAGTTTAAATAGACTATAATAGATTTACGCAATAGTTATTATCAGTAGTCTGATGCCTCTAATGACACAAATCTAAATTAATCTTATCTATAGACGTGGTCCACCTGACAACGAGCGCTTCCGCGAGAGAGAGTTTCCTGACAGGAAGGAGAGGTATCATGAAGAGGGCTTCTCTTCCGAAAGGTATGTAAAGCCGTATTTTTACCCGTTTATTAGATATAAGTATCTAGTTTAGAAAGCTAGATATAACTTGTAGTTTTGTTCAAAGAACATTCTTTTATCTATTTAAAACATTTTAACACATACAATACAGAGTGTTATTGCATGCGTGTCTGCCGGCCACAGTTGGTCGGTAACAGTGTACCTGCGACGTTAAATAACTATATTTATTTTTACAGTGACTACTCTACAGAAAAATATAATGATCAGAGCTTGTCGGTGTTGCAAAGATATTTTAATATTTGCACCCTAAATGATACTTGCTATAGGCATGTGTGAAACATCGATTGTTATAGATTTGTTGGAATGCTTATTAGCAAAGGATTACTATTTTCATTTTGGACTAAGCAGGCACTCGAAGTGCTTTCAATGAGGGAATTCTTCTTCAAATATTTAATCAAGTAATAGACGAAACTTTAAATTATATTTTATGTAAAAACAATATGAGAAACCTAAAAGCAAGATGGATTTGCATGATAAATCGGCATGATGGATCAGACGAACAATGACAACACAAAAGGTTGAAACAATACAATATCTTTAAATGAAATACATGGAATGTACCAAGATGAGGAGACTAAACTGATTAATGAAAGCGGATGTGTAATATCGCCGATAAAATGTAAAATGCTGCTTATTTGAATAATGAGGATTCAGTTGCGATATTTTTGGATATGAACCATATTGAGGAATGTTGACGGCAAACACACGGGCCCTGACTGGAAGTTAATTAGTTTTATTTTGTTTGTGTTTATTCAGAATACTATCTACTATTATGAACTGTATCCTTTAGGTTCCAAAAAGATTTTGATATTGGAACTCATTCAGATAATAATGTTGTATAATAGAAAGGAAATACTGAATCAAGATTATTTTTAACATTCTGTCGTTTGATAATCCACATAATGATCCAAACTGGAAAATCAATTGTATCACTAAAAACTGATAGCTATTTGGCTGCTATATTACTAACAGGGTACTTCGTCATCAGTTATTATCATTAATACTTCTATACCAAGAACACTATGGACACTGGGAAATTTCAACCCAAGCAACTTGGAAATGGCTACTAATGCATTGATTTATAAGCTATTTAGCTATGTTTATGTAAATGCACTAAAATGTCAATGACTTGACACAGATGAAGACAAAGAAACCGGATTTATGCCAGATGGGAACTATAAATGGAATTTAAAAAAACATAGAAGATACAAAACCAAGGAAATAAGATCCAATGTAAATCATGATTTTGTTTGATATGTGTGATGGGAAAAGAAACTGAAAAAGATAATTGGCGACACATTAAAACACGAGGATAGAAGACAACACTTTTAATACTCGTAAGATCGTAGACTCGCGCATTATTTTGTGCTTTGATGAGACAAAAAGAAGATTGTTGTCACTGGACTCTAGCTTAGTTAAAAGCTATTTGATTTAATCTTCCAATTAATAATTAGTCAAAATATGAGAAGTTCACGAAAGGATGAACCTAGTAGGTATGCTCGCGAAATCAACATTATTTTTCAAAGTAATGGTAAGTGTACGATTTAAAGGAGTGTCAAAATAATTGGTTCCTCGTGTTGAAGATAAATTAATGAATATATTGTTACGCTAAAACAGTTATTAAACTGAAAATGATGCCTCTAGCATAAAATTCTCTTATTTATGAGTCGATAGTGTTCGATTTTTTATCCTATTCCAAATAAAATTCTTACTAATTGTACCTACTATTGACCAAATAAAAGGATCTTTCTGGTAGGGCGCTTAGGTTACATCAGTTAAATAATGAAATTACAATATATTTGTTATAATTTTTGTTGTATTTTTTTTTTGTTAAAGCTTGAAATAAAATTTATTGTGGTGGAGCACCCAGTTTGCAATCCTTGCCAATAATGTAAACTGTCTGTGTTAGGAAGTGTTTTTACAGTGAATCAGTTATTATGTTTGTCGGTTACAGACCTCGTGAAGTCCGTCGGGAGAAGCCCATAAGCACAGCTGGTAGGCCCGAAAAGCCGACTGCGTCACACCACAGGTACACCATTATTTTTATATCTAAAAACATCACCAATTTCTTAAAATGTGTATCTAATTTCTACATCTTGTTAGGAAAAAAATATTATTTATGTGTAACTCTTATTAGAGAGCGATCAAGATCGAGAAGTCAAGAAGAGCGCTACAAAGAGCGTAGTCGTCGTCCGGAGAGGCCAGATGGACGGCCGGAAAGGTCAGAAGGAAGGTCGGAGCGGCCAGGAGGAAGACCAGAGAGGCCGGACGGAAGAGACGAGAGGTACAGGGACGGGCGCGGTGATGAACGAAGGGAGCGATCCGGCAGACCGGACGATCGTAACGCGGAACGTGGACGACCTCCAGTCAAGACCGAGGCTAGGTCGCGAGATCGGAAGAGCAGGTTAGTAGAAAATAAAATAAATATTATTCATCATTTTAAAGGAAAACACGCGCGCAAAAGGGTTCAAAAGGTTTTTTTTTATCGTCTTCTAGCCTTCTTATATTTTATATATATATATCGACAATGGAAAGGTAAAATCGCTTAACTGCCACTTTGATCGAAAATAAGTTAAAACTTATTTTCATCAATATATTTCAAATAAAATAAGTTATGTGAAATAAAAAAAATGTGTTATGAAACTCATTTTTGAGCAAAGTGGTGGGTTACGCGATTTCACCTTTCCATTGTCGATATTTTTCAGTAATCTTCTTAGTGCAGTATAAAGCAGTTGCTTCCCGATTTGGTTTGTTTATTCTCCAACTCCTAAACCACGCAACGGATTTAGAAGCAGTTTTCACTAATAGAAAGAGCAATAATCGAGGAAGGTTGATTGACTGGTGCAGGTAGCTTGTCTACCTTTAAGTGTATTTTGTTTGTGTGTCAGACAGGATAATTATTATCAATAGCAAAAATACAGATTGTAATATTTTCTTTTTTTTTGCTTACATAGATTTGGAGATGCTGACGAAAATAAAGAATACAACTGGGGAAAGGGAGACGTTAAGACAGAGGATGGCAAGGCTCCTGCTGATAAAGAAAAGCCGAACTTCGGTCTGTCTGGTAAACTGACGGCGGATGCCAACACGGTCAACGGAGTCGTGATCAAGTACACGGAACCTGATGATGCTAAGCAGCCTAAACGGAGATGGAGGTAAATATATAGCTATCGTGATCTCGTAATTATGAGAATTAACATTTCGTAACATTATTGCTGTAGCATTGAAGCAGTATCTCTGATAGACCAAGTTGTATGATTTTATTGTGTCTCTAACATTAATTGTGTTACAGAGTTAGAGGTAACGCCAGTAACTTCCAAAATACTTTTAAGGGGGATATTATATTGCGACCTTTTAATAATAACAATTTAATTTATGCATAATTCGCATCAACATTTGAGATTCTAGAAATAATTATTAGCAAACGCTATTTAATAACCCTAACCAACCTTATAATGTTCCCACAGCTGGAATTCTAGCCTCTTTTCTAGAAGAGGGAATCACTATCATTTGTAGAATTAAAAACGCGGTTTTAAAAGGATTCCCAATGCAACAATTCAACGATTTGCTTTCTGCCAAACAATAATTCTTTCCTTGTATGACTTAAGAAGGGTTGAAATAATAAAATTACATCTAATAACACTCCAATTAAATAAGAACTCGAGTGATTTGACGGTACAGTGATTAAACGATCGGCTACTGCGCTGAGTATCGCGGGATCTATTTCCGCACGGAACAACCATTTCTAAGGCTTACAGATGGTGGTTCCAGGCCTGGATGTCTTATGTTTGTCTTTGCATGTTCGTGAACGCACCCAAGATACACTAGTAATTCTTAGTGTGGGACAATGTTTAAAAATAAATATAGGTCAAAGTTGTAACAGCATTGAAATACTTT
This sequence comes from Mythimna pallens, assembly GCA_961205895.1. Taxonomy (NCBI): domain Eukaryota; kingdom Metazoa; phylum Arthropoda; class Insecta; order Lepidoptera; family Noctuidae; genus Mythimna; species Mythimna pallens. The sequence goes on along the minus strand of OY540834.1, from coordinate 13,645,632 downwards.
CCAGATTCTACCCCTTCAAAGGCGACAAAGCACTTCCAATCTTATACATACACCGACAGTCGGCATTCCTGATCGGGCGCGACAAGAAAGTGGTGGACATAGCACTGGAGCACCCGTCCATCAGCAAGCAGCACGCGGCGCTGCAGTACCGCGCCACCCCCTTCACGCGCGCCGACGGCTCGCAGGGCCGCAGGGTGCGGCCTTACGTTATTGATCTTGGTATGTACATTCAGTCAGAAAAGTATCGGGAATGGATGATTTGTTTATGGTTCCAAATTCAAATTTTTTTTTTTTTTTGTTATTGGTAGATTGGCACAACTGTTCTCTATTTTGGCGCGGAGTTTGAGTTGCATCTGTTATTTATATTAAATACAGTGCTGTTTTTAGTTATATCATACGAGTATCTAGTGTGTATTGCGAATTTCATAATGGACAAAAACATCGAACAAAGAGTTTGTTTTAAATTTTGATCGCCAATGGAATTTCGTGTTCGGAGTCACTGAAAATGTTACAGAAGGCTTACGGTGAATCGACTTATCAAAAACACGTGCTTATGAGTGGTACAAAGCGTTCAAAAGCGGTCGAAATGTGATGGAAGATTGCCTCACTCTGGTAGGCCATCAACGTCTTCATTTGAAGTTAACATCGCAAAGGTGAAGGAAATAGTGACTGAAAATCCTCATTCAACTTTGAGAGAGATAGCCGCCGAACTTTCTGTATCTCACGAGTCGATCAGTACTATTTAACTAATCTTTTGGGTATGAAACATGTTACCGCTCGGCTAGTCCCAAAAGACCTGAATTTTCTCCAAAAACTCAATCGCATGAGAGTCGCTGAGGACATGCTAGAACGAGTCAATTCCGACCCAAAATTCATGAAACGCATTGTTACTGGTGAAGAGTTTGGTTTACGAGTTTGACATGCAAACTAGTCGATATGCTTCGGAGTGGCGCCTTCCAACTGAACCGAAACCGAAAAAACCACGCCAAAGTCGGATCAAAGTCAAAGTCATGTTGACTGTTTTCTTTGATTATCGCGGTGTTGTGCACTCGGAATTGTTGCCGGAAGGTAAAACGGAAAATAAAGAGTATTATTTGAGCGTTATGCTGCATTTAAGAGAGCAAATTCGACGAAAAAGGCCAGATTTGTAAAAAGAAAATTCTTGGATTTGGCACCACGATAATGCGCCTTCGCATAAGGCTATCATTGAATTTTTGAACACTCAACAAATACCATCGAGTAACCACCATGTTCACCAGATACAGCTCCAGCCGACTTCTTTCTTTTTCCTAAACTCAAATTACCACTTTGTGGCACCCCTTTTTAATCGGTAGAAGACATAAAAGAGAATTCGCGGCGAGAATTGAACTAAACTCCGGAAACAGCATTTAAAAAAGTTTTGATGATTGGATTATTCGTTGGCTTAAGTGTATCGTTTCTGAAGGAGCATACTTTGAAGGTGATAAAATAAATTTGGATGAATAACAAACATTTTGTGTATTATTGATCTTTTCCCGGTACTTTCTTGACAGAGTAGTAGTTTGCATGTACGATCGCTTTTTTATGAACCCCGCGCGTGTGTGATCGATGTATTTACTTGCAATGTAAGCTGTGTAGCTTACATTGCAAATATATCGTCCACAGAATATGTGTTATTTCAAAAATAACATTTTTACTGGTTTAATAAAAAAGGAACTTTTTCGACGGTAGTGGTTATTCCGAAATCATCTTATTTACACTAGAATCAAATTGATATTTGTTTAATTAAAATTAACAAAACTGTTATCAGCCGGGCTTTACTCACTAGAAATTTATCTTTTTCAACAGAATCGGCAAATGGTACTTTCGTGAACAACAAAAAAGTCGAGCCTCGCCGGTACGTCGAGTTACTTGAGCGCGATGTGGTCAAGTTCGGTTTCTCCCAGCGAGAGTACGTACTGCTTCATGAGAACAGCAAGGATGACGCACAAGATGATGACCATCAAGAACCTCCCGAAATCGGAGGCAACGTTACTACCACCGAACAGTTGAAACACGAGAAACGCGTCATGCAAGAGATTGCCGAAGACGGCGAGTAGATAGGACTAGCAATTTACCTTTAGGACTTCTAATTAGTTAAGAAAAGTATATTTTATTTTTATTATTACATTTCGTTTGGGACATTTGTCCTCGCGAAAGCACTTTTTATTTCTCTCGGAGATTCTGACGTAGTGTTACGCCGTAATGTTATTTAACTACCTCGATTTATTGTATGTGTTTCGATCCTGCGGGTCCACTCTAGCCAGACCGAAAAAACTAGTGGCATTGCTTTGTTTGTATAATGTACCTCACATTTTGCTGACAAGTATCTCAACTATTTTGATAGAAATCACAATTAATCGCCTCATCCATCCAGCGGGGACCTCGGTTCTATTACGCCCGGAATACATTAAAATGGTAACTTGTGCCAATGTACCTCTTGAATCACTTATTATCTACAAAGGATCTTTAACTGAACAGAAGAAATTCGACAAAGAAAAAAATGTCTGCCCAGCAGGGCCTTTTGTAATTTGTATTCACACCATTATTAATTACCAAATTTTTTGCTTATCTTATTACCCTCATTGTAGGAAACACTAGTAGGCGCTTGGTAAGATCAACAAAACAAATAAGTTTTCCCCAGAATGAGAGTATCAGAATAGAGAGAATATAAATAGTTGAGGTACATTGGATTTTGTAAGTAAATTCGTGAGGTACATTGAACAAACGAAGCAATGCCACTAATCTAGCTCGAGTGGCCCCGCTGGATCGAAAACCATCATTTATTTTCCAAAATAGTAAGGGTAGTTCGGCAATCATGTCAAATGTTACACGACTAAAAAGGGAATGTAGTTTCGTAATTTGTGCCCCTTTAAACAAACTTGTACGCATCTTGATGTAATATTTTCTTAAAACTCCTAGGCACAGATCAGCCCTGTACCCGCTCGCCAGTGCTAGCTAGCGGCTCTGACGTTCGTATTCCTTTGTGCTGAAATTGTTTTCCGATGTACTTAATCGATAAGTCCATTTGGACGAAGCAGTCCACCCTATTTGGTATCCTGCCGTATTGTATCTTATTAAATAAAGGGGGACAGCACTAAATTGGGGCGTTGGAATTATAACATATTTTAGTGTTAAATTTTAATCAAACTGTTCAATAAGTACTAACGTGTACATACATAGTGACTACTTTTGTGATGTATTTTTTACTTTATAATTTATAGAAAGTACATCTCACTATATAGGTAAATTAAATCTATTTTTCAGGTTTTCTGTTAGAAGAAAAATAATTTAGCTGTAAAACATTAGTGTTAGCAAATAAATTAATTGGATATCAAATAAATAAAAAAAATAAATGCTTATTCTTTGTTTTTGTTTACTCCTTTACTTATAAACTGGCATCTATCTATCTTATAATAATTATAACCTTAGTATATTTTTAACTTCATACAGAGGTGCAGTGCCAATTTTTTGTGCACAATCTCGCGATACAGATCGGCCATTATATGTTGGCGACCCTGAACTTCGCGCAGAAGGCTGCGCACGAACGTTTTTTAGGAACAAAATGGTGGCATGAGGCGACGTGCGCGGGGCGGAGGTCTAGGCGACGAGATTGACTCTATGTGAACACAATCTTTTATTCAATCAAATATCGTAATCGATTTTTATCGATTTGGAATTTCATTTTTGTTTCTATGAGATATTGAACGGAATAGATTTACAAACAGTGAATGTTGTCGTTATTGTGTCTCAGTCACACGTTAGTATTGGTGTCGTGTTCGTGTCGCTATCTCTATCTTGAGTACGGTCGGTTACAAAAGTTTTCGTTGATCGTTGTTATTACTTTCTTGTTAAGTTTTTTGTTTGTGTTTATTCGATCATATTATTGATGAAATGACGGAACAATTCGTCATTAATACAGGATCAGACTCAGAAAATGAATCTGAAAGTGAAAGCGACGACAATTATGATGACGATGACGAACCTATACCGAGTACCTCACAAAGTACGCAAGGGGCAGATGACTTTATGTTAGGGATTTCCCCCCTCAGCGAAAGTGATTAAATAATAAAAAGTTTATCAAACTGTAAATAATATAAAAATTTTACCTTAAAATAAAATTTGTATTATGTTTCCTAAGACGTCCGAAGTCCATTATGAGAGAGTACATCGTCTTTTTCCACGTTTATTCGCTAGATAGTCCTACTTCCGCTACGTAAGTCGACCTCAGCGCCACCTGTGGCCGCACCTGGAACTAACTAACAGCGCAGAGCAAGCCACCATTCCTTTATCATTGTTCGGCTCATAATGATAATAATTGATATACACCAGGAAGAAATTATTTGGACTTCGGACGTCTTAGGAAACATAATACAAATTTTATTTTAAGGTAAAATTTTTATATTATGTGTTCCGTTTGACGTCCGAAGTCCATTATGAGAGATCTGTTTGTTATCTCCTGGTGGCTTGCTTAGTAAAACGCAACAATGTGAACAATATTCCTATAATTGTATAAGAAAGAATATAGGACACAAAAGAAATCAGCATTGCTTAGTTATCTATAGTAAAACTGATTTCGTTCTATTAATGAAATCGGCGTTTAACAAGACTGCATTGATATTTCGTAAAAGTTTGTTACTGCACAAGTTAAAAAATAGACTTTAGTTTGAATATGTATATTAACGGGCTACGTAATGGTTACGTGATGAAATTGCTGACCCACATTGGTAAGTACCGGAAACAGTGTATATTCCGGAAATAGTGTTTCATCTACTAGTAGTAGTAGTTGTTTGACGAGACTCGGTTGTAGGTAAAAAATATTCTTCAGGGAATCTTGATATTTTGTTAACCATCTATTAATGTTCTTTACAAAAATATAGCATAGCATCTGTCTGGAAAAATAATAACGTGTAATTAAATATTTAAAGCCAAATTCCGGTTGTTGTTGTTGGAACTTAATTGTCCACGAAATAATTTTGAGTTACAATCAAAGAGATTCGAAGTATGAAGTCTGACTCAATGCTAGCAATAATTTAGTAGCAGTACGCCACGTAGCACGTATGCACGTAGATTTGCAAATTTTCAAAGAAATTTTTTGTAGAGTTAATCAGAAACTGATGCTGTAGCTTGTTTGTCAGTGAGAACAGCACACTAAGCTAAAATAATCATTTGATAAATATTGGACTATATATATATATCAGACGGAGTGGGTGGTGGTCCCAGCCCCCATCTGCAGTTTTATTTGGATGTATAAGTGTTGAAACTTTCTCTTACACCAACCAAAACTTCATAAACCTCACTTTACCAGTTTCCTGCTAGGGAGTCGTAACCAAATTGGTCAGGTTTCCAGGTGTAGGCCATGAACTTCACCCAGATGCGCGGTGGTGACGTAACACAAGTGGCAAAAGAGTTAGTGCAGTGTAGTCACGTCGCTCAGCAGATCTCGTTCTGTATTGTATAGTCCCAATACATGGGGACAGATATCAGACGGCCCGTCGGTGTTACTTACAGTTGAGTCCTCAAGATTTCTTTCTCGCCAATGTAGTAGTCCGCGTAACTCGTCTGCAAACTATGTCGAATGACTTGAACCTCTCCCAAGACGATTACTGTAGCTACGCACGGCAAGCAACCTTCCCCGGAGGGTGATGAAGGTCGCAAAGTTGAGATACCCTCAGAAGCTAGATCTGCTTGAGGGATCAACTGCCGGCTGCTAAGCGAACCGCTGTAGCTACGTACGGCAAGCAACCTTCCCCGGAGGTTTCCCAGGCGGTGATGAACGTCACAGAATTGATGTACACCAAGAGGCGTTTGCTGAGCAAGTCCATAGGCAATGAAGGATAATGCAAAACCATAGTCTGGTAGCCAACACTCGGAAATGGACCACGTGTCTTATAGAAATTTCCAGAAGCTTAATGCATGATACGGCAAGCAACCTTCCCCGGTGGGTGATGAAGGTCGCAAAGTTGAGATACCTTAAGAGGCTTGGCCTGCTTGAAGGATCAACTGCCAGCTGCTAAGCAAGTGAATTGGCACTGACAGATCATGCAAAGCTAAGTCTGGAGACAAACTCTTGGAGATAAATAACGTCAATTTCCAGAAACTAAATGCAAGCTATGACAATGCAACCTTCCCCAAGGGGTGATGAAGGTCGCAAAGTTGAGATACCCTCAGAAGCTAGGTCTGCTTGAGGGATCAACTGCCGGCTGCTAAGCGAACCGCTGTAGCTACGTACGGCAAGCAACCTTCCCCGGAGGTTTCCCAGGCGGTGATGAACGTCACAGAATTGATGTACACCAAGAGGCGTTTGCTGAGCAAGTCCATAGGCAATGAAGGATAATGCAAAACCATAGTCTGGTACCCAACACTCGGAAATGGACCACGTGTCTTATAGAAATTTCCAGAAGCTTAATGCATGATACGGCAAGCAACCTTCCCCGGTGGGTGATGAAGGTCGCAAAGTTGAGATACCTTAAGAGGCTTGACCTGCTTGAAGGATCAACTGCCAGCTGCTAAGCAAGTGAATTGGCACTGACAGATCATGCAAAGCTAAGTCTGGAGACAAACTCTTGGAGATAAATAACGTCAATTTCCAGAAACTAAATGCAAGCTATGACAATGCAACCTTCCCCAAGGGGTGATGAAGGTCGCAAAGTTGAGATACCTTAAGAGGCTTGGCCTGCTTGAAGGATCAACTGCCAGCTGCTAAGCAAGTGAATTGGCACTGACAGATCATGCAAAGCTAAGTCTGGAGACAAACTCTTGGAGATAAATAACTTCAATTTCCAGAAACTAAATGCAAGCTATGACAATGCAACCTTCCCCAAGGGGTGATGAAGGTCTCAAAGTAAAGTTACCCTAGAGGCGTTGTGCCTGCTCGAGGGTCTGACTGCCAGCCTCTAAGAAAGTCAATAGGTATTGACAGATAATATGAAGTTTTGCTGGAGGCAAATTCTTGGAGCTAGATAACGTCAATTTCCAGGAACTAAATGGAAGCTACGACAATGCAACCTTCCCCAGGGGGTGATGAAGGTCACAAAGTAAATATACCCTTTGAGGCGTTACGCCTGCTTGAGGGTCCGACTGCCAGCTACTAAGAAAGTCAATAGGTGTTGACAGATAATATAAAGTTTTGTTTGGAGGCAAATTCTTGGAGCTGGACAACGTCAATTTCCAGGAACTAAATGGAAGCTACGACAATGCAACCTTCCCCAGGGGGTGATGAAGGTCACAAAGGAAATAAACCCTTTGAGGCGTTACGCCTGCTTGAGCGTCCGACTGCCAGCTACTAAGAAAGTCAATAGGTATTGACAGATAATATAAAGTTTTGTCTGGAGGCAAAATCTTGGAGCTGGATAACGTCAATTTCCAGGAAGCTTGGATTTAGGCAAGCTACGACAATGCAACCTTCCCCAGGGGGTGATGAAGGTCACAAAGTAAATATACTCTTTGAGGCGTTGCGCCTGTTTGAGGGTCCGACTGTCAGCTACGAAAGTCAAAATGTCAATACAGATAATTCAAAGTTTTGTTTGGAGGCAAACTCCTGCGAGCTACGGCATTGCACCCTTCCCCAAAGGATGATGAAGTTCATAAAGTAGAGATACCCTTTAATGCTTTGCGCCCGTTTGAGAATCCATCTGCCCGCTGCTAAGAAAGTCACTAAAGATTTTTAAAAACTTTGGATGCTTATATATGGCAACCAGACTTGTAGAGCTACATCAGGCCCGTGCCACGCGACGCCAGCCGAGGCGACGCTACGTACCACTCAGGCGTCGCCCACGTATGCTTCGGTCCAATGTAGTTCCCGGTTTATGGTAATTGAACATTTTCGGCTCCCCCCTTTCTTTTGATCATCAAAAGTTGCGAGATTAGATGATCCTTTCTGGGCTATTTTTATTGCAAAAAGAAGAGTGTTTTTATGTAGTCGAGAGGTACTACAACTACTTTATTTTAAAAGTTTAAAGATCGAATAAAATGTCGTTTTAAAAATTTTGGCAGGTACTCCGAAAAAAAAAAAAACTTGGTTCAAATAAATTGTCCAAATATTCAATATCCTCATCCAATTCCTGCATTGTATATGTCCAAAAGGCAAGATTCTAACCCAAAGAGCCAACTGTTTTCATCGAGGCTATATGATGATGATATATGAACCTCGAAAAACACGAATTGCTCGGCAATAACATTTGCAGGTGCCATACTCGAACAAGGAACATTCGGTCAAAATAAAGTAGTAAAATGACTTACCAGATATTGTACTTCAAACCTATTTTGTGATCGGGTCCGGCGCCGTTTAACGGAGGCTTCATCATCTTCATTCGAACTTGAATTCAAATCTGATGAACTTGACTCAATAGACGCATTCACGCGTACATTAAAACTTCTACATAACTGAGCCGAGTAGTAATTAATGATTACTGACTACTCAAACGCCCACGAAGTTGTTAACGGTCGTCCATTTTAAAAACGAACGAAATAATTTTACGTAACGGAAAAATAAAAACGGTAACTTTCTACTTTATTCTCGAAAGTTAAAACATTTTAACAAAATGGAGAATTGTATGTTTTCTAAATTCAAAATCTAGCGACATGCGCGCGGTATGAAAAACGATGCAACAATGATAAAGGAATGGTGGCTTGCTCTGCGCTGTTAGTTAGTTCCACGGGTGGCGCTGAGGTCGATTTACGTAGCGGAAGTAGGACTATCTAGCGATTAAACGTGGAAAAAGACGATGTATTCTCTCATAATGGACTTCGGACGTCAAACGGAACACATAATATTGTGTGTGATTGTGACAAAAATTTGCTAGTATCGAAAGGCGAGTGATTTTTTAATTCATTAGGTAGGTACATTATTTTTTTAGCTTCTGTCTCATAGCGTTTTGATATTTATTTTATTAAATTAAATTATTTTATTATAAATTTCCTGATACAGAGACCAAGTACCGGTCTCTGTATCAGGAAATTTATATTCGAATTTCGGTTTAAAAAAAAATGAATTCTAATAACACTTTTTTTACGAGTGTACATGCCCGAAAGTTCGCAAGGCCTATGTTCAGAACGGTCAAGTTACAACGGCCGATCTGTACCTTGAGTATTGAGTGGTGCTTATAACTCATTAAAAAAAAATCGATACTTGCCAGTGGTTTGGATATGCTTCTACATTACTTTCTTATACACCGTTATGGGTCAGACCACAGTACAAAACAGTTATCCACCTAGCACTCCTTGAAATCAAGTTGAATTGTTTCCAAATTAACCGTAGAGCGAATCAAAACAAATAAGGGCGAGTTTCTCAGGATAGTTTTATTTTCGCCTTTTTTTTGTAAGCCTGCAATATTGCTATTTTATCACAGAGTACCTTTTTATGTATTATTCTATTCTATCAATCAAAATCTGCCAGATGCGGCTTAGGGCTGATTCATACTGGAATGGTAGCGGCGCAACAAGCACTTTCAGTGTGAAATAATTTTAAACGCACTTAAAATACCAGTATCGCTTGAAAGGTTTCAAAACGCGTCTTGTCAACCCGTCCTGCCCGCGGAGTGCCCATGGCGACGCTGGTAAAAGACCTGGCTGGTTTTTTTTTTACCAGCTCACCAATATTAAAAAAATAGAACCCAAAAACATTCAGGAGACAATTATGTTAGTGATTCTTGACCCGAACCAACAATGAAATGGGTTGGTATTTTTTTTACATAGATAGATAGCTATACATTTTCAGGGTTTCCTCTGAGTATGAAAATGGCAAAAACATGAAAGTCCACTACTGTGCCGTTGTCCGCAGTTGAATATGCTTCTCAAAGGAATCCAAATTACAATGTTTATATTAATCGCCTTGAACGCATACAAAAGCGATTTTTAAGGTACATTCACGTACCGATCAAATTCTTATCTTCCTTACTATAATATCCGGTGCAAGAAATCTCATATTCTTCCTTTACACGAACGAAGTAAAATTGTAAATCTTGCCTACCTTCTCAATGTAATGAACGGGTCTATTGACGTACATAAGCTGGTGGCCAAAATTAGACTGCGTGTACCGTCTGTTTCTTTGGAGACCTGATCTTCTGCACGAGCCTATCACGAAAACTGTATAAAGACAGAACTCATACATTCAAAGAGTATGTCGAATGATCAACACAGTGTGCCATGTTTAGCTTGATTTATTTGCAAATAGTGTCCAGAAACATATGTGACTTTTTCTTTGAAGCCTGATTTATTTTTTGTCTTCTTCCTGCCCTTATCCCTTATCACACTGGGTCGGCGCCAGGGGCGGCGATTCCGTGGATGCTCGGGGGCTCGAGCACCCCTGAGAATAGACATCAAAAAACAGATCAGTCATCGCCTCTTTTTTTTTTTTTTTTGGGAAAATCATTTTATGACATCCCCCGCCCTTGGGCGGGGCGGGAGATAGTGTCAGACTTTTACTGACTAAAAACCCACTCCTGTTCCTTCGTTGCCTTTCGTACCAGGGCCGAGTCTTCCTTTCAGAATCAGACCCTTGGCCCCAGTAGGCTTCGACCCTGCTGGGCCCCTACATTTGCTGACATCTCCTTGAGGCGCGCGTGGAACAGCACGCACCGTTGACGACTTGGGCTCGGTCTGGACGGTTACCGGACGGTCGGACGGCGAGCCACCCATTGCTCGCCGTCCGCAAGCCCGCGCCTACGGTGGCCGGAAATCGGGATCGGAATCTCGGCGGCGGTTGGGGCGTGAGGACCGCTGCCTCACGCGATCGGGCGCCTCCTTTGCAAGCATTACTGCTTCGCAGAAGGAGGCGACCGCCTGCCATTCCTCCTCGCTCCGGATCATGGCCTGTACCAAGGCCCGGCGCGAGAAATCGCCGCCGCCGATCGCCCCCACGAGGACATGGCGTTGCTCTGCCCAAGCGGGACACACCTCCACCGTATGCTCCACCGTGTCCTCCGGGCGGTCCACACAGTGGTGGCACCCGGGCGTCGCTTCCGCACGAATCTGGTGCAGGAACTTCCCGAACTTACCGTGTCCGGTGAGGACCTGTGTCATGCGGAAGGTAATGACGCCGTGTTGCCTTTCCAGCCACTCCTCAAAGAAGGGACTTACCGCCGTAATTACGGCGTGCCCAATCGCCTCTTAGGTTACGTCTAAATTATAATATTTCTTGATAATAAATAATGGTTTCATTTTGTATTTTTATCAAAAATAATTAGTAATTAAGTACGCAGTATGTAAGTAGGACATTTATTTGTAGATTGATCAGTGTGCATTTCTCTTCTCACACTTCGCTACTTTTTCGAGTCTTCAAATGAGCATGAGCACCCATGAGATTTTCTAAAAGCCGGCGCCCCTGGTCGGCGCAACACGTTTTTTTTTCCATTCTTTCGTGACACCCGTCACACTATCACTAATTCCCTTTTCTTTCTTAACACTCCTCACACAATCCATCCATCTTTTCTTTGGCCTCTCTCTCACTCTCCATCCATCTACATGTATACTCAGATAAGTCAGAACTCTTTTAGTAACATGCGTTTCATCCCTCCTCTTCACATGATCATACCAAGACAAACGATTTCCTTTCAACTTTTCAGTCACTGGCGCCACTTTCAAACTTCCTCTAATATACTCATTTCTCACTTTATTCTTTCTCGTCACATCACACATCCATCATCCAACATTCTCATCTCCGCTACATACGGTTACGGATATTAGAATTTTAAAACTATAAATTAGGTAAGTAAGTAAATTAATAAGATTTATTAAACGCATTCATAAGAAAAGGTTCACTTTCCCGTTGTATTTTGCCTGCTTTACCACCTTATAGATACGCATCTGGGAAGCCCATCATAAGAGACGAAATATAAAAATCCTGGTGTATTAGAGACCTCCCGATTTATTCATAAATTTACGTTTGTACTTCAGTGATTTATCCAAATTAAAATACAAAGTTGACGCTTTTCCTGGGGTCCCATCTAATGATTTTGCCTAGCTGGCCTGTTGGTCTAATGGTTAGTGATCCTGACTGCTATACCGGAGGTCGTGGGTTCACCCAGGACAAATGTTTGTGTGATGATCACGATCATTTGTTCTGTGTCTGGGTGTAATTAATCTATAATAGGTATGTATTTAATATAAGTAAATGTAACTCTGTGGGAAATGGAACTGGTATCTTTAACACAGGTTACTATGTAACTGGCATCTTAGCTAAGATGCCAGTTGCGCTATATTCTGTGTCGAAAGCAATTTTAAATACGCCTAAGATATTTTGTAATCTCATAACTGATATTTCTGAGTCTCAATAAAGCATTATTATTATTTGAAATATATATGTACGTTTATCAGTTGTCTATAGTACTCATCTTGATGTGGGGCTGGCCTTAAAACCAGAGCACTTCGACCCTTCTGGATCTTTTGTGCTAATAGTACTTATACTCGTAACACAAGCTCTGCTTAGCTTGGGACTAGACGGCGTTTTGTGATGGTTGTGGAATATTTTTATTATTTATAAATAGTTTTGTAACACGTCACGTAGCCTATGTCGGACAGCGGACAATTAAGACGGTTCTAACGATATCTAATATGTCGAGTTCCGATAAGTAGATTAGCTATGAGGGAACAGATGAACATACTCACATACATACCTACATACCGTGAAACCGGCCATCATTGCCCGCATTTCCACCTATTTTTGAGATTTTGCAAAAAATATTCACCAGAACTCGTAATAAAGTCGACCATGGTAGCAATTATTGTTTAAGGCTTAAAAACACGAAATATGGTGTTTCTAACCTTAACAGAATCCTAGAAAAAGGCGCCTGAAGCGCCGGGCAAAATTATACGCACAACCGTCCAACATTGCTCAACCTGAATTTCTCTAAAATTATGAGTTCTAAAGCTTGGATAACAGGGTATGTTTTAGTGAATCATGCTAAGTTGCCATCCTTCGTGTTCAATATGTCAAAAACATATTATTTTTTATTTTACTGAGGTGGGCAATATTACACTACACACCAGGGACTTTTTCATACATAATAAAATAGTGGATTAGGGTTGATACATATTAATGTGATAAATAATAATCTGTTCAAATATAAACTCTTATTATCAATAATCATTCAAGTACAATAGTTGTAAACTGCAAGTATAAAACTATGAATATTATGAGCTTTAGCCCGCCCTTAAGGGTTCTAAATCAAATCTTAGGTCAGTGGGTAGCCTTAGGGGCGGATTTTTACAAATCAAATCAAATCTTACAAAAAAAAAAAAAAAAATGGTAAAACAATCCTTACAAAGAGAAATAAACATTGCAACATGATTGCAATGCATATCAGGTACACCTTGTAACGTAGGTATCAATCATATTTACTTTTAACAACAGTCTTAATGTAGGAATCCTATTTTTTTTTTACATTTTCTACCGCAAGCTGTAACATCTCTTCTGAATAATTTTTATAGGGCCGAGACCCGAGGACTCTGCGATTTCTTTTCGTAGGCTTTCCCATACTGCAAACAAACAGACTAAATGTAGGTAGGTACCTAATTTATATTTTTCAACTAAGCGACTACTTAACTAGACTAAAATACAGGAATATTATATTTTTTCTGTACTTATCCCAATTTATTTGAGGTTGACACGGCATGTAGAAGCATGCCTTGTCAAAGATCTCTATCAGCCGTCATCCTAATATTTATTCCCTTTCGTTTCTTTGGTCATTTTATGCTTTTATCGTCCACGTTGATACTCAGTACCTACTCAGAACTTACCCGAAACATGTTTTTCATTCCTCTGCACCACATTTCCTTACCATGACAAACGATAAAACTATTTTAAAATACTTTAATGGGTGACAACCCTAACATTATTTTTGCAGTGGGCAATGTTGTCACTTCTATGTTCATGCGAATTCGGGAATCATTGCCCAGTCCATTATCTTCAAGATTTTATGTTTTAAAGGTCTCAAAGTAGCATAAAAATGAAGCGCGATATTTATAATTATTCTGATATTAAAATAACTTACCTGAGAGATGTAGTACGCTGACAGTAAGTAAAAACATAAAACAAGATTTTGGCACCACCTCATACCAGTCCTCCTTTCAACATGTCTCGCTGACAACTGAGTGAACTTAGCACCGTAACTGATATTTAATTTTGCCAGAAAAATGTTTAAATTTACCCTAAAAATTAAACAATGTTGTCAGCTAAATACAATTATTTACAATCCATTATTTTAGTTATTTTTCGTGTTCGGGCAAAGATATCTGCTAAGGGCAATGATGGCCGGTTTTACGGTACAAAACCAGATTGTACATAGGTACGTCTGTACAACTCGAATGATCTTGAAAAACGCTTAATTGTCGTTTCGTACATACGTTTGCACGAATTTTTTTTTTGCTAAATTGTTGGTTTCTATATCTTTGTTTTTCCTAGAAAAACCCGGAAATGGTGATTTACGTAAAAACCCGCAATTACGTAATAAAAAATAACACCCCGGGCCGCCCGAGGGGCAATCGAAAGAATCGGAGTTGTTAAAATCCATCGACTCGGCGTTCTACAAAATAATCGAGATGTTTTACGATTGTTTCGAGTTAACGGAATCGACGGCTAGTTTTCGATTGTTCGAATCTAGTCATTCACATAGTGAATGAACGCGCCATGCGCCAGTCGCAATAACAGACCGAGTCGGACTCGAGTCAAAGTCTAAACAATCGAGAACCATCGAACAATCGCATAAAACCTCTCGCCATTAGTGCATTTTGTTTATCAGTGTTTAAGGCTCCGTGCACAAAATCAACACATTTTGAACTTTTTTGATCATGGTTTGTGAGAAAAGCAAGAAGAATTTAAACCTTCTTTTATTAGACTATGAAAGTCAAGTTCTTATTCTCTCAGTTGGCTTGATTACTTTTTTAAAATAATGTGTGTATTAATAGCAATTACCCATATTCAAAACCCTTTTCTCGCAAAAGTAACGAGCGAGTGACGTTTGGCTACGTTTTACACCAAACTACAACTGATTTATAACATTTAAAAAAATATCAGTAACATCATTATATGGTATGGTTGAAAACATTATTGACTTTAATAGAAAATATAGCAGAAAAAAAATGTTGAAGAAACACAATTCTTGGAAAACATCTGGACAAATAAGTATTTTTTTCTATACCTTAGCAACACATTTAAGAAAATTTTAAAATTTCACAATAATCTTAAGAAATCCCTTTAATAAAATCTAAAATTTATTTTATAAATAAACAATATCTTCATTTCGTAAATTACAAGCAAATTGAACTATATTATCGACCGCGCAAACTCGATCGCGTCAGTAACGACCGGGCTCCACCCAGCGTGAGCACGTTACTTTGCTTCGCAGCTGCTCGCGAATATTACATGAAAATATTCCCAAGATTGCACGACGACTACCACTTTTTGATCCATTAAGTATTATAGTTTATTTTAAGTACTTTTTTTGTTTATGAAAATTGTTAAAATTTCTTTTGACTTCAATATTAATTAGAGGTAACGGTTGTATGTTTGTTTGTAAAGGTTATCTGCGGAATTACTTTACTACTACCCAAATACAAAAATTATTTCACTAATGAAATCTACAATGTTTAATGGCAGCTATATTATCATCCAGTGTTATACACTATGTACAGGATGTTGATATTTCTTATGATTACTTAAGGTCGAAATTCAAGGTCTAGTTTTCGAAATCATTTTTTTGTAGGTCGAAAGAAGACGAGACGATCAATTATCAATAACAATGCGTCACTAAAAGAAAAAGGAAACGACATGTAGGGCTTTTTTTTATTGGGTGGGAAAATCATCCTATGACAAATCCCGCTCTTGGGCGGAGCGAGAGATAGTGTCAGACTTTTACTGACTAAAAACCCACTCCTGTTCCTTCTTTGCCTTCGTCCCAGGGCCTCGGGTTTCACTTTCACACTACCCGTGGCCCCCGTAGGCTTTGACCCTGCTGGGCCCCTACGATGTGTTGACATCTCTCTGAGGTGCGCGTGGAACAGTATGCGCCGTCAACGACTTGGCCTCGGTCCGGACGGTTACCGGACGGTCAGACGGTGAGCCACCCATTGCTCGAACTTAGCGTGTTCGGTGAGAAAAACGACATGTGGGGCTGATACGAGCGGGACAAATGTTGCTATTTTTTAGTAAATTGATAATGAAAATTTTGAAATGATTATGAATACTACAAATGTTGACAACATGTGTGAACTTGATCTAAACATGGTAATTATAATCTTTGTGTTACGCACAGGGTGTAAATTAATATCAAACCTACTTTTAGAAATTCATAACTTTTTTAGTTCTACATGGTAGTCAGCTGATCGCGACTGTTTATATAGGAAGTTTAAAGTAAAAATATTTACCATTTTTTCAATGATAAAAATAAAGGCTAAATAGCCGGCCAGCAACAGAAAAAAAAATTGGCGTGAAAGCGGCAATCGGCTCTGTATTTATTTTTTCGAGTTGTAGAGTTCTGTTGAATCTCTGCTATATGAGATTTGTATTAACACGATAAATTTATCAGAATCAGATATGGATTTAACGCCTGATTCTTAAGAGAAGAGGCTAAAGCAGTAGTGGAAAACCTTTTACCGCCTAAATCAAAAGAAATATATCTAAAGTCATACGACAAATTTTGAGGACGACTCAGATTTTTATTTTTACTTTATTTATATTCGTAATGAAAAGCACAGTGTTTTACTTCAGGTTAAAGATCTCTTCGAACTATTGGCGTCCAAGCGTATTTTCGGGAATAAATAAGTTGATCTGACCCCTTGGGTAACAATGTATTATATGATTTATGGTGACATTGCACTATTAAAATATTTGCTAGTTATAATATAATTTTTGATAAAACAGACACAAAGATGACGAGAAACACAAATGTTTCAGAAAAGGGTTATTTAATTTATTTAATAACCAACTTTTGCCTGCGGCTTCGTTAATTTCGATTTCCATTAAGATTTGAAAGACACGTGGCACTATCTAGGGATCATAAGTACGTTATTGTTATTTTCCTCGGGACAGTACTTTTCTTCGGGAGGAAAGTTACCCTGTAACCGTTTTTGTTCACCAGACAACATATAATATGTATAATTTCAGGATAATCAGTTCATTGATTTAGGCGTGAAAAGCTAACAAACAAAAATAAACTTATTTTCGCATTTATAATAATTAAAACTATAGAATCTTGAGAGTAGTTAATTTTATTTGTTTCAAATCTTAAAACTTGTCGAGTAATAGTTAAGATTAACTTGTAAATAATATTTATATATCTTTAATATATATTTTGTTTAAGTCATTTGTCTCTTAATTATCTCACAGATAACTAAGAAACTGGGTAAGTGTGAGTCGGACTCGTGCCCTGAGGGTTCCGTACAAATTACAATTCCCGAACGGAGTCTCGAAGATTTTTCCGAATTGCAAAAATTTATTTTTTTAGTTATAAGGTGTTCGGTGGAAACACCGAACAGTGACGTTAGGTAACAACAAATTTATGGTTTTCAGATTTATTTCTATACCTGTGCTATGAGACCTTGCTTTATGTCAAATTTCAAGATTCTGGGTCAACGGGAAGTACCTTGTGAATTTTAATTACTTTGGGAGTATCAAAATTTACGTTTTTTTTTGCAACATAAACGGCCGTTTCTGTTTTATTCGTTACCTTAGAAGTTTGATTTTTTCACAACTTCAAGGGACTGCAGACTTAAGTATATTGTTTAATTTCAACTCGATACCTCCACGTATTCTCGAGATAAACAGTCTTGACAGACAGACAGACGGACGAACCACAAAGTGATCCTATGAGGGTTTCGTTTTTTCCTTTTGAGGTCCGCAACCCTAAAGAGAAGAGTATCCAACACGGATAAAGCTGTTTGTCTTGGGCACCTTGAATCCCTTACTTCACTCAGGTTTCTATATGAACTCCTTAGCAATGTTCGGGAGTTAATTATATAAATCCCTGACGATCGGTATTATAACTTCGTTTCGTTCGGAATTCAACATGCCGCCCGCGATTTAAAGACACTGCACGCCATATAATCTACTATTACCTACATATTTTTGACGTATCGAAAGTGTTTTTTTTTACAACCATTTATATAAATAAATATAATTTTATCATCTGTTTTGGATTTATCGTTCTGTTAAATGTCTAAATTTGTCAACATACATCTAACACAAAATTAAATAATTTTGGTGTACAGTGTGATAAATATAAAGACACACGTCTCAGACGTTTATTTACAAACCTTACTTAATATAAAATTTTGTAATTTAGAATAATATCTTCTAAAGGATCAGAATTGTTTAAGCGGTCACGAAGCTCGATTTTTACGCGTGTGTGCGTGTAGTTGTATGAATGATGCACACAAACATATCATTGCAACGAATTTGCCTAAACTCTAGCAAGTGAATTTTATGCACGGCCTCTTAACTATGTGCAGTTTCTTTATTTCATAGCTTGCAGAGTAGGAGGGGAATGAGCGTTAGCTCATTTGGGGTAAAGGAATATAAAATTAAAAATTTGACGACTATGATGATAGGCAATATATTTAATTAAACTGGCTTTTAATAAATGCATTATTATGTTGTCTCGTGGTGTTTTCTACGGGTGCAATAATAAATTGCAGAACGGTAGCTTAAACTAATATGTACAACGAATTTATTCACCTCTATTTACAAACTGTAATCTAGTGAAAATAAATAATATTAAATATTCACTTAATTCTAAAACAGTATCCTCATTCGGTGGAAAATTTACACATTGCATAATTATTTTTTCTAATATCACAGTTCAAAATGGAGTCTTGAATACGTGTTTATCAAAGTCTAAGTCAACGCGCGGCTGTTCTCGCGACGAACACGGCCTCGGCTCCCGAGCGCCGATCTCTTCGCACAGCGAGGCTCGCTTCACCAACCCGTTCCGGAGAGGGATGATGGTGGCGTTAGGCGGCCGCGACTGCGTCCGCAACGAATGTGTTCTGTACAGCGGTGGTTTGATCAGTCTATTTGGTGCGACACCCACGATGCTGTGTCTTGAGAAGGGAGGCATGTACGTGATGGGCGCTCTGGGTATCTCGTACCCGTCGCATATGGTGCCGGGTACCGAGTCGCTATCGTACATGAGTTCCAAATATTTTGGAGTTCGTTCGGGAAGCAGTCGCGACGGTTCCATGTGCTGCTCCGGGAAGTCTTCATCTACATCACAATTTGTTTGATTAGTTTCAAGATGACCGAGAATAAAGTAAGTTGCATGATATCATTCAATGATTGTTCACGAACCTAAGCAGGCGTTGTCATTCTCGTCCAATAGGTAGGTGCGGTTGTCGACGGCATCTGAACATGCAGCGCATGCACAATACAGCGGTTAGTTGGGATTACATGAAATTAAGAAAATTTGTATATTTATTAATTTTAGCATATTTTACCCGATTGCAAGTAGTAAATGTATATTTCGTTATTTCACATAGCATGCTGATGAATGAAGATTGTGGAAGTATTTTTTGCATTCCACTGCCTAAATAAAAAAATTGTCAAGAGCCAAAGTGCTTGCAGCAGGTATACCTACTGGCAGCGCGACTGGGCGAACTGGGCGTTGTGTCGCAAAATTACAAGAAACAGTTTGCATCTGCTACAAAAAGGTATTAGGACCTCGCGTACCTACTAACACGACTTGCCAACCCAAACGTTATAAAACTGGAGCGATAGCCAGTTTTGCAACTTTCTTCTTGGTTGGACCTACAGCGGCCGGTCGTGCGCGCGTATGTGTCTAACTAAAGCCTAAGCTCTTAATTTTAATGGCAATACATGCATATGAGTAATAAGTATGAAGATAAATGTATCATACAGTAAGTGGTGAGATAGTTACCGTCTCCGAGCAGCGTGAGGTAGTGCGGCGCGGGCGTGGGCGTGGCAGTGAGCGTGATGTTGGGCGACGTCTTGTCGCGTAATGCGCGCACCACTTCCAGGCAGTGACGGAACGATGGCCGCGCTTCGGCGGAGTAACTCCAGCATTTCTGTAGTAAGTCGTAGCTAGAACACAAATGTTATTGTTATGACGGTTGACTGGGGTCAATGATACAAGGCAGGGCAAAGAGCGAAAATATGTTACACCGACTCCAAGTAAGTACCTAAGATTGGACAAGGGCAGGAAGTGTGACTGTTTTATATTTCAGGAGGTAAACGAACAGGGGAACCATCTGAAATCTCAATATGTGCCAGAATTTACACCAGCACTCTTCCCTTTCCCGGCAACTGAACTCAATTCAAGTCAAAACATTTATTTCTAATAAACCATTTACAGGCACTTTTGAATTGGGTATTGCCTATGTTTATTTTTGAACAATATTATAATTACTATGCAACACATAGATAAATCTTTTCCTGAATATAGGCATCAAAATTGGTTAGTAAATAAATCAGCGATTAACATTTCAATATTGGTATGAGGAAGAGTGGGGCGTGGTGAGAACACACCACACCACGCTATCTTTTTATACACGTAACCTAATGGCGGTGACGTCACATTTCAGTATGTGCATCTTTATTCTATTATTGGACAGTTTCCCCTTCCACATGATTGAAAGGTTTCTAATTTACTTAATATTGAAAGCATTTAAAAAAAATCTTCCTATTTGTGATTTTGGATAAAGTTAGTTTTTGATTTAAAAAAAATTAAGTCAACTACCCAATTATCAGCAAATAGCAATAGTATTTCTGCTGATAACACACAAGTACCTTTACAAAGAGCTCGACTGCGGATTCTTAGGGCCAAAACTGCATAAAGCGGACGTCCGCGCGGTCCCATACCAAAGTATTCCGTTGTGGCCATCCGTCACCGGGAGCCGGGCCCCGCACCCTTGCCGCTATAATATATTAAGTTCTCCATCGACACGACTACATGCACACCGTTAAAGTCGAACTAGCGACAATGCGTAGGTAATAATCCAATTTCGACGGGGACGGGGACCATCCGCGTGAACTCACGCGCTTTTTCACGCGATGGGTGCCCGTCGCGGGCGACCACTTTACGCAGTTTCGGGCCTTAGAAATAATATTATTGTGTAAGTGTGTTTGCTGTAGAAAGACTATATTAGGTGTGGAAGTACTTACAAAGCTGAAGGACAATTAGGTGGTCTATCAAGCGTGCCTCCAGTGCGCACGTAAGATAGCACCTGTCTGTTGGTTCGCGCGGGGTATGGCTGCTGACCCAGTGATAACACCTGATAACAAACAATACAATGGGAGTAAAGATGACATTTAGAACTTAAATGAAACCAGAGAGTTTTCGTAAACAACCACTAGGTTGCGTATGTGCGTCAAAGCCTCAAAGGTAAGCCTAGAGATTACCAAACAGCACGAGCGTCGAGCGTATTAGTTGGTCGAAATAATGTCCCCGCTTTGATGGAAACTGGGTCTTAGTCAGTACTCATTTTGTTTATTAAAAAAACAAATAAAACTTGCTACAATATAAAACTTGTGTATAAAAATATAACTTAAATCAATACATCATCTACAGAACTAAAAGTATTGCTGTGACTATCTTACCTCCCAACACAGCACACCCCACGCCCACACGTCTGACTGGCAAGAGAATACTCCGTCCACTAAGCACTCCACCGCCATCCATCGCACTGGAAGCAGCCCTGGGAACATAATGAAACAATCAAGGTAACTAACATGCGGAATATAATCTTGATGGTGATTATGTAAATGTAACCGTAAAATTGTAAATATCGATAGTTTATAATCTATCTCGCGAGATTTCAAACTATCGAATGATTGTGAGAACGGAACGCATCTTGCACGCTGATTGGTTCAATTTCATTTGTGTCCATCGCCGCCGTGTTTGTTTGTTGGTTCGTTTGTTCAATCACTAAAACACTGTTTATTCGAATGTAAACAACCAGTGTTTTAGTGATTCTAAATTGATTTCGTGTTGTAAGTACTTTAGAATTAGTTATATGAAATTGTTGTCGAAGTAAAATGGTACTGTGATAAACCAAAGAAGTGCAATTAGAATGATAAATAAGTTAGTGTTTACAATCTCTCTATCTCTAGTAGTCACCGAACATAGCCTGGGACAGCCTTCAAACAGTTGACAATTTAACGCGCGACAGATTGTGATTTTACAGTTTCACTTCGATAGAATACAATCTACCGAAAAATAAAGCGTTAAATTGTAAGCAGTAGGTATGTTATGGGTCTTTCGAAAGTTTACAATCTCGCGACATAGATTACAATCTAACGGTATTTACAATTAAATACGGTGACAATCTTGATGCAAAAGAAGATGTACATTTATTTATTATATGTATAGTGTAGATTATAATATTAGTGTAGACAATATCACTTACCTTCCCCTTCCTTCCTGTAGTAATCATTCTTGTAAATATCTCTCGCTAGTCCGAAATCTCCAATTTTTACAACTCTTCCATTGGCGCGATGTGCCACAAGGCAGTTGCGACAAGCCAAATCGCGGTGGACAAAGTGCATCTCTTCGAGGTAGCGACAGCCTTTCGTCACGTCCACACACATGTTCAGGAGGTCTAGTAGTGTCAGAGATTCGGGGGTGTACTGTGTATAAGAGAAGCCAGGTATTAGAAATGTTTTTTAATCAGTGTCAAAATAAACTTATTATTTAAAACTGCGGTAGTAGTAAGAGCAGACCCATTATAGTTTTTACGACCTGATTATCGAGACAGTATGTTTTTTAAGTTCGAGCAATTACGCAAATTTCATTGTATTTTCGGTCAGTGACAACAGCGACAACAGAATACGTTTATATTCCAGGAATCATTTATCCAAACTAACTTAATACAGAACCCCAGATGCCTTGACTCAGAATGAGCTGAATTAAATTTTACTCAATCGTTTGCAGTTGAGGGACAGAAACCGCATCCTTTTCCAAGTATGAGAAAAGATGGAAGCAAACAGAATGAATATTATTATCCCTTTTTCGCAACAGGCTGACTAAATAGAGTTACATATACCAATGAAACGCGTTTAGCTCTCAAGTAGCTAAGTAAGTCGCCCCCCTCCATAAGTTCCATTATGATGTAGTTAGGATCATTGTCGAGACACACTCCCAATAGGCGCAGGATATGTTCGTGCTTGAAGTTTGACATCAGCGCCGCTTCTTTCAGGAATTCAGTCTTTTCTTGTTCTGTGGCGCTTTTGCGTAATGTCTGCAAATAAAAGGAAACAGAGTGAGAACTTGAATTTTGGTGACGACTCATTGGAATAAAGGCAAAGAAGGAGCAAAGGAGTGGGTCCAACGCTGTGCCCGTCGCTACGGGCACCTAACCTGCAATCGCGGGATAAACGCTATGCCTATAACCCACCTGCCGCGCCCCCTTGCGGGGACGCAGCGACTTCCACGGATCGAGGAGTGGGTTTAATCAGTAAAAGTCTGTCACGCCCTCGCGCTCCACCGTAGCGCAAGCAATGAATTACAACAGGCAGATCTATATACTGAATCAACTATGTTTACTTACTTTGACCGCCACTTTTGTATCAGTAGTGCTACCATTGATCTGCCTGGCGACGCCTTCGAATACCTCTCCGAATGCACCCGAACCTAAGAACTTAGTCAGCGTTATCTGTTCACGACGGATGTGCGGCAAGCTGGCTAGTTCTGCGTCCGTTGGGCAGTGGACACCCTGTGGAATAAAATAATAGGACAAGGTTTTAATATCTACAGCGTCACGGCAATTGATCGAGTTCAGGGACAAAATTATTATGTTTTTTTGACCCCGATTGGAATCGAGAACCAATAGCACAATGCACTATTTAGAATTTTAGATTTTATAATTTTGAGTTTGCATGTTTTTAAGATAACGTATAGTCCGCTGTCGAGGGGCGGTACTGTAATCAGAATAAGAAGGGATACTTGCCTGATTATAAAGTATATTCGTAGAATGTCTCGTAGGTAACTGCCTCAACGTTGCTAGTTCCACATCGGGTCCTCTCCTTGCGGGATTCGAAGATATCTGGTTTTCGATGGCTGCTTTCTTCCGAGCGCGGGCATTGTATGCTGCTAATGTTTTTAGAGAATTAGAAAATTAATATCACTAAGATTCAATAACATAAATGTTGAAGATCGTGAGCTTAATTCAGTATAAAAAAATCCTGATAAAAATCTTGCTTAACACAGTCTTCAAGTATGTACTTAGTTATTACTGGCAATGGTGTGATAATATAATGGGAATAAAAGAAGAAAAAGTGTATTTAATCTTGTTTTAGCAGCGTTTATCCGGTATACATAGAGGTCGCCGGATGCGAAAACCACAAAACTGGCCAATGTGGCGATACTGATGGGGTGCCTTTGTAAAACAGTGACATCATTCAGCTATTTTTTATTATTGATAGTGTTACGCTGTGGAATTTAACAAGTCATATCTTCGCCGATATCAATATAACGTCAAACAATTAAAACGCATTGCCGAGCGAAAGTTCCAGAATCGAAGTACGTACCAAGGTCTAGCGAATTCTAGAAAATGTCCGCCATAAAAAGTCTTTTACAATAGAGTTGAAACTCGTATGAAGTCGTGAGCCTAACAAATATTTTAGCCATCTATGTAAGAGTTACGCGACTCGATGTGCTTTAAACATTGTATTGAAGTATTTTTATCGTATAATATGACTTAGTGCCTCTGATCTTTACACAACTTATAGTCATATATGGACATCGTATAAACTTTTATACGACTATTTTATACGACTGATTCACAATTTTCAGTGGTATAACCGATGCTGTCGTCTAAGTAACATGTACACGACTTTTATACCGTCGTTAATCGTATTAGAGTCGCGAAAACTGCTTTTAAGTGATAATCGTGTAAGAGTGATAAACTGCACTCTTATACAATTTTCAGTCAATATGAACACTTTTATACTATTATTCAATGACTAGATGACCTATTAGTATATAAAAAATGTCAACATTACAACCACAGCCAGAACAAGTCAATTGTAACAAACTGGAATTGGTTCCGCACAACATTTTGTTTAAAACTCAAAATAATTGAGTTCGCTGCAAAGTCTAAACGAATTGATGTTGCTCGAACCGCAAAAAGTAGATTTAGTGGTTCTATAAAAGTAGAGTCGGGTTCTATAAAGGTAGATTTGATAAATTATATCTTAATGATAGTTCCGATTATGAAAGCGCAAGCTAATAAAAATGATATACTTCGTGATAATGTAAATGGGTAATTGGAAAATTAATTTTTGAAAATAAAATGACTAAAATGTCATCCATCTCTGGCACACTTCAAAGTGATCTCTAACTTTCGGTGGAGGTGTGCCCCGCTTGGGAAGAGCAACGCCGTGTCCTCTTGGGGGCGATCGGCGGCGGCGATCTCTCGCGCCGGGCCTTGGTACAGGCCATGGTCCGGAGCGAGGAGGAGTGGCAGGCGGTTGCCTCCTTCTGCGAAGCAGTAATGCTAGCAAAGAAGGCGGCCGATCGCGTGAGGCAACGGCAACGGTCCTCACGCCCCAACCGCCGCCGGGATTCCCATCCCGATTTCCGGCCACCGTAGGCGCGGGCTTGCGGACGGCGGGCAATGGGATGATGATCAGCAAATTGTAGGGGCCCAGCAGGGTCGAAGCCTACTGGGGCCATGGGCAGTGTGAAAACGAAACCCGTTAACATGGTTTATAACTTACAATATACAGATAAAAAAATAAGTGCACGGAACGAAAAGTCATCTAGATATTGTATTACGGCTGTGTCTTAAACCATAAGTCGCACAAAGGTAATTTTTAACACTTTCGTTAAAATAAATTTTAAAATGTTGCTTAATTTAAAGCATTTACAAGGCGCGTTCATTATATTAAGAAAACTAGTGCATATTACTCAATAAAATTAATTTTCCAATAGATTAATGTACTTGAACACGACTTTCGACGATAAATATAATACCTAATGCATAAATAAAATGGATGTACTCGACCTCTTTCAAAGATAAAAAAAAAATATTATTCTTAAAAAAACCAGACTAATAATCTTGTACTGTGTAGTATAAGATTATTAGTCTGGTTTTTAAGTTTCAATTTACTACATTTATCTCATCACTTTACATCAAAATTTCTTATAAAAGTCATGATGAACTCTAGTTATTCGATAAAATGCCACAAAATAGCGCTAATAAACACCATAACTCGACGGAAAGAGATCCTTATGACATCTATACGACCAGTACATGATAAAATAGTGATTAATACGACTGCTGTGTAACTCTATTACGACACTGATTCGTATAAAATGGGCCTATTTTCGGTCATATCAACGTGATAGCCACGTATTTACGACCAGCGTATAGGACCAAAAGTTAAAATCGGCACGTCGTGGCGACCGAAAAAATGTTTGTTAGGAGAAATCACAGTCAGTCATAATAATAATTTATTACTCCGCGATGCGACTGCATTGTTCTAGAGTTGCCTTAAAACGTCTGTATCTAGATTTTTTTAGGCTCTGCGTATAAATACGAGCCCTCGACCGGAAGTGAGTCAGTATTGACACCGCAGCATGTGACTGGCAGGCAACACACAGACTGTGCCGCCAGCTCACAAGTACCCCAGCTCTGATGCGCCCTTTAATAGCAGACGACGGGGCCCTCAAGTATGTACCTGAGGACCGATTGGAAGTCTTTGCAGAGTACCCGGAGCGTCACTTTCACTCGAACCCAACTACTGAACACAACCATATCGCAGCAGTCGAGCAACACTTTAGAGACTACTTTGCGTCGCCGATAGCTCTCGATGATGACCCCATCTTTATCTCGCCTAGCGCGGTTAGACGCATCATCCTACGCACGAAGCCTCGCAAGGGCCCCGGTGTTGACGGTATTGCCAATGCAGCGCTGCGCCACCTTCCGTACCGCATTGTTGCGGCCCTGGCACGCTTGTACACGGGGATTCTGCGCACGGGGGTCTTCCCCACATTCTGGAAAGAAAGGGGAGTCATAATGCTGCCCAAGGCGGGAAAGAACCCCCTGAAGCCGGAGAGCTATCGGCCCATCACCCTGCTGCCTGCTGTCTCTAAGGTGTTCGAGCAACTCCTGCGGCGAACCCTCATCCCACATATCTCTCCGCGGCCGGAACAATTCGGGTTTTGGGCGGAGCACAGCAAGACGCCCCAGTTGTCGAGGGTACTGCACCAACAAAAAAGATTACGGGGTAGCAGTATTCCTCGATATGGAAAAAGCTTTCGATCGTGTGTAGCACGACGGGCTAGTTTACAAATTAGTCACCTGACAGGCCCCGTAGAGTCGTCAAAGTGGTCCAAGCTTTCCTGTCTAACAGTTGTTTCAGAGTGGTGGTCGACGGGGCGCTATCCGCCCCTCGGCCCATCCGAGCGGGCGTACAACAAGGCAGCCGCCTTTTTCCGGCGTGCTACTCACGTTACATCGACGACATCCCTACAACCGAAGACGCCATGCTCGCGCTGTTTGCCGACAAAGCCGCTTACATTACCACTTCACTAAACGCCAATACGCGGCGGTAAAGATCCCCGAGTGGCTCGCCAAACGGCGACTGTCGGTTAACGTAAGTAAAACGCAGGCGATGATGACGGGATCAGCGCCCCTACCACCACGTCTGATACTTAGCGGAGTCGGAGTCGATTGGACGCCCCGGGCCAAGTACATGGGTTCACAACTGATCGACGGTTTACAATGGGACCGCAAGCACGCAAAGTCGCCGCGCAGGGTAGAGTCGTCCGCAACCGACTCAAACCAGTGCTCTCGTCCCGACTCCCGGCGCATTAAACCGGGCATTTACAAGGCGCGACCTCGGGATTGAGAGCCTGGATGATTTTGTGCGGCGCCTCTCGAAGGGGATGTTCGCGCGTGCCGACACCCCAGCTTGCCTCGCAGCTCCCTGACGTGAGACGACTCCCCCGCGGCTTGATTGCGGACAGCCAGTCCCCCCCCCCCACGGACTGGCGCCTGAGTAGGCCGTACCAGTCTACACGCGGCCTACTCAAACAATAAGACCCATTAATACTCTCACCCTGCACATTACATCTTGACATTAGTACTCTCACCCTGACAAGCTTCGAGTGCTAAGTTAACATAGGCACGACGCGAGTCGACCACACTCGCCTCTATACTCTCGCTAGACTCACGCACTGAATAGATAGCACAAGCTTACTATTCGGTGCAAGTGCACTGAGCGATGTTACACAATACAATGCCACTCATACACACATAAGTCGTCTCTGCAGTCTAATCGTCTCGCTCTGCGCACCGGTTAGACCGGGGTCACATTTCTTACTGAAGGTTCGTAACAAACCGGCATAATCGTAGGTCGACCCCTA
The DNA here is from genome assembly GCA_961205895.1 of Mythimna pallens. NCBI lineage: Eukaryota > Metazoa > Arthropoda > Insecta > Lepidoptera > Noctuidae > Mythimna > Mythimna pallens. Next base: position 13,617,295 of record OY540834.1, on the reverse strand, counting down.
CCGGGCTTCCCATAGGGGTCTCACCTGGCGGGGACAGACCGCCGGTGTGTCGTGAAAAGTCAGCGCTGTGTGCAGCAGCGTCGTGACGTGCCTTCAGTATACACATACAAAGAGCAACACATAGAGCCGGTTTGCTCTACCACCGCCGTGCCTATTACAGGCACCCCAACGACAGATAAGTAACGAGCCCCGGCAGCTGACTCCGCGGTCAGAGGGTTGATACCGCCTGATACCGCTGATACCGCTTTCACTCCCCCTGACAGGGACGTAGCGACAAGCCATGAGTCAAGTGACTCAGTTTGATTTCGACAGCTAAACAAGTGCGAACTGCGATAAGCGATTTTACTTAACGACCTAAGCGATAGTGAAACGGATTCTAGAACTCAATGATTGGTTATCGTTAATTTGTTATTGTTTGTGGTAAATAAAGTCCAGCTCGGCGGGCGGCGACAGCGCGCCCCAGCCGTACGCGTTGCGCGCCTGCACGCGCGCCACGCGGCCCGCGCCCACGTGTACACTAATGTTAACGTACCGTAGAACACAGCAGCTGCCACAGCCAGCAAGGCAGCCAGCGCAGCGAGCAGGGCTAGCGCGAGCGCGGCGGCGGGCGGGCGCACGGGCGCCAGCGCGGCCGCGTCCAGCTCGGCGGGCGGCGACAGCGCGCCCCAGCCGTACGCGTTGCGCGCCTGCACGCGCGCCACCCAGCCCGCGCCCACGCCGCCTCCTCCGGCGCCGCCACCTCCGCTCAGCAACCAATAAGTTTCTGTAATGCGACAATCACACATGATTGCCAAGAAATATGATCACAACTAATGTCGTCAACTTCAAAGTCTATGAGAAAAAATTTCATATCATCAAGGTTCCAGCGTAGGTAACTTAATCTCTCCACTCGATGGTTTGGTTGGTTTGGTTTGTGGTTTGACTTTGACATCATATCAAGCGCGCCAAAATGGCAGGCGCTTAAACTATCCGTGTCGATGGGAAGGCTGTTTATAATGCTCTCAATACAAACACATTGTAAACATCTTATACTCGAACTAGGGTACACACCGGTTCCATTATGGAGCAGTTCCAGCCCCTCCCTTGCTATGCGCATCTTCATCTTGTCATCGATGTCTGAAGGCAGGTTCGCTGGTAGGAGCTCACTTAGATTCTTGGTTATGTTGTCATTACCTTGCGCGATCCTAGTAGACAAAAAATGATGTAAGTACCTAAATATTTTTCGAAAGAAATAATAATACCCATACTGCCCAACTAAGCCAAAAAGAAGTAGCTTAATGAAAGTGAGTTTCGAGAAAAAGAAAAGAATTTTGTAAAAAAAACGATTGGCGACATCTTTGTGACGTTTACTAAATAAAAGCTCCTGCCCGCGGCTACAGCGGCTTGGTATGTCCTAAGTTAACTTCCATTAAGATCAGTTTAGCGGCTTAGACTTGAAGAAGTAACAAACAAACAGTTTAACCAACTACGATTTTGTTTAATATTACAATAAAAATATATAAATAGTTTGTATTTCGATGCAATAACAAAACGAATTTTCGAAAATTATTGAAATATCTCTTTTTGGCGTAATAGGGCAATATAAGAATTCTGAGTTCATAACATATTTTTTTATCTACACGAAAGAGTATTATGTTTATTGACTACCTACTTCAATGGTATAATTGTCACTATCAGCATTTATAATACGTAGTAGCAAATTCGAAATCAACTCGGTAAGTTAATTAATTAATTTGATTCTTTATGCACTCGAGAGTACACAGGCGGATTTAATGCCTTTAAGGCATTTTCTTCCAGTCAACCTTTGGGTGATGCAGAAACAAATTGTGAAAACATTCTATAGACAAATAATTGCCTATAAACTATGTTACGAATGTACTCGCGAACTTTCACTTTGAAGGTCAATTTTGTTGCCATCCTGATTTCCTGGGGAAGTGTATTCCAAAGAAAAATAGCTTGAACATGGAAAGAATTGTGAATGAAGTCAGTACGGTGAGTGGGACAATGAAGTAGATAGTGTTGGGTAGGACATACAAGAGGCACCTCAAATGTCCCATACAGTATGACTGAATGTCCCAACACCTCAAAAAAATATTTTGTACCGCTTCACTGTGACAAAATACGAATGAATGATATAGTACGCATTACGCGAGATGAGTGAGCGAGTGCCAGCGATTATCGAAGCGCGTCGCTTCGTTATCTGTGGTTGGTTCATTCGGTGAACTCGTCAACACGAACAATTTAAAGAAAGACTCATTTCGCGTGACTCTCAAACGGCCTTTTTGTTCAATAAATTTTTTATATCATTTGTTGAACGTCGTTTACTTATTTTGACGCACAAATTGTATTTATTATTAGTACTTAGAAGTTCAACTACGATGTGTTTGTTGAACTCATGTATGACTTAGAAGGTAATATGATAGTTTCCAATATAATCCCTCATACTTCTAAGCTCTCCTCAAAGCCTCAAAATCTGTTTTGTGTTCATAGCTCAAAAAGGTGGGACAATGTCACATTAACGACTAATGGCTTAATATGTAGTAACGATATGACATTGTCACAATATCGAGGAATTATCACGTTATTGAGATATTGTCTCACCTCATTTGAAGTGGGACAATGTATTACCTCACGAAAGTGAATGAGTTACTCATACAAACTCATCAAAATCGCTTGTCCTGCCCAACACTAGAAGTAGACGGTTATGAGAAGACCGTAGATTTTTGTTGTCATTGGCGCAAATGTATTGGAAGTAAGGGCAGAGATAACTAGGGAAATTTGGAGAGACTAAAAATGAGAACATGATAGTAAGTGCTCTTTGCTCTCTGCGCTGGCATGGCTCTATGGGCAATCAGTTTAAAAGCGACCGATACGGAGAGACAAGATCATATTTGCGCAGATTGAAAACAAATCGAATGCAGTACTAACTAATTTAGAAGACGGTCAAGTTTGTTGAGGAGACCTGCATTCAGGTCATAGTAGCACACGTCGCCATAATCGATGATTGGAAAAAACTGGGTCTGTACAAGCATTGTCTTCGTGTTCGATGGTAAAATTTTTTCAAACGATACAGAAAGAGAGAGAAAACCGGGGGGAGGGGGAGAGGGCAGAAAGATAATTGGAACAGGCCAGCGACTTGCCACTTACCGTTTGTTCTCATTAATATGGCAGTTTGGGAAATATAACCACGATGTTAAGTTTTGTTGCTATTACATGAAAATTTCGTACCTGTGTTGCGGGCGTCCCCAAACACGGTAGGCAATGATGGAAGATCCTCGTGTGTCGGGTTCCGTCCACCATACACGCAATACGCGATCACCTACACCTTCTACGCGTAAAGGACCCGGTGGTCCGGGCACATCGCCTGTGAAACAAATACATGGTATTGTTAAAACAATCACGTTAGTCAGTTAGTGCAATGAAAATCGTGGCTTTGTGCTTTTTAAATCACCGTGTTTGTCTCATGTCAGCAAACACAAGTTATACAACCCCCAGGCAGACTAGTTGGACGACCTTCGCAGGGACTGGTAATAATAGCTGAATTAGAGTGCTGATTAGAGGGTCTATAAAGAGGGCAAACTTTATAATCTTCAGTTTACTGATTCAAAACTTACATGAAACTTCTAAAACATCTGGGGGCAAGGCAGTGCCCCCGCCAAGTCGAGCAAAAAAGCGGCACGGTCGTACAATCCTTTTCTCAAAACAGTTCAGGCAATTTTCGACCCCCTATAATTCCTTGTGGATAAAACTAGAAGCTTGACTTTTCAGTTGGTTGCTCTAAACGCAGGCATTGTATATACACAGTATATTTCAAATTTCATTTCATTTGAAATAAGTATAGAACCTATAACTATAACCTAACAACATCTTATAGTGGCCATGTCAATCTTAAAAATCTTTTGTTTTAAATAAATAGATTGACTTGGCAATCGCACTAACATTCTACTTTAATATTGTATTACATATGAGATACATTGTGTTTTCATGCGATAGCCAAGTCAATCTATTTATTTAAAACATAAAAGATTTTTATTAAATAATGATATGGTTAAGTTAGCTAATTACGAAATAACTTAAGACAGAAGGTCCCTTAAGTAGTTTGATTTCCAAGCGAGTGTCAAAACATGCGCCTAAACGACCTTATTTTTAGATTGCGTTGACTTGAAATTTGATTTTTTCTGTGCTGCTTGGGGTAGCAAGTTTGATATTAATGGCAGCTTCATACCTCCACACGTTCCTGAGAAAAATAGCCTTGAGCCTTTGACAGATCCTATAAGGGTTCGGTTTGTGCCAACTTAGGTACGAAACCCTAAAAATTTTTCAAAATAATCTGATGCCTGTACTACTTTGTCAGTAACAAGAACTCACCAAGAGTTTCGAAAGTGAAGCGGTCATCGTGTGGCCAGTAATACGGTGGAGCGTTCGCGACGTACTGCAGGCGGAGACGGAAGCGGTAGCGCGCGAGCGGCCGCAGCTCCGTGGCCACCCACTCGTTGCGCTCGTCTTGTGTGCAGGCCTTCCATGTGGCGCTTTGTGAACTTGCTTCGGTGTATTCTACTTTGAATCTGGAGATAGAAGACGTTTTGGTAAGTAAGGCAATTTTTTAGGGTCGCTAGATCACTGTTTAATATTAGAGATAAAATAGTTGGTATTTTATTTTTTAAGTTGCAATGAGATCCATCTAGATTTGGTTCTAAGAGGTACAAGAAATTTGCCGTGTAAATTCACCGTGTTGGGCGACAGGCGCGTTATGTTCGCGCTGCGGTCTTGGAATACTTACTGGTGCAGTTGATAAGAAGTCGGCGGCGGCCACAGCACCCGTATCTCATAAGGCGTGACGTCCTTGGTGGCGAGGGGCGGCGGCGGCGGGTACGTGCGCAGGTGCACGGGCGCCGAGTCCGCGCTCACCGCGCTGTGCTTGGAGCGCGCGCGCACCCACACTGTGTACGCCGTGTTGGGCGACAGGCGCGTTATGTTTGCGCTGCGGTCTTGGGATACTTCGAAGGTGTTGTGTTCTGTCGAAGAACAGTACGTTTTATAAGATAGATTCTTATTTTTCCACTCGCAAGGCTATTGCAAAATGTCAATCGCTGGAAATGACGGTCTTTTGTTCTTTTTAATAGGTCCATAATTCTTCAGATATCCGAAGTTGATCATCAGATCATGACAATATTTCTGTAGGACCAATTCGGAAGTAAACGCAAACAATCAAAAAATTAAAATCGGTTTACAATTAATCGAGTAGGTAATCGGTGATCATACATTAAAAAAAATACATCCAGCCGAACATGTAATCGCCTCCTTTTAGAAGCCGGTTAACAAGTATAAGATATCAAACAACAAAAACTAAAGTGTCATAACAGCATTATTTTGCAGGATTATATTATATTTACGGTAAGAGAAAAACATTTATAGCAAAATAACCTAATAGATTCTTCACAAAAATGAGTTGATATATTTATTGAAGTAAAAGTCTATTCAAATTGATCTCGATCGAGGGGAGGTCGATGAGCCCACGCTTCATATATTTTTACCCAGGGTTGTTTGCCAATCAACAATAACCTATCATTATGAGTCCTAGAATCCGTTTCACTAGCGCTTAGGTCATTAGGTAAAATCGCTTAGCACTTGGTATCGCCGTACTTGTATCGCAGTCGAAATCAAACTGACTTACTTCCGGTCGGGAGCTCGAGATCGTATTTATACGCAAATCCAGGAAAATTCTAGATATAGACATTACGAGGCCACTCTAAAACAATGGCCACATCATCGCTTACCATCAGGTGAGATAGTGGTCTAATGCAAGCCTATCAATAAAAAAAAAAATGTAGTTACATCGTGGGGGGGAGGGGGGCAAAGACCCCTCATACTATTTGTGATTTATAACGTGGTTACTGTGTATCCTTTGTTGGAGATCCAATTAAATAAATAACTGCGATAATAATGATTTTTCGCGACTTCATGCGAATATCGAATCTATGTTATAAGATGGAAGGAACAAATTCCCTTTACAACTGATAATAATAAAAGTACTTATAGCGGACTTTTTCTGGAATTCTGGAACTTCTGCTGAAAACTGACCTGATCTCTTTCTAATCTTAATTTAAAACATGGTAACAAACTTATTTGTGTGATTCTTACCCTTTAGCTTATGTGCCAGAGACGGAGAGTCATCAGTCCTCCAGTGCACTTCATAAGAGAGTCCCGGATCGGGCTTCCATTCCACATGCGCGAGCACTGGGCTTAACACCATTCCTGTCACGTCTTTAGGAGCTAATGGCGCTGGAAACATAAGGAACAGGTTAATTCTCGTTACAAAGCTATAGCATAATGCACAGTACCTGGACGTAATGGTGTAAATTTTAAATAGATACAACTATGAGTGACGAAAACGATGCTTTACAAAGCCAAGCTTAGTCTTAAATTCAATGTGATCTAATACTATATATAAAACTGTTTTTGGATTTTGGATTACCTTCAGCAGCTGTCTGTATAATCATCGGCGTACCAACAAGCGGCTTCACCTCGTGTAATTTCGCATAGTAGTTAGTAGCTTCCAACATCACTGTATAGTTAGTAAACGGTTTCAATTCATTGATCATAACTTCTGTATTCGTAGTAGTGATGTACGGACAAGATTCTTTATCACATAGAGAAGTGTCATTCTTCATCTGAACTCTGTAGAATATCGTGTACTCTGTTGTAGACATTTCGTAGTCCAAAGAGTGACATCGGTTCGGCTTCTCTACCGTAGGCATGTGTAGCGTTACGCTGTTAGCTGAATGAGCAAGGACTCTTGGTCTTAGATGTAAGACTTTAGGAAATAAACACAGTCTTGGAGGATAAGGCTGATTTCCCGGATCCAAAGCCATGATCTTGTATCCATATGCAGTTTTCCTCTCTTCTATTCTTGTCTTATGATGTTTCGTGGTATAAAATATTTCTTTTTGAGTAGAATTGAACCAGTAAACATATCTGCTATCCACGGTAATGGACCTGGGTGTAAATCCGTACTTTTTCTTTTCAGTGGCATCAACAACTATCCTGCATTTGCAAGCGTCCATGTCTGTGGCGATAATGTGATGTACCCATGGATCGACCCAGTATAGGTCATAGTTTTTACTTCTGGTCATGTCGATAACAAAAGGTCTCGCTACTTGTGGGTTCTCAGGGCAGTTACAGTCACGACCAGTGGTTGGATTTCTAAAGAATCTTCTAATATCGGAGCCGTTTAAATTTGATGTCATTATTGTTCCTAGTTCTGGGAAGCGAGTATCGCTTTCTTCATACCAGAACAGCGATCTAAAACATTTTGACATTTATTATAACTGTATAACATTTGAAATTGAAAAAAAAAGTAATAGATTAGTTACTCACTGATGCAGTGGTGCTATTTGCAGACTATAGATTGGTAGCTTCCTGGCGAAGACCCGCGTGATGTGTGGCCGGGTATTAGGCATGCCCAGATCAGCTCGGTACGTGACGTAAGATTCGATGGAAGTGATCTCTAACTGAGTCCAGTAAACTGATCTGCTTACCCAATCCACACACATACTGGTCGCTGAACCGTTAATTGATGTGAGCTAAACAATATAGTAACAATAAAATGAATAATAATGATACTTCGAATGATACTATTTTTTTTATTATAAGACTTCTAAAACTAATGAGAAAAATAAATGTTTTACCTTAAAGTGTCCACTGCCATTAATCCTCGAAGAAAATATTTCTTCCAAGTTATTAACCCAATAAACGATGTTTTCTTCTGTCGACACCGCAAAGTCAACTGGTATGCCAGTACTTTTAGGTATCGTTTCGCTTTCTCCGGAATCTAGATCGATAATTTTGATAGATTCTTGAGAGGAGACCATAACTTTTGGTATGGGGTTTACTTCATCGGAGGACGTGGATACTACTTCGGAATATTGGCCGAAACCAGCGTCAGTGTGTGCTCGCACCTGAAACGTAATAATGGTTAAAATCGATATGTGTCTTTGAAAGGACTGTGTCGTTGGTCTATTGCAAGTTTGTCTGCTGAAAATGGGATTCTGGGTTCGATTTCCATGTCGAGCAGTATTACTAAGTCTACCTTCAGGAATTTCTCAGTAGCAGCCTGAAGCTACGATATGTGCTAAGTTAAGCTCGGACAACTAGCTCTGGTGACCTTTTGCCTCAAAGTGTTCTATAACCTCTGCCTAACTATAATATTAGCAGGCTTGTATTCTCTGATGACCCTCTGATATAAACCACTTCTAGTTGTATCGGTATCTTATCTTATCGTGTTGTGGGGCCAGAGCACTTCGACCCTTCTGGATCTTTTGTGCTAAAAAAGATCCAGAAGGGTCGAAGTGCTCTGTATCTGTATCTAGTCTTATATTAATTTTGCTACCTGAAAGAAGTATTTAGAAGCAGGCGTCAGATCCCTCAGCATGAGTTGGGTATGAGACGGCGACAGATGAGCATCAGCACAGGCAGAAGGTTTAGTAGGTGATGTAGAGTCCGCGCCGACCACCCAGCACTGCGCCTCGTAGCCGCGTATCACGCCGTTCGCTCGAGCGGGACTGCCCCAGCGGAATATTGCTGACTGAGGACCGCCACTGGTGAAAAATATTGCGATTTCAATATTTATTGAAGTTTTTCTTCTTTACTTTTTTTCATGGTCAGGATGTGTATACACACAACTTGCAGTGCTCAAGATACTTATATCAAATTAATGTTACCATTAATTTGATATATCTTGAGCACTGCAGCATATTGAAATGGTGGCAATGTGATGCTAGTTTTGAATAAGTAGCTGTTGCTGAAGTGAACAGAATACTTCAAAATTCGATAATTATAATTTAAAGCTAGAAACATCAAATTCGTATTATTTGCGTGAAACAATATATTCACAACATATATATAGTATATTATATTCCACAACTTTCAAACAAAATCCACACCGACGCCTGCGCACTGGATTTTCTACTTCCGGCATTTGGATCGAATGCACGGAATAGACTTTATGACTGTATAGTGGTGAATAGTCGTCGGTTCGCGGCCAGTGTTTTCACTCTTTTAACTAGAAGCCAGGTAGCTTGTAGAATGTAAAACGTTACTAGTTTACCTGAGTGCAGGCTGCACATAGATGCGCGGCGCCCGGGGCGCGGAGGGCGCCGCCTGCGGGGAGTGCAGGTGCGCCCGCGCGGCCGGCCCGCCGCCCCAGTGCGTGTGCGCGCGCACTGTGGCCTCCATGCTGCTGTACGGCGCCACCGATACCGATACCACTTCCACCCATGATTCTTCCACTGTCCTCTGCGAATTGAATACTTATTTATTTATTTAAACTTCATGTACAGAAGTGGTACATAGGCGGACTTAGTGTAACAAGGAATTCTCTACCAGTCAACCTTTGGGTTAAAAAAGACTACATTGTGTTAGGTGTGCACAATTATTAAATGCAAATTGAGACATTTCAAATAGAATTAAGTATCATTAAAATTAGGTGATTCTAATAAAATAAATATTATATATCCTAAAATTATAAACTAATAAATACTGTGATAAATATCAAATCATTATAGTTGAGGGAACTCAAAATATAATAATTATGACGAAGACCAAACTACAAGTAAGTACATAGTAGGTAGTTCCGAATTTTATGCGCATCATATTATACTAGGTACATAGTACTCTTTTTTATTATACAAATCATATAAAGTATAAAAAATATTTCTGATGTTACGAGTAGTGTAGTTAAAAGCCCACCATGTACAAACAGATTCATTTAGAAGCTGTACCTACCTACGTGTGAATCGTTGACAGTGGTCATCAATACTATTAATAGTAACAGTAGACATGAGGTGGACCATACCAGTGTTTGATTTTATATATTTAATTATTATTTATTTTAAACTTATCTTTATTTTTTAATCATCTAAGTCAACCACAAATAATTTGGGTTTTTCCCAATAAATTAAAACAACTCTTCGTACAAGCTTAGTCTCTATCAATCTCGGTTGGGAGATTCCGAATTTGCGATAAATACTCGTAGGTAACTAAAAATTGTGAATACAACTTAAAATGAAAAAAAAAAACACAAAATGTGATTATGTTTTATTATTAAATGAAGACCTCTTGTTTTCAGTTCTCACCTCAATCTTATACTGTCCAGGGAAATGTAAGTTAACGTCATAATACACACGGCTGTTGTTGACGTTGACGCGTGTGGCTGGGTCCCACGTGACGTTGAACTTGTTCCACTGGCCCGCCACTGCTATCGATGATGAGTTTATTGTTTCCGGAATTGCTATTAACGATTCTGGAAATGGATTAAAATTTGTTATTAAATGCCCAAAGTGCTCTACTGCAGTGTTCAGGCTTGCCATCTCTCCTCTTTTTTTTAAGCTACTTATTATCTAACTATCCTCAATTAAAACACAGAATAGCTTACTTAGTTTACAAGTTTACCTAAGGATTTGGGCCACATTCATTGCTACACACAGCGTGTATGTCAACTTTTTGTTGTTAGGAAAATAATTAAAAGTAAACTAATGGATTGATATTGTGCGGACAGGTTACCCACAGGACGTCTGCAGTCAACATCATATCATCCCAAATCTAGACAAGAAATTATCAGCAACAAAATATATAGGTACATACCTACTGATGAGCGACTACCCCAAATCAGAAGTTAAAAGACGTCTTTACAAAAGAAGTAATTAACTGTTTCTAAAATAAATCTCATACTACATTTCTTCTAACTTACCACTTTCTGCATGCAGGGTTGGATCTCTTACAGCGATGACATGGACCCTCGGCACCAGTTCGGCAGTGTATCTACCAGCCAGGTCAGACACAACTGCCCTGGAGGCGTCTTGCACCCACACCAGACGACCGCTGAAGTAGCAGAGAGGACCCAGAGTTGCCGTGCCGGATAGGCGAGTCACTAGCGAACCGGATATCTGTGAAATATTGAATTGTGAGTAAAGACCTATGCAATTCTTTGCGGATGCTTTTAGTTTTTTTTTTTAATTTTACCCCACACTAGGTATTAATCCTGTAAGTCAGAAGTAATCTCATTAAATAAAAAATACATTTCAATATACGAGTATACGGCTTATATTTTTGTGTAGGTACAACCTTTTTTGGAATCAACTTTGTATCGATTTGACTCCCCGGACTTTCGAGTTTGATCAGTTCTTCAGATACACAGTAAAATTGTTCTTTACTAGAATTTTGTCCATATATAACAACATCTGAAAATCTGACTCGGTTCGGTAAGTGCTTAGATGTAAATAACCCAATACCTATAGCAACATTAGATAAAGTTCGGAACAAACCTCACTAACTCCGTGCGTAATTTGATCTGCCGTTGGAGCGCGGTGAAGTTCAGATCCATCATAACTTCGAACTAGCCAATAAAGCCACTTCTCTTCCAAATCCGCTGTCAGTCCCATTACTTAAACAATCATCACATTATTAATATTCGGTTCCCAAAAGAAATATCTTACCATAATAATATATCTATGTTATACAGTATCTATCAAATTTTAGTTATCAAAACTCCTCAAACGTGTGATGTTTCATCGATTTCTAATGAAAAAAAAACAACTAAACAGCTGCTGTACTTTTAGCTTTTATTTACCTATATATCTCGGGATCCTGGTGTCCTGGGCCTTTGGAAGACGTAAGAGAAGCCGAAACCAACTCGCAGATACCCCTTAGACGCTTTTTATGGAACGTGGTACCAAACGATGTTTAAGTATATCAACATTCGCGTGATGCAAATGCACCCATGGACAATCCTCTGTTGGTGGGAAACTATTGTGACGCATGGAGTACAATGATATAGGGTTGATTTTGGGAATTTCATTAACTCTTGCGAATCACCACTTAAGCCAGCCAGTAAAGGCAAGAGAGAGGTGGAAGCTTTGTTCCTTGTCAGCGCTCACTACGGCCGACCAATAATGATAAGCCGAAGATGAAGAACAAGAATTCTCCCGGGAGATCGGGTAACGAGGGTTTGCTATTGCTAACAATTATTAGGATTATTTCTGGTCACATTAACCTACAGAGTTTTATTATTTGAATCTGACCTTGTGTTATGTTTTCTTACCTTGTTTTCCACTAAATAACTGCGCTGGATAGTATATCATCTTATTCTCTCCATTAAGTCTGGCCGCCTCAACGGCGTGCCCTGTATTCCAGTATATGTATGCGCCTAACGAGTCTATTGTAAGTTCTTTAGCAACCGTCACAATTGGTACTGGCTCTCGATTACCACCGTCTAAATTGCCTCGTGTGATCTAAAGAAAGAAAAAATTGCAATTGAAGCAACATATTGTGGATACGATGATGGCCGTTAAAATTCAAATCGAGATATTGCAAAAAAAAACGCCCTTGTGGGGCATTTATTTGCAAATCATATCTACGAAACAGTAGCTTCTAAAACTAGATGTTTTATTATAAGCACCCATGCTTATAATGAAACATCTAGTTACTGTAGCGACCAATTTATTAAGTGCCTTACCAATTGCTGTTTCGGATTCGACCAGTAAATCTTCTTCCCGACCCAATCCACAGCTAAACTGCCAACATTGTCCATGCTAGGCATGAAACCTTTCTCATGAGTCGTGGTGTTATACCACATTACGGTAGAGACATTTGTGACCAAGTAGAGCTTGTCACGGTACCAGGATATATCGGTGATTTGAAAGTTTTTTAAATCGGCACTGAAATAAAACAATGATTTTAAAATTACATCTAAAGAGGTACTCACTTAGGACCAGCCGAAACTGTTACGGTATACTTTGTATTTGAACTATAAAGAGTAGATAGATGGATATACTCTTTATTTTACACCTGAACAAAAACATTAACATCATACATATCATTAAAGTTATAACTATCAAAAACCATTACGCACTAAGTAAAATTGTCTCCTTAGAGTAATTCGATTTATATAAATAGAAATGTTTTATAGACCTGATTACTTCCAATCAATAAATCTGTAACTTACCCATGAATTAGTATTTGTAAATGGTCACCCGTAAGATCGGTTTGCAACAGTCCATCTGGTCCTGACCATAATAGCGTGCTATGCAGAGTGTTTGGCGAAGATGCTAGAGTTTTACCAACAAATTCTGATGACCATGGACCTATAGAAATTATACAATTAGTATAAGCACGAAATAGGCCAAAACCAACTGGCATTCAGTTTGTCTTTTACCTGAACCAGATTCAGTTACGGCTGCTACTCTTATTACATATTCTGCGCCTTGTTTCAAGTTTTCTACAATCCATGTCGACTCGGTTATGTTCACACTAAAATGAAATATTTAAATCATTAAAGTCACATATTTTATTTTCACAACACCTAAAATCAAATATTCTTACATATTATAAAACTAAGTCCTCCCGCACGTCCGATAAACTCAAAGACTGAACGGATTTTCATGTGGTCACCAATAGACAGTGTCTTATGGGGAAGGTTTAGATGTATAATACCAAAAATAATAACACAAAAAATAATGAAAATAAAATAATTATAACTATGCAGTAAGAAAAGCCAAGAATTTCAAAGATTTGTAACAACCATGCGAAGCTAGGCCGGGTCGCTAGTGTTGAATAAAGCAATACTTACATATCAATTACATCGCCTGTATCCACATGCGTAAGTTGGAGATGGAAAGTCCACTGTTGCCAGGCGCCACTTCCCTGATGACCCAAAAGATGGGGAGGTGACCACGAAACCTTTGCACGGTCGATACCCATGACACTCTGCAGCCCCAACGGTGGATTCACGGGAACGGGGATAGGTTGACAACTCCTCAAGGCAACCAAAACCTGCCTTGTCGCTATCGTCTTTGTGTTATACGCTAAAGGATATTCGTTGTGGAAATAGCTGTCGCTTTGTTCGTGATATTCCTCTGTCAACATTTCTTTGCCATTTGTCCAGTAAAAAAGACCGCCTGCATATGCTATGGAACGAGTAGATAGAAACATTGGGGTTTGTGTGTTTGCTCGGAAATCGGCTACTTCTCGACTGAAAAATAACGAACACGTTACGTTAGCATAAGAAACAATAAGTCATCGCATATAATAATGTGGGTTTTGTTTGCACTGACCCATCAAGCGACACAGCTAACACTGTGTTTCTTCTGAGATGTGCAACAAGTATTCTGAAATCTGCGTGGTCTACAGTAAACGCTCCTAGGTGCGCATCACGAACTATCATTTCTGGCGGTCCGTCGTGCCGAACACCGTTGGATATGTTTGCCAAATCCAGTCTGTATAGACCGCCCCGATCGCCTCCTTGTTGAGCCCAGAATAAGTAACTAAAAAAAAACGAAATTGAGGAAATAAAAACGGAATTATAATTTAAACCGCTCTATTATAGTTGATTTTGAAATATTATAAAGTTTACCCATTATACGCATCCACTTCAAAATGTATAGGACGAGAGATAAAACCAGATAACGCCACAATCAAATTCTTCCCATCGAAATCACATCGCAGAATTTCCCAATTCGTAATAAAAGTTACATTCGACCAGTCTGCTCTTCTGTACTGGACTTCACCAAGTACATACAAGTGACGATTCAGCCAGTCTACTGATAGATCTTGAGGCTTATAGTTTTCGGGTGTAAGAATTGCTTCGGAAGTACTCTTCTTGGAAAGACTGCTGCGATATACGTAACCATTTGAAACTGATGTGAAAAGTGAATCACTTGAAATATCCAGACCAACACCTAAAACAAATTAATCGATCAAATAGCCTTATAGTGAAAACTATGGTCCCGAGCGTGGCCCGAGTGTATAAGCACTATAACTATACTACATGAACAATCAGCATTTGGTTGTTTTTGTGGCAATAATTTGACTAAGTTCAATAAAGTGGTATGTCCGATTTTAGCAAATACTATTTCCTTGATTTAATAATGCTCCCATACCCTAAAACAAAATTAACTAAAAAATTTAAGTCGGTGCCATCTAGCGAAAACACGCTTGGGCCCGCAGCTTTCATCTTTACCATATCAGACTAAAAAGAAAAGTAATAATAGGAAAATCATACCAGTGATTGAGTGTTCAGTGCTATATAGCTCTACAGGGTCCGATAACATGTCGTTAGCAGGTGCAGCTAAAACATTTTGTTCTCCTCCCAAAATTAAAATTGGTTGTTGACTAGGAACGGCTGAAACAAATGAATTGACATAATTACTTATTCCACCAGAGGATGCCAACGTTAACCCGAACGAATGTAAATAATGTGTGGAGTGTTTCACTTACATGTAGGTAAAGGAGGTGTGGATATCCTAACGTAAGCTCTCGGTCCTTCTCCCACTGAGTTACGCATTGCCACTGATACCTCATACTCACGAGCCGGGGCCAAGTTTTGGAACATGTAAAATAACGTGTAGTTTGATGCTGGCATGTCCTGAAAATTGTAAAGTCATTTAAAAATAAAAATGTTGTCTATGGAAGAAATACATTTGTTCCAAGATATCCTGCACATACCTCAAGAGCGTCATTGGTGTTAGGCTGTGTGTCAGTTAGTCGCAACACGTATGATATCAGTGGTCCATTGGGGAATGGGCCAGGTTCCCAAGAGATAGCCACTCGACTCGGATCAGGAGCCACGGCTCGTAACGACGACGGAGCTGAACTAGGTTTACCATTTTCTAAAGTTGAGATTACCACTGATGGGGCAGAGTAAACTGGCTCCCCATTACCCCCTCGACCAGATAGAAATATGGCCACTCGAAACTGTTTAAAAAAAAAGTATTATGAGCCAGAAATTCTGCTCTTTTTTGAGGTAGTGGATAAGTGATTTCCAAACGTTTTTTCGATGTTTATTTTAACCTTTTGAGTACCGTAATTAGAGACACAATAAAAAGACAATAACCGAGTGAATGTGGTTAATGGTAATACATATATCTTACCCTGTATTTTGTGTAAGGTCTTAGACCGTCCACGTGTATAATGGACTGATCCGACTGACTAGAGTTTGAGTAATATTGCCACGTTCCCGGCAATTCCTCGTAACGCCACTGTACCATGTAGCTCAGGTTGCCAAGATTGGGTGCCTCCCAAACTAGCGATAATGACGTAGCCGTTAAACTATCAGCCACTAAAGCTGGGGCGGTTGGTATTCCAATTAATTCTGTGAATTAGATTAATAGCAATATAAATTATGAATAGTTAATTTCATACATAATGTAACTTGGTAAAGAAATTGTAAATTTACCTCTTAATTTTTGAAAGTAAGTATTCAAAGCCTCGTTACATCCCATGACACAATATAGCTCTCGCGAAAATACAGTCTCCGATGTGACATTCTGAAAACAATTGTTCTTATGTTACTTGCTACCCATAAATCATACTTATTTTAATTATGATTGTGATTACTTACGCAAACGATTTGACATGAATTTTCCAATCCTTCTTGCCATAAGCTACACCCCAGTTTGCACTAGAACAATAAAATAATTAATTGCTTCTACTTTAAAAAAACCAAGCAATGATGATAAAAAACATAGGCTATGTTAATAAAGCAACTAAGCTTAAAATACGAGAGGTTATTAGGATATGTAATTATAATAAAAGTTAGTGATTAAAAAGCCAAGGAGATTTCTGTACATGATTGTGTGTGTTGGGAGGAATGAGGAGCACACCAAAGGAACAGTATTACCCAACTATTCATGTGGATGAAGCATGATGTGAAAGTTTTGGCAAAGAAGGAAATGAACTTAAGGATGAGAGATGTATGAAAATATAAATGAGCTGCGTAGACCCCAAAAATATTGTTTTAAAAAGGACGCTGATGTCGGGTGACCGTCCGATATGAACTCTTAGAGCAACAACAACGCGTTATCTCAAAATTTTTTAGCACTTAATCGTCATGATATACGTTTTGTAGGTTTAGGTTTCTTCCGAATCTACATTGTCATCACACTGCTGACCATAGGGCTTTCGTTTATTGTGTCCATTTATACGTTCCTGTGCCAGTATCATCCAATTTCTACCTGAGATAGCTACACTGCATCTGCCTATCTCGTCGCCGGATGGCCAATATTTTTTCTGCTTTTCTGCCGGTCGTTAGAAGCCGAGTGGCTTAACCAAGTCATTACAGCTCTGTTCTACCTATCATCACCTCATTCATTGTTGGTTTACCGATGTAGAAAACCCTTGTAGGTCTTCAAATCTTGACATTTGGAATTCGGTCTAATAAACATTTGCTAATAACTATCTTCTTGCTAGCTGTATGTTTTGTTTTTAATCCTTATAATTTCGGTTTTGTGTAAATCTCTTACGGCGGTGCTTAGTGTCGCGTGTTGATTTTTAAACAGATATAATTGTTAAAATTACCCATGCTTCAATAGGGCAACAGTGATAGTAACTAAGAGCTTCCTTATTAGGAACATGACTTGTGTTGTCATATAATTAGTGGTGCGGGTTTTAATCCAATTAAATTACCAAGCCACAAATTTCTTGTTTATTTTACGTTCAATAAACTTCCGTAATGTAATATTTCATGTAAATATCGGTGAAATCTTTTGTTAGAATTAGATCAATGTTCCCAGTTTTATTAGTCTGTTTTAATGGCTTTTAATTGTTCGAAGTAAGAACGAATTTTGCGGGTGTTTACGTCTCACATGTGTACTGTAAAGTGTGCACATGGTCGTTGATCTTCCAGTTTCTTTGTTTACTTAAACAGACATGAAATGCAGACTCTTTCGAGACACCGTATAAGTGCAAACAAACCTGTTGTGTTATTGCCACTTTTTGTTTTGTTAAATTATAAACAAAACCCGCTTAAGGAAACTGAAAGTAAGACCGTGCTTATAATAAATTCAAAGTTGTATATACTTATAACGGACTCCTTCGTTCCCATGGATGAGAAAGTAAAAAACAGGGCTTGTGTAACGGATTTTCATGGTTCGGTAACGTCCTTTACGGATGGCAAGTGACCGGAAGCCGCAGGTGCACCCCTCTACAACCTTATGCATTTCTTGAAGATAAGAGTTTAATTAAAACAAACAATGCAACCGACGAGAAATAGACTCATCAACTAGGTAACACGAATGTGACAAAATATCGTGACAAGCTCTCTGTAATTATACTGAATAGCGTGTTTGACTTAATAGATAAATTCAATTAGTTTGTCAGCGGGTGCCCTTCGGTGGTAATGGTGTTATCAATGAATTATATAATCAATTTGCGACTTGTGGCCTACTTGGTAACTCATTATAATACGTAGATGAAGTTTGACACATCTGATGTGGCCCGTCTCGTATTTCCCTGCTAATTACAAAGTTAGCTTCCGCTTGATATCACAGCGCGTTAAATGCTCTGTAGGAACAAAACGTGACGCAGACAGATCTCATTTGAGTAATGTCCATTCAGTGTGATGAACAATACGCGTAACAATTAAAACGGATGCAAGGACCGGCGCGGACGATCTGTGCCGTTTGTTTCGGGTGTATAATTGCGGGTCGCGGCCTGCGCACGCACAACCATCAGACGGATCATACAGAAGTAGGACACTCGCTTCATGTTTATGTCTTCCATTCAGGATTTATTTACCCGACTTTAACAAAAGGAGGTTTTCAATTCTATTGAGAGTTGTTTTTATACACTATCGTTTATCTCAAGGACTATGCACAATTAATTAACATTTAGCTTAAAATTAAAACCTTCTGTTTCTGCACAGTTTAGGCAGGTTTAAAAACGAATGGCTACCAGTCCCCTCTCTGCGTAAATTGGTTCCCTATAGGTACACAAATGATGATGTATCGAGATCATTTGTTTGTTCACATTCAAGTACGAAGGTATCCCTTGCTAACGCGTCTCTTCCGCCATGGATGTCACAACACCACGCCCTGACGCACCCTCCATGCCCAATTTATTAATTTGTGACTGACGGATGAACTCGTTTTTGGACGTGTTTATCAGATACTTGCATTTGCTAGCTGTCAATTTTTATTAAAGTGGCGATTGCTCTATTGAGCGAACAATAAGGAATGTTAGAGTGGTCCCTTTGGATGACCCTTATGTGAACCAAACGTTTCGCAAACTTTTATTTTCTAAATTATTTTCTCTCAGGCTCGTCAAAAATATAGCATTTGTTCAGTCGTGAATAAAAAATTGTAACCACAATTTTGATGGCAGTTCTCAAATGAGCCGTGACGGTATACAAACATAAACCCTGACTTGACAATTGCAAAGTTTAGCGCCACTTGTTACGAACATAAGTGCTTGTTTACGCCGCCGACAAGGACATGACATGCTATTAGGAACTCTTTGTAGGCACACTTACACTGTCTTCGGAAACCCAAAAACGGTAAGAAACATGTAACCTCCTTGTTTTTAAAGTCGGTTAATCAAAGTAAGTAAGAAAGTGGATTTAGTAGCAAAATAATTCATCTACTGATATTTATAATCTTAATTTAACTAACACTGATTTCAGTGTTGTTTATGAATTAAATAAATAAATTACTATTATTGTAATAGCATATCAATATTTAAATAAATATAGGGTTTTCCAGCGTGTGTGTCTGGTGTAATGTTGATATAAAGTATTTTAATTCTTTCTCCAGGTCCAAGACTAAAATATTTAACAGAGACATACCTACCTAATATGTCACATTTAATTTTGATCGGTTTAGCGGCTGAGGCTTCGATCGAAACAAACGAACAGAGTTAATTTCGCGTTTATTATACATACCGAGTATAAAATTAAATATGGATAGTGGTTTTGTATTGTTCCAATAAGGTTAGGTACGGATTTTATGACAAGCTTGCCTAATATGGAATGTTTCAAAAATCCCGTTGAAAAAAAAACAGAATTTAAGAAAATTTTGAGATATCGTTAGTAAGCGTAAGAGTTGGTAAGCGATGATGTGGCCGACGATGAAACACGCTTACCTAGAAGTAACCTAGGTATTCACTCTTGACTTAAAAACCCCTAGGTTGTAGCTATCAGGAAACACCGACTCCGGCAGGGAATTCCACTCCTTACCTGTTCGCAGAAAGAATATGTTCCCAAAACTCTTTGTTTGTTGAAGATGTGGTTCGTAACTGACAAAACGGGTGATGTGATCGCCACAGCGCCACACCAGCGCACATTTATTGGTTAATTTTATGTATACTTGAAGTTTAAACGTAACTCGCACGACATTATCTACGATTTTTATCTTTCTTTTAGGCGTATTTACACATCGGGCGTTAAATGTCATACCTACCCTAACATTAATTCAAAATACATAACTGCAGCCATCAATTGCATGCAGACACGAGAAAGTGAAATAAAACTAATAAAGTAACAAAGTAAATTAACGCCTAATTACCCAGCTTCCTGTCTCGTGCCTTAATAATAACAAAACAATAACTACTCCCTTTAGAGTCATTAAAATCGTCGCGTCAGTTGATTGTTGTAGCGATTTCGGAAACGCGCTCGGAAGTCCAATTGGGAGCGCAAGCGCACGCCGGACGCAGGGCGCTGTGAAAGCACTCACGAATAATTTACTTGTTAATTGCTTCATAGCGAACTTCTCCTACTTATGTGATCCGTCTTTGTTTGTGCAGAATAACCTAAATAACCAAGGTTTAAATGAGATAGATTGATCAGGTGGGCGAAACGAGCGAAACCGTACACTTTTGAACTGTAATGTAACTATTAGCTCTATATTGTGGAATTGTTGTAGTTGTGCGTGATCTCATCTTAAATGACAAATTAGGTTTCTGAGATAAATGAATAAATAAATCGTATGGTCATCAATAATTGCAAGCGATCGGCGACGGCGACCTACCCACAATATTTTCTTACCTCAAAGTTACGATATTTTTATTAACAATGCACATTGTTTTGTCATTGGAAGGTGATAAACAATGTGTTTTTATCACCTTCCAATGCAACAATAATATAATGCTGTAGGTAAAAGTATTCGTCATGTAAGTTACGAAAATATTCACGTAGCAACAAATCTAGCCTGTGACCCTCGTAGATTGTGTAACGGCAGCGATACATGTGTGAAAATGAAAACAAGTGCAGTTTTTATTAAAATTAATTAATGTCTAGTTATCTCGTGGGTTTGTAAGTAGGCGCCAGTGGATGCTGTTTTTCTAATTCCGTACGTTACTGACCTGAGATAAACTTTCAGATAGTGTATTCCATATTTATTTCATAAATTGTTTATTAGCAACTTTGATTAATAATATTCTAACACGAGTTTGTCGGCTGGAAAAGGCACGAGAATATGTAATGACAATGTAGGCACTAGCGGACATATTATAGGGCATGGTGGAAATCTTTAAGCGCAAGTCTTAGGGTCACGTGGTGCAACTGTGGCGCCTGTTTATCACGCATCAGTTTTGCTGAAGTGCACTGGTTTATCTTTTTCTACAGCAAAATAGGTATTGTCTTGTTTTTGTATTCTACCTAATGATTATCATGTTGCTAGGCGCTACTTCCTCTAATATAAACTGGCATAGACCCTGATTAGCGACTACTTACTGGAAAAAAGCCATAACTGCTGGTTATTCTGGCGTGACTAAGCTGACTCTGATGAATGCTGCATCGCACGGAATAATGAAAAAATAGCAGGTCGACGCCAAAGGACACATTATACCTAATAGTATACTCGAACATACATCACACTATAGGTATATAGCCCAAAACTAGACTAAAGTCCAAAAGTTACTTTCCTTCAATCAAACGCATCATGCATCACAATGTGTCAGTGTCTTGATGCCTGCACGTTACAGGAACTTGTAAACGTTACCTACAACTGATGCTCAGATCGCAACTAAGTTGAAGGTTGACTCAATTTTGATTACCATCGTCACGCTTTTGTTTTTTAATTTTGTATGGGTGGAAATCATGGGCCTGTCAGACTGACCAAAATTACACTTGTGTCCTTCAGTTGCCCTTTGCGTTCTAGAACTACGGGTTTCCTTTTCAGAAATTCCCCGCGGTCCTAGCTAGCGGGTATCGGCCCTGCTAGGCCCCTACGGTTTGCTGACATCTCTTTGGATCTCTTTGCACGGACTACTGGGCTCGGTCCAGTCAATTACCGGACTCGACGTCCGCAAGCCCGCGTCTACCGTAGCTGGCAGTCAAAATCTTGGCGGCTGGGGCGTGACATTCGTTCTTTCATGCGTGCGGGCACTTCCTTCGCTAGCATTACTACTTCGCAGAAGGAAGCCACCGCCTGCCATTTCGCCGCAAGAGATCGCTGCCGCCGATTGCCTCCAAGAGGACACGGCGGTGCTCCGCCCAAGCGGGGCACACCTCCACCTGAGCTTCACCGTGTGCTCCGGGCGGGCCACACAATGATGACATCCGGGCGTTTCTTTCGTCTGAATCCGATGCAGGAACCTCCCGAACATGCCATGTCCGGTGAGGACCTGCGTCATGCGGAAGGTGAGCACGCCGTGTTGCCGTTAATTGTGGCGTGCCCAGCACTGCGTTGCGGCTGTCGCTGTCGCCATATTTAAACTACCGTCTAACTTTCTAGACGGTAATATGAACGCGCTGAGTTTCAAAAGGCCAAAAGTAATCCTAAAAATACGTGGCGACTTATTAAACAGATTGCAAACCTTAGTCAAAACAGAACAGCAGCTTCGGAACTATTAAATTGCTGTGCAAATTCCTCTCAATCGGTGGATAGCGCGAATGACTATTTTTCGAACATAGGCAGACAATTAGTGGATAAATTCAACAAACGGACTTTTACAAAAACCTTGTTTCCAGTAAGTATCAGTTCTTCTCAATCTCCTCCTATACACACAATGGTCCTGCTGGAAGTGGACAGTACTGAGCTTGAAAACATTATTCTAGGTCTCATAGAAAAAGTTCTGCTGGTCCTGATGGTATTACTTCTGCTATTGTGAAAGCTACGAGACATGTAACTATACCAATCATTGTCCTTTAACTTATGTCTCTCAAAAGGTACCTTTCCTGACCTTTTTAAAACTGCAATTGTTCACCCAATCTACAAATCTGGGGACAGGGACGGTGTCTCAAACTACAGACCTATCTCGGTACTCTCCACCTTTTCTAAAGTTTTCGAGAAAGTTATCAATATTAGACTCACTAAATATCTATTATAGAGATTTTATATATAGATTTTAGCACCAAATCAGTTCGGTTTCAGAAGTGGTAAATCCACAGATGATGCTGTCTTAGAACTTTCCGATACAATTGTGGACAATTTCGAAAAGAAGCACAAAAGTATTGGTATCTTTTTAGATCTCTCAAAAGCTTTTGACACTGTGTCTTTCCCCACCCTTCTTTCGAACCTAGATGACAAAGGCATTCGCGATACAGCATATGACTTGTTTAGCAGCTATCTGACACTCCGTAAACAGTCACTTAAGATAGGAAACTATGTAAGTAGAGAAGAATCTCTTACTTTTGAGGTTCCGCAGGGCAGTGTACTGGGGCCAATCTTATTTTTCATATACGTAAATGAGCAGTGTTAGTTACACTTACCTAACTGCAAAATTATTTCTTATGCAGACGACACAGCTCTAATAATTCACTTTGTGTTGGAGTAGTTGTGACTGGAGTGAGGTTCAAATAGACTCAGGACTGGCCCTGAATTCTGCCATGAAATGGCTAACCAAAAATCTCTTAACCCTAAATATTAGCAAGACGAAATTCATTGCTTTTTCTACCAATAGGTCTAGTCCGCCTGCAACTCCTGTTGTGATTCGGGCTCATACATGCACTACCTCTACAACAAACACAATTTGTAACTGTCCTAAACTTGATAGTACTCAGACTATCAAATACCTAGGGATTTTAGTGGATAGTCACCTTAAATGGAAACAGCAAACTAAACTAATGCCACAGTTACACGACTAAGACTACTAAACTTATTTATGTGTTTAAGAAACTTGTTGATTTTGACAGCTTAATTACTATATATTTCTCGCTAGCTCAGTCGGTGTTAGGTTATTGCCTTGTTGTATGGGGAGGAACTCATAAAACGACTATGCTATGAGTTGAACGCGGACAGCGTGCTATACTTAAGGTTCTCGCGAAGAAACCGATATGACATCCAACATTGGCGCTGTACTCTCTGTGCATGGTTCTCACTGTAAGATAATTATTTATATTTCAGGCCATACTCCGTTAACATTGCCAGCTTGGCAATGTTTACAGAGTATTGCAGCATATAGGAGTATCTGCAGTACAAAACGCCAGTCTGATAGGATATGTTTTTTTTTTAGTTTCGACCCGGCGTTGCATCTCCACGCGCTGCTGTTGCCTCCAAATGGTGGCAGGTCAGCATGGAGGCTCGCCGCTTCGCGGGAAACCGTGCGGTATCCCTGCACCATCGGGATAGCCATGACCCTCTGGCAAGCGTTCAGCATGGCCGCCGGTCGCTTTTGCAGCGACGGCTCCCACACCGGTGACCCGTAAAGGGCCATGGACCGAACGATTCTCACGTAGAGCCGCGAGCCCTTCCTACCGTTATTTGGAAACCCGGTCGAGGCGCGTTCCGAGGGCCATTAAAACACATGGCCTCGGACTTGTGCAGTGCCACCTCGAGTCCAACTGCTGGATCCTCTCAACGATTGTCGTAACCCCGCGTATCGCTTGTTCGGCCATCGCCTGGTGCGACTCCCCCTGTGCCAGGACCAGCGTGTCGTCTGGGTAACAGACCACGCTGACCCCGTCGAGGAGGTCGCCGCGCAGCACGTAGACGTACCCAATGTTGCACAAGGGCGGTCCTAGTACCGATCCCTGCGGAACACCGCACGACATCTCTCGCCACCGCTCGACATCTGTCCTTCAGGTAGGCTTCGATCACTCGACGGAAGTTGTCGGGCACCTGGTGATACCGGAGTGCCTTTCTAATGCTACTCAAGGGCAGGGAGTTGAAGGCGTTGGTGATATCCAAGGACACCACAACGACGACTCTGCCCCGGGACACCGCATCCCCCGTCGGGAGGGCTCGCACGCGCATGATTGCGTCCACCGTGGAGCGCCCCCTACGGAAGCTAAACTGGCTGTCCGTAAGATCCGGCCCCACCGCCATCGACAGGCTAAAGTAAGTTTACAAATCAAAGCAATGATAAAAAGAGCCAAATTAGGCAAAAAAAACCCAATGTTTACTTTTGAAGTCAGAAATTCCAAACGTGTCAAGATTTATTTCACATTTTTTTTTAATAATTTTATCAGACACCGTGAAGATATAAAAAAAAAATACAACCGGCCGGTGTCAAAAAACTATTTTTATTACGTTTTTCCACTAGCAGTTACTAATATCAAAAACTTTTAGAATGCGCATGTGTATTGAAGTTATGTTTGTTTTATGGATTCAAAATTCGAGAGCAGGTCACGCGCTGGCCCACGCCAACCATTTTATTCTGGCAATTGGATAATGCTGAGGCAAATTGGGGCCCACCGGCATGCTTCCCGCCGCCTCTGTCACGCTCTAGCCTCGAGAGCTCTCCTCTCAATCTACCGCCCTATTGCTAGCCTTTATCAGTCGAATTTACTACGCCTAGATGTATTTGTTACCGATGAAACAGTAGTTATCTATACTTCAAATAAGCATACTTAATATGAAAATAAACACGTCTAAGTGCTGTGTATGGTGCTTGGTGTAAGGTTTTTCTAGATCTTGTAGAACTTCAATATTTATTTAGAACTTAATAAACCAGAACAAAAAATCAATTCGAATCAATTTTGTTTTCACGTTTCATTCTTTTATTGTCAACTATACCAATATAATCACCCAAATTATTATGATGATGAGCTCCCAGATCTCTATTTGTTTTATTCAGACCAACGGACGAGTGTCCAATAAAAGGACAATAAATCAAAACACTTAGCAGAAGCTGAGTGCACTCTAGGTAATTTCGCTCAACAGATTGGTATCGTGGAGTGTTGAAGGGGCAGTCGGGGGATAATGGCGCAGAGGGGAGGTGAGGAGACTTGTTGAATGGGCGCAAGCGCAACTCGCAAGCGGGGAACGGCCCACCTAATGAGGAAATAAGAATTAGCGGGCGACGACGAAGCGAGTGCAGTTCTTTATCATAACTGAGCGTCTCTTCATGATTTATCGTATACAATGTGTTTGATATTTGAATATCTGGGCTATGCTATAGTTCAATGCGTTTAAAGTTGCTTTATATAAATTAGGTTTTGATACTTTGTCATAAAAGCAAGATAAAAGAAATATGCAGTTCAAGGATTTTCTAACTGTCAGTTCGTTTATCAAAGTGGTGAAGTTACCTACCTACCTAGTTACCACTTACGTCCGTTGCGGCCTTACTTAGATCCTTTTTCGTGAGCAGATGAGCAATAAAATAAAATCTTCAAAAGGAAAATCTTCTTAGAGAAAGCAATACTGTCTTGAGGTTATCCACTTATTACTGTACAGTTATGTATGAAATATGCGTTTGTGATGGTTCAAAGAGATATTTGTTTGCAAGCTGTTGGTTAGGAATTAAGCCGTCTGGCTTTCAATTAACGCTAGACACTCCAGCCAGAGATTAGGGCATAAGTACCGCTGCCACTGGGCAGGTTGAATGGCGAAATAGTAACAATTGAATTAGGACCAACAATTAGTGTTGCTAAAATTAGCTCCCTGGTGACTTAGAAGTTGCAAGGTCTTTGTTACAGAGAATTAGGAGCATTCTTTGACAATTTATTTTAACAGGCTCAGTTTGTGTGGGCATTCTTATACATGACTTTAAATTAAGGGTCATTAGCTGCATAAATATAGCTTTCATATAAGAATAAAACCAGTAACAAACAAACATAATCAGCGTTTGTTAGCTAATTGAAGGGCCGACTCGACTTCATATTGCAGTTATTACAATTGATTGCTTAATTGTTACTTACACGATAAAAGTTCTTTGTACGCGTTACAAGAACGTTCTCATGTGAAAGTTCTTGAAGAATTGTATCATTTACTTTAGGCTTATGATAATATTAGCTATAATAGGTACTTATTTTACAGAAGAAGGAATTTGAATATATTTTTATGATGATTATAATACCTACCTACTAACTGCAATTGATCGTTCAAAAATTGATGTTGGTTAATTTTAACGCCAAGCCAAAGTGCAATTTATGGACGTAATGATTTAAATTAATTAAAATAATCTATTCATGTAGTTGACTTAGCGCCTACAAATAAAACAAAATATTTGGGTTGACTTTCGAGTTCTTTCCCCCATGACTAAATTGACGTTTGACCGCCATAAAAATCCCACATTTTCACACAATTATATTGTAAATTATTCAGAATATTCATGAACGCACCTGACGCCGGTGCATTTGGTCACATTTGTTTTTAAACACGTTTGGCTACCGGCTTGACTTTATTATAATCAGAATTAAGGGAACAGTAAGCAGGTACCTAGGTACTTCTTAATATATATTATATATCATCTAATTCTTAATATATCATCTTTTTACTAAGATAAGTGACAGACACAATTTTAATACTAGGAACAGGAACAAATTAGATCAACCTCGGTTCAGATTGGCTAAAGTACATAGTTCTTTCATGAAAAAAAAAAAAATTACACAGTACCCACTGTGTAAAATTTTATAATAAAATACCAGTTGAGATTCTACAACTAAATAAGTCCAAATTTAAAGCAAGCATTAAACGCACACTATGTAGACAAGCGTATTATAAACTGGAGGATTATATCCTTGATAAAAACGCTTGGCTAAATGCCGGTCCTGCTCCAAAGCCACTTTTACCTTCAAAGTAGTTTTTATATATATATAAAAATATTGGAAGAGATACTGCCCCTTTTTGCATTGTTGTTTTCGAAATGTTTTTTATTTTATTTTATTTGTTTATTTCAATAGAGTTTATGATAATTTATAATCTTTTGTATTTGGAAACAATAGCATTGTATAATGTAGAAGCACATTGTTTTTCAAGTTTTGTGAATGTGAAGTACCATGGAGCATTTTTATTAGGTTACAACTTGTTTGACATTACGAGCATGGCAGTTGAGGGTTTGTCATGCCCACTCAAATGTCTCGCTGATGGTGGCACGTGTTATTGGGTCATTCAGTTCCCTTCAGAATGGTTGAGCTGAGTGGGGCTGATGCACGCGTCATGCTCGTGAACGGGTGCCGTCAGTTGAGACTGGTCATCTCTTAGCTGCCAGTGACTTAATTCAATTTCTATTTTTTTTTAATTAGTTTTTATTTTATTTTAATTATTATTACTTATCTACATTGTGCTCACATTTATTAGAAGCGACAAGAAATATGTAACCAAGATTTATGTAACTCATAATATGATTTAAAAGAGTGTCCATGGAGTTTCTTGCACGTTCTTCTCCATAGAGATCTACGCTTTGGAACGGGCAATTTAGCTTCACTTGTATTTTTTTTTGACTGACCGACATTTTGACAATTCAAAAGTGTCTGTAATTGGTCTATTTGAAATAAACGTTTCTGATTTCTGATTTCTGATATAGTAGCATCAAGAATGACAAGATTGGTATATATTATAACAACAAATAGGTACTGAAAGAAAAATAGTAGTCATTCATTTTATTATATTTGAACTATAAAAATGTTCATCGGTCTGTACCTACAGCATAATCGTAATATAATTATATCATTTAAATATGTATATAATGTTATGTCTATGTACGTACCTATGTCTTATTACGTAGATCATAAGACATTTCTCGATCACGATCTTACACGACATTTACTTAGTCTAGTTATGCAAGATCATGATATTGACAAGACTACAGACTGATCTAGTAGGTACTCTTGATTGACGTAGATACAAGTTTACGTCAAAAAGATACCGTAATTGATAATAATATCTGCGTAAAGTTTGAGATAGCTTCCATGCGTAGTGATGGCATTGCTATCACACACATGTTGGAAACAAAATATTGATTGCACTGCTGCATGTAGTGGTAGTGATGCCACAATCCGGTCTTAGGAATACCTATCGTCATTCCTCAACCCTTGTTCTGTGTTGCTTCTAGTTAGCGCACACACAAGTTCTTTTTTCATTCCATTGCAAGACTGACTGACGACTTTTCTTTTTCTCTCAAGCCATATTATTTTATAATTATCACTTATAAAATAGTCACACACGTTTTATCCCTCCTCCTGTTTTTTGAGGCGGAAAATCATCAAATTACTTCTCCCACTTTGGGTAGAGCGAGAAGACATGTCAGACTTTTACTGACTAAAACCCACCTGTGTTCCTTCAGTTGCCGAAAACTAGTAACTCTTTCGAACAATACCGCAGCCCATGATAGCGCATAGTGATGTTATATTTCGGTCTCAGGAATACCTATTATCATCTCTCGCGGCGGCGATCTCTCGCGGCGGCGATCTCTCGCGCCGGGCCTTGATACAGGCCATGGTCCGGAGCGAGGAGGAGTGGCAAGCGGTCGCCTCCTTCTACGAAGCAGTAATACTAGCAAAGGAGGCGGCCGATCGCGTGAGGCAACGGCAACGGTCCTTACGCCCCAACCGCCGTCGGGATTCCGATCCCGATTTCCGGCCACCGTAGGCGCAGGCTTGCGGACGGCGAGCAATGGGTGGCTCGCCGTCCGACCGTCCGGTAACTGTCCGGACCGAGCCCAAGTCGTCGACGGCGCGTATTGTTCCACGCGCGCCTCAGGGTGACGTCAGCAAATCGTAGGGGCCCAGCAGGGTCGAAGCCTACTGGGGCCATGGGTAGTGTGAAAACGAAACCCGGGGCCCTGGGACGAAGGCAACGAAGGAACAGGAGTGGGTTTTTAGTCAGTAAAAGTCTGACACTATCTCTCGCTCCGCCCAAGAGCGGGATTTGTCATTAGATGATTTTCCCACCTTAAAAAAAAAAAAAAAAAAATATCATCTCTCAATCCTCCTTTATTACTTGAGTACAACACGTGTTCTTCTTTCATTCCATTTCGTTGTTCATAACACAGACTAACATTTTCCATTGGGTTTTCTCTCTATCACTCCACGTTTAGAGAGAGAGTAGAGATAATGAGTCTTTTTTCTTTCAACTGTTCTGCCCGGCCTGTCGCTTACGCTTCTATACAATTTCCCTAATATCTCTCTAGATTCTAGAAATTTAAATAAAACCATATTTATATGTGACACATACCTACTAAAAGTAGTACAATCAGTACAATGACAGATCCCAGCACACACGATTCAGTTCATTTTCACACATAAATTATGAACCAATCGCAGGTAGTTTACTTCCGATAGATAATTGTTCATTTCCGAAAGCGACGCAACGGACCGCGCAGGGGGGAATGAATTCCCTTACACGAGTTCAATATCCATGCATTGGTCACTTTATGGTCCAATTCTCTTGAGTACCTTAACATTTTTTATTTAGGATGTTATAAATGCAATATTTTTTTGGATGTAAAAATGTGAATGTATAAAAGTGGCACCTGTGATGGAAAAGTTATAAGAAAACCAATTGTCATGGTATGGGCCTGTAATGCGGCGGAATGGAGAAAAAGTCGCGAGGAAAGATTTTAGTCATTTCAATGGCAATAGGAGGTGAAGACTAAAATATTATGGATGGACTGTATGAAAGATAATATGGCTGGAAAGGTAAGGTGGTGGGATGACTATTTAGATGGAGCTTATATCGAGACTTTTTTCTGGATTTAATTTATAATTTTGTGTATTTGGGATTAAATGGTTTTATTATTATTATACCGAGACGGAACGTTGTGCGTACTTTGTAACCTTCATAAGGTCTCCGGGTCAAGTTTGACCCATTTTGGGATAAAAATCTTTTTTTTTTTCAGTAAATAAGCGTTCTAAGAGTGTGATATTTTATGACTTTTAATTAATCGCTTTTATTTGTGTATTATTGAACTAAGTTTATTAAAAATGTTTCTATTTTTCTAGGTACGAACTTTTTCACTCCAACGGTCTTCAAATCAGAAATGACCTCAAGTAATAAAAAGCACAGAGGTCGTCGTACTAATTGTTTATATAATTATATCGTATAACTTTTTAAATGAGTCAAAAAGTTACGCGATACCTAAAGGGAATTCCAGTAGAAAATCACCAACAGAAGTAGTAGCAACGAAGGGAACACCATAATATCCATTATTTTTTTCTTTTTTACAGATACTACGCCTGTGTCCTAAGTCCCCTAAAAATAAGTTAGTGTATGACCTTAGCACATTGCATCACAGTTTAGAAATAAATAATATAATAGGGCAGATATGAAACCTGTGACAATTCTAGACACAATTTGCCAAGCGGCGTGTATGCACTAGAGAAAACTGTATATTGTTACACTTGCAAAGGGTTGGCCTCAAGTAGTTTACATAATAATTAGCAACAGTGTGAACACAGTACCTACATAGCAACATATAATGCTTTTGTATAATTCACTGCTGCTAATGATATCTGGAAGGTAGGATGCCTAGTAAAACGACGACACTATTTGAAAAACCTAGGTACCTAGGTACATACTTAATTACCTACATAAAATATTGGTAATCATTACCAGGGGCACCTTTTTTCAATAGAATTTGCTAAACAAAAAGTGATATAACCATTAGGTTTTTAATTTTTTATAGCCTATCAATTTCGACCTAGCAAGAGGAAAATAATACTAAGTACTTTAGCAAAAATGTCGTTGTAAACTATGTGCTGAAACTGATGATACAGTACGGTGAATCTGTGTAAATTTATTACACATAGGTACATTTTTTTTTTATTGTTTGTTATGAAAATACATACATCCATATTGTCAAATCGTTCTATTTTATATAAATAAAAGTATAATAATTAAAAAATCTGAAAAAAAATTAAAATAATGAAAATTAAATTCATTAGAAAAGCTTTCTTTGTTTTCGCGTAATTTTTCAGTATTATTCATAAACTGGGTCAAATTCAAATCTGACCCGAAGCACGGTAACGTTCAGTAATATTAAAGGGGCCATTCAAGTATTACGTTAGCACTACAGGGGAGTGGGGGGTCTTTGCTTTGCTTATTTTTGATGACATGGGGATGGGGGGTCTAGATGGTGATTACGTCAACAGTATATAGGATTTTTATTTAGTTTTTGAAGAGTCGATGTTCCAAAATCGCAAAAAAATGAGTAGACACGACACAGATCATTGAGCAGAAAACATCCAATGACATTGAAGATTTAGAGTCATGAATTCGTGTATCATGGACTGAGGCCTGTTAATTTTAATTAATATGCTAAAATTTTAATTGAAGTTTGTTTTTTCCTTTATTTCAAGCCTATTCCTTATTTCTAGACTTACTACTGCTCATAAATTAATAACGAAACCAAAACATTGACAAATGCTTGTACCAATGTTTATGTAAGCATGGGGGGAGGTGAGAGCTTACTTACTTTTGCTGACAAGAGGGAGGGTTAATATTTGCAAAAAAAATATTACGTAATAGGTACTTGAAGGGCCACAAAGACCATAATTATGTTGGTTAAAATAGCAACACAATAGACCGTTATTAACGACACCAAAAGGTTAGACATTTCAGTGACAGAATATGAATATAATTCGAATTCGGATCTCAGACCAACAAAAAGAAACAAAATTCTTTTTTAATTCCCTCACTGGCACATTATGGACTTAGGTCGATGATGAATAATGTTATTTTTTTACAGGATCGCTCTATTTCATCTGACCAATGCTACTGTTATAGACGGTGCTGGCTACAAGATACCTATCCATATACCTACAATCACGAAGAAAGAAAAGATATCAAGACACACCCAGGTAAGGTTAATTTTCAAATGATTGCATATTGAACCCTATCGTAATGATGGATTGCTGAACACGCACGACAGATTCTCGGTCATTTATCTGTGTGGTTTTTCTTAGGAACCGTAAAGCTAATATTCCAGTGACGTTTAGGTCATCTACATAAACCGTATCTGAAGATGTAGCGCCACGTTTAGTGCCATTAAACCGTTTTCTCCGAAAGAAAAGATAAGCTCTTAGATAATTCAGTCGTAAAGTCTAACGTTCGCAACACGTGTCTTATTTAGATATTATAATAATGTAATCCCATGTAGGTATCCCTCATATATTTAACTTTCTTATTCTGTGATATAACCATTTAAGTGCATTGTGAACTACTTTAGTGAATAATTGCCAATAGAGCTCTATGTTGTCTGGTATGGTAGGTATAGTCTTTTTTTTTAAATAACTTTGCCCCACACTAGAAATGACTCCTGGATCATGAGTGTGTTCATAAACATTTAAAATCATGTATACCTACACAAGACACACAGAGCAACATGTTTAGCACTAGTTTACTTTGAAGATGTTGATAGAGACAGCCAGGATGATGTTATACAATATTTTAGGCGTTAATTGGGTTTGTGGTACAAGTGGGGCTTAGTCCGGGAAATTCTCTTTAATTTAACGTGCAGTTTCCAGAACAGGATACCGCCATTCAAAGTCGGCTTATATTAAAAAGCATGTTCTGTAAATGATAGAATAAAACGAATGAACTCTAAAATAGATCCGAGGGGAGCAGGCTGGCAACTAGAAGCTTCCTTCCTGCGTCCATCCGGCGTTGAGTCTCACGCGACCCTTGCGCTTGCGCAGCGCGGCAGCGCACCATGCCACTGACCACCTATCGCTCCATAACTACATCCCTTGCAGGATGAAGATTTACAGTCATCAAAACGAAACGGACCGCTCTTGAATTACCGCTAAGAGGTGGTCCATCGCGGATGTGAGATATGTCATAGTAAACAAAAATGGTAGGACCAACGTATTCAAGCTTTCCAAATTAATGTCACAAAAAACGATATCAAACCCAGGTGGATTCGTCTTTCCCATAGCTGATCGAGGACCAGAGAATTCAAAAACAAACCATCAAACGCACAATTCGACAGTTTTCCTCGAATAGCATCTAAGTATTTCTTTAATAAATTGACTAGAAGATGATCCAAAAAACCACTACACCTCAGTAATTAAATTACAAACATCTTCCATATTAAACAATAGGTTAGGTACTATTGTTATAATTTGAATTAAACAAGTTACAATGATATCAAAGAAATATGTACAGGTAACCGCTACACTTATAATTAAACAGGCACGAAATGTTATTCTAGTAAATAATTTCTTCAAGACACATTTCCCAGGAACTTCATTTATAAAATAAACAAGACGTAAGGGAATAAGCGAGAGAAATGAGTTTGTTTAGCAGTAAGTAAAGAGAAGGGCGGTGCATTCGATGTATTCTGTCTGCCACACCTCGCGACCTGACGAAAGATGTTGAGCACAGCTTCGCAGTACATGCAACGTTGATGCGATGTTCAGATAAATAAATTCCCATACATTCCTTTAACACCGGAGGTGTAAAACACTCTCATAAACAAAAACACCTGAACGACAAAACAGACTAAAACTAAACTAAACATTTTCTTAAACGTTGTAAGTAATGTCTGTCGTGGATTCGTGGTCAGATCACAGACATTGATCACTTCATGATATGGCCTGGCTAAGTTACACTGGCCAGATCGTTTTAAACGTTGATGATATGTCAGTTATCGATTAGCCTACTTTCTTTACACTTTCTATTATCATAGAAATCCTACATCAATTTACGTTTCTAGCAATCTGGCCACGACATCTCTAAATAAATTACATGAAGAGGACGTTAACAGATGTAGTAACTTATAATCTGAGCTACAGATACATCTAAACAAAAATAATGACGTCATAAAAATAAAATAATATTAACAACTTATGTTAAACATTACTACGGCATTGTTACAGTAATGGAAACAAATAATAATAAAATAGAAGCAAGTCAATTGACTTCGTTTACCGCGCGAGGGGTGCGCTTGCGCGTCCTACCCGCTCGCCGCCACTTGAGCTTTTTTGCGCTGCAAAGGGCGCGGCTGTAAATTGGACGTAACTGATAATTTTGACATAAACCAGTAGTATCTGTCAGAGTTTCTAACGAATGCGCCGTTTTATGTCAGTTTTGTACCATAGAATGATGGATCAGTGTAACAAAACTCTTTATTTTTACATAAATACGTTTGCGCACAAGCGTTAGTTGTAGTTTCATTTTATTTTGTATTTATCATCTTTATATTATTCAGATTCAGTACCTACTTACCTATGAGTTACATAATGGTGTACATTGCATTTACCTACCTACCGTGTACTACAGTAAATAATTTAAATAAAGTTATTTTGCAACAAAAGAACTAGGATAGTGCCCACGAGCTGGTTTTGTTCATGTACACGGTCTAGCTAGCTTCAATGTGATTTAGTTAACAAATGCTCTTTTGTAAGCTTATATTCTGACAGTTTTCGTTACGACACGCCAACCGAACACTAGGTACAACTGTAATGGCAACTAACAATAATTATACACAAAGTGTTAGGTTGTAAAACTGCGTAATCTTAATGTGTGACTTATCTTATGTTTTGGACCCAGTATTCATTAAATACCTTATATCTCAAAAAAGGTCACGGGTGAAGCGCCTGAGATTTAGTTATCGCACAGTAATTATAAACTTATTGTAAATTATTTTAATATTTTGACTGTAGATATGCCATCCCAAAAGACCCTCTGTATCACTGTAGATATGACAAAAATATACTTTTAGGTCAGTGCGTTACAATTTCCGTTACGGTGCCGTAAAAATTGGTTACCCAATACTGGGAGTACTTAAATATAAATACTATATACATACTTATCGGACCACTGCATTTTACGATCGCTTGCGTAGTTATGGCCGATCAGTTTTGAAGCATTGTAATGTTAAACAATTAAATATGTGCTTGGTAAAAAACAGGGTACAAAATAGATCCTGATAACGAAGTTCTCACAGTACGACCGCTCTGATACGACATTATGGTTAGGAAGAAAGTCGTAACCAAGTTAGAGGTGTGTGGAAAAAATTACGTTCAGAGAAATTGGGAAAAAAGTTAGGTCAAAGGATGATCGCTTTTATCGCGCAGTTACATATTTTGTATATATTTAAATATTATATTAAAGTAGGTATTTGTAGCATATAGTTAATATTACTTTTATGGGGCATGCGGTGTTAACCTATAAATTAGTTGTTACAGTAGGTAACATAGATTATAGAAATTTTAACATTTGCTCGAGTTGTTGATTGGCCAATAAAATGAAATTAGCCGTTTTAGAAATTTACTGCTACTGATAGCTAGAAGATTTTATATAACCGGAGCAACAGGAAAATTCTACGTGGTACCCATTTTCTGTTTTTAGAATATTTTAATTTTCTACTGTCTAAAGTTCCCAATGCTTAAGCGCTGTTGTGCTCTGTGAGTTCAAAATATTCCGTAAGCCTTAATATCTACAATGCTGATGCGTGCGACTTCTTTTGTTTTGATTAGATGTTAAACAATAAATTATTAATACCAAATTATAAGTATGACTTACCTGTTGAACGCTGCAATCAGACCCACAACTTACATCGAAGTGGCCATCCCCTGTTCGGTTCTATGAAAACAAAACAAAAATACCATTATAGATACATTGAATTTGTATAAAAACTGATTTTTATTAAATAGGGTCATCACGGGATGTTCAACGAAGTCACAGTCCTGATAACTTCCGTTGCGACACGGTCGGCGCGAGCGCAACGGAGCGTGATAATCATTAGGTCTACCTGTGCCTACAATTTGTGTATGATTGATTTGTTTTTATTATCTAAGAGGTGTAGTGTATCTAGAGTAATGTTTTTAAACTATGTTTTTATATTAAAATTTTACTACTAACAATGTCACGCACGAATCTCATACATACTATTTACATATCTCGGTATTCGCCAAAGCCTGGATATATCCAATAATCGTTCATTCATTGTATTATTTGATACATATATCAGAGGACCAGAATTGTGTAGAATACGCAGGGTGCACCGGTACGTCGGGTACGATGTTCCTACGCTAGTATTGGCTCTCGGCTCATGCTGAGCACACAAAAATATACGAGTAATTACAATTCGTCAATAGTGTTATTACATGTTGAGGACTTAAATGTACACTTGAAGGTTATTCTATAAATACGTAAGCAGTTAGGTAATTTTATCCTGCATAACAGGACGTCATACATAGCGTCCTTTCCGAATAAATTAAATATCAAAATTGGTGACAAAATTTTACATATTCGGTTTTAATTAATTAAACTCCAAGCGAACGCCGGGCGAGCAAGCGGAATCCTATGAATATGTGATTGTGTGATATTTTTTAGTTCCTAAGCGTTATCCTCCCTAAGCTAAAGTCTTAATCTAGACCCAAACTAGGTTTTATTTATTTCCAACACTTCCTTTGAAAGGAACTTCTCCTCTAAAACAATATAAAATGTTACCGCGCCTTTTTTATACGTTTTTGGTGAGTTTTTTTGCAAGCGTGTGACCGGACTTTACTGTACCTCAAAGGCTTCACCTCGAAATGTGATCCATCCGTGGTTTCCATGTTTTGGTTTTTGTTCCCACATTCGGTCCTTCATATAAGGTTCCTATTATAGCACATAATACTTATATACTACATGGAACTTCTCTAAATTACTTGTATCTGTCGCCTATTTTATTTTGCATTCTTGCAGTTGTGATTTTGGCAGAGCAATTCTGTCAAAATCACAATTTGTCTGTTTTTCTGCGATTGATAAATAGAGAAGATATTAATGATATTTATGGATGTCTTCTGCTACAAAATATTCTGAGAAAACATTATTTAAACAATTGTTAAAATATGCAAGTGGCTTAACCGGCCACAACTGACTCGCTTGACGTTTGGGAACGCTGATCTATATTTAGCGCGTTTGCGTTGATTATAGTGGATCGTTAATTGTCGACAATTACTTAGATGTGCGTTGAACCTGCACAACAGTCGCCGCAAATAAAGTACATAATAAACTAAGATCATCGTTTTATCCTCGACCAATAAACTGTTATTGCAATCTTTATCAATGAACGCACAAAGCGGAACCTTGTGCATGCATTTGTATCATCTCTATAAACAAACTTTGCAATCAATTGTTTCCATCAAAGTATTTTTAAAATTATACTAGCGCTTTTTGTCAAAAAGTGTTTGTTGATTTGCAAAAAATATTGATGGAGATAAGCGAACCTGGAACGGGCATTTTTCATTGCATCGAACCACGGCTTCCGCTCCAAATTTCTCGGTGATGGAACTGTAATCGCAGCCAATTGTCCGAGCGGACAAAGCCAATCCGAGCAGCGACAACACTAGCCATTTGTGCCAATTCAGCGGCGCACTCATTGTGCCCACCGACCACCGCCACCGTCGCTGAACTCACTCTTGCGCACCTTCACACGGGTCACACATTTTTTCCGCAATGTAGCATTATTTTTTGTAAAAATCACTGTATTTGTCATACAATTCTTTATATAATTACAAGTCCGTCTAACACACGTGATCGTAATTTCAGTTTAAATCTAAACTGTAACAAAAAGTTGTTGCGCGATATTGACTACGCGGGTCATACTACTCCGGATTCGAAAAGCGCGGTTCGGGAGTGTTTGGTGCGCGTACGCAGCTAAAGCTACTCATGGACTGAGTCGCGCGCATCCGCCCGCCAGCGCACGCGCTACGAGGACGAGGACGGTTCGTTTGGGCGCTACGACCATTTAAACGGTAGCCCCTACCTGTCGACAAACGCACTTGTTACACCTATTATTAGTCGATGTCCTCAAACATTTAACATATCGAGTCTGTAAATAACGTATCTAATATGTATTTTTAAATAAGTCACAATATTAACTCAGAAGATTATTTTTATGCAATTGTCGATGCACACTACATATTCATAAAATGTAAAATATTCTGAATTTCTCTGTCTTGCGTGGTTCTGTACAAAAGATCCCTAGATTCCGATTCCAAGTCTGAATATAAGGAACTTATATCAAAAGTAAAAAAGTGTCATGCAATGAGTTTCTTATTAAAAGCCTATAATTTTTCTTGAATTTGGTGGTCACGCAGTTAACCTCGTTGATCTTAATCTTTAAGTATGTTTTATAGCGTCGTATATCAGCGTAAGAAGCAAGGCCGTCGAATGATACGAGTAGGTATACGAGAACTCTGCGCCATCACACGAAGAGTTCAATTAATTTAACTACTCTCCATGTATGTCTTCCCACGCTTAGCAACATTCCATTTATAAGATGATTTCATGTCTTGAAAAAAAAAGATAATTTTTTCAGTTTTTTCATCACTTATAAATTATATATAATTTCTTTTAAAAAAAAAATCTGAGCAATGTATTACTCTCACATAAGTTGACTCTGGCTCAAGGGGCAGCAAAAATGCTAATCTAGCTTATAGAATGCAGGAAGGTAGCGTTCTCCTTCATATAAACGCAAAAAATTTCATGGTACTTAAAAAATAGCTAATCTATGCATTTAAATAAAATTTAAGTGTCTGTTTCTAATACTTATTAAAAAAAAACAGGTTTTTACCAAATGCAAACTATATCCGATAACTATAAGAAAAATGTATTTCACTTGTCCTTCTATCTTTTTGTCCCGGTTAATCTCCAAAAGGACTGGACCGATTTTGACGGAACTTTACACTGACGGATAGCTGATGATACAAGGATTAACTTAGGATCCTTTCCTTAGTCTATACACTGTCACAAACCACGACCACATCAACAACAACCACTCCCTTGGCCCTTGGCCGATAACATCACGCTACGACCCACGAGAACCGAGCAGTACTTAACTAAAAACGAGGATGAAACCGTAGGGGACCGCTAGCTATTAACTAATAGTTAGTTTCTAATACTCATCAAGCGAGCTATAAAAAAAATGTTCTAGATAGTGCTAAACTCTGTTGTGCAGACCTAATATATTTCTTAGTTTATTTTATTTTATTAGGTAAGTCTTTTTTGCCTAGTTACTTGTTTATAAAAACTCATGATAGTAACATATTTTCTCCTATTTATTTACAAATCCTTTATATTTACGAGCCTTCATCCTATTACTCTAGCACGTTACAAGATTGAGGATATGGTTTTATAGAGTATAATTTGTGATAAATAGTGTATGTTTCGGTGTCTAACAAAATATTAGTTGCAAAATGTCACATGAATCATTGTTTTTTGGTGCGAGTGCTAATTTTGAGTCCCGAGCAAGCGAAGGATTCTTTGATTGAATCAAGAGCGTTAGCGAGTGATTCTAAAGTAGAATCCTGAGCTAGGGGAGGGATTCAAAGGCACGAGATGCAAAAAGTTTTGCTCTCGTGTTTTTTTTTTTTTTTTTTTTCGGGTGGGAAAATCATCTAATGACAACCCCCGCTGTTG
Organism: Mythimna pallens; assembly: GCA_961205895.1. Taxonomy (NCBI): domain Eukaryota; kingdom Metazoa; phylum Arthropoda; class Insecta; order Lepidoptera; family Noctuidae; genus Mythimna; species Mythimna pallens. Next base: position 13,577,018 of record OY540834.1, on the reverse strand, counting down.
GGCGGAGCGGGAGATAGTGTCAGACTTTTACTGACTAAAAACCCACTCCTGTTCCTTCTTTGCCATTTTTATTTTTCCAGGGCCCCGGGGGTCACTTTCGCATCACCCATGGCCCCAGTAGGCTTCCACCCTGTTGGGCCCCTACGGTTGCTGACATCTCCTTGAGGCGCGCGTGGAACACTACGCGCCGTCGACGACTTGGGCTCGGTCCGGATGGTTACCGGACGATCGGACGGCGAGCCACCCATTGCTCGCCGTCCGCAAGCCCGCGCCTACGGTGGCCGGAAATCGGGATCGGAATCCCGGCGGCGGTTGGGGCGTGAGGACCGTTGCCGTTGCCTCACGCGATCGGCCGCCTCCTTTGCTAGCATTACTGCTTCGCAGAAGGAGGCGACCGCCTGCCACTCCTCCTCGCTCTGGACCATGGCCTGTACCAAGGCCCGGCGCGAGAGATCGCTGCCGCCGATCGCCCTCACGAGGACACGGCGGTGCTCTGCCCAAGCGGGGCACACCTCTACCGTGTGCTCCACCGTGTCCTCCGGGCGGTCCACACAATGGTGGCACCCGGGCGTCTCTTCTGCACGGATCCGGTACAGGAACCTCCCGAACTTACCATGCCCGGTGAGGACCTGCGTCATGCGGTAAGTAAGGACGCCGTGAGGTCTTTCCAGCCACTTTGCTCTCGTGTTACACACATAATTTTTCACTTCAGCAGCGAGAACACATATTACTTGGGAAATAAAATAATTAACAGTAGAAGATTTAATAATGATTTCAATTAAAATAAATACTATCTCTGTCGCTAGTTTTGCTCATATTTTACAATTATTTTAACATTCATAATCTTATTTGCCACTATTTTATTTCCGCTGTTTTTTTAAAGCACGTTCTAAAACAGTCAATGTTGAAACTAGAAATAATTATTTAAAGGTTAAATGCCAGTTTTATCTGCTGCTATAGGTACTCAGGTACTCTTATTTTTGTTCAAATACAATAATAAATTTAAAATTCTATAATTTATTTATAAAAAACAAAACAATTTTATATTTTACAAATATTTTCCATTTTGTTACGCATTTCCGAACGTGTTTGCTTTGTGGTGGAATTTAAAAATCGGAATGAACTTCGAAATGGCATGTTTCTCACTCGCTTTTTTATAAGGGCGAGAAAGAGACAGAGTACAGTGCAGTTCGAATGTTTCGAATTGTATGGCTAAAAAAATTATAATTAAAAAGTTACTTTGTCTCATGCAGTGAGCAAAATCGAGTTTTGCTCACTGTTTTCAAGCAGCAAAACCTACTTGTTTGAGCTGCTGTGGTGAAAATGACCTTTTACATGAGGATTTATGAGAAACAGTAAGTGGTTATCCGGATGATGACATGAACACCTCGATCAAGGTAAGAAATTAAGCTCTTGCAAAAATTTGCTTTACGGTAGACGGTGCAGCTATTACACACGTTAGATGTTCAAAAAGTGCATTAGAAGCCTGGAGTTCTCTGCAGAAAGCTTTTGAGGATAAAGGAATGGGACGAAGACTAGCTTTAGAACGTAAACTGTACAGAATGAATTTTTCAGATTTCGATAACATTGAACAGTACATGAATGCAGTTATGCTAACTGCAGAGGATCTTGCGGATATTGACAAGGTCATAGAAGATACGTCGATTGCAGCTATACTTTTGGGAGGTCTCACCACAAAATATGAACCTTTCATTTAGAAAATTTTAATATTAATGTAACGACCAATTTCTTTAAGGTAAAACTGCTATATGAGATATCCAAAGATAAAACAACACCAGTTTATAGCACCAAATAGAAACTTAAACCAAAGAAGAAGAATGTGATATGCTATGAATGCAAAGTACCTGGGCATAAAAAACCAGAATGTTCACTGAGAAACAAGAACAAGGAGGCTAAAGCGGTTAAAAGTGATAATACATCATTGATATCTCAAAATACTTCTGGTGTCTCAAACAAGGACCTTTGGTATGTAGATTCCGGATGTACGAAACACATGACTTCTAGACTTGATTGGTTTCAGAATATTGTTAGAATAGATAAAAGCAGTGTTACCGTCGCAAACTGAGGACAGATAAAATGCTATGGAATTGGTAATGTTTCAATAAATACCCCAGAAGATATAATCAACAGGATCAGTGATATTGTTTTCGTACCTAAATTGACCTGAATACAAAAGGCTGTTGATAAGGGTTTTGTATGTTTTTGATAAAAATAGTTGTAATTTTTATAAAAATAATTCTTTTCGTTTTACAGGTGATTCTGTTCTTCATGTCTCACACTATGGTAGACTGTATGTACTTGATGGTGCTTTGAATAATCCCAATTACGCGGCAAACAATTATTTGGCACAAGATGAGCGCTCTGGTTGTCAGAATAGTTACCGACTTTGGCACAAGAGGTTAGGACATTTGTGTCGTATAGGCATGAATCAACTGAAGAATCATGAGATGGGCTAAGAGTTTAGATTTTTAGATAAAAATAATTGCATCACTTGCGTAGCAGGAAAACAAGCAAGAAAACCGTTTAAGAAAGTAGCATTTACAGGCCTACTTCTCTTTTGGAACTGGTCCATATTGATTTGTGTGGATCCATTTCTATAACTTCCTTTCAAGGAAATAAGTATATGTTGACTTTGGTGGATGATTATACAAGAAAGGTATTTGCTTATTTAATTTCTTCGAAGACAAAGGTTAGAGACAAATTTTGTTTCTTTCAAACTTTTGAAGAAAATCAAATTGATTTAAAGATTAAAGCGATTAGGACTGACGGTGGAAAAGAGTTTGTCAATAAAGAGTTGACTATCTTTATTCAAAAGGTATTGAACGCCAAACGACAACACCATATAGTCCACAACAGAACGGACTCGCCGAACGAACTCACCTTTCAATAACAGAGAAGGCGAAGACGTTGTTAGTTGAAAGCTCATTCATTCCGTGTAACTCAAGAAAAGTGTTTATGTCTAGAGATGCATTTTTAAACATTTTACAGTGATATAACAGAAGCAAGCTAAGCCTGTGGTACAATCAGTCTCTATTTTATTATTCGAAGAAAAGGAGTCCGAGACCTAAGATGGTCAATTTTTTGACTGTGTTATCGGGATTTCTAAAAAGTCGAGAAATAACTGCTGCTATGGAAGAGCCGGAAAATTTCCATGAACCGATGTTTCCTAAAGCCGACGTAGAGTCAGCAAGTTTAGAACAAGAACAGCCTAGCTATGAGCAGAGTTACCCCTCAAGAAATAGGGAACGTGTCAGCGGTTGATTCTAATAAACCATCAACATATTATAAAGCTGCTCATGCCGATGATGCTGAAGAATGGGATTATGCAATGGCTGAAGAGTACAAGTCCCTGATTAAATTACATAGGTACATGGGATCCAATTGATAGACCTAACAAAAAGTAACATGAAAATGGATTTATAAAATTAAAAGGGACGGTTTTGGAAACATTACTAAATATAAAGCAAGATTGGTTGTCAAAGGTTTTAATCAAGTCAAAGGAGTGGACTATGACGAAACTTTTGCACCTGTGATTCATCACTCTTCGCTGCGCACTCTATTTGCATAAGCTGCAGAGATGGGCTTAAGAATGAAGCATTTAGATGTTGATACCGCGTTTCTAAATGGAGATTTAGAAGAAGAAGTGTTTATGGTTGGTTTCACAGAAAATGGAAAGGAAAACAAGGTTTGCTTGCTGAAAAAAGCGCTATATGGTCTTAAACAGGCACCACGAGCTTGGAACAAAAAGTTTAACGAAACTCTTTTAAAAATAGGTTTCATAGGAACTCCTTCCGTCCGAGCCTTGCGTATATACCAAACTTTTTGGACCAGAATCGTGGGAGTCAAAGAAACAACCCACTAGCTACTGCTTTATCGTTCGCGGAAAGTGAATATATGGCGCTATCGTCTGCCACGAAGGAAGCTTGTTACTTACGTCGTTTTATCTATGAGATAACAGGTAAACTTTTTCCAGTTAACTTAACTTCTGACAGCCAGAGCCAGAATCAACCTCGTTCGAAATCCAATACACCAAAATAGGACAAAGCATATTGATACCAGGTTTCACTTTATTAGGGAAAAGGTATCCAACAATAAAGTTAATTTGTTACCTTAGAAAATGTTAAAAGTAATGCTGTCCAGATTTCCGGCAGATTAGAACTAAGCCACCGGGCCACACTCGGGCCTTTAGTACACCATTTGTGAATTAAAGGCCCCCGGGCCTTTAGTTCACAAATGGCACAATTAGTTTAAGACTAGAAACTTAATTTTTATTTGTCAGGCTCAACATCGATTAGGGGCGGTTGTTGTAGATAGTGCTAATCTCTGTTGTGCAGACCTACTTCTTAGTTTATTTTATTTTAATAGGTAAGTCATTTCAAATGTTCTATATTTTAAAATAATTGTATTACCTATAATTGTTTATAAACACTCATGACAATAACATATTTTCTCTTATTTATTTACAAATCCTTTATATTTACGATCCTTAATCCTATTATTTTAAAAACAAAAAAAAAATATTGATTTAAGCCTGTTACATATTTAAATGAAATTCCCTGAGTCAGTTATAAACTGTACTATAGAAGCCTCATATTATGGAATCAGCAAAAAATTCATTTGAAAAGGAAAAAAAGCTGGAAGCATTACCGATCGCCGCACCGGTGAAAAGGCGGCAAGCATAAGGATTCCAAGCGCAGTGCAATGAATGGAACAAGAACAAGTAGTGAAATAGTAAATTAAAGATCTCACGCAAGTTGAAATTTGTCCTTCCCTTCTTCGTTTTTTTTCATCCTACACTGGTAAACAAGTTACCTACTTGGGATCAGCCCAAAATGTCAGTCTGTTACGTTCTTCCAAGTCATCTGTCACGTTATCATTCAGTTAAATATTGTCATCGTTGTCAATCATATTTTAATCAATAAACAATTTGACACTGGCCTGCAAAATGCAAAAAACTTAAGAAAATTTGAATTTCGCGGGTTAACTTTTTTTTTAGGTGGAAAATCCAATGACTTCTTCGCTCCGCCCAAGAGCGAGACAGCGTGACAGATTTTTATTAACTAAAACCCACTCCTATGTTTCTTCTTTGCCTTGCGTTCCAGGGCTTCGGGGTTCACTTTTACTTAACCCATGGCCCCAGTAGACTTCGACCTTGCTGGGCCCCTGCGGTTTTGCTGAAATCTTGAGGCGTGCGTAGAACACTACGCACCGTCGACGACTCGGGCTTGGTCCGGACGGTTACCGGACGGCCGGATGGCGAGCTACCCATTGCTTGCTGTTCGCAAGCCCACGTCTACGGCGGCTGGAAATCGGGGTCAGGATCCCGGCCGCTGGGGCGTGAGGGCCGTTCTCTCGCGCTCGCGCCGTTCCTCGCTCCGGACCATGGCCTGTACCAGGGCCTGGCGCGAAAGGTCGTTGCCGCGATCGCCCCCACGAGCACACGGCGATGTTCCGCCCAAGCAGGGCACGCCTCTACCATAGACTCCACCGGCGGGCTACTCTAAGTACAGTCCGTTAACTAATGCCATCTCTACATTATTATAGTATTCATTCAGAAACAGGATAAGGTATGGTTATTCTGTTTGAAAATGCTATATCTAGAGGTCGTTGCTTACGTCTACTCTAGTTTCACACATATTGTAATAGATGGCGCCAATGAACCGTTAATGTAACTATAAACAGACATTGTTGATAGATGGCGCTACATAAGCGTTAACATTATTTGAGACCATGAATGGTCATAATAACATTTTACAGCGTCATGCTTAGACATATTTGTCATGCATATTATGCATTTGTAGCGATAAGTCTTTGCGTCACGCGTCAGTTTGTTTTTCCAGTTTTTGTCAAGCACCTAATTACACAAGTATAACAATCGTTTTTGTCCAACAGTTCAGAGACTAACATAAATTTATAAGCGAGAAAATTGTTATGAAAAATTGGGAATGTATTTTAGCTACCACCTCTTAAGCACTTGTTCGCAGATAATGTGACTAGGCCCCATGGGGCATTACCATTTCATACTGTATGAGTTATAATATAATAGAGGTAAAAGCTACGGGCCGGAGAGTAACCATGGTCTCGCTAATCGCTATAGTTGAAGACGTGATCAGTCAGAATTAGGAGGATTTTGCGGTAATAATTTAAGAAAGAAAGAAAGAAAACATGTTTATTCTGCCCAAATAGACGCACAATTTGTCTAAGTTCAATAAAGTTGAATGTCCGATTTCCGCAAATACCATTTTCCATACAAAGGAGAGTTCTCCGCCAGCAAGAGAGATTGGCCAACACGGGCCCGTAGCTTTCACATCAAAAATTAATAATAATACCATTTGGTATGTGAAATAAACATATATATAGTGTTATCTTTCCTAATGATTTAAGTATCAGTATCAGGATTTAAAGATGAAAAGGAAGATAAGATGAAAGGGAATCTCTGGCTTGGGAGTTTAATCTTAATATGTGGGATGTTGGACTTATCCACAATATGGCATACCCTAAGTCAGAAAGGACTAAACGCATAATTTGTGGGTTAATTAAGAAGTTAAGTTAGGCAGTACCTAAATTCCTTTCCTATTTTATAGTATACTAGCTTTTGCCCGCGGCTTCGCTCCCGTCAACTGACTACTCTACCCTCCTCTACCCTACTCTACCGTACTCTACCCTACTCTACCCTACTCTACCCTTACTCTACCCTTACTCTACCCTACTCTACCCTACTCTACCCTACTCTACCCTACTCTACCCTACTCTACCCTACTCTACCCTACTCTACCCTACTCTACCCTACTCTACCCTACTCTACCCTACTCTACCCTACTCTACCCTACTCTACCCTACTCTACCCTACTCTACCCTACTCTACCCTACTCTACCCTACTCTACCCTACTCTACCCTACTCTACCCTACTCTACCCTACTCTACCCTACTCTACCCTACTCTACCCTACTCTACCCTACTCTACCCTACTCTACCCTACTCAACCCTACTCTACCCTACTCTACCCTACTCTACCCTACTCTACCCTAATCTACCCTACTCTACCCTACTCTACCCTACTCTACCCTACTCTACCCTACTCTACCCTACTCTACCCTACTCTACCCTACTCTACCCTACTCTACCCTACTCTACCCTACTCTACCCTACTCTACCCTACTCTACCCTACTCTACCCTACTCTACCCTACTCTACCCTACTCTACCCTACTCTATTCGAATTTTTCTCGCCGTAAAAACCATCCTTGAACTTCAACGAACATTTAAAAAAAAGAATTGGCCAAATTGGTCCAGGCGTTGATGAGTTATGCGCTTACCAACACATTTTGCGATTCATTTTTATATTATAGATGATTATGTGTGTAAATAGTCTAATGTACAATGGGGTCGACGTATCCGTATGGATGAAAACCCCTTAACAATAAAGATTAAAAAATAAAAAAACAAAAAAATTACCTACTTACTCAAATAAAACATCAATGGGTAAAAATCTATAGCTACAATGCCACTCTTAAGGAAAAGCGACGACCTCTGTGTCGTCATTCGTTGGGGAAAAGCCACTTGAAGAGTTTTCGATGGAAAACTCCCTTCGTCCTTTGCATGATCATTTTACCTGCGATGACATCGACAGTCACACATCGGTACAGTCGGATATCTATGGGTACAGTATATCCTGTCTTCAGGTTTTCGAGGTCTTCCAAGATTGGAATTATATGAAGGCAGTCCATTATTTTAAGGTTCATGTGTCGCATAAAAGCAAACCATTTGTTGAAAACATTTTACACTGGGTTGGCTGCTTTTAATCTAGAATTTCTTCTAGCCCGCCACTTTCCGATACGTAGGCTCGGCTTTCTTAATTCTGAGGCGCCACTTGTTGGCTGAACCAATGCCTTGTTGGTAGAATGTAGATAGACCCCACTTCTTCATGTCTTTCTGAATAATCGTCATCCAAGAGGGTACCGGTCTACCTCTGCCACTCGTGTGTCGCCATGGCAAGGCATTTTTGCATCACCATTTTTTTGCCTGTAACGAAATGATAAAAAATAATAAAGTATTTTGGTAACTGTTCAACAACAATTTAGCGAAAAAGCCAAAGCCTTATCTGTTATCATTTTATCAAAGTACTTAGTAGGTATTATATGTATTTGCTTTCTATGAGGTCACACTTACACCGTATAAATTTATAACTTTGATAACTAAGTACACTTTCGTATCCTACTTTGTTTTTAATTGGTCAAGTATTTAAATGGTTTATCTACTTATTATTTTCTATCGGATTATAATTATCGCTCTTTGTAAATTTTTGTTCAGCTGCAACTAATGCAGGTAGTGCGGAGGTCTGGAGCCCTGTAACGCACAGGTATTCTTAGTACAGACTCTAGTCTCCACAACATCAACGTGCCTAAATGTACCTATCTACTGAAAGAAAGTCCCTACTGTATTTTGTGGATTGTTATTATTGCTATATACTTATCTATGGTGGAAAACAATAATCGCTATTAATTTATTATTATATACGAGAACTAGCTTTTGCCAGCGGCTTCGCCCGCGTGACATAGGTTTCTCCATACAAATTTTAGACCCCCGTTTCATCCCCATATGGGCTGAATTTTGAAAAATCCTTTCTTAGGGCTCGTCTACATCATACAAGAAACCCTTGTACAAAATTTCACGCTCCTAGTTCCAGAAGTTTTGGCTGTGCGTTGATATGTCAGTCAGTCAGTTTCTCCTTTTATATTATATAGATGTGCTTTTTTAAAAGTGCATCTTCATAGATCTCTTCCGCCTTAGGGTGGGCGGAGGGGTATTTCTTACTCTTACTGACTTAATCCTCACGGTATTCTGCAAATATCTTTGGCCGAAGCTCTGGAGTAGTTTCACATTTCGTCAATTTCCTCCGGCTCAGGAATTGGCCTGCATGCAATTTCTATCACCAGCATTGTGCGGAGCACCGCTGTGTCCTCGAGGAGGCGATCGGCGTCGGCGTACTATCGCACCTGGCCCTGGCACAAGCCATGGTCCAGAGCAAGGAGGAATGGCAGGCGGTCGCCTCCTTCTGCGAAGCAATAACTAATGTTAGCGAAGGAGATGGCCGCACGCGTAAGGAAACAGACGTCCTCACGTCCCAGCCGCCGGGACTCTGAAACCGATTTCCAGCCACAGTAGGCGTGGGCTTGCGGACGACGAGCAATGGGTAGCTCGCCGTTCGGTCGTCCGATAACCGTCCGGACGGACCGAGCCCGAGTCATCGACGGCGCGTAGTGTTCCACGAGCGCCTCAAAGAGATGTCAGCAAAACCGTAGGGGCCCAGCAAGGCCAAAGCCTACTGGGGCCATGGGTTGACTTCCAAAAGGGAAACTTGGGGTCCTGGAACGTAAGGCAAAGAAGGAACATAGGTGTGGCTTTAGTCAGTAAAAGTCTGACACGCCCTCCCACACCGAAGTTATTGGATGATTTCTCACCTTAAAAAAGAACAGCCTCTGAGGCCAAGGTAGTGGGTAGGTATACCCACTCCATTTTAATTAATTTGAAATAGCAGAAAAAAACTACTTACGCCGAAATAAACTTTACAGCATTTCAATAAATTAGCCTAGCTCCTGGCTAATTTGGAAAGAAAAAGAATTGATACATTTTTAAGTGTAGGTAACAAAATTTATGTTCTGACAAGCTGTACTCTTATAAGTGTGTAATATTAAGTACCTAATTACCTAGTCAAGCACTCTGCCTGCCATAGTTGTACATTTTATCAACAAATATGAAAATACAGTATCACTATCTTTTACTACAGTAAAATAATAAATTCCCCGCCATTATCTAAGTAGATATCCTATGATCGCTATAAAATTTATTAGAGGCAATATATTCATAACCTTTATATTGCGACTAGCGCTATATATTTTCGCAACTTCGTTCGCGTGCATTTCGTACTTTCTCCTACATGTAAATCGCTTTTTGTCCTGTTGGGAGTAGATTTATGAACAACCCCAAATGTGTTTGATTATAATTTAGATGTCTTCAAGGCCAGCGTGGCTCTTAAACTAGTGTGCCTCACAATCAACGATTGCATCACTCACTGCTTACCATCAGGTGGGATGAGTGGGTAGCAGTCAAGCATTGAATGGAATACAAAACTTGTCTTGAGAAAAACAAAATTAAAAGCAGGTTTTCTTAGTAGTTAGTAGAAACACCACTAAACCTTGATAAATTTACACTGCTTGCCTTCTCACAGAATTTTATCTCTGAAAAATGCCCGCACGGAAACGGAGCCGTGGGCGAATAAAAATTGAAAATAAATTAACAAACAGTTCAGATAATCGTAATCGGTGAATGATAATCATACCATCAGTACCTACCTATTATAAAAAGTGAAATATCGAACAAGGTATTAACACATTTTTGCGAGTTGTTTTTCAAAGATCAGTCGTTTATAGAAGCAAATAAAATGAAGATACCCAATATCGTTCCGTGTTGGCGCAAACGTGAAGACCCGATGATTAAGGTAGGAGAAATATTTTCCTAAACAATTAGTCATACATCACTTGAAACGATCGGAATTTATGTGAAATAATGAGAAAAAAATAACAAGGCGCAATTTTCATGAAATGAGAAAATGAGTTAGCAATGAGCTAGAAAACACTACAGAAAAATGTAGTGCTTTATAATAACTTAGGTACTTTATGTTGAGTTTGAAATATTATCAGAAACGGTAATATACATCATTATGTAGGTACATTTGTAGGAAGGAAATAAAAACGGTGTAAATACATTATTGTATGAGTCAAATCAGGGAAACAGCTTATTGTCTATTGACTATTGTCTATTTCTCGTAATTCTACAGTTTGCAGTTCGAAGATCAGACGTGTGTTTCAAAGTGCATTAACATGTATCAAATCGAGAAGGTAATTGTACAAAAACATTGTTTAAAAATGAATTCTTTTTAATTCAAGTCCAGCAACATCTTGCTTTTTAACCTTAATAACTACAGGATTTAAAACAAATAATCATCTTTATTTATCATCAGTTGATCAAAATTATTGTGGGATCCAATAATTTTTTTCGGAATTGACTATGACTTTCTTAGAGAAAGTTGTTTATTTAGGAACTATGGGGTAAAGGCAGTAGGTATTAGTGGTATTACGAGTAGGTCTTACCCATGAAACATGACTCTTTTTTTTAAAATTAGCTTTCCTATGTTCCTGTTTTAAAATGCATTTCAAATTCATTTCTGTTTGGTTTTTTCTGCCTTATAATCTATATACTTATATAAAAATCAATGCCACTTTTCGTTGTAATTTTATAACTCAAGAACGGGCTCACCTATCCAACCAAATGTTTAGGCTTTGTTCGGACTATTTAGTTGATGGATTATGTGAAGTTTGCACAAAATCGGTCGAGCGGTTCTTCATTTATTACATTTTTTGTAACAAATGAATTCAATAGGGTAGAGTAGGGTAGGGCACGGTAGAGTTGGGTAGAGTAGACAGTTGACGGGAGCGAAGCCGCGGGCAAAAGCTAGTATATGTATTTACAACTATAAAAACCGAAAAAAGTGTTTTGTTCATATTATTATTATGAGTTCCAATTCCGACGTAAAAACAATGCGTTTGAAAAGGCACGAAATATATTGAGTAGGTACCTACAACTAACTATAACTAACGACTGCACTACTTAAGTGTGATGTACGAGTAATTATAAATTATAAGTATTTATTTTGCAAATAGGTTTTTAAAGACACTTTTTCCATTTAAATTTTTTCATCAATTTAAACTACTTACATGAAGCCGGTATTCAAAACACCGAAACAAATTCAAAGGTCAGTCTTTTTTAAAATCCAAACAGTACCTAAATATATGTAATGGTCAAATCATATGAGAACCATGCTGATTATTGTCCGAGATGGTCTTTTGAGAAAAGAACCGCATAGCTTTGAGAGGACCTGGTTAATCAGTGCAAGCATTTGTCAGTCAGTATACGTGTAGCTCAACTCAGGACTACTAAGGAGCTCAACGACTTGATGAACAATTCCAAAGATAAGACATTTGGGTAGGTCGCTTTAAAGTACTCAAAACTGCCTTACATTGCGTAAAAATCACAGAAAGGGAAAAGTAATCCACATAGTCCCCTTATCGTGGCCAGATCTTAGAAATTGATCACTTCATGATATGGCCAACTAAAATTGGACAGATCTTTTTGAACTACATGACCCAAAAAATTCTGCATCACCCAAAGGTTGACTGGTAGAAAATGCCTAAGGCATTAAGTCCGCCTCTGTACCTTTATGTGCATGAATTATGTAATAAATAAATAAATGTTAAAGTTTGATGATATTTCAATCTTCATTTGGCCTACTTTATTTAGACCTTTTATTATCATTGATCCTACATCAATGATATGGCTAAACGAGGATTGACGATCTGGCCACGACATCCACATTCACAATAGCCTGCGTTTTGAAATTTTTTCCCGTAACCGCCCGAAAAAGGTAATTTGTGAGGTAAAATTTCCCTAACGAAAGCGATATACAAAAAATACAGTTATTAAAATACCTAATATAATATTTTAGGAGTCTGTGTTCTGTGATTAGCTTTTAGCGCACTCTACAACATGTATTACATATGTATTGTGGCCAAAGAACTATTCAGGAGCCGACAACATTTAATTATCAGCAAATACTTCCCAAACAGCAAAACCTTATTCTAAAGCAGCCCATAGAACGTTTTTCAAGAACTAATTGGTGTTACTGAGTGGTTCTATAATAGACCAAAGAAACGTTTACACAACCCGGATTGGGCGCAGTTATATTCACTGATATTCTATAGCAGCTTTGGCGTACCATTTTGACCTGTAAGATTAAAGTTACAGTGGGGGTTATCACCAAACAGTGATGTAATAGCCACGGTAGCGCTGTTAATGTACTTTTATGTTTTATAATAGTGATTGTGATTCTTTTACAACACGGTATCACAAAAATTCGTTTAATCGTTCATTCAATCTTATTCAGTTAGTGTTGTTAAAATGATTGCGTTACTCTTATATTTCTAATTTCATCAAATCGTGGTAAGTAAAATTATAATATCAATATATTTATTATGGCGACCACGCAATAGTAAAATACGCTAGTAGTAGCGATCCAGGCAGTGAAATAGAGTTGCAATTATAATTTTATTGACAAAGTAGGCATAGTTTAGATCGTAATTTTTAAAGCCCCTCTCAAATTAGTAAGTTTTGACACTTTCCGCTCTTATGATACCTATATAATTACAGTGTATTAAAGATATCTAACAACCTATTACATAATAATTTAATACTAAACAAGTGTATTTATAACCATTATAAAAAGGTTAATCTACAGGGATTTAAAAACTCTTATAGCGTAAATTTCTCTTTTATGGAGTGACGCAAAATTCAGTTATATAACCGAATGCTCTATTTTTGAGCAGTGGTAACTATTTAAACACTAAGTACAGCAGATCAGTGTAGCAGATACATGAAAACACAATATATCACAAAATCGCCGTATTGTTACATTTCCTATCTATTAATGAGCCTATGACGAGATTAAATTAGATACAAAAGGGTAACGATCAATAAGTATATAGTCAAAGTAGTTCTATAAATGTTTTCATAAGCCTTATATAGTCCCTGTCTATAACAGTTGTCTATAATGGTAATGTAAATTTTTACATCACTATCTTATAGATCATTTATCCTGTATAAGCTTATAGAGCTAAAAAGTCTTGTCAAACACCTTTATACAGCGTGCTATCACCATAAACACCGTTATATCACGTTTACAAAACTTTTTTGCGAAATATGCTTAACTTATATTCCAATTTACTTGGGTTAGTATCAACGATGTTTGCGTTGCATTTTTTTATCGTTTATTATTTATGTCGCAGCCGTATCGTAAAATTGGCCATTCCATTTAGATATCGACGAGGTTAGGTTTGATTCGTTTTGAGGTGGCCATTTCATGAAGTGACCAACCATCACGTAAAATGGCTAATTCTATGATATGGCAACGATATCATATTGTATTAGATATTTCGTCGCTCTTAAATTAGCACTTTGCGTGTAATATTGGAGGTGTGACAAAGATTTGCACTAGGTTAGATGGGCATTTTAATTAATGTAAAAATTAAGTTACTATAGCGTGCAATGTTACATATTTAAAATTCAGTAGACACCCATATGATCAGTGCATAACACAAAAATTGATTCGACTAATTTAGGTATATCGACCACAAAAAGATTTTTCATAATGACCAAAGCATTTCCCCAGATACTGGTCGGTATATAATTGAGGCTACCACCGTACAGAAAGAACCTCTTTTATTTTCGCATTGAAAGGAATTAATTACAGGTTAAGGTCACTTTGTCGGTGCAATTAACGTAAAAAAGATAACTAGAATACGGTTAGATGTAATTGCTATCGTTTCAAAGATTACCAACCTCAGCTCTGCTTTCGTCCACCAGAAAATTTAAATTACATGATATGTAATATAGATAATTGTTTAACTAAACTGCCAGTATGTTCTGAGTCCGATCACGTAAATGGACGCGGAAAATATCAGTGAGTGACACATCGGTCTTAGTCATTATAGGCAATATCGGAACTTCATAATAGTAACATAACGACCTTTAAGTTTGATTCTTTCTTAAGCAAAATAATAAATCTCGCAGAAATACTATGTCCTATGCAACACAAGTGTTCAGAGTCTCATCTTCCCACACTTGTTTGGGAGAGCTCCAAGTTTCGTTATTTTAGTGCCAAAGTACGACCAGCCCAGTGATTGTTACCTAACCATAATACTCGCATTTTATTTAGTGTGCGAAGACCACCACGGCCAAAAAAACCCTTATCAATCCATAAAAGTGAATTTATTTATTGTACTTTTTGGAACACTAGCGACCGTTTAATCGCCATAGTTAATTTATAACACATGCATGTGTACAGTTATATAGATGTAATTCTACCGCAATTCATTGGTCGCAATTTAGATAAAGATTATACAGTGGTAAATGTCAAGATAAAGGATTTTATTGTGGAGCTTCATAGAAAAGACGTGTTGGAGAAATAATCGACTTATTTCCATATTAACTGTGATACAGTGTGCTTCGGTGTATATCGGAACTTATATCAGACCGAAATATGGCTACGGACTTGGTTGATTACAAGGTAATTAGTTTTTATACGTGTGTATACTTGCATGAAAATATTTCCAGTTTATAAAACCATCAAAAACACGATTTACTCATTTTCAGTTACGTAACTCTTCACTTTAATTGGCTAACAAGTATCTAACCGATGTTTACAAAACATCTAAGCATATGAAATGGTAGAGTGGTTCTCGTTCCACTTAGTAAGGTGACATTTAATAATAATATTATGTATTTGCACTGCAATGGACTTTTCAAATAAAATATAATTTAATTATTACTATTAGCATACTAATTTGAAGAATCATGAAAAGAAAATGATTTCCTTTCGAATGTCATTTCATTTATTTACTTTTACAATATCAAAAGTATGGTGCAGTTTAAATATTATAGTGTATTGATAGGACATTGATCAGAAAAAACAGATCAACGATTCTACACACTTGGCTACATGACAAAGTTTCTGAATTCAGCTACGCCGCGCTGCCCGTAACGCCCTTAGTACAGAATGAAAATATGACTTCGACACTGAAATACGAGTACGTTGCGTACCAAAATAAACAATTTCTTTTTTTTGTGTCATGCAAAGTATTTATATTTAAAGTAACGAAAGAACGAAAGTGACTCTTAACTAGAGCCCGCTGAATTTAAAATTCAAATATTTCTGATTTGGATTTCTACATAATTCTAGATTTATTAGTGGATATCCGGCGTGTGCTATATTAAGCTAAAAAAAGAAATACATTTTGTTTATTTGTTTGAAAATAAGGAATGTTGCATTTATTTTTTAATAATAATAATTACTAATCTTTATTGCAGACAATTTCATCCATATTTTTACAAATTAACAATTTGGGCACGAATAAATGTTTTCAGGATGTTTGAGTCCTGTTTATTCGCAATGACCTGTAGGACGCTGTTAGTGCTACCCCGTACTCTGCTTAGTAAGGAAGCGAGCCGCTTGCGCACGATGGCATGGAAGCCATCTACCCTGGTCTCCGCAAACATAACGGAAGCACTACAAAACCGGGGTAGCTCCAACAACATCCTAAATCCATTGTTATATTGGACACGTAGGGCATTGAGCGATCGCTGCGTATGATTGAACCACAGAATTAATGCATTGGTTTAATTGTTTAAAACAAAGGTCTAAAACCATATTCACAATATTGCTTTTCTAATGAAAACGTTTTGGGGCACATAGGTTGGATGGTTTAAAATCAAACTCTATAACGGGTATAGATAAAAACAAATTATTGTGTGTTAAAATATTTTCTAGATTATGAAGAACTGTCGCATTAAATAAGCTGTACATTAGAGAGACTTAGATCTAATGCGTAGATTATTATCTACAGTAGATATCATAATTAGGTATGATTATTGTAGTTTTAGGTATTATAAATTCACTCGTTTGTTCACGGGAATCCCCATACTGAACGAGGAAAATAAATTTCTAGTGCTGTTTGTATGACGTGGCCTGTGAGTAATAAACCATTGAATTTGCTTATGTAGATATGGCTGACTATACTCCATTTGTAATAGCATTAGACAGAAGTTAAAAAAGGTTATTTTTAATGCACACTTTTTAGCAAAAATACAATAAACTTTTTACAGTTACGATTGACGCCAAATTTATTAAAATCGATTTATATACCAGCTGTCACACTTAATTGCAATCATTTTAACAATTTATCATATGAAATTAAATGGCTTTCATTTAGCTACATTATTTCATTCCAATTTAAAATGACAGTGTCAATGCTAAAAACCTAAAAGAAGCAGAGATGAACAATACTGGAACGGTTTTCGTTTTACTATAACCCTACCAAATGTAAAATGTCTAATAATCACTTCATAAGCTCTGACAGCCGGGTTTTTCTAATTTTAGCGGATTACGTCGTCTGTGAAATTGACGTAAATATTTTTTTCTGTGATTGTCTTCATAAATGTCATTCACTTGTGAATACTTGTGAATGCTGCGACTTAGTTAATCCCAAATTTTCGTGATTTTGTTTTTATATGTTACTGGTTTTCCTTTGTTATTGTTTTGTTATCAGTGTTGTTATTGTTTTGTTATCAGTATTGTTATTGGGTTGTTTGTACAAATCGTTACGTTTTGTTAAACTATGGGTGATCCCGGTGCGGGCCCGAGTGGCTTACAACAACTTAAAATTTCTGAGTCTGACCGAAGCCAACGGCGAAATAAACGTGGTCCAAATGTTGACCCCGACGACACAATAATGTCTCCTAAGAAGAAGAGAATGAAACAAATTGCACTTCGTGCTGTAGAAAAGCAAACCGTGATAAATATTTTCAAGCAATTTAAGGAGTCCTGGCCTGCAGATACTCCTCGTTATAAGACTGAGATGATAAATAAAACTGCAGAAGTTGCCGGTAAGGATGATTCATAAAATTATTACTATAAAAATATTTGAAAGAATTGAAAGTAGGTAACATGTATTATGACAAAACAGATATTTTACTTATTATTTACAGGTGTATCTAGGGCTACTGTGTACAATATACTCAAAGAGTACAACATAAAAGGTCGCCTGCAATCTCCCCCTCGCCAACGGAAGCACATGAAACGTAATGATTTTGATGACATCACGTTCAGTGGAATACGCAGGAAAATTCATTCTTTCTTCTTTAATAATGAGTTGCCCACCTTGGATAAGATACTTGAAGCAGTAAACAGTGACGATTCTCTGCCAGATTTTAAGAGAAGCAGTCTATATAAAATAATTAAAGAAATATTAAAGTTCACTTATATCAAACGGAGCAGAAAAAGTGCACTCATAGACAAGCAGGAGATTGTCCTATGGAGAGTAAAATATCTTCATGAAATAAAAAAGCCTTTTTATTTCATGAAGATATTTTACTCTCCAAATAAAAAGGCTAAGGAATGAAGGAAGAAAAATATATTATTTAGATGAGACTTGGCTAAATGAAGGTACAGTACTTCTAAATATCTTAACAGTTTTTTATGCACCAATCAGTATATGGAGGAGGTCATAGACTGATTGGTGCATATAATTAATCATTATTACTTATATGTATTTTAATATGATTAATTATAAAGTTAAATAGGAGGAAAGTGCAACATTATTTCATGTTTGTTTTGTAAAAATTGTATTTAAACCTTTTATCATAACAGGTCACACGAAAAGCCTAGTATGGCATGACACCACTATTGAGTCTTCAAAACAAGCACATCGGGAAGGTCTATCCACTGGTTTAAAGAACCCAACGGGAAAAGGAAGGCGGCTTATAATTGGGCATATTGGTACGAGTATGTACTTGATTTACTTGCATTCATTAGTTTTTAATATATTTTGTGGACTGCCCTGACCATTAGCAAATGAACACCCCATTGTTATTAACTATTAATTAAGTAATAAAACATTGCATTGCAAAGCGAACTTTTAAAGTTATAAATGTTGTTGTTACTTTTTTATAGTAGAAATGAGAACTATTTCCAGCAATGAAATTTTATAGGGGGTACGGAATAATTGACTTGTATTTATTTTATTTCACAGGATCGACTGAAGGGTTTTTAAAGGATGCTGCATTAATATTTGATGCAAAGAAAGGTGATGGAGACTACCACTCCGAAATGGACGCCTTCAACTTTGAAAAGTGGTTCAAATTAATTTTAAATAAAATTGAGAGTGGCGCTGTAATTGTTATGGACAATGCGCCATACCACTCAAGGAAACTGGAGAAGCTGCCAACTACAGCCACACGAAAGGCAGATATACAGGAATGGTTAAAAAGCAAAAATATTCCTTTTAATGAAAACGATCTTAGGGCAACTTTATTAGAAAAAGTAAAAATACAAAAACATTTATACCAAAAGTTTGTTGTAGATGAGATGGCTAGAAAGAAGGGTATTTCAGTATTGCGCCTTCCACCCTACCACTGCGAGCTCAATCCTATAGAACTAATATGGGCTCAAATGAAGGGGTATGTGGCCCAACATAATAAAACTTTTAAATTGAACGAGGTGAAACAATTACTCCCACTAGCTCTGGATAGTATTACGCCAGAACGATGGCAGTCTTGCGTTGCTCATGCAATTAAAGAAGAGGAAAAGTTTTGCCAACTTGATGGCATAATGGATGATGTAGTAGAAAGATTTATAATTAACGTCGGTGAAACTTCTTCATCTTCATCATCTGATGATAGTGACTAAATTCTTTGATGAAGACGAAGAAGTTTCACCAACTATAGTGTGTTGTAAGTTATTTTCATTAAAATATTGTTAAAACATGACTTTTATTTCCTTTAATCTTAATTACATTTAAATCATCATGATGTGATTGGTTGTGTGATGATGATATTATTAATAAATAAAGCATAATTTTAAAGAAATTCCTTTATTTCGTTTATCTAAGTATTTAGAACTGTCTTAGATCTATCAGTTATCTTAACTTTGAAATAAAATGTTTTGCATTCCTGCTTCTACGAGCCTCTTTTTTCTAATGCTATAATAAATGGAGTATAGTGCCTCCTAAATGACATGTGTTTGTACATACACGGTAAACCGGACATTAAATGAAAAATGCTCTGTTAAAAATTGATTAAAAATTGATCCTTTCAGCGAATCAGGGAAATTTCATCATATATGTTTAGAGAAATACGCAATAAAGACAAAACAAAATATTGTTTAGTTACAACTTACAATGCAGAGTAATTTCAATCTTTGATCAACTCAAGCTTATCAAAAATAAATAAATATCAATATAATCTGCTAGGCATAATAATATTTAATATGGAAGATATCTAAGATCAAACGGTCCAGGGTCTGCAGGTCAATCATGATATCCATCATTAATATACTCAATAACAATCGGCGTTGTATTAACGTTTGCTAGTTTATGTGACCCTTTGTTACATTATCTCTGTAGATACGGGGATGCCTTATCTGACAAGGGATGTAGTTAGTTCTGTGCGACGATAACATGAAAATTTGGTACACTATGCTTATTTAGTATACTTAAATAGAACAATAATAATATCACTAGTTAACACAACAAGTATAACAAATAAGTAAATGCTACTGTTTGTTTAATTGTTAATCTAGTAAAACATTTTTTCCCTTCCGGTCTCCGCTTTAGAAAACAGAGGTCGGATATTGAAGGTCATCCTTTATTTAGGCTTAAAGGAAACTGACGTAAGCGTGTGCAATTAGCGCCATGGTTTAGAAATTTTATACGTATACGGCGTGTAAATGTTTAAATTGGCATACTGAGATGTGAGTACGCTGAGCACGTGCGTCGTGTCACGCACTGCGGCGCAGGCGCACTGCTCCTAAGCGTCGTGTTTGTGGTCCGTTGCGATTTGTGAGCATGACTCTTACAAACATACCTACATGGTTGGGGGCACGTCACCTCGTCGCTGACACACCCGTGGGTACTTATCTGTGTGGACACCCACCAACTAATTGAAAGTAGGTAGCTAGCTATTCAATCTAGCGATTGATTCTTTTCTCTCAGCGGAATATGGCGTCAGTTTTTAATATCGTTTATGGAAATTCTTCATTCAGCCAGAAAAAAATATTTCTATCACTAGGAATAGGACCTAACTTCTATCATTTTTGAACATTTACCTAGGTAGGTAGTCAAGGAAATTAATTAGGTATGTATTGACATCATAAGGTTGAATTTCACTTGCACGTCATAAGCGATAAGGTCTATTGGTTAGTACTTATGACAGTTAGAAAACAACCATACAGAAGTTTCAATTTGATAGATTTTTGATTAAAACAGTACATTTCTCAAGACTTTACCTCCAGGTTAAACCTAACAAGTTTACAGTAGGTACAACTGCGTTAAAAGCTGTTTTTTAAGTAATTTCTTACATTATAATGAGAACTAGCTACTAGCATCATGACAATGATACATAGGCACCGTTCATACTATTCAGTATTCGGTAATAAAATTACTGACGCAATATTACATGGAGGATGAAGGGCATCACGTGAGCAAGGTATCATAGCCGTAGTATAGTTCGCGGCAGCGGGGTAGGGGGGCATTAGCGACGTGACGTCACACCCGGCGCGCCGCGTTCGGCGGGCGCGGGTGGCGGGCGGCGTCCGAGGGTGTGGTGCACATGCGCCGCAGCCCGCGTCGTCTCAAGGTGACCCTCGACTTGCCGAGCAAGTGTTCTGCGTAGCTCACGGCACTGTACTCCGTTCCTTTCACTTCTACACGGCTTAGCGGTCACCGATACCGGTATTTGCTAGAACGCGGATACAATTTTTATCTTGTGCCCGGTTAAATTTATGTCAGCATCCTGTGGACTCCAACGTTACTCGTCCATCACCTCTTATCTCAGTCATCGCGACTGACAAGACAAATCGATATGCGGCAAGCAAGAGATGTTGTGAGTATTACAAAACCAAATATTTGCTCCTACCTATTTAGTACTTTTCCAATCCACCACGAACGAAAGGATGTTCTGCATAAAAATTATCAATACTTATCTGAAATTTTTGTTCGGTGACATGACAGTCACTTTCAAATAAAAGCATTGAATCATGCCGATCGGTAATTTACCGTAGGGACATTTTTCGATTATCAAATCCTAATATCGTCTATTTGCTGATAGCCCTCAATACCGTTAATTTTATCTTTTGTTGGCCATCTTAATATGTCTATTTATTATGATTTTCCGCCCTTAAAATTCCTGTCTGATGCAGCGTAGAGATTCCCCTAGTCATTTGAATCATTATGATTCAGATGGTCACTTAAATGACAAACTTCTACAAAGCAATAAGAATAATACCTATACAGTAATAGCATCATTTTCGTAATAGGTTAGAACTAAGAACGGTAATTCATATTAATTTTCCCTCGTATCCATTTATAAGATCTTATAGATTATGTACTAATGTGGTGGTGTGTGAATATAATTTAATTTTTTTTAACTATAATAAAGAGCAAGAAATAATTAGATTTTATGTAAATGCTCAGTCTCTAATAAAAAGTATTTACTACACCCTATGATTGATATTCTAATAATTATATAAAAAAGATAGTGTTCACAAATTTAATTTTTAAATTATAAATTTATGAAATATGTTTATTAATTAATACCTAATAATTAGAGGGTACTTCGAAAATGATTAGAGATTCTCGCATTTGTAGCGTATAGTAAATTTCGTTCTCAATCGAATGTTTAAACCTCAAATAGTCAAAGTCTAAAATCAGTCTGTCTTGAATATTGAACTCGTGTATAGTTTGTAGAATATATTATCACATTCCATTAGCGAAGTGTTATCCTGATATAACTAGTTTTGACAAGTAGGAAATTAGTAGCTTTTAAAACATATAATCTGCTTCTCACGAATACCAATCTCAACAATCAAGGTTATAAAGATAAATATTAATCTTATTTCCGATATTCATCTTATAGATTCTTGGATGTGAAAATTAATGTGAAAACAAAAGGGACCTTACAATGATTTAAACATATCAGAGGTAGATTAACCAGAGATGCATTAAGAGATTTGCTAATGCTTGGATTAAAGTAATCTAAAAAGGTGTTTTAAGTTCTTATTTAAAAAAGATGTAGACCGTAAATTATAGTTATCACTGAGATTAAAAACAATTCTTTTACTTGATTACGTAGGTACCCTACATAATAAAAAACAAATAGATATTGTAGTTGTTATCGTCCAAAACAGGAAATTTTGCCTGACTCTTCAATTTAAGAAGTGGTGAAGAGGAGCTGGGGTGGCCGAGTGGTAACGTTCAAGACATATGAGTTGTAGATCGCGGGTTCAAATCCAGCCAGGCGTATTACTTTATGTAATTTATTTCATCACCACTGCTTTCAAAACGATAAAGGAAAACATCGTGAGGAAACCGGCATATCCTAAAACCAAAAGTTCGAAGACATGTGACATTCACCAACCCGCACTGAGCTCGCGCGCGTGGTGGATTGCGGCCCATTCCCTCTACTAGAGAGGAGGCCTTAGTCCCAGCAGTGGGAACATTGAAAGGCTGCTTATGCTATGCTATGCTTATGCTTCAATTTAATCACTTTTATCATGGAGGTATAATCACAAAGATAAATAAATGAATCGCTATAAATTGCTATCTAAATGCGATACGGTAAATACATTATCAGGCTACTCAGGCTGAAGTAGGACGATAATACTGTCTAGCCGACGGCACACTATGGTTTAGTTTTGTTCAAGAACACTTGTCAAGACGAATTCGCGTCAGATATAATTTAATTTATAAAACGCATTATATATGAATATTCCACACGAATTATTGTTTGTTACGCTAATCATTGTCAGTATTTTCTTACGTCAAACGTAGTGAATTATGTTGAGACTCGTGCTGCTTAGTCGTCGTCACTAAACACAACACTCGAGTATCAAAAATAAACAGACACACTATGCCAAGAAAGTGCTTGAGCGTGCGTTTGTCTTGACGCGGAACGATCTCATTTTATATTTATAGTTTTTTTCTCAAATTTTTCGGATGTTTATCAATAAATTAGATCGCATATGCAATTCTTAAATTGCCGGCACAGAAAGCAATTATGAAGGCTTGTATCTGTTCAGTGTTCTCTCTGAAGGTGCTTTGATGATTAATATAAAAATATAATCAACATTAATCTTTACAGGTACAAGATATAAGTAAAATCAAATTGATGTATTTCCCTTTTGATGCACATGTTTTGCTATCGTTACAAGTTAACGGGCCATGGCCATGACGTAATTAAATGAAAACAAGTATTTTTTCCTTATGCCTGCTGTAATAAGGAAAAATAGAATACAAGTTGGAAATTTGAGACGGAAATAAGATTCGTCAGTGAAACAGGAAAACTATTTACTACCTGGATGATGATCCAAAATTGTTTAAAAACGACCTGTTGAAACTAACACTATTAATTTTTTTAATTTTTATTTCAAAGAATTGTGAATGAATGAATCAGTGATCACTGATATTTACTAATATTTTTTTGAAAATATAAATTTCTATTTCTTATCTTTAATAAGAAATAAAAAGTCTGTTTTGATATTAGAAAGACGATAGACAAAACTCGGTTTAAAACGATTGCCATTATTTCTGGAATAATTATATAAAAGTAAGTAAAAAAAACCTTTCAAAGGTGTTCTAAAATATTTGTACAAAAACTTTTATATAGATTTTTTTTCTTGTTCTATTTTATTAAGTGAATGCAAAAGTGTATGCTACCTGGAGAGTAATACATATCTCAATAAATTTATAGTTACAAAAAAAAAATATAGTCTGTATTACCTAAGATAATTAGGTAAATAGATAAAGTCTAGAAGGGTATATTAAGGTATATTTTTAAAAAGATATATTAAAATATGTACAATTCTACACAAAAAAAATTGTTTCTCGATAGATAGGTCCTAAAATCTTTAATAAAGAACCGGTATTGCTAATCCTGGTATAAACATTTTAGATTCGCGCGCCGCATTCGCCATATCAACCTTTACATACATATAAAAGGAACAAGTAACAACTCACTACTACTCATGCAATCGTTAATGTGAATATCAAGGAATGCCATGACGTCAAGAGCGAGCCCACGCGATAGCCAATCAGATTTGTACACTGAGGGGCACGCCTTGGGAAATACGATAAAATGCTCTTTGAAAGTATTTAAGTATTATGAAGCTACAGGCTTTTAAAATGCATTTATTTGCAAAAATACTTTGTCGCTTAGGATTTTGGCAACGCTTATCAACATTTTCCATTTTCGCGAGTCTTAAATTTTATACCTTTACCGTTCTAGCATACACGACATGAATTGACTAAAGCGAGATGACAATAGTTTACTATCATGAATGAAAAAGACCGCGTATGTGAGCGCGTTCAATGCAGTGCTGACGTGCGACGGCCGTTACTAGCTTGCTTTGCTGGTCGTCGTATTCCTCATTTTCTTGCGGATCGGGCGAGACGTGTCGTACTTAATATTGTATAAATCGCGCGGTGTTATATTGTTTATCAAATAATCAGTATACAAGTGTTTGAAAATGGGCATAGTAATTAATAATTTACCAAAGGTGAGTGCAACACATTTACTTTGATTTCAAAATGTATTATTTCAAAGCCGGCTTTGCATTGGAAAGCAACGGTAGTGTTGTAATGACCGCTTTGACCTTGTGAAACTCGCTCGCGATAATGAACAACTTGCTCGTACGTCTACAAGTATTGCATATTTTGTACTGTATCAAAATTTACAAATCGAACCAAAAATATTTTTTACTTTAATTATAATACTTTTAGTAAATGCTTAGGTTGACTCCTAAATACAAAATTTATTTGAATATTTTAGGTAGAATAAGTTATAAGTACAAAGGCTTTACCATGTGCGGTTTATGTAGAAGTGATAAAAACAGGTATTTTATTTATTATAAAAAACCAGTTATAAATATGCTGTTTAATTTTGTTGACGTATTGGTGCAGCATTGCAACGAAGACCGCAACTAAAAAAAAACTATCGACACACATGTACTAGTAATAAAAACATCTAAAATTAGCACCTGTGTCGTTTGTCTCACGTCAAACTTTCGAATAACAATATGTGTATGTATATGATATGTATTCTTTACAGATTCGTGAAGAATGCGAAATTCTACACTTGACAGACAAACAAATCAAGGAGATAATGAGCAGACTCCACAAAGATCTGGTTAAAGGTCTTGGAAAAGACACTCATGCTGACTCCATTGTCAAGTGCTGGATCACTTACATTCAAGATTTACCCAATGGAAAAGGTAACAGACAAATTATAAATACAAAATCCGATATCAGAACCAGCAAAGATCCAGTTCCTACCATATATCATCTCATTACTTTTAAAAATTATTATTATATGTTTCTTTCAGAACGCGGTAAGTTCCTTGCTTTGGATTTAGGAGGAACTAATTTCAGAGTTTTAATTATAAACTTAGGAGCAAATCATTTCGATATGCAGTCTAAAATTTATGCTATTCCAAATCACATAATGATTGGCACAGGAGTTGCATTATTTGATCACATAGCTGAATGTCTAGCAAACTTTATGAAGGTTGGTAACTGTACATTTTACGCTAATTTAATTTGTAGGATACGCATAAGCAGTACTCTAACTGTCTCGTATTATTTCAACTAGGAACATGAAGTTTATGAAGAAAGACTGGCGCTTGGTTTTACGTTCAGCTTTCCTCTAAAACAATTGGGACTCACAAAAGGAATTCTGCAGCGCTGGACCAAAGGGTTCTCTTGTTCTGGTGTTGTGGGAGAGGATGTCGTACAGGGTCTCAAAGATGCCATTGCTCGACGAGGGGTAAGTTGTATAATACTCATATTTTTTTCCGTAAACATGTGAACATTTCCAAACATATTTTACACAACCTTCACTGTTCCACCTGAAATAAGATGTAAAAGAATATTAGCATGATTATTGTTTCTTCAATTCTTGTGTGCATGCGTAGTGACCCAAATTATGTAAAAAAAGAAATTTTACAGGACGTTACCATATATGTGATGGGCATCCTTAATGATGCAACAGGCACTCTTATGTCGTGTGCACATAAGAACCCAAATTGCCGAATAGGGGTTATAATCGGTGAGTTGATGATGATAACAGCTCTCTATTAGAAATGTAAGGCATGATTATTACTGGAGTCAGCATAAGAGAGCCAAGTAGAGGCTTTCAAAATGAGTAACAACTCAGTGGATATATGGTCACATTGTCATGTCGTGGATGTATTTTTCACGCGTGTTATTCGTAAAATCATGTTTGACTATTTTTCCAAATATATTTTATTAACAATTCTATTGTCATTTTGAAATAACAATAGAAGTAGAAACATAAATAACTAAAACTTGAGTGTTAATTATCGCTTTTATTAAGGAGACAAGAAATTGCTTTATTTTTATTCTTTTCATATGATAAATATATATATTCAATGGGTAGCTTCAGTTAGCTACAATGGAGGATAACAAACAATCTAAAACCTCGCCTAATTGTCAGAAAATGATTTGTATTTGATAACACTCAAAATTATATCTGCGATCATTTTATAACAATCACATCATTATATTTCACTCTATCATTATGATTGCGCCCATCAAACATAAATATGAAAAACAAAGTAGAGTTTAGATTTACAAGCATGCAATCATAAACTTTGATGGTAAAGTTGGCAGTATGTTCTGCTACTCATCGTATTTAACAAACGACTATTCAAAGCTATGTCAACACATTTTAATAATATACCTACAATACCATTGTTATTTAAACGTGTGTTGTCCCTGTATTACCCTTTCTACGTTCAGTGTTTAATACTGATGATACAACAGGTCCGCTTAAATGTTAACTTTAATGCCTAAACGTTAATTTCAAGTTTAATTTTAACAAAAAGAAAAACAACTTCCTGTAGATTGGAAACTCAAATTCGTACCTATTATTCTCAAAGACTTAACCTTTTAGAAATTTTCTACTTCTTAAATTATTGCCATTTCAAAAGACAATATAATTGTGTTTGTCTTCGTATTGGGATAAGAAAATCAAAAAAATAAAAATCAAATGGGTTAAAGCATCATAACGTGGTCATCATTTTATAAACGTTTTCGTCCATGTAACGCATTGTGATGAATAATCATTATCTAACGAGTTGACGCGCCCTCCTTGAAAGCCTCTACGAATCAATCATCTTCAACCAAAAACTAAAACAGGTGTAGAATAACCTCTCATTTCTGGAAACTGGAATGATGATCTCTATCTCACTTCTAAAACGCATGTTTTCTCACTCTTGTAGGACGTACAGATTGACATATGCGCAATTCTGAATGATACTACGGGTACATTGATGTCATGCGCGTGGAAAAACCACAACTGCAAAATAGGACTCATCGTTGGTAGGTTTACCTTATTTTTAGTGTAACTAAGTATTATTGATGTTTTAATGTCGCTTTAACTGTATTTCGTAAGTTTGTGGCTTGCATACGTACAATAACCATTGCAAACTGCTCTATAATCGGTAATAAATTAGATTTGCACACGCCTCGTACGATACACTACCGTTGAAAATGATTCATAAGAATTCATTAGATTGGCCATTGGTATTTTAATGTGGTCACGGTTAACTGAAATAATGTTAATTATAATTCCTAATAACCATAGATGTTTCTAAATTACTGCATGATTAATACCTAATAATAACATGCTCTTAACAATAATAACTATAACAATTAATACACAATACGAATGATGGATACAAGGTTATTTCTAGTCACATGCAGTGACACTAATGAAGTTTAAGCGAAACTAATAACAGACACCCTGTAATGATTACTTAAATTACAACGCATTTTTTATATGATTTGTGTCGTAAATAACAACTTTATGCTTAACTTTAAATGCTTCATCAGTTGTTGTTGTAAGTTGTAATGTAACCTAAATGTTTTGTTCAGCATATTCTGATTTCTGGGTATTTATTAAGATATTGTTAATTTAGGTACTGGCAGTAATGCTTGCTACGTAGAGAAGACCGAGAACTGTGAACTATTTGATGGAGAGCCTGGAAAGCCTGAACTTCTCATTAATACTGAGTGGGGCGCGTTCGGAGACGATGGAGCACTCGACTTCGTTCGCACAGAGTTTGACCGCGAGATCGACAATAACTCCATCAACAAAGGAAAACAAATGTAAGAACACGTTTTCATTACTGACCGTTGTTTTTGCAGTTTAGTCAACAATTTTCCTTAACGATATCATTTCTCCGTAAACTTGAAATTCCTAACAATATCATTATCAAGAATATTGATACCGTCTTATCTTATTCCCTATGTTTACCTACTTAATTTAAGTAGTGAGCTATGATCCACGTACCTATCATTTTTTCAATAAACAAGTACGAAAACTAGAATAAGGCGGTTTGGTAATATTTTATCTCTCGAAGAGGTGTAAATTCATACCTATTGATATAACTGTTGCTATGAAGTCACAATCTTCCACACGACACAGACACAATGTTTTGATTCCCTTTCTGCATACGATAACTAATGCTACTATAATATTTTTAGACACGATCAGTACACAATAGGGACATTGTAACTCTTTTCTGTCATGCGATTAAAATTTGAATGCACAATACCATTTGTGCCCAACTTTTGCCAAATTGCATCAGCCGTGGTCAAGGTGGTGATTTTGCTAAGCATCGTTAGGTTTGAGTACCGCATTTTATTTACGAATCGGTAAATATAAGAATTTATTTCCCTGTGTATTACAGCTATTTTATTTCAATTCCAGACAAGAGAAGATGATTTCAGGCATGTACATGGGAGAGATAGTCCGATTAGCGTTAGTGAAGTTTACGAAGATGGGACTGCTGTTTGGAGGACGCGGGTCAGACCTTTTGTTCCAACGGGGCAGTTTCTACACCAAATACGTATCTGAAATCGAATCTGACAAGCCTGGAGACTTCACCAGTTGTATGGAGGTGCTTGAAGAACTTGGTGAGTGATAGTTAAAATTATTATTTTCTTTTTGATAAGGCTTAATAATGATAATTTTATTTTCCGATATGGAACTATCGTTCGTTAGATTTCAATGATTACTACGAGTTCCATGACAGGAGTTGCCACATAAAAAAAAGTTATGTAACTACTCAGCTAATCAAAGCCGCGTAATGAATACCAAACCATACATGTTGCGCAAGTACCTACATTTTTAGTGATTAATTACGTCATACCAAATACGTGCGATCTGCTAGCTATGTAGCATCGATCGGATTAAAGTACCTACCTATAGTATGTCATCGGACAGATTAAGAATGAATCAAACTTGCATGATGTAACAGGCGCGCCCCCTTTTTTATAACACCCATTTACATTATCATTTTAATAATATAATGACAAAGTTAAATACGTATAAATATGACATAATTACGATCTAAAAAAAACCATTATAAATCATTTTCAATAATAAAGTTGGTTCAAACGACATTAATAATTATTATTATGACGGGTTTTACTAACGTTTTCCTCAATCAACATTTTGAAAAACCCAAACGTAAAATTTTACCTGGATTCTAATTTGGAATAACGGAATTGAGTCATTATAATAATGTCAAAGTATTATAGTGAAAAAGGCCTAGGTTTCGTTAGCTACTATTATCAGGATAATATCATATTATTCTACTTATATTATAAATGTAAAAGTTTGTGAGGATGGGTGTATGTTAAGTAAGTAGGTACTCTTTCGCGCAAATTAATGAAATTTTACAGTAATATATGTATAGGTTATAAACGGAGTGAATAGAAACGCAGGGGTGAATAGAAGCAAAACTTTGGTTTAGGTTTTCACTTTGATACCGTATTATCGGCTTCTAACAATGCATCGACTTTTTAGAATAACAACTCATTAATAAATTGATACACTTAAATGCTGAAAAAAATATTCAAATATCGCGAAAATACCCTTTGAAGTTTTCTTTCTATTTACCCCAATTGACTGTAGCATTAGGTAATATAATATTATAGGCTATGAATTATGCCGTAGGGGTTAAGTACTAGTTCCATGCGGGCGAAGCGGCTAACAGAAGCTAGTAATTCATCAAGTACTTTGAAAAACATGACTTGTGATTCTTTTAGAAAAAGTTAATCTCAAAAATTGGTAAATTGAGATTTTATTCAAGTTTTTAGTAATAATTAAGTTGAATTGTTAATTTATTTCGGATACGCAGTCCTGCTTTAGCTCATACTTTAATATAAAAAAACACATTTAGGTATTTGTGACTTTATAAAATTCTACAGACAAATTATTATTACATTTAAGTCAGATATAAAGCAGATAAAGGTCAAGTAAGCCTTGAGCTTCTTTGACATTTTAACGTCCAAGCGACATCATTCACTTGTACTTACCTAATTATGAACCGGACTTTGTATCAATCAAAATTTTAATAAACAATAATAACTGATAAAAGATGACAAATTAATAAACAATTCGCTCCAGTGACGTTATCACAAACAAACAGAAATATTATTTAACGCAATGGATTTAAGTGGATGCAGTTTCTACTAACTAATTAAAAAAACGCTTTATACCTATAAATAAAAAGCAGCTTACTTACTGACTGACTGATCTATCAACACACCGCTCAAAACATTGAATAGATTCTAAAATTAGGCACGCAGATAATTTACCTAGGCATACATTAAGAGTTTTCCAAAATTCACCCACTAAGGGGATGAAACAGGGGTCCAAAGTTTGTAAGGAGATATCTACTTTCACGCGGGCGAAGCCGCCAGCATAGCTTGTTTTACTTATATGTCACCGGAAAGTTGCAGAATCTGTATAATTGTAATAAATCTTTTAAATTATAATTTCTTGATATAATTATAAAAATCGTTTTATAGCATAAATCGCATCTAAATTTATTAGTTTCCAACAAAGCCGTGCCTTATTTAGAAAACATTGTTT
Organism: Mythimna pallens; assembly: GCA_961205895.1. Lineage (NCBI taxonomy): Eukaryota > Metazoa > Arthropoda > Insecta > Lepidoptera > Noctuidae > Mythimna > Mythimna pallens. Next base: position 13,545,374 of record OY540834.1, on the reverse strand, counting down.
AAAATTTCTCTCGATATTTTACAATCTTGCGATGTTTCCAATTTTCGATCGTTTTCAATTTTCGGTGACTTATAGCCTACCTATATAATCGAAAACCTAGTTGCCTACCTAGTTTCGCCTGTAATGTACCTATTTTTTTCACCTTGGTTTAGAGTTAACAATCTCAAGGACGACAATGTTTTCTTGTTAATATTTTTTTATACTTTTCTTGATAATTTCATCAGATGTGACTAATTTCAGTCTGTATTTATTTTCCAAGTTATAAGGAAATGTAAAGTAAAAACATGTGTTTCCTTGAAACAAAACCAATGAATTCCCACTTACATCTGTGTAAAGTCGTAAACTACATTGTGTGAGGCTATGCTAATTAGTTGTATTTAGCAGTATTAGCATTACAATATCAACGGGTGACAGAAAGATATCACAGAAACAAATTAGAGACTTGGAGATAATTTAGTTTAATTGCACAACGTTTTTAAGCTAACCGTCCACTGCGTCGGGATCGGAGCATACGGAGAGGACGGATTCGTTGCTTTGTATTGATTTGTATGGTACAGACAGCGTGCACGGGCAGTGCACGCTGTCGGACCACGTGACTGAGCGTTGAGATGACGTCGGAACAAAGGAATTGGAGGCGTGGCCTACTCGAAGCATTCAGCGCGAACGATACGATTGTAACTTGGCTAGGGGCCTGGATCGGAAATTGCCGATGCAAAATCCGAATGCAGTAGACGCAACCTATCGGCATTTTGTAAATACCGACGCGACGGCTCGTGCACTTCGTACGCTCCGATTCCGACGCGGTGTACGCTAAGCTCCATAGGTACCCACTTGATTTATGAAAGAAAATAACATAACATGTGAAATAAGGTTTCGACAGTGGTCGATAAAGGGCGTGACGTCCGATGTTCCACTTTGGTCACGACTTCGTGCCAGTGACGGAGCTTTGAACTTTGGCCCAGCTGTATGTAAATACATGTGTGTGAGAGGCGCGTTTTAAGTTCGTATTTCGACCTTGTGAATAAGCAGATTCCACTGTAGATGGAAAAGTGTAAAATAGGTTTCTTTTTATTTTAAACCTGTTTTTGTAATCGCTTAGGATGTTTTTTTTTATAAGTACTTACGCTTAACGACAGCCGGTTTTTAGGGTTCCGTACCTAAAAACATATATTATATACAAACGTAAAGCAAGGTCTTATAGCACAGGTAACAAACATTTTTTTTGCAATTCATCATTCGTTATTCTTCGAGACTACATTCGGGAATTGTAGTTTGTACGGAACCTTCAGTGCGCGAGTCCGACTCGCACTTGAGCAGTTTTTTTTGGTTTGTAATAGAAATTTAAGTTGCGCATGTTGTACCTATACTTTATCTTGAAGTTCGAAATAATTTAAACAACAAACTACTTAATTGTCAAATACGAGTTTGAGAAGTTTAAATTCCATTTAAACCCATAATTTTCACTTGTAACTTAAAAATCAACTTGAAATATCTACATAAAACTAGCCGATATTTCAGTTAGTGACGCTGGGCTGAAATTGTCTAGCGGGTAGACAATTTTAACCCAATGGCTTATAAATACAAGATTTTCAAAAAGATATGTTCATAATATCTATGAGTTCAATTCCCGGATCGGGCAGTGTTATTAGGTTTTTCCATTTGAAATTTCTCAGTAGCAGTCCTGAGTTTAGCTTTGTAGGTACCCGGTTGATGGTAACAGTTTCGCCCCGCTTTTACAAGGGACTTAACTGATGAAATGTGGATGTACTCTGGTTATGTTATAAATCTATAATGTACAGTATGATAGCATTCTCGATTTTTTACGCTACTTTATCAATTCCAGGTTTATCTCATGCGACTGAAGCGGACATGGCAGCGGTGCGCCACGTGTGCGAGTGCGTCTCCCGGCGCGCAGCCCACCTGGTCTCCGCCGGCATCGCCTGCCTACTCAACAAGATGAACGAGCCTCGCGTCACCGTTGGCATCGACGGCTCCGTCTACCGTTTCCACCCACATTTCCACACACTCATGTGCGAAAAGATCGCGCAGCTTGTGCGGCCTGGCATACAGGTATGTTCACTACCTCTATCTTACAAAAGCTTGAAGAACATCGTTATTCTCTCCTGACTTCTACCCCATACCCCAATGTATTTGGGATCGATCAGTCGATGCATCATGTCTCTCTACGCCTCCATCAGTCATATTTTTACCTAGGTCTTTATTATTCGGATATTATCTACTACCTTCTAGCCAATCACCTAAATTGTGTCTTAAATCTTGGTAAATCAACGTTATGCTTGGTTAATAAATTACATAACATGAACATTTTAGAAAAAACAATTATGAAACGACCGGAGATTAGCGCGTATAAACAAATAAAAAAAATCTCTTCCGCTTTATTATATTATTATAGATATAAAGAACAGAGAAACCGGTGCAAATATACAAGTCTAAAAATAGGAAAGCTCTTTTAACCTGTAATGCATTCCGCACTTTAATACAACCGGAACTGTGAAGGTCGCCCGAAATTGAAACGTCTGTGGCGCCCACATTTATAATTTTGTGATTTTATTGGAATCTAATCAAATCAAACACAACGTTAAAAGCTAACGTTATCGGAAAAAATATCCGGGACAGCCTCAGCCCACACAAAATTTGCGTAAATAAAGCTCTATAGATAACACCATTATCTCCTTTTAGTAATGAAGTTGAGTATGACGTCCCTATTAGTCTTGACTGTGCTCTAGATTAGGTTCATTATTTTCTTACAACGTCCAAATTCCAAACTGATAACTTTTATTATTGTAACATATTATATAGGTACCTACTTAGTTAGTGTTGATATTAAATTGTTGAAAGGGGGCAATGACTGACAATCTTAATAAAACAAACGACACACCCACCTCAAAGAATGTGGTCACTTTAGTTGTTTATAGTTAGGTTATTATAGTTTAATATATCTATTATATAAAAGGCAACCGTTACTGACTGACTGATCTATCAATAATTAACTCAAATCACTGAACGCATTGTGCTGAAATCTGGCATTTATGTAGTTATTATGATATAGGCATAGGCTAAGAAAGAAGTTTTCCAAAATTCATCCTCTAAGGGATTGAAACAGGGGTCCAGTTTGTATGAAGAAACCTAGTAGAAGCTGGTCACACAAACACATACACACCATCACATCATCATCTACATGTATTGCACTAGTTATGTTGTATTTAAATATGTATAAACCTATTGTTTGAGACAACGTAAAGTTATATAGGTTTAGGTAACTATCGATATTGTAATAAAATATCTACGAGTCAACAATTTTACTCTGCGACGCATGATTTAGTGCAATTAGTACGCATAAGCACTGCGCAAAATATACAGAGCATTTGTAATAAAATTCTCATGAAGAAATAGCGATTGTACGCTGCACGCTGTAATCACAATAGCGTCAGCTATAGCGTACAATCGCTTGCATAGTTCAACCGGAAATTCAATCCCACGATAAGATTCTAAGAAATTACCTATTCAATTATAATTAGGAATATAAAATTATTATATCAGTTATAATTGTTGGTAGAGAATACCAAGCGTAAAGCGAAAGCCCGCGCGGTCCCTTACAATAATGTTAGCGGGGACTCGCGCCGGCGGCACCCGTCGCGGGGAGCCGGGCCTCGCGTCCGTTTTGCTACGTAATAATATATAATAAGTTTTCCATCGACACGACTACATGCACACCGTTAAAGTAGAACTAGCGGTACTGCGTAGGTAATAATCCGGTGTCCAGGACGGGAACCATCCGCATAAATACACGCACGCACACGCGCTTTGTCACGTGACGAGTGCCCGTCGCGGGCATTCACTTTACGCAGTTTCGGCCCTAACGCTTTAACTCCGCCTAGGCCTGTGCACACCACGTTTTTAAACGCACCGTTGACGCGCGTTTCAGAAACGTGCGTCGACAGCGCGCTTTTATCCTATTAAAGAGCTACAGGCTGCGTCTGACACGCTGCGACGTGCGGATCGCGTCTGTATCGCTAGAAACGCGCGTCAAAGCGTTTTAAAATCGTGGTGTGTACAGGCCCTTGCGCGTGAGTTTATTTATATAAATAATACAACTCAACACAATCATTATGTGATTACATCTTATTCGTGTATCAGAATAGATAAATGACCACTGTTCTTGATAATGATATAGTGGAACAGTCACCGGCATGAATTTGCAAAACGTGACAGAAATTAGGCACAATCATCCTTACTAACGAGATGATATGAATTAACCTGACGCAATAAGATACGGCAAAAAAGGTTAGGACGCCTCGTTTCCCCAAAAAAATGTAATAACAGAATATGTAGATGTTGTTGCATACTTTAAGAGTCTACCTACCTACTCTCCGAAATACGGGTCTAATTTATTTTTTCTTAAGCTAAACTTATCCACCCGGAAATTCTGTCTCCACAACTAAAATCCAGAGTTCCCCGCAACACTTTTCATAGAAAATTAGATGACCATGACCAAGATTTACGTAATTTTTTTAAGAAAATTTAAATTGTATTACAGTTTGACCTGATGCTGTCAGAGGACGGCAGCGGTCGCGGCGCCGCCCTGGTCGCTGCCGTGGCCTGCCGCCAGAGCAGTATGGTCGCGTAGGTAGCAGCACTCGTCCCACACCTCACTCGGCGATCTCTCCGGCGCACGGCGGCGGAACTCCGAGCCTTCGCAAGTTCGCATGTAAGCCGCCTAAGCAAACAACAGACACTGCAGTGAATTTCCTAATAAAATAGCAATATATTTTTAAAATTATTTACACTTATAATATTTATCGTTCAATAGCCGTAATGAAACTTTTCACTGTAAGTGTGAATCAATAATAAAGAAAACGTTATAAGCTGGTCTTACTTACAGTTTTACAGTTAAATTCACATTTATAGTCAACATGCAGTCGTTTAGAGAGGATCATCAATAAACATGAAACCAAGCTGGCGGCTATTTTAGCACGTTTGTATAATTATATTATATGTAGTATAATAATGCCGCTGTGTGCTACGATCCAACGGCTTTCATGCTATCGCTCTCTGTTGGAATACTAGTAAAATTGTCGTTGCTATAAAAAAAGAATTCAACAAATTCAGTCAAAAACTTATGGCATGTTAGACACTAAGATTCAATGTTCTGCCCAACATGTGAACTAATTTTACTTAATTGTGATTTGTTTGTACTTATAATGATGACTTAAATCTAGTCATGATATTAAGAGTTGGCCTTAATAAAATTCTATTTATGTTTATAACAGTGTTTGTATATTTTAAGCACTTTTACACTATTTGTTTTCAAATAAAAAGCAATAAGACTGATTTAAAGATGCGATCATCATCATCGACGTAATTAGTCTACAAAATTACAATTGATCTTAGTGTCAATCGGTATCGATCCGCGGTCACATTAAAAGGATTTCCTTGCCAGCACACAGAACATGGTTCAGAATTCTCTTCAGTGACTTGTGTTTTATTAGCAATAAGTAGTTATAAAGTAATGTATATTTTATCGGAGAGAAAGCTCTTATATTGTTAAGTAGGTATGTATTTTATATACTAATAGCAACTGTTGAAAAAGTAAATTAGAATGATGATATTATAAATTACTTAATAACTGAACACTTCAAGCAAAATACTTCTTTAGGTGCATGTTTACTCATACCTACAAATATTTTATACAGCAACCACATCGACTGATGTCGTAAAAAAAAACAATGTCGTATAAATGATGTATAAGGAGTTGGTTTTTATAAGTACAGCATACATACAAAATACTTATTAAAATAACTTATGCACGTTCTGACCAAACTAATAATGACCCATTCTTAAATTAATATTAGCGATCTTTCCTGTCTTTGTGGTGAAATAGGCTGAATATAAAAGTTTTTTTTTTTTCAGTAAAAATCTTAAAATAATGTATGCTGTAGGTATGCATCAAATACAGCACTTATAATACCATCATTCAATCAGGATATTGATCATCGGTTTAACAATACTTTATATAGAAAACAAATTTACATACAAATAAATCAATTTATTTATATGATTAAAATGATTAAAGAATTCAAGTAGTCAAATATTATGGAGCTCTATTAAGTTATACTATACATTGAATCAACGAAATTAAAGAAGTTGCGCAAGTGTTTTGATATTTTACTGTGATAGAACTAGGACTAGTTCAAGTATATTATGTTCTGCAAATGTTGTCAGCAAAACTTATGTATATTCAGCACCTAATACTGATCGTGTGCCTATAATTTGTTCTGCTCAGATATTATCAGATAGCATTAGTAAAATGCAATTTATTCACAAGCTATTTATATCAATTATAATCGGGTTCATTGGTTTCACAGCATACATAGTGTCTATAAATAAATAAATCACACCCAATTATAGTTCCTAGTTTCATTATATAGGTGCATTTTAATTTATGTATGTGTTGTGTTGTTACATAATGTGTGTTGCACGTTGTAACGGACACTGTTAGATTTATTTATAAGAAATAATGGTGGATTAAGTGTACAGTGTTAGATTTTATTAAGTACATTATTATTTAGTCGAAACTAATATTTAATTTATTCACGCCAAGCTTGTGAAATTCACAGGGCTTAAAAGTTAACAGTTTTAATTTGTCATCAAATTATGGATGGAGTATAAAAGTACAAGTAAACCTTTTTATTAATCATATTGATGTAAACGATAAATATGTATTGCTAATAAAGGTGTCCCAAAATTAACGCAAGGTTTGAATTAAATAGAAAACACAGTTTTTATTTTTTGGGGTTGCCAACACTTTACTGTACAAATGGCGGCAAATTCAAATCTTGCGTTAGTTTTGGGACGCCCTAAATAAATGGTTGCAGTTTGCTATGCTCTATTCGCTATTCTATAATTCTGAAAAGAATAATTAATCTAATAAAATACAATTTGTTCAAATGCTTTGCTCAACTGAAATATTATATGAAAACAAAAAAAAAACGAATGGTGTGAAATTACAAAATGGCAATATCCTTATTTTAAATCCTTTTATTTTTTTTGTATACTTAGATGCATTATTTAAAGATATGGAAACTTTCTGCATCAAATAACAAAATACCACATTCCACTTGTATCTGGAGGGTCATAAATGTGTTGATTTTATTACTACCCGCAGAAAATGTACATATCAATTTCAATAAGCCAAATATATCGGAAAGGCGTATTATTTATGTTTAGAAATAATTGTTTCCCAAATGTAAATAATATTATAATTTGTGACATTGTTATGGTATGTATTTTGGAGTTAATTTTGAAAATTATTCACATGCTTTGTAGATAATAATTATTGTAATTAATTGAATTACGTTTGAGCCCGTTTAAGGTAGTAATCAAATTCATTATGTATTATGTGCTCTTATGGCATAGGAGCTCTTAGAAATGTTATTATTTCAGAAATAAATTTGTATAAAACCTAATTATGTTGTTTTTATAATTGTTTATCGAGTTCAAGTAAGTGTGTACTTTATTACCCTTTCAATTCGTTTACACTGGTTGTCCGTCAGTCTGTACAATTTAAAAAAGGAACACAGTACTACTAGTAGTTTTATGAACTACTAGCTGCCCGCCGCGGCTTCGCTCGGGTGCAATTTTTTCTTTCAAAAAATACGAACACTACAAATGAATAATTACAGACGTTCTAAATTGATGCGTATATGTACACATGCATTAGGCTATTAATTTTTATTCATAATATAGAACATATCATATGCTCATACACAGGCGTGTTCAAACCTAAGCGAATATTGCTAGCTCTATTTGTAGCGAAATTTCCTTATTTTTCAAGGGTGGGCAACCATCCAATGACTTTTTTTCGCTTTAGGGTGGAAGAAAAGCCCGGGTGTCGCCATTATGCGGACCGCCCGGAGGACATGGTGGACCATAGACTGTAGGTGTACCTCGCTTTGGAGCCGCACCATCGCTTGTCTTCGTGGGGGCGATCAGCGGCGGTGACCTCTCGCGCCAGGCCCTGCTATAGGCCATGGTCCTGAGCGATGGGGAATGGGCGGCGGTTGTCTCTTACTGTGAAGCAGTAATGCTAGCGAAGGAAGTGGCCGCAAGCGTGAGGAAACGGACGTCCTAACGCCCCAGCCGCTGGGACCCCGACCTCGACTTCCAGCTTCCAAGGTAGGTCGCAGCCCGGCCGTCCGGTAGCCGTTTGGACCGAGCCCGAGTCATCGACGGCGCGTGGTGTTCTAATCGCGGCACAGAAGGATGATCCTTCTGTGCCGTTGTGGTTTTAGTAATTAAAAGTCTGACACTATCTCTCGCTCCGCCCAAGAGCGACATTTGTCATAAGATGATTTTCCCACCTAATAAAAAAATAAAAAAAAACGTAAGTATTGAACCAGGCAACAATATGAAGTAGTTTATATTAATAAGAATTAATAGGTACTATCTTACCAATAAAGTATCTTTTCTAGAGGCGGCGAATAATTTCATTTTATAAGTAGAATAAAGTAGGTATTGTGACATAACTATAACAGTTAGACATTTGGTCTCGCAACATTTTTTGTAGATAAAGATGTGTTCTACATAATGGTAGTACACTATGTTGTTCTACCATCAATAGTTCTTGCAGCGCACGCGGTGCTGTAAGGAATTTTACAGGCAATTAATTCACACTTTGGGTTACCTTGCACCCTTAGCAGTGACGGATAAACCCTTAATCAAATTAAGCAATTGCCTAGGGCATCACGTCTGGGGGGCACCAGAAGAAGCAAAAAAAAATCCGTCCTTAGGGCATCACGTCTCACTCTCATGTCACCAAAAACCACAAAAAAAAGTTTTAGGACTAATTTAAAAATTCGTGCGTTTTAAGTTGACATAAAGTCCGACCTAGAGTCATAACTAGTGATGTGCCGAGTACGGCTTGACTCGAGCCAGACTCGATTCCTGCTGTGAACTCGCTGACTCTAGTACAAATTTATTTTGATTCGAGTACGCAAGACTCGATTCTAGGACTCGAGTACGCTAGCCTCGATCCCAGGACTCGAGTCCAGGATATGAGTCCAGGATTCGAGTCCAGGATTCGAGTCCAGGATTCGAGTACAGGCCTCGAGTCCTAGATTCGAGTCTAGGCCTCGAGTCCAAGATTCGAGTCCAGGGCTCGAGTCCAGGATTCGAGTCCAGAAGTGTAGTCTAGAAATTCAAAACCAAAAGAGTCCTTCAGACAGCATGTAGTTTAGGTTTAGGATAATGACACAACGATTATTTATCAACCATTTTTATTGTAATCAAATATTTCTAAAGATTATATTTTTAAAAAAACATAGAACATACTAAGGAGGTATCTAGAAGCTAGAAATGAGATCAAGTTTTATTTGTTTTATTACAAATCAAAAACAGATCCTTTTTCGTGTAATTGTACGCTTATAAAAAAATGCAGGGTCAAACTTATGTTAGCGTCATTTCATTTCTTAAGTAAACACAGATCGAGTACGAGCTAGTCAACTTAACTCGAATGCTAGACTCGAGTCAGCTGGACTCGCATAATAACATTGAGTCAGTGAGTTCAGAATCTATTCTTTCTGAATCGAGTCCTGGAATCGAGTAAACAAGACATCATCATTATCCTAAACCTAAACTACATGCTGTCTGAAGTTTTCCTCTTTGTTCTAAAAAGTATCAATAACGGACTCTTTTGGTTTTGAATTTCTAGACTACACTTCTGGACTCGGGTCTTGGACTCGGGTCTTGGACTCGAATCCTGGACTCGAATCCTGGACTCGAATCCTGGACTCGAATCCTGGACTCGAGTCCTGGACTCGAATGCTGGACTCAAGTCCTGGTCTCGAGTCTGGGACTCGAGTCAACATTCGAATTCCACACTTAGAACTCGAGTACTAGTATCGAATGGTGGAATCGAGTCATGATTCGAATACCGTATAACCTGACTCGAGTTAGTCACTCGATCCACAAAAACAGCGACTCGGCACATCACTAGTCATAACCCCGCTCCCGCTTGCCCACTCGCTGCCCGCTAGTGCATTCGGTAATTCAAATGCACCGAAATTGCGATCAGCCAATCACAAACCACCCCTACCCCACGGCCCCCCCGCCTGGCGCCCCCGCAAATCTGTGTCAATCAAATGTTTTGTTTTTTGAGTAACTGTGCCGGCCGGCTTCTATGCATACGTAATAATAGGGGTTAAAGTATGAAATTGCCGTTTTTATTGTAATAGGTACTTCGAATGAACATAAAACCTTCATGGTTTGAGATTTTGGGTGAAACTTTTTTCACATAGTTCACTAGGTTTAGTGTATTGTCATAGTCGCTTAACTATCTTCATTGTGAGATCTATATGAGTATGAAGTTCCGTTGGCTATTTCTGGTCTTCTTCATCAGTCCCACTTCATCAAATGTTACTTTTTGACTGTAAATGCCTTAAGCCCTCGATGAAAATACCAAAATAACTATATGATTGCCTATAATATTTGAGGAGTTCCCTGGATTCCTCATGGATTCATCATGAAAACTGGATTTTGAAAAAAATGGGACCAATCTGGAAACATGTCCTTTAGATTTTAGTTTAAACGCTTTCGTGATGGAAACTTTGATTTTAAGAACGAACCACGTGGAAGACGGCCCACACAGGTGAATAACAATGAATTGAAAAAGATGGTGAAACCCGATCCGAGCCAAACTACCCAGGAATTAGCGGCATGGTTTAACGTTACCTTACCAACAATAAAAAAATATGAAAAATGGGTGCCTCATGATTTGACTGATCTGCAGAAAGAAACGCGTGTTGAAACTTGTGTTGCCTGTTTGAGTCGATACAGAAATGACGGAATATTGGATCGAATTTTGACATGTGATGAAAATTGGATTCTTTACGATAACCGTAAGCGAAAAATGCAATGGCTGACCCCAGGTCAAGCGCCGCAACAGTATCCTAAAGCAAAGCTTACCAATAAAAAGGTAATTGTAACCGTTTGGTGGTTTCAGCATAGTGTTATTCGCTTTCTCCGATCTGGTCAAGCAATAACAGCAGATATCTACTGTGCCGAATTCCGAACAATGATAGCAAAACCAGCAGTGAAACAGCCCCGGCTCATAAATCAATCTTCACCATTATTGTTCCATGATAACGCGAGACCTCTTACAGCACGAGAAACCATTTTAACTCTACAGGAACTGCAATTGGAAACCATTCGTCACCCGCGCTATTCGCCAGATCTTGCTCCAACGGACTACCATTTATTTTCGTGATTTAGACAATTTTCTACTTGATGAAAAGTTTTCTTCTCAGGAGGCAGTACAAAATGCTTTCACACAATTGGTCAAATCTAGATCACCAGAGTTCTATCGTAAAGCCATAAATGACTTTCCTATTGTATAGATATATAGATAATAATGGTAATTATCCAATGTATAGATAATAATGGTAATTATTTTGAATCAATAAATATGTTAAAAAAAAAACTAATTTTAATAAAAAAATTCAGTACAAATCGGCAATTTCATACTTTAATCCCTAGTAAATAAATTATGCTTTGGTTTTTATTGTTGTCGCACCTACTCCACTTGTATGGTTTGTTACATCTCATCACCTTATTTTACAAAAAACTAATGTTTTTAGGCGGTAATGGTTTAAGGACCGATTCTAGTTGACATACGGATAGGAAGGCCCACAGGCGTAGATTGCTTAGGGCATCAAGTAGCCTTAATCCGTCACTGAGCTTTAGTAGAGAACCCTAATGTTTTTTTATTATAAAATATAGCCTATGTTACTCAGTGATAAAATACATTTCCAGTACTGAAAGAATTCTACTAATTTAATTACAAACAAAAATATAAATCTTTCCTCTTTTTTATATTATATAGTATAGATTTACACCTGGGAACAACAATGGTTGTGTTAGTTTAACACGTTAATTTGAAACAGCTAATTTTAGTTTTAAATACCTCGTCTTATTAGGATGAAAATTATTTAGAAATTAGTGCTGTGTTTGCATATTTGAACAGCACTGGCACACGCAATGCTTCAGAAAGTCCGATTCATTCAGTATACAACTACATTCATGAGATGAATGGACCTCATGGGAAAAGCCACTTATAAACAGTTAGTATACTGTCGTTAGCCAACTTCTACATAATTATGTACATGTATAGTGAATATGGTCACAAAATTACAAATGTATTACGAGGACTTTCAACTGTAAAACAGTTCCAATGATGAAGTAATGACTGACCGAAACCCTAAAGTCGCTCTAAAAGAATATTAGTGTAAGTCTATAATAATTTTACAGGTACATGCTAATCTCAAAAGCATTCAGAATCAAGTGCTAGAGAGCGAGAAAACCGGAGGTATCCCCTCGAGAAAGCGACAAGTCAGTTGTACCTAAAACTTTACTAACCCCATTTTCCACGGGTACGGTCTTATCGAAGAATTATAAATATGATTTTAGCGAAATCATTTACCGTCGCTGAAAACTGTGAAAAGCCTATTTCCGACTTCCCCATGGAGATGGAGGGAAATAAAACTTAAAATGCTTGTAATGAAAGAATAGGCTTATTTTCGGTAGGGCAGTGTGAGGTGGATTAGTTACGCGACAGGCACATTCGTTATGTGAGTCGGGACGTTAGCGTTCACCGGAGGAGATAACGTGTGGAGTTCCACAGGGGTCGGTTTTAGGCCCTCTTGTGAGACCTTGCATACGATGTGGTCCTGCGTGTCTACCTCCCATAGGCGTAAATATTATTTGCAGACGATACCCTGGTGTTGGTCGTTTGATCCACATTCGAAGAGTCCACATTCGAAGAGACCACATTCAGCTTTCTGAGTTTAGTGTGGTATAAGTCCTGGTTTCGATCCGCGAGCTGGGTTTGGAGATAGCGCCTCATAAAACTGAGGCGACCTGGTTTTACAAACTGCCGCCGACTAGAGAGCCATCCAGCTCATCAGTGACAGTTGGAAATGCGAAAGGTGGGTCAATATATAAAGTATCATGGCCTAACTCTGCGGTCGGTGGGGCTTCGAAGAGCACTTGGAGAGCCTGGTACCCCGTGTTGGGAGAGCATAAGCATTGGAAGCCGTCCTACCACACTTTGAAGTCTGGCTGAAAAGAAGGGAGCGCCTCTCTGACTGACTCAGTCAGGTGGTGACTGGGTACTGTTGCTTCGGTGAGAAACTAAATATATATATTGCGGAGGCGTGAAGAGTGTCCAGCGTGGGCCACTGAGCGACGAGTCCTAGTCGCCAGGATCGGGTAGGATCTGTCTCTACCGGCAGTAGTGAGAGCTATGCAGGCAGAGCCAGAAAACTGGAAGAAAGTTGCCTCCTTCCGTAAGACCGTAACTGGACAATTACGGTCTTACACCATTTGGTGGTTAAACCATTGGGTGGCCAGCTTTATAACAATATGGTACAAACAAGGAAACAATTTATGGTGTCAAGACAACCAGGAACAAATAGTGATGGACAAGATAGCTTGCCTTCACAGTAAAAATAAGTTTTAAGAGCTTCTGGAAGAGTACCAATAACTTAAACCATAGATCTAGCTTTCCTGTCAGCGTTGATGGTTTAACTGACACTGCCGAGATCTCGAACCTATTTAAAGATTTGATTACTGTGAAATCTCCTCTGGGCCCGTCGTCTGCTGGCGGTGATCAAGTGCGTCTTCTATCACAAGACATTTCAATTAGGTTCTCAGCAAAGGAAGTAAAGAATGTAATAGTACGTATGAAGCATGGAAAGTCCCCGGGACACGACGGGCTCAGTGTGGAACACTTAAAGCACGCGGGTATTCATCTGCCCAGAGTTCTAGCACTGTTCTTTAACTGTTGTGTATCGCATGCTTATCTGCCAAAGGATATGATGAGAACTATTGTCGTTCCAATTGTGAAAAATAAAACCAGTGACATATCGGACAAAGGGAACTATAGGCCAATCTCTTTAGCTACGATTGTAGCTAAAGTATTTGATTGTCTGTTGAATAAAGTTTTGAAAAACCATATCAAATTGCACGATGCGCAACATGGCTTTAGGGAGGGCCTATCTACTGAGACGGCAGTTTTGTGTTTTAAAAAGACTGTAAATTATTATACAGGCAATCAAACTCCTGTTTTTGCCTGTTTCTTAGATCAAAGGCATTTGACATAGTGTCTTATGACAAGTTGTGGTCTAAGCTCTGTGACGCTAATGTACCTACCTAACGAGGTGATACATATTTTTAAATATTGGTACTCGCATCAAGTTAATTGTGTTAGGTGAGCAAATGTCCTGTCAGATGAGTATGTTATGGAATGTGGAGTTAGGCAGGGTGGGTTAACATCCCCCATCCTGTTTAATTTATATATAAATGACCTCATTGTCGAGCTCAGTATTCTGCATGCCGGCTGTTACATAGATGGGGTTGCTTTTAATAACATTAGTTACGCCGATGACATGGCGCTGCTGAGTCCGTCTATGGCTGGCCTTAAAAAGTTGTTGAGAGTTTGTGAGTGTTATGCCGAGGGCCACGGTTTGAGATATAACACGAATAAGAGTGAGTCACTCATCTTTAAAGCGGGTCTCAAGTCTGCTGAGAGCTACCCAACTGTCTATTTAAACGGTAGTGTCTTAAACCGTGTTCGTCAATTTAAATACCTTGGGCATATTGTGACAGAGGATTTGAAGGACAATCTGGACGTGGACAGGGAGCGAAGAACGTTGGCGGTGAGATGTAATATGTTGATACGGAGGTTCTCACGCTGCACGAGTTCAATTAAAATCACCCATTTCAGCGCATACTGTCAAGTATTTTACCCGTGTAGCCTTTGGACTAACTACACTCTGAAAGCCGTTGATGCTCTTCCCGTCCAGTACAACAATGCATTCAGGATGCTGTTGGGGCTGCCTCGCTTCTGTAGTGCCTTAGGGATATTCACGGATGCCCAGACTGACGGCTTCGCTGCGGTCAGGCGCAAGCGAGCAGCATCTTTGTTGCGCAGGGTGCGAGCCAGTACCAACGGCCACCTGAGTGTCATTGCCAATAAGCTGGATTGTCCTATTATCTGGTCCTTAAGCCAACTACATGCTCCTGTAAATACTGTCTACTAATATAGTTGTTAAGTTTTTTGTGTTACTAACATCTGGTATTTCTGTTGTGTTGTTTTTAATAATGTTGTGTAAATGCTGTATGTGTTACCTATGGAAGGAAAGGTCCGAAATAAAAGTTTATTATTATTATCATCATTATCATCCAATGCAGATGGGACTTTGGAATCACGGGCGCTAAGAGTGGGGACTCTTCTCGCTCATCTAGTGATTCCAAGGAAGACGGTGGCACAGTGATCACGGGCTGCCGTGCACAATGAGGCCCCGTTGTACTGATGTGCCCGATTCCGGAGTGGTCTTTTAAGAGGTAACGGCGCCCCTTCGATACGGTCGATATGCCCTTTGGGTGACTAAGCTTTCTGGTGAAGCGCATTGTGAGCTGTGTGTACGTTACCCCAGCAGGAAAGTTGCACGTAGAGCGATATGAGTGGAACGTATAATTAGTGCGTAATATGCTGTAAATGTGCGCCGCATATAAAATTAGTGCGTGTTGTAGTTTCGGAAAAAAATGGAAAAAACGATTCCTGCTGGAGTAACGTTACCCCAGCAAGAAAATTTTGAAAAACTAGTTGGAGAGAGAAATATAGTATATGAGCAGATAGATTATGCTTGTGCAAAGATGTGCCTCGAAAATATAATTGGTGCGTCTTCAGGTTTTCGAGATATTGCGTTTCCTGCTGGAGTAACGTTTTGCAGAATCGTGTAAGTATCTCTAAAACCATTGTATGTGCGGCTGTACTATAAAGATACACGGATAGCTCTTGATATGTGCGTAAATGTGACAGAATTAGATTTATTGAAATATTTATAATTTTCGAGCAATCACACTTTTTTGAAAAATCTAAAAAATATCACTGCGCTTTAATGAGAAAACAAATAAGCTCTCTGAAAACGGTATTCACTCCTGCTAGACGTTTACTATAACCATAAAACAGTACCAAAGGCGCACATACATGCTTTATTGAATAATATTGCTAAAAGTCGAGAAGACCGTGCCTTAAGTTTAACGTCAACATACAAGAAACTGGCTCAATCCAAGATGTGTAGATGTACATAAAAAATTAGTGCGTCTCATCAAGTAACATATAGTGAAAATTCAGCTTCGAATGTTTCGTACATAAGAAAATATAATCAAAAAACCAAACATGTAGATAACGGCTGGCTACCCGACCAAATTCGAATGACCACAAAAAAGCGAAGGATTAGTACATGCACATGACCTTCTTAACTTTATTCATGACTAAATTGAAACGTGATGTGCCTCAGTACACTGAAGTAGAAAAGAAGTAACAAACATGCACACACACTCATAAACTTTAGCCTTCATAATATTATTATGATGTTGTATGTGTGGGATAATAACCTACGTGCTATTTCAATAAAGCTGGTCAAAATTTAGTGACACGACATAACCCTAACACGGGTTTTTAAATATTTAAATAGGTATTATTCCACAGTCAGATGATAATGTTTTTTTTAGTATTTTACAATGATTATGATTTCATGCATAGAGGATAAATATGTTGTTATGTTATTATATATTAAATTATCATTTGTGCATAAATATTAATGAAAAAAGGTACAAATAACCTGTTAACTTTAACAATTAAAATTAAAGAAATAAAAATAATAAGTTCCACATCAACAAGCTCTCTCATTTGATAGGGTCACAAGGTACATTTAATATATATTTAAGTAGCTAGAGCTGTTGCCCGCAACTGCATTCGCGTGAAGTTTAAGAACATGTCTTCTTTTCTAGGGCAATCATGTAAAAAATGTTATCCATTTGCAAGACTTCCTCTCTCCCCCCCCTCCCCCAAAAATTAAGCTGTGTGTCCCTAGAATTATTTCCCATTCCATTAGAGAAAATAAAAAAGTGACTTAGGCTATATACTCGTATATCCCAGTAAAAGTCCCGTCAAAATTTGTACACCCAGACAAATCCGGTAGGACGAGGAGCAATTTTTTAAAAAGGAAACCTATGGTCCTAGAACATGAACGGCAACTGGAGAACGTAGCTGGCATGGTTTTATTCTGTAAAAGTCTGACACGCCTTCTCACTCCACCCTAGAGCGAGAGAAGTCGTTACATGATTTCCCAAATAGAAAAAAAAATTAGTTGCTTTTTTGTTATTGGTATCGAAATCCATGTGATATAGTAAGTAAAAAATTGTTATTTTGATTTAAGAAACAGACATTATACCTATTATTATTAAAATTTGGTCGTATTATTATTGCTAACAAACCATTGAACGCGACTGTACGGACAATAACTAAGGCTTAACCTGTTCAATAAAGAAGGTCATGTGCATGTACTAATCCGTCGCTTTTTTGTGGTCATTCGAATTTGGTCGGGTAGCCAGCCGTTATCTACATGTTTGGTTTTTTGATTATATTTTCTTATGTACGAAACATTCGAAGCTG
Organism: Mythimna pallens; assembly: GCA_961205895.1. Taxonomy (NCBI): domain Eukaryota; kingdom Metazoa; phylum Arthropoda; class Insecta; order Lepidoptera; family Noctuidae; genus Mythimna; species Mythimna pallens. Next base: position 13,527,838 of record OY540834.1, on the reverse strand, counting down.
AATTTTCACTATATGTTACTTGATGAGACGCACTAATTTTTTATGTACATCTACACATCTTGGATTGAGCCAGTTTCTTGTATGTTGACGTTAAACTTAAGGCACGGTCTTCTCGACTTTTAGCAATATTATTCAATAACGCATGTATGTGCGCCTTTGGTACTGTTTTATAGTTATAGTAAACGTCTAGCAGGAGTGAATACCGTTTTCAGAGAGCTTATTTGTTTTCTCATTAAAGCGCAGTGATATTTTTTAGATTTTTCAAAAAAGTGTGATTGCTCGAAAATTATAAATATTTCAATAAATCTAATTCTGTCACATTTACGCACATATCAAGAGCTATCCGTGTATCTTTATAGTACAGCCGCACATACAATGGTTTTAGAGATACACGATTCTGCAAAACGTTACTCCAGCAGGAAACGCAATATCTCGAAAACCTGAAGACGCACCAATTATATTTTCGGGGCACATCTTTGCACAAGCATAATCTATCTGCTCATATACAATATTTCTCTCTCCAACTAGTTTTTCAAAATTTTCTTGCTGGGGTAACGTTACTCCAGCAAGAATCGTTTTTTCCATTTTTTTCCGAAACTACAACACGCACTAATTTTATATGCGGCGCACATTTACAGCAGATTACGCACTAATTATACGTTCCACTCATATCGCTCTACGTGCAACTTTCCTGCTGGGGTAACGTACTCGTGAGCTGTCACGTTCAAATTGCAAAATAACTTTAATTTCTGAAGTCGGAGTTAATTAACGAAGAGACAAAACTATTATAGAAACACCGACTTCCGAAATTAAAGTTATTTTGCACTGTTTCAGTGTTTTTTAGGGTTTCATACCTCAAAGTAAAAAACAGAACCAAGACATGATGACTTTGTTGTCCGTCCGTCTGTCTGTCAAGACCCTTCATTTCGGGAACAAGTGGAGGTATCGAGTTGAAATTTTAACCATATACTCAGGTCTGCGGTCCCTTGAAGCTGTGAAAAAATCAAACTTCTAAATTAACTAAAAAAAGATACGATGCGTTTATGTCGCGAAAAACGTATATTTCGACACTCTCAAGGGAATCAAAATTCATAGTGGACTTCCCGTTGACCTAGAATCTTGAAATTTGGCATGAAGCAAGGGCTTATAGCCCAAGTATAGGAAAAAATCTGAAAACTGTTTAGCGATTCGGACAAATCTTCTTAATTCGGGAATTGAACTGTTTTCATAGGTCACTTTGTACGGAACCCTTAGTGCGCGAGTCCGACTCACACTTGCCCGGTTCATTTTTACATTGAAATCGGTTGTATTATTTTTTGTAAAAAGTTTTTTATATTACTTTTTAGTTATAGTACCAAACTTAAATACCTTATTACCAGATTGCATCTCATGACAACGGTTAGGTTACATTAATTTATTACAGAATTCCGGTACCTAACTTCCAGCTTAATAATCAGAGCAGTTCGATTTTTTCTTACCTCTTCTTTCAGTCAGTCATCGACTACACGAATAAACAAAGCAATTTTACTTGTTACGATAGTTCTGCTGTGATCCAATGAGGAGTTCTGTCCCATATCTTCGAAGTTCATGATTAGATCATAACAATATTTCTATGCGATCAACTTGGAAGCATAACCTTTCAATCAAAAAAATAATTTTCAAAATCGGTCCACAATTGACCGATAAATCGGTGAACATCCATAAAAAATACATACAACCAAAGATAGAACTTCCTTCTTTTTGAAATCGGTTAAAAAGGAGCGAAATGAGGCACGTTTATTGTTTTAGTAACAGTGGTAAAGTCAAATTTTGAATGTCAAAGAGTGACCGATATTTTACACGACAATATCATTATCATAAATCTACCCGTTCGATGTAGGCAGTTTAACACCGCTCGTTTTAATATTAAGGATCCAAAAGTGTTGAAATAAAATCCAAAACTGAGATTATAACTAGTTTATCTCATCTCAGTATATCTTAATCTGATAGACAAGATGACGTGTGCAGTGAAATAACATATCAATTACAGTAAGATGTGTTAGGATGCTATTAATAATTTAAAATCACATTGTTAATTGTATGCTATACACAATAACTAATCATTAATCAGATCATTTTGTTTCCATATCTCTTAAATGGAGTACAATTAAATTGCCTTCATATACTTTTGATACTTACATAGATACTTATACAATAATAGCATCATAAAGTGAGACCTTAAATAAAACATAGGTAGGTGAAACATTATCTGCCTGCAGATCATGCGTTCTATATTAACAAAGATACATAGATTTTATACATGGCAGGCACAATCAGAGGGACTTCGTGCAGGTTTCTTGGGCGTGCTAAGTCTTTTTGAAGTGCCAGTGCCATATTGAATGCCAGAACCTATCCTCTCTGGGTCTAACTCTCCGGTTTCAATTTTAGCCAAAATGGTTTTCGAACATTTTAAGAAAGCTTCTTCTACATTTTCTCCTGTTTTAGCACTGGTCTCGAGAAACATGAGTTCTGGAAAAAAAAAAGTAAGTTAGAGATAAAAAAAGTGTTAAATTGTTAAAAACCGGGCTATTGGGCTATTGAGCTGTGCCTACCATTTTCTTGGGCGAATTGACTAGCTTCTGTGAATGTGACCTCTCTTGATTCTTCCATATCCTTTTTGTTTCCCACTAGTAAGATTACTATATTAGGGCTTGCTAGAGTTCTGGCATCTCGAAGCCAATTTGAGAGTGCGTTAAAAGAATCCCGAGATGTAATGTCGTACACTAGCAGGGCTCCAGCTGCCCCACGGTAATATGAACGGGTGACTGAACGAAATCTTTCTTGTCCTGCAGTGTCCCATATCTGTAGTTTAGTAGACTTTCCGCCTATGTTTACAATTTTAGACCCAAACTCAACTCCAATTGTGTGACATCTATCTTCCTTAACTGGAAAAATAGAAAAAAATATAATAATAATAACATATTGTCATAAATGAGACATTGAAATCTTACCACACTGTTATAGTGTGGTAAGATTTCAATGTCTGAGTGTTATTGATCCTTTTTTTAGAGCTTGAAGATATAGTATGACGCAGTTTTGTCGTTAAAAAAAAAGAGATCTAATGGTTTCGAGCACTTTGTTATATTTATCATACTATAGTCTTTTATAGGGCTTCCAATTTCAAAAATTCGAGATCTCGGTAGTCCGAGGTGTCGTGCCATAATCTATCTAATCTCGTGCAATGTGAAATTACAAGCTCGATAGCTGTCTCACAGACATCTCACGTTCATAGTTTTGGTGGATGACACTCTAGAATTCTATAGGGCGACAGGCAATTAGTGTACGATACTTAAACACGTGATTGTGCTCATAATAACAAACAATTTTTATTATGGGAGCAAAGCCAAAATCACGAAAAATATTTCAGCTGTTCAGTACATTAGGCAAACATAAATGTAATGAACAGCTGACTTTTTTTCGCGATTTCAAGTTAGTTCCCATAGTAAAAGTTGTTGATTATCATGAGCACAATCACGTGTTTAAGTATCGAAGCCAGTCACCCTATATATAGTAATATGTTATATTTTCATTGGTCGTAGAGTTTGAACTTAGTTTCGAGGAAGCCTAGAGATCAAGCCAACAAAAAGTCAAAGAAATCCATAGCAAACACTATAACTTTACGACCAGAACAGTACGTGAAAATATTGAACCGCCTCGCTTAATGTCGCTATAGGAAATCAATAAATCTGACTTGTGTGTCCGAAAAAAATACGATTACTCTGTCAAAAAAACTATCTTGACAGTGTCGACATAAACGTTTTTTGCGACATAAACGGCCGTAGTTTTTTTTTTTCGTTAATTTAGAAGGTTGATTTTTTCACAGCTTCAAGGGACCGCAGACTTGAGTACCTATATGGTTTTAATTTGGAACCATAAAAATACCAGTTTATCATTTATAAATCTCGTGTCACAGTGTTTGTTATCGAACTCCTCCGAAATGCCTAAACCGATATCTATGATTTTTTGTATTGTCATACACTAGCAGTTAGTTAGGTCTGAAAATAAGTCGTTATTCGTTAAGTCTTTTCACCCTCCTACCCAAACCCCCCCATTTTTATCAGGATTGTTCTTTGATAATCTATTTGGCAGAACAACGTTTGCCGCGTCAACTATTATATATATAAAAATAGTAACAGAGAAAACAATATCAAAATTATAGAGATGTTACATCTCTATAATTTTGATATTGTTTTCTAAATAAGTATAACTGTCTCTCTAGTCAAAACGCCATTTTCTAATACGGCCGTATGGGCATTGAAAAAATTTGACGTCAAAAACCATGTCGGACTTCTCTTTCTTATCAGCAGCTTTGAAACTTTATCACTTCGTTGTTGATGAAGATAATTATATCATAAATTCATTCATATTTGTTTGTTAAAGCTAAAAATGATAAAGCAACTAAAAAAAGGTGCATGCATATTGCATAATATTCTCTATTTTGTACAAATTCCATGATATTAGGGTTATCAATTCGTGCATATATTTTATTGCATTATTTTTACTTTGAGTGTTTGTACCAGGTGGTTCCATTTAAACTTGGTGAAAATCTGATGAACCACTTGAGAGATAAACGATGTAACAAATCAGTAATAATAGCAAATCTTCTGAGATTGCTGCAATCACATGTCTGTTTATTGTTAACACCATTTCATAACGTAACATGACACCAGTATGTTCTATATGCGTATCGCATATATATAACGTTCACGATGATAAACCCAATTTTTTTTTTTCAATAATTAGGTATGTTCAATTTTGGTGTTATTGGGGTTATCAATTCGCTCGTACTAGAGATGGGCCAAATCCATGAAAATTTTCAAACTTTAAAATTTTTCGGAAATATTTCAATTAAGTACCTAGAGGGAATAATATTTTTTTTGAAGTACTTGAAATGTATTCTAAATAAACCAATTTTGTTATTTAAAGCGTGTAATTGCTTAAATATCAACAATGGAGTGAAATCAACAAAAAAAATAAGTATAAACCGGACCCATATAGAAAAAACCGGGCAAGTGCGAGTCAGACTCGCGCAATGAGGGTTCCGGATAAACTTACCTATGAAAACAGTCCAATTCCGGAATTGAGTTACGAAGATTTTTTCGAATCACAAAAAAACCTTATTTTTTGGGATGTAACTACAAATTTACAGTTTTCAGATTTTTTCCTATAAGTACTTGTATTATGAGACCTTGCTTCATGCCAAATTTCAGGTTTCTCAGTCAACGGAAAGTTCCCTATGAATTTCGATTCCCGTACTTTGTTTTTTTTTACAGCTTCAAGGGACAGCAGACCTGAATATATGGTTTTAATTTCAAATCGATACCTCTGAGCGTCCCCGAAATAGAAGTTTTTGACAGACAGACGGACAACAAAGTAATCCTATCACGGTTCCGTTGCTTCCTTTTGAGGTATGGAACCCTAAAAATAGTAAAATCCTATCGGAAACTCGTGGGATAGCTACTGGTCTATGAAGACGATAATGAAGGGAGATTTACCGATCTTTCTGAGGTACTCATCGATATGTGTAAACCTAAGCCGCCAGTCCTGAGCAGGACCGGTCGCTCACGGAGTTGCAAAATTCTTGCCTAGGACATTGCCCATGAGCAATGGAGCGCAGCATTCTGGGTGTCAAAAGAGCTGACCGAATAAGAAACGCCACTCTGCACAAAAGCAGTCATGATCATAGACATAGGGGGTTACCATGACGTTCAAAGTAAGATTGTTTCATTCTTATTTCGGTGTGGGTAAGAGACAGAGCTATACAGGTTGTCTAGCGCCATCTCTTACCCACACTAGAAATAAGAATGAGACAATCTTACTTTAAATGTCATGGAGGTCATACTCGTAAGAAAAAAGGCTGTCTAGATAAAATGGGATTACGTCACGTGGGAGTCACGTCAGCTGCATGCACATTGACCACTGAGAATAATTCTCCACAAAGTGGGTGTCTGAGGATGGACTACGCCGCCAAGGCCAACTTGTGAAGAGGTGGCGGGACGACCTAGACGTCTACTGCAAGGGCTGGTTCGAGGTGGCTCGAAAAAGGAATATCTGGAAGAATTTGCTCTCCTAAATATTTCCACAACGACCGGTCCTGTGAGTGTCGCATCTATCGGATTCCTGCGACTCTCACCTGGCCATCGGTCCACATTCTGCCTATCAACTCTGCGTTTTCCAGTACGTGGTTGCCACGCCAGAACCTTTCGGCCTTATTGACCATCTGTTCTGCGAGCAATGTGCCCCGCCTATTGTCACAAGGCGATTCTTCAGGCTATGTCGGTCACTTTAGCAGATACTATTGCAGAAAATTTCATTTTTGATTCGATTACGCAGCATAGCCATTTCCTTTGCCCTTTAAACCTTCTGATGAGGCCCACTGTGAGCGACCACATTTTAAAGCCATTATGTCATTACTGACAATACGCACTGGTCATAAAGCTTTAAGACTTTCGTCTTGAGACACTGTGATATGTCGAACAATACTACTTAGTTTTCCGAACGCTGCGGGTTCTCGAAGTTAGACCTACTTCACCGGACCGTCTGTCCCACAACAAGACAACATCAAGTGTAATCTCCTTGTTTACCACGACTTTGGTTTTGTCCATGTTCATCGTTAGGCCCACTATTTCGGAAGTTGAGCATTGTACTTAGCTCCTTTATGTCAGTCTGTCATGACTACTATATTGTAAGTAAATCGAAGGCGAGTGATGTACTCGCCATTAACGTTAATGCCTAATTCTCTCCAAGTCCAGAACTTTTAAAACATCCTTCATTGCGACCGTGAAACGTTTCGAGGTCTGATCCTGAGACTTCGGGACTGGCATGGTAGTGTTTTCGTTCAAAAACGTTAGTGCTACGATGTACAGATAGTCAATGGTGGAGAGACTGCAGTATAGCCCAAGTCTCGATCGTATCAATGACTTTCTCATAGAACACAAAAATTAAGCAGAGAGGCAGGTTATACTCGTCGGTCTGTTGTGTTGAATGTGCGGTCTACAGTATTGAATGTTGATATCATTTCGGTTTTCGGTTTGTTCGAGAGACTGGAAGTCATCAAACCTGCGCGCGAAACGGTTAATGATGACTCTGGGAAACAACTTGTAGAGACGTGACTCAGAGGCATGTAATTCTTCTTAAGCAGGGCACTGTCGCCCTAAAGAGTACTACCACACCTCTATTCCAGGCCTAGGGCGCTTTGGCAGCAGTTGAAAAGGCTGAATAAAAAAAACAACAATTTCCAATTCAATTTTTTTTAGTTAGAGTAATTCGCTAAAATAATGACCTATAAGTAATAGAATAAAACGTATTTATTTAGATAAAACTTGAATAAAATAATGAACGTTATGTTAATTATGCATAAAATCACACTTTAGTTCAGATTTTAATAGAACAAAATATTTTTCACTCAATTTGAAATTTTTCACGCCAAAGTGAAATTTTTCATATTTTTCACATATATTTTTCGTTTCAATGGAAATGAAAAAAAATATGCCCATCACTAGGTCGTACCTTTTTTGTTTATGGATCGATATCTACTGATGATTCTTTTTGGGTTAAATTATTATAATTTGGTGATACTTACATTACTTACTTAGACATTGTAAATTTAATAAATATGACAAAATTTTCAATAATATAGGCAACTTACCAGAGAACTTGCTCACTGTTTACCTAGTTTTACACTGTTTAGCTGTGGGGTGCCAAAACTTAAAAATGAAAAATAAAAAAGTTCTTACAAAAAATATATCCTACTTCAAATATAAAACACTAAAAATTGCAAAATAACTATTGGAGTTCGGAAGTCAGTGTCAAAAAACCAGAAACATTTTTTATTCCAGACTTTTGGGAATTATGTGTGCCACGTCAACGTAAAAAAAACTGGGCAAGTGCGAGTCGGACTCACGCACTGAGGGTTCCGTACAAACTTATTTACATGTAAATAGTTCAATTCCAGAATATGTTTCGATGATTTTTCCGAATCGCAAAAAAATGTTTATTTTTTTGCGACATAACAAAATTGAACTGTTTTTACATTTATTCTTATTTCAGGATTCTTGGTCAACGGGAAGTACCCTATGAATTTTGATTCTCGAGTGTCGAGATAAACTTTTTTTGCGACATAAACGCACGTAGCTTTTTTTTTGGTAACTTAGAAGGTTGATTTTTTCAGAACTTCAAGGGGCCACAAACTTGAGCATATGGTTTAAATTTTAACTCGATACCTCCACGCGTTCCTGAGATAAAGGGTCTTGACAGACAGATAGGTTCAGTTTTTTCCTTTTGAGGTACGAAACTCTAAAAATATTATACTCGTAGATTTGGTTAAATTACTTTTAATTGAGTAGCTTGTACAAATTTATAGATGTGATTGCCTTTTTTAAATAAAAAAAAAAAAAAAATCCTATATTATTTATTTCTATACATAGGAACAAATATTGGAATCCTGTAGGTATGTAAATATCCAGGTATAAGTAGGTATGTAATTGTCCATAATGATTGAGGATAAACTGCGTCATTAGAAGCCCTAGTCTTTTTACCTTGAAGTGCCTACATCATTTATCATTTAAGTATTTCATAAATGTTTTGGATGTCACAGTGAACTATGTCAATGTTTTGAATATCACAAAGATAGAAACTAAAACTACTAACTGTATTTGAGTACGGGGAAAATAACATACTGTAGGTAAAGATGATCAAGATGCATGTGAAAAAGTATAATTAAGCAAAATGTTTTTTTTGTTTTTGTAGTGTGCCAAAAATATAAAGTATGTGTGATGTTACAATACATGCTTAAACCCTTTTCAGCACACAAACACAACAAGAGAAACATCAAAGACTTATTAGTAAACACACAACTTGCTTAGTTAACAACAATTTGCAATTACTTCTGCAAACCAAAGTAACTGCAAGTAAATCATATTAATTTATTAAACGCATTGTCTTTCTATTGTGTTTCTAATTACGGTATTCAGAACGTTAATTAAATTACCATGTGCAACTTCTTACAGTCAAACTATAAAGTAGATAACATCCGAATACTATTTTAATATTATATCTATGGCAATAATAACTCATAGTTCCACTGCTTTAAAAATATATAGAACTAGTTTATCTGACCCATCACAGTCCTAATGAAAGCCACTTTTCTATCAGAACTGTCACTTTTGTCGGGCCACCTAAGCTCACTGCACTACATGGTAAAACCAGTATATCGAACAGCAGGTATTATGCTTGATATGATATTTAATACCTACCAGTTTGTCTAAATTGGCCCCTGAAGTGGTGGAGATAGTATTAGACTTAACACACACAGCATATAAAATTAACACCAACCTTAAAACATGCCATGTAGAAGAATACCAATACTTTTTAATTAACAACACATTTTTGGTGTTGGAGCAGGATTTTAAACGGCAGTAACTTCAAAATTAAATCTAGTTGTTTCAATGTACAAGCATTGCATGTACAAATACATTCATTTATTAATTCAATAAGCATGTCTTGCATAATAATTCATTTTCTAATATGAGTATGATTATTAGTTCATGCATTTAATAAAAATTTCAAAGCTAATTAACATTAACTCAATTCTACAATCTACAATGATTATGGCTTTTACTTACATTTGTTTCCTATGAAATTATTGAGAAGGCTTGACTTTCCTGTACCAGCGCTCCCAATTACCAGAAATTTGAACAGATATTCTGCAATTTAAAGGTGAATTTGTAAATATATTTAATTTATACCAGAAAATACACAAACAAGAAGATGGTAACAACAAAATACAGTACCATAAGATTCAGACATCGTGTATGTTCATATGGTAATAAATACTATGATGTTTTCGTTCTAGTATACACAATTTTATAATTTACACGTCTATTAGCTGAAATTTTAACAACAGATATAAGAATAACTGCGAAGTTTCACAATAATTCTTCTTTCACAACATACTTGGTTTCAATTTATTATCCTTACACGAACGTCATATAAAAAGGTACTCTGTACCACAGACTAGTGAGGGATACTGTGATGAACGTCGAATGAAATGAATCACAAAATGAATGAATGAACTGTTTTTTTATTTACCCCTAAGCGAAGGCTGTAATCTTCCATCTATATTACCTAGTCTGACGCCGAATACAAATTATCGAGGACGAAAACGTCAGACTTGATTTTCGGTTCCTTGAAATTGTTGGTTCGTTATTGTATGTATTATGTTATGTATCTCGTTTGTGCTATTTAAGAAGTTTATGTCAGCAGTGGACATTTACTATCTCTCTATCTAGTCTCTTTGGAGTGGACTGCTGTAGACTAATGATGATGATGAATGGCACATTCCAGGGCTCATGCTCATTTGATGACTTAAAAAAGTGGCAAAGTGTGAGAATAGAAATGCACACTGATCGACATTTAGATGGCTAAACTTTCCTTTATGGACCGTCGATTTGGAAGTTCATTTTTTTATTGTAGATAGTACTCATAAACAGAAAGCTCTTTGCAAAATATTAAGTTGCGCAAACTTACCGTTTACGAGATATAATTCTCCAAAGTTCCATAAAAATTGTAAATTAATATGCCATTTAGGTTAGATAAATTGTCATTGTAGATGTCAAAGTTGACGTTTCACGTTTCGTTAAGCGTCCACGCTTGTTTGTGGTTTGTTTCATTCAATTTTGTCATATATTTTTTTAAATATAATTTTATTTTTACGTATTAAATTACGTATGTAATTAATGTGCACAAAAACCATGCAGTAACAAGCAATTATATACATTGACTATTTACATAAAAAATGCGAAATATTTGTTTTCACTGAGTAACGGAACGGAACATGAAGCGAGACCATTTTGTTTTATATTCGTCATGACGTCATGTCAGTCATCGTCTGTTTGTTTTTGTTGCCCTTGCAAGTTGCGTTGGTATGACTGTGTTAGTGAATCATTTGGGTTAGGTTAGGTTAGAACTGTGACCAGATCCCCATTTAATGTTAGTGAATCATTTGGATTAGGTTAGGTTAGAACTGTGACCAACAACGCCAAATCCCTTTCTAATGTTAAAAACCATTATAATTTAGGCCCAAACCGCCCTATAAATCGATGGAAATTAGTGTTCTAACTTAACCTAACCTCAAACTTCAAACATGGATATCTCCATAACCATGGGGTTTTGCGGGGTGGGGATAATACAGGGATGTAGCCCTCCCTCCCCACTACTCCCCGACCCTTAAATCGATGTAAATTATTGTTTTAACCTAACCTAACCTCAAACTTTAAACATGAATATCTTCATAACCATGGGTTTGCGCGGGTTGGGAATGGTACAGGGGGGTAGCCCTCCCTTCCCCCCTCCCCTCCCTCTCCACCCCGACCCTTAAATCAACGGTCCATAAAGGAAACTTTAACCAAATTCGATAACACACAATTTATTTTATTCAAATTTTTAAGATTCCAGGGAAGTGCTTATTGAAAGACTCTTCACCGCCTATTTCACCGCCCACATGTGGTTGCACTACTCCACAAATGATTGGATCTGTGCTTTGTATAACATTCGATGTTGTCCTGGTGTGAAGCGCCGTTAGTGCCGTCAGCACCGGATTGAGCCGGCGTGGGACCTGTAGCAAATTATACCAAGGGGCTCCTACTACTGATTAATTTATTAGTATGATACTAATTAATTCAGTACTTTTAGAAATACCTAGATGATGATCGTTTTTTTTTGCAAAATTTAAAAAAAACCGAATTAATCTCGGAAATTATGCTTAGGACATTTTAGGTTTTCTTCTGATAAATAATACAGAAATAGAGAGCCTTTTCGATCATGATAGCGAAGACTTTTTGTATATTTAAAGAGAAAAGCTGTACAGTTAAGATTTAGTAGGAATAGGATGCAAAATAATATACGCCACAACGGCCGTCCTGTTTATCACGCTTCCATCTGATTCCCGTTAACCTTACTAGGTTATCGGTACCCTTGTTGCGAAGCCTTTCAACACTGCGTCTTCAGGTATCCGATCGCCACTCCAAAACCTTTCAGCCCCATCGACCATCTGTTCTGCGAGCAAAGTCAAAGTCAAAGTCAAATCATTTATTCGCATAATATGGGTAGATATATATGGTACATGAATGTTACATTATACAATATAACAGTAAAGATCCTCATATTCACCATTTCTGGTATGCGAAACTTAAAATAATAATTAAAAGGAATGGTTAGGTACCTATACATACTCTTAACATTTAATTACTTGAAATCACATAATATTAACATAACTAACTATTATTGCACTAATAGGAACATAGTGAGGTGTTACAGTAATTTTCTATTCTTATAACTAAGGTATTCCTGGGTCGTGTAAAAACATTTATCGACTAACCAGGAGTGCAATTTTTTTCGGAATAATGTAATGGGTAAGTCTTTCAGGTCACTCGGTAATTTGTTAAATAATTTAATTGACATGGGATAACAATGTACCCAGCTCACTGCCACTTAAGCTTATCTTCACTCCTGATAGATTCAATCATGCAAGGAAACCCCGAGCACCGAGCTCTTTGGGTACTTAGAACTATCTGATGAGGCGCATTGTGATTAATCACGTTTCAGAGCCACTACGCACTGGCAACATATTTACATAGACACAAAATATGTAGTTCCCTAAAAACCTTGTATAAGCTTATTCTTAGGGTTATTAAGAATAAGCTTATCCGAGGCTTAAGCTACCCCTTCTAAGAATTAGTTGGAACAAGGCTTTTAGACACCTATAATCCCGTGAATTTTAAGATGTATTGCGTAAAAAGTACGATGATGGGGCAATTCTAAGAGATCTTCTATTCTGTAGTTTACTTCGAGGAAAGTCTGAAGTAAAGTAACTATCTCATCACATCTAAAGAAATCAGCTGTATTTAGATTTCACGCAGTATAATTTTGACTTTTTTACGTTCAAGTGCGGGATCTCTGAACGCGCGGGGACCCCAAATGCACGGGGCCTGTAGTATTTGTTACTCTTGCTACATGGTAATCCGCCTCTGAGAGCCGTCTAACCATTGCAAGAATGTCAAGTTTCCTAGCAGCTACCGTAGCTTTGGACTCAATGAACGGCCTAAAATTTAGATTTAAGAAATTTTTAACTCACAAGAACTCAAGGCGTTCGATAGACTCTAAGGATACATTCTAAAAAGCCGGAGCCAAGGTGAACGGGCTCCTTTTGGCAGTGAACGGACAAGCTTGTGTTTTGGCGGCGTTGGATATCTCTGCTAAATAAATAGCACATGTTTAATTATTAAATAAACATGCATCATAGATGTATCGCATACTTATTATTTTCATGAATAAACAAAAGTATCAACTCCTTTTGAGCGGTGTACAGCTAGGATGAACAGCTACAATTTTTTTTAACCTATTGAGTAGCGTAATTAGAGACACAATAGTAAGACAATGACCGATTTAATGAATACGGCCTCCTTTTTGTTGTGCCATGTTTTCCTGGCCAAACTTCTATAAACAATAGTAAATGACTGTTAAATCTAAAATGTCTCAATGAAGAAAAATACCTGTCATTGAAGCTATTTTTCTATGTATATTTCTTCAGGAGTTTTCAATGTTTGTACCGTTCTGGTAATTTGAAATTTCATCTGCTCATTGTCGATATCTCCTAAAAACTATAATACACAGTCTCCTAAAAAGTATAGTACATACAATAATGAGTTATATTGCAATTTGTTCTAAATAATCGAAAAGCTGTTTTACTAGATATTCAAAACACTAACCTATAAACTAAGACTAATAAAAAACCTATAAATAATCTTATTGTATCCAGCCGTCCCATTTTCTCTGAAGATTTCAGATTAATCTCACTTTTTTGGTATTTAAATTTATCAATCATCTTGAAGAGAAGCGTTCTCGTCGAACTAATTATTGTTTTCCGCATTATTATAACTAAATAAACGAAAATAAGATTCACGTAAAAACAAGATGAAAAATGAAACGTCAATTACGTCAATGACATGACACAATTTTGACAGTACTTAAATGCTGCCATATATAAACTATAATAATTCGCTGCTATCTTTCGCTGGCGTCACCACAATTTGTGGTTTCGTTGAAATAAAGTTGGCAACACTTATGTATTGACATTGGCAATGACAGAAATGACATTGAAATGATGAAATCTAATCGGCTACTGAACAAAAATAAATCATCTTTTACGTATTTCTTTTCCTTCTAATAAACTTTTATATTCACTGTAAAATGCTGTGTTCTCTGCGTCACGTACGTTGCTTTTGAATTGGTGTTAAGCTATTTGCAAGTGCCCGTTCATAGAAAATGACTTACTTTATTTTTTACTTTCAGCGAGTTCTGGGAGCGGTTGCTCCTAGGATATTTTTACCAAGAGACAACCAAGTCAGAATGTTTTGGGAGTTTGTAAATATGAGTTTCAATAAGCCTGATATCGACAGAATTAAACAATTCGGCCCAGATCGTACATGTGCTGAATGGGTACTGCGAAATGGTGGCAAAGTAGTCTGGGACGGTGGAAGAAAATTGGCTGATTACAACTTGTTACCTTCAGAAAAACTGGCAGTTCCTAAATTAATAGAAATTGATGGCACAGATTCTTCTATTTCACATTATGGCTTTCCACATCTAAGTAGGTAGTGTTCTGTTGCAGTTCATAGCAGATAAACATTTTTTTGAATTGTCCCACCCAATGAACTTATGCAAAATTTGTATGAAATCAATCTGAACTCTTGTATTAAAATTTTCCAAAAAATACATGTATTCTTCAGGTACAGTAATTCCTACTTTTACAAAGTACATAATGACAAAAAACATCATATACTCTATGACCAGTTTTTAACTAATTTATTTTTAGTTGGGTGCACAAAGCTGAGCAAAGTTATCCTTCATAATGCCAGCTACATTGATGACAGAGCTCTAAAGGGTCTCTCCTATGGATGTGATGTAATCTCACATCTCCAAGTTTCCAAGTGTATGAATGTCACAGATGCAGGATTAAAAGAACTAAAAACTCTTCATAAGCTCGAAACCTTATTGTTGTTTCAATTGGAGAGTGTTGAACATTTAGAAGAATGTAAGCTTATTCTTCAGCAGCATTTGCCCAAGTGTAAAGTACTAGGTTCTAAAGGTAGGCAAGGCAATAAATGATAAACATTGAATATCATCACATAATTGGGATTTTTTATTTCTTCATTACCATTTTTTTTCAGATGGTGTTGAAGTAAATGATAACAAACAATGAAAATACAACTCATCATAAATTGTCTTACATAAATGTAAATTAAATATTTATATAAAATCATTATTTTTGTAAATTAGTTAACATCTATAAATATAAATACAAACTTGAACATTGAGGTAGTATTTCATTATTATAAAGCCAGGTATTCATTAGGCAACATTTTTTAGTAAATACCACTGACCTCTAACTATTTAAAAAGAGGTCAGTGGTAAAGTCAAAGTTTTTTATTTCACATAGGCCTACATGGATGGTCGAGTAACAGGGCAGAATGGAAGAAAAAAACATGTTGTGCCGACCCCAAATAACACGGGACAAGGGCAGGAAGATGATGATAGACCTACATGGGCACTAATAAAACGTCAGAAGCTAGTGCACAGTAAATACTGTTTTTAAAGTGTTTCACAATGCTTCATCATCTCTGGAAACAGTTAATAAACAAAGATAATGAAACATAGTATAAGAAACATGTTGCTGTGTTCCCCACTTCAAATGGAGAGCAAGAGACGAAACACCTAGTAAACATGAAAGTAGTGTGGTCCAACAACCAGGTTTCGGTGCTCTAGAGCTTTATCAACAGCATCATGTACTTTGTGATTCTTCAAACAAAGATAAAATTTAAAAAAAATGGTGCCTTGGTCGACATTGCTGCAGATTTGAATATGTCATGTGCGTGTGTAACTTCTATATGTGAGATAGTTTCGATTCCACCACCTTTTCGTCTTTTTTTGCTTGTGGTGCGAGTACCGAACTGTATTCTGCACATTGTTATGGAAGAAGACTTTTGGCCACAGGGCGTGGTGTTCCGTCGCTTCCGCGGTAGGCATCCCTGCCTGCCTGTAGGGCCCTGCTGGATCCCTACGGTTTGGCTGACACCTCTTTAATGAACGCACACACGACGCGCTATCGACGAACTGGGCTCGGTCCGGACAATAATAATAATAATTTTAATTCAGGTAAACAGTACCCATATCATAAATACTGTATTAATTAACATACATAACTATATCAAATTATTTTGTTAGTAATTATGATTTAAAATATGTTAGTAACACTTCATTTTGCACTATATCGTCTTGGTGCTGTCCTGTGGTATTATAAAAAATAGATAAGTTACCTACTCATACATATGCTATTTCCCAATGAAAGTCCCTTCAACATTTAACCGTTTCGAAGACTTATCCCATATTAAGAAATCCCTTTCTCACAGGAAAATGAAAAGTACCCTAAGTAACTGCTTGTAACATTTGGTGTCCGTCATTGAATGCCCCATCAAAATCGGTCTAGCCATTTCGAATATTAGCTGGATCAAACAGATATATTGCCAAAAATATCAAAATTTACATTTTTGTTAAAAGTATCGAATATACTATATATACATAAATGTATATAAAGTATATTCTTAAAGTAAATAAATGATTTTTTCATATTACAAACAGACACTTGAATTTTATTTAAGGACTTAAAAAAATTAAACACATACATTTACAAACATTACATTACATTAACATTTACTTACTTATTAACATTTGTAAATGTTAATGTAATGCATTAACATTTACATTTGTAAAACCTACTGAATCAACTGCAACATTCGGGACCCATCATATCAGTCCTGACTGTTGCAGTTCCAATACTTTCCGTATTAGAATTTATTATTTGTTTTATTTTATGCGTTGCAATTAATGAAATTAATTGGTTTCTACGCTACTGGATTGAACTTCAGTTTTTATTTAAAGTTATTTTACGC
The DNA here is from genome assembly GCA_961205895.1 of Mythimna pallens. NCBI lineage: Eukaryota > Metazoa > Arthropoda > Insecta > Lepidoptera > Noctuidae > Mythimna > Mythimna pallens. The sequence goes on along the minus strand of OY540834.1, from coordinate 13,510,793 downwards.
AGTCTGGTTTTTTTATTTTCTAGTCACTCTTATGAATTATTGTGTAAGCAGCACAAAGCATCACTACCTACTTCCTACAGGCGACATCTCAGCAACAACGAAAAGGTGATGGATTTGAAACTATCTCTATAGCAGAATTGACGCATGACCTTCATGGATTTGATGGGTCTTTTCAGAATTTCGGCCCAAGCATAATTTTTGTTTAAATTTATCTTTATAATATTTATTTGAAGAATCCATATAGTAATGCTGTTGATAAACTGTATAAGCATCGAAACTTTAATGGACCACACTACTTCTATGTTTATAAACTTGCGCAACACACATCCAGACCTGTTGACTTTTGCTTTTAAACTAGATGTTAATTCGTCTTGCTCTCCATTCGAAGTGGGAAACACGGCAACATGTTTCTTAATTCATTAAATCCCAAGCGAACGTCGGCAATCGCTCTCTCATTGTCTTTCTCAGTCTCATTGTGTCTCTAATTACGGTATTCAAAAGGTAACTATGTTTCATCATTTTTGTTTATAAACTGTTTCTAGAGATGATGAAACATTGTGAAACACTGTTTATAAACTGTTTAAAAACAATGTTTATTGGCATATGTTGCCTAATGAATACCTGGCTTTAATCTCCTATTATTTAATTCCTTTACCCACTGCTTCATTGACATTGTTGTATCCATCACGTTCAAGGAGTTCAGCTAATTCATTTTTAATTTTTGAAACAACTGGTGGTCCATGATAAATCAAAGCAGTGTATATTTGCACAGCACTTGCTCCCGCCAAAATCTTATCATAGGCATCCTGACCTGTGAATACTCCTCCTACTCCTACAATGGGAACTTTGCCTAAAACAACAAAGATTCATTTATTTATGTGTTAAATTCTTTATTAACAAGAATGTCAGATGTTTACAGCAATAATAACTACCTACTTATAGTCATGCACTAAACCTACTGGATAAATTGCATATTGTCTAGGGATAGAAATTCTATTTTGCAAACCTCCACACCCATATGATCACAGAAGTTGGTGAGACAGAACAAATAAATAAACATTATAAACCCACCAGCAGCCCGCCCTAGCTTAAATAATGGGTATTAGACAATAATGGACTCACATACCTTTGGTCATTTTATACATTTGCTTAATCATTTCAGTGGATTTAACAGTAAGTGGTTTTCCACTTAAGCCTCCTGCTTCATTTGGAAACTCAGTATTCTGTAGTTGAGGTCTATCAATTGTAGTATTTGAGATGATCAGGCCATCCACTTTGCTTTCTTTCCTCAAGATTACTGAAACAATCTCGTTCATTTCCTCATTGCTTAGATCTGGAGCAAGTTTTAGAAGTAGTGGAGGATTATTATCAGTCTTTATAGCATTTCTTGCCTTATTAAGTTCTTTTAGAAGTTGGTACAGTTCCTCTTTCTTCTGTAGTGACCTTAGTCCTGGAGTATTAGGACTGTAAAAAAAGTGTTGACAAGTTAGAAGTTACATAGCCATTTGGAGGAATATATTATATGTATGTTTAGGTATTATCAAATGCAAATGTACCTGCTTATATTTATAACAAAATAATCGGCTACATTTGAGAACTTTTTTATTCCTAAAACATAATCCTCGATAGGATTGTCAGATAACTTATTTTTTCCTAAATTGATTCCCAATAACCCTTTATCCAATAGGGACTTTTCTATCATGTCTATTTTCTTATAAACTTCATCATGTCCTTCGCTATTGAAGCCATATCTATTAATAACTGCCATATCTTCAGGTAAACGAAAAACTCTTGGTTTAGGATTTCCAGGCTGTGCTTCTGGTGTGACTGAGCCAATTTCCACAATTGAGAAACCTAATTTTCTCAAACCTATTACGGCATCACCATGCTTATCGAAACCAGCTGCTATTCCGATTGGATTTTTTAATTCATAATCAAGGAATTTTGTTTTCTGAAAAGTTTTAATTTCATAATTTTACAGGTTGAAAAATTATTAATATATTTTTTAAATTATTATTTTACACAGAACTTACTAGTACTTGTGGATCATCAGCTTTTGCAGGAGGAAAGAACCCATATTTTATAGCTGCCACTCCAATTTTGTGTGCCCACTCAGGGTTAAGATATTGACTAAGTGGTTGCAAAACATTAGTATAATAACCATCAAAATCTTTTTTGTAGTATATAAACTGATAAGCTAATGATCCCCCAATAGTAACAGAACATAAAGATTTGAGTTTTTTCTGAAAACAATTAAATTATTATGATGAGATTTTATTCAAATTAAAGTGGTAAAGCAGTTTTTTTTCATTAATATAAACTAGTGCTTGATTGCGATCCCACCTGATGGTAAGCAGTGATGCAATCGTAATCGTTGATGGAGATGTGCATTAGTTTATCAAGAGACTATTCACTCTAACCTTGAAGACAAATTACCAAATTATAATTGGAAAGACCTCAGCATTTAGATCACCGCTGCGAAGGGCTGTGCCCTACAGAGCTGCGGATCTTCACTGATGGATCCAAAACAGGTAACGGTACGGGTGCGGGAGTCTTCTCGGAGGACCTCAACATTCACATAGCCACACCAAATGGTGAATCATAACACGGTGTTCTACGCTGAGTGCTTGGGCATTTCCCTGGCAGCCTCAGCCGTGGCAACCAGGGAAGTTAAGTATCACGCAATATGCATACTCTAAGACATTATGTCTATACTGCAAGCGCTGAACAGCTATACAGTTAACTAAATAAAAAATACTGAACTCAGGTTGTCAAACGAGGTTAAATACCTGGGAGTTACCCTTGACAGTAAGTTAAACTGGAGCTCTCATATAGACAACAAATTAAGCAGGGCTTGCATCACCTTCTGGCAATGCAGGAAAATGATAGGTAAGAGGTGGGGCCTATCCCCCAAAATTATACTCTGGCTGTATTGTGCAGTTATTCGGCCCATGATTACTTACGGCGCTGTGGTGTGGTGGCCCCGCACCAAGCTAGCCACAGCCGTAAACAAACTACAACACATGCAAAGGCTGGCCTGCATGGCTACTACGGGCTGCATGAGGACCACTCCGACCGCAGCGCTCGAAGCCATGCTGGGACTACCCCCACTCCACCTGTTCATACAACAGGAAGCGACGATGGTGGCTGTACGTCTTAAAACACTGGATCTTTGGGGTAAGAGAGAAACACAACACACCGCTCTGCTTACGGAACTCAACGATGAGCTTCCCATAACTAAAGCAGTTAATGACCGGATACCTAAGCAATTTATTTTTGATAAAAAATACAAAATCCAACTGCATGAGGATCACCGCTGCGAAGGGCTGTGCCCTACAGAGCTGCGGATCTTCACTGATGGATCCAAGACAGGTAATGGCACGGGTGCGGGAGTCTTCTCGGAGGATCTCAACATTCATATAGCCACACCATTGGGGACTCATAACACGGTGTTCCAGGCTGAGTGCTTGGGCATTTCCCTGGCAGCCTCAGCCGTCGCAGCCAGGGAAGTTAAGTATCACTCAATACTTATACTCTCGGACAGCATGTCTGTACTGCAAGCGCTGAACAGCTATACAGTTAACTCTGGGCTGATCTACGAGTGTCACCAACGCCTGAACCAGGTGGGTGAGCATAACCAAGTAACCATCCAATGGATCAAAGGACACAGCGATTCCCGAGGCAACGATGCAGCGGATGAACTCGCCAGAAGGGGATCGAATATGTCAGCAATGGGACCTGAGCCAATTGTGCCGTTCCCCTTCGGATACCTACGCAACCTGGTAAGGAAACGAACTAGAGACTTGCATCACAGACTATGGAAAGACCATAGTGAGTGCAGGCAGGCCAAGGAGGCGCTTCCCTCCATCGATGGCCGCTTTACGAAACAGGCCCTGCGACTGACTAAACCTCAGTTGCACATAGTGACGGCAGTAACAACTGGACACGGGACCTTTAATAAGCACCTCTCTGTCATAGGAGTTACAAACAGCCCCCTGTGCAGAGCCTGCATGGAGGAGGACGAGACAGCAGCACATCTGCTTCTGAGCTGCCCTGTTGTCGCTGGATACAGGGCAAAATACTTCGGAAACCCAGGTAACCTCCGCGAAATGGTCAGTGACACCAAGGCGCTGCTGGCCTTCCTGGAGGAGCTGGGATGGCTCGAATGACGCATTTGTCCCACCCGTACGCAAAATACGCGCTTAGTCGTGGAGTTGCGGATACCAGCCCGTTATACTATACTACTATACTATACTACTGCAAGCGCTGAACAGCCGCACAGTTAACTCTGGGCTGATTTACGAGTGTCACCAACGCCTCAACCAGGTGGGTGAAAACAACCAAGTAACCATACAATAGTTCAAAGGACACAGCGATTCCCGAGGCAACAATGCGCGGACGACTCGCCAGAAGGAGATCGAATATGGCAGCAAAAGGACCTGAGCCCATTGTGCCGTTACCCTTCGGATACCTACGCAATCTGGTAAGGAAACGAACTAGAGACCTACATCACAGACTATGGGAAAACCATAGTGAGTGCAGGCAGGCCAAGGAGGCACTTCCCTCCATCGATGGCCGCTTTACGAAACAGGACTTACGACTGCCTTAAACCTCAGTTGCGAAAAGTGACGGCCGTAACAACTGGACACGGGACCTTTAATAAGCACCTCTCTGTCATAGTAGTTACAGACAGCCCACTGTGCAGAGCCTGCATGGAGGAGGACGAGACGGCAGCACATCTGCTTCTAAGCTGCCCAGTTGTCGCTGGATACAGGGCAAAATACTTCGGAAACCCAGGTAACCTCCGCGAAATGGTCAATAACACCAAGGTGCTGCTGGCCTTCCTGGAGGAGCTGGGGTGGATCTTTTTTTTTAATTTTTTTTTTATTCCACAACTATCACACTACGCCGACTAGTCCCAAGCTGAGCAGAGGTTGTGTTATGGGTACTAGACAACTGATAAACATACATAGATATTTTTATAAATAATATAGGAATCGAACCCACGACCTCAGGCATAGCAGTCAGGGCCACTAACCACTAGATCAACAGGCCAGTCAATCGAATGACGCATTTGTCCCACCCGTACGCAAAATACGCGCTTAGTCGTGGAGTTGCGGACACCAGCCCGAAATACAAATACAAAGGCCTCAGCAGGCAAATTGTTCCAGTCCTTCAATGTACGCGGTATAAACGACGAGACGAAACGCTTAGTCTGGACCGTAGAGGTTTCAACAACGTAAGGGTGGTTACTCGCCGTACGTCGGGTTGTCCGATGGTAGAAATGGCGGAAGTCAAGGTTAAGTCATGCAATTACCGCGCACATTCTCCAAAATGCAAACTATGAAACACCGAAAGGCTGGCTACCCTACGCCTGTGCTCAAGACTTTGTAGATTGGAATTAACCAGATCTGGATCACCAATTAGCTTCTTCGCACGCCTTTCCACTAAGTCCAAAGCTACTAGGTGGCATTTTGCCAGTGGCTGCAGTACTACACACAATCGGACCTGTGCTTTGTATACCATTAAAAGCTGTCCCGGTGTGAAACTTTGCAAGAACGCCGAGTTCCCTAGCTACCTTGGCTTCGGACTCAATGAACCGCCCAAAGTTAAGGTCAGAGGAAACTTCAACTCCCAAGAGCTAAAGGCGGTCGGTGTATTCCAGGGATATATTCCGAAAAGCATGAGCCAAGGTGAACGGGTTCCTTTTGGCGGTGAACAGACACGCTTGTGTTTTGACGGCGTTGAATCCCACCAGATTGGTTTCACCCCACTTGGAGACTGCCTTAAGTGAGACAGTCGGACCGGATTAGCTCCGCACTAGCCCGAGCACCTGGCAGGTCTGCATACCCATAGATACCGGGCTTCGGCAGATCGTTGATATGCAGTAGGAAGAGAGTAATCCCCCCCCCCCCCCCCCTGATGAACACCGACATTAGTCGTCATGGGCTCTGCTGAGCATTCATCGACAAAGAAAGAAAGAAACAGCAATCGCTTTCTTCCAGCAATTCTTCTCGAGGGCCTCGATGGCCTGGGTGGCATAAACTAGTAGGTCCCCAGTAGACCGATTGCGGAGAAACCCGTATTGTCGGTCACTAAGGAGTTCGTTACCTTCCAGGTATGCCATGAGGCACGAGTTCAAAATACACGCTCCATAACCTTGCAGAGTATGGAGGTTATTGAAATCGGGCGATAGTTGGCAGGATCGGCACGACTGCCCTTTTTGGGCACATGTTGCTTGTTGGCAAGCTTCCAGGATTTGGGCATTATGCCAGTCCTAAATGAGAGGCGATACAAGCGCGTCAATATAGAAAACCACTCGGGCGCACAAGCCTTGAGAACAATCGCTGGTATACCATCTGGTCCACTAGATTTACTCACGTCTAGACGACCCAGAGCTCTCAGAACCTCTTTGTTCCTTATGCAAACCTCGGGCATTGAAGTGTCACAGTGAGGGAGCGTCGGTGGAGTAGCACTGCTAGTGTCAAGACGAGAACTATGGGCGAAAAGAGATGCAAAGAGACCTGCTTTCTCTCTCGCCGTATGAGCCAGTGTTCCATCAGGCTTTACCAGCGGAGGCACTGTGGGCCGACAGAAGTTCGCCTTGACCGACTTGGCAAGGGACCATAATGCTCTGCTACTGGACGGCTGTGCAGAAAGCTTTATGCCAATATGAGTAATGCGGTCGAAGCGAGCCTTCTTCAGTGCCTTTTTGTAGGACTTGGCATACCATCTGGCCCACTAGCTTTATTCACGTCTAGATGACCCAGAACTCTCAGAACCTCTTTGTTCCTTATGCGAACCTCGGGCATTGAAGTGTCGCAGTGAGGCAGAATCGGTGGAGTAGCACTGCTAGTGTCAAGACGAGAATTATGGGCGAACAGAGATGCAAAGAGACCTGCTTTTTCTCTCGCCGTATGAGCCAATGTTCCATCAGGCTTTACCAGCGGAGGCAATGTGGGCCGACAGAAGTTCACCTTGACCGACTTGGCAAGGAACCAGTATGCTCTGCTACTGGACGGCTGTGCAGAGAGCTTTGTGCCAATATGAGTAATGCGGTCGAAGCGAGCCTTCTTTAGTGCCTTTTTGTAGGACTTGGCAGCATAGTTGAAGGCTCTCTTCTTTGAGCTCAGATCCGGAGCTTTGAGGTCATGAGCGTCAAACCAGGCGAGAAACGCTGAATGCTTACGCTCTTCAGCTTGAACGAAATCGGTGTTGAACCATGGGCGAGCTGATCCATCGATGGGCACGTCGCTATAAGGGATGAAATACTCCATGGCTTGACGTATCACATCAGATAAAGCATCCGCACAGCTCGACGGATTTTCAGAAGAAAAGCAGACCTGCTGCCAAGGATAAGACGCAAAATATCACATCTCATCACAATCTGCTGACTTGTAACGCCAAATTCTCCGTTCACCACGTGAGTCGCAGTCATGTGGGGAGAAGGACGATACAGACTACACCAGACAGTGATCTGAAGTTCCAAGTGGTAAAGAAACTGTTATGATACATCTGTCTGGATCAGTGGTCAGCAGTAGATACAGACAATTGGCAGTATGACCATCCACATGAGGCACCCTTGTCGCTTGCTTTACAACTGAGAGGCCCGTTGAAATTGCAAAGTTTCGCATCGTGGTTGATCCTCTGGTACGGGAAAAGCCAATCTTGGTGGCAGGCGTTAAAATCCTCCAGAGCGACAAACTGCGCATCAGGGTGCCGATGCAAAACGTCATCGGCGGCCTCACTGAAGTGGCCAAACAGTCGAGTCGCCTTCTGGTCACCGCTGTGCGATTGGTAGACACAGGTATAGACAATTTTGTCCATACCAGTGTCCACCAACAACTATGAAGTCGAGAAACTGGGATCTTCAAGGTGACGGTAACGCTGGAAGCAGATGTCATTTCGGACGTACACACAGACCCCGGCACGCTGCAGACCTGCAGCTAGTATCCTGGGTAGTCGAGATACGCCGCATCTGACCTGCGTCTCCATCAAGAAAAGTAAGTAGGGCTAGTCAGTCTCACGGTGGTAGTGGACCGCTTAGAGATTGGCGTGCAGTCCTCGAATGTTTGAGAGGTGCACTTGAAACGAGAGGACGTGCTTCGTGCTTTGTACACACTTACTTCTCTTTTTACCTTTAATTTTTTATAAGGAGTGAATAGGGTAGATGGAAGATGACAGTTGAGTGAGGTGATGCGATGCTAAGCCCAACAACACAACCAGGGTAAAACTGTACTATACTGGACAGCGAAATAATAGGATTTTTGGGGTCGGAGGGGCAGCGGGGGGGTGTTCACTCCTCCCCGAGCCCCCTCCCGAATCTAGGAAACGCATACTTTTGGAGATATTCAAGATTGAAATTGTGAGGTTAGGAATAAAAAAATCGTACATTTTATGCGTTTTTGGGCCAGATTTGAGGGTTTTAGGGGGGAAGGTCACCCTCAACCCCTTGGACCATACCCCCACAGTAGCCATTGTATACTTTCATATATTTAAAAATGATAAAAATACATTTTGTTGTTGGAGAGCGCTCTACCATTGTATAAAAATATTTGTGCACTGAATTATAGTTTTCTGGGTGGTTTTAAAAAAATAACCCTAACCTAACCCCCCACAGTAGCAATTGTATATTTACATGTATTTAAAAATGTATACTTTTATGTTTTTCAGATATTATTATTTTAACATTGGACAAGCTAATTTCACTTATTGATGTTTAATATATTATTTGGCTACATTATTTGTCATTTTTTGTGTCAATTCAAGTAAATTAGAGTTTTGTTAAATATTCATTGTGGCTGTATGAAGTAATACTTTATCATAGTACTACAAACAAGGTAAAAAGTGAATGAAATCTGTCAAAACTACGTGAAATATTACGAAAACATAAACCTTTTCAATAAATTATTCATCATAATCAAAAAAATTATGAGCGTAAAACTCGCTGTCTAGTATAGTACAATTTACCCACGACCATAGTTGTTGCACCAATAGAGGGTTGGTCTAGAGACTGCGGGGACGCCCAAACCCCATCCCAAAGATCGCCATCGGGTCCTCTCGCCCGGTCGCCAACCGGCACAATGGGGCTACACTGGGATTTTTGGCAGTTGGTGGGTCAGCGTTTCGTGTGTGGCTGGCACACTACTTGGGCCCCCAACTACCTTCGTTCGGCCAGCGGAGAACCTTGTTTAAGATCCCGCTACCCTCCACGATCAAACTTCCGACACTACAACAGCTGGCGCATCATATCCGGTATACATCTTCCACCATACGGCTTCACCAGACATCACGCCGAAACACGACGGATCGCTTGGCGGCATGGCTTTGTCTGGTGGGTGGTAACTATTAAGCCGGCAGCCGATGTTATGGTCTACCACCACATTTACTGCTCGTTTAACAGAGGACACATGAAGGGTGGTCAGAACCAAATAAATCCTACGGACGCAAGCAGTTTATCCCCCGAAATAGTTATAGGTTACTTACCATTGCTTCTTTCTTGCTTGCCATCTTCGTTGCATTTACCTTTTGAGTATACTTTAACAAGCTTAGTTTATCACTTAGATTATGAAGTCAATTAATCAGCATAGTAACTATAGCTTATACTGCGTATAGTGGAGCAAATAGAATTAATTATAATAATTCGACAGTGCGATGTGAGATATTTTTTTTCTAAAATTAGTTCTGTCACTGACAGAATTGACTGTCAGTGTCAAAGTCGAATGGTGTTATTCCTTCATCGATCTGGCCACGGAGGCCTTTAAGCATTTAAGTAATAGCGGCTCCACGCTCCACATTAATGCCGTGAATTTACGCGCTAATTCTCGCCATGAATTCACGGCAATTCGTAACTTCCACATTCATGGGATGCTCACAATAGTTCGTGAAACCCGCTGTGAAGTGAACGTAAAAGCTACTGCTGCAATAACTTTATTTTGCTGTTGCAAGTGGAGCAACATATAACTATTTAGACGTTCAAAACAAGAAAGTTATTAAAAAGCGTTAGAAAAAAGATGGTGGATGACTGAAATTCATCGTAACCGATCAAAATATGTTTGCTGGTGTAGGGAATATTTTAAATAATTTAGTATATGATTAGATCTGTCTTTATTAGCTAGATAAAATTCGTTTCGGACTTTTTAGGGAGAAGCAGAATTATTTTTTGAACCCAGCATTGAATTAAAGATTAAGACTCGTGTGTAAACAATGGACTTCAAATATTTTCTTCAGAAAGTTTCTCCAATTAAGTATTTATTATACACGTCCGTCAGCCTTTGTAGTGCGGAGTAAACTAGCACGGGGCTGTGAATATGGATGTGTCACGGGACAAAATACCGAGTCTGTTCCAGTTTATGGAGATTAACCAGAAAGAAAGCCAGATTCGAGGCCACCTTTTTTACCAATCCAGTTCGATTCCAAATCGTTTTTTAAGAAAAAATCAAGGGATATTCTTATAAGTTTTATATCGTTAGAATAATATAATTTATATAGATAGCTGTCAAGCTATTGCAATTAAAGTCACTAACTGGCAGTATGGCTTAAGACTGTGGCTTAAGATCTTAGCCTGGCTAAACGTCTGTGAACAGGACGAGCTGCCAAAAAATTTTTTTTTTTTAATTTTATGGTTGGATTTCTTCGAGTGAAGTTCAGTAGCTGTTTTAATTATTCGTCAATTGATTCGTAGGGGATATTGTGATGTAAGATTGGTGTAGTTTTGTACCCGAAGTGTCTGCGCAACTGGACAATATGTGAAATCATTGAAACAGGCGCGATCCCGGTTGACTTCCTCAACGAAGTTTATCGAGAGGCCGATTCGATATATTTTCTACCAAATACTACAAAAACATTAGAATATGTTACCCACATCCCAATGGTAAATTAAGGAACTATTCATACGAAAACTTGGGTTAAAAAACTTAGTATCCAAGCCAAAACATTAAAAAAAAAGTGAAGTGAAAAGTCACACCCCGTGTTCCGAATTGCGTCAAAAGCGATTATATCGCGACTCCAACCAAATTTAAAGGGTGTCACAAAATAAAAGGCCTATTGAGTAATTATTGTCACGTTGCGCTTATTTTTGCGATATTATCGCTTTTGACGCAATTCGGAACGCAGAGCAAGTCACTGTCAATTCTGTCAAATGTCAAATCCAAAAAAACTAACCTTAGCGAATAATATAAAATTTTGTTGTTGCAAAGACTACCTACTATAGTATACTGGCTATCACCCTCACTAGTCTGTGATACTGGCTATGTTGTTGTTTCACTCAGAATAAACTATATTTTTGTATCAGTTAACGTTCAGTTCATCGAACATGTTTGACTTTCTAGGTTGAGTTGTGTTGTTATTCAGTAATTGTTCATGCAAGAGGAAATTGGTGTACTAATTAGATTTTGATTCAAATTATCTCCTTCTGCTAATTACATTTCAAAAGAGCCACTGAAAAAGCACTTATAAATACAGTTAAAGTTTGATCAATTATAAAGTACCAAATATAAAAATGAAAGCTGCTTTGATATTTGATAGTGTTAACGATTTGGTGTTCGGGAAATGGGACTCGGCTTTCATTGAAAGAATGAAGACGTTTGGTGTACAAGCAAGTATTATTTTTCATATTTTCGTGATTAGTCTTACCTAGATTCTTATTCTAGGTCGTAATAAAAACAATCATTCTAGTAATCAATATAATCATTCAATATCATTGATTAGCACTGATCCTATTTTAAGTAGTCACCCCCTTTCCTTTCGCCCATATTTGATTAATGAGGTAATCATCATCTTCCTGTCCTTAAACCATGTTTCTTGGGGTCAGTGCAACATGTTGTTTTTTGTTAGTTCTGTTCTGTCAACTAAGGACTAACAATTCCCTTTCAACTTTTCACTTAGGTCACTGACACCACTTTCAAACTTCCATTAATATACTTATTTTTCACTATATCCTATGGCTCATGTCACTCCTAACATTTAAAAATGTATAAAATTAAATATTGTTCATATAGGATTCTTTATTTCTAAATAATATTTGTTTACATGTTAACAACTAAGGACTAACAATTCCCTTTCAACTTTTCACTTCAGTCACTGACACCACTTTCAAACTTCCATTAATATACTTATTTTTCACTATATCCTATGGCTCATGTCACTCCTAACATTTAAAAATGTATAAAATTAAATATTGTTCATATAGGATTCTTTATTTCTAAATAATATTTGTTTACATGTTAAGTTTAATTATCAACCATTCCGATTGAGGTAAAACATTTGCTGTTATAGTGTAAAAATGATTAGTGTTTAAATAGTTTTCACACTATATCAACAAATGTCTTAGTGAGAAAGATGTTCAGAGTTTCATCAATCATTACTATAACTTATTGTTATTCTGTCAGGAGAATCAAACGGATGTAACAGAGTACAATATGGTGTCACAACTCCTGGCCCCTATCATAACCTCCCAGCGTGTCATGGCTGCTCAATTTGGCAACACATACTCTTCCATACAGTGTACAGACAAGACTTCACTGGTATTTGATGAGGTAAGGAAATCTTGGGAAGGTATTTTTATGTGAAATGTAAATGAGATACTTGTTGAAACATTTGTCTAATTTTTTTATTGCAAAATGAACTAGATGCTTATGAGAATAAAGTATATTTTTTTATTGACCTAAACCTACCATATGAAGTACTAGCCTTAAGAATTGATTTCATGAAATATCCCACAGTGGCTGGATCATGTGTTCATGATAACTAGTGAAGACTTGGTTGATGATGCCCATCGGGAACTATTAGACTTCAAAACATTCGTACAACACATTTGTGGCCAGAACATTAATCTGTAAGTAATCATGTTTAAATTATAAAGTAGCCTAAGTTACTCCTTGTAACATCAACTATCCGTCCTCTCTCCCTCCTCCCCTCCTCACCTTTCGCATGACGCAGGTCTTACCGAACATGGCAAGTTCAGGAGGTTCCTGCACCAAATTCAGGTGGAAGAAACGCTTGGCTGTGTCGCTGTTGTGCGGATCGCTCGGAGGATACGGTGGAGCTTATGGTGGAGGTGAGCCCTGAAAGGTCAGAGCACCGCCGGCGCGGTGTCCTTGTGGGGACGATCGGCGGCGGTGACCTCTCGCGCCGGGTCCAGGTCATGGTCCGGAGCGAGGTGAAATGTGTGGCGGTCGACTCCTTTTGCGAAGCAGTAATGCTAGAGATGGAGACAGCAGTAACTCCGACTACCAACCAAGGTAGGCACGGGCTTTCGGACGACGACGCCGACGTGCAATGTGTAGCTGGCAGTCCGGCCGTCCGGCTAATGTCCGAACTGATCCTAAATCGTCGACAGCGCATCGTGTACTACGCGTTCCTCAAAGAGCTGTCATGGCCCAGTACAAAAATAACGATATAAATAATATACTTTTCCATATTCATTGGAAATGAATATGAAAAAAATTACAAAGCGTACATCGAAGGACTGGAACAATTTGCCTGCTGCGGTCTTCCCGTCCAACTATACTTTGTTTTTAGTGAATAGAGTCTTAATAAACTAGTGCGCCTCACCATCAATGATTGCATCTCTGCTTACCATCAGGTGGGATCGCGGTCAAGCACTGGCTGGTTTGATCTCGCTTCAAAAAGGAACGTGCAGATTTCAGCGTCGATCATTGCCATCATTAGTTCATGACGCACCCTGTTACTATTACTGCACTCAGAGAAGAAAAGAGCCTTAATTCATTATCCATTTGTCTTTTGCGATCAATGACGACTGCTTCGCTCTCCTTTACATTGCTTCGAAGAATAGCAACCAAGCTTGATTTGTTGCGCTTTATAGTAGGATCGATAAATATTCTTCGGTCGATCGGTGAGCCGCAATTAAGTCCCCTTTCGATAAGACTATGTTCCGAAGGATCAGCACAGCACTCAATCAAAAGTCACGGTGTTGACCCGACCCTGAGTGGCTGGATCACAAATATGCTCAGATACAGAGCAGTACAAGTAAATATAAATAACACTACAAGGGCCATAGTGGCGAAGGGTTGTCCTCAAGGGGGTGTCCTCTGGCCCTTACTATGGAACTTAGTTGCAGATGATCTCGTTAAAAGACTCAACACTAAAGGTTACTTACACCGTAGGATATGCCGACGATATAACTTTTATAATAAATGGCACCCACGAAAATACACAATGCAAACTTATGCGACAGGCCTTGAAAATAGTAGAGGACTGGTGTAAGGAACACCAACTGACCGTGAACCCCTCAAAAACCGAATTGGTTCTCTTCACCAAAAAGAGAAAATTGGCAGCACTACAACTGCCACGTTTCTTTGGAACTACCCTTAACCTATCAACTGAAGTCAAGTACCTGGGAGTTTACCTGGACAAACAGCTGAATTGGGCAAAACACACAGAGACATCACCAAAAAAGCCAGTATATCTATGTGGCAGTGCAAACGCATGTTAGACCGTAGTTGGGGCATAACCCCAAAGATAACCCACTGGCTATACATATACTACTGTTATCAGACCAATAATCACATATGGCTCTTTAGTTTGGTGGCCCAGGACCGAACTGAGCACAGCCCAAAAAGACCTTGAAAAACTGCAACGACTCGCCTGCGTAGCGATCACTAGCAGCATAAGAACCACGCCCACGGCTGCCCTGCAAGCGATGCTGGGACTGCCTCCACTGCATCTAATAGTGCAGGAGGAGGCAGCCTCAGCGGCCTTCAGGCTCAGCGTATCAGGCACCCTGAGTAAAGACTCCAGAATCAAACACATACGCATAATGGAAGACGCTATTAAACGACAGCCCATGATGGCAGCACCTAGCGACAAAGCTCCAAAGACGTATCATTTCCAAAAGCATTTCGATATTCAATTAACAGAGGAAGTGCACGACTACTCAGGCCCAGCTGAACTGAGAGTCTACACGGATGGATCAAAGACAGATAAGATACTGGCACAGGAGTTGGAGTCTTCTCCAATGACCTCAATATCAAAATATCCAGAACGCTGGGAAAATACAACACCGTCTATCAGGCGGAATGTGTTGGTATAATCCTAGCGGCCCACGCCATAGAAACTAGCAATGTAACGGACACAAACATTCGGATACTCTCCGATAGTGCCTCAGTCCTACAATCCCTAGGCAAAGACTTTACCACCTCGAGGATTATACAAGAATGCCACTCTGCACTGGAAAGAGTCACAGTGCCGAAACGAAACACTGTGACTCTACAGTGGATCAAAGGATATAGCGGCTCACTGGGCAACTACGCGGCGGACGAACTGGCCAGGAGAGGATCTGAAGCGATGGTCTTCGGACCCGAACCGATTGTGCCGGTCCCCTTTGGTCAGCTGCGTAGTTGGCTAAGTGAACACACGCATATACAAGCAGAGCGCTGGTGGTCCTCGACACCAGGATGCAGGCAGGCCAAGGAGGCCCTGCCACATCTCAATAGAGCCCTCACCAAAAAACTCCTAAGACTGGACAGAGGTGGCCTGCGCCTGGTGACGGGGACCATCACCGGACACTGCACACTGAATAAGCACCACACAATAGGCATCACAGACAGTCCCCTGTGCAGAGCATGCTTGGAGGGGGAGGAGACAATTGCGCATGTGCTCCTAGACTGCACAGGTGTCACTGAGATACGCACACGAACCTTAGGATCCCCGAACTCCCTTATTGATGCCCTGAAAAACCTAAGAGGCCTGATCTATTTTTGGAGAGGTGGGCTGGTTGGAATGAGCCCACCTAAGGTTATGGCCGCTGTGGCCCACGTACAATGGTCCACATAGGACTAAGTGCGGAAACCTAAAATAGATAGATAGAAGTCCCGTTTCCGCGAGAATATAAAAAGTAGCTTAAGGTACTCATTATAATATTAGCTATTTCCCAATGAAAGTCCCATCAACTTTGTTTAACCGTTTCGCAGACGTATCTCGT
Source organism: Mythimna pallens (assembly GCA_961205895.1). Taxonomy (NCBI): domain Eukaryota; kingdom Metazoa; phylum Arthropoda; class Insecta; order Lepidoptera; family Noctuidae; genus Mythimna; species Mythimna pallens. The sequence continues at coordinate 13,494,850 of OY540834.1, read as the reverse complement.
ATTTTGAAATCCCATTCCTGCGGTAAAATTAAAAGAAGCCTAAGTTAATCCTTGTAACATCAGCTATCCGGCAATGAAAGTCCCTCAAAGTCAGTCTAGCCGTTTCGGATAAATGTCCCCCTATCCCCGGACATTAAGGCGACGGCGACAGCGGAATTATCCATTAAAAAAAAAAAAAAAAATAATTTATTAGTTTATGTATTGTATACAGGGTGTAAAAAGACCGATCACATACCCGTTAACTACACATTCTGTACATATAACTAAGTCATTTTGAACAAAAAATATTGCTGGGAAACAAACTTTTTTTTCCATCTTTAAAAAAAATATGCTTTTTATTGCGAGCAATGTAAAGCGCGCAACTGATTGTGCCGGTGTGTGTGTAATAGGTACCGTGTATACGATAGGCGAGGCGCGGCGCGGCGGCGCCTCGGCGTCGCGCGCGTTTTGCATGGTGTAGGTATTAAATAGGCTCTTGGTAATTAAAAAAATCTGTTATGTACAATTACTTAAGTACACGAAATACGTACAGTTTTTAAATAGCCTGAGTACTTACCTACACTGTCCATCACTTTAGCTTTCATCCCGCACAGGTGGCCTCTCAACACTGACGAGCTTCGGTTCAAACTGCCGACATTCCACGCGGAGACAGATGCGCGCCCTAGCCCGTGTGTTTTCATGAACTCGCTCCAGGGACCAGGATCCCTTCTTGCGCTGACCACTGCTTAAGTTCATCACATCAATAATTTTCTGTCGCATTGCCGCAGCGGTCTCGCAGGGGCGGTCAAACACCCTATCTTTGACGTAAACCCACAATAAGGCGAGCGTGCTGGCCATGCGTTAGGCCCAAACCGTCCGATCCAGTTGTTTTCGAAAATCGTCGTCAGTTGCTCACGAACTGGTCTCACAACATGAAGCGGCGCACCGTCGTGCTGGTACCACAACCCAAGCTTCTGAACTAGTGGCATCTCTTCCAAAGTGTCGGTTAGGTAGCCAGTAACAAAATTAAGGTAGGCAGGCCCGTCCATTCTCGGTGGCAAGATAACCGGGCCTAGGATCTGGTTTCCCACAATGCCAGCCGTGTCTGGAAGCCCGTTGCTTGGGTTTGATTTGGATTGACGGAACACCAATAATGGGTATTTTGGCGGTTCCACATTCCATTATTTGTGAAAGTGCTCTCGTCGGTGAAAATTATTTTTTGGATGAAGTCTCGTTCCTGGCTCAACAGCCACCTGCAGTAATCCATGCGACGTATCGCGTCACGTAACGAGCGCTCGAGCACTAGCACACGATGGATTTTGTAAGGCCGTTGCCTATCCCGCCTCAACACTTGTGTGCACATTAGAATGGGAAACCATGTGCCGAACGTGATGAACATGCCGCCTTCGCAATATTTTGGCTGCTGTTCGTACGCCCAATCGTGGGTTTTCCTGCATCACAGCGAGAATGGGCTCATCGAACGCTGGTCGTATTTGTCAGCCGCCTCCCAGAGAAATTGGTACTATCGGTTGGTTGTCCAGCAATCGCTGAACAGCTCTGGTCAAGATCCGCGAATCCGTAGGTTGATACGCGGTAGGATGCTTAATCCTGTACAGTCACAGAGCCGCAGTAGCGTTTCCATGAGCCATGCCGTAACAATAAATAATATTCACGTACTCGCGCACCGAATAAACATGAAAAGGCATCTTAACTCGCGATAGGTTAAAGAACACACTACACACACGAACATACAACGCACTCACAATACACCTACACTAAGCCTATCATTCCAACGCTTTCACTACTATCAGTCTATCACACAATACTACACAAACACAACTAATAACAGTAATTCGCAAAAAAAAAATATCCACAAGTGCATTCGATGACGTAAGAAACCGAACTAATAACAAATACGTAGGTAAGTAAATTCGCAATAAATAAAATTCCTTTAAATTTATTTGCGGAGGGGGGTCGGACCGCTGGCGGCCTTTTTGATGCTTTGAGCACAGCCGCGCACCGCCGGTGGGCGGCTTTTCCCTTTCATAGAGCACGAGCCGCTCGCGTGCTACTGGCGCTAGCGCCAGCCTGGTGTAATAACAAAATGTGATCTCATAGATTTAGGTGTCGCTCTAGTTATAAATAATTTCCTATATTGAGTTTGAGTTCTAACGAGCATTTAGAGGCTTCATCAGTTTACGTACTTAAATTATTCTGTAGGTTGTCTCGTGATTACATTAAAAAAAATGTTATCAATGAACACAGATAAATGAAATTCTGACCGAATTCTGGTTAGTATTTGTGAAATAGCTAGCAAGTAGTTTTGAAGGCCGCTCTAAACACTAAAGACAAATTGTATCTCAGTTCAGACTGCTGCAGTTGTGTACGGAAACGTGAGTAGCTTTGTTTTTTTTTTAACGTTGTGAAATCATCAAAATCATCTCGCGCTCTGGTGGGAGAGGGAGTTTTAGACTTTTACTGACTAAAACCCAATGTTGATCCTTCGGTTGCCTTTGGGTTTCAGGGTCGCGGTACCTAAATCTTTGGAACATTCCCGCGACCGTGCCTGGCATCGCTCCTATCAGGCCCCATCAGTTTAGCTGACAGCTTCTTAAGGCGCACGTGGAACACAACGCGCTGTCCACCAGGGCTTGGTTGTTATCGGACGGAGAGCTACCCATTGCTCTCCGTCCGCAAGCCCGCGTCTACGGTGGCCGGGAATCGATCTGTGACTCCCGACAAACTAACGACTTCACGCAGGTAAAACGCGCCGCGTGCTCGTTTATGTTTTAAAATGTAATTTATTAGGTGGGTACCTACTAAACATTTTTATAAAATGAGGTACCTATCTACGACATTTATTTCCAATCATGCTTAACAGGATAGCTTTTAGTGCATAAGCCTTACAGCCTTATGCACTAGAAGCCATCCTCACTAGAAGTCATCCTCAAAAATGCCTACAATACTTACGCATTGTAGGCATTTTTGAGGAGCTTTATCGTTATCGTATTATCCGATAACTAGGTTGTGCAGACCAAATAGGCAGTCCGGTTAGATTGAAAGGAGACCCTAATAGTTGGGAGAAACCTAAGCAGGTGATGATTAAGTGTATGGAACTTTGTGTGATTTTTCCGATAGCTTTAGGTAGGTACCTAATTCAAACATAATAAATGAAATTACGAAATTCACTTTTCCTTTATCATTGTGATCGTAAATGCAGCAATCACGTCGTTTTACCTGTTCGTATCACATCTTATTTACCTACTTAGTGAGGTTTATGTTATGCTTATGAACCTAGTGAGGTTTATCAAGTTGTTATTTAAGAAGTTTAAATTGTAGGTAGGTACCTACCTAGGATTTAAGTTTAGTTTTTAGATAAGTAGAAAGTAACTTTTTTGCGATAGGAAATCATCAAATGTCCCCTCGCGCTCTGGGTGAAGAGAAAGGGAGTGTCAGACTTTTACCGATTTTTAGTCAGTTAAAAGTTTGAAACTCCATCTCTCTCTCTCTCTTTGTTCCTTCAGTTGCCGTTTGTATACCAGGGCCGCGTTACACCCGGGCGTTTCTTTCCGCTGAATCCGACACGGGAACCTTTCGAAACAACCGTGTCCGGCGAGGACCTTCATCAGGCGGAAAGTGAGGACGCCGTGGTGCCTCACTAGCTACTCCTCAGAGAGGGAACTTACTATCCTACCTAGGATTTAAGTTTAGTTTTTAGATAAGTAGAAAGTAACTTTTTTGCGATAGGAAATCATCAAATGTCCCCTTGCGCTCTGGGTGAAGAGAAAGGGAGTGTCAGACTTTTACCGATTTTTAGTCAGTTAAAAGTTTGAAACTCCATCTCTCTCTCTCTCTTTGTTCCTTCAGTTGCCGTTTGTATACCAGGGCCGCGTTACACCCGGGCGTTTCTTCCCGCTGAATCCGACACGGGAACCTTTCGAAACAACCGTGTCCGGCGAGGACCTTCGTCAGGCGGAAAGTGAGGACGCCGTGGTGCCTCACTAGCTACTCCTCAGAGAGGGAACTTACTATCCTACCTAGGATTTAAGTTTAGTTTTTAGATAAGTAGAAAGTAACTTTTTTGCGATAGGAAATCATCAAATGTCCCCTCGCGCTCTGGGTGAAGAGAAAGGGAGTGTCAGACTTTTGCCGATTTTTAGTCAGTTAAAAGTTTGAAACTCCATCTCTCTCTCTCTCTTTGTTCCTTCAGTTGCCGTTTGTATACCAGGGCCGCGTTACACCCGGGCGTTTCTTCCCGCTGAATCCGACACGGGAACCTTTCGAAACAACCGTGTCCGGCGAGGACCTTCGTCAGGCGGAAAGTGAGGACAACGTGGTGCCTCACTAGCTACTCCTCAGAGAGGGAACTTACTATCCTACCTAGGATTTAAGTTTAGTTTTTAGATAAGTAGAAAGTAACTTTTTTGCGATAGGAAATCATCAAATGTCCCCTCGCGCTCTGGGTGAAGAGAAAGGGAGTGTCAGACTTTTACCGATTTTTAGTCAGTTAAAAGTTTGAAACTCCATCTCTCTCTCTCTTTGTTCCTTCAGTTGCCGTTTGTATACCAGGGCCGCGTTACACCCGGGCGTTTCTTTCCGCTGAATCCGACACAGGAACCTTTCGAAACAACCGTGTCCGGCGAGGACCTTCGTCAGGCGGAAAGTGAGGACGCCGTGGTGCCTCACTACCTACTCCTCAGAGAGGGAACTTACTACTGCTATCATGGCGCGCCCAGCGCAAGGTTGCGACAGTCGCTGTCTTCAAGTTCCTACCATACCACCACAAGATCTCGCTGGAGCTCTGTCTGCCGCGCCGTCAGTGACGGATTAACCCTTAATCAAATTAAGCAATTGCCTAGGGCATCACGTCTGGTGGGGCACCAGAAGAAGCACAAAATATATCCGTCCTTAGGGCATCACGTCTCACTCTCACGTCACCAAAAAAAGTTTCTATGACTATTTTGATAATTGGCGCGTTTTAAGTTGACATAGAGTCCGACCTAGTCATAACCCTGCTACCCCGCGGGCCCCACGCCTGGCGCCCCCCAAATCTGTGTCAATCAAATGTTTTGTTTTTTGTTTTGAGTAATTGTGCCGGCCGGCTTCTATGCATACATTTTGGGGTTAAAGTATGAAATTGCCGTTTTATTGTAAAAGGTACTTCGAATTGACATAGAACCTTCATAGTTTGAGATTTTTGAGTGAAACTTTTTTCACATGGTACCTATAAAGATCTTCTTTTAAAAAAAATGTACAACATTCGATTATCGACTTTCAGTTGTTTTTTATTCAACTTAGACAAGAAAGATGGATACTTCGAAAATTCGAGCGATTTTTTAAAACGAGTTCCGATGCGGAACTAACGCGGCAGAAACAGCTCGCAATATCAATGTTGCGTTTGGAGAGGGGACTGCTAATGAACGCACCGTGTGATTTTGGTTTAAACGCTTTCATGATGGAAACTTTGATTTGAAGAACGAACCACGTGGAAAACCGCCCACACAGGGTAATAACAATGAGTTGAAAGAGATGGTGGAAGCCGATCCGAACTAAACTACCCAGGAATTAGCGGCATGGTTTAACGTTACTTTACCAACAATAAAAAATATGAAAAATGGGTGCCTCATGATTTGAGTGATCTGCAGAAAGAAACGCGTGTTAAAACTTGTGTTGCCTTGTTGAATCGATACAGAAATGAAGAAATATTGGATCGAATTGAGACATGTGATGAAAAGTGGATTCTTTACGATAACCGTAAGCGAAAAATGCAATGGCTGTCCCCAAGTCAAACGCCGCAACAGTGTCCTAAAGTAAAGCTGACCAATAAAAAGGTAATGGTAACTGTTTGGTGGTCTCAGCATGGTGTTATTCACTATAGCTTTCTTCGATCTGGTCAAGTACTGTGCCGAACTCGGAACAATGATAGCAAAATTAGCGGTGAAACAGCCCCGACTCATGAATCAATCTTCACCATTATTGCTCCATGATAACGCGAGACTTCATACAGCACGAGAAACCGCTTTAAACCTACAGGACCTGCAATTAGAAACCATTTGTCACCTTCCGTATTCGCCAGACCTTGCTCCAACGGACTACCACTTTTTTCGTGATTTGGACAATTTTCTACGTGATAAAAAGTTTTCTTCTCAGGAGGCAGTACAAAATGCTTTCACACAGTCGTCGAATCTAGATCACCAGAGTTCTATCGGAAAGGCATAAATGATCTTCCTATTAGATGGCAGCAATGTATAGATTATAATGGTAATTATTTTGATTAAATAAATATGTTAAATGAAAAAAAAAAATTCAGTACAAATCGGCAATTTTATACTTTAACCCTTACCTAATAAATAAATTATGCTTTGGTTTTTATTGTTGTCGCACCTACTCCACTTCTAAGGTAAGTTACATCTCATCACCTTATTTTACAAAAAACTGACGACATACGGATAGGGGGGCCCACAGGCGTAGATTGCTTAGGGCATCAAGTAGTCTTAATCCGTCACTGCGCGCCGTGCCGCGATTGGACGCGGCAGCGGAGTTTCCTTTCGACGGCGTTGCATCATCACGTATTAGGATTGTTGCCTGCAAAATCCCACAGTGGCAGGCCAGCATGCCGGCTCGCCTCGCAGGAGACCGCGCGGTATCCCTGTATTATTAGGATGGCCATGACCCTTTTACTCACCTTCAGTCCGAGTGACCGAGTCTAAACAGGGGCCCCGTAAACGTCCATGGACTGCACAAACCACGGGGTCTACGCGGAGCGTAGACCTTCTGGCAGGAGGCGTCAGGACCTGCCAGAGTGGGGAAGACCTGCGTCAGCGCAGCCGCGCTTAGTTAAGTAGGTACGGTAGGTAGGTACCTACTTTTAATTTTGTACCATTTAATACCTAATTTCAAAATTAAATCAATAAACAAATAATAATCAACGTTTTTATTGAAAACGTAAAATCGTAAACTGTTCAATTCATAAAATAAATAAATTGTCCATACTGTCATCAGCTGAGCGCGTGTCGCATTTGTTCGTTGAACTCGGAACCTCGCACGCTAGTGTGCGCGCCACAGCCGCACAGCTGCGTCGAAGCGTGCGTAGTATTTTGTATTCATTGCATTTTTGTAACTTCAAATGCGTAATTTGCTATGAAAAATTAATAATTTTGATAATGTTTGTTCGGAAGAAAGTTTTCTAATGACACTTGGAATACGATTTTGAAAAAAAGTCAACTTTTTTTTCTTACTTTGACCTTGAATATCTCTGGAACCAGTGATTTCCCAGGTATGTTCTAGAAGAAAAAAACTATCCCAGTGATGGGTACAATACGTAGTTTTCGTTTACGTTAAGGGTCTTTTTACACCCGATATATGTAAATAGTACCCCACGAACTACCTGCGTATCTTTTTTCTCCTTCTCTATCAAATCCATCCTAAGGTTGTCTGTAAAAAATCGCTTTTAGCGATAAGACCGCCCATTGTAACACTATATTAATATTAAGTTCCTAATGTAATTTGCATTTTTGGTGTACAATAAAGAATATATCTATCTATCTATCTTATCTAGGTTCCTACATTTTTCTTTTTTCAAAATACTTACATACAACGAAATTAAAGCGAATTTCATTTCGCATATTTTTATGGCGTAAATTGCATGTTTTCATTTTGTTTTTTCTGTATTATAAATAACAATATTTCTAATGTTGTTCACGTAGGAACATAGTTTTTATTATCAAGTTACAAATTATAGAAAAAAAATTGAAAAAACACTAAGTTTTCATTCATCATTTTTGGTATTACGGATCACATCCAAATTTATCCCAAATTTCCAAGAGTTAGTAGTGCTGTCGCGGCAAGCGAGACGTCAGTGTCAGTGTGTGCGTGATGTCATTACTTCGGCTTCGGTCGCGTTGTAACTTTTATTGTACGTAATATTTCTATCGACTTTCTGTATTCCTTTTACTTTTCTTTTATGTGATGCTAATTATTTATTTGCTTATGAACATCAAAACTAATAAATAAATATATGCCTTTTACTAAACTTCAAATGCTTAGATACTTTTTGACGTGACAACGTCTTATAAATTGGTTTGCCGGGTGACACTTCAAGAAACTGCGTTACGCTCCGCTCACGTTATGCGCTCACAATGAGAGCGAGTGAGAGGCACGCGTCCCTTCCACTCGGGCATGGTTAGCCCGCATTATTTTACCACTCAAAGTCGTTGTCACGTAAAACTTTCGCCCGTATACCGACTTTACAGGCAACCAATTTTTTTTTTTTTGTATGGGAAATCATCCAATGATTTCTCGCGCTCTTGGGTGGATCGAGAGTGTCAGACTTTTAATAATAATATAATAATAATATATTTATTTATTTGCATAAAACATGGAATAAAATGGTGTTACATACTATATGGCACAAACATGTTTAGCTAGGTTATGACAAAGCATGCAATTTTTTTTTTAAATTTTGGCAAGTAGGTAGTAGACATCAACAATGAATAATTAAAAACACCAAAACTTTTTATCTATAAATTCTTTACTAAAATCGATCAAATTTACTTACTAAAATCGACTCCTATATTCTTTCTTTGTCTTGCGTTCCAGGGCCCCAAGTTTTCCTTTCAGGAGCGAACTCATGACCCCAGTAAGCTTTTTTTTTAAGGTGGGAAAATCATCTAATGACATATCCCGCTCTTGGGCGGAGCGCGAGATAGTGTCAGACTTTTACTGACTAAAACCCCACTCCTATTCCTTCTTTGCCTTCGTCCTAGGGGCCCGGGTTTCGCTTTCACACTACTCTTGGCCCCAGTAGGCTTCGACCCTGCTGGGCCCCTACGATTTGCTGACATCTCCCTGAGGCGCGCGTGGAACAATACGCGCCGTCGACGACTTGGGCTCGGTCCAGACGGTTACTCGGCTCGCCGTTCGCAAGCCCGCGCCTTCGGTGGCTGGAAATCGGTATGGGGGCAGAGTTTCGGCGGGATCTCATAATGAAATGGCGACAGCGACTGTCGCAACCCAGTGCTGGGCACGCCATAATTATGGCGGTAAATCCCCTCTTTGAAGAGTAGTTCAAAAGAAGTATCGGCGTCCTCACCTTCGGCACGACGACACCTCACCGGACATAAGTTTGGGAGGTTTCTACACCAGATTCGTGTGGAAGAAACGCCCGGATGTCACCATTGTGTAGACCACCAAGACGCACATGTAAGGGAACGGTCTTCTTCACGCCCCTGTCGCCGGGATCCTGACCCCGATTTCCAACTACTGTAGGCGTGGTGTTGCGGACGGCGAGCAATGGGTAGCTCTACGTCCGGCCGTCCGGTAATCGTCCATACCGAGCTCGAGTCGTCGACGTCGCGTAGTGTTCCACGTGCGCCTTGAGGAGATGTCAGCAAAACCGTAGGGGCCCTGGATCAAAGGCAAAAAAGGAACAGGAGTGGGTTTCCTTGTCAGTAAAAGTCTGAAACGCCTTCCCGCTACGCCCACGAGTGGGAGAAGTCATTGACTGATTTCCCACTCATAAAAAAAGCACTCGGCTCCATAACATTTTCTGATTTGTTACTGTGTTCTAGTTATCCTTATATGTTGAGATATCGACACGGTAATGAAATTTCCAAAAAAACGCATTACTAGTCTGTACATTCACTAACGATTCCCCAAAGTATTCGGCAAAAATAAAGCAAATAATGAACATACCTAAATTTTACTAACAATACTGTAATACGCTCACATACACACACAGCTGCGCCAGTCGCTCACTTGTTTTTGTCAAACAGAGACAGCTATATCCCGCGATACGCGGTAACTTGCAGTTGCAAGCGCCGTTCGCCGAGCTCTTAAGATTAAAAAATAAGAATAAGATTTGTTTTGTAATTAATTGCATTACATTATTGTCTTCTATATTACCTTCCTACCAAACTTTGTATATCTCAATTATTTCTATAACTGTAACTTTCAACAATACTCCCATATTATATGTGGAGGCTTGTAAATGACTCATCGTGATCTACCCGTCATATATTTTGTATTGTTACCTGTTAGCTGTAAGCAAACCAAATAAAATAAACTCCCTCCCCCGAGATTTAAGATATCTGAGATTTAAAGTATCCTAATACTCCCGAGTATTAAGATACTTTCTATAGTCGTCCCGTCCCGCGGAAATATAAAAAACTGGGCAAGTGCGAGTCAGAATCGCGCAGTGAGGGTTCTGTACAAACTTGAAAGGTAAATTGCGGTTTACGATTTATGACGTATTAAAAAAAAAACTACTTATTAGATCTCGTTCAAACCAATTTTCGGTGGAAGTTTGCATGACAATGTACATCATACAAGGTGTCTCAAAAGTAAGTTCACATTTGCTTATCTTATTACGCGAAAGCAACTATTCTGAGGGGCGCGGGGGGTATGTCAGTCGGTAGTCTGGCTCTTGGGAATTTAGTCGCTATGGAGCGTTTCTCTGGTGCGGACCGTGCGTTGTGCGTACGTGAGTTTTACAAAAACGGTAATTCGGCGACTGTAGCGCGTAGAAAATTCTGCAGTATTCGACATATTCGTCACTTAAATGATGCGCCTAGCACTCGTCTCATTGCAAAATGGGTTGAGAAGTTTGAAGAGACTGGGTCAACTCTGGAGAAACCAAAATCTGGGCGACCAAGAACATCAAGAACAGCCGAAAACGTGGACAGTGTTACTCAGTCTATTCGAGATGATCCAAACCTCTCGATTCGGAAGCGTGCTGTTGCTTTAAATGTGCACAGATCTTCATTATGCCGCATTTTACACAAAGATTTAAAGCTGCACCCGTACAAAATTCAGTTAGTGCAAGAACTGAAGCCTCAAGATGCTGGTCAGAGGCTTGCCTTTGTAAATCAGATGATTGAGCGCTTTCCAACGTTCACCAACATCTTGTTTTCCGATGAAGCCCATTTTCACCTGAATGGGCATGTAAACAAGCAAAATTGTCGTTACTGGAGTGCAACCAACCCAAAACAAAAACATCAGAAACCGCTACATTCACCCAAAGTCACCGTATGGGCAGCGATGTCGGCGCGAGGAATTATCGGCCCTTACTTTTTTGAAGATGGAAGGGGACGCACACTCACAGTGAATTCAGAGCGTTATGTGGAGATGTTAGACGAGTTTTTCGTACCCCAACTGCAAAACTTTCCTGGTTACAACCAAAGAACATGGTTCCAGCAGGATGGAGCAACTTCACACACGTCCAACAGATCTCTGCCTCGAGTTCGAGAAATTTTTCCGAACAAATTAATCTCCAGGCGAGGTGACATAAATTGGCCTCCACGGAGTCCCGATTTAACGCCTATGGATTTTTTCCTGTGGGGTTATGTCAAATCAAAAGTTTACGCTAATAAACCGACTTCCCTGGCACAATTAAAAGAAAATATCCGTCATGAAATGGCAGCCATCACGGAGACTACCTGCCGAGCTGTCATAGGCAATTTTAGTGCCCGACTAAATGAATGCCGAGAGCGCAACGGTTTACATTTGGACGATGTTATTTTTAAAAAATAAATTCCCAAACAGTGTACTTCAATATAAAATAAACATTTTTTCAATAAAGCTAAGACTTTTCTTTTAAAAAAAGATTTAAATGTGAACTTTCTTTTGAGACACCTCGTATTTATATTTTTTTTAGTTTTATCATTATCTTATTTTAGAACTTACAGGGGCACATTTTACCACTTTGGAAGTGTCTCTTGCGCTAACTATGTATTTAGTTAAGAAAAAAAATTATATTATAAACTTTAATATCATTTTTATATGGGATTTACAAGGATATTTTTTCTTAAACTCCACGCGTACGAAGTCGCGGGTAATAGCTAGTCTAATAATAATAAAATTTTGTAATTTGTCGATGTTTATGACCAGAAGTTGATACATCACTAAAGTATTGTCAAGTCTTCATTTCGTCATTTGATATCCATATGCCAAAGTCACATATATCAGACAACTAGTGATACGAAATTGACTTGCTTTTAAAATATTTTTTCTTTATTAATATGTCCAAAATATACGCTTGCGTTTTTTGTTTTTGTTTAAATTATTTCCAGGAATCAATAATAGACCAAAAAAGTCTATGATACTTAGTAATATTTACATTTATTTACAAATACGCGTTGTTTACAAAAGCATCGATATGTTTATGTTCGTAACACTACTTAAACCAGGCATTTTTGAGTCGTGGCGTGTGGAGAGCGTTTTATGAAACCATGGCGTTGAAAGGGTTAACATTTTACAACTATCTAATTACGTATTGCTAGTATATAATGATGTTCTTTAAACGTGAGTTCAAAGAACACAATGTGTCAAAAAAAATTAGATTGACTTTATTTCAGGCATATTACTTTTTAGACATTTATTAGACAATTTGCATACATATGAATGCTTATTCATGTAATTTTCTACTTACTGGGGGTTTGGTTGAAATGTGAAAGAAGAAAGAAAAGTGTTTGCTTTAACCAGTTTTAATGATTTTAAATATGTAAGTAACATTAGTCATAATTTTCCAGACTCCATTCTCCAATTTATCAAGACTGGCTGTCAGTTCTTCTGGACAGCCGCACCAAAGGCGACACGATTCCCGGTGCCAATGGTGTGATCGGCGAAAGTGGAGCTACTATGGCTGCACTAAATGCCCTCAAAAGTGCATCCAAAGATATCAAACTGCCCTACCAGCACAGCCATCTCATGTTATTTGTTGGGGACAAGTTATTGGCACTTTACTCCAGGTACTCATTTAATATATGTATAATATCTTTATTAATTTATATCATGTTTGTAATGTATATTTAATTTTATTCTTGTTAGCTTAGTTGCTTAAATTATTTTTGTGCATGCTGTGGTCTCCTATAAGTGAAGGAGTACACCAACAAGATACTGGAACCACTAATTATAAGATACAGATATTGTGTACATCCTTTGTTGGAGATCCTAAATAAATATTTATTTATTTATAATAAGGAATGTCTTTCCCTTATATGAGATATTATCCTGCTTTATAAGCCATATGTATAATATTAAATTATACGCCTTGAAACTGTGAACTAGGAGCACATAATTCTATTGACTAAATTAATTTCTGGTAAGCTTAACAAGTCACATAAGTTGAATGCGATATGCTCTCAGAATTTGAAATTGGTAATTTTTTTGATCAATTTATTAATGCTTTCTAGCCGCGGCAGTGAAGACCTATCACCTCCGGATTTAATTCTATTAAGCATACAATGCATTGCTGCTCAAGAATATTGGATGGATTTTAACAATGAAAACTCAGATGAAGGCAATCAAGACATAATTCGATTGCCGTGTGAGTATTCTGACAGTAATTTATATCCATGATTACATAAACCTGATCAGCTCTGGTATTTCTAAAAAAATTTAATGTGCTTTGGAACATGCAATTTAGCTTCACTTTTTCTTTCCTGAACAATATTTTGACAATTCAAAAGTGCCTGTAATTGATCTATTTGAAACTAGCTTCTGCCCACGACTTCGCCCGCGTGAAGGTAAATTTCTCTATACAAAAATTGGATCCCCACTTCATCATCTTAGAGGGTGTTGAAATACAAAACAATTGTCGGCCCCGCATTTGCAATAGAGGCCACCAATTTGAGCAGGATATGTAAAAATTATGAAATAAATGTTAAAAATGCATTTTTTTTTCGGGGAGAACCTACGAAAAGTGAGATACGAGACATTTTACCTTATAAGAGTGAGATAACATTTTTAATAGATTTTTCAGGTGTCATGTAAGCAAAAATATTTTTTAAATAATAATTTTGAATATTAGTCTTATGCGTCTCGATTCACAATTCTAGCGAATTCACAAAGTTATAAAAAGATTTTTATGGCATGTGGCACATCACTAGCAAGAGGATAAACTAAAGAATTTTTGAGGGAGTTGGAAGAGTCCGGTCACTTATGGTTTTTTGCTATAGCCATGTAATGGCTGAAACATGGACTTTAGCTTTAAGTTCAAAACTTTACGCCAAATTAAAAAAAAAAAATAGATAACGAATGTCACTAATCTTAAATTAAAAAATACTCTAATACAATACACATCTAAATAAAATTAAAATTGAGAGAAATTCGTATTTGAATGAAAAACTTGGGTCTTATTGTCTTAAAACAATAAAAAGTCGATGAAAAAAAAAACACAGGGCATGAGAAGTGTTTAGTGGACTGAAAGGATAGCAGATGACCCCTCCCGTCGACCATTTCAATTTGGCATACGATGCATCAAACACCCTTTATAATAATAATAGCATTAATATATATATTATAGATATAAATAATATTCTAAGTATATTATATTTTACTAGCTTCTGCCAGCGCCTTCGCCCGCGTGAAAGTAGTTTTATCCATATAAACTTTGGATCTATGTTTTAATTCCTTAGAGGGAGAATTTTGGAAAATCCTCTCTAAGTGCTCGCCTAGGTCATAAAAGGAAACCTTATGCAATATTTCACGCTCCTAGTCCCAGTAGTTTCGGCTGTGCGTTGATATGTCAGTCAGTCAGTTTCTCCTTTTATATATATAGATGATTCGTTTATTCTATAACCAAAATGTTTTAATCCATTTCAAATTTCAGCCTTTTGACACATTCTTCTTTATTAAGAGTATTTGCATTGCACCAAGCTTTTATGTGAATTCAAACTTTTTGAATAAAATCAGATTGAGTTGTCAAACATTTGTATAAAATGTAATTTAAATCAAAAGTACTAAGGAGTATTGATATATACTTCGAAGCAAATCACCCCCAAAATAAATAAAAAGCAGCATAGAAGCAGAAACAGAATCGAATGCTTTGCATAAATCGAGGAAGTGACAAAGCTATTAGAAAGGCCTAGGACAGCGTCTACATATATGTCATTATCATAGATCACGCCTCATCGAGTTGCATTACACTATTAGAAAAATGTTTACAGGGTTGTCAACGGAGAATAGCGCTGTAGTGAATCTATGCGCGGGGCCTACCGGAAGCCCTTGTGCGCCGCATTCGATACATCTGGCGGAAGTCGCTCCTAGGATAACCTTCATTGTTGTTGTTGACATGGACTTGAGGTAAATATGTGTGTTCTGATGTTCTGTTATATTTTATGACGCCGAAAAGTGGCGAAGTTTATACGGTATATATACAGAAAATTATACCGTCGTGTGTCAGTGATACGAAGAAGAATGTGTAGATTTTTCATTTTCAGTGGCGAATTAAGTCAGCGCGGGACCTGTAGCAATTCCGACTAAGGGGTCTCTTGCGTAGGCCTTTATTTATTGATTTCTACAAAATTATTTAGTAAAGATGTTATTAGCAACACGGTTTTCCTTTTGAGACTCTGGTTTGTCGGACAAGAAAATACCGCACCGCTTCCCAAACGCTATCCAGCCAAGTCAGATTCGACCAATGACCTTTTTCTTAAAAATTAAACTTACTTAACTGGACCGAAACTAACTGTCCCAGCCAAATAATACCTATACTCATCTACAACTTCGAGTGTATAGTCTCCGATCTTGATAGGAGTGGATGCTACATGAGTATTTAACATAACCTTGACTTTATCCATTTTCATTTTAAGACCCACTCTTTCGGAAGCTCTAATGAGGTCATCGAGCATGCTATGAAATATACATTGAAATTGATGCCTAAGCCTCTCCAGTCTAGATTCTTGAAGACTGCAGAGCCGCAATGGAGGATTCCATTAAGAACAAAATTGTCGCACTTCTTAAAGAAGAGTACTGTGGTGGTGTGGTTTCTGCCACATGTCCGTGGCGTTTTCCTCTCGAATATGACATAGGCAAAAATCTTCTGGTAAACCAGACTGGACCGAATTTCCATTTGCATTCATAAGTTTGGACGTAATTCCGTCATCACCCGACGCCTTGTTGTTTTTGAGCTGCTTCAGAGCCATCCTAATCTCGTACAAGCTGATGTCCGGGACGTCTTCGGTGTAGTGTCAGGTCAATATAGCTCTGTTTGCTAGATAGCAGCGGGTTTGGTAGTTGACGTGTACAACTATCCATAGAATGCCTCGATCTCACCAGAAGCTCTGACTTGACGAATTTGACTCTGCCATCGTCACAGTCATGAACGCCAAGTGGGAAACTTGTCTTAATTTTGTAACGGAGGTTATTTTGTTATATATTGCTAAATACCTGTTCGATTTTAAGATTTGTTGCGTAAAATATACGATATTGGGGGAATTACAAGAGATCATCTATTCTGTATACTTTGAGGAAAATCTGAAGTAAATTGACTATCATAACCAAAGAAATCGGCTATATTTAGATTTCATGTAGTATAGATACGTTGACTAGTAGTTTTTACGTTCAAGTGCTGGGTACCCGAATGCGCGGGGCCCCCCCAAACGCGTGTTACCTGAAGCATTTTCTACTCTTGCTACATGGCTAATCCGCCGCTGCTTATAATATGTACTTGTGACCTATAAAGAGGTTACTGTATTCAGTCTAAAAAAATAAAACTTTTTATTGAATTACAGAGAAGTTGGCGTTTCGGCATACCTGTCAAATCAAATACTCTCTAATTTAAGAAGACTGTTGTTGCAAAGGAATTTGGAGTTGTTGCCTACCACTTTGGATTCTTTAGAAACTGCTTTGAAAAAGGTAAATATCTAATACCTTCGAAGTTAGTATAGATTTTTATAATATATACTTTTGAATATTATTCTGATACCTTTTTATGTATCTAGACAACAGATGCCCTGCGTAAAAATAAATCGAACTCAAACCTATGTGCTCGTTTAACAAGTCGTATGTTGGAACTTCGCAAATCTTGCACGACCACTACGCCATTGACTCCGGAGACAACGGCCACAGCAATGCACACAGCATTAGAAGCCGTTATCGAACAGTTGAAGCCGGATATCCCTAGTTTGAAAATGGAACAACCTTTGAAGGACTTGAGAGGAATCTTGGCGCCTTACGTCGAATTTCTCTGCGTGAAAGCCAAGAGATACTTCAGCTTAGGATCATATCCTTTTCAAAACAGTATATTAATTGGACCTACTTATGCAAAACAGAATCAAGACACACAATGACAGTTTTGAGAATTTTTTTTGTGTAAATGTTGTAAACCTACAATAAAATTGTTTGTTATTTTGAATACAAATACAAGAAGTTTTTTTGTGCACACAGGTACAATAAAGTTTATTTACAATATTGTACCAAATAATTTGTTCTATATACAAGTATAATATTGTATTTCGGTAATTCAAGTATAATTTTCGGGCTGGTGTCTACAAATTTACGACTAAAGTACGTATTTTGGAAAAAAATTGGTTATTTTTTGCAAAACTGTGTGTGTGTGTTAGTTCTTTGTTAGTTGATTATCATACCATATTATATTTTTAGGAAAAAAAAAACGCATTTCTTTTAAACGTATCCATTAATTATTCTAAAATAAGAACAAATCTTAAATCCTTAGAATTATATGTAATGTGAAAATGTTATGAACTACATAACTTAATCTAAATCAAATTCAACATCAAAATCCGGTTGACCTAAAAAACCTTCAAAATCGTCTTCTTTATCATCATTTCTAACAAGTTTCAAATAAAAGTCAATTGAGTCTTGTGGAATCAGGTGTAGCATACTTCGTAAATCCCTTATTTTAGCGTCAGGGACTGTTGGCCAAAGTGACTCCAATATCGCTTTTGTTATCATTTTTTCACCACAAACATTTTTTTTATATCCACTATTTCAAATTCTTCAATAAAATTAGTTTTCATGTAGATTTTAAACATTTCATCCTTTTTAATTATAATTTCTTTAGTATGAAGCCTTGAAGCCATGAAACCATGTATCGTTTTCTTTTGTTTAATGTCAGCTCTATTTGGTTCCGACGACACATGAATTTTACTGTCCAAATACCTAAAGGAATTTATACAAGATCGCCTGACAAACAGAACTAGTAAATTTAGGACTTCATAAGTTCATAGTGTTCAAAAGGAAATTGTGCAAGTCGATAACGAGACGGCTTTTATTTAAGAGTCTGATAATGGTAGATAATGCTAGTGTAATGATAGGTTACGCTAATCATACGATTATTATATTCAGGTAATGAAAACTGGTAAAAAAACGAATGCAATACATGCAGGATGAGAAATGAAGATTTCTTGTCATCGTTGAAATTAGAAAAAAATATAATTAATAGAAAGAAAACGATAGATGGAGAGAAAATTTTATGGCATTACACTAAAGAAATAATGATTAAAAAGGGTGAAATGTTCAAAATTTTGATGAAAACTTGAAGGGATTTAAAAAGTATGCTACACCTTCACACATTCCACAAGACTCACATGATTTTTATGTGAAACTTGTTGGAAATAATTATATAGAAGACGATCTTGAAGGATTTTCAGCTCAACCGAATTTTGCTGGATTGGATTTAGAATAAGTTATTTTTGATATTTAATTAGAACATTTCTGTAGTTCTTAACATTTTCACATTACATATGCTAAGGATGTAGGATTTGTTCCTATACATTTATGACATGATGATAAATTAACAAAGAACCGACACACACAGACAGTTTTGTAAAAAGGAACCAACGAGATTATCTTCAAATATTTTTAACAATAATTATTATTAAAAATAAAAAAATATTTTTAATAATAATTATTATTAAAAATATTAATGTTATACATGAGTATTATACTTGCATACATAGAAAAGTTATTTGGTACAACATTGCAAATAAATTTTATTCAAAATTACAAATAATATTACTGTAATAAAATTTTGTCAAAAATGGCTTTTTCTTAAAACTTTAATTGTGTAAGTTGATTCTGTTTTGCTTTAGTAGGTCCAATTTTATCAAGGACTTTATTACACAACATGACTTCTTAGATGTTTTAAATAAACGTAGTACAACAAGGTACTAACTAATGTTAGTCTCTGTAAATATACAGGGATATGCCTATTTTAATATGCAAACAAGAACCAACCCGCACGGTTCTACTTATTTGATTGAAAATGCAAAGGACCATGTAGTGTTATTGAAAAAAAAATTCATATCATTTTATAGGGTAACTATGGGGCATGGATCTTATAAGTTTATTGAACAACTGCGGTTATGGTGATTGATAACTTTGTCATAGAAATGTTTTGTTCTGTCAAAATTATCAGATCGTTTTGATCTTTACAGGGTCGATAGAAGGCTTATTTTTGAAACCTTCTGTCTTTATCTCGATTTTGGCATTTGTGTGAATTGGTTCCTGTTTGCATAACTAGGTCTAATTATATGTCATTAAAAAGCAATGTTTTGGGTGCTTGGAATTGACGACAATAAATATGAAGTATTTTTTGAGGACGAAAAAAAAAACGACGATAATGGCTGTTTTTTAAAGAACTTTGTAGTTACAATATGTTTTTAAATACATTTACATAATCAGTTTAGCAATTTTACGCTTTTATTTTCATCCGGTTTTTGAAATCATGCTGAAGTCACATCACATTAAAAACACAATAATAAAATACTTACTTCAACATTTCTGTTTATTTGAACAGTTGTACTCAGGACTAAAAAGCTAATAAGTGATAAGGGTCTGAGTCAGAACCTAACGATAACATCTATTCTTGGCAATATTTAATTGAAATTATAAACTATCACGATTCAAATCGTTGTACGCATTTAAATTTGTCAAATATTTCCGTCAAAACTCGTGATTCGTTGACCAAAGTACTAAAAACTAGTCTTAAAGAAAGCGTAAGATATGACAGCAGATTTATTAATCCAAGTAGCATTCAGCACTTTTTTTGTTAAAAATTATCAGCAGCATTAGCTTTACATTCTCATCCCATTTGTGCTTTTATCATTGTATTAAGATTATAATTGTTTTGTGACACTATCATGAGCAATTTTAAGAAAAAAGAATATACATCTTACTTTTTGAACCATTACTTAATTAATTTGAAAGGTCACAAAACAACCCGTGTCATGTTCGAATCGATTATTTCGCTTAATGTGGGAGTGTCTGCGCACGGGTGAGACAGATGCGAGTTGTTCCCTAACGCTGCACAAGTATGTGGAAGAGTTCCCCGGGCTCATCCACTTCATCTACGTGGACCGTACCGTGGGGAGGTTCCTGGCTCCCGATATGGCTGACTGTGCTGACATGCTGGCTCCGGATACGGTAAAGTTCAAACTTGAGTAATAGGTATGCGTGAAGAGATTTATTTTTCTCTCTTCTTTTTGCTGAAAACTGATATTAACAACCAGCTATATTTTGACATGTTAATCAATTAGACTGCTATTGAAGCAGTCCTTTTCAATGTTAACCATCAGATACTATGCTCTGGTGTATTCTTTCTTCTAAATCTATCTCCTCAATCTAGTCATTTACAGCACAGCCTTGTTACGACTGACGACTTTTTGTTTTATACTTTTCTAGCTCTTTACATCAAAATTGCTTACAAGGTCGAATTAGAGGATTGATAGAGATATGCTTATCTTCTATATATATAAAACTAGCTTCTGCCAGCGGCTTCGCCCGCGTCAAAGTAGGAATACAAACTTTGAACCCCCGTTTCATCCCCTTGGGGGGGTGAATTTTGGGAAATCCTCTCTTAGTGCTCACTTACGTTATGGAAGGAAGCTTTGTGCTAAATGTCACGCTCCTGGTCCCAGTAGTTTAGGCTGTGCGTTGCTATGTCAGTCAGTCGGTTTCTCCTTTTATATATATAGATGGGAAACTGACTGACTGACATATCAACGCACAGCCGAAACTACTGGAACTAGGAACGTGAAATTTTGCACAAGGTTTCCTTTTATGACGTAGGCGAGCACTAAGAGAGGATTTTTCGAAATTCACTCCCTAAGGGGATGAAGCGGGGGTCCAAAGTTTTTATGGAGAAACCTACATTTACGCGAGCGACGCCGCGGGTACAAGCTAGTATTAAAATATATGCACGACCATAGATATAAAGCCGGTTTGAAACCAATTAAACCAAAACGCATAAAACGAAAAAAAAAAAAGGTTTTAAACTAATATAAACCATTTTTGTTTTCAATTTAAAACGGTTGGTGTTGATGACTAGATTTATTTTTCTTTATTATAACCACATTTTCTTGATTTTACCGAGGTAGGGATTAGTGATGTAACGAATGTTAGATTTCTCACATTCACGAATGCGAATGTTGACTTTTAAATAAAGTGCGCGCAAAATGTCATACAGGTTTGACATTTCGTATCAGCTAAGTTTAAACAGAACATAGTAGAACAGTTACAGAATCTGTAAAAGCGGCCAAATTACTTTTTAATTTGCCTTTGTTTAATTTCGAGTACTGTAGTAAATTAACTACAAAATACAAATATGATTAAACAAATCTTAAAAAATGAAATTGTGTTTTTGCTTCATACTTTTGACATTTCCGCTTCCGCTAAGATTTACTTTTGACATCTGTTTCCGTTTCCGTTATGACACTTCCGTTGCATCACTACTTCAAACTTCTCTAACATGTTCTTTCGTTTCAATTTGTGATAATGAAAATGTGAAATGCGACTTGATTTACATTTGATAGAAAGATAAATATAAAATCATATCAGTTGTATTGTCAAAAACATTCGCCAAACATTCGCATTCGCACGTCTAAGCACATCTATAAAACACGACTCAACTTCTTCTACTGCTGCTGTGTATACAGAACTGCCTTCCTAAAGTAGCCTTCAGACGTCCTAAACTATTCTGCATAACGACGACCGTCTCTAAAGTAACAAATTACTGACACAGTATTCATACTAAAACAGCAGCGCGCCACGCCACGTTCGTTTGCAAGCATTGTTTCAGATCGGCAATCTTACATAAAGTGAACAAGAGACGATAGTTCAAGAGTTGTTCTTATATACTAGGTTCGTCGCGCAGTCTGCCGCAGCTTCGCAGTTGTACGCGAGGGTTACTGTGCGGCCACATGGCGGCGCGGCGCGCTGCACGGCTGCGCGCTCGTGTGGTGGGAGCGGCGCGGCGTGCCCGTGCGGCCCGCCGTGCCGCCCCACCCTGCCGCCGTGCGCGCGCTTCCACCGCCCGGGGATATACGGGGCACCTTCTACAGGTACAATCTAAATACTCTTTACTTTCAGATAAACCAAAGTTTAGCTCTGTCGAAATGACGCAAAGGCCTATGCTCACGCACACTGTCAAAATAGCCATTGAAACTACAACATACATAATAATCAAGCCACATAGTTAGCGGGCAGCGGAGCGGAGGCGGCGCCACACATCGGCGCACATCGGCACTCGCGCGGTTTCCCGCACTTTTCTAAATCTTAACTTTGCGTATTTTTGTGATCTTACGGAAGAACTATCAATATGAGATGGTCGACCCCCTTCCTCCCTTCCTTAAGGTTGACCGCTGACCCCCTTTCCCCATCCTTCCCTAAAGCAGACCGCACACTTCAGACAAGCCAGTCTTAAGACAGACTATTGCTATTGCTTGACAAAACAGTCTAGCGACGTACCTCCTCTCTAGTAGTGTGACGGCAGTGATGAAAAATTACGATTTATCAATTTATCGAAATTTATAAAAATATAAATATCGGCCCTCGGTATAACTGGGACAAGATATCGATATATCGGTCAAACTTTTCGAGATTTGAAAATTTTAATATAATAATTTATTTAGTTCAGTCTAGCTCAATAATGGTACATGGTAAATTTTATGCAAAATGTACATTATTTTAATTTATGAGAATCTTAATTAAAATAAATTACAATATTCTTATAGTTTGAAGACTAATTTATTATTTCAGTCAAACCAGCATTTGTCCGTTTGGTAACGAAATTAAAAATAGACTAGTCATAGACAATACAGTTATTTTTAGAGTTCCGGACATCAAAATGAAAAAACGGAACCCTTATAGGATCACTTTGTTGTCCGTCCCTTTATCTCAGGAACGCGTGGAGTTGTTTGAACTGTTTTCACAGGTAACTTTGTACGGAACCCTCAGTGTGCGAGTCCGACTCGCAAATGCCCGGTTTTTTTTTTCTTTGAATTCTGTTATAAATATATACTGCTAATAAATTAATTTTGAAAAGAAATATCGTTTTTGATGCGATTTTCGATATTGAATATTTTGCATCGATATATCGATATATTCGGGTGAAAATATCGATATGTTGAAGTACTTAGTGATGTTGTACTCGAATTCTATGTTTAGTACTCAAATGTTCTGTATATCGATACTTTTCAATTGATACTGAGTAAGTATCGATACGTGATGACCGATACCATATCGAGTAAAAGTATTGATATACCTCAATGATATCCTTTCATCCCTAACCCGCCCTGATAAGAGTGTCGCTTTCGACAACTCTGAAAAAGCGGAATGCCTAGCCGACAGCTTCGAAGCCCAATGCTCACCTAGCTCTCAACTAGTAGACCAAGCCCACATCGACATGGTGGACGCTGAAGTCGAACGTAGAGCCTCCCTCCCTCCCGTTGAAGACCCTGATAACCCTCTGACCCCCGTCACTCCCGACGAGGTGGAGGATATCATCAAAAAACTTTAACCAAGGAAAGCCCCCGGCGCCGACGGTATCACGAACAGAGTGTTCAAACTCTTCCCCCCCAACTTATAATGCTAATGACCGCTATCTTCAATGGCGCATTAAGCAATAATATCTTCCCCCAAGCGTGGAAACAGGCCACCGTTATCGGTATCCCCAAACCAGGCAAGCCCAAGTCTGACCCCACCAGTTACCGCCCCATCAGTCTCCTCAATGTTCTCGGTAAGATCTACGAGAGGCTTATTTATAAGCGACTCAAAGATTTTGCCGAACCCAAGGGTCTCATTCCTGATGAGCAGTTCGGGTTCCGTACCGAGCACTCATGCGTCCACCAAGTCCACCGCATCGTAGAGCACCTAAGCGCTGGCTTCCAGCGTAATGCGATGACGGGTGTCTTGTATTTCGATATAGCGAAAGCATTCGACAAGGTCTGGCACAATGGCTTATTATATAAGCTATATCAACTCGGTGTGCCAGACCGTCTCGTGCTCATCATGCGAGACTTTCTGTCGAATCGCACCTTCCGCTATCGAATCGAGGGAGCCCTCTCCTCCCCCCACCCCATTCGAGCTGGAGTCCCTCAAGGCTCCGTAGTGTCCCCCCTAGCTTTCACGCTGTTCACCAGCGACATTCCCAAAAATAAAAAGGCCCAGTTGGCTCTATTCGCCGATGACACGGCAATTTACTACACCGGTCGTGACCCCAGAGTTATCGCTCGCAATCTCCAAACCTTCGCAAACATTTTGGGCAAATGGTTCCGGAAATGGAGGATCGAGGTTAACCCTGATAAGAGTCAAGCTGTTCTCTACTCGAAACAGCGGAAGTCCGTCCCCCCTCCCCCTCCGATCACCATGTACGGTAAGCCGATCCCCTGGGAGAAGCAAGCCAAGTACCTCGGAGTGATCTTCGATCAGCACTTGTCCTTCGCCGAGCACATAAAGCAGGCGCTCGCGAGCCGCTTTCGCTCAAGGTAGGCTCCATTATCTCATGACTGCCCGCAGCAAACTGTCACTTAAGTGCAAGCTGCGCCTCTATACTGCAGTAATCCGCCCGATCATGACGTATGCCTGTGCCATCTTCGCACACGCCAAGCCCCGCTTCCTCCATAGGATGCAGACCCTTCAAAATAGGACTCTCCAAAAAATTCTCGGTGCCCCATATTATGTCCGAAATGAGAATCTACATCTAGATCTCAAAATCCCCACCATCCAGCAGTTCATGAAACGCCTTTGCGTTTCTTCGATACTGCTGTGAAACACCGCAACCCCCTTATAGTATCGGCAGCCCGATACGAACCCTCCCGCATCTCAAAGATTCGCCGTCCTAGGCATACTCTCGTCACCCCCGATGACCCCACTACCCTGCTCCAAGAGAGCCGTAAGGAAACCAGTACAGTTCGCAGACAATACAGACCGCCGTCCTTCCGTCCTCGCCGCCGAGGCCCGCCGCGACAATCCCGTAAACGTCCTCCCCGTCTCTTGCTCGAGCCAGCCCGCGTCGCTGAGCCGTAGTTTTAAAATTCCCCGAAAATAATAATAAAATCTTTGTTCGACCCAGCCCGTCCCTTGCTGCCCCCCCCCCCCCCCCAGCGACGCCCTAAGCCGAGGTCCATTCCCCACAGGGGGTGCCCTTAGCGTGTAGTCGCTTAGTTTTAAGTTTAGTTAAGTAAGCCCTGGCTGGAGGCTTTGATTCCTGAATCGAGGCCGCCACAGGCAAGACCGGTTAAGCAGCCGATAACCTCCTAGGTTGACCTGCGAGAGGCCACACAAAAAAAAAAAAACTCATCCCTAGCCAAAGCAGTTTCGTTTTAGGTGTGCGCAGTGTAGTAGACAAAACTTAAAGTCAAGGTTACAATAATTCGCACCCAGCTGAAAATTGGTAGTATTGTTCAAAACACGAACGTTCGCAAAGATCTACAATTTTTGTCTGGGCTAATTTTATGATAAAACTTACCGTTTTGCTGAAAATCGCAAAAACTCGTTTTTGTGACCTTTGACCTCGAGTATTTTTTTTTAGGTGTCATATCGCTGAGGACTTTTTAGATTTCATTTATGATGGTGTTTTGAACAATCCTACCAATTTTCAGCTGGGTGCGAATTTTTGTAACCTCGGATGTCTAAATTGACCGGACTTATAAGTCGTCTTACGTAATAAATGATTAAATAACAACATCATGAATCTTCTCTCTTCTTCTTCTCTACACGACGAATTAGAGGCTTTTTTGACTTGCCGGTATAGGTACAATAATATTATATCATCAATCGTAATGCCCACAACTAAATATTCTTATTGCAATTTTATGCTTACAATTTCATATCATGACTACAGGTTATACTGTAAGTTGCTAACTTAACCTATATTTCAGGCAACTGCTGGAACTAGCGTTCCCCAACGACTCCCGCGGCGTGTCAGTCAAGGAGCTGATCTGTATCCACCTCGGCTTGCTACCGGCTTCTACCGCGGTGCAACAAGCACGTCGTCTCGCGCACTCTGTGCATGAACTAGCGGGAGAAGTTGGTACCGGCGCTGCTGATCTGCTGTGAAGCTAAAATTACACGGAGACACGGGAGTAATAAAATATGAAGTGATAATTTCAGCGTTTCTAGGTCCACGATCGGGAACATGGGG
Source organism: Mythimna pallens (assembly GCA_961205895.1). NCBI lineage: Eukaryota > Metazoa > Arthropoda > Insecta > Lepidoptera > Noctuidae > Mythimna > Mythimna pallens. The sequence goes on along the minus strand of OY540834.1, from coordinate 13,468,707 downwards.
ATGTATGTAGTAAGGCGTATTGTGTGTATTTTGGGCTGGTGTCTGCAACGCGACGTCCAAGCACGTATTTAGTGAAGCGTAGGTACAAAGCAAATCGATATTTGTTAAGATTACGTGAATCCTTCGCGTAATGTTTGGTCATATTCTGATGCAACTATGTCCACGCTCGTTAATCACTCCGTTTATATCTACTCTGTAACACGTTATACGCAGTTCTTGCCAATGTTCTGTCATATATGAATGGAACTTCATATAGTGATATTATTGCCGTACTACCTACATATTAACTTTAGTGTTGTAGGTTTTCGATTATTATTAAAGTAAGTAGTGAAGATTTATATCGTAATTTACATAAAATATGTCATTACACATTTGTTACTCTGCATTCATACAAAAAAGTCGTTTAAATTATAATAATCTCAACAGTATTGTCAATTTTTTGGCAACCTTTCATATATTCAAAAAAATAATTCATTTATTCATTCATTCCCACAACTGTCACATAACGCCGTCTAGTCCCAAGCTAAGCAGAGCTTGTGTTATGACTACTAGACAACTGATAAACATACTTAAATATTTCTAAATACATACATAATTATGTTGAACTTTGAACTAGTCAAAATTGTGTTCTGTGAATTGTGTCTGAAGTCGCACCACGAACATTCGTTAGCGAGCGTTCAAAAGCGATTGAGGTTGTAAATATTTCGTTGCAAATTATCTACCACTAAACTGTAAAGGTGCTTGAGGTAGCTGTGCGGTGCGGGAGAGATGTGGCGACACGTCACGATCACGATAACTCAGTCATTCGCACGTTAACAGGTTGGCAACACGCAGCACTCCTACTCCACGCAACTTCTGAGAGCACTTTCTCAAGTATACGGAAAGCACAGAATATACGGTTCAGCATATACACTACTTCAAAAATAAATAATACAATTTGCTTAGCCGTAGGTAATAAACCGCTAACGCTAGTGGTGTGAACGCACCTAAATGTCATAAGCTGCAAACGAATTTAAGACTAAAGAAGCATCAAATTGATGTTATAATGATGACATTCCGTAATAGACATTCCTATTAATATTTCGCGGAATAAGGCTATAATTATGATCTTCAGTAAATTTTTAGATGTCTTGAATGATTTTTAAAATAAATTATAATGTTAATATCATTAAAATTAATTTAGTAATTAGGTGTATCTATAGTATTAGTATGTGTATATTTTGTTTTGAATGTGCCATGTTTTATTTTTGTTATACCTACATAAAATAAACCTATTAAAAGATAATTTTTGTTTTGTTTATCATCAAAATAAAATAATCCATACAAATATCATAAACTAGCACTTTGTCAGCGACTCACCATTTTATTTAAATATAATATAGCTTATGTTACTTAGTGAAGATGTAGCTTTCTAATGAGAGAGTGGGGTAGAGTAGAATAAAGTAGGCAGTTGACGGAGCGAAGCGCGCGCTAGATAAATTATAAATTCCAAAGTGATGTCTGCTCTATTACCTCTTCACATCTTAATGGGTGAATTAATTTGGATGAAACTTAACTCACAGGTTGACCATGTCCTGGAATTGGACATGAGACTTTTTATCTCGAAAATAGGTATAATATCTTCTTGGGAAATTCTATATGAATCAATGGTAAAGTACTTAGATTTATTTGGCAGAGTAGGTTGCTACATCAATTGCAGCATCAGCACTTAATGAATGCCTTCATTAAGTGCTTCGAAGTGGATTCTTTGAACACTCCAACATGTGGTTCATATCCTGAACAGAGGCACTGTACTCACATTGAGTATTTAGCTTATTGTAGGTATTTAGACGAAAAACATTCACATTCTAAAACAATAAATCAGAACAGACTCAGAGAATAACTTGGTTCATTCTCAGCATGTTCTGATTATCAGGTGGCCTGCCCTCTCTAGCATAGTCTACCACTTTGATTGATGATTTTGATCAAACAACTAAAATGATCTTCCATGTTAGGAAAAGCAATTTTAGTGAAGTAACCAAGTTTTTATGATGAAAAAGTTAACTTCACCTATTTGTGGTACCTACATGTAACGAAGACGAGGAGACATATCATATTTTAATGTGTTCGAAATCAATCGCTAAGAACACAAATTGGCGCGCACAATATTAATTTATCAAATCCTGTTTCAGATAAAATAATCCCTATAATTACCGAAAACCGAACTGTATTTTTTTTAACTGTTATATTTGTATACCAAAAGAGTGACATTCGCACTAGCGAAAAAAGTCTCTAAATAAGGTTTTTTTTAAAAAAAAAAAAACAAGTTGTGTCGCCTTTCATTTCAGGGCGGAATTCACCAATAAAATTAATCGCGTTTTAACATTTGGCTCGCATAATCGCTTTTAGCCGCTATCACTAGTGTCCCTTGTCTGTATAATACGGCCGTTATATCTTGGCGACCCCGAACTTTGCGCAGAAAGCTGCGCACGAACGTTTTTTAGGAACAAAATGGTGGAATGAGGCGACGTGCGCGGGGCGGAGGTCTAGGCTAGAGATCGACTTTATGTAAACACAATCGACCCTTTATTCAATCGAATGTCGCCTTTAGGTTCATACCGACAACTTCCCAAAATAATAGGAGTAGACGTTATGGGAGTAGTCGTTTTGAGAAACGGACTATTTGGGAACTGGTCGTTTTGGGAAAGTGGACGAAATGGGAAATAGACATTTAGGGAATTAACATTTTGGGAAGTGGACGTTTTGGGAGGGTGGACATTTTGGGAAGTTGTCGTTATGAACCTAAAGGGAATATCGCAATCGATTTTTATCGATTTGGAATTTATTAATTTTTGTTTCTATGAGATATTGAACGCAATAGATTTACAAACATAGTGAATGTTGTCGTTAGTAAACGAGATTTCGACTTTAATGAAAAAAAAAAACTAATAAAATTTTGAAACACAGGATAGCGAAAAAGCAATTTTCTCGATTGTAGGTACTTATTGAATAAATTATAATCGAACAGAGTTTCGGCTTAGGCTAGGTTCTAGATCAGAATAATAATCTTCAAGTGCGCTGCGCGACCTATTTATAAGTTTACCCTCCACTCTAAATCGAGGAGGGGATCGCCGCTCGGTAACGCCCATCGCGTTAGGTTAGCAAGCGCACGTGACGTGCTAGTCAGTTGACTTTCTCTTTGCTGTGGCTGTGGCTTTGGCTGAGGCTGTGGCTGTGGCTTTGGCTGAGGCTGTGGCTGTGGCTTTGGCTGCACCAAGACGACACGGCATGGCATGGCTTTGGTATGGCTGGCATTCGGGTGACCGTTACAGTCGGCCATCCTGAAACAATTGCTCCCGCAATGGGAAAAGGGAACACAATTAGCTTTCCAGTAAATCAATTAGGTCCTCTGTCTCTAACTGCTCATCAGAGCTGCTGGCACTGTCAGATACAGGAGCCACACTTTGATAGGGTCGCAAGGAGTCAGCAGATACTAAACCTATGAAGTTCTTATATCCTCTCAAACCTTTTATACTCCTGATCCTGTATCTGTCCTTACCAACAACTTTTGTGACAATATACGGCCCTGAATAGAGATCATCTAGTTTAGTATTGACTTTAGCCGCGCTACTTGTAGGAGCCTGTTTCCAAAGTACTAAATCACCTTTCTTATATGTGTGGCATGGCTTACGACGCTTATCAAAATGGTGTTTCATTTTAACGCTAGCTTTTTCAATGCGCCGCCTAGCCTTGGTGCGTTTGACGTGAGTCGATTCGATTACCCGCCCCGGAATAGAAACATCACATGCCGGCCTACTACTCCGTGAAAACATCAAGTCGTAAGGTTTATATCCGGTGGTATCGTTTAAAGTGTTGTTTATACCCCAGATTACGTCAGGTAAATTATTAGACCAATTGTTCGCGGCTTCACTAGGGTCGGTAGTTCGTAACGCGTTCAAAATGGTTCTGTTGGTACGTTCAACTTGGCCGTTAGCTCGAGGGCAAGCTATAGCAGTTAAAGTATGCTTGAACTGTTTGTCTGTAGCAAACTTCTTAAAATATCTACTAGTGAAGGCTTTTCCGTGATCCGACACTACTCTATCCGGGTATCCAAACAAAGCGAAAATTCGTTTTAATAACCTGACCGTCTCGATTGAGTTTACTGTCCGAGTTGGTTCCGCAATTACAAACTTTGTAAATGAATCGGTTATCACTAGCATGTACCCATAGCCTTTCTACGTCTTACAGAACGGCCCTAAGTGATCTACATGTACTGTTCTGAACGGTTCAGTTGGTTTGGGAATAGGATGCAACATACCCTCCTTTTTCCCGTGCACCCCTTTTCCGTAAGCGCAATGTAAACACGCCGCAACATATTTCTGAATAAACCGCGTCATTCTCGGAAACCAGTAGTCATTTTTAATAAGCTCGATGCAGCGCTTGAACCCTACATGGCCTATTTCATCATGGTGCATTTGAACAATTTTCCACCTAGCTGGTCCCGGAACTACAAGACGATTACCGCACAGAGTTTTCCGGTATAACCTATCATCTATCAGTACGAAATCCTTTGTTAAGTCGTGCTCTGCTGAACCAGATTTTAATCGATCAATTATGTTTTTGACTTTGTCGTCTTGATACTGAACTGTAAAGAACCAATCAGATACTTCTAGGCGATTAACATTAAGCGCGTCAACAGGATTTCGACTAAGTGCATCGACATGTCTCATGCGCTCACCCGGCCGGTATTCTACACTTATATCGTAATCTTGAATCATCAACCACCATCTGGCTATCCGCGGAATAATATCACGTTTTGTCAAAGTGGAACGCACCGCGGTACAATCCGTAACAATTTTTACATGTTTACCAATTACATAAATGCGGAATTTTTTCAAAGATTCTACAACCGCTAGTGTCTCGAGTTCGTAGCTGTGATATACGCTTTCTTGTTTAGAAGTTACCCGACTGAAATACATTACCGGTCTTAAAGTACCATCAATTTGTTTTTGAAATAATATACCCGCTATGCCTAACTTACAAGCGTCCGTATGTATTTCTATTTCTAGCTCGGGATCGTATATCGCTAACACCGGTTTGGAGCACAAACACTTTCTTAGTTCGTTAAAACTCTCTGATTGTTCAATACCCCAATCCCATGCAACGTTTTTCTTTGTTAAATTTGTTAAGGCACGAGCAAATTGAGCAAATTTATGAACAAACTTACGGAAGTAGCTACATAACCCGATAAACTGTCGAACTTCGTGTACATTTTTAGGCACCGGAAACTGTGATACGGCGGTTAATTTTGACTCTGCCGGTTGCACACCACTTTCGGAAATTTCATGTCCTAAATACGTTACTCGAGTTTCTAAAAACGTACACTTTTTCATATTTAATTTCAGATTCTCGGTTTCGAATTTATTTAACACGACTTCTAACATGTCAAGACCAGATTTAACGTCGACTGAGGGTACCAATATGTCATCTAGAAAAGCTAAAATCTCGCATGAATCGCTACTACCGCCCTTTTGGGAAAAATGGATGGAGTTTACTATTTTGTTAATTAAACGCATGAAAACTGACGGAGAATTAGCTAAACCGAATGGAACGCGGACATATTCAAATTGACCGGCCTGACAAATAAATGCACTTTTATGAGTATCTTCGGGTTTTAGCGCCAATTGATGGTAACCTTGAGACATATCTAAGCACGTAAAATATTTTTTACCGGCCAACTTAGAAATATGATCTTCAATATTAGGTATCGGATATCTGTCTTTAACGGTTATGGCGTTAAGTGCGCGATAATCTATGCACAGTCTGCTATCCCCGTTCTTTTTTTTTACCAATATCACTGGAGAAGCATAGTTGGACTCTGATTCTTTAATAATACCGGCTTCTAATAATTCAGAGACTTTAGATTTTACTATTTCTTGTTCACAGTGCGATAGTCTATATGGTTGTCGATAAACGGGCTTATTGGTAGTCAAAGTAATTGGCATTTGAATTAAATTTGTGCAACCGAGATCTTTAGTGCTGACTGCGAAACTTTGTTTGAATCTAATTAGTAATTTGATTAAATCTTTACGTTCCATTTCACTCAAATTGCCTATTTTTATGTCGTCTAACAAAACTCCACCTATGCTCAGATTTGAATCTTTATCCACAGACAAAACAAAAGGCATATTTTCCGGCACAGTTAATTTAGGCAAATCACATGAAATAGGCAAATCAGAAGGCTTTAAAGGCAAATATGGCTTGGCTTGGCTAACCTGACTTATGGTGGGTGATGTGTCGCAGCTCTCGGCGCGTGTGAGAACCTGGCCAGCCTCCCACACGATGTCTTCAGCCCCGGTGTTGATGACCTTGATGTGTCCGCTGTCACCTCGAAGGAGAGTGGCGGGCAGGGAGTAGGAAACTCCTTGAAACTCGTAGTGGCGTGCAGCGGTACAGATATCGTTGTTCTGGCGGTTGCCCACTATCAGGACCTTGATGATGGAAGCTCCTGGTGGCAACGTTTCTCGCATAGTCGTTACAATCTTGAACTTGTGGAGTTCTTCAACCACATCTTCCTTTGGCATGGAGTCAGATTCGCGCATCAGTGTGGCTGTTCCGTTGCTTACGACGAGTGCAATGTCGCTGGCATTGATGATGGGTTGACCGATGAGTAAATGAATGTCCCCCATCTCGATGTCTGTCAGATACGCATCGCAAGTAACTCGAATACCGTCTATTTCTAGATTGAATTTTACTTCTCCACGGGAAGTAATTAACCCGCCGGCAAAGCCTTTTAGGATCGTACTCGTAGGTATGACGTCGAGAGATAATAATTTGGAGATCCGACTGGTCATGACGTTCACCTGGCTTCCGGTATCGATGTAGGTCTTCACGTGAACTCCGTTGATCTTGGCTATTTTCTTGTAGGTGTCATTGTAGTTTTGGATTATCTTAATGTCCCTGACGCTGTTGTTCGCATCAAACGTAGATTTTTGAAGAGTGGTTGCAGATGAATTATTGCAGCGGGTAGCGATGTGGCCTTGCTTACCACATTTAAAGCACACACGTTGATCGGGAAGCGTACAATTTCGCAACATGTGACCCGTCTTCTTACAGCGTGGGCATGGATCATTCTCCGTAAAAATCTTCTTTTCGGCAGGCATTGGGCGAGGATCCTTACTCGGTAGGCGAATTTCTGGTGCGGGGCCGCGGTAGTCGTCGAGGGCACAGAGAAATGCTTCATATAGTTCATCAGGGCGTTCGCATTGGAAAGCACGTGCATTTGGTTGCAAAGATGAGGGTAGGCCTCGAATGATGCACGAGACACTGGCGCTGTCTGATAGCTTACAACGGAAGCACATGGATACTTTATCTTGATAATACTTAGTCATTGTTTCATTAGTCATCTTCCGTCTTTGCATCATCTCGTCTAACAATGCACTGTAGTCCCGATGTTTTGGAAAGGCACGCAGCAGCATCTGTTTCCACTCGTCCCACGAGTAATTATACTCGTCGAGTCGGTTGTACCATTTGCGAGCTTGTCCCCGTAGTTTGTCTTGCAGATGGAATGCCTTTATCTCATCGCTCCAACGATGTATGTCGCCGAGTTGATCGATTTTTCTTAACCATACTGATACTGTGCAATCTTCGCCATCTGGGTCGAATTCAGGAATGAGGGACGCAGCACGATGATTTTTGGATGTACCGATGTCTGAATCCAGTTCGCGGACAGCTTTGTCGACCTCATTTTGCAGGAGGTGTTTCAGAATTTTTCTAGCGGGCGGTGGTGTAGAATTGCCGTCTTCATCTTGCTCGGTGTCGCTTGAGGGGTCCCATCCGGGTGGACGCACCCCACGTCCATGAAGTTCACGGCGATTTCGCTTCATCCCGCTTCTGAGTGAAACACAGGATAGCGAAAAAGCAATTTTCTCGATTGTAGGTACTTATTGAATAAATTATAATCGAACAGAGTTTCGGCTTAGGCTAGGTTCTAGATCAGAATAATAATCTTCAAGTGCGCTGCGCGACCTATTTATAAGTTTACCCTCCACTCTAAATCGAGGAGGGGATCGCCGCTCGGTAACGCCCATCGCGTTAGGTTAGCAAGCGCACGTGACGTGCTAGTCAGTTGACTTTCTCTTTGCTGTGGCTGTGGCTTTGGCTGAGGCTGTGGCTGTGGCTTTGGCTGAGGCTGTGGCTGTGGCTTTGGCTGCACCAAGACGACACGGCATGGCATGGCTTTGGTATGGCTGGCATTCGGGTGACCGTTACAATTTTATTTTCTTGGTTGAAAGACATGATTTAGTTAAATATCAGTTATCTATAAACAACTCCTACAATAACGATTATTTGAGAATATTTTCCATAGAAAATTGAATATAAATACATTTTTATAATTTAAATCGATTTGAAAAAAATCGATTAACTAAAACCATCAGACACGCGTATTGGACATCTCTCTTCGGTAACTTCGTAAAGCTTCGTACTCATTCGGCAATGTTCGGTACGTAGCAATATGTCTCACTCACACGTTAGCATTGGTGTTATTTTCGTATCCCTGTCTGTCTTGAGCACAGGCGGTGACAAAAGTTTTCGTTGGTTGTTATTAATAAATTGTTAAGTTTTTTGTGTTAGGTTCGTTTCTTTAATTCATAAGGTTTTTTTATAGCTTTCTGTCTCAAAGTGTTTAAATATTTATTTTATTTGTACTTGGTTGTCTGTATTAGTAAATTTTTATTCGTAATTTGGTTTAAAAAAAATAATGTCCATAACAGTTTTTTTACGAGTGTACATGCGCTAAAGTTCGAAGAGCCGATGTTCACGGCTGTCAAGTTACGTCGGCCGTATTGTATTTTTCTTTTGTTGTATTTTACACAAGTGACACTAGTGACAGCGGCTAAACGCGATTATGCGAGCCAAACATTAAAACGCGATTAGTTTTAATGGTGAATTCCGCCCTCAGAATTTCAGAAATAGGGTATCTTTAACTAATATCACCCATATTGGTTAAACATTGAGTACATGAAGGTTACTATATCCAAAATGTGTGTATAAATAAAATTCCATATCTTCTTTATTTACATTTGTATTGATATAATCCTATTAGTAAGTAATAAGGCAAAACAATAAAGATCAGTAGAAATGTTTCAGAGTCATTAAATCAAGGTAATGCTAGCATTTTTAATTCTCTCAGCCAACAGACTTTAACTTAACTAGACAGAATTAAGTAATTGTGATAAATCAACAATAATAGAAAAAACTTAACACCTGTGCGGTGATATCAGACACAGACATAAACAATGTGCACTGAAGAAAATTATGTATATTTAGAAAATGTTTTACGAGTATTATTAGTAACAAACAAAAGTGATATTACAGTTTAACCTTTTGTGTGCTTGACTCATGTCCACAGAATGAAACTGTTATTTCTTGCCATTTCCTAGACAAATCTGTTTACTTTGGCTATCAGAGACAGATTCAATACACTTTCAATGAAAAATAGAATCAAATATACAAAGAATAATTTACAAAATCATATTTAAAAGGTCACATCTTTAACACACAAAAGGTTAAAAATTCACTAATTTGGTAACTTATCAAATATTTAAACACTTAGCTGAGAAGGCACTTGTTAATATTCTGGTGAACTATCACCACACTTTACATCTTCACTTATTATCAAAGTTTTTTTTTTTGTCATATGGTTATCTTCGACATCAAAGGTAATCAAATCTTCACTGCCATTATTTCCTTTCTGCAAAAATATTAAAGTATTTTATTTAGATATAATCTCAACAACCAAATTAACAAACAAACATAGCAGTGCGGGGCACTTGCTGTTCAACCAATTGGTGTGCTTGAGATGCATTCTGTTCTTACACTTCAATAGATTATAATTTATCGATAAAGAATGCATTTACACATAAAAATAATCATTCTTATGAGTATTGACCATGGCTGCTAGCAAAATATATGCCACTTTTTTATTTTATCAAATAATAACCCAAATTTGATTATCATCAAGGGTTGGGTCTCTTATAACATTTTTTAAACTTCAGAAAAGAATTGAATTTTGACTTACACTTGTTGATGCTACATCTTGTTTGGTTTTTAATGCAGCAGCATAATTCAGCTTTGGTTTTGATGAGCTTGATGTTAGCAGGGGAGAGCTTGGACTGATGTCTTTAACCTGATTCTCAATTAACTGCACTGTATCCTCCATATCCATGTGATTATAGGTCATAGGGACATTTTTCGAATTCAATATGTCCACTTTCAAAGGAATTTTTAATGCTTCCAAACATGCCTTAGCCATTTCAGCTTCTCGGTTAATTATTTTTTCCTCAACATACTTGTTATATGTAGCTTGTAAATCAAGTGAGTGTTTGTCAGATAAAATGGTGGCCATTTGCTTGATTTCTGCTTCTAATTCTCTGATTGTGCACTCATTTTTAGCAGCAATTTTAGCTTCTTTAACCAGTCTCACATCTACAGCTTCTTGGATACGCAATATTGCATCAGTTGTGTTATTGCTTTGCACATTACTTTCTTTAACAATCTTATTGAATATACTATGCGGTGATGATCTGTGAGCTTTCTTGTATCCAGTGTATTTTTCACCTAAATTTGCTGTTACATCTTCAATGTATTCATACATATCAAAGCAGTTAATCTTTCCAAATCTGTACATGTAAGTGTGTGTAGATCCAGCAGATGACAATTTGTTTGACAAATTACATGTAACAAAATTCTTCTTTCCATGATATTTTTCAAAGTATTTTTGCAATCCCTTTGATATTAATTTATCTCTAAAAGTAGGTTTAATGTTGGTATTCTTTCGATATTTATACCAACCAACTATTTCATTGGCAGTGCTAGATAACAAATCAGAGAGGACATCTTCCTTTATACGACCAGTAGGAAAATAAAACAGTGATACTGATGGCAGCGGGAGCACTGTTCTGATTTCAATTTGAGTGTCTAAGCGGGCATTATCACTCTGTGAATCGGAAATGTGATTAGTTATTTCTGAAGTCACATCGCCGATTAAGAAACCTTCCTGGAAGTTAAACATATGAGTTAATTGGAAAGGTAAAGTAAAACAAAAATCACAATGCATTAACAGTAGACTGAAATATTTTACCTGACTACTAGCCGAGTTTACGCATTCATAAAACAAAAATGACAGAGCGGTACCACTCAACAACACTTTTTCTGTGTAAGCCATCGCTACATTTAAAGTTTTTACATAAACTGTTCTTTACACTATATAGTAAAGAATGTGAATTATATTATAGGGTGTTTAATTTATTTTAATTTGAATGTATTTACAAAATTGTTAGATGCCCGCACATACAAAAACTGATGATTTGACGTGACTGAAAATGTCAAGTAGACCCAAATGTCATGCGTAGTATCCCAGTCCTGCGTTCAAAAAAAAACAGAGTAGGGTAGGGTCGTTACTCTAGCAGTTCAAAAATGCTTCGAGTTGCAACCCAGGGTCGTTCTTTTTTAACTTGAGTAGCTACCCTAGTTAACCCAACTAACTCTAACTCTGAGCAAGTGAGCAGGCTAGGTTGGTGTAAGCGATCATAAATGACACTTGTTTGGCATTGACAGTTAAACTCTATGTTCACGTTCAAAAATGCGAACTAAGGCCCATATTACAGAACCTTACTCAAGTACTACTTAAACTGCGTTCAACCGATTACAGTTTGAACGAAGAATCTCGACTTAAGCGTTCAGTTTATTCTAGAACTATCCTCAAACTCAAATCAAACGAAACTACGCTTGAGTAGAGATTTTGATCTCTGATTTAAAACCACAACAATTTCCATGAGAATCTATGCTCAAGCGTGGTCTCGACTACACTTGCGAAAACAAAGATCAAATCTCGCCTCAAGCAGAGATTCTGAGCTGATTGTGATTTTAAAATAAGGACACATTGAGTGGAGCTCACTCAAGCACTGTTCTATAATACGTAAAAAATGTCACTATAAAGTGACATTGCTCAGGTGATTATTGATTGTAGTTTCTCTGCTCAAGTCAAGTTCTAAAATGAAAACTCCAACTGAGACTAGTTTTAAGTAATGCTCGAACCTTGACTGTAGTTCTGTAATACGGGCCTTAAGAGTTTCTACCCTCACACCCCTATCCCTTGTCCTTGATGACATCATTAGAGTTAACTCTAACCTCATTTTTGAATGCTGGACAGTAGTATCCTCTGTAGTCTGTAGTCATGTCATCAAAGAGATGATACGTCAATGATACATCATAAATGAAAGGCGTCCATTACACGGTCATGCAAGCGACAATCAAAACCATCAATCATGTATGAATGATGTTTGAATGACGGAATGTTATCGCCATTATGTTTTCGTCTTGCAAACGTCAGTCATCATATTACTTGTGATTTTTCGTCAATCGAAATATTTGACTGTGGTAAAACTGACAGCAAAACCTATCGTGTACCTAATGGACGCCTTACAGGTGTTTTGGAATAAGTTTGTAGTTGGACACGCAGACTTATTCCGTGCGCACCAGCATTATTTTTTTTTATGTCGCTACATTTAAAGTTTTTACATAAACTGTTATTGACACTATTTATTAAAAAATGTGAATTATATTTTATAGGGTGTTTAATTAATTTTAACTTGAATGTATTTACAAAATTGTTAGATGCCCGCACATACAAAAATTGACGATTTGGCGTGACTGAAAATGTCAAGTAGACCCAAATATCATGTCGTACGTAGTATCACTCTTTAGTCTGTAGTCATGTCATCATAGAGGTGAAATGAAAAGTCATGAATGTAATAATTAACTTTACTTACATATTTTAATACAATTAACTTAAGAACTTAATTATTATAGCAATAAAATACACTTTAGAGTGTGTAATATTGCTTCGCAATCAATCCAGTTTATCCGTAGGATATATAAAATCCTTGAAATATCCTCTTACTATAAAACAGTGTTCTCACTTTCACATTATAAATAAATTTTAAAATTAAAAAAAAATCGACGGCGAAAAAAATAACTTTAAATAAAATCTGAAAAGAAAAAACAAGTTCAGTCCAGTGCAGTAGCGTAGAAACCAATTTAATTAAATCAAAACTGCAACAGTCGGGACCTATATCATATGGAATGTTTTTAGTCTAGATTATTTTAATGTGTCCTGACTGTTGCAGGTTCCCGCTTGCCCTTTGCTTTCCAGGACCACGGGTTACCTATTCAAAAGTCTTCCAATGGCCTTAGTAGGCATCGGCCCTGCTGGTCCCTACGGTTTTGTTACATGCGCTGTCGACGATTTTGCTCGGTCCGGACAACAGACTGCGAGCTACACATTGCACGTTGTCCGAAATTAGTCGCTGATATTACAAGGAATAACTTGGGCTGCTTTAAATTTTCCCGCGGTAACGGGACTTAATTGCCAGGGGGATATAAAACCGGGAAGTCACGAGTAACATTTAGTAGACAATAAATAACATATTTCCTGTTGTATTTATTTTTAATATATATAATTAATATGGACATGATATACCATATTGAAATCCTCATGATGAGCCCTTTACTTTGATATCCATATCGAAAAACAAAAAAAAAAATTACCTTAAATTATGGCATCTCACAGTCGTTATGTTGTTTTTTTTTAACGTCACCTATCTAAGAACACTTGGGTTATCACGACGAATATAACGAAATCTTAATTATGTAAATCCGTTCAGCGGTTTGGAACATATGAGGTAATAAAGAATATTACATACATACATACAAGATACGTGCGAAAAACATAACACTTCTTGCAGTCGGGTAAAAAGAGCTAGGCTCTTTTTTATTATATAAAAAAAGCAAGAATAATATGAATAACTACAACTAAATAAATGAGAAGTTAACAAAATAAATTACTAACGAATCTAAGGTAGTTAAAAATAATAATATTGGGCATTCTGTATTTTGACAAGCATCGACTAGGGATGAGCAAATAGAAAAAAAATATCGATATATTTCGTATCAATATGGCCCAAAAGTACCACTAATACTTAAAAGTACTGTCAAAATATACGAGTGAAAAAATAAACACATTTTGGAGTTTTTATAATTTTATTTTTATTCAAGTATGTATAATTTAACTATATTCATAGAGGTAAACACACAACAGATAAGTAAACAAAACATGACGTGTTTTTTTTTGTTCGTAAGATATATACATTTTAATCACCAGCTGGCGTGCCAGTCAAAACTTCAAGAGGCTCGCTCCCTGTACAGCTTGATTAGTTTTTTTCTAATCTCAGGGATCAGTGTATGGAGCCGTACGCATTCGAATACATGCGACGTATATATGTACTAGGCTCTTAAAAAACGTCCTCCTGCGCCTTGGATGACAAGTGAGATACAAATAGCTATGCGACGCAGAGACCGTGCGTTCCGTAAGTATAAAAGAGATCGTACGGATGAGAGCTGGACAATTTTTAAGGGTTCTACGTATATATGTAATCAGATGATACGCAATGCTAAACGCCGTCTCATTCTTGAAATTATTTCTACTTCCTCCTCCAAATATAGGCAGAACTATATTTGGATATTCCTTGGGACTCTCGGTATCGGCGAACCGCGACATTTAGACCCTCCAAACTCTGTCGACTTAGACGATCTCAACATTCATTTCTCTACTGTGCCTACTAAGTATCGTCTAACAAAACAACATACTCTGACTCTGATTTCTGGTCTAACGCGTCTTAATATTAGTCATTTTCGCTTTGTTCCAGTTGAACCGGGAGAGATCAGAAAGATCATTCTTTCCATCAAATCTAAAGCGGTAGGATGTGATAATATTACTCGTGGTATGATCATAACTATCCTGGATCACCTCCTACCTGCCATTACCCATATTGTAAATTTTACCGTGTACTCCGGTGTATTTCCCTCCTTGTGGCAAAAAGCCTACGTTCGTCCACTACCTAAATTTCTCAATTCCACACTTCCAACCCACTTCCGCCTAATCTCAATCCTTTCCTTCTTATCCAAAGTGCTCGAGGCTCGTGTCCACAAACAACTCTCTAACTTTGTGCACTGTAATTCACTGATTAGTCCTCTACAGTCTGGGTTCAGGACCGGGCACAGCACTGTTTCCGCCCTCCTTAAAGTGACTGGCGATATAAGGGCAGGTCTGGAAGAAGACACCAAAGTCAATGTACTAGTGTTGGTCGATTTCTCGAACACTTTCAATACCGTCAGGCACGATATCCTGTTGGCCATCCTGTCCTATTTAATGGTCTCTCCCGAAGTACTGGAATGGTTCACCTCTTACCTTCAGGTACGTCAGCAGTCGGCTCACGTTGGAGACTCTTCTTCTCATTGGTGTAATTTGGATACTGGCGTTCCTCAAGGCGGCATTATTTCTCCTTTTCTATTTTCTATTTTTATTGACCTTATTATTTTCGAACTTCAGTGTGCGTATCATCTGTATGCCGATGACCTAGAGTTGTACTTCCAAGGGAGGGTCGATGAATTATCGGATACTGTTGGCAAATTAAATAGAGACTTGACAGCCATTAAAACTTGGTCCGACAAATTTGGTGTTACTGTAAACCCCAACAAGTGTCAGGCGATCATCATCAGCAGTCCTCGAAGTATCGCAAAAGTGGATGTTGCAACTTTGCCACCTGTTTTCGACTGCACGGTTGTTCCTTTTGGCACGGACGTTAAGGATCTAGGCTTGCGCATCGACAGTACCCTGAACTGGCGTACCCAAGTTGCCAGTGTCAGTCATAGAGTTACGGAAACGCAGCCCAGTATCGTTTGAAAAATTTTTTGCATGGTGGTGGTCGGTAGAAGTTCAGAATGTATTGAAAGAAAAGAAGAGAAAAGAAAACAACTAGCGTTTTTTTAATGGCAGCGTGTAGAGCCTACACGCTGCCATTCCTTGAGAATGGCAGCGTGTAGAGCCTGGAAACGCTAGTTTATAAGCTGAAAAAAAAAAATGAGTATGACGTTTTGAAGAAGAAAGCCAAGAAAGCCGTGGCAATAGCAAAATTAAAAGTCTAGGACAAACTATATGACACACTGGACAGTCCTGCAGGCCAAAAAAAGCTATACCGGCTTACTAAAACAAGAGAGCGAAAAGCCAGGGATGTTTGCCAGGTAAGATGTATAAGACATGAAACTGGAATGATTCTAACGGATGATGAAAAAATCAAAAAGAGGTGGAAGGAATATTTTGAAAGACTGATGAATGAGGAAAATAATTGGAGTGGGGTTATAGAGAATAAACCAGTGAATGTGGGGTTATTGAGAATGGTTAGTATGAATGAAGTTAGGATTGCAGTAAATGGAATGTAGAATGGTAAAGCCATTGGTCCAGATGGAATACCAGTTGAAGTGTGCAAGTTATTGCGAGTGGATGGATGGACGTGCTTGGCTTTGTTCTTCAATAAGTTGTTGCAGGAAGAAGTCATACCTGATGAGTGGCACCACTCATCAGGTATGACTTCTTCCAGCAACATAGCTCTTTGGTGCCAACTTTTAAAAACAAAGGTGATATGCTTGTGTGCAACAATTATAGAGGAATAAAGCTAATGTCACACACTATGAAAGCCTGGGAGAAAGTTATTGAAAGGCGACAGAGAAGAGAAATTTTACAGAACTAATTCGGTTTTCTGCCGGGTCGGGGTACAGCGGATGCCATTTTTGCTATACGACAGCTGTGCGAAAAATACAGAGGTGCGTATAAAAACTTGCACATGGTATTCGTTGATCTCGGAAAGGCATACGACTGGGTACCTTTTGAGGTTCTGTGGTGGGCCCTTAAGGAGAAAGGTGTGCCTGGGAAGTATGTGCAGTTGATCCGATCGATGTAGAGTCGATGCAGTACCCAAGTCCGGTCTACGGTGGGCACCACTGGCAGCTTCAATGTGGCTGCCGGCTTACATCAAGGGTCGGCTCTCAGCCCTTACCTCTTCCTGATGATAAAGGACGCTCTGACGTCAGACATTCAGGAAGAGGCTCCCTGGTGTATGCTGTTTGCCGATAACATCGTTGCCGAAAGTGGCCTAGAGGTCCAGAACAGACTTTTCGACAATTTCAGGCCAACACTCTCCGTGTTGGCCTGAAATTGAGTAGAACCTAAACAGAGTACTTGTTCTGCGATTTTGGCGATCTCTCCAATCTAGTGCCTTTAGCTCTCGCCGGAACGCCCATACCGATCTGTTCCGACTTTTTGTATCTCGGGTCGCTCGTCCAAGGGGATGGTGAGGGAGGTAGACCGGGACGTAACACATCGGATCAACGGAGGATGGATGAAATGGCGACAGGTCACGGGAACAACTTTTGACCCACGGATGCCCTTCAAGTTGAAGGGTAAAATCTACAAGTCCGTAATAAGGCCTATCATACTGTATGGATCAGAATGTTGGGCTGTGAAAAAGACGGATGAAAAAAGATTGCACGTAGCGGAGATGAGAATGTAAAGATGGATGCGTGGTGTGGCAAGAATGGATAAAGTGAGAAATGAGTATATTAGGGGAAGTTTGAAAGTGGCGCCAGTGACTGAAAAGTTGAAAGGGAATCGTTTATCTTGGTTTGGTCATGTGAAGAGGAGGGATGAAGCGCATGTTGCTAAAAGAGTTATGAATTTACATGTGGATGGATGGAGAGGGAGATGAGGCCAAAGAAAAGATGGATGAATTGTGTGAGAAGTGATATGAAAGAAAAGGGAGTTAGTGATAGCGTGACGAGTGACAGGATAGAATAGAAGAAAAAAACGTGTTGCGCCGACACCAGATAAAACGGACTATCGGCCGACTAACGGAAATCCCCAAATATGGCTAAATACCACCGACCGATCGCCTTTGTTTCTATTCATCACTCCTTTTACAATTTTAAGGCAGCAGTTTAGGAACTCTTTTCTATTTTTACTTCTCATTATTGCCGCTATATTGTCTGTGGTCAGGTCATTGTCTAGCTTTTGCTCTAGTTCAATTCGTTCGTAAGCATATGCTTAAAAAAAGAGACGCAATAGAGATATTGTATATACAAGGCAGTATATATATTTACTATACTCTTTGCAGGGCAGCGAGACAGCAGGTGTGGTACAGACTCTATTGCGTTTGGGTCACAGATGCACTATGGATTCCCCTTACACTTAAACCGATTCAAGTATTCTGAGAATCCACCGTGCCCCGTCAAAATCTGTGTCAGATACCCCTCGATCCTTAGCTTCCTGACTGCCTGTACGCCGCCCTTGCAACCGGAAAAAATATTTTTGTGACCGAAGCGGTGGTGCCGGATTCATATCTGTTGTTCCATTATTCAAGCGTCGCCATACGCTTGACGAATGCAACAGGACAAAAATCACAATCCGACGCCTGAGTGTACTTTTGTATTTATATTAGTATAGTTTTAGTTGCTATAGGCCCCGCGCTGGCTTAATCCGGCACTGTTTAGTTGATATTTAAGTTTTTTATGTACATACGTAGATATGATATTTTTCGTACTTGTATGAAATAAATAATGATTTTGAGATTTAAAATATCGTTGACATAATTTCTGAAAAGAAAAGGAAGAAGTATCGATACATTAAATATCGATATTTTTTGCCCAACAATCTTAGCATCAACGGCATCATCAATCAACACTTCAACAGCGAGTGATACAGCATTGCACCATTTGATCTGAAGTAAAATAAATAAACTAGCAGTTCGTAATGATGATAACGCAGCAGGTTTAAATTAAATAGTTCATATGCTAAGGAAAAGAATAACTCCAGAAACAGAATACTTCTTCTGTTCATTTTACCCAATCCAATTGGAACTAAACTGACCAAGTTCAGTCTCAGTGGTGAGTATTATGAAGAAGTTATTTATATTTCTATGCTAAAATTAGTGTTTGGCACTATGAAAGGGTTTAATAGTTCTGAAGACAGACTGTGTACCGTTTTTATGTTTTGTGGTTTAAGTTACGCACACGGTTTTAGTTATTTTGATGAGATGGTTATCTAATATCTTTCCTTCGACCATGTGTAATAGTTTTAGTTTTAATTTCGTTGGTAATGTTTTCCAGAGCAAATAAGCCCATTTCTTTGATAATATTTGTATGGCTTGTGTTATGACTCGACAATAATAGAGTTTACCAGTTTTATACTTATTATCATGTTGCTCTCATAAAAGGTAGTTTCCACGTCAATTGGTTTTTCATAGCGCTTAAATGTCAGAGCTACTTAACAAATTAACCGAAACTCCTACTTACCTACTTGTTGTAATTTCAGTATTGTAAAGAGTGGCCTATTTGTTATATAAACTTGCTGGACTAGATGTCAGTATTTAGATATTAAGTAAAAACATTTTCATTGCTGAGGCTCATCTGAAAATTATCATATTAATTTTTATTAAATAAGTTATTCTTATACTTTCAAAAAGGATTAATTACAATAAATAAGTTAATCCTTTTTTCAGGTTGTGATCAAGAAGTAAATTTAATATGGCATCAACAAATTATAATAATGTAGATAATAAAACACACTTGTTATTTTAAAGTAATTAGCATTTTGATTTGTTCAATTGATATTGTGTATTGTTCAATTTTGTTTTATATCCATACAGTTCTAGCAATTTTATTACTATTCACTGTAGTCAGTAGTAATAAAATTCATCATGCTGTTATGAAGATACTTTTTTTCAATTTAGACATATTGCAATATCACCAAGTCATGCAAAAGAGAAGTAATAAAATGTTTTATTTTTGTAGGCACGAAATCAGCAGTTTGAAATAAAGTCTGCATGAACGGGCACAGGCTAACAACTATTATTCTAAGTAAACAATCAACACTAAGATACATCAGTTTAAATATACATTATTTTGAAAAAACTCCCTCATTTGCAAATAAAAACATGGATTGTACCAATAAAGATTGTGATCTTATTCAAGAAAATCAAAAGCTCCCGAAGAAATACTATCGCCGTGCAGAACATAGGTAAGGGCATAATATAGTTATATTGATTAATCATTTTGATTATCACAAAATAAGGTGAAAATATTTAAAAAGCAGTATTGTGGAACATTGGGCCAGAATTATTTTATAAAACCAACAGTTTTTTATCAGATTGCAAGGTATTTCAGGAGGAAAATTATAATTTATTTAACCTTTCAAATACCATAATTAAAGACAATAAAAAGTCAATGAGGGATTGAACGCTGGTGTTCGCTTGAGGTTTAATGAATTAAATGATAAGATATAACCTTTCAACAATAATGAGAGTAAGATATTAACAATGTAATAGATAAGGTTGCAATTCTAGTACCTACTTTTCAATGAAAATCATGATATTTACACCTACTTATATAAAGATAGGTGATAACTGGCAAGAGATGCGTTTTATGGACTAAAATGCATGTGTTATCACATCCTCATAAAATTGTTTCAATTAAATATCTTTTTCCTTGCCCATTGTATTTGAAAATTTAATAAGGTCTGTTTTTTAGTTGGGTAGTTTCTGAAGGTACTTATAGGCACTTTTTTTTTTTAATTTGATATAAACTAGTGCTTGACCGCGATTCCCCCTGATGGTAAGCAGTGAGGCAATCGTTGCTGGTGAAGCACACTAGTTTAAGAGCCCATTCACTCTAGCCTTGTAGACACTCAGATTATAATTGGATGGCAAGACCTCAGCAGGCAAATTGTTCCAGTCCTTCAATGTATGTGAATCTAATTATGTTGATAGCAACACTAGTACAGTGTTGCTATCAACATAATTAGATTATGTATGAAGTATCATTCAATTTTTCTTTTAGGTTTGTACTATAATTTGGTATAAAGGCTGCTGTAGACTTGGCATAGTCTATACGTTCAAAGAAAGCCAGGCACATTGTCAAAAGTAGGGACTTACTACTGTGCTTTTTTCATCTTGTATATTGTGATAAACAGCTGACATACAAGATGGGAGGCCTTAAATTTAATAATATTATGACATCTCATAGTTAAATTGTTCCTTAATGTTATTTAACAGTGTTAATAAACGCTCGAATTTGGTACGAATGGACCACGGATTTAATTCGCTTCCATACCGAATCAGTCCATTTATATGTAGAGTAGTCGGACCATAAGTATTATTATTCCAGTCCGTCTAGGTCCGCTACGAATATGGTTCGCTCCCTACCAAATCAGTGTGCGTGGATGGTCTGGCCGGACCAACTATTTTTGGATCGATTCGAATCGAAGTCTGCACATGAACAAAAATCGCCTAGAGGAAAATTGAACCTTGACAGTTTTGAAATAATAATATTGTTTCATTCCGCAGGAAAATAATCGAACGTCAATTTCAAGTTTCAGGGATCGTTTCGTTTTAGAATTCATCCATTGTGTGAGTCGATATTAAAAAAAATCGATTTTCCTTCCCTACACTTGATGTCGTATGCAAAGTTCGAACGGTCCGGTCCGGTCGTCTATTGCGAGAATGGTTTTGGTTCATCGGGTTTAGTCCGTCGTACCGAATTCGATCATGTATTAACACTAACACGAGTAAATGTTTGTTTATAATTCTTCCATGGTTGTTTTTCAAGGTTTTTACGCAAATATTCAGTCAATAGTCCTCTAGCTTAATATTTACATCACTTGTTGGCCCGGTCAAGAGTTATCAACTCGCGAGGTTATCTTTATCGTCTACTTGTTTTCAGTGTTATTCTGATGACGCCAGTTGTAGTTTAGCATCGGAACTAGATTGACTTACCTTCGTGTTCAAATAAATAAAAAAATAAATAAAATGCCGGACGCATTCGAAAGTGCGTATCCTCTGTCACCACCTTTAAACCCTCAAGACATACGCGCACGCGCAAATTCATCCACAAAGAATAAAAAACCAGTGGTAACTTTTCTCGGCGATGAGGCCGTTGAGATACCCGACAAATCAGAGGCCGGTGTAGACAAACCCTTGGGTCGCGGGGAGGTTGAACTCGATAGTATCGCAGTCTCGTATAATACAATGCATTCAACTTGGCTTGATAAAAGAGTGCTCGAGCACAGGTATGTATAAATTGGTTTATTTTGTATGGTCTACCCTTAATCGTCATTTTAAATGTATATTTTGCTTATCTTACCTAAAGTTCCTCCAATCCCAAAAAGTTTCGATAGATAGCTTTACAAGTCCTATTTTATTGCATGGTCTATGTTGCCGTTCCTAAAAAAATATTTTGTCTAAATGTAACGTTCGTAAGTTCATTACGGAACTAAACCCAGCTATTAACGGTAAGAGCAATGTTTTGATGTAACTATAACTCGTGAATTCCTAGCGACTATTTTTGCTAACAATTCGTTTTGGCCTTACAATTTTAGATATAAAACACTGGCAGATAATTAACCAATTAAATTATTCCAACTTCATGTAGAGTAAGCAAATAAAGTGGCTGAACCTTTTTCCTCAAATATATATTTGTATTTTAAACACAAGATTGAAATAACAATAAAAGCATTGCAAAAAAACAAAAAAATAAATAAAAATACAACCGACTTCAAAGTAAAAAAAAACACTAAAAAGTGCAAAATAACTTTAATTTCGGAAGTCGGTGTTTCTATAATAGTTTTGTCTCTTCGTTATTTAACACCGACTTTCAAAATTAAATTTTATTTGCACTTTCAGTGTTTTTTTTTTTGACTTTGAAGTCTTTTGTTTTTGTAAAAAGTTTTTTATTTTTTCCATTTCTTAGTTATGGTACCACCACTAAAAAGTACCTCTCAGCCCAACTTAAATACCTTATGGCCAGAGTGCATCTCATGACAATTCTAATAATCCCAAACATGGTTAGATTACATTAATTTATTAGAGTCAGAATCAGAATCAGAGTTCCAGTGCCATACTTCAGGCTTCATCATCAGATCAGTTCGATATATCCCCCCTCTTCTTTCAGTCATCGACTACACGTATAAACAAAGCAATTTTACTTGTTACAACGGTTCTGCTGTGATGGACCAACTCGGAAGCATAACCTTTCAATAAAAAAATATATTTTCAAAATCGGTCCACAATTGACCGAGAAATCGGTGAAAATACTTAAAAAAAAATGCATTCTCCTTTTTGAAGTCGGCTAAAAATTAGGTCCGCTTATTCTAACCAAAAAATATTGTGCTATTGTTTTAACTGTTTCGCAATCAGTTAGTACAATGCGTTCCAAATAAGAATAGGATCGATTGCCATGTTGGGGCCTCACGTCATACCGCCAAATTATAGTATTATTATGGTGAGCAAAAAAGGAATTTTAAAAATTTAATTTATGTACGAACTGTGAACGAAAAAAGTTTACTCAGAATCCAGTTCTTCAATTTTACTCATCTCTGAGTTCTTCAATTTTGCCCAATCTCTTGCGATTTGACAGTATGACGTGACGTCACAACATCGATCCTATTCTTATTTGGAACGCATTGTAACATCATTCAGCCAACGTTATTACAAGGGAGTCTACTGCAGGCCTTCTTTTCAAACGTTTACAATTTCAGCATATACGATTAGGTCACTTTTTATCGGAAAATCGACGTGGAAAGTGCGTCATCGTGTAGACAAAGTGTTGTAATTTTTTGTTTTATGATAAGTTAGTCAGTTTGGTTTCTGCGAAATCACTAAGCAAACCGATCTCTTGATATATTATAAACTTCGGTCAGTCGGCACTTCTAAATCGGTATAATCTGAATTTGATGGTGATGTACGGGACACACCTTAAACAAGGCGCTTAAATCGAAGAGTGTGGAAAGATCAAAAGTTTTGATTCGTTACGCTGAACGGAAACAGGGATATTCTTTTTATCGATGAGAAAATTTTCATAATTCAGGAACATTACAATACGCAAAATAATGTGGTTGTCATGCGGCAGCAGTAATGTTTAGCTGGGAGTGTCCTATCACGGAGTGACCAGGGTGCATTTCCTTTTTTAAAAAAGGGGTGAAAGCTTCAGCTAGCTAAAGTGTATCAAGATACTGCCTTACACGGCGTAGTAAAGCCTCTTAAAATTACCCTTTTTGACAACATATCATGGCCTTTTCAGCAAGGCTCAGCACTTGGCCATAACGCACTCACTACCCGGGCTTGGCTTGCAGTCAATGTTCCGGATTGGCCCTCGGTTAACCCAGACCTTAATCCCCTGGACTACAAATTGTGGCCTGGGTTAGAAGACATGGCCTGCTCTAAACGTCACAATAATTTTGAATCGTTAAAAATATTTACGATCATCGGTAGACAATTTTCCAAAAAAAAACAGTACGTAAAACGATACACGCGTGGCCTTAAATCTTAGTATTAAGGTGGTCATTTTGAGTAGAAAAAAAAAATTAATACATAATTTCTTGTTTAGAATCTCTATCATATGTATAAAATTAATCTAAAAATATTTTTTAGATTAATTATTATTAGATTCGCTTTTATGAGCATAAGATTTTGTTATTTGTTACTGAATTTATGGCCATACTATCGGTAGGTACAGTATGGTTATCGGTGGTGAAAATACTTGACCTTTTTGTATACCCTATACCTACATAAATGGATTTGTTGGCCAATTATTTAGATCAATAATTCCAATTTTAACCCGTATAGTATTTATACTCGTGATTTTAAAACATCATTAATATCAACTACAACAATATTATACTTCGTTAACGCAAATTATCTTACTTGACCTACGCAGCCCAAAGATTTTAATTTAGTAAACGGTCAACATTTATGCAGTCATAAAGATAAAGATTACATTTGGTTAGCTCAAATAATCCGTGTCGTGCTTACTGACTATGCTATGCGACTACTGAATAACCGAAGTTGGCGAATCAGCTGTTAGCTACGGCCGCGGGGGAAGTGATTGTACCGTGGGGTTTAAATGTATAGACGAGTGCCGACTCCGATAGAACGTCAGTGTACGCGACGCCCTCGCCGATCCATATCGCACGCACATAAACTCTAATTAATTGATAGAATTCTGTTATCGCCGCGATTTCTGAAACGTGACGAGCCTCTGTGTACAGTGTGTTGTCAACGCTAATGTATTATAATGTCTAACCTCACATAGTGGTATTGTTTCGTTATCTTTTTGCTTTGGTAGTGTTTTCCGTTCAATTTACTGCTTTAATAAAATACCGTTCACATGAAACACTTATTCTGACAGTAACAAGGTTATTATTTTAACGCGTTGGTGGCGAGTCACTGTGTATGCTGCGCAAATAACATTAATTCATAATTTCTAGTTGTTGTGTAAACGTTTGCATCCAGTTTTACTTGTTTTGTTGACCGTCCTAGATTTTTGGTGTGTTAGGTAAAGGGAAAGTATTATTTTTTGGACGCCTACTTATTATGCAAAGAATAACAACACATAAGTTGCGGAAACGAGTCATTGTTTGTTTCTCCTTGTAATAAAATTATAATCGTACTACGTTATGCAGGATGCAGGTAGTGCATCATAATGCATTAATTACTTTGTGTACAGTTATTGGGTATTTTTTAAACATATTTAACAGAAGTAATCCCATGCATAACACAAATTATGTTTTAACAAAAATAGTGCCTATACTTTTGCCAAAATTGCCACTACTAAACAGGAAAATATGGTAACAAATTGTCGACGCAGATACTTATTCCTGGTATCATATTGATTTGTTCCCTGGCAGCCTCTCTCCCATGCGCCCTACCCTGCATGCCATCTCAAACAAAATGATCTCGATCGCAATATACGCTACCGTAGTTTTGCGTAGTTTTTACTTACTAGGGTATTATAAAATTAGCTTGACGGATTAAGCAAAATAAGTAATTTAGGTGTATTGATGTGTAGGTTATTGTAGTCTTTCAGTTTTTTATGAATTGAATTTCACACGAGTTTTGTAAACAGATAGAAACATACACAAAATTGTCGTGTGAGGGAAATGTATGTCGGTCGTTCACCTCTACACTATTGTTTAGCCATAAACTTTTGATGAATGTGTCTGATTTTAGAGTCTTTAGAGCTATTGACATGACATCAATAAATAAATTCTAGATTTAGGTCTGCTTATCATGCAGATGATGAGATGAGAGATGGTTTATTATACATGGATGGTATGGTATAGTCGTTAAAGTTAGTGCCTTGGCAGTTAGACAATAAAAACGAAGCGATGATGAAATAAAGGTAATTAGTTAATTTGGCTTTTTCCTACAACTCGGGACATAATTAGTCGTTAGTGAAATTACAATTACTTACATATGTAAGTTTTGCCGGTGTGAAGATTGATAGTACTGTATTAAATACATATACATATAACGAAGGTTTGAAAAAGGATGCTATTTAATTAAGAAAAAAGAATTTATTCGTTTAAACTAATCAGAAAGTAAAAACTAACCGATACTTCTTCAAAAAATTTATGTTCTGGTTATTATAATATTTTGTTGTTATTTTGCTCTCCTGTAAAATAACCAATAATGAGTTACGATATCACTGACGATATTGCACTCAGGCCAAAATATTGCCATTCCTAGCGTAGTGAAATAATGAATCATCAAAGTACGCTATAGCGTAAACAATTGTTTGTGACTGACAAAGATGCCTCACAAACAACAGACGTGCAGTTGAAATGCAAGTAGGCTATCTAACTCACATGTAAGTCTAACGCAGTTAACATGTAGACAAGAGGACCGGTCTCTTTAACCTTGTTACTGTCAAGGATATCCACTCAAATGCTTCCTGCGGTTCACTAAAACGATTGCAGTGAATCATGAGCGACGTGTGAAACGCAATCATTACAGTGAAAATAAATCTTTTGTTACAGTGAAAAACTAAATTCTGAGAACCTAAAACATTATTTTTAAGTGAATAATTGTATGGACATTGTTTTGACCTCGTTTTATAAAGTAAATGGTGTGATAAAATAAGCAATTTTGTGAGTGATTTACAATGGAGCATCAGACCATGGCGAACGGTTCTTCTTATCGTTTTGTGGATAAGTCCATAGTCATTGGTTCAGCCTATGGCACAGGAAACAGAAACACGGCAGCGCCAAACGAGTGAGTTCTTATAGCCTTGGAATGTGTCTATTTACCAACTACAGCAGAACTGTATGTAAAAGTCTCATTTACGACTGAAATTCGGCCGTCAGGTTCTAATAATAAAAATATTCAGTGACGATGAGGGGCTTAAACTCCTGTGGTATGTTATGTTTAAAAACATGATTATGAAAGTATATGAATTTCATTGTTTTGAATTCGTGAAGTGACGTAGCATCTTTTGCTTCTTTGTTTGTATACAACTAAACAATTTATAACTTTACAAAGTCCAGATACAGTGTTATTGTTTTAAAGAAAGTTGTAAATTCCTTTGTTTTTGTATTACTACTTTCCGTGTCAAGGACCTAGCATGGATCGTGCATAATTTAAAAATCTAAAAAATATAAGTATGCTAAGCATTCTTAGAATTGGACTCCCTAGTCAGACTTGGACCACAAGTCAACAATAGCTACGTGTAACAAAGATTCTAATGTGAACGCGGACTGTGGGCACACGAACTATTGTATTGTATGTTTTGGGCACTGAAAGTATTGCTAAACTGTCAACTATTATTTAGTAGTATTCCCTTCATTATGTTGAGCATAGGCTAACTCGTACTTACGTTAGCCCGGCTTCTAGATTTCCATTCTAAAGCCTATAATCTTAAAAACCGTATTCAAGCGTTGATCTCTGTTGCAATCTGATGGATTATATGGAATTAGACTAGATTAGGAGACCGTGCGAGTCAAATCCTGTTGTGAATTTTAAATTTTGGGGCCTAGATAGGGGTAAAATATCAGTGAAAAGACAATAATTATATCTTGGTAACTAAATTGTCTTGGTAACAGAAAAATTTCGTCCATAAATATTTAACTCGGTATTAAGTCATACATTACAAAACGTTATCATCGGAAATATGTATTAGCAATTGTATTGGATCGAAACTAAAGTACATACAGTTCAAACTGTCCACTTCCAGTGGTGCTTAGGAATTCGCTTTCACATAGTCAAAGCTGTGTAGGAGGCAGGCCTACGATTGTAACGCAGTCTCGAGTATTTGGCTCAGTCAGGGAATTAATGACTACGAGGAACGCAATATACAAGCTCTAGCGGACTACAGTTCTTTCAAAGTTAAACGAAATGTTTTGTTGCCTATTTTGTAAATCTCGAAGGTGCTTCATGTTGTAATTTGATGTAAAATTATGACCAAATTTAGCAAGGACAAGGAATTGACTATGCCTAAAGATACAGACAATTCCTTACATTTTTTTTTCTACAGATTGACAGATACTGTAACTCATCATGCAATATTGTAAATTATGCAGTGTGTAGTGTAAATATGCAGTAATTCTGAGCTGTTCACGCTCACAGCGGGTAGAGCCTTCTCAAGGTGCTTCTAAAATAAAATCTAAGTGACAGCTTCACAACCATCGACTTATATTCTTACATATATATCGATGTTCACACCGCACATAAATTAAGAAAGTGTATCTCTACTCCTAATTGAATCTGTCTAGAATCCTAAGTGCTGAACTATTAATATATTAACTATTATGCACAAGTCCGTCTAGAGATAATATAAAGCAAGAGATGTTGGGACTCGACTACATAGTAAAGCAATTAATTTGTTTATTAGGAACTGTACTTTTTGGGGTCTAACTTTGTCTTTCTGACTGATGGACATTTTAAGCATGAAACTTTTAATCGGGCCATTTGGACCTCGAGAGGTTTGTACCTAATTAGAATCAAGAACTCTTAATTGAATCAAAATTTCATTGTACCAAACCTGTAGTAATACAATTTCTCCTATGGGAATTTCCTGTTGACTCGGTTATTTATTGGCCGGGTTACTTACCAAAGACCAATCCAGTTGCAAAATTGAAGCCGTTGGCTTCAATTTTGCAATTTGCCTTGTTTTATTAGCCTTCAAATCTGAAAGGCAAAACCCGTCTTGTAGGGTGTATGCTTGTTTACACATAAATGGGTGTATTTGAATTGATCATAAAAGAAATCTTTAGCAATATGCTGTCTTCGTCTAATTCTACAAAAAATAAAATGAGGACTGAGTATATCACAATTGCTTGACTTTGATTAATTTAAAGCAGTTGTACAGGATAAATACAATACTTAGCTAAACAAAATATTATTTTTAAACCTTAGCTTGCTATCAACATGTAAAAGATGATTATCGAGGAATGCAAACGCATTCCTTCTGGAACAATATATATAAAAGGAGAAACTGACTGACATATCAACGCACAGCCGAAACTACTGGAACTAGGAACTTGAAATTCTGCACAAGGCTTCCTTTTATGACGTAGGCGAGCACTAAGCTAGGATATTCCAAAATTCCCCCTAATGGGATGAAACGGGGATCCAAAATTTTGTATAGAAAAACTTATTTTCACGCGGGCAAAGCCGCTGGCAAACGCTAGTCAACCTATAATTTAAAATTTTTGTTTCGCCTTTGCACTAATAAGAATCGACCAAGCGATTATTACACTTGCTCGAGTTGTTTTATTTCAAGGAATTGTCACTATTATATGTATGGCTACAAGTTCACGGTTTCACTAAAATAAATTGTAAGAAACCGGATATCTATGTAAGAAACTAATATTGATATTCTACAAAATTATCAAACGTTTTACTCGTGGTGTTGGCAAAACGCTGGAATTCCATTCGATGAAGTGCGTGTCTCTCATAGACTGTGGGCGTGGAAGTCACAAATATAAAAGAATATTGCATTATATGATAATGATTAAAATGGACATCAAACTGGAGCCAACAGCATCGTCCGTTCTGCTCGTTCTGGATTACCGCCTGACTTGCATGAAGTTTTCACCTTGTGCGACACGTGTTCCAAAAATAACTAAATACATCGCTGTTTTGACTGGTGACCGTTCGCTTTAGCTAAATATTGTAATTGGGTATCCAGTTAACATAAAAGTTACCAAAGTAATTAGGTATTTTTTAGAATTTAGGACATCAGTATAGGTACTATCTACATATGTACTGCTATGTTTATTCTACCAAGTCTTAAAGGTTTATTTGTAGGTATATGTTATAGTAGCGGGATTGCTCGAAACGAAAGTGTCACCGCTGCGACCCAGGAACACAGGTGGGTTTTAGTAAAAGTCTAACACTACCTGTCGCTCCACCTAGAGCGAGAAAATATATTTATTGATTTATTAGGTACCTAAAAAAGGTATAATATAACATAGCAATGTATCTAATAGTAAAGATTTCCGATGTATTATTAAATTTACAACCTCGTGTAAGGATAAATGACGCAATTTACCAGTTACCACGTAACATCATAATATCCCGTCAACGATTTATTTCTAACGTAGTAACACGTTATGTTTTCTATCGTTGAAGATCAAAGTGACATAATCTTGGAAGTAGCGCCTTGATGTGATCTTTTCTTATTGATAATAGCTTAAATATGTTTTAAGTCACTCAGTTTGAATACAGCTGTCGCGGATAGGCATTATTTCATTTCTTATCACTCAGGCGTCTTACCAACGTAACTCTTATCTATGTACCTACTTGAGACAGCGGAACGGATGTGCGGGTGGCATTGTTAGCGCTAGTTAGCTGACTAGTCACAAATCACGTTGATGGCTACAAGAAGCATAATCAATATTCGGAACGCTTGGCTATTTCTCCTTCATGGAAATAACCAAAAATTCCGAAATAGCGTGACGTGTAAATGTGACTGCTTTATTTCAATAGGAATACTTACATAGGCATATGTACGGACTATTGTTGTTTACCTATGTAGGTCAAAGGCAAACTTTCTTTCTATTTGTGCAGATTTCAGTTGGTTATGTGTCTACACGTGATCTGTTTGCTATATAATTATTAAAACCTTTTATCGACTGAAAATCTTTTTTATAAATAAACATTTCCTACTCTAGGAATTAGTCCCCTGTCGTGAGTCCGTTTACAAATGTGTAAACTTACAAAAGACACCCTTTTTTATTTGAAACATTTATTCGATTTTTTAATCCATACTTAATATTATAAATGTGAAAGTAACTCTCTCGTACTTTCTCTATTTCACGGTTAAACAACTAAACCAAAATTTGATGAAATTTGGTACAGAGTACCAAATTTAACTTGAACCCCAATAAAGAATATAGGCTAGGTACTTTTTATCTGACTTCGACATCGCGTCCGCTAGAAGTCTGAAGTCGCTAGTTTAATTTTAATAAAAACTGGTGTGAAAACAGTGTTAGGAACTTTTATTGCTGTCTGTACCTTCGGAGCTCATCACTAATTAAATTACTCAATGAATGAAATTGAAAGTAATTCGATCACACGCTATCGTTACAATACCGTGTCTTTATTCAAGATCGCACTATTGTTTTACTATTCATTGTCCCATAAAAAAAAAAAAACAATTTCTAAAGTCGCGGTCGTGTCAAGATCAATCCAAGCTGGTTGGTGAAGATATCAGTTATATTTTTAAATTCATTATGTATTCAGTCATACATAAATACTATAAATATCCGTCATGCTGCCTAACCTTTTCCCTACTAAGTTAGGGTCGGCTTGCAGTCTAACCGGATGCAGCTGGATATCAGCATTTTACATGAAGCGACTGCCTATCTGACCTCCACAACCCAGTAATTGGGTAACACGATACCCCTTGGCAAGACTGGTGTCGGATTTCCTGGGTTCTGACTACCTATAACAACTGTCATAAATCTACAAATTACCGTAGGGACAAACGGCTTAATGTTCTTTCTGAGGCACGGAGGAATCTCGATAATGTTAAGGAGGTGACCCATCTACAGGCCGACCTTGGCATGCGTAACTTAACCTTGGAGATCGACTGGAGCCACTTTATTTTTTAGCCACAAGTAATAGAAGAAAATATATCACGATATTTTATCATTTGTATGCTAGTAAATAATTACACATTTGTATAGGTAGGTAGGTACTAACAAGCATCTGCCAGCGGCTCCGTCCGCGTGAAAGTAGATTTCTCCATACCAACTTTGAACCGGATTTTTAAAAATTCAACCCCTAAAGGAAAGCCCGTTCCTTTCGTTCCGCTCGAAAAAAACCTTGCGCAAAATTTCCCACTCCTAGAACCAGTAGTTTCGTTTATGCGTATAATATACAATATAAATATAGATATAATAGATGAGTTATAGGGTGAGTGGGTCGCTGTTCTATTTCTATTTATGACATAACTTCGGGAGTTTCCAAACGTCACAAAACTAGCTTCTCCCGTCTTCATTGCTTAGCACTTATCTTTTGGTAGCTGTACAGATATTGATTTATTCGTTATACTGAGATTTCCAAATGATTCAAGAAATAGTCGTTGGCATTGAAATAGCTCTATTGTTTGAACAAAGAGCAAAGCTTGATCATAAAGTATTCGTATTTTATTTGTGATGGATGAGTGAGATGACTGGGAAACCTTTCATGGGTATCTATACTTTTTGCAAGTATGCTATTGCTGTTCCATCCAGGTAGGTAATTTAGGGGAAAGCGTGAAGTCGCGATTATATTGGTTATAATTTTATGGTTTGACTAGCTTCTGACAGCGGCTTTGCCCGCTTGAAAATAGGTTTCTCCATACAAACTTTATACCCGCGTTTTATCCCCTTAGAGGATGAATTTTGGAAAATCCTCTCTTAGTGCTCGCCTACGTCATAAAAGGAAACCTTGTGCAAAATTTCACGCTCCTAGTCCCAGTAGTTTCGGTGCGCTGATATGTCGGTCAGTCAGTTTCTCCTTTTATATATATAGATATCCTTAGAAAAACCAGCCTCCTTTTATTTGCATAATGTAGAAGTTTGCTTGAATGCAATTTTTTTTTATTGCTATAATTATTCGGATATAAGGAGGCATTAATTGACAGCATGGAATTACTATTTACTACATCGACAGTAGAACATGTTGGCGTTTGCTTGCAAAGAAAAAATAAGAATGTCAAGTTCAAAAGCAGTTTGATAAGCAAAACTTGACATGCTCAAACAGATTCAATGATAGCGCGATATTGAAAAAAATTGTGGTGTCTTTATTAAAAGCTGGCTTCGAAGAGTTTAATTTGTGTTTAACGTCACACTATGCCCCTTCAAAAAACTTATCTTAGCAGTTGTAGTTTACGTCTTCTGAATGTAGATAGACCACATAACTTGTAAGTTAAATACGTTTACAATGAAAATAATTTTCTTTTCATACCAACCTTTTATCACGCGGTATAATACTGATACGATCATTCCAAAGAGCTCAAACGCGAATTCGTATGGCCATTATCCGACTTCGTCATCAGCTCCATGGTACCACATTAATGCATTGTCTACCGAGTTACATAGGTTTACCAAATTTCAGTTAAATCGATTAGGAGTAACTGTTTCAAAATCCATGTTTTGCAAGATTTGTCCTGAACAAACAAACAGAGATACAAACATTGCAAAACAAGCTTGTAAAAACTATTACTATTTCTTTATAGCGCCCATTTATAAGTATGTAGTACCTACTATTGAGATGATACCAATATTACCAATGGAATGTTTTAACTCGCTGGCAGTTATATAAACTGCAGCAAAAGTGACTGGATCAGGCCCTTGATATCTCGTATATAGTTTCGTATCTTTATTCTTCCATATTATAAAATACCGCGTCTGTCTGTATGTTCACGATAAACTCAAAAACTACTCAAATGATTTTCACGCCGTTTTCACCAATAGACGGAGTGATTCATGAGGAAAGTCAAGATACATGCGTATTATAGTAACGAAACGCCGAGAATTTCAGAGATTTGTAACACCCGTGCGAAGCTGAGGCGGGTTGGTAGTTTTTTTAGCACTATCTCACCTGATGGTAAGCGATGATGTGGTCAATAATGGAGGAATGGACACGCTGGCCTAGAAATAACCTTTTCACTTGTTGACTTAAAGATCCCTAGATTATAGCTATCAGGAATCAACGACTCCGGCATTATCACTCACAACAAAAAACAAAAGTTTTTTAGCTTCTTAGTTTTTGATCCTCAAGAAGGCATGCCCTTGCATATCAGGCCTGAAACGAAATATTCTTCCAACTTAAAAATTAGAAGCAAAAGCATTCTCCACTGTCAATTTGGCCTCGTAAAAATAATAGGTGTGTTTGTAGGTAGGTATAATACATAATTCCTACGTATTTTTAACCAGTATGCACTGTGTGCACACTGACCGTCAAGATGACTTTATTATTTAAATATAGCGATAACCTATGATTACATGAAAGTAACTAATGTTAATTATTTCGTTTGTTTCAGAATCTTTGTGAACAGATCGCTGCATTTAGAAAATGTTAAATTTTATGGCTTTGATATGGACTACACTTTGGCAGGTAATAATATAACCTTATTACTATAATAAAATAACCCTTTTTCATCTTTGTTTGTTATAGAATGTCTCTTAATTCAGCATGTCTCCTGGAAAAGCCCCATCTAGCTGATTTCACTGTGATCTATGATGAATCACTCTCCTCCATTTGGGTCCCGCTGTCAATTTTAACTCATCCTTCCATCTCATCAGTTGTTTTCCCCTACTCCGTTTTCTGTCCCTTGGCTACTAATCTGTTATTATTCTGCTCCACTTTTCCTGTTGGGCTCTCATCATGCGGCCTACCCACCCCCACTTTTGCTGGTCATTTCTGGCCAATACGATGGCTGGTAATTTAAATAATATCACATTTTCTGGGCTCTTTAAACGCAGGTAATCTAATCTGCGCCATTGTTCACGCTATGCTTAAGCGCGAAACTTGTTTGGGATGCTGGTCCACTTGCAGCTTGCTGCTGATTCCCGACTCTGGTTCCATAAACCACTTGGCGCTAGAGAACTAGAAAAAGAAAACACGGCTTGGTGACGAGATTAGAGAATGCTGTCATATTTCACTCAACGACAACCTATCCCTAACCTATCTTATTAGATAATAAGGATAGTCAATATCAGTAGGTATTTTAAATGGAGGGTTGTCATCTGTGTACTGCAACTCTGATATCTTGAAGGTTAAACTGGATTGGGTCCCACTTTTGGGCTCTGTCACCGATTGCAGTTAACGTGACCATCCTACTGGGTCCAAATAGACTCGAAGAAGGTTTAGGTTTAGTTTCGTACTCTTAAATTTTTTTTTTTTTTTTTTTTTTTTTTTTTTTTCTTCTTTATTTAAGGGATTTTTGTACACAATAAGTGACGATGTCAATCCCATCGTACTTTCACACAAATTTAACAACTAATAAAGGGTTACCTTATATACTAGCTTAATTACTTATTTAATAAAAAGGAATACAAAAATTTTGCTGCTTTAGAGGTAGGTCTAGCCAAAATGCCATGGAACACTCCAATATCCATTGCAGATAACTTCATTAAGTTGAGAAGTGCCTTTCTCTTATACGTGTATCGGACGCATTCCACCAACACATGATGTACATCCTCTTTCTTACCACACACCTCACAGTTGGGAGAGTTTGATTTTCGCATGAGGAAAGCAAAATTGTTTAGTGGAGCATGTCCTGACCGCAAGCGGTGTGCAGCAACAATTTGTCTACGATTTAGTTTCGCCCCGGCGAACCAAGGTATATGAGGAGGCTCACATTGTATACTTCTGTACCAGATTCCTTTCGATTTCGACCTTTCATTAAAATGTTCCTTCCAAGACAAATTGTTTAATTTTCTGTATTTACATAATATTTCCGAATAACTAGGTAATATACTTGGTGTTTGTGCGCCTAACAGAATGGCCTCTTTGGCTAATCTGTCAGCCTCCTCATTGCCCAGAAGTCCAACATGAGACGGTACCCACTGGAGAATAACTTTTCGACCTGTTTGGTTGAGATATTGTAACTGTTCCAGAATTTTATATGCAATCGCTAAACCCTTAGACCCGTTGCGTACACATTTTGAAATATGTTGTAGGGCACTCTTACTGTCGGTACATATCACAACTTTCATTGCATTATGGTCCAGCACATATTTCAAGGCTTCAGAAATGGCAAATAGTTCAGCCGTCATAATGGAGATGTGTTTATTCATGCTATAAGTTCCATGACACTTGTTTAATAAATCACAAAAAGCTGCACCTACTCCGTCAGATGTTTTGGACCCATCTGTGTAAATGACATTCCAGCCAGTGTATCTCTCCCGCAATTCATTAAGGGCATTGTATTTTAAAGAGTTGATGTCATAATGTGATTTTGGAGCAGTAACACTAACTAGATTACATTTTATAATATCCTTAATATCTATGTTGGACACCCATGTATTCAAAGTAAACATCAAATTTGGGTACGATGACGAGATCTCCTCATCTCTTGTTATACTGTGTGAAGTTACTAGCAGAGGTTTCCTCTTTCTATTCCAGTACCTATGTTCCATCATACTACTGAGATCTGTTATCAAACTTATTGAAATATCATTTGACCTGGACTGAAGCTTTAAACAAAATTTTAAAGAGAGGAATTGTCTTCTAATTTGTAAAGGAGGTATACTCAACTCACTCTCCATTACGTGTATCGGAGTCGACTTAATGAAACCACCGATTATTCTTAACGCTAGATTTTGTAGTTTTTCCAATTTGTAAGTGTGACTAATTGCAGAATTATCGTACAAAAAACATCCGTAATCAATTCTACTCCTAATCAGGGCCATATACAGTCTACGAATGTGAATAGGGTGTATACCCCATGAGGATCCCGCCAAAACTTTGAGTAACTGAATTTTTTTTTGTGAGCTCTCGTACAACTCGTTAACATGCTTCCCCCATCTTAAGCATTTGTCCAGCCACATTCCTAAATATTTAATGCAATCGACTGCTTCTAAAGTAGTGTTGTTTGCTTTAATATCCACTGAAAGCCTTCTGCGTCCTCTGGTAAATGTACATAATTTTGATTTATTGCTTGATAATTCCAAACCTAACACGTCTATTTCTGATACAAATAAGTCTAAAGCTTGCTGCATATTATTAACACTATCCTCTATTTTACTGTTAGTACAATATAGTACAAAATCGTCGGCGTATTGACTGACGCACACGTTATTAATTTTTTGACAAATATTGGCCGTGATTATGTTAAAAAGAAGGGGGGATAGAGGATCACCCTGTGCAATTCCCTTAGCAGTCCATCTTATGTACAGTCTGTCGCTTTCGTCAGCCTTTATAGTGAGATGCCTTTCTTTTAAAAAATCCCAAATGTAAGAACAAATATATTTTCCAACTTTCAAATCATTTAGAATGTGAACAACTCTGTCAATGAGAACGTTGTTATATGCTCCTTCAACATCTAAAAAGGTTGCTATAGTTGGAATATTTTTTGTAAAGCCAATTTGTATTTTAGTAACCAGCCGTGCGAGACTATCATGACACGAGTGGTTTCTTCTGAAACCAGTTGTACTAGGGGATAGTATTTTATTATATTCTGTAAACCATTCCAGTCGCTTCAGGATCATGGAGTGAAATATTTTGCAAAAACAAGATATCAAGGCGATTGGTCGGAGCTTACTATCGGGGCCACCGCTAGTTTTAGAAATCGGTACTATATAAATATCTCGCCATTGAAAGGGAACCGATGATGTTTTAAAAATTAAGTTATATATGTCAAGTAAATATTTTTTTGCATTAATAGGCAGATTAAAAATCATTGAATATGTAATATTATCTAGACCTGGTGATGTATCCTTAGTTTTAAAGCATGATTCTAATTCTTGTTTTGAAAATTCACAATTTAAAGGTGACTCATTATTATTAAGTGTAGGTTTTGGAGTCATAACAAAGTCTGGAGCCAATGAATTCAACAGTTCTTCTTTTTTTCGGTCCGATGAATAAGATCTCGTCTGCCTGTAACCCTTCATCCAACGCATTTTTCTCCACATGGTTGTTGAAGTTGTGGTTCCATCAATACTGTCGCAGAAATTATGAAAGGATTTAGATCTAGCTTGCCTAATCATCTTTTGGCTTTCAGAAATTTTAATATTAAGTAAATCTAGATTTTGAGGAATGGGGTTTTTCCTAAAATTTGTTAAAGCTAGACGACGTTCGGCTACCACTTTAGAAAGTTGTTGGTTCCAGTATACTTTTGGTGTAAATTTACGGGCTGGATTATTACACAGTTTTATAGATGGGATTGTTTTATCAGCAGCCTTATTAACTAGGTCAATGAGGTAGTTATACATAGATTGTACGTTTTCTGATGGTGGTGGAACCTCTATAAAATAACTGGAAATAATTTTACGATAGTTAACCCAGTCTGCCTTTTTTAAATTTCGCCTTATGGTGATATTATTTACCTCGGGATATTTGAAACAGATTTTTATAATGAGATGGTCACTACCGAGGCTTTCACTACTAACACTCCATGAACCATTAATAGCTATGTCTGTGGTACAGAAAGAAACATCAGGAGAAGTTTTTTGTAAAAAACCACTTACGAGCTTCATTCTAGTGTGGTCGCCATTATTTAATGAGATAAAATTGTTTTCAATTGCAGCTTCGAACAATTGTTTGCCCCTAGAATCGTTTTTACTTGACCAGCAGGTGTGGTGTCCATTGAAGTCGCCCGCAACAATAGTGTTTTTTGGAAATCTTGAAAAAATATGCTCCCAATCTGATTGAGAGGTTCTAACAGAGGACGGACAGTAGACCGAAATTATATTGTGAATTAATTTACAGTTAAGAATTTTAATGTGTAATATTTCTATACCTGAGTTAGTCATACTTATAGGAACAATTAAAGTTTTTAAAGATTTCTGTGAAATAATCGATACTCCTCCGTATGCGTCATGCCTGTCCTTTCTATATACGTTATATCCACTTATATTTATATGGCTATCTTCATCCAGCCATGTTTCGCTTAAGATAGCGACATGAATGTTTCCTCTATTTAGTAATAACTCTAAATCAATTAATTTTGGCTTCAGACTCTGAGCATTCCACTGATATATGTTGATATTAGAAGTAGTAGTGTGGAAATTATCCATCTATGATTAATTTAAAAAGTTTACTCACAATATCCCACTCCTTAAAATACGAAACAACATACAACATAATTTCTTCTAGTACTAATCTTATGACCTTCTTCATCTTTTGTTCCGATGAATAATCGGCTAACACTATGTCTTTAACCTTATCATAAAATTTCCTCAATATAGATATGTTTTCGTTTTTATTGTAAATTTCTTCTGTTGTAATTTCATGATTTTTCTCTTGCTGACCTGGCTGTTCATGTTGTTTGGTACTTCCCTTTGATTGTTCTCTTTTATTCTCATTCTGTTTCTTCTTCTTCTTCTTATTCGGTTTAGATGTAGTTCTATTTTCCGGACCTTCGTCGCTGTCACTGACTTCTTCTATGGACACACTTAAATCCATGCAGGTGTTTACTAAATTAGTCGATGGTTCTAGGGGTGTCAAAACATCCTTGTAGCTTCTATTCTGTGAAGAAGAGGTAGAAGTATGAAGTATTTCCCCAGCTTCAACACTGTCATACGTGACTTCATTAGTTTTTTTCAATTGTTTCAAGTATATATCCAGCGCTATCTTGTAAGAACATTTGTCTTTACTCATTATGTCCCGAATCATTCTCTCTTTAACATACACTGGGCAGTTTTTATTCAATGCCATGTGCGGGCCTTTGCAATTAATACATGAGAATTCCTTAGTTTCACAATTATCATGGCATTTGCCGCATTTAGGGCATATGATTTTCTGGGTAGGACAGAAGCGTTTCATGTGGCCATATTTCCAACATCCTGAACACTGGGTTACAGGGAAAGTATATGATTCAACCTTAAAACGACAACCATATCCATATATGTGTGAAGGTAATGTTGCTCCCTTGAAAGCAATTCGAATAACTTCACTATCGATCCACTGCCCATCATCAGTTAATCTTTTCAGTCTTTTGACCGAGTGAATATCTGCTTCACTTTGAAATAATTTCGCAAGTTCCTTCTCCTCTATTTCCAAGTCAATATTTCTGACAATGCCATAAATCATACTTAATTGGTCTGTTCTTTGACATCTAAATTCCAATTCATTAAATTTTTGACAATTAAGTATTTTATTTGCATCTTCAATATATTTCAATATGATGAACATTCTGTAAGGACTTTTATATTTGATTTTAAGAATGTTGTTTATATTTTGGGATTTCAATAATTTAGCCATTCCAACCATTTTTGGAAGTACCGTCTTGGATGTAATGCATACTTCAAAATATTTTGCTTGGTATGGATTATTTTCACAGGTACCCTCATTATCATTACAATTATTATTGTTTGAATACCTTAGTAATAATCTTTTCGGTTTTCTGGTCACCGTGGTAAAACCATCATCTTCTTCTATAATTTCTTCACTGTCTTCTCTGTCTCTTTTCTCAGCATTTCTCTGATTCTCATTTTCCACATTCATATTCGATTCAATAATTATTTCTTCCCTCGTATATTCGATCATCTCTTCATTAATAACATTTTCATCTGGTGTAGTCAACTCCGTACTTAAAGATCTTCCAAATCTATCCATTGTCTAGATTATTATATAGCATATAGGTAGTTTTAGAAATAAGTGTCACGACAAAATAAGCAAGACGTCCGCACGTCTCAGTCGTCAACGCGGCACTCCTCTTAAATTTGTCACTCATCTTATTCGCCACCTCTTTCTGGTCAGATCGCGGCGCCAACCGTTTTCAGAAATCTTCGTATGCATTATGTACTACTACTATTTTTTTTTTCACAGAATACAAATCGCCGCAATATGAAACTTTAGGATTCAATCTGACCAAAGAGAGATTAGTGCACAAAGGTTACCCAAAGGAAATTATGGAATTTGAATATGACCCTTCATTTCCAGTTAGGTGAGAAATACTTTTTTTTTTTAATACCTGTACTGGCTAGCTGCTGGACAAAAGGCCTCCTCCGAGTGTTTCCAGGATTTCTTATATTCTTCCATAAAGAAATACTTGCCTATATATAATACTAGATAAAAATCTATTTACTAATGGAAAATGTGTTTTATTCACTAAATCTTTTTCTTTTCAGAGGTCTATGGTTCGACACATTATACGGTAACTTACTAAAGGTAGACGCCTATGGTAATATTTTAGTATGCGTTCATGGATTTGAATTCCTGAAACAGTAAGTTTACATTTAAAATTATAATTTATTTAGATAAGGTTAGGTTGTGGATGAATAGAGAGGGAGAGGTAGGCCCAAGAAACGATTGATATTGTGTAAAGAGTGATATGAAAGAAAAGGGAGTCAGTGATAGCGTGACGGTCCACAGGATAGAATGGAAGAATAAAACGTATTGCCTCGAACCCAAGTAATACTGGATAAAGGCAGGAAGATGTAAATGTAAGGTGAGGTTGACTCATATGGACTCAATTTTATACATTTTAGTGCTATGTAAATTTAATCTAAAAGAGTAAGTACGTGCCTATGTTCATATTTGACGCTCACTTTACCATATGTTTGCATCGGCTGATGACGTCAGCTAGCTTGTTGAGAATGCGACCTTTCAGTATCGAATTGACTTCATGGTCCAAAAGAGATTATAATTCCAAATTGGACTCGCGCTACATATTCGGTAAAGTTTTCAAGAATACAATACATTTACCTAGTCTGTTGAAATAATAAAGACTGCACAAGCACACACAGGTAAAACTAATAAATTATATTTGTTTCAGTTCACAAGTATACGAATTGTACCCGAATAAGTTCTTAACATTAGACGAGTCAAGAGTGTATGTACTGAACACGTTATTCAACTTGCCAGAAACTTACCTAATAGCTTGTTTGATAGACTTCTTCACGAATTCGCCACAATACACGAGGTAAGCCATGAGTTAGACACGTTTTTAGACTCGTTTGTCAAACTGAATAAATTATTATACTCCTTACATCCCTATATAAAAGTATTTACTTAGTATAAAACAAAGTCCCCCACCCCATTAGTCTATCTGTTCGCGATAAACTCTTAAAACTACGGAGCAGTCTTTCATGCAGTTTTCGCCAATAGACAGAGTAATTCATGAGGAAGGTTTAGATGTAGGTATAAAACATGCACGTTGAGAGAAGCCGAGAATTTCAAAGATTTGTAACACCCATGCGAACCTGGAGCGAGTCGCTAGTACTAGCTAGCTATCCATAAATTAAACAGGTGCAAATTAGCATAAATTAGAACATAAATTTATTTCTATTGTTAGTTGACATTTCGCTGAACGAATTCCGTTCATTATGTTGTGTTATAATTTCAACTAATGTGACCATAAATCAGGAATAGCTCTCCGCCCGAAAGTGAATGGGCCAATAACGGTCACTCATTCATTACACATTGCTCTTTGCATTGCGTGATTTGCACTTCAATCGTCGACCTACAAAAGCACTGCTTTATGGACGTCCTAGTTTATTTTAAAGGAATCATACATACTTTGAAATAGTTTCAAAATGTTTTCTATAAATAAAAATCTTTCGCAGAACAAACTATGGTGTACGATGTGGAGATCTCGCCATGTCATTCAAATCTATCTTCCAAGACGTGAGAAATGCGGTCGACTACATTCATATTCATGGAGACCTCAAGGATAAGACTACGGAGAATATGGAATTATACTTGAAGAAAGATGACAGACTACCAATGTTCTTGTCGAGGATAAAAGAGAGTGGTGCCAAAATCTTTATATTAACGAACAGCGAATACAACTTCACGGATAGAATTATGGAGTATCTATTCGATTTTCCATACGGCGCGAAGGTAAATATAACTTTAGACAAATAGCTAAGCAAAGGTATTAAAAAATCTATAAGTACCTACATATAAATAAAAATGAAAATTCTGTTTGTAATATATATATTTTTTTACTTACATAAATGAAAGTATATTCGTATATACGTATCGAAAATGCAATTTTTGTCTATTTGTTTCGTGTAAACTCCGAAACGGCTGTACCGATTTGACGGGACTTTCACAGATAAATAGCTGGGGATAAGGAGTAACTAAGGCAAATTTTATTTTAGAAAAAGAATTAGAGTACCGTGCAAAAACAAGAAAAGTCTTAAAATTGCGACCAAATGGCATTGTGCTGTTTTAGGATACTGACACAGGCGAAGTCGCGGGCGCCAACTTGGCCAAAAAATGCTATTTCACTTATGCCTCCGTAGGCACTTATGTCAGTAGCTCGTGCACGGTTCCAATTGGTGTCGTTTCCTATGGATAAGAACTGGTAAGAAACTCCACGGTTACTGTTTACACAGTTTAGGCGAAAGATTGTGAACTATTTGACTGTTGCACAGCAGTACCTTTTTAGTCTTCGGCACAGCTCAGTACAAATTTCACACGATTTCGAATTTTATTGAAGAGCGCAGCGCGTACATTTCATTAGATTTACGCCATCATAAAATGCGGTTGTCATCGAAATGTTATTCCGCAAATAATTACGCGGTCCCTCTTGCTCGCACCTGTGCGACAGGCAAGTGCAAGAAAGGGGCGGGGTAGGAATGCAACATCCATTCGAAAAAAAAAGATGGAGAAAATTATAACGATATAATCAGCGTAAGCAGTTAATCTTTAAAAAATGATTAATATTGCAATATTAATAGGTATGAGAGGACAGTATAGATATGACTGCTTAACATCATGTTTGAATAAAATGATTGACCACATATTGTGAGTCAAAGCAGCTGTCACTTAAACTGTAATCGTCAGGCTACTCCGTAAATAAAACACTACAATCGATAAATATACCTTTTAATAACCGCTTACTTATTATGTTTTGCATTTTGTTTTTCAAAGCGAGAT
The DNA here is from genome assembly GCA_961205895.1 of Mythimna pallens. NCBI lineage: Eukaryota > Metazoa > Arthropoda > Insecta > Lepidoptera > Noctuidae > Mythimna > Mythimna pallens. The sequence goes on along the minus strand of OY540834.1, from coordinate 13,424,962 downwards.
TAATCTTAATTGAGATGGTTCCTTAGCTTCAAGGTTATTATTTCATTATATATACAATTAAAGTAAGAATCTTGTCTACAGACTTTGAATTAATAGACAATTTTACACAGGATTAAAGTACTAATGAAGATGATAAACTATTTTTACTATGGACCTAATAAATGTAGAAAAAATATGCAATATTTATCCAATTAGTAAAATGTATACAATAAATAATAATCAGCTTTAATTATTTTGGCATAATAAACATATAGGTTTTTAAACATATTATTGTCATTGTTTAAAGCCTGGCGAGCCTCACAGGAACTGGAAGACTTACTTCGACTGGATCGTAGTGGACGCTAAGAAGCCGTTGTTCTTCGGCGAAGGAACCACGCTGCGGCAGGTGGACACTAAGACTGGCGCCCTGAAGATGGGCCATTATGTCGGCTCATTGCACGAAGAACTCGTTTATTCTGGAGGTAAGTTAATTTAATCCAAGAGACAACAACCAATGAACGTCCGACATTTGCCTGTATACGTAGGTTTTAAAAAGCCATGAGCTTACTTTTTCATTTATCCAACACTTATTTCGCCATCAAGATATTGTTTATCCCTGATAATAACAAAAGCCAACATTGAACAATACTATATTTCTAAGAAGTTGAAATGATTTCACTACCTATTGTTTGTGGTTTTACGATAGCGATCATGGAAATTATGCCTTATCTATTACTGTTAACAATTTCATAGTAATTAATGAATTTTCCTTTCGTAAAACTGTATAATTGCAACTATTCCTGTGTTTTAATAAGACGAAATAGGACGAGCATTTACAGATAATATTGGCAATTAAGTGGTATTTATTACGTGGGCAGATAATGTAGCGTTATATTATCTAATATCGTTGTATATTAAGCACTAATATGTACTTAACTTTATCATATAAAGATTATAAATGTTACATTATACACAATTATACGTGTAATATAGGTAGTAGTAAAAAGATGGCCCGACGACTTAGATGTATTCATAAATAAGCAAGAAGTAGCCCAGAGCTGGGAACTATAGAAAAAATGGAAGGAGGCCTTTTCCCAACTGTGGGACAGTACAGGCTAGATATAAGTTTGCTCTACACTAGGCACTAGGCTCTTGTATCATGGGTGCGTTCACAAACATGTAAACTCACATACACAAGACACCCAGACCTGGAACAATGCGGGCACGTTGGGCGCACTTTGTACTTTTGTTCGTTTTTACTTTGTGTTTATACCCGTTGTGCTGTGTCTGTCCCGAATATAGTATTTCTATTCTATTCTATAACTATCTGTATACAAATATTTACTCAAACTTAACGAACTTTATCAAATGCTGCCATGCTGTCAAAATATAAGTAGTAGTTTATCGCGTCTCAGTGTTGACACGACTTGAACATCAATGCTGATACTATTATCTTAATTAGAATACTATATTTAGCATAACCACTCGACTTATTGATAACCGACAGAAGATTCACTATCGCGCTTATTGTCATAATATGGTAATGGAAGTTTTTAATGGAACAATACAGGCGATGTTTTTAGACAGTGTTAATAATGGGCGCAAACTTAATTCAATGATATTGTCGAGTAGTCGAAAAGGTTGTAGAGTCAACTGGAGAGAACACTAAATCTGCTGTTTTAACTTTAGGTTTGTTAGTTAACACTAAATAAATGTAAATGCAGAAATCGTAAATGTTATCAATGTGAACATGCGAAGCAAGCCAATTTTAGAGTGTGAAATTAAAATAAGATTTAGTTAATTCCGATTAATTGCTTATCACAACACAACAAAGTATGATGAAAGACATCAGACCATGAGAAGGTTACTAACCTCAAACGTTATCGTTACATAATAAACAATGATTTCACTTGTAAATATTTTTACAAATATTCTCTATCAATGTGAATATTTTCTGTTTATGTTGTAAGAGAAGATTAAAATAATTAAGCTGGAGGAAAATGCAAATTATTAGAAGCCTTCTAACGCTTAATAGACCTTCAGATGCAGACGATTGCTAGAATGCAATACAAACTGATTTGCATATTGTTCTAGGTTCCTGCGACGTGTTCACCGACATGATCGGAGCGAAGGGTAAGGACGTGCTGTACGTCGGAGACCACATATTCGGTGACATCCTCAAGTCGAAGAAGATCGGAGGTTGGCGGACCTTTCTCATAGTTCCCGAATTAGTTCAAGAGCTGCACGTGTGGACCGACAAATGTCAGCTGTTCGAACAACTACAAGACCTTGACGTGGAACTAGGACATATGTACAAGTATGTATTTGTCCAACTATTAATTCTTGCCTAGTTTTAACGATCGTTGTTAATCAATTCTGTCATAAACTAATGTGTTTAACTGACAAGCTATAAAGATCATTTTGAATGGGACATGAACTATTACGATGCTTTGTTTATCGTATTTCCATGTCGATTGATCAGTAACTCGTATTGTAACGTAGGTATATCAATTAACATTGAAATACCTGGATACTTTTAGGATATTGTGATTTTCCATCTGGACTTATTCTGAATCAGCCCAGTCTGTAATAATGGCCCGTTGATGGCAATAATTTTTATGTACCTACCTGAATAGGTACACCTTCACTACATAAAAAAGCCGGGCAAGTGCGAGTCGGACTCGGGTTCCGTATAAACTTACCTATGAAAACAGTTCAATTCCCAAATTGAGTTAGAAAGATTTACTAACGTTTGGACGTAACTACAAATTTGCAGTTTTCATATTTTTTCCTATACTTGTGCTATGAGACCTTGCTTCATGCCAGACAGACAGACGGACGGACAACAAAGTGATCCTATAACGGTTCCGTTTATTCCTTTTGAGGTACTGAACTCTAAAGAGAAGAGATAAGAGGGGATCCTCTTAACCTTCGGTGAATACCGGTTAAGTTTAAGGATATACTTCTAAAAAATACACTTGTATTGTAGAGATCTGGACTCGAGTACAAAAGAGAAGCCCGACATCTCGAAGCTTCGCACTGCGATCCGCGACGTTACGCACAAGATGGACCTGGCATACGGCATGCTCGGCTCACTGTTCCGCTCCGGTTCCAGACAGACATTCTTCTCGTCACAGGTACGGTCTATTTACACGTAGGTCTTATTTTAGAATCTATAATTTGTACACTATTTTTGTGGAGACAGTGAGTGACTGTGAGTGTTGCAAAGAAGGTCACACCGTTGGAAAAATACTGACAAACCAAATATATTTCTAGTAGAAAATAAGGCATGTAATGTTTAGTCGTAGTGTCCAGATCAACTCGAAGTGAGTTGATCTCGAGTGATTCAAATGACGTGGGTTTGGTATGCAAGGCATTAATATTCATAACGTATTATTTTAAATATTAGTGTGATTCGTTTGGCAAAACACTTACATTGTAAACAAAATTCCTTGTCAAATTCATTAGGGACATTCTCCTATATAATATACCGACAGTCGCTTGTCCTACTTAAAAAATACTGTAAATCGTATTTACGTTGAAATTTTTAAGTTTCTCAATTTTCTATCTTTTATTTTGAAGTTATTAGTAAAATATATACAGTCAGGCTTCAAAAGACCAGTTACACTTTACCAATGCTAAAGTGCCTAAAATTTCGTTTTAGTAGACGTTCAATGACCCATAAGTCGTTTATTCAATACTTTAGATGCTACGCTACAAATTAATCATTTATAAACCAATGACTCTCTTCTATAAAGAAATGTTAGTCACTTTAGCATTAGTAGAGTGCAACTGCACTTTTGACTCCTGACTGTACATACTATTTTATTTAAGTATTTTAAATTGGATATGTAAATTTTCGTGACAGAATGTATGTGTTGTGCACATCTATGACGCTACATAGGAACTAAAAAAATTCAAATCCCGCATCGCAGTATTAGAGTTCTCCATCCAAGTAAAACATACACAACAGTCCGTAATAAACTATCGGACTAGAATCCGGGCATAGTTGATGAAAAGGTAGAATTGTTGAAAAGGATCCACGATCAGATGGGTGTTGTGGATCCTCCCTTTTCAATACGAGATACAAACTATGTACTAACAACATAACACAAAGGTCATCATCTTCTTCCTGCTTTTGTCCCGTGTTACCGTCCCCAAGGTCGGCGCAACACGTTTTTCTTATATTCTGTCCTGTCAACATGCTATCTCTGACTCCCTTTTCTTTCATATCACTTCTCCCACAATCTATCCATCTTTCTTTGGCCTCCCTCTCCCTTTCCATTCATCCACATGTATACATATAACACTTTTAGTAATATGCGTTAATATCCAAAAACTTATTAAAACGACAGTGAATTCTGTTTATTTCATTATCTTTGTATAATTATCAAAGTTACGTGGACACAGTTATTTTTGGAATTAATATACATGCATGAGACAGGAAGTAGAGTCCAATTAGGCTCCTACTATGAGTGGACATCAATGTAATTGTTTATTTTGTTTAATCACTAACAACTGTTTGTTTTCACGAGAGAGTTCACTTCGAAGCGACCGACACGCTTAATGAATAAACAAACATCTTTAAATAGCATTCTTGTGAACTGAAATAACACTGTTATTTGTAATGACTAACGAGAATTAGTTATATAATAATTCCTGAAAAATATAATTAACAATGTAGGTCAGTAGAATTTCATATTGTGACTTGAAACTTGAGTCGAGTCTAGTGCCAAAACTGTCATGTCTTTTTTTTTTAAAGCGTATGACGTATGAGAGAATGGTCATTAATGCTACAACAATAAATCTTACTAATGTCACAAATAAGAAAAACGTTTCTTTGGTTTATCCGTCAAAAAATCAAATGCTGGTTTGCATTCAGAGTTTATGGCCCGCTAAAAAAGATGGATTACGTTTTATCGGAAGAATTGTGCGGGAAAATCTTCCGAATGACAGGGACAAGTAAGCTTAGTAAATTATCAAATTAAAATCCATTAAATTTAAGTGGTAGTGTTGGTGCGATTTCGGATTTTTTAAAATTGAGACACATTTTTTTAAAATCTGAAATCGCAAGAACAAATAATTTTTAAAATCCGTTCAAAATTAAGTAAGGTAGAAACCTTTCAAATCTGGTGGAAGGGGAAACTGTCAAATAACAGAAAAAGGATGTACAAACTGAAATGTGACGTCACAGCTATTAAGTTACGCGCGTACAAAAGAGATAGCATGCTGTTCACACTACGCCCCCACTCTTCCTCAAATCAAAGTTTAAAGTGCTCATTGCTGCTTCATTTAATTACCAATGTTAATGCTGTTTTCAGAAATAGTTTTATTTTTAGTGTTATTAGTTTTTTCAGTATAAAATATTGTAAAGAAATAAACATAGAAAAATACCTAATTTCAGGTGGTGAGGTATGCTGACCTCTACGCGGCGTCGTTCCTGAATCTGATGTACTATCCCTTCTGCTACATGTTCCGCGCCCCTGCTATGCTCATGCCGCACGAGTCTACAGTCGCGCACGAACAGAGGTTCACCTTCGATCAGCCCACCATTGACAGGTTAGCTTACAATAATTATTATAATAGGAGTGGTTCCGCATTGCATCCGAACGAAATAAATTCCCGTTCCGAAGTAGCCGGACTCTGTCTGTCCGATTTTAGAACTTTTCCAATTCGGATAGAACTCGAAACCTAAATTCGGAATCAAATCTGATGTAGGGCTGAACAGATCTTAAATCCGTTGCTGTGTATCCTTAAAAGTTTGTAAAGTTCTACTCTATAAGATTTTCAATCGGTAGACTTCTCGCTGAAATGATCAAACTTAACGGTGTTCCGTAACTTTATTATTGTTCCTAATATGGTAAAAAAAGCGAAACAATGTTAGTAACATTCAATATTTTATATACTGTACATTATTTTCTTTCGTTAATGAGGTCACTTGAGCACTAACAGAGCAGCGGCCTCATTACCGAAAGAAGGGGTCATCAAGTACTCGGTATGCTATATTTAGAAATACTACACGGGCACGAGCTTTGTGAAATATTATTATTATTCCAGTGCATCTGTTGTACACATTGTAAGGGAATTATGAAAGGTTTTTCTGATTCAAAAATTACTGTCGTCTAAGTAAGACATCAGCTGCCGTCATAATTAAAAAAGGCACATTGTAAATGTGGAGATGATCGAGTTTAAAATATTTTTTCGATGTTTGGGGAAAAATGCAGAAATATTTTATTTTGCGAATATGTAAGAATGAAAATAATTGCATTTAGACGATTCCTATAAGATTATTGAATAAAAACTTTTTAGTTTATTGGTATTTTTTAAATAATCAATATGTTCTCTTTCATCATAGCATAAAAAATGCAGATAAAATATTTATATTACGTATAAAAGGCATATCTAACCAAATGTGACTTCATTCTAAAGTTTTGTAAAAAGAATATAAAAAATTACCTTAAAATATTTATATTATGTGTTCCGTTTGACATCCGAAGTCCATTATGAGAAGAGTACATAGTCTTTTTAGGGTTCCGTAGCCAAATGGCAAAAAACGGACTTATAGTTTCCACTTTTTTCCGAAACTAACTGATGAAACTTGGTAAGTAGATGTATTCTGTGAACCGCATTAAATTTTTCCACACAAAAATATAAAAAAAAAAACAATAAATTTTGGGGGTTCCCCATACTTAGAACTGAAACTCATTTTTTTTTTCATCAAACCCATGCGTGTGGGGTATCTATGAATAGGTCTTAAAAAATGATATTGAGTTTTGAACACAGAGCAAGCCACCATTCCTTTGTGACAGGGACTGCATACCGAAAAAAATCGGTTATAAGGGTTAACGGTATGACGTCATACCTTTTTATTTCAATACTTCAAAATAACGGTACCGTTACTTTTTACGCTACCAAAACTTCGAACATTAAGGTATCCGTTGAAACCCTCACTCCCTCTACAAAAAAAAGACGGCTCACTCACACAAACAAACGCATCGACGAGACTCCTAAGCGCCATTCGCTACTGACAGGACCGCGAGAAACGCTTAGGAGTCTCGTCGATGCTTATGTTTGTGTGAGTGTGCCGTTTCGAATATTTGTACGTAGTTTCCGTACTGTTCCATATGGAACAGATATATCTATACTGTGCCTAGGGCCAGCCCCACAACAAGATATAAAAAAAGTTTCTTTGGGAAAGTTGTTTGTAATCATGAGTACAATCACGTGTTTAAGTATCGGTCATTAATTACCAGTCACCCTATATAATAGAAAAGTCAGATGTGGTTTTTTCACGTGTAAAGACATAAGAAGTTGCTCAGATGTGCCCTTTGAGCTTATGATATTTCTGTTTATCTTATTCCTAAAAATTGTACAAAAAATTTAGCAGAAGTGCCTTTTTTCTGATGGTTGAGCCCTTTTTAATTACGACGGCAGTATGAATATCACCATGTGTGCCAATTTAGGTGACTATACCGATCAGAGAAGCAGAGGAGCAGCAAATACCTAACTCTTAACTAAAGTTTATTTAAATGTGGGCAGTTGATTTTATATCATCTAAATTAATTCTAATGTAACTTCATCGCTTTCAGGACCAGGAATTCAAGCGTACCGGTCGGTATATCTGATTTAAATGAAGAATTGGCATCCACATATAAGTTAAATGCTAAAGATTCGAAAATTAAGAAGAAAGAAGTCTCGGTGAGTTATAAGTTAAGATTGCGATATAACTTTCGGTATAAAGCATTGCTTTAAAACTTTGTAAGTAAACGCAGCAGCAAAAAAAAACGTCACAAAGAGCGCTGCGCAAAACAACACCACTATCTAAAAAAATGCAGCACATACAAAGACTTTCAATTTGGTAGTTTACAAATAAATCGAAATAAATGGGTATTAAAAAAACCTAGAAAGGTATCAACGGTTAGGTCAAAATTTTATGTTAAATGTTAGGTACATCTCTCCCTTGAGCTTGAACGTCGCTAGAGTTGACTATTGATATCCACCTGTATTCCAGCTCGCATCGACATCGGTGCCGCACATGCGGCCGGAGACACCGCGCCAGCTCACACACACGCACGACGAGGACTGTTCCGACGACGATGATGTCTCTAAGAGTAGCCACACTAAATAATCCTTTAAATGGTCTTCTCGCATCGTCAGATAATATGCGTACACAAAATCTGCGCTCCATGTGGCAGCATTTTAGCACTGATCGTTCTTATACATACACATCCAGATAACACAACAGTGTAATCTGTGTGCACTGAGTGCGTTTTACGTTACCGTGATCGAAACGTTTACCGCGTTTGGCTCTCTGATTGGTTAAGAGCTTGGAGCGGGCCAATCGGAGCGCCGCAAGTCGTAAACGTGTCGATCACGTCAACGTAAAACAAACTCGCACTAAGCACTTCTGACGTGTAAATTTGTTTATGATTAAACAATTATAAAAAGGAGAGTAGTGGCGCAACTATATTGAAATGTTTAGCCAAACATGTTCAATGATTGTTGTACCAGTTAATGACATGATTATAATAACATATTTCGGCGAAATGCAAATGTCGAGATACAACCATAGCGTTTACTAGTAAATTGAAGTATTAGCATGGGTGAAGTGAAAATATTTCTTACAAATGGATATTCAATTAATTTATAAGTAATGTTTACTATAACAGTTCCAAGTCATAATTATGATTGAATGAGGCTTCGTTTTTTATAGAGAGGAGTTTTATTATACTTGTTTCTGTTGATTTATTATTTTAGATGTTTTTTTTTTATATATAACTTTATAATAAATCTGACTATTTTACCTGCAATTATTTAGATTTTACTTTTATTTACATCATGTTATTAAAACCAAGTTATTGGGAAGAGTCATTTATCGCAGTTATTTTCAAAAACTAATGAATTGTTATGGTTATTTATTAATTATCGTTTTTAAAGTATATTACAATATGATCAGGCGACAAAAATTGTTAGCATTAATAAGAGAATTACTACAATTTTGAAATATTGGTAGTGCTCTGGAAAAGTTTGAAGCAAACTATTAACAAATTCAAAGTTTTCTACTTATGAAAGTGACTCACTATGTCCATTCATCGGCTGTGTATTATTACCATTGCAATTTAATATACGTCGTCTTTTTTCTGTATGTTTATAGTTAATGTGTTATAATAAGGAATTCCTAGATGCGAATCGGAGTCACGCGCCCGATATGCTATCGTTTTGTTTGCTTCGTTATGAATAAATGTATACAGATTAAAATGTTAGTATGTAAAGCACAATGCGCCCATCGTTTGGAGTTCCTTATTGTTTGAGAAAAACATTTATGTGAAAAGTTGAATTCCACTTTTACATATAAACAATTCTTACTGTAAAATAGCAATAAAACGATTTACTCAATTTAAAAGTGTTTCTTAGTTTATTTCACTTATACCTATTTTACAATAACAAGTCTTCCAGATACTCTTCAAATTCTTCCTCCCGCGACTTTTCTTCATCTTCTTGTAATCCTAAAATTAAAAATATTAAGTATTAAATTCTGAACTAAGTAAAGTTCGAAAAATTCTTCTCAATTCTAATAGATTATGGTTAATAATATTATAATATTAGTAGATTATGTTCACAGGCGTCTTTATTTAGTCCTAAACTAATAAACGCTAAAAGTAACTCCCGAGGTATTAAAGCCCAGCGAGCGAGGTATTAAGATCCTCGAAGGGAAAAAAGAACTTTCATTTTATCCATAAAGATAAAATATAGAAATATAGGCGATTTTTTATCACGTGAGAAACATTATTTCTTGCGAAATTTTGTGTTCAACGGCAAATAGATATATCTCTATAGCATTTGCAAGTATCTACGAATAATGCAAATTTTCGTCCGTCGAGAAGACATCCCCCACACCCATCATGGAAGACACCTTAAACACAGCATATGATGGCGTCTCCCAAAGACAAAGCCCCTAAAAATTTCAGCATACAACTAACAGAAGAATCGCACGACTACTCAAGCCTCAAAGAGCTGAGAATCTACATCGGCGGATTAAAGACGAATATTGGAACAGGTGTCGGAGCCTTCTCCAACGACCTCGATATAAAGATGTCCAGACCACTAGGAAGTTAGGAACACTCAACTCTGTCTACCAGGCTGAATGTGTTGGTATCATTCTAGCGACCCACGCCTTAAGAGCCAGAATTACGAATACTTGCATTCGCATACACTCCAACAGTGCCTCAGCACTTAATCACTGGAAAAAAATTGACTACCTTGAAACTCGAGCGGTCAAGAAGAAAATTGGGACAGCGGTCAAGCCCGAACTTATGAACAATAATAAAAAAAATCGTACAAGAATGCCACTCGCTCAACAATAACACTGTGAATTAAAGGTTATAGCGGGCACCATGGCCCACCTACAATGGTCCGCCAAGGACTAAGTACGGAAACCAGACCCCAGAGATAAGAAGACATCCCTACAGTCGGGATGTTTCCATTAAAATTAGGTAAGAAACAGACTTATAGGTATTTCTCATGAACTGATTGGAATCAAACCTACCCATAGATATCTGTTAACACCCTAGACTCGATCTCATCTCACATTTTGGAGCCCGGAGTCTAATTTAGGCTGATTAATGTCCAGCGTTCCAGTCTTAGGTCCACAGCGTTCAACAGTTAACTCCATCACTGGTTGACTGGCACGGCACCCGTGCTTGACCGACGCCGTGAACGGCTGGAAAGTGGCTTGTCCGGACAAGGCGTTGCCAGAAAATCCATCTTTCCAGAGACAGTAGGATGAACCGCTCCGCAGGTTGGTACGGAATAATCTTATTAATACGTCCACCAATACTGCTGAGCGTGCTCGCCTACAAGCTCTACTGTCACCCAACATACGAGTAGGTACTATGCTGAGTGACAAAACCTTCTGGATGTCTACATGCCTGCGTCTGGGTGCTCCTAGTGGAGCTCCACATCGATGTCAATGCGGTGAAACAGTCGACCGCCTCGGACACCATGGCCTATTATGCAGTAGAAGGGCTGGTCGGTTAGCACGGCATGCCAGCATTGAAGACATCATTAGCCGAGCTCTTGTCATCGCCGGGGTGCCAGGTATTTTAGTACGCAACTGCTTGGCACGTGACGATGGAAAGAGGCCAGACGGGATGACCATAATGCCCTGGAAGTTGGGTTGGCCTTTGGTTTGGAGTATGTGTTTGTGTTAACATTTTCTGAGTACGGCAGGCTGTGCTAAGGCGGCTGCTGCGAGTGCAGAAAACCTTGTCGGAAGTTATATGTTTGAGCCGTTAGGAGTTGAAACACTAGGGCCATGGGGTTTGTGCGCTCATCGAGTTGTTCGTGATATCAGCAAACAGCTGGTCTAATCATCGCGTGACCAGAAGGCTGGGCTTTTCATCGGTCAACGAATCAGCACATATTATGCTAAGTGCAAGAATGTGATCTTGGTTGGTTCCAGAAAATAATTTTAAAGACGTTTTGAGGACCTAATCTAGACCCGTAAATTGTTCGCCTCTTTGCCATGGAAAAAGTCGTTGACTTGATGAATTATTTCTGCCCAGGGACTTGAAACGTTACTCAAAATAACGGTACGCGTTGTTCCGGTAACGATATTTTGTACCATTCCTCCAGGAAAAGAAACGGAACAAAATCTAAAATTATTTAATAGCAATATTCATTTATTTATTTAAACTTCATGTACAGTAGTGGTACATACGCGGACTTAATGCATCAAGGCAGTCTCTACCAGTCAACCTTTAGGTTAAAAAGACAATGCTGACACCTACTGATACTGATATCGTTATAATTTTGTAATGTATCGTTATTGGTAAAACGAAGTAGATCGTTATTTGTATAACGAAATAATAACGTTATTTATTTCGATACGCAACGTTGCCAGCTCTGTCATCTTCCGCGCTGCAGCCACACAGTGGCAACGTATGTAAAACGCATTTCGCCGTGTTTATTAATTTTTTTTTGCTTGAAAAAAATGCGCGGCGGCGGCATATGGGGGGCGAATAACGTTACAAATTAATCTGTTACGTTTCAACTGTAACGTTATTGTAAGAGGATACAAGCATAAATTTACAGATCCCATAGCGTAACTCAAAATATTGATTTACCAAAATTATATTCGATAACATTATTTTTTATAACGTTATTTTTATATTTTGGTTATAGTATCGTTACAAACTTTATAACGACATCTGATGAAATTTACTACAACAGAACGAAATTCATTTCGTTTTCAAGTCCTTGTTTCTGCCTTATTTTTTGGGAATTAACGAAAGCATGCCTAAAGACGCACAAACCTTTTTTCCATAGTGACGCTTCATCTGATTCCATTGCTACAGCTTCAGTGGATGTGGAAGGTTCCACAGGATCTTCTGGAGTAGCGGGCTTTAGCAGTTCTTGCTCATCATCTTCACTTTCTTCCTTGTCTGGTTTTTTAGCTTTCTTCGATTTCTTTTGACTTTTCTTAAGCCTCTTTACTTCACGTTTCTTTGATCTGTAGTTTAATAGTTCAGAACATCCGGGGCATAAACCTATTGGAGAGATTAATTTGTTAGGTACTTGGTATGAAAATTTACCCACTTATCACAGCGTTTACACACCTAGATATCCATACAATATTTTAAATGTGAAAATATCTGTATCTGTCTGTTACGCTTTCACAAATCAACTACTGAACCGATTTTGATAAATTTTGGTTTGGAGTAAGCTTGAACCCCAAGAAAGGCTACTTTTTATCTTGCTTCGACTTCGCGTCCGCAATAACCGACACTCACGCGGTCGAAGTCGCGGGTAAAAGCTAGTTTAAAGGCAACAGTTACAGACTGAGCTATCAACGCACAACAGCTGTGCGTTGATGGCTCAGCCTGTCATCAACCACAGCTGCCACAGCTCAAACCACTGAACGGATTACGCTGTAAAGGATGCAGATAATTATTATGACGTAGGCATGCACTACGTAATGATTTTCCAAAATACGGGATAATTTTGGAAAATCCTAAGGGGAGGAAACGTAAGATCTAAGTTTTTATGGAAAAACCCACTTTCCCACGAGCCAAACGACTAGCTTCTGCCAGGGGTTTCGCTGGCTTCTGCCAGTTGGTCCTGTTATTATCATCATCATGATCTTCTTAATTGGGTTCAACGCAACACCTTTTTTCTTTTATTCCTATGTGCCTGATATTAGCAAGGTAACAAAAATGCAACCTATGCTCCTCTAACGTGGGCGTAAGCCCTCCCTTGGTGAGGCATAATATGTACAACGAGATCCAATTGGTGTAATTACTTCACGTCCGCTTCAACTTGTGGTCGGTCAAGTACCTACTACCTTACTACAGATAAGTGCCTACAGTTAAACCATAATTTCAAGGGTTAGTTTATGATGGATGGTTAACGTTGTCTTCAACAAGATATCTGCTAGATCAATTAGGTACAATGATTTAAATTATTTTAATTTAGACTGGCAATATATTACGTTTTTATGGTTCCGTACCTCAAAAAGAAAAAACGGAATCCATATAATAATAATCTTTATTTGTTTAAAACGTTAGTACAAGATACACAATATTAGGTACATCAGTTGAAACTAAATTAAAAAATATATCTCTGGCCCCCACACTAGGATACCCTGTGTCGTGAGGTCCAGTCCCTTCCGTAAATTTACAAATAAATTAATAAATGCAGGTTTTGTGTATATATTTTGCTATTATTATTCTTTGAATTTAAAAGTTAAAAAATAAACAAAAGAAAAAAAAGTTAGCTACTTTAAAAAAATAGATCATTTTGTTGTCCGTCCGTCTGTCTGTCTGTCTGTCAAGACCCTTTATCTTGGGAACGCCTGAAGGTATTGAGTTGAGATTAAAAACATATACTCAGGTTTGCGGTCCCTTGAAGTTGTGAAAAAATTAAACCTCTGAGTTAAAGAAAAAATGAAATATCAAAAATATCTGAAATGTTAAGTAATGGACCAAACTCATGACCCAATGGATCTCCACATGACAGGCGATATCAGTTATCTTGACCCTGATGTCGCCACATAACAATAATCCTATGTTAAACACGGATGTAAATAGCCCTAGGGCTCCTAGGTAGAGCAAGTGGAAGAAGATTAAGGTCTTTAAAAATTTTTTGTTATTCGACTTTCTTAGCTGACCGTACCTAATACAGAAGCCCTATTTGACTAGCGTCGTGCACATCATCATCATTTCAGCCGAAAGACGTTCACAGTTGGACATAGGCCTCCTCCAAGCGTCTCCACAACGACCGACCCTGTGTGTCTCGCAACCACCGCATTCCCCCGACTCTCAGTTTGTCGGTCCACCTTGTGGGAGGCCTTCCAACGCTACATTTTCCGGTGCGCGGTCGCCACTCTAGAACCTTTCGGCCCCATCGACCATCCGTTCTACGAGCAATATGCCCTGCCCACTTTTAGTTTGGCGATTCTTCGGACTACGTCGGCGACCTTGGTTCTCCTACAGATATCTTCATTCCTTGTGCGATCACGCAAGGAAATTCCGAGCATAGCCCTTTCCATTGCCCTTTGGGTGACTATAGGCCTTCTGATGAGGCTCATTGACGTTCACGCTTTCACTAAATCTAATAAGTTGATATAGAGATATAACTAAGCAGCAGTTAACGGCGCAGGTATCGGTCGGTCAGAGTATCCGGTGCACCGCTTTGAAGAAGAGAGGTAAGACAGAAAGTAAGATCTGCAACGGCATCTTAAACACCTCCACAGAATTCCGCCTGAAGAAAACCATATGCTCCAACGTGATTTTATATCCAGGCCATGGGGTAAGAGCAAGAGTTGGGATATGGGATTGTCCGAAAGAGTTGCCATTGTCCTGAAATACAAAGGGCAGCTGAAGGAACACAGATCGAAAGAGTTGCCATGGCCCTGGAATACAAAGGGTAGCTGAAGGAACACAGATCGAAAGAGTTGCCATGGCACTGGAATACAAAGGGTAGCTGAAGGAACACAGATAAGATTTAGTCAGTAAGTCGGTCGTGTCAGACTTTTTTCGCGTCACTCCAGCACAGTTTTAATTGTTAATTTACCACTTCCAAAAAAATAGGGTGAGAGCAAAATTATGATAACTTGTTAAACTTCGTGGTCCGTCGGTTTGTGCCTTTGAACACAAACATAATAATAATATTGCACTTTATTCTATATATATAAAAGGAGAAACTGACTGACTGACTGACATATCAACGGACAGCCGAAACTACTGGGACTAGGAGCGTGAAATTTTGCACAAGGTTTCCTTTTATGACGTAGGCGAGCACTAAGAGAGGATTTTCCGAAATTCGCTCCCTAAGGGGATGAAACGGGGGTCCAAAGTTTGTATGAAGAAACCTACATTCACGTGGGCGAAGCCGCTGGCAGAAGCTAGTTTACCTATAATATGGTAGTTAAAGCCAAATATGTATGCACTTACAACCAAAAGTCGTGCGCAGTCGTGAACCAAAAGTATACATAGATCTGTATGTAGATGTGTTTACTTTTGTGCCAGACTAAATCGGACCTACATGTATAAATAATTCCTGCGCACTTTTCAGATAGTGCCTGCTACCTACGTATCGTTCTGTTGTATGCAAGTCGCATTAATAAAGATAAGGTAGCGCTAAGTAGTGAGTTAGTAGATAGGTATAAATTAGATAGCTTTATAGATAACATCAAACTTACGAAGCTTCACAAGAGCATTTTTCCTCTCGTTATCTTCCACGTATGCGAAGTTGACCTCCCAGGACTTGAGACCGTCGCTTTTGTTGCACACCTTATTGCCGCATTGAAACTGACCCTTTCCAAGTACAACTTCTTTCTCGATTCGCCATCGCAGTGCTACCTAGTGTTGCATACATAGTTTATTTGAAGAGCTACGTGTATAATGAATCTATTTGTAAACGAGCAGTCAGGTAGGTATAGTAACATAAGACGGTGAAGCAAGCTCAATCAATAGAGAGCAAGCACGCGTGCCAATATCAACCAGTAATATCTTAAGAAAAATAAAGAATTTTACGTAGTTATTACTACGTAAAATAGAGTAAAAACAGTACGATAGCAAACTAAAAATAAGTATATTTGTAGTTTGCTATCGTAGGTATCTGATGACAGCGTCAGCGGACAGCATTGCCATGGCCGAATACTGGGCCAGGCAAGGAATTTAACTTGGAATAAAAAAACTATTTTTGCCATCGATACGTTAAAAAGTGCATTTGTATACAACTATGCGCTGGAAAAGATATCAAGATTACAAGAGCAGTTGTAGATACAAGGTATGCTTGGTAATAGTGTTATCGCATACATCTCATTGTAAGAATTACTACCTAACGTGGATTTCGAGATCCTAAGAAATGTTTATTTGTGGAGAAAAGCTGTATAACTACAAAAATAACGACTGATTATTATACAGGGTACGCCAAATTCAAAAATATTAAATTCTGACCCGTTACGAACGTGAGGAGAGCAAAGCGTGCTTTTTTGTCATTGATTTCGTGAGATAAATGGGGATCGGTTGCGCGGCACGAATGGCCAGATGTGCGTTACTGTGTATCAATGCGGGTGAATGTATAGAGCTATATTTAGCCTACAGAAAGGCAGCACGGCCTTTGTTGCACTCCCTACCGTACGACACAAAGGAAGGTCTCTCGGGCAAAAAATTGAGTTACATAAGGGATCGTCCCCATCTCACAGCCATGTTTAAATTAGGGGAGAGCCTTTATCGCATAGGCCAATGTGACCTTTAGACCCGTTAGAAGGCATTATTTAGTCAGAAGACATGATTTTTGTTTCGATATTTACGATACGAATGGGAATTCTGTTGCAAATAGCGAAGACCGGTGTTTGATATTTTTAGAGTTGCCGGTAAATTGAACTTATGTTTTTGCGTTTACTTAGAAATTTGATATGCCTTAAATTTTCTTAAACTTACTTTGTTCTCTTTATATCTGCTTAAATCGCAAATGCAATACTCTTTGAATAGTTTATCGCAATACTTTTTTGCTAACTGCTTCTCCCAAGTATCAGCAACATCGTCTTCGTCCCACACAAATTTGTGGTTTTCTCTTATGATATCAAGGTCTGTTCTGTCTCTGGAAGAGTCCCGTTTCAAAGATGTGGCAGAACCCTTTGTATTGAGACAATAAACGTTAACTAAATATTTATGCAATTCATAGGGATTAAGATTACGTAACCTTGCGGACATCGTTAGTGCAACCTAGAACAAAGGGAAAAATATTATTCAATTCTGAAATAAAACATAATTTGCAACAAACAACTCTTTAATAAAATCGCAATTATTATTACACATTTCCATAAAATATTTTCTATTTATATCAAACGGATCTTAATCTAATTGTCATGATGAGTTTTTAACAAGGTGCATTTTTGATAAATAGAAAATTGCAATAAACAGTATGAATAAATAATTATTTTTGTGCACAAGTTATTACCTACTCTGAATATTATCGTCAGTCTTGTAGATTTTGCGTTTTTATTTCATTTGGCTCAATATCGATTTCTTAAACCTACAAACAAGTCATGCAAAGTTAAATACCTAAAAACTAAATATTACAATAATAAATATATTAAAATATGATTATTGTCTATTTTAGATTTAATAAATCTAGACAATATTATAAGGCATTATATTACAACCAGTTTATGAAATCCAAGTGGCACAAGAAAATTCATTTAAGCCTTTGGTTTTATAGCCAATTATAAAATATGACAATATGTTATCTTTGGGATTTTCGTTACTTATTTTGGTCTAAAAGTCTTATAGCACAGGAAGTTATACCCTTGCCTATAATAAAGCATACTAATTTACTAATGTTCCTTAACATTTACAAATAAATAAATGTGCACTGTTCAAACATTTGTGATGTTTAATGAAGACCTCATTTTGTGAATCTTAATTAATGTATCAATATTATATAATAGTTGTTCAGTATATCTTAACTAACAAATTAGGAGACCATAAAGAAGGAAAACTAACAAGAGTTCCTACATTTCATTCCCTCAACAGAAGAGGCAACTTACTAGTTACCACTGATTTTAATTTATTACATCTATTAACACTAATAATTAAATTATTTGGTATACTCGTATTTATAATAATTATTATAAAGAATAGGCACATTAAAAATGTTATTGCTTTGGTTACAACACAGTACAGTAATAAAAATCACTTGAAATACTTATCTAAAATTTGGCAAAAGTTCACTTTCTGGTAGGTTAGTACCTCTTAGTATCTTCCTGCCCTCATCCCTGGGGTTGCCTCAACATTATGAAATGTTACTACTTCTTAGTATAGGTTTACAAAAATATATTTTGTGACATATTTCAGAAAGGCCCCATATTGAATAACAAGCATGTTTCCCTTTATCTAATGTAAACATTACAATAAGGCTATCGGACCTTTGGACATTCCAACTACATAAATATCCACATAATAAAATATCACTTTATCATATCTAAAAGGCAACATTGGATTGAGATATGTGTGACCTTATTGTAGAGCACCTGCAAAGACATTTTACTAATTCACTAATAATAACCCAAACATACAATTGAAAATTACATAAATAAAAAAAATTCTTGAAAGCAATACAGCAGCACACATGAGTGTGTTTGAACACTCGCATAAACACAGAAACACACCATAATGACTAAAATATGAACTAGATCATGATAGGTTTAAATTTTGTATAAACAATGTAAAATTTCTATTCTTAACAAACATATAACTAAGTTTTTGGCAATAAGAGAATCAGAAATTATAGCTTGTTGGAAAAGTATTATATGATAGTGTTTTTGGCAACAGAATTGACCAGACATTATTAACTTGACAATTTTGAAATTAAAATGCAATTAAATTGCATCTTATATTATGACATTGTTCACAGTTTCATATTCTCATTCAGTTCTGTCATAAAACATTTACCCATGAGTCTTTTCATGTTTCTTCATGTTATCAGAGCGAGTGAAAGCTTTGTCACAAACCCCACAGTAATAGGACTTTTGTTTGGTGTGCACTGTCATGTGACGGGATAGTTCACTTTTGGTCACAAATTTCTTTTCACATACTGTACAAGCATGCTTCCGCACATTGAGATGGAATTTCATATGTATTGAAAGTGAACTTGATTGGGAGAATGCCTTGTGACAAAGTTCACAGACAAATGGTCGCTCACCTGTGTGTTTACGTAAATGGTTCATGAAGCCTGTTTTAGTATAATCTTTTTGGCAAAGGTGACAGAAGCTTGACTTAGATTCCAACATTCCAGGAAAATGGCTACTTAGATGTTTTCGTAAATCCCAGTAGCTTGGAAATTTTTCTGAGCACACATGACAGGGATACTTTTTTTCTTCGGTGGGTTTAGCACTGCATTTATGAGAGGCAAGTGAGGTTTCATTAGAAAATATTTGGTTACATTGGTTGCAAGTATGACTAGCCTCAGAGTCTGTTGACAAAGTGACCTCCAAATAGTTTTCGATCGACATAACATTACCGTTTGAACTATCCGCATCGTCGATGTGGATTTGTGTCATACGTTCCTTTGGTGAAATATCTTTTGCATCAATCTTTTCAACATATTCTCTGTAATCCAACGACTCTTTAGCTGAATTATTATTGTCGGGCTCTATGAGACGTAAAATAGGCGACTCACTCTGTTCCCTATCTGGCGAAGGCGTTTTTTCGTTGTCGGAATGATCGGGCCTGGAGGACACATTATTATCAGACTCCCAACCATTTTCAACTATTTCTACATCCGAATCAGAGTCTTCTGCGCTCGAAACAGTATTGTTGACTAAGTGGAATCCAATATCATCAAAACGTAGTACATTTGGCGGAAGTTTAACCCCGACGATAGCCTGAATCGCTTGCCATGAAAGCTCCTGAGGGTTGTTCTGCATATTAGATCGCACTACTCTAACCTACAAACGAGTATACATAAATTACTGATTGATACACTTACAAGCCACTAACTACAAAACAATAAAAAGTAATATGCTATATTTACCTTATATATTCACGATCAGTATTACTTTTGCATTAATTATTCAGATGACACCTTTGATTTCTACATCTAAAAATATTATGCACTTCTCTTCTCTCTTTCATGCAGTTTATGGTTAGTTACAAAAAAAAACTCTGCTCCCTCCTCTTCAGTTTATGGCTTTGGTAGGCATGGTAGTTTTTTTTTTCTAACGCGTTTTATTGTACAGATTAAAATCGCTACTTCATTTTAATTTAACCATGGAATTATTAAGAACCTATTGTGTTTGTCTGCCTTGGTTTATTAGGTTATGTGTCGGTCATGGGGGGCTATTGGCTAACTTTTTCAATAACAGTTGACAACTAGCATTCGTTGCGCACTAAACTTAGTTATCAACTGACAATTTCATAAAATTGGTATTAAGTATCACACAAGTGACTAACAAACTACGGTGGAAATGTGGTGAATTATAAAAAATTACGGTGCCTATTGTGACCACTCTAAAATTTTATCGACTATTATACAGCTTCAAATGTTCAAAAGCTTACACAATCGCAATTTTAAAAGTATCGATACAATAACATCTGTCAAAACGTATTACGGTGGCTATCAAAGGCACCAGTGGCTAATGACGTCACTGCAGTTGGTCACTGAAAATAGGCTATACGAAACCTGTGATACGAAACTAGCTGTTTGACAGTTCAATGATGCACATTGTTAACAAGTGATCATCACTTGAACTGTCAACAGAGTTACGCAATAGCCCCGCAGGTCATATAAACTTATGATTTACTAAATAAACTATTTATAAAAAGGTACTCTGTGGTAGCGGACGTAGCGGTAGTCGATAGAAACGCCACCTTGTATTTAAAATGAATGAATAAGACAGGAAGATAAGGCTAAGTTGGGATTAGATCCATTTTACATGTATTCATCCAAACAAACCGATTTTCACTTGGTCAAAGACAGTGATGATAGTGATTACAGTGATTGGATTACAAAGTTACTTTACCTAACCTAAAGTTGAAAGAACGAACGTTGAAGAAACGACCTAAATAACATGGAAAGATTGAATTGAAAACACCGTTGATTTTTTTTTTAATCTAAGATCCCGGGAACAGTTTTATTATTTAGCAGGAAAAAATTCAAATTCAAATTCAAAGCATTTATTTCAAATAAACCATTTACAGGCACTTTGAAATGTCAAGAAGTCAGTCAGTCAGAAAAAATGATGCTAATTGCACATTCCAAAGCGTAGATCTCTATGGAGAAGAATGTGCAAGAAACTCCATGGACACTCTTTTCAATCGTGTTTTGCAATTACAAATATGTCTGTTACATGTTTCTTGTCGCTATCATGTGAGAACAATGTCAATAAAGTAAAAATAAAAACTAAATATAGATATTAAAATAGCAACTGGCAGCTAAGAGATGACCAGTCTCAACTGACAGCGCCCGTTCACGGACCTGACGCGAATATTAGCACCACTCAGCACAACCATTTTAAAGGGAACCGAATGATCCAACACACGCGCCACCATCAGTGAGACATTTGAGTGAGCATGACAAACTCTCAACTGCCATGCTCATTTATGTCAAACAGGACCAATAATAACCTAAAAATCATAAAATAGCTCCATGGTACTCACATTTACAAACTTTGAAAAAAAAATGCTTCTACATTATACAATACTAAATACAATAATAATTAACAACAATAATATTTTACAAATTATAGTTTCAACACTAATCAATTTGTACACCCCGGTGGTAGTGGAGCTGGACCAGCATTGAGCCAAGCATTTTTATCTTGAATATAATCCTCTAACTTATAATATGCTTGCCTGCATAGTGTGCGTTTAATACAAGATTTAAATTTCGTTTCATTGAGTTCTAATATTTGTGGAGGTATTTTGTTATAACATTTCAAGCAGTACCCCATGAAAGAAGAGGCCACTTTAGCCAGTCTAAAACCTGGTTGAACTAATTGGTCCCTATTTCTTGTAAGATAATTATGTCTATCGCCTCTTTTGCTAAAAAGATGAAGATTTTTTCTAACGTACATGATGTTTTCATAGATATATTGACAAGGCACCGTCAATATGTTAATATCCTTAAACAGTTCCCTTAGAGAATCGCACCGGCGAAGATTATAAATAGCTCTGATAGCTCTTTTCTGTAGAATAAAAATTGAGTCGATGTCTGCAGCCCGTCCCCATAGTAGGATACCGTATGACATGATACTATGAAAATAACTAAAATATACTAGTCTAGCGGTATCAACATCCGTAAATTGGCGGATTTTTCTAACAGCATATGCAGCTGAGCTAAGTCGTCCCGCAAGAGATGTTAAATGAGGACCCCATTGTAGCCTTGAGTCAAGCGTAATCCCTAAGAAAACCGTTTTATCGACAAATTCTAGTTTCTCATTGTTCAATATTATGTCACAATTACTACTCTTAACATTCGGTAAGGAAAATCTAATGCATTTCGTTTTTTTCCCATTTAAAACTAGATTATTAGCAGTGAACCACTTTTGGACCTGCAGTAGGGCGTTATTTTCGTCGTCAAGATTAATAGTCTTTCTATTTATTTTGAAAATCAAGGAAGTATCGTCGGCAAACAATACCATATTAAGTTTGTTTTGCAACAAATAGGGTAAATCATTAATGTAAACTAAAAATAAAAAAGGACCTAAAATTGAACCTTGGGGTACCCCCATTTCCACATTTAATCTAGACGAATTGACACCGTTTATCTGAACTAGTTGCTGTCTGTCATTCAAATAAGATTTTAATAAGCTTAACGCTGTTTTGCCTAGTCCGTAATGCTCCAGTTTCAGGAGTAATGTTTCATGAACCACACAATCAAACGCCTTAGACAGGTCGCAGAAGATGCCTATAGCATCTTGTGCCTCTTCCCACGCATTAAAAATGTGTTTTAGTAAGGAGACACCAGCGTCAGTTGTACAACGTCCTTTGGTAAAACCATACTGTTTATCGTGCAAGATGTTATTCGTGTTAAAATGATGAAGCATTTGATTTAACATTACCTTTTCAAATATCTTGCTAAAAACCGGCAACACGGAGACTGGCCTATAATTATTAGTGTCTTTACTATCCCCGGATTTAAAAAGTGGTATCACTTTACTGTATTTCATTAGATCTGGAAAGACTCCTTGATCTATACACAAATTAAATATTAAGGCTAAGTACGGCGCTATAGTCTCAATAATTGAGGTACAAACTTTGATAGACATACCCCATAGATCTTCAGTCAATTTAACCTTGATTTGTTTAAAAGCTTTTATTACTGTTATGGGGTTTATATGTTTAAAATTAAATTCAGTTGAGCAGGCTGCAACGTTCGCCTGTAATAAACCAAAAGCATGCGATGGCGCCGAATTTAGGGCTTCAGTAGTTTTAATTGGTATACTAGCAAAGAAATTAACAAATTCTTCTGCAACTAGTTTATTATCGCTAATAACACCATGATGAGTCTTCAATGTGTAATCATTGTTATGTATTTTGTTCCTGTTGGTTTCATTATTTATGATTTTCCACAATTAAATTACAGGTATGGGACAAGGGCAGGAAGATGATGATGATGAATATTAAAGTTAATTACAGGTGACTTTATTTCAAATCCTAAAATATTTGGGTTTTTGTCGAATTAGCCTCATGGAAAAATAACTAAAAATGATTTTTATCTCGGGTTCCATCATCCGTTACATTAAGTGAATATGAGAATACTCTTAAATAATTTAACAAAAACGATAAAGTATAAACTACAAACTAGACTTTGTCTGAAAGAACTATAGAAATCCTCAACAAAAAATATTTAAATATCTTGAAAATGCCCTTTGAAGCTTTGCTTCTATTCACCTCTGAGTTTCTATTTATCCCATTTGACTGTATTTTGCAAGTCAAAGAAAAACTATTTTTATAATTGTCAAGCAGCAGTGGTGGCCGAGTGGTTACGGCCCCGACTAACGAGTTGTAGGTCGCGGGTTCAAATCCAGCCAGGCGCTAGGCTTTATGTAATTTATTTCATCATCACTGCTCTCAAAACGGTGAAAGAAAACATCGGCATCGTGACGAAACCGGCATGTCCTAGAACCATAAATTCGAAGACATGTGACATTCACCAACCCGCACTGGACCCGCGTGGTGGATTACGGCCCATTCCCTCTACTAGAGAGGAGGCCTAAGTCGCAGCAGTGGGAACATTGAAAGGCTGCTTATGCTATGCTATAATTACACATTCGTGCGAGAGGCCTGTGGCGAGGCGGGTTGTAAGTTTGCACTCGCTTTTCTATTCGCCCAATAAAGCGAGTAGCGAGGCGAATGGTACCGCGCGTTCCGACTCACGACAACATTGGTAATTAAAAGCGCATATTGCAGTTCATGAAGGAACTTGGTATTCCCTACGAAAAAAAACATCCTAGGCGTCCATCAGATTTGTTGACGTGCTAACAGCGATGCAAGGATCATAATATACCCTATCTCCTTTAGTGGTGTACGTTCTGTGTACCCCACGCGATGTTAACTTTCAGTATATTACAAAGTACTCTGTGATGTTAACGTAAGTTGGAACGCGGGGATAATGGCGCGAATTTGTGAAATACTGACATATTGAATCTGTCAACTTGTGCGAGTGATAAAATAAACAGTAAACATTCACCAAACAAGTCATTTTTTTATTTTTATAAAATAATGCACAAGATGATTAAATCACTTGACGAACTAAAAGATTTAATTAGGTCTAAGGATAATTTTAACAACTTTTTAAACTGTTCAGACGTTCCAGATGTTTGTAAAACTGAGCCATGCATGCTCGGAGTTGACGAAGCCGGACGAGGGCCTGTATTAGGTAATAAATACTTGTGAATAGCAAAGCAATATTTGTGATATTCATAGCGGCTGGACTTACATATTTAGGTGTTGAAGTATAGGTACTTTTATTTTTAAATCATTGCTTTACTTTAGTGATCATAGTCCCAACCATGTAGGGAGGTCAGTGTTAGTAGAATACCGTCTATTCTGCTTTCTTCAACTTCCTTTCTGTATAAACTCGAGGGCAACTTGAACTATTCGTTTTTGAATTATTATTACGAGTGTTGACATCCACTTAGGGCAAGCTCTACGGTTATTGTTTGACATAAAAAATTAAACTGTTCTATTCCAGGTCCTATGGTTTATGGGGTGGCTTACTGTCCAGTGAACCAAACCAAAATACTGCAAGATCTTGGCTGTGCTGACTCAAAAGCATTGACAGAAGAAAAACGAGATGACATATTTACAAAAATGCTATCTGAAGAGGATTCATTGAACAATATTGGATGGGTTGCTGAAGTCATTTCTCCTAACTACATATCCAACTCAATGTATAGAAGAGCGAAACATTCTTTGAATGAGGTCTGTGTCTGTTTATGTGCTAATAATGACCAGATCCTAATAATATTTTCAAATTATACTCATTTATTTTATGTTAGTAAAAGTAACTATTCATTTTCCCATTATGTAAAGTACTAGCATATTTATATTAAGCTTTAGTTCTGATTTCCTTTTCATGTATCAGTTTTCTGATGAGAACATGATGATTGATTTTTCACCAGCTTCATCTAGTTTAAATTGACAAAAAAATTATGTGTAAAAGTGTTTTTGAAAAACCTACTTATTTGCAAAAAAAAAAATATTATTTATAAAAGCCATTTTATTGAAAGTTCACTTACTGGTTTGTTTCAACAATTTCTATTCCAGGTATCAATGAACTCAGCTATTGCATTAATAAAGAAGGCAGCAGAGAGTGGTGCAAACATAACCGAGGTATATGTGGACACCGTGGGTCCACCAGAGAAGTATCAAGCCAAGTTAGCAGCAATATTCCCCAACTACAAGATCACTGTAAGTTGTCTACATTATCATTGTGGACTGCTCTTTAATAATGCTCTGATTTTTATTAGATAGTTGAAGAATTAAGGTTTGTTTTAACCTGACTTGTTATATTTTAGCTTGAGAGGTGTTGTTAAATTAGTCTTAGTTGTGAGAGTGACATTGGGCACATCAAAATGATAAAAAGAATAAAATGGTGGATTTTTAGCAATCAATTATATTGTTCCCAACAATTCTTTTTTCACTACTTTCATGTAGGTTATCAAAATAAAGGGCTTGGGGCACTGACCTCTTCATAAATAGAGGTCACTAGAGGAGACAATTTCAAAAGTTGACAGTGTAAAACCCAACTGCAATAAAACTACAAAAAATTCGAAACAAGTGTTCAAAACACTGTCCTTCAAAACACTGTAAGAATTCTGATGAAATTGATGGTGTCAAACCTATAATTGAATCAAAAGGGCGAAATTGTGGTGTCTTTTCCACAAATGCTATCAATGAAGAATTGAAATCCACCAATTTTAATAAAAGCCTTAAGATAAATCTTATTTCTACTAATATTAAAATGTCTCTCATTTTAGGTGGCAAAGAAAGCTGATTCCATATACCCCATTGTGTCTGCAGCTAGTATTGTAGCGAAGGTGACCAGAGATCATGCCTTAAAAGTGTGGCAATTTCGTGAAGGATTAGAAATGACACACTCTGAATTTGGTAGTGGATATCCTGGAGGTAAGTTAAAATAAGACTACAAACATTACTTTTGAAATGAGATTTTTCTAGTTTGCTACCTTGAATTGGCTACCCATCATCATCATCTTCCTGCCCCTGTCCCGTGTTATTTGGGGTCGGCGCAACATGTTTTTTTCTTCCATTCTGCCCTGTCATTCGTCATGCTATCACTAACTTCCTTTTCTTTCATATCACTCTTCACACAATCCATCCATCTTTTCTTTGGTCTCCCTCTCCCTCTCCATCCATCCACATGTAAACTCATAACTCTTTTAGTAACATGCGTTTCATCCCTCCTCTTCACATGACCATACCAAGACAAACGATTCCCTTTCAATTTTTCAGTCACTGGTGCCACTTTCAAACTTCCCCTAATATACTCATTTCTCACTTTATCCATTCTCGTCACACCACACATCCATCTTAACATTCTCATCTCCGCTACGTGCTGTCTTTTTTCATCCGTCTTTTTCACAGCCCAACATTCTGATCCATACAGTATGACAGGTCTTATCACGGACTTGTAGATTTTACCCTTCAACTTGAGGGGCATCCGTGGATCACAAGTGGTTCCCGTGACCTGTCGCCATTTCATCCATCCTGCGTTGATCCGATGTGTTACGTCCCGGTCTACCTCCCCATCCCCTTGAACGAGTGACCCGAGGTACCGAAAGTCGGAGCAGATCGGTATGGGCGTTCCAGCGAGAGCTAAAGGCACTGGATTGGAGACACCGCCGAAATCGCAGAACAAGTATTCTGTTTTGGTTCTACTCAATTTCAGGCCAACACTCTCCAGTCTGTCCCACCACACCTCCAATCTGTTCTGGACCTCTAGGCCACTCTCGGCAACCAACACAATGTCATCGGCAAACAGCATACACCAGGGAGCCTCTTCCTGAATGTCCGACGTTAGAGCGTCCATTATCATTAGGAAGAGGTAAGGGCTGAGAGCCGACCCTTGATGTAAGCCAACAGCCACATTGAAGCTGCCAGTGGTGCCCACTGTAGACCGGACTTGGGTACTGCATCGACTGTACATCGCTCGGATCAAATGCACATACTTCCCAGGCACACCTTTCTCCTTAAGGGCCCACCACAGAACCTCACGAGGTACCCGGTCATATGCCTTTTCGAGGTCAACGAATACCATGTGCAAGTTTTTATGCGCACCTCTGTATTTCTCGCACAGCTGGCGTATAGCAAAAATGGCATCCGCTGTACCCCGACCAGGTATAAAACCGAATTGGTTCTGCGAAATTTCACTCTCTTCTCTTAGCCTCCTTTCAATAACTTTCTCCCAGGCTTTCATAGTATGTGACATTAGCTTTATTCCTCTATAATTATTGCATTCAAGCACATCACCTTTGTTTTTAAAGATGGGCACCAGGGAACTCTTGCACCACTCATCAGGTATGGCTTCTTCCCGCAACAACTTATTGAAGAACAAAGCTAACCACATCCATCCATCCACTCGCAGCAACTTCCACACTTCAACTGGTATTCCGTCTGGACCAATTGCCTTACCATTCTTCATTCCATTTACAGCTATTCTGACTTCATCCATACTAATCATTCTCACTAAACCCATATTCACTGGTTTGCTCTCTAAAATCCCATTCCAGTTGTTTTCCTCATTCATCAGTCTTTCAAAATAGTCCTTCCACCTCTCTTTGATTTTATAATCTTCTGATAGAATCATTCCAGTTTCATCCCTTATACATCTTATCTGACAAACATCTCTCGCATTCCTCTCTCTTGCTCTAGCAAGCCGGTATAGATCTTTCTGGCCTGCGGGACTATCTAGAGTGTCGTATAGTTTGTCCTGTGCTTTTGCTTTCGCTCTTGCCACGACTTTCTTGGCTTTTTTCTTTAAAGCATCATATTCACTTTTTTTCGCAGACTTTAAGCTAGTGTGTTCCGGATCTATACCCTGCCATTCCTTAAATTTACTCTTTTTTTCTTTCAACACATTCTGTATATCTATCGACCACCACCATGTATCCCTATCTATTGTACCCTTTCCTCTCGTCTCTCCCAAAATATCTTTCGCTGCATGTCTAATACACTCAGCAATCTCATTCCAGCTTTCATTTATACTTCATGTCTTCCATTTCTATCATTTTGTCTACCACTCGCTCTCTCAATTTCTTCGCGCAGTCACTCTTCTCTAGCATATGCCATTTTATTTTAGGAGGAGTACGCTCTTTGCTTTTTTTGTTATGTGTCTTGACTACTGACACCATAACCAGGAGCCTGTGCTGTGAGACTAGGCCTTCTCCTGGCAGCACTTTGCAGTCTTTGACGTGCTTTAGCTGGTTACGCCAAACCAGGAAGTAATCTATTTGCGTCTTGTGGTTACCGCTTTTGTACGTGACCAGGTGTTCGTCTCCTTTCTGGAACCAAGTATTGGCTACTGCCAGGTCAAATGCAGTAGCGGATTGCAGAAGCGTCTCCCCTTCACTATTCGGACTTCCAAAACCCCAACCCCCATGTACTCTTTCATAAACACCTCTCATTCTTCCCACATGTCCATTAAAGTCACCACCAACAGTCAATTCCTCATGTACAGGGATGGCCATTAAAGCTCTATCAAAATCCTCCCAAAACTTCTCTTTCGCTGTTTCATCGCTTCCTACTTGTGGTGCATACACACTAACTACATTCAATATTACATTCTCTAACATAATCTTCACAACTATGAGCCTATCATTAATCCTTTGTACTTCCATCACGCTTTCTTTCAATTTGCTGTCTAACACTATTCCTACACCATTTCTTTTACCATCACTTCCACAGTAATAAAACTTATATCCCTCACCAATTTCTCTCGCTTTTGTTCCTCTCCATTTAGTTTCTTGTAAGCACGCCACGTTTATTCGTCTTCTTTTTAATACATCCGCTAACTCTCTGGCCCTTCCAGTCATTGTCCCTACATTCCAACTTGCATACCTCAATCTCATTTCCCGAGCTATCTTCTTACGTTGCCCCCGCCCGGGATGGTGCAACAACCCTAGTCCATTTCCCACAGGAGCCGGGTGCTGCCCCTGCGCGTCGCCTGTGGGGTACGCCCTAACCCTATCGCGCATTCCATTTATACTCAACATGTTGCAAGAGATATGGCTACTGTTTTACAGTCGGCCGCCTGCCTGACACTAACCCTCCTTGGGAATGCTGTTGCTGGTAGTTTACCCGCCACCACGCGGTTACCTGAGGTGCTTAACAGTCTCAGAAAATGTCCCTTAGTCGCCTCTTACGACACCCACGGGAAGAAATGGGATGGTGCTATTCTTTACGTCCGACACCATACAGTACTATAGTACCCACTATAGTACACACGGTGACTTTGATAGCGTAGCAGGGCACACTAACATGATAAATGTGTGCGTAAACGCTAGCGCGTGAAACACAACAGGTATTATCGTTGTGTGATACAAAGTAACTCGTTTCTACACTCACACTCTTGAAAAAAAAAATAGTAGCCGTCTAAGTTACACGACTATGAAAATACAGCAAAAATTGGCTACTGTTATTAATGGCGCTGTGGCGCAATGCGTATGATACTTAACTGACGAGTAAGAGGTCCCAAGTTCGATTCCAATTATCTGTTATTTTCTTTTTGTTTTACTCATGTTTTTTTTGAATAGTAATGTTATGGTTATTCTCGTAATAATTAAAATATTCGAAATATATTTTTGTAATTTTATACATATAAACTATGTATATTTACGAAATTAATTAACGAAATTTTTGTATATAACTTGTAATATAAATAATTTTATAATATATATATATCATTTACGTAATATAACAATACGTTATTATTAATAGTTGACAATCCTTTCATTGTCAACTTTTTTTTTTTATTTTCGCAAACATTCACTTATGAAATTATTATAGTTATTTAAATTAGCATCAAACACTTACACTTAATCTTTGGAAAGTAATTTTGATGATATGGGTAGGTAATCAGCAATAATGTTCACAATAATCAAGTAGCTGTGGGTATCAATACAAACAGAAGTAAAACCGAGCGTGCCATCCCACAATAATTCACCTATTCAAATAATATGTCTCCAGCTCAACTCGCAAACAAAATAAAACTCGTTTACTACTCGATATACACACACACATATTTGTATATGTGTTTGCTACGAATTAGATAAAAAAATTCGCTTCGTTCATAAGATGGAAAATTAGCACTGATTATCAAGTGCTTGCTTGCCGTTAAAGGTGTATCGAGTTCGATCCTAGCCATTGACAAAACATTATTTTCTATTTTATTGTAGTATAATGATAACGAAGTTTATTAAAGCTAAAACTTAGAATATTTGCTTTAAAAACTAAGTGTATGAATATTATCATCTACCCACTTTATTAGTTATTTACTAAGAAATGAGTCGGATAATAAGTTAACCTGGCATAACGCTTTTGCCTATCACGATCGTGTGTTCTACAACTTACTCCGAGACAAAAAATAATTAATCGTTGTGGAAAGTGATACTTTTTACAAGTAATAATTAACATGTCTCATTTGTCTACACTTTTGAGGGCTGAGATAGTAGTATTATATAAACAAAATGTATCCATAAGTGAAATTTCGAGGAGACTAATGCTACCGGTAAGTAACAAATCCAAACTTAACATAATGCGAAATAATTTAACATTGTTGATATTTGTTAGGTTTTAACGTAATTTTGTGATTGTTTACGGAGGAAAACTGTGCAGTTTTGGGTGCATAGATATACAGCTGAAGGGACAATCGATGCCAAACGTCCGGGTCCAAAAGCAATTGCATATACGGATGCCAACCCACTGCATCGAAATATTGTTGCTACGTATAGCGCTGACGGCTTTGCTACAACAAGAAACACTGCGATTATGCACGACGTGTCTATGACAATTGTTCGACGCCACTTACGAGCAGCAAAAATTAAATGTCGCAAGCCTGCGAAAAAAATTTTACTGACGGCGTTGCATAAGGAAGAAAGGATGCGGTTTGCAAGAAAATTTATAGATTTTGATTGGTGCAATAACATAGTTATATTTAGTGATGAAAAGTGTTTTAAGTCAGATAAGGATGGGCGTAAAATATTATGGAGAAAAGATGGAGAACGTTACCATCAGAAAAATATTCTCCCATGCAGGTCTAGTGGTCGCATTACGTTAGGTTATTGGGGCTGGATGTCATCGATGGGTCCCGGTGAGTTAGTGGAGGTAGGGGGTCGCAATACCAGTCAAGGTTACTTGGACATCTTGCAAAATGTTATGTTGCCTACCGTGCGCGTGGCATACCAGGACGAGCATATTTACTTCGTGCACGATAACTGCTCGGTGCACCGCGCACGAATGGTGCAAGACTGGTTAAGTGTCCAAGAAAACTTGACTGTTATTGAATGGCCCTCTAAAAGTCCCGATTTGAACCCCATAGAAAATCTATGGGGTCACATGGTGCTCAACTGGGATTCATCTGATGTGAGATCTAAACGTAATTTAGATAATTTAGTGTCATCCATGTGGGAATCGTT
The DNA here is from genome assembly GCA_961205895.1 of Mythimna pallens. Lineage (NCBI taxonomy): Eukaryota > Metazoa > Arthropoda > Insecta > Lepidoptera > Noctuidae > Mythimna > Mythimna pallens. The sequence goes on along the minus strand of OY540834.1, from coordinate 13,392,819 downwards.
TCGCGGCACTGACCTGTGTGAAAATTTGGTGGCTAGCATGAGAACGAGGTTACAAGAAGTAATCGACAATGAAGGTGCACCAATTAGATATTAATTTTGATTTAAATTGAATCCAATTATAAATATTTTTAAAAAGCTGTATTACTGTATGCTGTTTTTGTTGTTGTTGTTTTTATCATGTTATTGTTATTGAAATCAAGAGTTACGATACCTATCATAGTTCATTTTTTAAAACATGTTGATTGATATGTTATAAGTAAAAAAAAAAGACTAAGAAGTAAGCTGTAGGTAATTATACTGTTGTTGTTATTATGTGACATGATGTTATTGTTATTGAGATCAAGAGTTGCGATATCTATCATAATTCATTCTTGATAACATGTTGATTTATGTCACTAATAAAAAACTTAAAAAAGTGACGTCCATCCTTGTCTGACTTAGAATATTTTCACTTTATATATTGTATTAAAGATAATCATGAACAGATTCGTTAATTGTGACCATTCCGTTTAATGTATGTAATTAATAAGTTGTAATAAACATAGTTGGATCGTTATCGCAGTTTTCTTTGTCACAATATTTTCAAAATATTTTAATTATTATGAGAGTAACTATAACATTACTATTAAAAAAAAAACAGGGGTAAATCAAAAAGAAAATAAAAACAAGCAAACTTTTTGTTACATCAGACGATTGGAATCGAACTTGGGACCTCTTACTCGTCAGTTAAGTATCATACGCATTGCGCCACAGCGCCATTAATAACAGTAGCCAATTTTTGCTGTATTTTCATAGTCGTGTAACTTAGACGGCTACTATTTTTTTTTTCAAGAGTGTGAGTGTAGAAACGAGTTACTTTGTATCACACAACGATAATACCTGTTGTGTTTCACGCGCTAGCGTTTACTCACACATTTATCATGTTAGTGTGCCCTGCTACGCTATCAAAGTCACCGTGTGTACTACAGTACCCATTGAATCAATTAAATTGGAACTAAAAAGCACCGTTTTACGCCTATTCTAAAAATAGTAAAAGCTAACAATGTCGATGTAGGAGTCTCAGTCATGACTGGGTTCCCAAAGATGTTGACTCACACAAAACACCCAGTCCCCCAGAACAGCTATTTGTAAGCCATACAATTATTATTTGCTCCATGCGGGAATCGCACTCGCGACACGCATCACTGCACACAGCAGCACACTGCAGCACTGCACTGCAGCTGATCACTTAACTACTGCGCCGACCGTGTCGTTAATTTCTAAAGGTTTTCATTATCTCTGAAGATTTACATAACACAAACCTTACCATTCCAAATAATGAAAACCCCATCTAAATCGGTACAGTCGTTTTTGGAAAAATCGTGGACATACACACGGAAACCAGAACTTTTTTGAAGTTGGTTAAAGAAGTAAATGTTATAGGCTGGCATTTCAACTTCATAAAATATTAAATACCCTGCTAACCAAGTTTATAAGTTTTTCACGTATGTCGGGAAATATTTATAAACTTCATCTATGTACTGATAGCTCTTTTGCAATCATCCGACTTTGAATTCCCTCCCGACTAACCCGACTCGTTGGTCATAATGAACGTGGACGAAACTGATTTTAAATCAGTCATGATATAGCTGCGTCCGGACTGGTGCTGCTTCAGACAGAATCCCGCTCATCAATCTCAATGACTGCCGCCTTGATTGATCCTCTATCACCTATATTTGTAGTCGGGGCAGGCAGTGGTAATCACTATATACATAACATAGCATAATCAGCCTTTTAATGTTTCCACTGCTGGGGCTCAGGCCTCCTTTCTCTAGGAGAGGGAATGGACCATAATCCACCACGCGGGCCCAGTGCGGATTGGTGAATTTCACATGTCTTCAAATTTTTGGTTCTAGGATATGCCGGTTTCCTCACGATGTTTTCCTTCACCGTTTTGAGAGCAGTGGTGATAAAATAAATTATACAAAGTAATGCGCCTGGCTGGGTTTGAACCCGCGACCTACAACTCGTAAGTCGGGGCCGTTACCAATCGGTCACCACTGCACTCTGCAATCGCTATAATAAATTCATTTATTTTCCAACTAGTGTCACTGTGACATAAACGCTGTGGTGTTGTAGTGGTCGTGCTGGATATATAAAATATCTTTTGGTGGTTGGTAGCAACTGGGGAATTATGGTACAGTGGAATCTACAAAGTAGTCGATTTACACACTGTGTGGACTGGTGCCTTATGCCAGTGCGATTGTATAAATCTATTCTGGTGTGCCAGTACGTTAGGAACATAGATCTGGCACACACTAAGCACGTTCAAGTTCAATTATGACGATTTGATCTTATCCCCACAGGAGCAGATGCAATAGTTAAGTACATATTCTCCTAGTGCTTTATAGGCTGATCTGAAACATTGTGGGTGCAATATAACCAAAGTTTCTAGTAAATGGTTTTTTTTTCGTCCATCCTATACATTCAAGTGTGGGGGTAGAGACTGCTTTAGTAACAATTTAATTTTAATTTTTATTTTTTTCTAAACCGATCGATTTTAGGTCGGGTAATTTTACCGAAGATACCGTCTTGAATTTGACGAGTTAGGTTGTAAAAATTTAGACGAAAGAAATTGATGTCTACCCATATATACCCAGATCTTTCTAAAACGTTTGACGTAGTTTCCATTCATTTTCTCTTATCTAAATTAGAGAGAATGTGAGAAACCTAACTTATAAGGGTGCCTTCAAATTAGCCGCAAAGTGCCGCGCGATGGCAGCGCGGCTGCTGCTTTCGTGCTAGAGAAAATAGTGATTCATCTGAGCCACTGCAAAGTATTGGCGTATTCACACTGGAATAAAAATTAAACCATTTACATTAAAGCAAATTTTTTATAACGGCCGCGACTTTAGAAAGTTGTAGGTAGCGGGTTAAAAACCAGCTAGGCGTATTACTTTGTGTACTTTATTTCATCACCACTGCGCTCAAAACGTGTGAAGGAAGACATGGTGAGGAAACCAGCATGTCGTAGAACCAAAAATTCGGGACATATGGTGGGGATTATGGCCCACTCCCTCTCCTATAAATGCGGCAGTGTTTTCAAATATAATTATTACGTGTCATGTAATTATTTTAAAATTTAATCATAATCGCCCGAATTTATACTTTTATTTTTACAAATAGAATTTTTTAAGATTGACAAAAGACGCGTCCGTATTTTCTAAAGTGCTTATTTCAACTGGCCAATATGGACTCTATTTTCCAATTTACTATATAATTCAATTGTTCAAGGGGCGTGGCTTAACTGAGTGATTACCATGAGTTATTATTTTCCGAACGCGACTACATTATACATAAGAACATAGAATTATTGTTGCTGAATTACTAACCACTTAAATACAGGCCCTAGAGTAGTTTGGGAGCTAACATGTAAATATGACTTTCCAAACATTGTGTCAAATAAACATTTATTTTTTGTACAAGTCATCAAAATCATTTAAACCAGTCATCAAAATCATTTAAACGGAAAGATTTCGACTACTGGACATAGGCATCCCCAAACGTCTGCATATCGACTGGTATTTTGCTTCTCGCATCTTCTAATAAAGAGATTTAACACAGAACCTTCTGTTTTCAGATCCACAAACAAAAAAGTTTATTCGTGAACAAATTGACAATGTATTTGGGTATCCAGCACTGGTCAGGTTCAGTTGGTCAACAGCTGAGCTTATGCTGCAAGAGAAAGCTGCCACATGCACATTTGAGGATGTGGATGATGAAGGGAATACTAAGAAAAAACCGAAATCAATCAGTTCATTTTTTGCAAAACCTGATGAGGGGAAAGCAAGGAAACAACACAAGTATTTTGAAGACAGACTCTTGACTGGTACTAATCCTTTTGAATAATACAGTAGTTTTAGAACTATATGAGAATAAATGTTTAATATTATTGATTTGTGGTTCTCATTTTGATTTTGGCTTATCCTAATTGGTTTTTTGAGTGTCTTCAGATGTTACACTATGGAGATATCTATCTCCTGTTATTATCCTTGCTTATTTTCTTCTATATAGTCTAAAACTATGTTTGAAATACCACGGTATTTGTATCATGGTTAAAGGTACAAGTTGGTAGCCGACTGCACGCAGTAGCAGCAGACGACGTGTCGCAGCGACACTACTGGTTTCTACGTATTTCTATGAAATTCCCTCCGTAGTTAGCGACATGAAGCTAGCGACGCGGCAGACGGCAGTGTCGTCAGACCGCAGATCAGTAATGCCGCTGACGCCGGAGCGACACGTCGATTATTCTCGAACACAGACATCTTGTTTCACGAAGCACTCGGAACCAATTGGATGCCATCTGCTGTTGCCGTCTGCAGTCGGGTTCTAAATCATGACTGCAGCGACATGACGCAACGACGTGTCGTGACGACATGAAGCGACGACATGTCGTCTGCTGCTGCTGCGTGCAGTTGGTTACCAATTTGTACCTTAAGTGTGATGTGAAACTAACATTTCAAACGTGTTACCGAACAAATGTTTTTCAAGGAAGTAGCTTTGCCTCAGTAGATATATTATGTATGTAATTCCGTTATTAAAAACGGCAATTTCTCTTGGTTCCTCAAACAAATTCATGCAAACATTGTCGTGAGCGTCTCATATATTGTCATTCAAAGACTGTGCTTATCTAGCGGCGCCTGCATTCAATCATGAGCTTTATGAGTCACAAATGCGTGAAGATATTTTACTCTTTTTAGCATTTTCCGACTAAGCCCAAGTCCTCTGATCTATATTGTAACACTCGGTTAACGAGGTATTTACAGAATAGTATTTCTTAGGGCTTTTTTCATAAGTAGGGTAACGGAAACCTTACTTATAAGATCATCCCCCTATCTGTCTGTCCATCTGTAATTGAGGTTCTGCCCGCCCCGGCTTCGCTCGGGTGCAATATTTTTTTTTTTATTTCTTGACAATTTTTTTTTTTTCAAATAAACGTTGTTCTGACAAATACAAACACAACAAATAAATAATTACAGAAGTTCTGAATTTACGCGTTTATGTTTCCTTATTTTTTAAGGTGGGCAAACATCCAATGACTTCTCGCATTAGGGTGGGGCGTAAGGGCGTGTCGACTAAAATCACAGCTATGATCCTTCTTTGCCCTTGCATTCCATGACCACGAATTTCCCTTTCGGAAGTCAATCCTTACCCCAGTAGGCTTCAGCCCTGCTGGGTACCTAAGGTTTTGCTGATATCTCTTTAAGAGATATCTACCTAAACAGAGTAAAAAAACACTAAATGATGCATAGTGGAAATCACGTCGATAAGTAAAACAAAAACTGCATAATCTTGTCACCATTGCTTATTACGGGTTAGTGTCAGTAAGCGAACGATAACAACTTAAAGGTAACAAAAACACGCGCCCCCTGCATACGCCACTCTGCTGCTGACCCCGCCCACTTTCTTTACATGGCATTACGTGTCGCAGTTATAAATCCGCATCCGTTAAAAATTCGCATAATTTGAGGCGGATGTCAGAATTGATGCGAATATTCCGCATTTGAGGAAGCGGATGCGAATATTCCGCATCTGCGGATGCGGATGTGAATATCTGTAACACCCCTAGTATAGACTAACTTTTACCCGCGGTTTCGCCCGCGCGGCCGCGTACATAAAGTATAGCTTAAGTCACTCAGGAATAAAGCAGCTTTCTATCGGAGAAAAAATTTCAGCAATCGGACCAGTAGGTATTTTCAGAGATTATCCCTATCTATCCTACAAACAAAAAAAACAAACTTTACCTTTATAATTTATTATAGATAAAACATGTTAATTAAAAAACAAAAAATGCCGAATTCGTCGCCAAATCGAGCTTTTATAGTTCCAAGAACCATTAGATTTCGTCTGCTGACTTCTTATGGACAGTAATATGTATTTAAATTCGCCAGAAAATTCTTTTTCAAAATAATTGCACTCAGTTTTTGAGATTATAGTTAGGTTTTAGAAAATAAGAAGTTCTATAGGTAGACAGTAGATATTGACATAACAATACACGTTGCTATTGCGACCACGATTATGAAAATGCTAAGCGCATAACTTAGTAAACTGAAAAGGTCTTTTAGTTTCGTTTAACTTAGCAAGTGAAAATGACACAGCTGTGCATTGCTGATCAGTAGAAATCGCCAACAATTTAAATACAATTTATGCCGTTGTCGTATGTTTTACCATACAACTTGTATTTTATCATTTTGGAGACTGTCCCAATACGTTTGGCTGTCGGAAATGTTGGCAAAATTCATTGCTTCGTGCACCGAAAGCTTAACAAGGCTTAAAAAATATTTGTGAAAATCATACTGATTTCTTTTCGTGTCCTACTTGTGTAAATAATATTTTTAATCAATACAAACGGTAGGTACCTACATATTTATGTTGTTGATTTTCTTATTTTACTTTACTACGCATGCAAAGTAGACACATTTAACATACATATATGACCTTATACGATTTGGCATCTTACCTTTTTATTGTGCTTTTAGGTACAATATCGACTGGCCTACACTGTTCTTACATAATGGCTATTAATACTGTAATATGAAAATTTTGTAAACAATCACTTTTTTAAAAGACGAACCATGGAGTTTCTTGCCGGTTCTTCTCCATAGGAAACGACCAATTTGGAACCGTGCACTAGTTTCTGACGTTTTATAAGTGCCCATGTAGGCCTATGTGAAATAAAAACTTTTGATTTTGACTTTGACCCCAATATACATTGGGCACGCCATAATTATGGCGATAAGTCCCCTCTTTGAGGAGTGGCTGAAAAGACCTCACGGCGTCCTTACCTACCGCATGACGCAGGTCCTCACCGGACATGGTAAGTTCGGGAGGTTCCTGCACCGGATTCGTGCAGAAAAGACGCCCGGGTGCCACCATTGTGTGGACCGCCCGGAGGACACGGTGGAGCATACGGTAGAGGTGTGCCCCGTTTGGGCAGAGCACCGCCGTGTCCTCGTGGGGGCGATCGGCGGCAGCGATCTCTCGCGCCGGGCCTTGGTACAGGTCATGGTCCGGAGCGAGGAGGAGTGGCAGGCGGTCGCCCTTCTGCGAAGCAGTAATGCTAGCAAAGGAGGCGGCCGATCGCGTGAGGCAACGGTCCTCACGCCCCAACCGCCGCCGGGATTCCGATTCCGATTTCCGGCCACCGTAGGCGCGGGCTTGCGGACGGCGAGCAATGGGTGGCCCCCCCGTCGATCGTCCGGTAACTGTCCGGATCGAGCCCAGGTCGTTGACGGCGCGTAGTGTTCCACGCGCGCCTCATGGGGATGTCAGCAACCGTAGGGGCCCAGCAGGGTCGAGGCCTACTGGGTGATGCGAAAGTGATCCCCGGGGTCTTGGAAAAATGGCAAAGAAGGAACAGAAGTGGGTTTTTAGACAGTAAAAGTCTGACAATATCTCCCGCTCCGCCCAAGAGCGGGGGATGTCATTAGATGATTTTCCCACCCGAAAAAAAAACCCCAATATACATATTTCATCTTTTTATTCTCAGGTAATGTGAATTCAGGACCTGTTGTAATGGATATTTAAACTTATACGGGCTGAGCCTTTTAACACCCAACCGTCTTACAAATCCATCCAAGTCGCTGGAGAATACATAGCACCTAATAAAAGTGGTAAACAGTGAAGACAATAATACATTTACATTGTTTGTAATGATGTTTTAATGTTACGTTAATGTGCTTTGTATAGGGTGTTACACTGCTATAAACCATGCTCTAAAATAACTTCTAGGTATGAACTACAATTGTTCATTCATTCTTACAAACATTCCCACGTTTGAAAGAGTGACCGTGGCGCTAGAACGCAAAGGGTAACTAAAGGACGGGTGAGTTTTAGTCAGCAAAACTCTAACAAGCCCTCTCGCTCCGCCCTAGATAGTTAATTGGATGATTTTCCACCTCGAAAGATTACATTTATCTACGAGGACCACCGACCATGTCAAATAGTCTAAAAGGGAAGAGGTACATAGCCTATTTAGCCCAAAAAACCTTTTTTACAAGTTCGTTGTTTGTTTCCTTAGCTGTAGGCGGTGTGTTTTGTATTTTGAAAATGCCTTAATGTTGTTGTTATGGGAGTGTGTATTCGTGTGTGCACTAACTTCTTATTTACTAGCTTCTGCCATCGTAAAAGTAGTTTTCCTCATAAAAACTTTGGACCCCATTTCATCCCCTTAGGGGATGAATTTTGGAAAATCCAAAAAACCATTAGTGACGTAGGTATTTCACTACTCGCCTACGTCACTAAAGGTAACCTTGTGCAAAATTTCATGCTCTGAGTCCCAGTAGTTTCGGCTGTGCGTTGATATGTCAGTCAGCCAGATTCCCCTTTTATAGGTAGGTATAATTATTATAGATTAGAGCGCTTTTATCTTTCGCACTTGGATGAGATAGCATGCATTTTAACCTCACCCATCAAGGAGTAAGCCGTAACTGCCGCTAACTAGTACACCCCTTCAAGATAGCATTCTCTTGGGTTGTCTTGATTTCGGTAAAACATTTTCCCTTTAATTAATGGGAGTGGTTTCATATGTGCATTTTACTTAGAACCTCTTTCTTGTATCCACTGGGACATTTGAAAACCTAATTCTGGAGCCCCACAGAATGACAAGTGCTGCATTTTCCGCTTGGTCCAGCCGGAGGATTGCGCAATCCGCACTAGCTTCTACTTGTTAATTTTTATTTCCGCCCAGAGAACGAGCAACACCTAGCCACTGATGCAAATATGGAGGAGTTAAATAGCGGATATTATTATTGAGAGCTTTCATAAAAAAGAAATAAATTTGCTATTCCAGGTAGAGAAAGGAAGAGTGCACAATAGGTCGTCATATTTCATCAGATGTAATTCATGTAAGATATTTTTGTAACATGACCGATAAAACCGACGATAAAACTTTCACAGACAAATTGCGGTCTATTAAAGATTTCTTTTTGCGATGAAAGGTCCCGATGTTTGGGGAGGCTCATCCAACAAGGCTCTACGGCGGGCGGGTCGCGCGGTCTCTAACGTCCATTAGCATGCGAGCCGCGACACGCGCGCGCCTACTTACCATGAGCAATGCGGAACGCGCTGGGCTCACTCAGAGAATTTAATTGTGTTCCATTATCATATTTAGGTTCTTTTACGGTAAGTCAAAAGTGAAAACTGAATGGGAGTCAACGTTGCTTGTCATTCGTTAGTTGCGATCGATGGCGACAACTTCTTTCGGGCGGTAGACCGAGGATTAGTAGCAACATGGCGCTCTTTAAATATTTTACTATAATATTAGCAGTTAGCTCTTGCGTTTCTGCAATTGTCGGGCCGGCCAACACAACAAAATCGACCGCATCCAAAACCGATACATATTTAGATGCCTATTCCAAATCGCGTGTTGAAGCTGAAAAAGCAAAACAAGGTGTTGTGATAATAACAGCGAAAGACGGAGAAAAGAAGATTACAAATCGTGATGACAGTTACCAACCTGGTGGCTACGACTACTCGCCGTCGTATTCGAGTGACAGTAGTTTCAGTTCGACGGGATCGTCTGGATACTCTGGACCTTCGGCTTCAAATAGCTACTCGCCACCATCGTCTAGTTACGGAGCGCCAGTGAAGTTTGAGCCAGAAATTACTTACAATTCTCCTCCAAACACATACGGTCCACCTTCGCCTAACTACGGGCCTCCAGCACATACTTATGGACCACCTGCTCCGTCTTATGGACCTCCTGCTCCGTCGTATGGACCACCAGCTCACACGTACGGACCCCCAGCCCAGTCTTACGGCCCGCCGGTTCACAAACCTTTGCCACCACCCATATACGGACCGCCTCTGAAGCCATCATATGGAATTCCTTACACAGCACCGGCTTTAGGATTTTTGGACAAACTGTCGCTTAAACTAGATATCTTGACCATTGCAAAATTACTGCTGAAACTTTTAATCTTCAAGAAGCTTGTGACGATGCTCGCCGTGGTTTGCATGTTATTGGTGATACCGAAACTTATCTCGTTCAAGAAAGGCAGCGGTGGTGGTGATAATAATATTGATGAAGATGAGCGCAGCTTTGGCGGTAAAAACCGTAAGTACTAAATATATATTTTATTCTCTTTTTTGTATCTACTTAGGTATTGAATTTCCGATTAGGACTAGATTAATTATAGGTGGATCCTATAGTTAATCTAGTCCTAATCGTAAAAGTCCTGTCATAAAATTTAACTAACAAATAACACTCCTCAAGTTTCTTAATTAAGCCATTTTAATTTTTGGACAGATACAATTAATAAATTGGCTATTACCAAGAACCAACTTCATAACATTGAGCAATGAGCACATTTGTTTCGCTTAGCTACGCGGAATTTCAGAGATGAATCTATTTGTACAGTATAGTTCCCCGAATGACTTATTAGATCTTAGTATCAAATTGATATGAATTGTTACAAATTAACGAGTAGAATTATTGTGGATTAACCAATAGTAGCTCTAGCGTCTTAATGTCTGCCCGTTGGAAGGCATTAAGCTTAACTCCCGAATTGTGGGTTTCCTAAATGTCCATGTCCATGTCGGTCAATTTTTGCTTAAAACATGCTCATGCAGGTATGTTATAGATGGGAAAATTACCTACATAATATCAACTGTCCCATCTGGGTATCAAACTAGTTAGCTCGCGGAAGTATCTATGACTCACTGTTAAAGTAGCTATGAAACATGTGATAACTCTGTACACAAGCTATTACTATTCAATTTTGCAATGATTGATGAGTTGGAACGTTTGATAAACAGCGTATACAGGATGGATTTTTGAGGCATGTCAGTAAGGGCAGGTACCACTTAACTATTATAGTTACAGGAAAACGTTTTGAATGGTGTATCCATAACTTTTTCACAGATAGTGGAAAAAAATACAGGCAAAACATAACTCTAACGGCTAAGAAGGTACCTGCCCTTACTGACTCGTCTAAAAAATCCACTCTGTATAATCCGCCTCGATTATAACGTCCTAACTTCAGATGTTGGGTCACAGGTCTCATCTCTATGAGAAAGATTGGGCCAAGTTTGATGTTTGCTGACCACCTCAACTATTTATTAAGGGTTTTCTTTTGCCATGGATAGGCAGCTGCCTTTAAAGTAGTGAGTGTGAATATAAGTAGTCTGTCATTTCATACCGATGAAAGAGAAACTTTACATTATGACGGTTAAATTAGTAGGCTCGCTCCGAATCTGGGTGTACCGGTACACCTCTGCGTAACCTTTTGGGGAAAATAAGCTATGTAATAAGTTATGTTTTATTATATGTATGAAATAAATGTTTTTCTCGTGACAGTGGTGGAGTTAACATCGGTGCATCAGCTGCTCGAGCGAGCCATCTCCGTATACGGTCAGCAACAGCTGAACTGCGGGGTCACTTGCCGCGTGCGCCGCGTCATTGACGATATCTACGAATTTCAACCCTATTTCAGGTGAATAAAGCTGTTAATCAATTGTAGAATAATTTCAGATTTGTGTAAACAAAACAAAGTAGATCCAATTAGCAGTAAGTTACATAAGTGTTAATAAGTGATTTGGTTCATTTCTCTTGATAAAAATGTCAAGCTTTTTACATATTTCTTTCTACAGTGCCTGTAAATAAAAACAAAAATAAATTCTTAGGGATATTGACCTGTTTCAGATAAAATTCATTAGCGAAAAATGTATTGTATGAATCAGAATTACTGTAGATAAGGCAAATCATTGGTTGATCTAAACAAAATCTGGTTTATTTTTACTGCATTATGGCTATATTTTTTTTTTATATTTCTTTAAAAAATTAGGGACTTTAATAACGCACAACGTATGTCAGTCCCATCGTACCCTAAGACAATTATTACACAACAAACGAGATCAATAGATCAGGGTCATATATTCGATTATGGCTTAATTGCGTTTAATATTTTGATGTAGGAATTACTTTTAGGCAGTCCATTGGTGGACACGGGTCACTCCAACTGCAAATTCCACATTATAAAGCTTTTTTTTTCTTCCAGGGGAGACTCATCCTAAACGTCTTGCAGTATAATTGCTGTCAACGGTCATTGTTATATTGGAATGTTATAGCAGGTGCCATTGAAATTAGTCTGATTCAGTCAACCGACTTATGTATTTATTTAATTTATTGTAGATAAGTAGTTATTTATTGTGATTATAAGTTAATAAAAAATTGTTTTAATTGTTGTGTATGCTTTTGTAGATCGTATTTTAGAGGTACCTATACCGATATCCACTGTGTGCAATAATGTATTATAGTAGAAATTAGTGTTATACCTAGCCTTTGTAAACTTAGTTATGTACGCATGTTACTTAAGCAAATGACGTCTAGTTCCTTGTTTTCTACGAAATAATTGTATTTCGTGACATAAGAATTAACGAAAAAAGGAAAACTTACAGTCAAGATTGAATACCCTGAACACGTAAAATTTATTTGTCAAATTGTGCAATTCGGTATTTATGTGAAATTCTACTTTCTCTGTATCGGGTTTGGGATCAAAGACCGAGACCTCTGCGCCTTGACAATGCTACGCACGGTCCCGTATGCAAACAGTGACTGAATAGTAATGCCACCGGCGATGCTTCATTGTTTGTCTCTGGACAATTAAAGAAAATTAGGTGACGTTAGAAGCGCGATTGGTATGCGCAGGACCCGGTGATCGATTTGCCGAGTAGGGAAAGTGGCGTATGAAAGTTATGTCCTTGTCCATATTGATGATTTGTTGCGGTGACCTCGATGCAAGTGAGACAACTTTGCGGATTATGAATGAACTAAGTCATCATCATCATTTCAGCCGAAAGACGTCCACTGTTGGACATAGGCCTCCTCCAAGCGTCTCCACAACGACCGATCCTGTGCGTCTCGCATCCACCGCAATAATGAACTAAGTATTCTATTTAAATAATTCTTATCGAATAGCACCGCGCAAGTAAAAAAATTACGGTTTTTACCTTTATAGGGCATTGAATAAAATTCTTTGTTATACGAGTAGATCGAACTACGTATTAGGTACACTTTATACGACCATCCAAACTTAGCATTTTTACGTGGGAAATCTTCAAATGATTTCTCCCGCTTTAGGTGGACAGAGCGTGTGGGAGTGTCAGACTTTTACTGACTGAAACCCTCAACGTTCCTTCATATGCCATTTTTTGCGAAAGTTACGGTAACTCCTTCGAAATCCCGCAACCCTGACAGGTATTTGACGCGCGCGTGGAACACAACGCGTCATCGACCCGGGCTTGGTCCTTACCGGACGACCGGACGGCGAGCTACTCGTTGCTGGCCGTTCGCAAGCCCGCATCCAAACACAGACTCGGATTTTAATTATTGTCACTACTCGCCAATACGTTTGTTACAATAAATTATTTCATTTTTCACTCTACTGTCAATATGACTTAAGAGGCGTTGTTCGATAAGCAACTCTATGACACAGAATTGCCGCAGCTCTACGAAAATACTGGAAAAAAAACTTCAATCGATTTAATTTCTAAACCACAATTTATCGGGAATAAACATTTGTGCATTTGTTTGTTTGCAATTTTGCCGGGACGCCCGGGGATTCGTCACCGCTTGATAAAGGGACTGTTTCACAATTTGCACAGTTGTAATTTAATCATGTAAGTCTAACCACTTTGTGGTGAGATGGACTAAACGTATTTAGTTTCGAAAAGGGATCTCCCGAAGGGTTAGGCATTTAACTTATGAAGTCCTGTAAATACAAAGGATATGCCGAGAACCTTTCGACATTTTTCCGACGATATATTGGACAAGGAAACATATTCTCGTACTTATCTCATTTGGGTTTACTAATAAATGTGAACGCACACTTATCCGAAGCGCGTCGCACGAATCGAATGCAAGCCCAGCCCAGTTCTTCCCGGTCTTATAATTTGCTCACTGCCTTCCTCATACGATTTTTACCTTTTTAAAGATTATATCTCGCCTCTCACGAAACTACGCATATGATTCGCAAGATGTTAATGAAGCATCGTCAAACTTTTTTTCTAGACATTTATAACTGATGATTTACTGTCTGATTAATTGCCGAGACTTTATCCTTATTTCAACTGAATCATCTATATTTAGGTTTTTGTGTGGTGTCTTAATTCGAGTCAATTCAGACAATTGACACGTGCTCGTGAGGGCAGTGCGCCGACTGTGCGGGTGCAAGAGATTTGGATGTGGGATTTATATTGTCGTATTATTGTATTAAGGCCGAGTGTATTGTTGAACAACGGAGAATGAAATATGTATTGTTGTACTTTGAAGTATCATTAAAAGACATTGATGCTATGTTTACAAACGAAGTTTTGAACAAAAATAATTGTTGGAAATCGTCAACTCATAGGTTAGACGCTAGAGAGATTTAGCTGTCAATCTCTAGTAAGTTTTTGCGTATTGCTAGTTCGATTTCCGTTCGAAACAAATATTTATATGGCCTACAGTTGTTCTGGGTCTGGCTGCCTTGTGTGGATATGTGTTTATATGTTTGTGACCGGACCCACGCTACAGGAGTTGTTCCTAGTGTGGGCAAAGATATATTAAAAAAAATTAGTTTTCAGCAACATCTTGAAAAGAGTTTACCGTTATGATCATTGGACGGCGAGCAATGGGTGGCTCGCCGTCCGATCGTCCGGTAACCGTCCGGGCTAGGCCCAAGTCGTCGACGGCGCGTACCGTTCCACGCGCGCCTCAAGGAGATGTCAGCAACCGTAGAGATCCCCGGGGCCCTGGAAAAATGGCAAAGAAGGAACAGGAGTGGGTTTTTAGTCAGTAAAAGTCTGACACTATCTCTCGCTCTGCCCAAGTGATGTCATTAAATGATTTTCCCAACCAAAAAAAAAACCGTTATAATTATAATTATTTCGAGCCATACCATTACAACCACAGTAAAAAGTTTAAAATATGATTATCAACACAATGCAAACCTCTATGAATACCTATAAATCACAAAAGGAAAACCACACAATCGTGAGTTCTTAATTTGATTATTAATGTATTAAAAGTAGAGCAAAAAGAAAATGCATTATAGTTTGCTTTCATTTTTAAAAACCGTATTTGGCGTGCTTACAACTTCATCGCTTGCTTTATTCGACAGACTACCACAATAGTCCAAGTGCAGAGTCCAGTTACAAGCAAAAAGTTAGTGGATCTCAATCTCAAAAACTCGAAAAAATCATCATAAATTTCCTCCAGCTCTGGGTGCACTAGGAGAGCGTGACAGATTTTCTGACTAAAACCCGCCCGAGTTTTTTCAGTTGGTTTTATTTCTGAGTTGTAAACATTATCCAATGACTTCTCGCGCTCTAGGATGGGGCAGGAGGGCGTGTCAGACTTTGACTGATTAAAATCACATCTATGTCCTTCAATTGCCCTTTGCGTTCTAGGACAACGGGTTTCCTTTTCAGATCTCGATATCCCGGGCATCGGCTCCTACGGTTTGCTGACAAGTCTTTAAGGAGCGTGTGGAACATTATACATACTGTCAACGACTTGGACTCGGTCAGAACGGTTATCGGAAGGCCGAACGGCGAGTTACCCATTGCTTGTCGTCCGCAAGTCCGTGCCTACCGTGGCTGGTGGTCGGGGTCGCTGGGGTGTGAGGAAGTCCATTCCCTCACGTGTGCGGCTTTCCTTCGCTAGCATTATTGCTTCGCAGAAGGAGGAGACCGCCTGTCATTCCTCCTCGCCCCAGCCACTCCTCAAAGATGACAAATCCTGCGGCCTTGGAGTTTGAATCCTAGGATATAATGCGTTCCTTCGTTGTCTATCCTTTGATCCAACTGTAGATTGCCTCCCACCTATTCATGGAATACAAGAGTGACTATCATCTATTTTTAACTTTTTTTTTTGTTGGTAAAACTGTTCCGTTGTTCCATTTTTATTATTAGTGCCATCAAATTTTTAATGTTCCAAGTGGTTAATAACGTGGTAACCTTGTAATTAATCAAGCGTTGACGTGATACAGGCACCATCAAAATATCCTCATTATAATTTGACCTAATTAAAATTATGGTTCAAACCTATCAGTCTAAACCGTATCCGCGCGTTTAGTAAAATTGTGAGTTGCAAACATGCAGTCATAGATTTTTATAAGGGACTTATCCGCTCGCTATCTTGTAGAACTAGTCTAACAGCTACTTAGATGTTCCTGCTTGAAAGGCTTACGTACAAGATAAGAAATGTGTCCGCTATTCCTTAATTAGCCTGTGAGCAGCAAGCCTATTCCCTCACCTTTTTTATGCGGAAAGTCATCAAATGACTCCTCCCGTCCTGGGCAGCGTAAGGGGGAATGTCAGACTTTTACTGACTAAACCTTACCTGTGTTCCTTCAGTAGCCCTTTGCGGCCCAGGCCTCAGGGCCACGGTAACTCTTTCGAACATTCCCGCACAGACTAACATCCTTTTTTTTTGAGGTGATAAATCGTCTAAGGAGGAGCGCGATCTGGGCGTGTCAGACTTATGCTGATTAAACGAGTTTCCTTTTTAGAAATTACCCGTGGCAGACTGACAGCCTGGAGGTATACTAAATAGTACACTCGTTGTTCAAATCTTAACAGGGACCGAAAAGCCAAGGTAGCTGCTAGGAAAGTAGGCGTTCTTGCAAAGGTCCGACGGTACTTCATACCGGAACAACTGCTAATGTTATACAAAGCACAGGTCCGATCGTGTAGTACTGCAGTCACATATGGGCTGGTGCTGCAAAATGCCATCTGGCAGCTTTGGACTCAGTTGAAAGGCATGCGAAGAGGCTAATTGGGATCCTGATTTGTTTAAGTCCAATCTGGTGGTCAGCCTATCGGTATTTTACAGGTTGCATTTTGGAGAGTGTGCGCGGGAATTGCATGACTTGATTCCGCCATATCCTTTCTACCATCGGACAACCCGACGTACGGCGAGTATCCACCCTTACGTTGTTGAAACTTCAACGGTCCGGACTAAGCGTTTCGCTACATCGTTTATACCGCGTACATCGAAGGACTGGAAAAATTTGCCTACTGCGGTCTTCCCGTCCATCTATAATTTAGGTGTCTTCAAGGTTAGAGCTCTTAATAAACTAGTGCGCCTCGCCATCAATGATTGCATCACTGCTTACCATGAGATGAGATCGCAGTCAAGCACTGGTTTAAGTTTATCAATAAAAAAAAAGAATCTATGGCATGACCAAGCTAGGATAACAAAAAAAAATTGCATACTAACAATAACTACGGATTTGTTCGTGGTTGAAAGTCTATTTAATAAGGTTGGGGTCACAGAGGGGCACGAATGCGACAACGACATGCGCCCGGCGTCGGTTCGACAATGAACTTGGCGGAAGCAGTTGTCACGCCCGCAGCGACGAACAATGCCCCGTGAAAACAGATAATGGCAATTAGCTATTCCATGGTGTTTGAAAGTGGAACACAGGTTTAAGACCTAGTACCGTAAGTTGGAATTTCAAGTTGTGCAAATCAGGTCCATTCAAAATTTAGTGATGGTGACGTGAACAGTGATGTAAAAGTTAACTGGTACTTAATACGATAACAAGTGTGTTCTATTTCTTATTACTATAAAATACTTCTACAATTAAAAGGAAACACCCGTCGCTTAATCAGTAAGAAAACATGTCGGTAGTGTGCACAGTGACGGCATTTTGTGATGTAATGATAAATCACAATAATGAGAGTGTACGTATGGTGGATGCTCTATTTAATCCATTGTTGCGGTGGAGGCAGGATGGGCCGGTCCGTGGTTATTGCTGGCTGAGTCAAGTGCAGGAGCATTCGCCTGGAACGGTCGGCTCACTGTGGAATCTGCACGTGCCCTCGCCACACGTGTGCCCTGCGCCTTGCGCCTTGACGCACCATAACAACGCCGGGATTGTGTAAACTAAGTCAGTGTACTCAACACCCTACGTCTAAGCGATCCTAATGACTCGTGGGAAAATCGACGATGTTCAGTGATCAGTGTTGTTTCAATTAAAGTTTAATTTTCGACTACTTGATTTATAAGCTCTACTATGTAAGTTTATGATTTCATTTTCTTTTGTTTTCTTGTGTGCTTTGTCTTATCATGCCGACTTGTTAATTTTTCTTTGCCTTTACAACCAACATTCAAACTTAATGCCACAAAAATAAATCAGGCAGTCCAGAACTGTCACTAGCTTGTCTACTTTTCCTATGAAGAATTCCAAAATATCTATGGTGTTTATAAAGACTGATTAGAATTTCGAAACGCGTATAGGTAAGACCTACATACTCAGCTGCCGAGAACAAAATTACGTAATGACGAATAACATTATACAGTCTGCTTTTACACAATACACACTGTTAGATTACGATTGTGCTCTATTGTGGTCTTTGAAAACCATTTTAAAATACTTGAACTTTTAAAGTAACAAAGTGTACTGACATGTCTTCGTAAATAATCGAATTTATCTCTGCTCTCTCATGCGATACATGTTATCTGTTATCAGTTTACCTTTACATGCATTGTTTGGAATGTTTAGTAAAAAAACTGGAGTGTTATTGTCAAACACGTTGTATTCGCGACTGTACCTCCCGTTAAATTCAGTAAACCTGTGGCCCATTCATCCAAATGATTCGATTATATTGATCGCTTACAAAATAATTCAACTCGAATAGCAGTGACGTGTATAAAAAAGTTTTATGTGCGTATGTGAGTACTATTTTTAATTTGTTTTGATAGTCTATATTAGTCAGTAATTGATTGCCTACTGCTGAATTCGGTAGTCCAAGTAAGCATGATCTTACATATATCTTACTGGTATAATTTATGTCTTCACTAGCTGTCCCCGCAGTTTCACCCGCGTCTGTGGTTATTGTTCCGCTCCTATTGATCGTAGCGTGATGTTATACAACCTATAGCTTTCTTCGATAAATGAGCTATCCAACACTTAAATAAATTTTCAAATCGAACAAGTAGTTCCTGAGATTATTACTTACACCAACAATTATTAGTATACCATAGATAAAAGTGTTTTTAACTCTTTTTTTTACTACTAGAGTTTCGTATCAATACCTAAAGAATTTAAGTAGTACCTAATGGCCCCCGCTAATAATAATAATACAGAAAACACCTGAAGCTGAAATCTACCTTGAAATATTGCTAAACAAATATGAATGGTTAGATCTTATCAAGATTCCAGCGATAAAGATTCGATAGTTCGGACACAGTTCCTGTATTATAGATACTTTGTCTGTAATAGCCCATTGCCGGTGATAGGATGTACCTAGAGGTTAGGTGCACATTTTCGGAAGGACGTTAGAAATCGCGGTTGGCATTTCCTTTCAAATTAGCAGTTAGATACCTATAAAGTCGTTATGTTTGTGTGTCTCCGGGTCTCTGCTAACCCACAGAATTGTTATAGGCGCTATCTTGTTTTCTTTGTTTGGATTTAGTTTATTAAATGTGTTAGGTAACTTTATCTTTAGCCTACTTCCTATGATTATTAAAGGCGCTCTTAAATTATACAAAACAACCAGCTTGTATCAAGTAGACTGCCAGTTGAACACTGCTCTTACTTGTTGACTGCTTTCCGAATTAATTTATACATCTATAAAGTGCAATTGCGTGGCACCAAAAAATAAATTAATCACTTTATAATTTATGATATGGCCACGAGATATATAATTATGATAAAAAAACTATGAATATGCTATGGTAAAAAAAAATATCTATGGATATCCATCATGGTCTTTATGAGCAAGAATTGGATCATCTAAGTAGGACTTCTTGACATGAATTGATCAGATAGGTACCTACGTACTAACCTAGTAGCAACTTATATACATCTTGAACGCGATAGATAAATAGACGTATTATATCGTATAGTACTTATTTGTGTGGATACCAAACATTGTAATCGGTACTTCGAACTCGATCAACGAACAGCACACATTGTAATCACAGTACCATTGTGTCATTATGATATTTAAAAGGCTTCTTCACATGTAATTAAAGCTGTTGATTAACTAGGGCACTAATTGAAGGAACGTCGAA
Source organism: Mythimna pallens (assembly GCA_961205895.1). NCBI lineage: Eukaryota > Metazoa > Arthropoda > Insecta > Lepidoptera > Noctuidae > Mythimna > Mythimna pallens. The sequence continues at coordinate 13,372,775 of OY540834.1, read as the reverse complement.
ATGCGAAGACCTTTCGTGACCGAGTCCATTATAATGCATATGTTTCCTTAGATATGCGATTGAAGGGAAACGATTTGTTTAGATTTTTTATGTTTTGTTTCAGAATTATGCAGTTTAATGAAACGCATCATTAGCTTTGTGATAATTACCAAAGAGTTCGCCAAATAAAGTAGTCCTTATTAAAAGAGTTAGAAATATCTATTATAAAAATGCCAGAGATAGGGCCGATGATGCGCGCACTCGAGCTGCAGAGGCTGATAGAGGACAAAGTGGCCGAATGGCGCGAAAGGTCAGCCAGGGTCGCCGGAGCAACCGTAGCCGACGCTTATCAACAGCCACTCAACTTCAAACGACACGCATATAGACGTAAGAACAACGCTGAAATAAACAGAATTATCGCAAAGTACTCGAAGCCCACTAAGAGAGCGGACGAACCCTATTCGGTGCGTCTCTCGCCTGAGACTTCCCCAAAACGCCCACCGAGGGTTAAGAAATTATCGAACATTAAAGTGCTATCTAAAAGTGAGGACAACCTAACGAGTATCGGCGAAATGGAGGTTGCAGCTAACCCGAAGCAAGAAGACCAACCTTACTTCAACTTATCCAAGTACAACACCAAAAGCTGCGAGGACGTCACAGCGTTCGTCGATGTCCACCACAACGTGAAAAGTAAAAATTTTCAACAAAATAGTATATTGAACGCAAAGACAGTCGTACCAAACAGAAGACCCAAACTTCACAGCATCTGCGAAGGTGTTACGGACATTTCAGAGTTCTCGGACAGTGGGTTAGGATGTGATAGATCTATAGACAGATCTTTTGCTACATCAACTCCTCTATCAAAAAGAAAAACATGTCCCCCTAGTGGATCGGTGTTGACATTAAACTTTGAAAAGGTTACTAAGAAACCTATTAGTGCTAGTGATTTAAGAAAGGGTGTTTCAGAACCGAATATCCTTAGAGCAGATCTTAGTGAAAGTGGAAGTTCAAAGACTATCGATTTTAGAAAGCGCTGGAAAATGTTAAAGCCACCGTTCAAAAAAGGGGCTTTCGATTGTTTACTGTTATGGCGTGGGAAGAAACAAACTCCGACGACAGACAACAACAGCCGGAGGTAAGTTGACAGCTTTTTGTGGTCTGTTGTAATTTATCTAATAGAAGTTAAGTGGTGATGACTTGATCATTATCATTTGCGCAGTTAAAAATTGCGAAGTTACGTCGACCTCAACGCATGAAACGATATTGTATTTAATCTTATTAAGTGTCATAGATGTCTTCTAACCTTAAAAGAGCCCAAAGAGCTTGCTTTACTAAACTGTTTGAGGTTGGAAACTAATTGACTGCTATTTATGACAAAATTTACCAGAAAATTTAACTTTACAAAGGTTTAATCTAACTACATACGTTTTACGATGTGCAAGTGACATTCAACCCTATGGCGGTAACCGATTAATTTCCCTGACTGTACACTATACCTAATTATAAAATATAAAAACATAATTATATTTTATAAACATTGTGCGTACAGCTGAGGAATGGAATTCCCTGGCAGAATCTGTGTTTTTTATTACGAGTAGCTACAATATTTTAGGCGAGCGTGCTCCATCATCGACCACATCATCGCTTACTATTGGTGAGACAGTGGTCAAGCACGAGTCAACAAAATTTCGATCTAGGAACTGTTACCAAAGTAGGCAATGGCATGTTGTTTGTTTTTAAATGTGCACTACTGCGAAAGCATGCTTCATGAGATAATTTGTAATTGTATTCTCTTAACGCGATATAGTTTTTAGATTACCGGGTCGCCCGAACGCGAAACATGTGCCAGTTGTTTATTTTATTGAAACGTGACATATCAAGTCATAACAGTTTTATGCTAATCATTTGTTCGAGTCTTCTAAATAACAGCCAGCCTAAAGTTTAGATTCGTGGCCGCTGACGACTAATTACTAATTAGGGATAGTGATCACTGTCGGTTCATGACCCTTCAGGAAAAACAATAAACGCAAAAGAAAAATAGATAGGTACTATGGCAGGCAAGCTTTTAAAATAATTGAATGAGAAAATACTTACCTAGCTTACTAACGCTTAATGGCTATGCTGTAACTTGTTTGTTTATACAGTACAGTTAGTTAGACTAATTAGTTTTAATCCACTTCTTCACATAATTAAACATAGTTTACTGTTAGGACTGCCGTTTTTAATTTTCATGTCTGGTTTCATGAATGGTCTATAAAAAAAATAAGATGAAACTGTATTAACGAGAAGAGCTGTTTTTAACACTAAAAACAATTCATAGTGCCTGAAAGAGGATGATGTTATACTTAAAAGTGTAAAATTAAAGGCATTTTTTTAAAACGCATTTAATTATTGATAATAAATGGCCAGTAATGATATATCGCTACGTGTTTAATTAAAAAGAATAATATATCTCTTTTATAACCATTTAAAACGGTGAAGGGATATTGATAGTTAGTGTTGCGGCAAACATCCACTTTATTTCATTGTACATACTTACATAATTGGAGTAAAATCGTGTAGCTACTAAAGCAGGAGAGTTCGTGGTATTTATAAAAACGAAATTAGCATATATATGTAATGTTAACATTATTATTATTTATGTATATTTATTTATTGTATTTACAAATATCGATATGATTAAATATATATATTTTTTTAATTTTAATGTTATGAAAATTGTAAAATCAAACTAGATTTTAGAAATTTATTGAATTTCATTAGATTTCATTTGAATATGATTAAAATTGCATGATTAATTATTTATTTGATTTGCATGGAATAAAAGGCTTTTTTATTTTATTTTATTATGTAATGTTAAACGTCTTTTTATGATTTTTTTTTTAAATAATATAAAATGCCATGCCAATAACTTCCTAAAACTTGATCCTTATTAGCGACGCTGTTAAATGGTGCAATAATAAAATGTTTTTTTTTTTTTAAATTTACATTAACGGTTTCGTTTTCTAGCTAAGAGTATTTATTTTTATAATATTTATTTTGTTTCAGAATAGTGTAGTTTGAGAGGATTTTATAAACCAGTTGTCTTCATTAGATAAAAGAAATGATGTGGTTGGTACCTACCTATGTACATAAGTATGTTTACCCTTAAACTAACGAAAATAAAAACCGAAACTGCACTAAATTAGCAGTCAAATTGCCAAAATTAGTCTAGTTAAAGAATAATATACCTATTGCAAAAAAAAAAAACATCAGTCAATGTTAATTACAATACAATAATACGGCTACGATTAATTAATGGTAAAAAAACAATGCGCTTTCCTAGCGCCCCTGTCGGAAAAGAGAGGAACGACTCTACGCTGAAATTAATACAAGTTCGGACACAACTCACCAGATGGCGCGGTCAGTCCCTAAATCACGATAGGATTATTTGGATTTTCCATGAGAAACTTGAACAATGCACAGCATGACATACATAAGAATAAAAAAAGAAAAGAAAACTTACGTATTGTTAAAAACCCGTTCTCGTTACCGTTTGTCAAAGGGTTCCCCCTCGGTACTTAGGAATTTCAGACGTTACCAAAACAAAAAATATTTTCACATGATGGTGACTATATAAGAAGGCAGTAATAACTGTTCTTTCTTTCTTTTTTTTCTTCTTTATTAGTTAGGGGTTTTTGGTATATGTTTATATTTTTTTTTTATCTACACGTCAACCCCATTTCTTTCTTTAATTTAGCTGGCTGCTACCAGCCTTGCTTTACGTATTATAAAGTAGAAAAGTTAAAACATTAATATCTAAAGCATTTACCATGTTTGATGAGTAAGCCCGACCTTGGTTTTGGTCATCCACACAATTGTGAACAGGTACTTTATACACATTACCGCGAGGTTGTGTAACACCAATGTGCGCTCAAGTAGCAAGCAACTATTGTTGGTTATTATAGCATTTCCTATGTTACTGTGTCATTCGGATATAAGAAGGCGGTTGAATTAAATCAAGAACTTGTTGATAATTCAGTCGAGTCTTATGTATGTATTATATAGGTACAAAGAAAACACCGGTTTATAGATCTAATAATACTGTTTATTTTTTATTTCTTGTAAACTGGAGAATGTAAAAAAAAAATGGTACTAGCTTAAGATTTTTATGAGTCCATCCCAAATAAAATTATTATTATATTAGCGACAACGATGACTTAACTTAAAAAACATGATTTTATAGGTAGAAGAACATATTTTTTAAATTTGAATAGATGGATCCTCAATATTATCCTCATAATCATTTTCTGTTTATATGGTTTCTATGCAAAAAATATGACGCAATTTATAACTAAGTATCTATTTTTATTAATCCAATCCAGTAAAATCATATTTTATATGATTTTTTCCGCCAGTTAGGCTATTTATATAATGAGTGGTGAAAGAAGTCAATGGTTCAGTTTCACATACCCAGACATTATTTATTTACGTACATTATCATTTACAACCAAATTAAAATGGTAACTAATAATTGTAATAGGTAGTACACAACTATGAGAGAACCCAGTAACGTAAACTTTATGGATGTAATTGAATGTAATGCCTATGTGGTAAAGTTTTTATAACCTTCATTAGGAAATGGTGCTAATAGACATAAACATAGTAATATGTATAATTTGTGAAATTAACTGGAAGCAACTGTTCGAGAAGTTGTTTTGTAATCGGTTCGTCTTTGGTATGGGCATGACTACGAAGGCTGAAGGGAAAACTAAAGTTGTGAGGAAAATTGCGAATGTGGATGGTTCAAAACTTTGACGAAACTGATAACAGAAACTATGAAAGTATGTATTGTGTGGCGGTTAATAAGGCGTGACAGGAGATAGCAGCTGAGATGTAGTATGATAGATCTCTATTACCCATTATCTCTGCTTTTATATCCTTTATAACAATACCACTTTCCTAAACTATTACATAGTAGTTTTATATTAAAGTACCTACTTACCTGCACCAGAAGCTACTGACGGAGAACTTGTGTGGAAATCCGTTTGACATTGGTAAATGCGCTATAAAGTAATGAAGGGAATAGGTACATCGTCGTGAGGAAAATTTTAAGTATGAGTGAGGATGTTTCTATGATGTTGATGTGTTCGAGGAAGAAAGGTTAAAGAAACGATGAATGTATTCTGTAGACGATGATACGGCTAGAAAGGAAATGAATTTGAAATGACAGATCGTGTATGAATGTACGTATATAGTTGATAGACCAAGATCCCAGAGCTGTCTAACATAACTTATTTTCACATGGATGAAACCTTAGGTTCTCAGTAGCGTCTCATGTGCTTTGAATACCTGTGTGCTTGTGGAGTTCATCCTTGGAGCCCCTGGGCAGGTACCAGGTGAGAAAGAGAACTAAAAATAAGAGTAAATTAACATAAATTTTTGTGGCTGATTTTTATAGATGTTTTGTAGAATATTATTTTAAAGTAGTATCATAAGTGTCAGACAGTTTCCATGGACCAAAACTTCTGTCAGACATTTTAAAGCTCAAACAAAATAAATATACTTTACTTATTTTTACATGTCTGATTTTTAAATATGTTATTGAGGTGACTATTACAAAGTTATATTTTAGTAGTCAGACTAATTGTAGGTATTAATTTTATCAAAGAGCGCAACTTTCAAGAGCTGTATCCAAATGTATGGTTAGCATTTCGGATATTGATCATTATGCCTGTAACTGTGGCTAGTGGAGAAATGAGTTTTCCTAAGCTTAAGCTGATAAAAACCTATCTTCGATCGACTATACCACAATCTAGATTGACAAAATTAGCGACTTTGCCAATTGAAAATAAAATTGCAGAAAATATATAAACTTTGTTGTCATAATAAAAGAGTTTGCTGATAGAAAAGCTATAAAAGTAAATTTTTATTACTTTTTAAAATGCTATTTTTTTATTAATTTATTTATATGGTCATGTGAAGAGGAGGGATGAAACCCATGTTACTAAAAGAGTTATGAAAGATGACCGAAGAAAAGATGGATAGATTGTGTGAAAAGTGATATGAAAGAAAAGGGAGTTAGTGATAGAGTGACGCGTGACATTGGGTGGATTGGAAGAAATAAACGTATGCCATTCACATATGCAGTGAGGCCACCGAGAGGCACTGGGTTGCCGTCTCCCTACTTGTTGAAAAATAATTAAATAGAAACCTTAATTGATATGAGTAACGGTAGCTGCAAACGAGCAACAGATGCATTTAATAAATGTGCGGAATCTTCGTTACACACGAACGCGCTCGTACAGACTAGTCTCTTCAGAATCCAGTTAAACATCTCATTCTGTTGGATCAAGGATGATTCATTGTATGTACTCAAAATGACTATGTTCTTTGTGCATGCCCAACTAGTAACAACACACTTTATCATTAAAAGCAAATAATTTATTGATAAAGACAATTTACTTTCAAATAAAAATTTGACTTTGAAAACTGGCTAGCCCTGTACTAGGAAACTGCGGGAACTCAACCAGTTATACTTGCACTATAAATGTTTGCTTACGGTATGATAACTGGGTGCAAGCTTTATATTGATCACTTTTTTCTCCCTATTCAGCCATTTCCGTCACTTTTGCTCCTGCAGTCTCTATGTGGAGTTATGGAGCGATTAAGTCCTGTTAGCTACCGCCCGGCAGGATAGTGTCTTGATCTTATAAACCGTAATTATGTATTTATTTAAAACTTTATGCACTAATGAAACATTGTACAAAGGCGGACATTAAGTACGCCTGACTTAATTATTATATTATCTAACTTAATCAAGTGAATTTTACTAGAAAAATCAATTTCATATAAACAATCAAGCATCGCAAATGTTGTGGTAAATTGTGTATCAATCATCGTTGCCTTAATGAGTTTTAGAGGTAAGGGAAATCTGTTATAATCATACTTAGATTGCAATTTATTTACTTCATAGAACAAAACATAATTAACCCACGTTTTGAGATCATCAATTCATTTAAAAACAGATGACCAACGCTAATTGCGTACGTAGGCATCTACTTTAGCCTAATATGTTCCATGACAGTTCCAAGAACACGGCGTACGATCACCACGGAACAACAATGACAGCAATTCTGCCAAATGCAAATTATCTGCCTACACGGACTGCACATCGTCGGCAACTGTTCAAAATGATCATATACCTTCTCATTGTTAGGCTATTGACACGCATTATGTATTATTACTTCTATTCTCTGCATATGCCGGGAGTCAGCGTAAGAATATATCATTATTTAGTAAGATTTGATGTAGTTTTTCCTCAGGAACGTTGACTTAATATTAAAACAAACTGAACAATAGGGTTAAAGGTTGCACCGTTATAAATACTGTACTTATGTAATTCTAATAATGTCATAGTCACAGGATGTAGTATTATTCTTGCGCTAAACGGTATGACAATTGAGATTTTTCTGCAATTATACAAAATCTTCAGATTAAATACAGTTTATTTCTTAGAATGCCACTAAAATAGTTGTCTCATTAGACATGGCAATGGCAGTTTTCAAACACTCCGTAATTTTTCTTTTTCTCAAGTTCAAATTTATTTCTTTATTCACAACAGTACGCATCTATCTATGGCCTATCTAGTTAACAAGTATCCATTACGTATTTTTGCAATTACAAGTTTAAATTACAGTATAAACATGAAACAGGTAGTATTATACTATTCAATCTCAGTGACAGGCAATGACAGTTTTATATCGTATCGCCTGAGGGAAAGGCACTTCATTCTAGACTTGTTATAGGAAAGAACTTGTTTGCTTTAGCTGAAGTTTTGAATCTGGCGGACGGCCAGTTCGGCTTTCGTAGGAGGCGCTCCACGGTGTACGCCTTCATGCGCGTGCGAGCTCTCACGACGGTGGATGCGGTGTCCCAAGGCAGATGTGTCTTGGTGGTGTCTTTGGACATCAACGCCTTTAATTCCCTGCCTTGGATTAGCATTGGGAGGGCACTCCGGTACACATCACCGGGTGCCCGACTACCTCTGTCGTGTGGTCGAGGCCTACCTGTCGGACAGGTACATTATCTACCCTGGTCACTAGGGAGAGTGGAAACGGCGAGAGATGTCGTGCGGTGTTCCGCAGGGATCGGTACTAGGACCGCCCTTATGGAACATTGGGTACGACTATGTGCTGCGCGGCGATCTCCCTGACAGGGTCGGCGTGGTCTGCTACGCAGACGACACGCTAGTCCTGGCGCAGGGAGAGTCGTACCAGGCGGCGGTCGAACTAGAGACACGCGACGTTGCGACAGTCGTGCAGAGGATCTAGGAGTTGGGACTCGAGGTGGCATTGCACAAGTCCGAGGCCATGTGCTTCCACAGCCCTCGGAACGCGCCACCATCGGGTTCCCAACTAACGGTAGAAAGAGTTAACATCGGCTTCGGGTCGACGATGAAATATCTGAGACTCGTTGTCGAAAGCCGGTGGAATTTGGAGGCAACAGTCCTTGAACGCATGCACGATTTGCGCGTGGAGACGCAACTCCGGGGCGAAACTCCGCTGCCGCGGCAAGTCGCGGCATGGCGGCGGGATCTCATGTTGAAATGGCGACAGCGACAGTCGCGACCCCGTCCAGCACGCCATAATTATGGCAGTAACTTTGAGCAAGACCTCACGGCGTCCTCAACTTCTCACCTTCCGCATGACGCAGGTCCTCACAGGACATGGTAAGTTCGGGTTCACGATCCAGATTCGGGCGGAAGAAACGCCCGGGTGTCACCATTATATGGACTGAACGGAAGACACGGTGGAGCATACGGTGGAGGTGTGCCCCGCCTAGGCAGAACACCGCCGTGTCCTCGTGGGGACGATCGGCGGTCCGGAGCGAGGAGGAGTGGCAGGCGGTCGCCTCCTTCTGCGAAGCAATAATGAAAAGGAGGAGGCCGCACGAGTATGTGCGAGGCAATGGCCCTCGCGCCCCAGCCGATTCCGACCCCAATTTCCGGCCACCGTAGGCGCGGGCTCGCGGACGGCGAACAATGGGTAGCTCGCCGTCCGACCGTCCGGTAACCGTCGGGACCGAGCCCAAGTCATCGACGGCGCGTAGTGTTCCACGCGCGCCTCAAGGAGATGTCAGCAATCGTGGGGGCCCAGCGGGGTCGAAGCCTACTGATGCCAATTTAAGAGTCTGATTCTGAAAGGAAGACTCGGGCCTGGTATGAAAGGCAACGAAGGAACAGGAGTGGGTTTTTAGTCAGTAAAAATCTGACACTATCTCCCGCTCCGCCCAAGAGCAGAGAGAATATCATTGGATAATATACCAACCGAAAAAAAACTGCAGTATTGAAAAGCTAGTGCTATTTTTTGGGTCATAAATTCACACTGTCCTCGATGTCATTTGATTTTAACCCTCTGCGACTGACGTGGCTCAATTTTTATAATTATACTGTATATACACCATTTAAAATCTAAATATTTTTACTGAATAAAATTATGCACCTAATTTATTTGTATTTATTAGATTTATAGCTTTTAAATAAAAATATCTATTTGTATTTTCAAAAATAATCAGTGTTTATTGACTTCACACAAATCGGTATTTGAATCTCTTCTTCGACATTATATTATATGGAAAAAAAATACAAAATCAATTTAAAAAAAATGTTTCATCCAATATTTTAAAAATTAACAATTACAGTAATCAATCTAAGAAATACGAGATAAATCCATGTTTTTATTGTTGATGAACATATCGAACATAGTTTCCTGCCACTTGGTGAAACGTGTGCGGGTTGGACTCGCGTATGAAGGGTCCTGTACCGTCCGTGGCAAAAAACGGCAAAAAAATCACGTTTGTTGTATAGGAACCCCAGTTAAATATTTATTTGTTGTTATAGCGGCAACAGAAATACATCGTCTGTGAAAATTTGAACTGTCATAGCTAGACAGTTGAAATTCATTTCACAACCCATTCACGGTTCATGAGATGCAGCCTGGTGACAGACGGCAAGGCAGCGGAGTTTTAACAATAGGGTCCCGTTTGTACCCTTTGGGTACAGAAACCTAATAAAAAAGTGGCTCTCCTTATTTTATCATCACAGTCACTACAACTTTGATATAATACAAAGCTATTTATGCTTGCCATGTCCAACATCCTTTGAAAGATTGCTATAGGCCAACGTCGAGTTTTGATATATATGTAACAAGTATTGATATATATATAAAATATGTAAATAAAGTCAAAAAATCTTAAATAATGCGAAACAATACAAAAAATATTCCTTAACATTCGATGCTCTACTTATTTATTGATGTGGTACTTTAGGAGACACTATGAAGATATAACGATTTTACTGATGTGGTAGTATTATAGACACAGACATTAAAGCTGATGTGGTCCCGTGGACACCTTTTTTTTCTGCTACGCACACGTGTGCTCGCTATAGCCACCCTAACCTAACACTGACCGACGAACGAGCTCACTCCCGGAAGGTACCAAGAGTGATGGCGCTCAAATTTTAAAATTAACGAGAATAAACCGAATTTCAGATTTCGCGGTTTCCGTTGGACTACCACGTCACTCGTAGAGGGTTAAAATGGGGAATAACACTTAATCAACAAAGTCAGAGGTAATTTGGTGGAACCGTTTAAACGATAAAGAAGCGCACTACAGTTATTCAGTTGGAAGCTATAAAGATTTTGTCACAAACTGAGCTACAACCGTCAGGAAATTATTCAACTTGCGATGGACGGCAATGTCAATAAATCAATGAAATCAATCTAGTCATTTATCCAAATTAGGCTGAGAATCAGCATACTTTTTGACCATCATAATTACAGTCCCGCTAAAAAGGTCTTTCCTATACTTACAGTCTTCTTTGCAGCAATGCCATAGTGCAAAAGACTGACTAACCAACTAGTTTGTTCATCCTGATATCGGACACACCATGCTCATATTAGGATCTTTGTAAGAACCAAAGAAAAAATGACGATGCTAATTAAAATACCATGTATCATGGTGAGCATTTTGGATTTTACACATTTGAATTAATATGCTAATGATAATGCGGGTTTCCTACTTGAGATAATATTCCCCAACGTTCTTACTCATTGCTTGCAAGAACATTGTGGAAATTAAGTGTTTCATTTAATCCCTCAGTACCTGACACTAACTTATATATAATGACTCTATTGTTGTGAGGGATTTTTCTAACGTAATAATTATATAGCAAAAACTTGAGTAGAAAAATCCTCCTTCCAGTTTCACTAATGGCTGTATATATATATATTTTTTTCATGCAGTTCCGTATTAAATCCTAAGCAAAAATTCTTAACAATTATTTTATTCTTCATGCTGGTATTCACCATGAAATTAATAAGCAGGATTTAATATTATTTAATTACAAGTCACAGCAATTAAAATTTTTGGAGTTAAATATTTTCTATTAAAACCGACTTTGTACAAGTTTTTTTATCAATACCCAAAAAACTACCGTTGACGTGAGAACTTAATTTGAAACGCACTATCTACTTAACAATTGACCCTACAAAAAATGGTTTCCATATAACAGCCTTGTAACTCTAAAAAACTGGAGTAGGTAAACCTCCTACAAACAAAGCTTACGGCATTGTAATACAGGCAGGCAGTCGCTGACACTTCGCGCTGTCCGCAGCCTGAAAAATCGTTACCGCGCTGTATAGGAAAAAAATTATTTAGTGGAATATTTTTTTAAATTATATAATAATATTTGACCATTCTGAAAACTGTGTTAAGACACAGAGTGTACTTAAGTGAAAGGACAATAGCAGTGATTGTTATTTGTGAAAATGCATCCGAAAAATTTTCAAGATCCGTGGACTTTTGTGTACAGGAAGTTACAAGAAAAAGAAATAGTCAGCAAAACAAAGTGAGATTTTGAGTTTTATTTTGACTTAACTATGTAACTACTTATAAATTTCTAAACTAATAAATATTATAACTTAAAAGGTACCCATATATAGAAACTAAAGATAATAATATTTATAGCATAGCATAGCATAGTCGGCCTTTTTAATGTTCCCACTGCTGGGACTCAGGCCTCCTCTCTAGGAGAGGGAATGGGCCGTAATCCACCACGCGGGCCCAGTGCGGGTTGGTGGATGTCACATGTCTTTGAATTTTTGGTTCTAGGACATGCCGGTTTCCTCACGATGTTTTCCTTCACCGTTTTGAGAGCAGTGGTGATGAAATAAATTACACAAAGTAATGCGCCTGGCTGGGTTTGAACCCGCGACCTACAACTCGTAAGTCGGGGCCGTTACCACTCGGCCACCACTGCTCTATAATATTTATAAACGGGTAAAAAAGAAACATAATGGGCATCAAAAAATTCATCCACATTGATATCAATGGGAAAAGTGAGATTAATCAAATTTACTTCTGACATTTATTTATTTTTATCTCATGTTAAAATCGATCCGATAACACTGACCTACAGCCAAAATGCAACAGAGTGCGGCTATTGGGGTTTATTAATTAATGCATCATAGGTACCAAATGTGATTCCGTATTTAAAAACTTTTGATTACGTACTATTTTTGAGATGATTGACCTTAAAAATCATAAAAATACATTATGTTACATTGTTTAAATACATCAGCGGGCTATTTTTTTTACGTTTTTGGCTCGTATTCACCTGGGCTACATGCTGAAAAATTGCCTAAAATAAACTAAATTAGTATATATCTTAACAATTTCAGCTATGTTGAGTGAATCAAGCTCAATAGACTGCTAATATTAAAAAAAAGTTTACAACACAGTTAAAATATGTAGTTACATGTACAGATAATAACTATGAAAATTAAAATTAAAAAAATAAGATAAACACTATCAATTTAAAATTTTAATGTTATCAGTGCCATATAAGCATAGTTTTCTTACCGAGTACAATTTTCGAGAAATTTTACTTAGATCTATGTAACTAAAAATTTTGACGTGGCAGAATTTTTTTACTATAAAATTTTTTAAATAAACCTTCAAATATTATGACTCACAACTTAAAATGCAACAGATATGGCCATTGGGTAAAACTTTGTAGACTAGATAATTTTAATTATTTTTTTAACAGTGATGTAATTTTGGTTTTTTTATCCTGTTTTATAGCGTAGACCATGGACATATTTGTTTCTATTTTCATCGTTAGGTATATATTTGATTTGAACTATATGCACAAATCATTTTAAATTCATGGCAACCGACTTTGAAAGAGGGAGTCGAGTTCAGAATAATAATTAATTGCATAAACTGAATGATTAATATTGGAAGTTACTAAGGCTAAGCTTACTTATTAAATATTATACAATTTCCTGTATATTTTAGAAAAGTGTAATGTCGAATATTTTTTTTTATTATTATTTTAATATAGTAATTACGATACTTGTAAGAAAATAAGAAGGTAAAGTCCAGTTAAAGTAAAAAAAGCTGTCAAGAGTTCTTGAATGTTAGTACGAGTAAGATCTAAAATATGAAGTACTGGCTTTTGCCCACGGCATCGCCGCGCACATAAAATATAGCCTATGTCACTCAGGAATAAAGTAGTTTTCTATCGGTGAAAAAATTTTTGCAATCGGACCAGTACTTTAAGAGATAACCTCCTAAAAAAAACTACCTCTTTCTAATATTACTGTAGATTTAATCGGCGTCAGTAGACAACTGTTATTTACAATTACCACAGCTAGCGAGAATAGTCCTTTGTGAAAGGTCGGCAATGTTATAATTAGGTACTGTAGGCGAGGATAAATGAACACAAAATAAACGTAGGTCTTACAATGAATTCTCAAGATATTCTAAAGTTAGACTTTGCAATTACCTGCTATTTTCTTTAGACAATTTGAATTCATGGACTTCACACACGAAGCATGAACGGAGCATGATAATTGTCTTATAATTGCATCGCTTTTTTGGAATTCTAGCTTGTTATTATTCATCACTGTTAGCTAAATTTTAGCTAACAGTGAATAATAATTTAATGATCTAGATATTTGGCGTACCATGTTTGCCATGGCCTTAACCTTTCCATAGCCCGCAAAAACATAATCTTATGGTTTTTGGCTCGTTGCCTGAATCGTGGCGTCATCCGATCGATTGTAGACCCTGCCCATTCCTCGTCATAGTTTCGCAAATGTAAAAACCTTTTAATTTTATTATCTACTACATAAGATTAAACGCATATTATTATCATGAGCCACTGATGACATCTTGTATGAGTTTGTTATTCATACGAGTGCAAACAAATGGTTTTGGAGAGCGTTGTGCCACAAACAAGACTATCAATTCTTTAAATAAGACTTGGCGTAGGGGGAGAATTTACAAAATAGTAGTTATTTTTAAGTTACAAGTAATAATAATACATTCCTGAAGGAGAAACGCAACAACACCATGGACGGATCTATCTAATATCTAAATGGGCTGTAGCCAAGAGCCTCTAGGACTCGATTTAAAACAATGGGACAATATTACTCATGACCAGTTAAAGGTTTCTCAAGTTATGATATAACTCGAATTCGTCGAGAATACGGTTTTCCTAGGGATCACGCTTGACTCGAGGCTACAATGGGGTCCTCATTTAATATCTCTGGCAGGTCTGCTTAGTTCAGCAGCATCTGCTGTCAGAAAAATCCGTCAACTTACTGATGTGGATACTGCGCGACTAGTTTATTTTAGTTACTTTCATAGTATCATGTCTTACGGTATTTTGCTATGGGGACGGGCTGCAGATATAAAGTCTATTTTTATTCTGCAGAAAAGAGCTATCAGAGCCATATAATCTTCGCAGACGCGATTCTCTTAGGGAACTATTTAAGGAAATAAACATCCTGACGGTCCCTTGTCAGTACATTTATGAAAACATTATGTATGTTAGGAAAAACATTCATCTTTTTACTAAGATAAGTGACAGGCACAATTTTATACTAGGAAATACAGATTGGCTAAAGTACATAGTTCTTTCATGGGGTACTGCGTAAAATTTTATAATAAAATACCAGTTGAGATTCTACAACTAAATGAGTCCAAATTTAAAGCATGCATTAAACGCACACTATGTAGTTAAGCGTATTATAAACTGGAAGATTATATCCTTGATAAAAATGCTTGGCAGTGTGTGTCTGTGGCAGCGGTGCAGGACCAGCTAAATGCCGGTCCTGCACCGCTTCCACAGCCACTTTTACCTTCAAATTAGTTTTTTTTAAACATAATAAATATATATAAATATTGGAAGAGATACTATTCCCCTTCTTGTATTGTTGTTTTCGAAATGTTTTTTATTTTATTTTATTTGTTTATTTCAATAGAGCTTATGATAACGTTTTGTAACATAACCTTTTGTATTTAGAAACAATAGCATTGTATAATGTAGAAGCACTTTGTTTTTCAAGTTTTGTGAATGCGAAGTACCATGGAGCATTTTAATTAGGTTACAACTTGTTTGACATTACGAGCATGGCAGTTGAGAGTTTGTCATGCTCACTCAAATGTCTCGCTGATGGTGGCACGCGTTATTGGGTCATTCAGTTCCCTTCAAAATGGTTGAGCTGAGTGTGGCTGATGCACGCGTCATGCTCGTGAACGGAAGCCGTCAGTTGAGACTGGTCATCTCTTAGCTGCCAGTGACTTAATTCATTTCTATTTTTTTTAATTAGTTCTTTTTTTTTAATTTCAATTATTATTACTTATCTACATTGTGCTTACATATTAGAAGCGACAAGAAATATGTAACCAAGATTTATGTAACTCATAATATGATTTAAAAGAGTGTCCATGGAGTTTCTTGCACGTTCTTCTCCATAGAGATCTACGCTTTGGAACGTGCAATTTAGCTTCACTTGTATTTTTTTTTGACTGACCGACATTTTGACAATTCAAAAGTGCCTGTAATTGGTCTATTTGAAATAAACGTTTCTGATTTCTAATTTCTGACATCTTTCCTTTGATCTATCATTACCGCAGAGGCGCGATAAGAAAAAGAGCAAACCGATTTTTGACAACATGTAACTGGAATAATGCACACCCAACACCGCAACTAGAAAATTAAGTTACAACACATAATAAAGAATATATTAGATAAAGAATTTTAATTCAAGTACTGAAATTTTACTTAAATATTAGTAGGCAAATAATATGGGAATTCTTCATTCCCATAGTGCGTAGATAGTGCGTAGAGTAGTTTTTGTATCTACGTACGTACACACAAAAACGCTAGTGACGTAATCAACTTTTATCAAGAATTTATGAAAATAGGTATTATTTTTAATTATAAAATTATTCTTGATTATTTTAAGATATAAAAGTTACCAATTTTAAAAATAGCCGAAATCGATTCAGTACCTGGCCGATTCTGAACGTAGTACTTTCAGGACGTGAACTTTACATTACACAGCGTATTTATGTGTCGTGGCCAGATCTTACCATTGGTCACTTCATAATATGCCCAATTAAAACTGGCCAGATCGTTTAAACGTTAACATTTGATGATATGTCAATCCTTGTTTGGCCATATCATTGATATAGCATTTTTATGATCATAAAAGGTCTAAAGAATATAGGCCAAACAAGGATTGACATATCATCAAACTTTAACGTCTATAATGATCTGGCCAGTTTTATTTGGCCATATCATGAAGTGATCAATTTCTAAGATCTGGCCACGTCATATGTATGTAGAATCAAAATGCGTATGAACTGGGAATAACAATCAGGGATCCGAAGTGAAATGTAAGAATTTTGCAGACAATGTCTATAAAATGGTATAACTCGATAGACAGCTGATGGGAGAGAGGCTAAACACACATTGTAAAACTGGTGTAGTGCACCATCCAGCTACCAAGGATCCCAAACGTAAAGTTTGTCTGCGGTCAGGCCGGACTGCTCATTTGATTAGCTGACCCGGCGAACTTTGTACCGCCTAACAGTCAATGAATGTAGTATATCTGTCGATATAGTCTACCGATTGCGAT
Organism: Mythimna pallens; assembly: GCA_961205895.1. NCBI lineage: Eukaryota > Metazoa > Arthropoda > Insecta > Lepidoptera > Noctuidae > Mythimna > Mythimna pallens. The sequence goes on along the minus strand of OY540834.1, from coordinate 13,355,820 downwards.
GAAACAAAGCCTAAGTAATATAATAAGTTAAAATATTAATGTATCAAAGTTATCTACATCGATTTCTTACATTTTACGTGATGCGCGCACAACTAAAAAGTTCTACAGATTTATTATATATATGTATAGATAGAAAATAGATTATGAATTGTATTTTGTAACTTATTTTTCCCCGCATTTTGCATGTAGTTGTTCGCTCGCTTGACAAATGGAGGATTTCCTTACAAATTCATGTATCAATTGAAACAATTACGCAGATATAGCTTTAATCCCCATGAGTCATACTTAGTAGTCACAGTCAAATATAATAAACATAAACTCTTACTGAAACTACTAGAAACGCTTACGTTTTTACGTGTTTTTATGATACTTGGTAGTGCCATCCATTTTCTGCTGAAATCGGTGGAAAGCTACTCAGTCAATTTGCAGGTTTTTATCGTCCCTCTGTGGTTAAATAGATGAAAGTTACTGCTTCAACCGTCCGATAGCACATGCACTTATAAATCTGAACATTACAGAGATCACATCGACCAGCAGTGCTATTCTCCATCCATTGTAAGAAAACAGCCTTGAGCGCAACGCTGGCCGCAGCGACGAAATCCAAACAGGTATATTGAATTTGTTTTGTGATTTAAATGTACCCATTTGGATTTCATCGCTGCGGCCAGCGCTGCGCTCAAGGCTGTTTTCTGAGAGAATAGCACTGCTGCACCCATCACAGTTAGTCAGATAGCATCTCAAACCGATATTTAGATAATATACTGAAAATGTACCTTTAAAAGACCACCTTGTTGGAAAAAAAGGAGTTGTTTTTGGGTACGAATTTGAATATCGAAGATTAAAATACCTACTGTTAACATCGAAAATGGAAATATCGAAAGACCATATAACCGAAAGTTAAAATAACGAAAGTTTATATTATCGAATGGTTAAATATCCTACGTCCAATATATCTAAAATCTAAATATCTACAAAAGTTACATCGAAAGATCCAAATATCGAGATACAGATTATCGAATGTCCTAAATATCGAAGTACAAACTATCGAACGTCCTAAATATATTATATTATTTGAACATCGAAAATTAATATACCTACGTGTAAAAATGGGTTAATTTTCAACATGTAATACATTCATTAATTCACTCTAAAAATGCGTACTAGTTAAAATATCGAACAAATTTTGATATAAGTAGTATGAGTGGAAAATAGTAGCTTCTGCAACGTCCCCGGCCCTACGGGAAGTGCAACCCCTTCGCCCTTGCGTAACAAAGGATAGGTGCCCGTGGGAGCCATAGCGGCTGAGGCTGGTCGCCCCGGCGACCAGCCAGGCGACCAGCACGCCGAAACTGCGGAGGTGAGTACACCGGGCGGGGGTTGCCCTCCTTTCGCGCCTCCTGATTTTTATATATACTCTAGGGGTAACAGTCAAAAGACTACGTAAATTCGGAGTGCCCCAATTCGGTTTTGGAACAATTTCGACCTATTTTTATGCATGAAAATCAGTCTCCAGTGTACAAGCATAGGTCAATCGTGAAGGTATTATTTAGGTCTTTAAAATAAAATATTTTCTTGTAAGCCAATATGTTGTGCTACTAAAGTTAGTGACAGAAACGTATCGCTGCAAAACCGACTCCACGTAGTCTTGCCTACGCGATTCTAAATTACACTCTAGGGGTAGGCTAGAGTGTGCAATATTATTCTCTTTTAGAAAGCTCATTAAACAAAGTGTCTTCTGTATATAATTTGTATCGACATAAAGTGTCATATATTTAGTGTGGGTAAACTGCCTCGATATGCTAGAAAACTTAAGCTCAACTTTCATCATCATCATCATCATTTCAGCCGAAAGACGTCCACTGTTGAACTTAGGCCTTCCCTAAGTGTCGCCATAATGACCGGTCCTGTGCGTCTCGCATCCATCGGATTCCCGCGACCCTCACCTGGTCATCGGTCCACCTTGTGGGAGGCCTTCTAACACTGCGTTTTCCGGTACGTGGTTGCCATTCCAGAACCTTTCGTCCCCATCGACCATCTGTTCTGCGAGCAATGTGCCTTACCAACTGCCACTTAAGTCGTGGTTGCCATTCCAGAACCTTTCGTCCCCATCGACCATCTGTTCTGCGAGCAATGTGCCTTACCCACTGCCACTTAAGTTTGGCGATTTTTCGGGCTATGTCTGTAAACTTGGTTCTCCTGCGGGTATCTTCAATTCTGATGTGATTACTCAAGGAAACTCCGAGCATAGCCCTTTCCATTGCCGCTTGAGTTACTTTAAGCATTCTGATGAGGTCCATTGTAAGCGACCACGTGGTATATTGGGCGAGAAAACGCCGCGCAGCTTCCCGAACGCTGCCCAGCCGAATCGGATTCGACGACGCTCAACTTTACTGGAATCATAATTTCCAAAGTTATAAATATTTTTTTTAATTGACATTCGAGGGATTAATTCGTTCATAAATTTTCAGACAACTATAAATTTACTATTCAGAGTGAAGTAGATTTCTCAGACTTTGAAATTTTTGGTAGTGAGTTAGAAAAACATTAAAAAAGTACACGTCCGTTAACTCAATAAATATATTATGGTCAAAGTCGTAGCAAATTAGCTCTAGAACATCCCATTTGAAGGAATGCACTTAATTACCGTAATCTTGTCTACAGCTTTGTGTGATTTTAATTATGCATGAGTTCAAACTTAGCAAGCTTTTTGTACCCGAACAGAGCGATCTAAACAAAAACAATATCAAAGAAGTTACACGAGTCTTAAATCGAAGTTCGTGGACCGTAAAGCCTGTGGTAGAGCCTCCCTTTAACCTTGAGCTTGAACACGACCTCGCGTTGGCTCAGAATATGGCCAAACTTTACGTCATTCTCAGTTTGCTTTTATATCACTATCAGACGTTAACTAGAGCGATAATGCTCTTGTCTTCGCTAATAAGACTATTATGCGATGAATTTTTTGAATTAGTGAACGGTCGCGACTTTATTCTACATGTTTGTCCGTCTGATGATAGAATGAATTACGCCCACAATGTAACAGATATGGCTCGGTAACTAAAACTAGCATATAGCGGTGCATTGGCTGTTTGTTCTAATATGCGGTCATGCTTTCAGTTCCTTATGTTTGTTTCCTTAATTATGAATTTACCTATGTGTTTAAAAGCTATATTCAGATTAAAAATATTTACCTAAATGTTTGTTATATTGCCGGCCTAACGCTAAAAAGTTTTTGACAAAAATGAACTTATGGTTTTATAGGAGTTGGTTAAAACGAGCAGGAGGTTATAGTAGGTTTTTACCTATAAACTACATTTCCTAATATGCTGATGAATCAAATGACGTCATTTCTAGCAACGGAATCACCTTACCTCGTCACGTAGCTTGCGACAGACTGTTGATAAAACCCTATAACCATATCGACTAGAAACCGTGCGGCACGCAAACCTTAGACCGTTGAACAATAACCAGCATAAAATTAATACTTATATAATGATTTATGTCGGATGATCTTTGTCTCCTTGCGATAACGTAGACTGAGTAATTAAAAGGTTTAGGCCGGGGCCGTTTGAATGGAGTCCTTATAAGAATATTTTTTGGTACAGTAATAGGTATCGAGCTTCTGCATTCTAGAAATGCTAATAGCTCATTAATCATGGAAGCTATGGTTAGATTATTTCAATTCGCTTTTAGGAGAATTCAATGAAATTTCAGAGAATGACTCATCACTCCTTTTCTTTCAGTGACCATGGTGTTAAAATTACTTCACAATGATGGACAGAATCATTGTCTAAATGTTTGCAGATTGATTGTGTGACATTACAAAAGCACGTGTGCTAATGCACAACATTTAGTTTGCACAGTGCCGTGGCACGGTGTGTGGTGTGCGCAGAACGTTTCACTGTACACAGCCACCTTGAATTGACTTGAATTACGTCAGCCTGGCCCGGTTACCGAAACCAAAACAAACTGAGACGCGTTTACTCCAAATAATTTTTCAATCCAGTACAGCCTGAATCTTATTATGTCGACTCAGAAGTCAATGTAAAATTTATATTAGTGTCTGTGTCACTGAACTCTTCAAGTGTGTTGGAGCCGGTTGCTCGCAAACTGCGGCTGTGAATAACGTTATTTCCGGATCCAATCTCAGAGTTAGCTGGTACTGTTTACGTCATTTTCTTCCAGACCATATGACTCGATCAGTTTTGTGATTCATTGTGTATATCGATGACCGTGGGTATCTACATAATATTTTAGTCTGTGTTACGGGCCGGTCGCCTTTTGTTTATACTCAGTAAAAAATTGTTTTACATGAAATTTGATCAGTGTGTGTGATTTTTTTTAATCATAATGGATGAAGAATCAATGTGGAAAGGTTTTTACGACAAGCTGCAGCAACAGAAATCTATTGAAGAACAAGTGCACGATAACAGGTGACTTTATAATTAGTTGGTTTTATATTTTTATGTTTCTTATCACTGCAAATTTGATTGTTCTTGGATACAATGTAATTCAAGAATTTTCCTATAAGATTGTGGATATACCTACTTTTTTTTCTTAAATACAGATGTTGGATAACATCTGGCCGAAAGGTTAAGCTTATCAGCACAGTATATATTATTTTATGAAGACCCAAGACAAACAAAGCAAGCACGTCCTCATAAATAATTAGTTGAACAAGTAGGCAGTAGCTGGACAAGGAACGAAAAATACTACAAGATGTCTGTCTATCCAAAACACATACCTGAGTCTGGGAATAAAATTTTCCTATAAACTTGCAATATTATTTTAGTCTTCTCCTGTAAAAAATCGATTCGCATGCACGTAGGTAATTAGGAATTACCTAAAGACCTCCATTTTACTAAGTACGCCTTCCGAAAGGTGCAATAAAGTGGTTTTTTTTGTACGTATCACAAAAGACGAAAAATGGTTTTCTTTTCTCTTATTACTATTGAACCATTGCTACTAAGCTGAAATGGGACCGAACCGACTATTTTGTTGGAACCGCCAACTAACGCCATCTAGGGTTTGCAGGATGCGTTTCTTAGTAACTTCCCGTATAAATTATTTCAAAACAATTTAAAGAACTTTGTTTGTTAAATTATATTATTTCTTCTACGTGACTACCATAATACGAATGCTTGAGCTAAAGAATTAATAATTTATCGTAAAAACATTTGATTCAGACGTTTTGAAGTAAACGTTACTTTTAAATCAACGTTTCGTTGCACGTAAGACGTGCAACGAAACGTTGCTCTGTATGTTGTGACTGTGGCTCCTGCCTGCTTGTCAATTTTCTTACGTCAAAGTCAGCCGTGCCGAGTAAAATAGACTAATTTATTGATGTGAGAAAAAAAGCTGCGTCTACTTCGGCGGAGCGGAGATTGTGCCATAGTTTTATAAAAAATTAAAGTGCCTAATTTGTCTTCCATTTTAACGACTTAGATATATAAAAGTTTAGCTAACCAAGGTCAGTGATAAAGTATCATTGAGATAATACACCGAATTCTATCTGTACAGATGGAATTTTTGCGTGCCGGTTTTCGTATAAATGTAATAGCATACAGAATCCAGCAAAGACAAATGCATTTACTAAGAAATCAGGCGTTCGTTGAGGGCAAATGGGTTGCAGCAGGAAGTGGACAAACGTTCCAAGTGTGCAACCCTGCAGATGACACCGTTATAACGAAAGTGCCGGATATGGGAGCTTCCGATGCTAAGATAGCTATCGGCGCTGCCGCTGAAGCTTTTCAATCTTGGAAGAATATAACAGCCAGAGAGCGCTCTAAGATAATTAGAAAATGGTATGAAGTTTGTGAAGAACATACTGATGATATAGCACAAGTAGTGACAATGGAGAGTGGTAAACCATTATCTGAATCCAAAGGCGAAGTTGCTTATGGTAATTCATTTCTAGATTGGTTCGCGGATTGCGCTCGCCATATAAATGGAGAAGTCATATCAAGCCCATGGCCCAACAAACATGTGATGGTTACACGCCAGCCAATTGGTGTAGTGTCAGTTATTACTCCATGGAACTTTCCGTTTGCTATGATAACAAGGAAGGTAGGAGCCTTGCTGGCTGCTGGGTGTACTTGTGTTATCAAACCATCTGAAGATACGCCTTTGTCAGCTCTTGCTGCTGTTGCATTGGCAGAAAAGGCGGGGATACCTAGCGGAGTGGTCAATGTTGTTACATGTAGCAGAAAAAATGTTCCAGAAGTTGGAAAAGAGTTGTGTGAAGATCCTCACATTGGATGCATTTCCTTTACAGGATCTACTGCTATTGGAAAATTACTGTATGGACTTGCAGCGAAAGGAGTCAAAAGGGTTGCTCTTGAGCTAGGAGGAAATGCACCCTTTATAGTTTTTCCAAGTGCTGACATTAATCGTGCTTTGGATCAAGCTATGCTTGCAAAATTCAGGAACAATGGACAAGCATGTGTTGGAGCCAACCGATTCTTAATACATGAAGATGTATATAATGAATTTGTTCAAGGTTTCAAAGAGCGTATCTCCACTAAGTGTGTTTTAGGACCTGGCACAAAGGCAGGAGTAACTTGTGGCCCACTTGTTAATGAAGAACAAACAAAGAAGGTTTCTAATTTTGTAAATGATGCAGTAGAAAAAGGAGCAAAAGCCTTGATTGGTGGTAAGATTGCTAAAAATCTTGGAAGCAATTTCTTTGAGTCCACACTATTAGTTAATGTAACACCCGATATGAAAGTTTATAATGAAGAAGTTTTTGGCCCAGTTGCAACTGTTCTGAAGATTAAGAGTGAGCAGGAAGCCTTGCAAATTGCTAACAGTACGAGGAGTGGTCTAGCTGCATATGTTTTTACTAAAGACCTTGGACAAGCATTTAGAATGTCAAGAGACCTTGAATTTGGTATGGTTGCCATTAATGATGGTATACTGTCTGCTGCTGAGCCACCATTTGGAGGCATTAAGGAGTCAGGCATTGGAAGGGAGGGCAGCATGCATGGTGTTGAAGAATACACTGATATCAAATATACCCTGATGTCAGGCCTGGAACAATGAAAAATTACTGAATCCGAATGATGAACTTGTCTAACGAATTCTGCAAATATCAATAATAATGATTATTTAAGACACCTCTACCAAAGTAGTTACATATCATAACAGTGATTTGCATTTTTGTGTGTAATTATTATTTTTATTGATATAAATGATTACTGACTTAAGATAGACTTAAAAATTGCATTTATGTACCAGAAAACAGTAATGAAAGAATACTGTAATATTGGTCTTTTGACATTGAGTTAAATAATACCTACCTGTAATTTCAGAACTTTAGTCCTAAGCATAGGTCCATTGTTTTTACAAATAATCCCTTAAAATCCTTTTCAACTGTCTCTGTCATTGAGCTGATTTTGTTCTAAAATTGTTGTGATTTGTGTTAGTTCCTTTTTTTATTTTTGAAACCGTTTTTATTAATTTGTTGTTTTATTGATTGTTGTTGTTTTTAAAATATAGCATATAGTTATGTTATCAATGCCTAGATTAAATATTTTTTAGAATTAACCTTAGCTATTATCAATCATTCCAGAATGTATATATACTAAAAGAAGACAATAAAAAATGTTTACCAAGGTTATTTCAATTGAATATATTATGTGTTTATCTCAAACTTGTGTTGGTTTATTTTTAATACTTACCTTGCACTATCATTAAGAAGGGTCTACTGTGTACTATATCAAACACACATATATGTTTTCGCGACACACGCTGCTGAGCTGCTCCCAAAAAACAGATTTACACAAAGTAAAATCCATCTCTTCATGATGAGCAATAAAGCAAATTGTTCATCTTTATATAACACACATATCTACAAATATTCTGTGACATAGGATAATGTGTCCAAATTCCGCCAGAATGTTCTTATGAATCTTAACTACATTTTGTTGTATATAGTACGAGATAATTTTAATCTATTGCCACCAACACAATATCGACTTAAGTTTAATGTATTTTAAATTGATTGTTGACTATTCATATTAAAGAGACCCTAAAAATAGTAAAGGTTGTAATTAAATTTTGAACCTTGTTGAGCTTGAAATAGAGTTTGTTGTTCCCTAACCTATATAATTGTTTTCCTGGTTATAGAGTGACCACTCCGAGAACAACAACTTCTATAGATTCACGTACAGATTTTTTTTACCTACAGATACTATGAGGTTGCATGTTAACAAACATATTTGATAAAGGTACCTATGCATGTAAAGATTTTTTTAGTTGGGAAATCATCCAATGACTTATCTGGCTCTTGGGAGGAGCGAGAGGGCGTGCCAGGCTTTTACTGTCTAAAACCCACTCCTATGTTCCTTCTTTGCCTTGCGTTAAAACTACATTTACTATTATTTTTTACAGAATACAAGAAGTAGACGACAGTTTCTTCGAAAAATTTGGTTCAATATTAAAACAAGCTTCGCAAAAGGCAGCATTAGAGGAATCTACACCTTTGGCACCTTTGAAAGAGGCTGAGGAACAGGATGGGGAACAGAAAGTTGAGGGAGACCTGCAGGCGGAGAGCAGAAGCATCTTACGCGACTCCGATAGTGGGAACGAGACCCTACTCGACACAGATTCTGAACCCGATGAGCATGACAAAATAGATCGTTATGCAGAGGCTGTCGGCTGGAACGTGAGTACTGAGAACCTTTCCATAATCTCCAGGTCATTTGTCATATTTACTCAATGCATCTATTTTTACTCATTCACATAAAAGATTGCGTCTCATTGTTTATATTCCGTCATTTCATTGAGTAAAACGAACATAACACTTATCTACTTACATTGCATGATTCGTTTATTACATTCACAGTTTATGACTGTCAGCATCATAAGGTATGGATGATTGTTACCACAGTCGAAAACGGTTTGGATACCTATAAATATTAGATACCTACATTTTAACTGGGCGTACCTACCTACCGGTTTTTTTTTTGCTGTTGGTTACAAAAATACCTTGACACCTACAGCTGCAGAAGTTAGATTAGGTAGGTACACGTAAGGTTTAGTAGATTCGGCACTAATTTTAGCACTAACATTGAATTTTATCTAATAAACTCTAGGGTCAAGACTGTAAGATTAGATAAGAGTTAAGATTCGTAAATATCATTATTTGTCAATTACTTGAATGAGTTTTACTTATTGCTACAATAAGCCAAACTGTTTAAGCTCTTGTGTCTGAAACTCTGAAGTTTTGGAGTGCAGGAAGAACTAGTCGTAATTTATTTACACGATTTGACCCATATTCCTAAATTGGTTGTGCAGGAGAGTGCACAGACAATAAACATTTCATCGGGGCGGAAATCACTGTTCTCGTACGCCACGAGTTAGCGGAGTGTCGTTACGACATCTGTGCTATTTTTAAGCCAGTTAAACTGAACTCCAGTCAGGCATAGCTTCTAATTGAACTAGACATTGGGCTATACCTATCCTGGGAAAGTGTGTCACAGTTAATTTTGGGCTCTGCCGAAACGATGCAGTGACATTAACCTAAGGTATTTGCTATCATGGGCAATATTCCAAGGTGGTGTCACGATTGCATCGCTCGCCGCGCTTAACCGTATTATTATTGTTCTTGATAAAACGTTTATATGTGTAGGTAAGCGTAGTGGACTGTAGAATGGCACGACATGAGTAGATAAACGGACGGAGGACTGAGGACCTTCATTTATTATCTCAATAAAATCGATAGTATCTTATATCATATAACATGTTTATAAATTAAAAGCTTTGTAACTACCTACAGTTAATTATAAATCTTATCTTCTAAATGAGAGAATGTAGGTTGCATGCCTGTAGGTCCCTAGCTGATACCTATATCTTGTAGTGTACATTTAATCAATGTTAGTTGTGTAACCTCTTCCTCTCAGCCAGTAGTGGGTATACAACGATTGTGTGGTCTCAATCACACAATGGTCGCGATACTCGCCCCAGTTTCTGGCACTCATCCAGCTGATTTTTACTTTTCTTGTTTTATTTTGTCAACTTCCTCACCAAGGTTGATCTCAATGACCGTCGTTGTCTCTAATGCGTCATTTCCAATGTCATTCCCCTTTCATTAAGTTGGAATCTCCAACTCGACTATTGTTAGGGTTCCGCAGTCCTGACAAGGAGCCTTTATAGTATCATCACGTCTGCCCCCTAAACAGTAGGCTTTAAAAATCATGATTGTAAAGCATGGTCTGCTAGTTTAGAAGTATTAACCGTTTCCCAACTTATAAAATGTACGTACTTGGAAAGTTTCATACAAAGTCCTTAGGAAATAAAAATCTTGAAAAAAAATACAACCGACTTCAATGTAAAAAAAAACACTGAAAAGTGCAAAATAACTTTAATTATTTCGATCGGTGTTTCTATAATAGTTTTGTCTCTTCGTTATTTAACACCAACCAACAATATATTCTTTCCTGGCTGGGATTGAACCCGCGACCTACCACTCGTAAGTCCAAATCGTTACCACTTTGCCACTACTGCTACAAATCTTTGTAAGCGGATATTAAATTAAATTATATGAAAGTATTTGTACACTCGCAAAAATTCTAAGTATGGTTAACAAAATCCTAATGATATTATTGTTAACATTTTAATCACCATTTTAACCATACTTACAATATTGACGGTCGCTATGTTTGAAGATAATAGATGTCTAAACGACTTGCTTATTTTTATAAGAAATTACTTTACTTTCAAAATGTAGATAATTTGTTCGTAAAATCGCATGTTAATTGCTGTGTTTGGTTCCTGGCCTAAGTGATAACCGCACGTAAAAAAATACCGGCCAAGTACGTAGAGTGTGCAAAGTGTAACCGTTCCACTCCTGTCTCTCACTCTCCTCGCTCTGTCCGTCCGTCCGCGGATAATGACCGTTAGCACTAGAAACTTGAAATTTGGTACCAATATGTATATCAATCACGCCGACAAAGTAGAAAAATAAAAAGTGAAAAAAAAAATGTTTTTTTAGGGTACCCGGGTACACGTAAAGTGGGGAATGTTTTTTTTTTAATTCAACCCTAATGTGTGATAGGTGTTGGATAGGTATTTAAAAATGAATAAGGGTTACTGAAATAATGTTATCGGAAATAAACACTCCAAAAGTAAAAAAAAAATACACTTTTTGCTATGGTACCACCACTAAAAAGTACCCCTCAGCCAAACTTAAATACCTAATAACCAGAGTGCATCTCATGACAATTCTAATAATCCCAAACACGGTTAGATTATTTACATTAATTTATTACAGAGTTCCGGTGCCTAACTTCAGGCTTCATCATCAGATCAGTTCGATATATTCCCCCTCTTCTTTCAGTCAGTCATCGACTACATGTATAAACAAAGTAATTTTACTTGTTACGATGGTTCTGTTGTGATCCTATGAGGAGTTCTATTCTATATCTTGGAATGCCATGAGCATCTCAAACCTTACTTTACAGCCAAAAGACCGGTTTTCAGGCTAGAGTTTGAGAAATACTCAACTTTAAATACTTAAATCAGAAATCGGGGGTAAGTCTTCCAAAAATTGGAAGCTACAATGCTTAGGTCAACATCCACATTCCACCTTTTATATCACACACGTAACAGGAGGTGAGACCATCGAATCGCCGTTGAAATGTGTAAGTCTGTTGATTTAATGTCGGCTCTTAATTTTCTTTACATGCCAGGAACCCAATGATCAACTATCCTCAATCACATAAATGTTTTTGACCGGTTTTTCCGTGTTTGGTTCGCCTTTAACTGGCGTCGACCATCTGCTGATACTAGTGAATGAAAACTCCTAATTTTATTTGTGAACACGAGACCAAGCCGAGTGATTCATGAGTAATCGTGGATGCATGGTGCAGGGATTCCAAATTCAAATCATCCGTTATGGAATGCTTATAATACAGAAAGCGAATATGAAGAGTTGTTAATCTCTAACCAAATAAGATCTACTTCAAAGCCACCTTATTATTAGTACATTCTCTCTCTCAATAAGCAAAGTACTTATGTTTTGCATTATCTAGATTTAGATAGTTATATGCTTGATGTATTGCCTGGATACTCTCAAGATGCATTAACGTAATCTATCTCATAGCCGGGGCTGTAGTATCAGCAAAACGTAGGATAGAGTTACATGGAAGCTCAGAAATACAATCATCATTTTGTTTTAAAATAAAACTGGTTATAATCCGGGTCTTAAAATTGCCGTACCAACTGAAATGATCCAAACCATTCAAGAATTCTTAAATTAAATACAAGAAGAAAAGAAGACTTAAATTAATTACAAAAATACTTCTCCTGTGAGGCCGTCTGTAAAATATTATGAGAGATTCAAGCTCTAACGCATAGGTTATTTAGGTAAAGCAGCACGTCTTACAATCTAATCTTGTTGAGAATATACTTAAATAGTTACGTACTAGCGCCTACTGAAGTTCAGTTATGTAAATAAATTGGCAATAATGTAAGAGAGTAGTTTCCGTTCCCGGCGAGCCCAACCGCACGCGGTTAATAAAATAAATAAATCGTTCAGCACGCGCGCCTGTTGCCCTGCTAACTGAGAACCTTGGCTTCTGATTGTGTGCTGAACACGACTTACATGTATTGTAAACATTGCCGAGAAGTTTTGGGAAGCTTTGTTTTAAAACTTCTTTACCTAACCCATTCGAATTCCCGTCGGAAATCGCTCGAAAAAGTATGACAGAATGACTGGTTTTACCCCGACTTGTACGACAAGAGGCTGCTTTTGGTTGGTCCAGTTCTTATCACGTGAGTACAAAGACAACACACGGCAATTTTGAAGCATTTCTTATTTTCTCGCGGAGGCAGCAGACATGTGTCTGGAGTGGATTTCATGCTGTGAATGAAGTCTTTTTTTGAATGATGAGATTCCACATCCATCAGATAGATACCTATGTGTGAGTGGTAGCTACTGGTTTATATTGTAATAAAATATAAATTTATTAAACACCATAACGGCCTCCCTCACGATTTATAGTTTTAGTTCAAGTGTTATGTATTTTTTCGTAAATAAAACTACATTAAGAATTCCATTAAACTTATAGGAATGTTCTGTTGTATATGTTCTCCCTGGCTCTGAAGAGGATCATACTCGTATATTACACCTTCTGCATTAGTAGATGGATGTGTAGGTATGAGTACTATAGAGTTGGAGCTAGTTCAGACTATTGCGTCAATGGTTTGAATAATAACGTTTAAGTTTAAAAGTAACTTTCTATCGTATCGTGAGATCTGGAAAAAAAAATAAGTTGTCAATTTTGTTTGTAAACGTTGTTTGACCACTTAAGTTGGGTTTTTCTCCATAATTATTACTTTGATTGAAGTTATAACAGGAAATTTGGCCATTCCAACAAAGATGTCGGTCGAGTGAGACATCACACCAGTGGTATCTTTAAATATTTTGGAGATTTTTTTATTATTTAGGTGTGCTCTCGCATTCGTCTTCGTTGGCGGCGCTTTGCAAAAATAGAATTTGGCGGCAGTGCGGGTTCAATCCCGAGTCCCAGTCGGCCGGAGCCAGTGCACCGGCAGCTCCCACCACACTCATTTCTCTCCACTTTCCTAGTGTTTTTCTCCCCGAGTATCGGTGTATCGATAACCTCAAGTGAGCCGTTTAAATCATCAATGAAAAGATGACGGGATGTCTAAATTTTCTCGTTTTATGACAGTGATTACATGTTGTTTGTTATAATAGTGAATTTTGTGAATATGTGACAGTCAACAATGACTGAATCTTTAGTAAAAATGAATGGTATGGGGACACTTCGGACTAAGTTTAGAGGAGTGAAGAAGGAATTATTAGAGAGACAAACCAGCATGCTGATCCAGTCTATGACAGTTTGTACATCCTACACGTTTTGTATTGGCTACACAAATTGTTTTCGTTGCTTTAATAATATTTCTGCTAGACTAAGTTTAGCTCGGTTGCAGCAAGAGAAATATGCATTACTTCTGTAATAAATCTAATTTTTATCGCGTTTGTTACGTGTAATTGCCGATAAACTTGCGTTCTTCCTTGCGTCGGTTTACTGAAGGCGATAAAACTGGTTCGAATAAGGTTCAGATCAATTAAAGTTTACTTACATAGGTACTTAATCCAATGCTTCAATTCAATTTATATTCACTCGATAACAATGTTAGGAAAATGTGGAGGATACTGTCATTAAAATAAAGTAGTGATGATTATGTATTAGTTTTCCTGTCAGATCAAATAGATCGAGGTTTTTTTGGGTCATCAAACTCGTAGCTGGTATTGAGTACCTACCTACCATTTTCCTCGTACCTGAGCCGTTCGTTGAAAGTTCGCTATTTAAAAATTCGTTTCGTGACTCATGAGTTCACAGAATCGCGACCTTCTTATAAAGTTCACTAGGCAATAAAATTAGTATTCTGCTCTACGGAAATACAAACCTAGTTATTTCGTAACCAGCCAACCTGCTATATTGTAAACACCACCTTTCTATCAGATCGATAGGTTTCCCACTACGGCGCAGTAACCCAACTGGTTTGAGAGGGTCACTACAAGCTCGGTCAGAACTCTTTTGGTAGCGACATTCGTGTTCGGGCGCGCAGTCGGGTCGTTCCGGTGGTGGTGTCGTTACCAGGACACCCTATCATTCAAAACTGTCGATGATTCATTCGGTTGTAGTTTTAGCTCCAGTGCGAAGGATTTTGTTGTGCAGCTTTGTACTTGTCGCATCCCGATCCGGTCGACTGGTTTATGAAATTGCGATATTATTATGATTCGTCGGTAAGTGTTACCTCGGATTGTACCGATCTACCTACTCATAAAGCTTTGAACGAGTACACAGTGAGCCAAACCACTCAAGTATCTATGAGCATCCTTATTGTCACGTTTCGAAGTGGCTTCTTACGCAGATTCTAGTCAAGCAAATGATAAATTATGAGTGGAAGAGGATTCTTATCATAAGTGGGTTGTGTTGTGATATGTCTAACTATGCCGTAAAATGTTCAAATTAAGTAGGCTATTATCGGGAACTTTATCTCTGGATACTCAATATAAAATTAACTCGCGTGCATTTTGTAAGAATTTACTAGTTCTCTTACGTGAAAGTGCAAGGTGTTACAAATAACAATCAATCAGTGCAAAGTTTTCAGTATCTTGTGATAGCTAAGGTGCCTAAAAGAAGTAGTGATGGTGATGTTTTTTGCAGTTCGAAACTATTTACGCAAAGGCTGCCACGTTTGAGTTCACACAAGTCTCTACTTATTTGTTTTATTTAATTAAATTAGTTTTAGAAATCTAGGCTATTATATACTATACCTATCTACTTACAAACAACTAATCTAATAATATCAACTTAATAGATATAATTATACAAACTAAAAATAATAGTGTGTACAATCGCATATTAGGTAGGTAATCGATTTGTTACTTCTGCAGCTGTATTTTTCTTTTTTGAAATGATAAATATTATATCTTCACATTACTTTTGATTTGCGATAGTTAAAAATTACACTGGGATTATGAAAGGCAGGACATATTAGAATGATTGAAAAACAAAACAAAAATTCTGGTCACAGTTTTAGTTAGCAAGTCACCACTTTTTAAAACTAGATAATTATGTCATGTTCCTCAATTTTGTCCGTCAATGTTAGATCAATACCTATGCCTAGCGATGTGAATCTACAGGGCCTATAACAGTACTCAATATTCAGACAGTCTTAGTCTATGTAGCGTCACACAAGAAAAAGAGCAACTAACGTTAATGTCGTGTAAAGGAATGAACCAGAACGATGAGATAAATAGACTAAGAATGTCTGAATATCGAGTAGTGTAATAGGCCCGTATGTATTGAGACAATGTAGCGTTTGAGTAGTATTTATATACAACAACAGCTTTTATATAAAGACAACAGAATAAAAATGTTGAGGAGGTGGCATATAGCATAACATCTTTTTTTTAAACTGCATGTATTATTACATAAGATTATGAAATTATCTGATAATAGGTTGGGAATCCCTAGGATTATATAACACCTGAGAACAATGAGTTATAGCTTACAAAAAGTTTAAAAAAATAAAACAATTTTTCATAATTACATTAGATTATAGTAAAGAGGTTTTTTATGTAAATTGCTTTCAATCTTCTAAGTTACTTAGCAATTTATGACTTAATTATCATACCTATATATAGGTCATGACTGCAATTAATATAATTTTAAGTATATTACAAACACAAATAAATTTTCAGGTCGATGAACTTTATTTGGAAGTACTTTACGAGATATTACACAATGTCGGGGGATGTGACGTAGGGTGCGAGGTGGGACAGCTGGCGATGCTGTCCTACATACAAGAAGCTTTCAAAATAGCCAATGATAAGCACACACAACTGCTCACACAAGCTGAAGCGAAGGAACCACCGGAACTGATGCTCAATGTTGAATTAGTTGAAGCCAAAGACTTGGTTCCTAAAGACCCGAACGGTCTGAGTGATCCCTTCGTCACGATATACTTGATGTCCAACCCGACACATAGGTACAATACTTCAGTCAAGTCGGGGACTCTCAATCCTTTATGGGAGGAGCATTTTTCTTTGTAAGTATATTTAATGCTTAAATTTTTTATTGAGGTAGTCATATAGATAAGTAGATTAAATCGTCAAATGTACAAAACAAAATTCAGATGAGACATCTTACTGTTGTCTTAGGCAAACAGTAGATGCAGTGTTTTCCGAGAAATGTAAATAAGTAATGTACACAGATAAAAACTGGGAGAAACACGGCAACTGTTGATGAAGTCATGTGTGGAATAAGTAGGTATGCAGATTAATGGCGTATAAAATGCATTTTTTGATAACTTCGTGCAAAAAGACACGATAAATTTGACATAAGGGTTATATTAGATTACAATATGGATGATGATGATTAAATTTTGATTAAATATTCATGTCACTTGCTAATTATTTGTTCCGAATAATTACAATCGCTCTAGAAAGAATAAATTATTTTGTCGCACTGTAGCTCGATCCACCTCCGATATACCGCGTAAGCTAACGATGCTCAACGCGCTCGTGGGATACCAACCCTGGATTAGATTTGTTTGCTGATGAATGGAAGACAATATTATTAGAAAGTTCGCGGTTCTGTGAGAAGACAGAGTGAAAGGATTAACGTTTTTAATTTGATGTAATAAAAATAAATGTCAGGATACTCGGATAGTTTCTCAAAGCAAACCTTATAATTGTTTTACATTATAAACCTAATGACGTAGGCAGAGAAATGCTTCACACATCATAGTAAAATGTAGTAGAGTAAAATGTTGCTATAAAATTTTACGACTCCATTAGTGCAACTACAAATAGGTATCCGTGGAGCCTTGCTCCTTGGCATACATTTCGCACAAAATAAACGTTCAGACATATTTATTTGTTACTTGTAAATAAGCAAGTAATTAAATAAAGGTTGTTATGTTTTCAGACCTATGCCAGAAAGCGTTCAAGAAGATTCCCTTGTACTCGAAGTATGGTAAGTTTTAAGACCACTAGTTTTGCCTGTTGAATGAAATATACTTATTTAAACTGCGTGACCAAAACAATCGAGTAACTGTTATAGAAAAACCCAAAAGTAAACCGAGGGTTGTTCACCTCTGACTCCGTTTACGGTTGTGATTAGTGATTTCACTAAACCGCGTTACCTGTGTTTTAATAGTTATTTTTATTAAGTAGTGTTAGGTACTTTGCACGCAACTATGTGTATGAAACATGTTCATACTATTGATTTTAATTACCCAGGTGACATAAAACTACAGTGATTAAATATTTATGCCCTAGTAACAAATGCCAATGACTTTTGTGTTTATGTAGGAAGAATTTATGCGGTGAATGAGATTTATTTTGTTTGCCCTTTAGGGACTTCGATCCTGCGGAGACGGTGAAAGAGAAAATGACGAAGATATTTGAAGTAAAAGGAGTGAAGGGACTCCGGAAACTTATGAAGGAGATAGCTATCACAGCTTCTACGGGGAAGCATGATAATGAACTGATTGGCACATCTAATATACCATTGAAAGTTAGTATCGACCACGACCTTTATTCGTCTCCGAATAAAGGTCTTATAAATATCAAAACAGATTTCTTCAAAAACGTATAAATATCTTAAGCCTTTCACAATTATGAATTTTATTTCGTCTATAAATTTTAACATAATCTTTACTTGACACTTTTGTCATATTTAAATCCTGGCGATGATGATGATGATGTACCTATAGGTAACACATGTTATTTTATTCCAGTCTATTCCTGCGGGAGGCATGACGATGTGGTTCAGTCTCAGCAAGAAAAGCAAACTAAGACGTCAAGGCGTGGTCAAAGTGCGGTTAAACTTCTCTTCAGAGAAGAACTCGCAAGTTGCTGCACAGGAACACCGACACCTACTAAGAATTATTCTCCTACATGAGCTTGAAAACTCTAAGGTTAGTTTACATAAAATTAATATAAGTGGGAATTCGTTGGATACGAGAAGCATACGACCGATCGATGTGGCGACGCTTGGGGAGGTCTATGAGATGATGATGATGATGATGACGATTAGCCTATAATGTCTTCATTGCTGCTCGGGCCTGATTTATATGTGAGAGAGTGATCCATAATCCACCACACGCTAACCCAAGTCTTTGGCCGGATGTCAGGACTTTCCGATTCTTAAGCGACGTTTTCCTCCACCTTTTTAGAGCATGAGTGTGCTGATCAAAATTTCCAACTACCAATAATGCGTTAATCAACAGGTACTTACTCGAATGGGACGTATTGCTTTATAGGTATCATTGTTTGTTTTTTCTGGTTAGTTTACTGCGTAATTTATGTAGCCAGTGTTATAATAGTAGTAGTACTTTGGTATTAGTCATTCATACTAGTGCCGTATACGAGGCATGCATACTAAAACGTTAACTTCCTATAGGCACTGACCTGCGTACCATGTGCTAGCTATTATAAGGTAACTCCATAAACGAACGTATGTTATTCAACCTTTTTTGTAACAACGAGATATATATCGATGTCTCATAAGAAATGATCTCATTATGCACACTGCATAGTTCTTTGACCAGGTGGCTCATATTCACGGAAACAAGCCTAGGTAATAAGTGAGGTATACTCAGGTATTATGATCAGTTGATGCAGGTAGATTCATTAATTAATTGAATAAACAATTGAAGGTTTCGCCGCTATTTTTGCTTTCGCATCATTTTATTGACTGACAGTGATTCGAATAGCAATCGTAAAATCGCAGCTGTCGTCATTTTACGGTCTCAGAGCGAACTTTAGAATTCGATTGAACTAGATCTTACGTCAACTATTTCGATTTGGAATGTTTCGTTTTATGTTCGTATAGATCTGTTAGAAGTTCAGCAGATAAACCACATTCTAACCTTAACTTTTAAGTGTACGTACCATTTTTCGATACGTACCAGTTTGTGCTTCGGGATAAACAACTCCTGGAGGCCATGGTCTTGTCCGGATGAACGGACAGTTTGTAATATAGATACCAACTTTAATTAAATATGCAAATAAATGTAAAACTATCGATCAGAAACGCTGATTAATTTGTCTAAAATAAACTTTACCTCTTAAAATACGTTGCTGTGATAAATTATCATGTTTTTTGTACATCTGACGTCAGACATGGTTTTTCAGAAGGTAAATGCTTTGCATACATGCACAGGCACTTTTTGTCAGCTAGCTCGTGTATGTTGAAACCAAACCTTGAATCTTAAAATGGTGACTAACAATTATGAAACTGTAATTTGCAAATTTTTATCTTGGTCAGAAGGAAGTTCAAAAATTTCAAATGAATATATGTTGCAACATCTACTTTTCATCAATTCTCTTTTCTTTGTGGGACTTGACTATATCTGATCTTAAACAAATAGACCAGGATTTCCTGGTCTACTAATTTCTAGTCTGTGATTTCCCGTTACGCGATAGTTAATTCTAGTAATAATAATGAAACAAATTACACAAGTAACAATGAACTTTGTCAGTCATAAACAACCGTTTAGAATAACTAATTAGCACCACCGTGTCCGAGTACCTGTGTCCTGGCGTGTACCAGGTTGCCTGACCTGATACCGTTGCCATTGTACATTGCAGATTTGAAGACTTTCAAAAAATATTTGCGTGAGACTAGCTGGTGCTCGCGATTTCGTTCGCGTCAGAATCGTAAAACAGCACAGTGCCATTTGGTCTTAATGTCTAGAAGTATTTTTTTTTTGCGGGGAACCCTAACTTTATTACTAAAATAAAAAGTAGCTTCAGTTACTACTTATATCATCTGCTACCAGTGAAAGTTCCGTTAAAATCGGCCCAGCCGTTTCGGAGATGAGCCGGAACAAACAGACAGATAGAAATGTTAAAAATTTTTGTTATAGGTATCGAATATGAGACACACAGACACTTAGATTTTATTTATATGTACTTAGAGATTATTTTTCGCCAGGTACTGAGAGTCCATAAATGATCACTCATTTATGTTACATATTACTAATGTTTCAATGTTAAAGTGTATATGTTTGGATGTTAGAATGTTGTTTTATCAATCACGCCTCAACTGTTAAACGGATGTAGAGGAAATTTGGCACATAGGTTGGCCGTGACCTGGTTTTGGACTGCGTTTAGACTTTTTGACTCCGTTCCCTTGCGTGAGAACACTCTGCCTTTCTGGGGTGCTAAGCTAGTTATTTTTTATTTGCGTTAAGTTGTTACATCCATAAAACACAGCTAATAATGTATGTTTTTATCTGTTGTTTCCCAGGTGGCACCCTACTGGTGGTGCGGCAACTTCAGCGCCGCAGCCGAGGCGATCCTCACTCAACACGTGGCGCAGTCCGGCCTCACCGCCAACGACAACACGCTGGCACAGTGGGCCGTTTACTGCGCCATCACCACCGACCACCCGCTTAGCTTCGCACTCTTCAATACCTTGCTGGATAAGATCACCAAGCCGCTGCAGTCGGGTGGGTAGATCCTCCCCTTTTTGTCATCATTGTTCAGCTAAATGACGTCCAGTATCAATAAAAAACGAACAAACGACAAAACTAACAAAAAAAACGAAACGAAGAAAACGAAATAACAAACAGAAACACCGACTTCCGAAATTAAAGTTATTTTGCACTTTTCAGTCCTTTTTTTTTACTTTGAAATCGGTTGTACTTATATTTTTTTGTAAAAAGTTTTTTATTTTACACTGTTTAGTTATGGTAACACCACTAAAAAGTACCCCTCAGCCAAACTTAAATACCTTATAGCCATTCCTCATGACAATTCTAATAATCCCAAACACGGTAAGATTACATTAGTATTACTGAGACCCGGTGCCTAACTTCAGGCTTCATCATCAGATCAGTTCGATATATTCCCCCTCTACTTTCAGTCAGTCATCGACTACACGTATAAACAAAGCAATTTTACTTGTTACGACGGTTCTGCTGTGATCCTATGAGGAGTTTTGTTCCTTATCTTCGAAGTTCATGATCAGATCATAACAATTTTTCTATCAGACCAACTCGGAAGCATAACTATTCAATTTAAAAAAAAAATTCAAAATCGGTCCACAATTGACATTGAAAAATCGGTGATAATACATAAAAAATAAACATACATTCAACCGAACATAGAACCTCCTCCTTTTTGAACTCGGTTAAAAATAGGCCTAGCTCAAGCAAGTCACAAATTTCGGCCCTGTGATATTCGCATCTAACAAATTACCGCGACCGCCACCTCACCAACTCATTGGTATACCTTGACTTTAGTGCTTTACTTACTATAATTTGATGGGTGATTTCGACAATAATGATTTTATAGAGGGAGAGGAGAGGGTAGAAAGTTCCGCATACTCCGACCAGACAGGTTAGTGTCTAGTCTGGGCAACTGTCCGATACTTGGTTTTTGACTGTTGTATAATATATGTTCACACAGCGCGGAAAACTTTGATACCTTGATGTAGGGTTTGTGTAACGTCGCAACAAGGCAAGGCGAGGCGCGGTTACTCTTTCCGAAATCGGTTAGACGGAATCATCAATTTTTATCTATGACTTTTTGTTAGATATTTATATTTTTATAATTTGTAATATTAGTTAAGATAATTCTCAATCAATCTCAGAACTGCCCAGTACATTTCGTAAATCTATATGTGTAACGATTCTACTTGAACATTTTGCCTTTTTCTATTCCAGGTCTAGTAAATGAAGAGGACGTCAAGCTGTTCTGGGATGGCGCGAGGAAACTACTCCCAACATGCTACAGTCACATTAGGAAACTAAGGAAGAAGACTGCTGGCGACAAGGCTGTCATGAAGACACTCAGAGAAGTCCTCAAAGTTCTTTATAAGCTGTCCGTTTTGGATGCTCCGGAGACTCTGGACTTATTCCCAGTTAACTTGTACGGATGGCTGAGGGAAGATATGGGGAAGCTGACCATTCAGGTTGTGTTGGAACAAGCAGTTATTCAAGGAGCTTCGGACTGGTTCGTCCATATTCTGGATAACAACGAGTGTAAGGACGATACTGAAGACAATCGACTGCAGCATTTGATCCGAGCCATTCAGCTAGTCCGCTCAGATTTGCAACGAGCCGTCGAGTATTACGACAGAGTTTTCGTTGAGTAAGTTTATTCGTCATACAATTTTCAATAATAACGTTTACTCATACTTTGGTCATACCTATTTATAGCGCAATTTTCTTTGTTGCTATGGTTATTGTGCATATGTTGTTTATTGGTTCGCTAAATCTTTGTAGTAATGAGTCGCATGCGCATTGCTGAGTGACGGCTTCAGGGTATGATTCTCAGACTGGGCAAATTGTTTGCCCAAGCAGCATTGAAGTTTTATACAGAGGGGACACAATGACATATAGGTTCAGACATAACTGGCCAAATTTTGGTACTACTCCACATCTTTGTCAAATCCATTGGCGAATTTAAGCGAGACGTACTTACCTAATGTAAATGTGCGACAAATATAATGATTATGTATTTATTTGACCGTTAATTATTTTCAGAGTAATGAGCTTCCCCTACTCAAAGACTCTTTATGGGTTGTACGAAAGCAAATTAGCGTCATTAGTGGAGTCGGAGGTAGTAGACGTATGTAAGAGTCTGAAGAGGCTGCGGTACAGCGAGGGGTCTACCACCACTCTGGCTGGCGGCATCAATGGAGAGACGGGACTGGGGTCTTCGTCTGTGGGGTCAGAACCCCTGACTATGGGGACCACGCTGTTTGAGCTGTACCTTACTCTGCAAAGGTTTTTGACGTGAGTATCAATATGATTATCCTACTAGTCACACTAAAATTATAAAGTTAAAAGTTAGCGAGTGTGTGTACGTTTGTTACTCCATTACACCGAAACTGCTAAAAGGATTTGGATGAAATTTGGTACGAAAACTGGAAATGCACATTGGATACTTTGTACTTTCATCCCGAGAGTATGTATGGTCCCTTGGGATAATCTTCTACGGGTGAAGCCGCTGGCAGCTAGTACTGGTTTAGATAGAAGTGTGCCCTGAGTTTGATTTCACCGCCACATCCTAGCAACTAACGCCCAAGACCAATCAAGGTCATCACAGTAACTACCTGCATAAACGAACATAATAGCTCCTTAGCTATGATGTTCGTTTATGCAGGTATGTATGTTCGGTTGTCTTCGTTCATCGTAGCTGCTTAACTACGATGAAAGAAGACATAAGATAAGGCCGTTATCTCTGTAGTCCTTGCTTACCCTTGTGGAACAAAAGCTTATGTTTTGTATGAATCCACATATTGTGCAATACATCTTTGTCTTTTAAACCATCCTTTCTCTGTGTTGAATGATTCACTTGAAAACTGTCTGTTTATTACTCTTTGTTGAGTGAGGCAGTTAAGTATTGTTAAGATAATTTTAATACTGTTCTCTTAATATTTAGGTCTCCATATCTTATTTACGCGATAGTGCTTCTCATTATTTCGCATGAACTCATATTTTATTGCTTACAATAATCAAGAAGACTGTCCTACTTTGAAACAATTGAAAACGATATCCGTTTTTTATTTTTTAATATTTAATTTATTTACACATTTATGTGGTCTATATGAAATACTAGTATTTTGTTCGGCTTCGTCTCTGTTATCTTTTCCATAGTATTCGTGCCTTTTTCAGGTTTAAAACTTACCCTGTGACATTCAGTAATCGTATACCTAGCTTTCTACCATCAGTGAGAGAATTCAAAATTAGATCAGTAGATACTTTGACAAACTACCTTCTTCATACAAGTTTGTGCAAGTTGTTGATAATACTATGGTAGGCCCCACCACAGAGTACCTTTTTATATATAGTACCCCCCATAAATTAGCCATAAAGTACTTTGACCTATACCTAATATCCCTGCGTAGGTACCCGAAAAACAAACAATGAACTGTTTTTAATTACTAGGTAGAACATATAAAAGATCACGATAGATATCGGTTCAAGAGAGCTTTGTCTTTATTTCCGTTTTTGAAATTAAGAATATCAGTAAACGGATGAGGTCAATGTACTACTAAATGGCGAATTTATTTGGGTAGTCTTATGATTTAAAATACACAGTGAATAGAAAATGATTTCCATTTTATTAATACACAAAGTGGTAAATATTTATTATTCAATGTATGTTAAGCCTACAGAAACATAAAAGTAAACGACACAAATAATGGCCTAAATGGCCGTGTAATCTTGTTAAATATTTAAATTAACGGAACGTCGCTTCTACCTTTTTCTTTGTTTTCTTTAATATCGTGGAAAATGACTGACGATTATATTGTGTACGTAATACCTAAGTTGATAACTTCTGGAAGTATGATTATTTATTCTGAAATATTTGCTAAACTCTTAAATCTGAAGTTACATATATTTGTACATACATGTAACTATATCCATACAAACTTTCGGACCCCGTTTCATCCCCATAAGGGGTGGATTTTGTAAAATCTTCTAGTGCTCGCCTACGTCATAAAAGGTAACCTTGTGCAATATTTCACGCTCCTAGCCTCAGTAGTTTCGGCTGTGCGTTAATATGTCAGTCAGTCAGTGTCTCCTTTTATATATATTTACGAAACCATGTGTTACAGTTTTAAATATTTGATTGGTTCCTAAATTAGACAGCTTACTTTTGGTGTTAACTTTTTTCCTTTAGCAAAGCATAGCATAGTTAACCTAGTAATGTTCCCACTGTTGGGACTCAGGCCTCCTCTCTAGGAGAGGGAATAGGCCGTTATCCACGAGTAGGCCTAGAGTTGGTGGATGTCATCTTATTCCTTTAAACCTCGAGATACCTAGGTATAACTTGACTTCTTATTTCGTCATTATACCTAAGTTAACAAAGACAGTGTGTACTTTGTTTCTCCATCTCGTTAAATATTATAATTATTATTGGTT
Organism: Mythimna pallens; assembly: GCA_961205895.1. Taxonomy (NCBI): domain Eukaryota; kingdom Metazoa; phylum Arthropoda; class Insecta; order Lepidoptera; family Noctuidae; genus Mythimna; species Mythimna pallens. The sequence continues at coordinate 13,330,395 of OY540834.1, read as the reverse complement.
ACTATCTAAACCATCGTTATTTTCCTTACAGATTAGGCCAAGGGCTTAACGAAACGGACTGGCAATCATACGCCATATCTAAATTCCACGCATGGTTCTTCGGCGGCGTAGCCCAATGGCTGGACATCGCCGCATACAAAGCACTCACGCGCATTGAGAAGGCCGTAGACCTCGACAACTTGGTCCCGGTGGATACGAACGTGAAGTATAGTAGCTCCGGAGTTGATACTCTGGCGATATTCTACCAGATCAAGATTTTTTGGCAGCAGTTGGCGTGGCCTGATGTTGAGGGCTGTTATACGTTTGTGGCTAAGATTATCGATGTGAGTATAGCTTTATAATAATTTGCACGATATGGTAAAGTATTGCCTATAATACTAACTCTAATTACCACAATGCATGGTCAAGCTATAATACCGTTATCTGACAAAATCACATTTTGAGTTACGCGCAAAAAAGAGCGTAGAATTTCCTAAAAATCAAAGGAACTGAACGGTGAAATCACTGAATTAATAGTTTCCGAGATTAATAAATCATTTCATTTATTTATCTAGGAACTTTCACTTAACGCCATCTAGTCCCAAGCTGAGCAGAGCTTGTGCTATGAGTATTAGACAACTGATAGACTTACTTATATATTTCTAAATGCATAAATATTATATTATATATATATAAATTACTTCCAGACAGAGAACAAATGATTGTGCTCATCACACAAATATTTGTCTTGGGTGGGAATCGAACACGGCCTCTGGCGTAGCAGTCAGGGCCACTTGCAGTTAAACAATAACAGTAAAAAAATAAACTAAAAATTGAGTTCAGCGTCATCTAGCAAAACCGTGACACGTACTTTTCACCTTCATACAATCCACTTCATAAACCATCGTATTACAGTAAAATTTTATCAAAACATCCAATTTCCAGGATATCTGCCGCTGCTGCGTGTTCTACTCCGACAAGATGGCGAGTCGCGTGGACAACGTGGGTCACGTGTCCAACGTGTTCGAGGAGCGCTTCGAGGTGACGACGGAGTGGTGCGTGGCCATCAACAACATCGACTACGTGCGCCAGAGCCTCACGCCCTTCGTGGCCGAGCTCGGCATGGACGACATCATACAGAAGATGTGCGAGGCGCGCTCGCCTATGGAGGCGCAGAGGTAAGGTTATATTCATTTAATAACTCAGCTTATAATTATTGGGCACATTTTTCTCCATAGAGATCTACGCTTTGGAACGTGCAATTTAACTTCACTTTTTTACTGACCGACATTTTGAATATTCAAAAGTGCCTGTAAATGGTCTATTTGATTGAAATAAACGTTTCTGATTTCTGAGCTGCGGGATTATCTGGACCCCTAAACGCAAAGGACTTTAGTCAGTAAATATCAGACAATTCCTTTTGCTGCACCCAGAGCAGAATAATTTATTTGACGATTTCCCTCCCGAACTAACAAGAAAACAATAAGCTTTTGCTCTAATTTGTTCCGTATGGTGTCCGGACGTAAAGAATAACACCATGCCATCTCTTCCCGAGGGTGTCGTAAGAGGCGACTGAGGGACATACCAGAGCAGCATCCTCTGTGTATTACAACAAATACACCGCGATTGCCAACCCATCTGGCAAGCGTGGCGATTATGGCAACCCCCACCCAAATGAAAATCAAAACCAGCGACACTTGGGGGAGGCCTATGTCCAACAGTAGACGTCTTTCGGAAATGATGATGATGCCGTTAGCAACATATCGCTCTGTCATACAATCACTTAAAGTTACTTACACCCGTTATTTACACCAAGATTTGTTCTTAATTTTTAGATGTAAGGAAACGCTACAAAACGTCATCGCCAATGCAATAGACACTGTAAGAAATAAAATTGTGGATCTCCTAGAAGTTATGGTTAAAAAGGTGAGTTTGAATTCTCTATATAAAGCTTGTACAAAAACTAAGTCACCTTTACATAGGGCTGTGGAAATGTTCGAAAGAATTACCGTGGCCCTAGAACGCACTGAAGAAACACAGGTGGGTTTTAGTTAGTGAAAGTCTGACACGCTCCTGTCGCTCTATTTAGAGTGGAAGGAGTTATAAAATAAACCTTTATATGCAGCATTTATTCAATTTTATTGTGGAAACGGAAATCTATAAATAACTGTCACCGTTTCAGATGATGCCATCCATCACCCGTTTCTTGATCGAAGGAGCGGAACTCCTTCACCAGGACTGTTCAAGCATGGATCGCGTTATGCGATACTTAGAAGCCAACTTAGACACTCTGTACCAACACTTGAACAACGAAAATTTCTCTAGAACACTCGAAATTGTATGGGAACAACTTGGCGAAGTGTTATATGAACTTATACAGGCGAATTTGGAGGTCAGTACATGATTTAGTACTAGTTATTATATTTTATTGTAACTTAGCTGCTAACATCTGTATAATAGCATTGTTTTAATACTCTTAACTTTTTAATCCATTGTAGTTTTGTACAGTCTTTGTGACTAGATATGAGTTATTTATTTATGTGTGCACAATTGCCATTCAAAACCAGTTTGGCACGATTTCAATCAAATGTATCGATTTGCGGTTCAGCGTCTATGTACAGTCAACAAAGGAGATATGTAACCAGGGTCGTTAGATATAATTGAAGTTTTTATGGAAACCGATGGATATGAATGAAATATAATTATATTTATGGTACACTAGCTGACCTGGCAAACATTGTTCTGATAAATGAATTATCAAAGAAAAATGTGAGGTTTGGGGGTAGGAGGGTAAAAAAGAGGGAAGAGCGTAAAAATGACCTACAACTTATTCTCAGACCTACCAATTATACACAAAAATATTTACAAAATCCGGTCGAGCTGTTTCGGACGAGTTCGATAACAAATACTTTGACATAAGATTTTTATATATTAGATAAATCGGGTTTCCTTGAAACTGTAATAATCTGACGACCCTGGTTACTTATTTCATTTGTTGACGGTACAAAGACGCTGTACTGATGATGAATTTCCATCCACCTAACCATCTAAATTGCGTAGGTAAGATGGACAATTTTCTATGTTAACCGGCACATATCTAGTTCCAAAGTTCCTGAAAACCATATCTACTTATTTAATGTACTGTTTTACTTCTTACTAATTTCAATTAACAGTTTAAACTAATCCCTGACATTTTGTAATAACTTACTTACATACACAAACACTCTTTAATTATTCATACATAAGGTTTATTTTCACAGGATTTACATAAATCAAAATAACTCTCTCACAATACTAATACTAACTCATTATTAATTTTCGTTTGTAGAAAGAGAAAATCTCCACCCGTATTCGCTTGTTTAGGCGTAGATATTTTGGAAAAAACAAAGTGTCCCCCAACTATATTATGTTCAGGGTAAATAATATTGCATTTGTAACGCACGCTATTGCAATTTTTATTTAGAAGTGTGCACTACACAACAATTTTGTTTGATTTAGTAAACTTTAGAACTCACTGAAGTACCTATATATATAAAAAGAAATCAAATCTTTTTAAGGTAGTAAAATGTGGTTCTCAAGGAGCCAAATAATGCTTGATTTTATTTTTAAATTTGTAGTTTCATAATTTAGACTTTAATCAGTAACAAATGACGATTCGTTATTGTTTCTGGTTAATTAATTTTATTTGCGCTGACGTTTCAATGTCAAATGTCTTAATAAATTACTGTGAAGCTAATATAGAGTAGTAGAGCACTAATTAAGTAAAAAAAAAACATTTTTTATTAAAGTTGTTTTTTTTTTAAATAATTGTTGGCATTTTATTCAGGTGGTTGTTTCATTAAGCCCAGGGGTCTTACTATGACGTTAAAATGTCAAGCGTGAGAGTGAGAAAGAAATATGGAGTTACACACAATATATAGCTCCATCCCTTTCGTTAAAAGAGCCTCCGGTAGTTTTCTGACTCAAACGGCATTGGGTCGGTTTTCGTCTCACTTCCGTTCGTGTCCGAATCTAACCGAAACATTCACCTGATTATGTTCGCGAACAATTATTTCTATAATTGTGTCAAAAGTTAAAAAGAGATTTGTTGTTTTCAATAGCACCGAAGGGCAAAGATAACTCGCTATATCGACCCGCGCCGCTTGAGCAAGTCGGCGGCCGCCAGCCTCGACGCGGTAAACCTTAGTCCTAGCTAGCACCTTGTATATGTTCCTGTCTTATGTTATTATGTCGCTCTTATCCCGCCGAGTTTACACATTGTTTTATATACATACATTACGGACTGCTAACTATAAATCAATACATGGCACGTGCATACTGCGTAATTATAGAGTATCGAGTCGCCTCAGCGACCAATGAGAGACGGCATTGTCAAAACTTTCCACACTATGTCAGTGAGTTTGATGTTCGAAAATTGACGACATGGGATAGATTCCTGAAATTCCAATTCTGTTTAGTTCGTCAATAAGATAAGATAATGACGTAACAAGTCCCGTTCATGTTAGGTTAATGTTTTATTAATTTAATAAAGCTAAAAATACATGTCCGATATATTTTCATAGTCTAACTGACGAACGGACGGATTTTTGATGTGAAAACTTTTTAGGCGCGCAAAATAAAGTACTCAACATTGCGCGGGCGCAGATATTATGGCGTCTCTCGTTGTTGGGGCGCGCCGATTCCGAGCTCTATATACCGTAATGTATGTAAAATGTGAAACGATTTTTGGACTTGGCTTCAATGTTCCGTGTATGGTGACTAGAATGTTACACTAGTATATGAATAAGTCATTGACGATATATATATGTTATAAGTTCTAAGTTTTGTAATCGTGTATAAACTTGTTTGTTCGCTTCAAATAGCTTTTATTGCAAAGAATGTGAAAATGTTATCAGTCAGTATTGTTATCCTTCGTCTTGCGTCTTTCCGAATTGTAGCATGTGCGATATTGTCCAGTTATGTAGTCGTACCTATTCGTGAACTTTTGAATAAGGCTATTTATTGAAGATGCAATCAAATATTCCAGCTTTAAAATACAGCCAATATATCTTTGATAAAATGAGGTTGTGTTCATAGGTTTTATTATTGCATGATCAGCATGTTTACCTTTCATGCGAACATTTCTAAAGCCCCATCCTCAATATGATATGCATGAATGGTGATGGTTTGAACATGGCTGCTTTGAATCGTTTAATACCTACTAAGCATCTTGGTGATGGAATATGTCTTTAATTTAAAGTGTATTCTTTACTTGTTCGATTTGGTAAACAAATATGAGTTTTATTATATTGAGAATAATTTTAATTAACATTTAACCGTTTATCTAACCTATTTACATTGCACAATGTAATCTTACAACATTTACTAGATGTTCATAGCTAATTCAAAATGTAAAATCGATGCGAATATTCAGTAATCTCCGCACGGCCGTTTGTTTACCAAATAAAACAATAAATATAATAAATACTGTACAGTAATTAGTGAACAATTAAGCTAATAAATACACCAAAACATTACAGAAACGCCGACCGCCATCGTTCTTCTCGAATCTCCACGAATGTGTCAAAATTATGATACGGTCGTTCAGACAAGACAATAAGGACACCTACTCATCAGACACATTAAAACGCGTAGAGTATTTGCTGAAGCTCCATGGTATGGAGACCAGGGAACTCATCCACCAGTTCCATCTAGAAAGATGGCAGGAACAACAGACGATACAGGAACCTAAGATGGGGATGTTGACTGTGAGAGCGCAGTTTATAGATGATAACTTGAAGATTGAGATTATGAATGCGAGGAATTTGACGCCTGCGGATTCGAATGGTAAAGCACAAGTATTTTATATCGATAAATGATCTATCCAACTCTGATATAGTTTTTCACTTCGAACCAGTACTTCCTGAGATTAGCTCGCTTAACCAAACAAACAAAATTCAGTTTTGTAATATGTAGGTATATATAAAAGACAAAGTCCGGACTCACTCACTGACGTCATCAACGATTAGCCCAAATCCTTGTAACTAGAACGCTAAAAATTTTAACAGGTTCCTGTAATGATGTGTACAAAGATAAGAAAGGATTTTCCAAAATTCACCCCCTAAGGGGATGAAACGGGGTTATGGCATTTGTATGGAGAAACCTATTTTTGCTTGGGCAAAGCTGCTGGCAGTAGTTGATATTAGTATAGATTTAAATCAATTCCTAATAGTAAGGCATTATTCCAGGTCTGTGTGATTCCTACGTTCGAGTGGCCTTACTACCAGAAGATACGTTCGTCAACGTGCAGAAGCCGAAAACTCAGACACATAACAAAAATCTGTTCCCGCTCTATGATGAAATGTTCCTAATGTACGTACCTTGTTCATTCATTTCTTTTTCATTATAATAACTCTTTGTCATAATTATTTGTATTTCCGGCTGGTGTCTGCAACTCCACGTCTAAAGCGCATATTTTGCGTACGGGTAAATGTGTTATTCGAACCACCCCAGTTCAAGGAAGGTCAGCAGCGCCTTGGTTACTGACCATTTGGCATTCTTCCATGCAGGCTCTGCAGAGTGGACTGTTTGTAGTCCTATGTCAGAGTCTTGTCTTAGCTATGCACCAGCTTCGCTCCGTGCCGTTCGTTTTAGGAGTTCAACAGTTCGATTTGTGTCGTCATAAACGAATTAGTGACACAAAACTAGTCTCAGTATTCCGGTCCCGAACAAAACAACCGAACTACTGAGAGTAAAGGTGAAAACATGGGAAAATACTAAAAAAAACATCATCAAAATACTCTATGGGTCCATTTCAAGTAAGTATAAATACCAGAAATGACAAAAATCCTTAAAAAAAATTGCCATATCTTACCGAAAAGACAGTCAAATTTTTAGATCGGTCAAACTTTTTGTTTTGGGTATAGTAAAAGTAAGTAAAAAGAAGCTTGTTTGTTTTCCTATATCTTCACGTCATTCTTAGATTATGTTTACTGATTTTGTGTTGCATGAAGATTAAATGATAAATAAATGGTCATCAAAAGCTGACCGCAGTCAGTAGCAGTGACATTGACGTAAAAAATACCGATACAGCTAACATTGGATTAAGTTCACGGATCGAAATAGAGTATAGATGCCGTAGGCCAAATAATGCACATTATTTGGCAGCGTGCCGTGTTGTTTATTTTAACAGAACTGTATCTTTTAATATTTCTTTAAATACATTTTCAAATATGTTGTTATTTTTGTCTATTCTATTTCTTGCAGTGTCAGGGTAATTGTCCTCTAAGTTAAAATTAGGTATGAGTTACATTTTTTTTAAATGAATACAGTCAAGGTTAATGACGTAAAATTAAGACCATTGCGTTAATAAACCCAAATCATACATCATCACACTCTTAGGCCCGGAAATACTATCTGTAAGCTACGGAAATAAATATTACGTGCGGGAATCGTAACCACAGCGCGGCAACGCGTCGCTCAAACACAACAGTTGATTCATCAAGGAAACTTCGACTCCACTCCAATCGACTTTGTTACCATGACAACGGAAAAATACTCATTAATGTCAATAAGTAATAATAATAATTGTTTATTTCTCACTACAAAAATGTTTACAATATAAAGAAGCTTAATTTAAAAGTACTCGATACAAAGCAAAATTTTTATATTGTACTGCAGTATATGGTCGCTGTGTTATGCCTCAAACAGTTTTGACCCTATCCTCTGAACTAGGTGCTAACCTGTATCTCAGGGGATAGTGTTCAGCCATCAGTTTGCATGATATTTACCGAGTGCCACTACTATATAGATGAGTCGGTATTGCGAATTAGAGTGGTGTGTAATTGCAAAGATGTGGGAGAAAGAATGTAGGAATGTATGTATATGTATGTGTGTGGAGAGTGTTGAGTGAGTATGATATTGGGGTTATGTAATAAAGGTAATGAGATTTTCTGTTTCTAAATATTCTAATTGTAATAACCAGCTCTTAACCGTATGTTTTGCATCATGTGTACTCAGTAAGTAACGAGCTATAGTTGTTAATTTGAAGGAAATGATTTTAAATGCCTAATAATATATGAAAATATGTTTTTTTTTTATACTAATATTAATAGTATTTGGTAAACCAAAAATTAAATACATACATTTGGTGCGATGCAGTTTCGAATGAAATAGGCCCGAGTGTGCAGCCAATGACAGATCGAGAGATGTTACTTATTGTTCTTTAGTCCTTCTACAATTACAAAAAGCAGCTATTTTCCTGCGCCGAAATTAAAAAAAATATGATATTGGCAAAATACCATTTGTGCTACTTTATTGTGTGAACATTAAGACAATTGAATATAAACCACGACTTGAGTTCATTTAAAATTGTGTGTTCTATTTTCAAATAATTGAAAAAAAATCCCTTACAGAGTAGTTACGAACAGCTATACTTTACATATTAAAATCCGTTTAATTAAATAATGTGTCTCTCTTTACTTTCCAGTCCTCTAACACCCGAACAGCGCGGCCTCACCGACGGGTTGATCCACCTCGTGATAAAGGACAAGGACATGTTCAGCGTCAGCAACACGTTCGTGGGCGAGGCCTACCTGCACTTCAGCGAGGTGCCCGACACGCCCGCGCCCATCTCCAGTCTGCCGCAGCAGCTGTTACCGCTCTCCAGGCCCACTAGTATAGGTCAGTAGTTGCATTCAATCAAGTGCATTCATCATAATATTGTAACCTAATGATGTACACTAGGCATAAGTCTTCCTCAAATGTTACCAAATCGCGACCGGTTTTGCAGCAACATTAAACACTAGGCCTCTGCCAATATGGGAAAAACAAAAAAGCAAATCAGCCAAGTAATACTGTCGAAATCTGGCAAAGGGCCGTAGGCACCTGTGTGAAGTATATTTATCTAACCAGCCCACAAATTAATAAGAGGTATTTTTCATGCGATCTCCTTCATATCGGCATTCTTTTGCCCTTATTCCAATTTATATAGGTGTTTGTGATCGACGCTGCATTGTTTCCTTACAGACATTTTAGCCTGCATTTTAGTAAATTAATAATAATAATCATATATTTGCTTAGAAAGTAAGTAAGTACCTACATAAATTGAAATGAGTTATCATTCTTCGTTCTACCGTTATTCTCAAAGAATTGTGACCAATTCTAACCAAGGCACATATTTGATGGGACTTTGTCACCAGTTTACATCAAATTTATGACCACAACTTGGCCGATTCTGCGTTTGCGATGTAGGATTCATCACGTTATACGTTAGTTGAACAGTGGCGACACCTATGATTGTTCGTTCGCATAGTTAACTGCGAACGAACAATCGTAGTACTTATGGGTCTGTATAGGTGTCGCTTTATAAATATAGATGGGTGATCATCAACTCCCTAACCATTTCCCAAGTAACTTTCTTTTTAAGGTCGGAAATCATCCAGTGACATCTTCCGCCCTTTCGTGTCAGACTTTTACTGACTAAAACCCACTACTAGTTCCTTCGTTGCCTGACATCTCCTTGAGGCGCGCGTGGAATTCCAAGCGCCGTCGACAACTTGGGCTCGGTCCGGACGGTCGGTCGGTCGGAAAGTAGCTTGGAGTCGGCTTCCAGTCTAACCGTATGCGGCTGAATACCCATGTCTTACATGGAGCAACAGCCTATCAGACCTCTACAACCCAGTTACTGGGCAAAACGATACTCCTTGAATAGATTGATGTCAGATTTTCGGTCGTCTGACTACCTATAACGACCGGGACCAACGGCTGTACGTGCTTTTCGAGGCAAGGGGTGTCAGTAATGTCCTAGATAATCTTAGAAGAGTACATAATGAAATTAAAAATTCACATCGGTACTTACCCAGTTATGAACTCACAACCTCATGCATGACAGGCTAATAGATGGGTGCAGAGGACTAAGTCCGATGATTATCACGACTGATCAAAACATCCCTTTTTTGAGGTGGTAAATCATAACAAAACTTCTCCGGAGGAGGAGGTGGGAGTGTCAGACTTTTACTGACTAAAACCCATCTGAGTTCTTTCAGTTGCCCTTTGAGTTCAAGGTTCCCGGTAACTCTTTCGAACATTTCTGCCAGCCGAGCAAGACAAACCCATAAGCCTGGAGGCTGCAAACTTGACGGTAAACTGGATCGTGTGTGGCTGGCATAAGGTTACAAAATACAAAAAAATAAAATAAAGAATGTTATCGTTTGTTACAGACGGCGAGGCTATCAAAGCGCTAGAAACCCGGCAAGGCGACAGACAAGCTAGAGACTTCATCAAGAAACAGAGAGCTAAGTTCCCTAGCACCAAACAGTTTTTCTCACTCGGTTGAGAATAGTACTTCCTAATACTTAGAATTAAATAAAGGATACAAATATCTGAGTTGTACATAGCACGGATCTTCGGATGGTTTGTAATGTAATTTTGTAGTTAGAATAAGCGTTGAATCTATGCTGATATTATAAATGCAAAAGCTACTCTGTCTGTCGGTATGTTGACATCTTCACGTTTAAACAGCTTACGGACTTGGTTAGAACTTGCCACATAGGTAAATCATGTCCTAAAATAGGATATAGGATACTTTATTTTCCGATAGTATAGCATAGTTGGAATCATCATTTCAGCCGATTGACGTCCACTGCTGGACATAGGCCTCCCTAAATGTCGCCACAATGAACGGTCCCGTGCGTCTCGCATCCATCGGATTCCCGCAACCTTCATTAGGTCATCGGTACACCTTGTAGGGGGCCTTCCAACACTGCGTCTTCCGGTACGCGGTCGCCACTCCAGAACCTTTCGGCCGCAACGGCCATAGTTGGAATAGTTTCTAAATATCACGCGGGCGATATCATTGGTATAGCCTAGTAACGAATACGAAATAAAACCATTACATTACTTACGAAGTTTATTGAGATCTTGATTCAACTAACATTATTATGCATATCGTATGCACATTGCAAAACGTATGAAATCATCGATATTTATGCATAACCCTAGTCTGGATATGTCAGTAGTTAAGACACCGCCAGTAAAGCATATGAATTATTCTTGTTATGTACAACACAGGTATATTCCTAGACTGTATATAAATTGCTTGCTTTTATAACGCACAATAGAAGTTCTAGGCTGTGGTATGAAGCTCTCATAATAGAATCCGAATTCTGAAAGACTGATCAATGCAAATATGAAAAATGTGAAATGTGTCGATCTAACGTTAACTGTGATTGGCTACCCGATGTAGCGACAGTCAATCATATTACTGGATAAAATTGAGATTTTATAACAAATTCAACAGTCTTTCAGAAAGAGGGATAAGAGCAACTTAAGTAATATATTTAAAATTTAAATTAATCTGAAAATATTTCTGGTTTTATTCCTAAAACTATGGAAAGAATTGTACTGTGTTGTTCCACAGATGTGTATTTTGAATGTTAGTAAAATATTATATTAAAATAATTATATATTTTATTAATATTTATATATTTTGCGGTGAATCTGTAACAATCGTATAAGTGTGTATAGTTAAAACCTGCCATTATTTTATTTTAGTACGTACTGTATATCTATTTACGTACGGTTGTATTATACACTTTATATACATGAATATTTTATCGTAAGAGAAACTAAAATGTTGGTTGCTCCATTTGATAGTTGTAGAAATATGATTTCGTGTATGGGAGATATTAAAGATTGTCCAATATATGTTGACCTCCATAATTATATATGTTTTTGTTTCCACTGATGACCAGCAAACGTAAATTATACGTCCATATATAGTGGACAATCTAAAGTACGTACTCCATGTATATAGAAATGATTTTTATAACACATATGTATTTTATTTATTTGTGTATGTTGTAAAAACTAAGTGTTGTTATTCCAAGCAATAAAAATGCATTAGATACAGTTTAAACCACGTTTGGATTTTGAAGTCACGTGTGTTGACTGTTTTGTAATGTAGGTAAAAGCAATAAATGGATTATAATTGTATAAATCAGGTGCTACGTATTAAAATAGCGTAAACGAAAATTGTGAGCCTAGTCTACAAACAAAAAAATGTTAACATCAAAATTAAATATTATCTAGCTATGAAATTGTGTGGTACACAGAATCGTGACACTGTAATAGCGCGTGTGTCAGTGTGTGTAGCCCTTAATGTTCGTGAGTCACGGAATTTGAATCTCGAGGGTCCGCGGCACCACGTAGGGACAATAAATTATCATTATCATACATTTTCCTAGTGGTAGGCCTTCTTCTACCATTACATAGATCTCATCTCATCAACATCATAAAGGTATCTTAGTTTGTATACGTCAAAAAGTAATTTATTGTTTCTACAGATCGTATATAATTATTTCGAATGCATAATTTAATTATAACTTAGGTCATTTGTATGAATAATGATAAAGTTTGGCAATTAATTACGTAAGATTCTAATTAGTTGTCCATTTAACTAATCAGAATCTCTTAATTAACTCGTTCTACTTTGTGCACAATGACCGACGTTTACATACATTTGAAAACTAATAATTATTATACTTAGATGAATAGTGTAATATACAGATACGAATACCATATTGGTTATTGTGCATTAAGTAAATAAGAGTGATTTTCTTTTGTTTTTAAAGTAGTGATTCAAGTACAGTCAGGGGTCAAAAGAGCAGTTGCACTTTACCAATGCTAAAGTGCCTAAAATTTCTGTATAGTAGACGTTCCGAAATCCGATGAACCAAAAGTCGTTTATTCAATACCTTAGATACTACGTTACAAATTAAATCATTCATATACAATTGACCCTCTTCTGCAAAGAAATGTTAGTCACTTAGCATTAGTAGAGTGCAACTGCACTTTTGACCCCTGACTGTACATCTAAAGTGTGTATAGGTACTTTTTATATTGTTGAATAATATTGTATACAAGTAAATAGATGTGTAGAAATTTTGTAGATGTTGTACTCTGTGATACTGAGAAGTGCCTTATTTTTTAAATGAGTATATATTCATCATAAATTGTACCTATATTTTATCAGAGCATGTAATGCTGCAACCCATTTCGTTTTAACTGAACGTTTTGAGATATTTGTTTATTTTTATTACTGCTGAGGTATATTTGAGGCTTAAGATAAATAATAAACGATTCCTGTATGTCTGTTTATATTTATTTGCAAATAAAATTATTGATTAAAAATTACTTGACTACAACTTTTTATTTAACCCCACACTCGACATACAAAATTAATTTAGTAGTCCTAAAGATGTTCAAATATGATTTTATAAACGGTTTTTTTACGTCCATAGTATGGAGTTGCGAAGGTTTGTATCTACCTTGAAATATCAACTAAAAAGTGTTGTGTAAACGTGAGCGAGGCACTAAACTCATAAGTATGATAAAGCAAACCAGGAATGTATGGCTAATGCGAGTTGTTTATGGCAAATTAATTACACAAGACGCCAGTACACGCTGCTCTCAAAGGTACGGAGTTATTGCTTCATGCATATAAAGTAATAACTGCTACAATCTCTGTGTACTATTTCACTGGAGTCCATCGGAACATACGGTACGGGAATTATAAATTAAATATATTACCTGTAGGGGTAGAGAACGACCAAAATGATGATGAATGGATTGTGTGATTTTTATGTAAGTATTATAAAAAAAGTTTGCCCTCCACGTAAGTCTGTTCACGATAAACTCAAAAACTACTGAACGATTTTTCTGCGGTTTTGACCAATAGACAGAGTGATTTATGAGGAAGGTGTAGATACATGTAATTCACGCATATAACAGTGGAGAAAAGCGGTGAATTTCAAAGATTTGTAACACCCGTGCGAAGCTATGGCGCGTTGCTAATACCTACATGATATAACTAAAATGGATTGAGTGACTATTGAGATGTATGGAAAAATTTAATTAAGATTATCTGTATGCGGAATTTGACATGCCTATTACTCGTTTGGCTGTAGGGTTTATCCATGATATTGGTGTAAATAACCTGATGTGACCCTAACGATACAGATAAAATTGCCTCAAAATTATTAAGTAGCAATTTTACGCTTGTCAATCTACCAGATAAATGCCTTATACATATAGTTGAACATACCTACTTATATGGTACGCCAGTCCATTACTACAAGACCATCAGAATACTTTACCTTCGTCATTTAAATCTGTAAATGTGTCATTCAAAATTAAAATCAAATTAATTAAAATGTCACATAACAAAGGGCCAATCGGTCGTGACGGGCGGAGGTGGAAACGCGGCCTCAAATGAAACATCTCGGCGGACGGCGGCGGCGCCTTTCATGTTCCTCCCCTCGCTTTGATCGCGCCGCGCCGACAATCCGCTCGACTACTTATCGGTTCAGATTTATTGTGATTCGGAGGCTGTGGGCTGCGGGGAGTCGCGCGCCGCTACTCGCTCGCTACCGTCTACTCGCCCATTCGTACTTTGCTTACAATGCTTATTCATGTGGGTAATATCATAAACAAAAGTGTTGCTAGTGTTTATATTTCGCTCGCAACATCCCATAAAACAGCTGATGTCGATAATTTTCAATTACTTCCGCGTCCATAAGTCTTCAATTTTATTAGAGCTCATGAAAAGGGTAATTTCAAATTCAATTAAACTGCTTCTGTAGCTTTGAAGCTATTTCTTCAAATACCACGTGGATGTTTAACAACAGCTCTGCAAAGTTAATAATTTCAAAAGTTAAACTAAATTTAGGTACAGTCCCTAAATGCTCATATAGGTCCAAAAATAACCTGTCAATAAACTACCCAATCATATTGCTATCATCAATTCGTCGAAGCTTTACTTAGTTCATCTATAGGATAGGCTAATTACAGCAACAAAGATAATGTTGCTATCGCCATCACTGTGACGGTTTATGCGGGAGATACCAATTCAATAATGACGCGGAACTTAATGTAAGTGAACATCTGCGTCCTTTGAGTTTCGCGAAGCGTCTTTCCGCTTTACGTAGGTTGTATTTTTTTACGACCAAGTTCTTACACTAATGACTTGCAAAATCAAAGCCTAGTCTCCAAGTTTTGGAACAGGGTAGCTATTTACCTTTTCTTTACAAGGAAGCATTCGCAACAAGTTGCCGTCAATATTATAAAGCATAGATATAAGAAATTATAAAGAAACTAGGTAGTCTGCGGTCCGTTGACCGTTAGGTCAGGTTTCTACGATTGCTAAGATTTTCCATTATAGGAACTGTGAAATATTAGTCTTATCTTGAGTTCTGGTCGAGTCCTAATTATATAAGAGAATTTTAAAAATAAATCAACAAGGAATTGCAGCCCCAAGCGAACGCCGGCGTTCGCTCTCTCATTGTCTTTCTATTGTGTCTCTAATTACGGTATTCGAAAGGAGTTTGTGTTTAGACGACATTTCTAATTTTAACGGCTAGCTCACATAGCACGGTGTCGCATTAGGCGTTAATAGGATTATATCCGGTTTACGACACCTCATTCAGTATGCCTTGTACCTATTGTAAATTATCAATATAATGGGCGTACATAAATATTGTTTTCTACAGTTAACCTATCAGAATCTATATTGTGACGAATATCATAAAAACTGTTGCGATCCTAAACCGGTCTAAACCTGGTTTTGTAAAATAGGATGAAGTCTTTCACAAAAGCAGTTAAAAATTATATTACAGCAATATATCTGTCACGATTGTAATTCCAGGAAGAGATTCCCGGACGCGTAGACTTAGATGTAACCGTTGACCCCTGACACAGTTCACCTACGATTATAGCTTGGTAATTTATTTTGTGGTCACTCGACGATTATCCTCACGTGATGGGCGGCAAGCGGCAAGTCTTTTACTGAGCACAGCTTCAATCCGACCCGGAGATCACACGCAAGACTTCATAGCGATAAAAGAAATACGTCGCCTCATACCTATTGCTCAACGCGAAGGTTCACTTCCGTCGGGAAGTGTACTTCGACGTCACCGAGAATGAGTATCTACCACATTTTTTTGCCTTCATCAGTGCAAACCCCGGTAGCGATCGGTGACTAACTACTGTAAAAAGTCCTCCATTATTATTACGTTCGCGAGGTGACTAGCGGAATTATTACTCCTTGATGCTACTTGCACCGATTGTACTATGATAGGCAGGCAACCTACGTATAACTAGTCTAGTTCGTCTAT
This sequence comes from Mythimna pallens, assembly GCA_961205895.1. Taxonomy (NCBI): domain Eukaryota; kingdom Metazoa; phylum Arthropoda; class Insecta; order Lepidoptera; family Noctuidae; genus Mythimna; species Mythimna pallens. The sequence goes on along the minus strand of OY540834.1, from coordinate 13,314,265 downwards.
TTATCCAAAGTCTTAGTTAGATGTACTAAACTTAGTTATTTATAACTTGGATCGCGAACTTCTAAGAGTTTATATCTGGAACATAAAACGAGCCAAATGTGACTGATGTTGTTGTATTATAAAATTAATGTGGCGCAATTTACCGCCTGCAAGAGCCCGACATTTTGCCAAAACATACTTGAAATATGTTTTCACGATAGAGAAACAATAACAAATTACTGTAACAACCTAAAATACAGACTAAAATATTTAGGTAGTTTAAAATAAACACTCCTTTTGCTTAGAGAAATAACATGCTAAATATATTTGGCGTTAAGTCATAGATCAGAGTTGTTTTAAACTGATGGCGAATTTAAGAGAAAAGGTACCTAGGTACATATAATAGCACAAAATAAGCACCTAATAGTATGGTAGTAGTGATGTAACGAATATTTGCATGCGCGAATATTTGTTACATCACTATTTATTACTACCTTACTACCTTATCATCATTCACATTTTTTTACCTTTGCATTCGTATGAAATTCGCAAGAAACGAGCGAATGTTTGGCGAATGTTTCTGGACAAACAAAAAGGAAATAATATATTGATTGAATGGAAATAGAATGACAATACAACTGATATGATTTTACAATTTTATATTTACTTTAATATTCTTCAATCACACAACTTGCAGTGTCACAAATTGTGAAACAACATGTTAACATCAAATGTTCAATCAGTCTGTAACAGCTCTGTTATGTTCGATTTATGTAGACTTGGCTGACACGAAATATTAAACCTGTAAGACATTTTGCGCGCACTTTGTTTGAAAGTCAAAATTCGTAATCGCATTTGCTAAAATTGAATTTGAATATTAAAAAGCTAATATTCGTTACATCACTAACATGTAGGTACATTATTTGCTTGGTTTGCTATGCAATGTGACTTACCCAGCAGTGGGATCCAGATAAATTTGCAATAGCGATCGTACATTAATTGACTTTCCTAAGTTCAAAAAACAGATATAAAGACATGAAGCTGTTTTATCGTGATTCTTTACATTTTCTATTTTTTTAATTGATATAAACCTGTGCTTGACTGCGATCCCACGATACCTACTTAGCTATGAAAAACAGTTCTTTGTTTGTTTTTCAGGTACCTATTCAAAGATAATAAGAAAAGATCAACGTACTTTATTGCAAATTTATTTGGCGCCTATCATAGCTCCAAGACCCACTGTCTTAGCCAGTACTCCATCACATCATGCCTTCTAAAAATTCAAAATCATCTAAAATAAATTTTACTTTTATTGACTCTATAAGTCTGTGTTTTTCCCCGATTGGAAAACATTTTTCTAAATAGATATTTCAAGCGCGAACCTATCAAGAATAAAAAAAGAAAAACAAAGATACGTAGATGCTTCGTCACTGGTTAATATTTTTTCGGCTATTGGGTATATGTGCTGATTCGAACAATGAACACGCCATTGTTTTGCTATAATTCTGATTATTTTGCCTGAAATCCTCAGTAACCTTACCTTACCTTTCTGTTATTTTATTTATTTATTTATTTTTATTTATTTAGGATCTCCAACAAACGTTACACAGGTAACACATTATAAATTACAAATAATACGAGGGGTCCTTTAGCGTGTGCTCCTTTTCTTTATGAAGACATATACACTTTCTGCAAATTAACTCTGTTCAAATTATAGACTATAAAGTACCTGACGCAGCTCAGACTTTTAATAACTTAAATAGTTATTCTTCTTAGTTTTCAGTTCAGAGATAAATAAACTCACCATCAACGTGTAGTTAGTGGAATACAAAGCAGTTAGCTCGTGTCCTCTCACGAAACAAAGTTTTATCATCATCCGCAACTTCGGAACGGCGAGATTGAGTAGCAAAGTACACATCTTTGTGGTTAATATATTCTTACTTATCTTGGTTCTTGTTGAAGTTAGGCAAGTGATCCCTATTTAGGAGTGTCTTTCCACCTACTTATTCGTCGTGATAACTGTAAGTTAATTAAGCTGAATGTGAATATCTTCAACTTATCCATTATTATAATGCCGTCTGATTCAGTTTTGTCTAACCTAATTGGTGTAGCGTACTTAATAATAACATCGTCTCTTTCTACGATACGTTTTTCTGTTTATTCGTTTTCTTCACGGAAACTTCCATAGATAGGTAGATACAAATTCAATAAAACGTTTCGTAAACTGTATCGTGTTCTTATGAGAAATAAAGGTTCTGTTTTTAAATATGATTAATCGGTAATTACAAGCTCATATTGGTAATAACTACAGACACTAAACAATTCGATATGAATATAGAAACTGAAGTAAATATATACCTTTTTAGGTGGAAAATCATCAAATAATTTCTCCGGCTCCGTGTGGAGCAAAAGTGAGTGTCAGACTTTTATCTACTGACTAAGGGCGGAATTCACCAATAAAACTAATCGCGTTCAAACGTTTGGCTCGCATAATCGCGTTTAGCCGCTGTCACTAGTGTCACTTGTCTGGTTTTTTTCTTTTGTTGTATTTTCACTAAAACGAGATTAGTTTTATTGGTGGATTCCGCCCTAATACCCACCTGTGTTCCTTCAGTTGCCCTTAGCGTTCCAGGGCTGCGGTAATTCTTTCGGAAAATCCTTTAGCCCAACTTAATGTCCCTAGCTCCCACAAAAATAAACTGGGCCGTCACTTTACAAACTATCTTCATTATCATGGATAGTTTGCATTTGTTGCATGACCAGCTGCAGTTTGTTTATTCAAAGTAGTTTCGAAGTGGCTCAGAAAAACACTAGAATAATATTTTAATTTATCTTTATGCTTTTCCTTTATGACGAAGCTCTAATAGTTGTGTCCTTGTACTGGAGAGCTGTTGACCGGCGTTCAACAACTTCATATTATTGGCATCGTTAGCAGATTTGCATTTCCCGTTCTTATTCTACTTACCTTCCAACCTAGGTACGCATGAAAGACTTGTAACGTAATATTGCAAATTACAACCTTAAGAGTTGCTATTATTATTACTCAGAGGTCTTTCATTTTCCTTCCTTATTGTGTTGATTAATTGATTTGGCCAATTTTCTTTGTTATTATCTTTTGGTTTCCTTCGTGAAAATGTGAGGCTTGGCACGCAACTTAACCTACATTAACTTCATAACCTTGCTGTAATTGCGGCGCACTTAGTTAAGTTTTTTTTTGTGGTTCTTTTCTTAGGTTAGCCTATGAGGTTGTCGTCTTCTTAACCTTAATAAAAGGCCTCTAGCCAAGGCTTATCAAAAGGAATATTTTTTTAGTAATGTAGCTGATACTTGCCTGTGAGCAGACGATGATAAACAAAAATGAATAAATGCCTTTGTTTTTTTTTTAAAATTCCCATAATTATGCTGTTGCTGGTGACAGAATATAAGAAGATGCAGCACTAAATAAAACATGGATTTTAGGGTACTTAGATATAAAGAGGTGGGAGAAGCAAGAGAAGCTTTATGTACTGTACGACATTATATTTTTAAAACATCTTTTATTGCATAATGCTTATAATAATTAAATAATAAGCTATTTAAAGAGAACGCGGAACGAAAAAATATTATGTTCTTTGTTATGGAAAATGGGCTGTATAATGGTCTTTTATATTAAAAGCTCTTTTAAAGAGGCCGTCCCACTAAGTCTTTAATGGGATTGAATAATAAGCTATAAAGATTTTGAATGGTCTTACTAAATGGTTTATTCTTTCCGGCCTGTTTGTGTGCGGTAGCGACTAGCGCGTTATTCTTTAGATGCCCGATCTACTATCCCGGATAGCTAGATTGTTGTATTGGTAGTCGATAAAATAAGCTTAAATGGGATCGGCTCGTATATCAGAGTCGGCATCATAAAGGTGGGTACCAACTGTCAAATGGCTCATTGTGGCGGCTTGGCTTTATGATGGCATTTTTACAGGCAGGTACACGCTTTGAACGTCTGCCATGCCGCCCGCCAATTATATTCTACTTAACTCGGTGTCTACGTCCAGTTTTATACACTTCGGACAATTTGCTTTGAAATAACACCTGCGGCCCATACATATGTCAAATCATACGATAAAATCTTTATTGACTTCGAAACTCGGTTTTTAACGTTAAAAGAAATTATTTTACGGCTCCTTGTTAAAAAGCGATCGTAAAATTTTAAGGGATTTCTAAATCATTGTCACTCTACAAAAACTCTTTAATTTGTATTAAACGAAAGTTTGAGCTTGAAAATAATCGTTAATAAGGTGGTTTGGAATATAAGGTTAAATTATTAAATTACTAGAGTTGAGAAGTTATCTCATAGATTGTGCATGGTAATGTTTTTCAAACGAAATTCAAGATCAGAAGTTTCGCCCTGGGATAGACATAGAGCGGGTTAAAAAAATAATTAATTAGACGACTGGGGTTTTTTTTTTAGATGGGAAAATCATCTAATGACAAATCTCGCTCTTGGAGGGAGCGGGACATAGTGTCAGACTTTTACTGACTAAAAACCCACTCTTGTTTCTTCTTTGCCTTCATCCCGGGGCCCCGAGTTTCGCTTTTACACTACCCGTGGCCCCAGCAGGCTTCGACCCTGCTGGGCCCCTACGAGACGACTGGTGTTGGCATATTTATACTAAATGAATGTCTTCGGAGGTGAAAACATACAAAACAACCAAAATGCTAATTTTAGACTAATGGGCAGAATGAAAAGATTATTTTATATATTATAGTATTATGTAAAGGCCATTTTGCCGTACTAGATAATAATAATAAATGGATTTCGTGTTTCTATACCTACGTAGGTACTTTCTATGAGGGAAAAGTGAATATAGAAGCTCAATCGGATCTGAAAAGGTAACAAATTGAATCGCTTTTTCTACGTTCACCAAATAGGCAACATTAGCAATAAAAATATTTGTTCGATGACAATGAAGCGTAGCTTTAATGTGAATATTTGTTTAGTTTGATTGCCAAACTATGACCTTTGTTTTGTTTGTACTAGTTTTTATGAGGTAACTTTCGCGTTCTTCTTCGTCGTATCAATGATTCCAGAATAAATAAGTTTTGACCAGAATTCAGCCACGTCCACAGCGTTAGAATTTGCCTCGTTTAAGTCTTTAAGAATCAAGAAAGTTAACCAAGGACCAAGGTTACTGACATAGCTTGAAGAATCACCAAGTCGTACCAGAAGATGCAGTGTTGGAAGTCTTTCCACAAGGTGGACCCATGACCTGGTAAGGGTTTCGAAAATCCGATAGATGCAAGATGCACATGATCGGTCGTTGTGGCGACACTTGTGGTACATCTATGTCCAACATTAGATGACCTTCTGCTGAAACGATAATGATGATGATGAGGTCTTATAAAAGAGTGTAGATTTATTTATGGCCACAAACCTTCATGTTGTTCCGTGTTGTTGTTCTTGTTGTTGTTTGTTGTTGTTGTTGTCCTTGTTGTTGTTGTTGTTGTTGTAATATGTTGTTTTACTTCATGTAACACAAAGATGCAAAGGTGGGTTTAATGCTATAGGCATTTTCTATCAGATAACCAAGGGTGATAGCAGATGTTGTTGCCAAGGACTGCTGTTGTTGCAGAGGGCACGATGATAGTTGTACAAATCAGGCGTGTTATACGTGTGCGTCGGTCTAATGTAGTTCTAGCTTAAATCTCTGCAATTGTACTGTGGCTCATTGGAGTATCTCCATCTGACTAAGTTGTGAGGGGAATATACTTTCCACTTTCAGCGGTGCTTTGTTCAGTAACTTCGAGTTTTACAGTTCTCACTGAAATGTTCTGTTTTGATTTTTCATAACGACCCGCGTTATATTAGCATTTCATTTACAGTTTTTGTAATGCTGTAGACTCCTTGTTACATATCGATTATATATTAGTGGATTGCTAATCGCTCCGTTCCACTAATTTGTAATTATTATCATAAAAGGAGGAGGTCCTTTTATGATTATTAGGAAATGTGGAAGGAAAGACATCTAGAGCATTTAGCCCTATATGGTGCTCTGAATAAATAATCTAAGCGAACACCCCCTTTACTATCCATCTTTAACATAATTCATACAACACTTCTTTGATTTTTCTCTACTCGTATAGTCTGTGTGACTATCCGTGCTCTAAAGTATTACCTCTTGCTCAGCCAGGACTTAAAGTAATTCTAATTTATTTAAATCAATATTGATCGGCTGTTTCAACTTTACTTATCTTTGGTTCCGACTGTCTCGCAAAACTTTAAAATTTAATAAGGTGTAAAATTATGCCTAAAAAGAACATAATATAGCTAATCTGTGAAGGAGGAGGCGGTGTGCGCGGCAAAGGCCGGGGGCGGTCGTTTTGTTCGGAGTCGATGCCGTTGACAGGTGGAGGGTGCGCAGGGCCCGCAGGGAGGGGGGGCGGCGCCCGCGCAGCTCGCGTGGCCCTCTCGCCTGAGTCACGCGCGCCTCGTAATGCTTGCATAATAATAATGACGGATGCCGATCGCGCAGCGGCTCCTTTGATCTGCGGCGCGTTTGATCTCGCCGCCGGAGCCGGTCCCGCGCCCCTGCCGCACAAACGAGCCGCCCGCTCGCCTACTCGGTCGGGCGGCGAGCGCTGGCCCTTCGCCCTCGCTCTAAATAGAGGCTTTATTTTGTAAACAGCGGGAGCGCTACCGTGCGCCGCCGCTGTGCCGTGCCGCAGTGGTGCGCAGTGGTGCGCCTGCGCCCGCCAGTATGGGGTGTGCTCCGGCCCGCTGCCTGCGCCTGACCCGCGAGCGATGACGCGCCGCCGCGGCCCGCTCCGCCGCCGCCACCACTGGATTGTTTGGACACTCTGTGTACGCATTGCTTTCTTATTTTGTGACATGTGTTTTTCACGCCGGTCTCAGATAACAGTGAGAGTAAACAGTGAACATCTCTAATGATGCGGAAGTTTAAATGTTTGTGGTCTCTGGCTTAGCCTATTGGAATCAATATTGAGATGAGAGTTTACAATTAATGTTTAGGTGCTTGTGTTTTTTTTGTGAAAAAATAGTTTTATTTTTACTGCGAGAAGTTGATAGATATTTCCATCATAGTCCTGGAAAAGCATCACGTTTAAATAATAAGAATAAAATTTTCTTAAAAATATTAAGTAAATTTCTGAGACTTTTTCACAACATCATTTTCAGATTATTTATTTAGAACATAGTTCAGTGCTGTCTATTGCACGACACTTTACAACTTATTATCTCCGTGTAAATTAGCAGTCGATTTCTATTTTCAAGATTTTGTTTTTCGCCACGGAAATTCATAGAATTTAAGAAGCTATTGGAACTCGATGTTGCTTCATAAATTCTTCAAGAAGACGTTATCTTGATTAACATCGATGTAGACTCATGAGTTGTTTAGTTTAGAATATTGTCAAAAGAGAATATTATTATACAAGGTAAAAAACTGGCTGTTTATATTTTTTTTGTTACGGCTTTCTGTAGCCATTTGTTTAATGTTCTTTGGAGTTCTACATATTTCAAATAGATATCGGTTTTTAAGTTTGTGCTTTCTTCTCTAGTCATCTCGTATTGGTTCGATTCCCATCGTCGAATTCTGCTTGTTATGCTGCGCTTACAGCTGTTTGATTTCTATAGGGTTCACAGTCTATTCCTAGGTATAATTATAACCTTTATTTCGCCTTGCACCTTTCGCAGCAGGATTGATCCACAGACTGTCAATGCTAACCTTCGAACCTTTGTCAAGGAATACTTCTCGGAACCAGAGAACAGGTTACTTCGTGATATTTGCTAGTAAATGGTTAAATTATAATAAATTAACGCGTGTTTAAGTGTATTGTGAAACGTATTTGCGTTTACCTATTAATTCCAGTGCTGATAAAACACGGGCATTGAGACACGAGAAATTTCTCTATTAAAGATACGGGAGTGTATAAGCAGCTGCAATACATTTAAATAGGTAGATTTAGTCAGTCTCGGGTAAAGTCATAAGCTAGCAAAACTAGATTCACGAGAAATATGAATATTTTGAATAGAATCCGGCCATTTTCACTGTAACTTATGTACAAGTCTGTAATAGTCTGTGTTGATATTGGATACTAAACTAGAAATAGAGGAAATTGAGTGCGATAAGAATGATTTAATGAAATGAACTGCATTTCTCATATTAGTTCTTTGAGAGTTTTAAAACCCTCTTACTCTACTTAAGGTTCTAATTAACTCTTAGGTGTGGACTACGGAGTTGAATAGCTTATTAACTGGGAGCAATTGGTTGGGACTTTTCTTTAAAGGGCCCTATGGTTGAATTTCATGGTCTGGTTTCAATTGAACAATTTCTTGATTTAAGATGTATTTAAAATATGATGTGTAAATGTATAATACTGTTTTATCTCTTCTCGCCTGAATCACAGGATGTCCTAGTTCAGGCACGTAAGACTCAGAATTAAGATTTATATTTAAGTTATGTAATGTATTAATTTATCCTGTAAAAAATGATGAATATATATTTGGCATTATTATATATAAAGTGTGAACTAAGTACAATATTGTTCAAATGGAAAATCATTTAAGTATCTATTTTATCTTTGTTGAGTTACTGACGATTCGGACACATTCGAACACCACCAACTTAGTTAATTGGGGACTTTTTTTTTAGAGTTAATTGGGAACTTAATGTGTCGAGTGATATCGTTTGGTGCGACATATTTGTTTTATTTTTTAGAAAGCTTTGAATCAGAAGTTTAGAACATCTTGTTAAATTACTTCCGTTTGGTAGGATGGATACTAGAATTTATTTTTAATGTAGATGGGTAGTATGGATGTAGCGAAGGTCATTTAACTGAAGTGGAGGCACAGAGTTTGACCGCAGTTGAATGACCTTGATTGGCCTGTTGGACTAGTGGTGCTAGCGGCCCTGACTGCTATGCTGGAGCTCGTGGGTCCGATTCCCACCTAGGACAAATGTTTGTGGGATGAGCACGATCATTTGTTCTGTGTCTGGATGTAATTTATCTATAATATGTATGCATTTGAAATATATAAGTATGTTTATCTAGTACTCATAACACAAGCTCTGCTTAGTTTGGACTTAAGGGCGTTGTGTGATAGTTGGGAAAAAATAAAAATGTTGCAGAAGCGAAGAAGGGACTTGAATCGGAGCTTTAACTAAGTGAATATCTTTTAAAGTAGAGGGCGTAGCTTCGCTTAGTAGATCGACTTCTCGTGGAAGTTCCACACTTGTGGAGGGGAAGTTCCGTTACAATCTTTGTAGACTGTACCTGTGTGCCAATGGTAGTCCTACTACCACTTCTTGGCCTTTATCTACTCGTACAAGATAATAAGTTGCAAAGTCACGTGTGTGATGGCTCGGTAATCCACTTCCTAAAATATTTTGTAAGCTTACACGTAATGTGGGTCATGGGCTCGTTCATATTATTATTTTTGCAATTTTAGCTGAGTGGTTAGAAATAACTGTTACCTTTGCTACTTCGAGATTAAAGGTCGTTTTCGATAAAAATATTTTGCCTGAGTTATAAACAGCACAAGGCGTGCGATGGCTAATAATAATTGTAACATCAAGTTAGCGAATCGTTGCTACAATAACATGCAGATTTTAAATAGTAGGATAGCTAAATATGCTAGGAAATATGGTGGCACTCTAGGGAAGAGGTTGGCACAGTGATCACCTGCTGCAGTGCACATCGAGGCTCAGGGGAGACTCGTGTTCGAGTCAGGGATATGTCCTAACAAGCTTTGCACTGAGAGGGTTCCCGAGTGGTATTTTAAGAGGTTAACGGTACCCCTGATGCGTGCCCACCCCACGCCTATACAATTATGGCGGTAAGTCCCCTCTTTGAGGCGTGGTTGGAAGGACCTCACGGCGTCCTCACCTTCCGCATGACGCAGGTTCTCACCGAACATGGGAAGTTCGGGAAGTTCCTGCACCGGATTCGTGCGGAAGCGACGCCCGGGTTTCGCCACTGTGTGGACCGCCCGGAGGACACGGTGGAGCACACGGTGGAGCACACGGTGGAGCACACGGTGGAGCACACGGTGGAGGTGTGCCCCGCTTGGGAAGAGCAACGCCATGTCCTCGCTCCGGGCCTTGGTACAGGCCATGGTCCGGAACGAGGAGGAGTGGCAGGCGGTCGCCTCCTTCTGCGGAGCAGTAATGCTAGCAAAGGAGGCGGCAGATCGCGTGAGGCAACGGCAACGGTCCTCACGCCCCAACTACCACCGGGATTCCGATCCCGATTTCCGGCCACCGTAGGCGCGGGCTTGCGGACGGCGGCCAATGGGTGGCCCGCTGTTCGACCGTCCGGTAACCGTTTGGACCGAGCCCAAGTCGTCGACGGCGCGTATTGTTCCACGCGTGCCAGGGAGATGTCAACAAATCGTAGGAGCCCAGCAGGGTCGAAGCCTACTGGAGCCTACACAGGACCAAGAAACCCGGGCCCTGGGACGAAGGCAACGAAGGAACAGGAGCGGGTTTTTAGTTAGTAAAAGTCTGACACTATCTCACGCTCCGCCCAAGAGCGGGATTTGTCATAAGATGATTTTCACACCTAAAAAAAAACCCCTGATGGGGATCACCGTGGTCAAACACACATACTCACCGGACTTATCCCCAAAGCTTGAACGCCTTTTGATAGTTACCCCCGAAAATAAAAAAAATATATAAAAAGGACTGTTAATTATGTGGTTTCCGGAAGCATACGGCATAATTCTAGGCGAATTAACTTTATTCATTTACTTAATTAGACTACCTTAGTAGTCTTGCAGCCGTTAGAGAGCATTATGAGCTGGCCCAGTGAAAGGGTATTGGGTAAGGGTCCCTCGTTTTGTGCTTGTTAAATGGCAATAGAATTACCGACACCAGGGAACTTGCTCTACTGTTTTCTCTGTGTTTTTGTTTTCAAACTGGTATTGTCTTTATACAGATATATTGTAAGTACTGTAGGTACTCGTCCTAAATAAGTGGACTGATTTTATTGTTTTTTTTTGTTTACGTTTTATTGAGTCCCTGGGTGGTGGTATTATTATTCCTACTGGGGCCACGGGTAGTGTGAAAGTGAAACCCGGGGCCCTGGGACGAAGGCAAAGAAGGAACAGGAGTGGGTTTTTAGACAGTAAAAGTCTGACACTATCTCCCACTCCGCAAGAGAAGATTTGTCATTAGTCAAAATTTTCCCACCTAAAAAATGTTTCTGGGTGGTTTAGATTCACTATTGGAGGAGTCTGTTGGATCCGTCAGTATTTTTTAAATCAATTTTATTCATTTTGTATATGATGTGCAGGTGCTACTGTGTGAAGCATGCGAGAGCTCGGCACCGCCTGACAGCTTGCGCCTCGTGTGGCTCACGAACACTTCGCTCTCCTGCAACGATGGATCTCCTGCCGGGTACGAGTCTCCATCATTTATTATCAATCTCAGTAATAACTAATGTAGTACAAAGGTACTGCAGCTCACTCCCTTGCAAAGTCGGCTGTCCAAATTCACATTTAATTGCTCCACACTGTTGGTAAGATGGTCACAAATAGGCTTAGAGTTATGCATCATTGTAGACCCTGTCCAGGCACAGCAACATACTTCTTTATATAAATCAATGAAACATACGATAAACACATACATGGATTTTACATTGCACTATTATATACATGCAATTTAACTATTTCAATTATTCATTAAAATTAGACAAAATATTCAAAACCAAACATTACATTCAAATCCAACAATCAAAATTAAAAAATAACAATCAACTAAAAAAAAAATACAATTCTAAACATCATATATTCGGTAGCTGTGATTATCACACATTTATTGCATATTTAAATAAACATTTTTAGTTAATTTATTAATGTTCCGTTATATTATTATTAAATACTATTTCGCCAAGATAGTATGTGGGATTGGGGCGAACATGTTTGCCGTATGTAAGACGAACTGTGGGCTAAAAGAGACAGCAGACATTGCGGCAGACCAAGGCAAAGACGTAGAGATGAGCTTGACAACTGCTGAGTGTTTTATAGACTGGCCCGCAATGGTTGAGGATAGAAGTGTGTGGAAAAGGGAGAGAGAGGCCTTCGCCCAGTAGTGGGACATAATTGGGCTAACTAAGTACTACTATTACTACAACGAACAAAGGTTATAAGATCGAAACTGAAAAGTAGGGTCAACTGAATGTCTCCGTAAATGGGACTTCAAATATTATTACCAAGATGTTGTAGCAAGTTCTTGGTATGAATGATTTCAGGTACTATTTCCGGCGCGGTACGAACAGTGATCACTGGGTGGTGTACCTCGAGGGCGGCGGCTACTGCTGGGACCCGGCGTCGTGCCGCGCGCGCTGGCGGCGCCGCCCCGCGCTCATGTCGTCGGCGCGCTGGCCCCGCGCGCGCCGTGCGCCCGCGCTGCTGTCCGCCGACCCTGCCGCCAACCCGCTGTGGCACGCCTCCAACCACGTGCTGCTGCCTTATTGCTCCAGCGACATGTGGGCTGGCACCAGGAACTCTCGTCATCCCGGTGCAGGATTCGTGTTCGCCGGTCGCCTCATCGTTCGAGCTGTCCTCTCGGATCTGTTCCGCTACGGACTCACTGGTCGGATGTTGCTCGTGGGCTCCAGTGCCGGCGGCGCCGGCGTTATGTTGCACGCTGACGCCGCAAGACGCGCGCTGCGATCGAAAGGTGTGCGTGTTGCCGCCATTGCTGACTCCGGGTGGTTCCTGGACCGTCCCGCACGCACTCGCCGCGCTCCTGCCGCCACAGTTGCTCGACTCGGCCACACTCTGTGGCGCGGCAAGCCCCCGACGTCGTGTGTCCGCGAGCACAGCGCCGAGCCGTGGCTCTGCTACTTCGGCTATCGGCTCTACCCACACATCCGCACGCCTCTATTCATCTTCCAGTATTTATTTGATTCAGCACAGCTGGCTGCAGAGGGCGTGCGCGCTCCTCGGACTAGGTCACAGTGGGATGCTGTCCACCAGACGGGTGCAGCATTGTTGTCCAGTTTGGGTCCAGTTCGCACCGCCTTCGCACCCGCATGTCTCGCACACGGAGCGCTCGCGCGTCCTGAATGGCAAGCTATTAACGTTTCGGGCATAACATTGCCGCGCGCCATAGCATGTTGGGAGCAGAGGCTGGGAGGAGGGCGGGCGCGCGCTCGCGGTGGATGCGCGCCGCGCCGGCTAGTGGAGCGCTGCACGTGGCCACAGTGCAACGGCTCATGCCCGCGCCTGCGAGACCCGCGCACAGGTGAAGAGGTGGCGCTGGCGGCGCTGCTGCAGAGCTTCGGGCTGGACGTGCGCGGCGCGGCGGCCGCCATGGGGCTGGACGCGCGTGCGCTGTCCCGCATGAGCCGCGCCGAGCTGCTGCCCCTGCTGGCGCCCCACATGTGATGACGTAGTTATATGGACTTTTTAAGTGCTGTATAGCACGGTGAATCTACCTCGTTTTTGTTGCACAAGTACAAGTAATATTACGTATAGCTGTTAGATATTATTTATTTTCGTTGAACTCAATGTATTATAAGTAAAGGGCTGGAACTCTTTAGTTTTTGTTTTCTTACCTACTCAAATTTGCTGGCTAGATGTAAGATAAGAATTAAAAGTCAAAATATCTTTGGCCTGTATTTTATATACAAATTACTTAATACCGATCCTTTTAAAGGACCGATAGACTAGTTTCGGTCTATTTACAAATAAAATATCTAAAAATATCTCACTACTTGTCCACTGGGCGCTCTAGTTATGGCAGTGATGAGGCGGAAATTCACGATCAGCAAGTAACTAGATAAATAGATTGGGTAAGTATGACCGGCGCGGCGGTTCCGAGCGGTTCCGCAAGCGTGGCAGCCAGGGCGCGCGGCGCGGGGCTCCGGCGCGGCGCCCGAATGTCTTCACGTGGAGGCCCCCGCTGCGGAAGCGTTTGTGGCGACGTCATAATCGAGACGCGCGTTCTTCGCTGATAATTATGGATAAGTCGACGACATCACTTCCCAAGAAGAAGTCTGTGGATACGATATTGGCTCTTGTCCGCCAGCGTGTCGCTAGCCTCATACTGACGTTGCGGTTGACGTCGTCGGCGTTCTCTCTGAGGGAGCCGCGGAGGAAGAGGATGTCGAGCACAGTGGGCGTGGTTTGCGCCATCGCTGAAAACAGCGGCGAGCGCGCCCCGACGTGCGGCGACGACGCGATGGCGCTATCTAAGTACTGGAACAGTTCTGTGGCACTGTTCGTGTTGGCCCACAAGTGAGGCAGAATTGGCCACAACCATGTGTTTTCTGTAAATACAAAAAAAAAAATTAGATTAAAGCTAGACTTTTCAATAATTATAGAAATAAATTATGGAGGATTGATATATTTTTCATTCAAAAGTTGTCAAAGCACATTGACAAATTTATTGACAAATTTATTGATTTTGATTGATCGATAAATTTATCTTACGAATTAAAAATCGACCAAAGTAGTAAGTATATAAAAAGTAGGTATATAAATACTACAAAATATTTTGATTATAAAATTATCAGAATAAATTCTTTATCACAATTTAATTAGGTGTGGCAATTATAACAAAGTTGGTACTTATCAGACGTCATTTATTCTGCGAGTAATTTAAATTTAAATGACAGTGATTGTTTTTTTGTGTGTTTGAGTTTCGCTTATAGTTCTATCTATCAAAAGCAAATGTTACTTATTATAATGAACGTGATTATAATGTGTCATAAGTATGTGCGTCGATTCTGCACGAGTTAAAAACCTCACACGACACAAGCATTTTTAGATCTGGGGCCTTAATTCCCCGCAAACCATGAAGGTTTTCTTGCTTCTTCAGAATATAGTCAAGATCGTGCTTTTCGGAATGTATCCCTGGAGTGCACCGACCGCCTTCAGCTCTTGGGAGTTGAAATTACCTTAGTTTTGGGCGGTTCATTGAGTCCAAAGTCAAGATAGCTGTTAGGAAACTAGGCGTTCTTGCAAAGAACACTAACGGTAACTTCAGACCGGGACAGCTTCAAATGTTATACAAAGCATAGGTCTGATGATGTGCGTGTGGCTGCAGTAGCCACATATGGGCTAGTGAAAAGCTGATAGATGGCATTTTGCAAATGTCATCTAGCAACTTTGTACTCAATGGAAAGGCGTGCGAAGAGGCTAATTGGTTATCCAGATTTGGTTAAGTCCAATTTACAAAGCCTTGAGCGCAGGCGTAGGGTACTCAGCCTTTCGGTATTTTAAAGGATGCATTTTGGAGAGTGTGCGTGAGAATTGCATGATTTGATTCCGCCAACATCTTCCTACCATCGGACAACCCGACGTATGGCGAATATTCACCCTTACGTTGTTGAAACTTCTACAGTCCAGACTAAGCGTTTCACTTCACCTTTTATACCGCGTAGGTCTGGAACTATTTGCCTGCTGCGGTCTTCCCGTCCGATTATAATTTAGGTGTCTCCAAGGCTAGAGTGAATAGGCTCTTAATAAACTAGTGCGCCTCACCATCAACGATTGCATCACTGCTTACCATCAGGTGGGATCGCAGTCAAGCACAACCAGTGCTTGACTGCGATCCCACCTGATGGTATATCAAGTAAAAAAAAGAAGATAATAAAGATACATAAGAAAGATCTGTTCACAATACTTACGAGAAACTATGGTATTATCTGCATAGCTGAACAGCAAACGCTTTTTGGCGTTAATCAGTGTCTGCAGTGTAGGCCCCCTGGTCCCCACTCCAGTGCTGAACTCATTGGCTGGAGCCAAGTGGGGCCCCAATTCCCGCTGAACGATTTCTAGGAGACCTTCATGTACGGCTCGGTTTGGGCCCCCCTGCGGTTGGTAGAAACCGACAGGGAAGTGGTGTGCGTCCAGGAAAACCACCTGGAATCGTGAAGAAGGTGAAATTATTTTAGATGTTTTAAGAATTCTATATTTGGGCTGAATAGAACGAATTGTTGTATTCTAAATTGTCTTTATTTGAAACTAGATTTTTCTTAAAAAAATAAAATATGCGACAACTTGAATATCATATAGCTTACCTCGTTAGTGGCATCAAGAAACGCTCTTATTTCTCTAAGAAGTGGCACTAATGGACGGACTCGAATTAAGTTATGATTCAGCCAATATCTGGAAACGTACGAAAACAAAATTAATTTAACATTTGTGTCTAAACAGTAAATAACTGTCCGTAAGCCTTTTGCAATAACCTGGTAACCGAAGTAGCCATGCGAAACCATTGATCGCCTGACCGTTTAATGTTTATTTGTTATTTGGAACAAAAGGTATACGGCCACATTTTCTGCAATTACTTCTGTTACATCACTTCCAAGCAACCGCATATTTACGTGCTTGGATTGGCATATTAAGGCACGAACAATGTTTATTGACAATGCTGTGACACTTTTCTAGCTCGACTGTGTCACGAAGCGAACGGCTTGGAAGGTTAAGCAACGTTTCGATGACTCGGTCAAGTGTTGAATGAGTGGCAGTTCTCAACCCATCTAGACTACTCCGGGCATTGGAGAGCACTTTAGTCGCCGTCCCGATTGTATGACATAAATACATGAGGCGACTGTTGCGGACAGACTGAGATTCGAAAATCTGAGGAGCGATAAGTAGGCACCAGATTCGAGTACAATTTACTATTTTTATAAGTAAAAGGGAACAAAAAGAAAACAAAATGTTTATTAGTAAGTGTAACAAAAAAACGAGTTTATAAAAACGCGACAAAATCAGATACTATTATTACCTGTCTTCCATATTTTGATAAAACTCATAGTAAGCAATCCTGAAGTCAAAGTATCTGATGCCATGTACGAGCTGACCCCAGATGGAGCGATCCTGACACAGGACGAAGCTATCCCGTGACACTGAGCTCACTTCCGTGTTGAACTTCCAGGCACCTGCATTATGAGTACCCGCAATCGCTAGATCACCGATTCGTAGGTTGTTTATTTTAGACCTGAATTTTGAAATACAAAGTTATTATATAGGTACTGTTACTTGCATCTAAAAAGAGAATATAATAAGCAAATTTTGTGTAACATTTTACATAACGTGCAATTCGAGGAAATGACGCTTTTGACGTGGACGACGTTGCGAAAGCAATATAATTAACTTGGCAAATTTAGCCCTTCTCGGGATGTACCTGTCCTGGTTTTCAGTTTTAGATAAAATAAGCATGACAGTGTTAATGCCCTCAAAGATTTCTGCTACGACTTATCCAACACCAGCTTCTGCAGTGCCAGCGTGAATGTTGGTTATTGCGGACGCGAAGTCGACGTATAAAAAGTAGCCTATGTCCATCCTCTGAGTTCAAGCTTCCTCCGTATCAATTTTCCGTATCAAAATTGTTTCAGTACTTTATCAGTGAAAGCGTAACAGACAGACAGTTACTTTCACATTTTAAGTGTGGAAGTATGGACATGAAAAATATTTTTTCAATACACTTACTCGAAAACCCGCTCTTATCCCACCGCTTTTAGGCACGCAATAGACTGCTTTCCGCACTAGTGCAGAAATAGCGCGTGCTCTCCCCCACCACAATGTTATTACATTTATCGTATCAGACTGGGCGCGCGTCGACCCCCGCAAGTCGCCGGTCAACCCCCGTTTATTCATTTCTTCATAAGTGTATTGAAAAAAGTCGTTTGAGACACGTGCAAATTTGTCACTGTAGCCCTCGGCTCCATAACACACACGCCTACGGCTCGTGTGAATTTCACCTCGGTCGCAATGACAAACTTTCTGCACTTGTATCAAAATGTTCAATTTCATCCTCCCATCTCGGAAAGAGTATTTTTGCTCTTTGATATCTGAGTGCAAAACCTAGCTGCTACTGTGGCCACGAGTAGTGTGAAAGCGAAGCCCGGGGCTCCGGGATGAAGGCAAAGAGGGAAAAGGAGTGGGTAGCTGCTAAAGCTATCTGATAGGGGATAAAGTAAATTAAATTTAGAACATAGTTTGCATTAAGTTTGTGACTTCAAAACTAGTGAAAAACCTAAAATGAGTGATTCTAGCGACGAATAAGTTTATTTAACGCCAACAGAATTGACTAAAACTGCTAATAAAGCGCTAATGACCTTTCTCCTTCAACAATCACGCGAGAAGTATTTGAAACAGTACGATATGTTTAACACGTGGCGACTAGTTAAAGGAGCCAAAACTTTCTCAGAAAAGGCCAAGAAATCGAAGACTCTATGGAGTACGTATTCAATGCTAAAAGTAACAATAAAGACGAAAAAAGACATAGGTACATATCGACACCTATCGTAAATTAGTGGCATTTTTAAAAAGAGCCTCATCTACTCATCAAACAAAAAATCGAAGGTTTTCACAGCATCTGAAATTGAAAAGATTCTTAACGAAGCACTTGATTCCGTGTATTTGGCGGCAAAAGTAAGTCAGTTGTACATTCAGTATTTACTTAAGTATATTAATCAACTAGTAGATATTGATAGGAATGATTATGCATGGATATCAATTTTATTAATTTATCTACTATTTACGTTACAGGTGGTTCTTATTATTAGTATAAACGGAGCATGTCGAACTAATGAACTAACACAACTTAATGTCAAAAACATTGAGAAATATTCAGATGACTTACTATTAATTAATTTACTTAATACAAAGACAAAAAGAGACCGCAACTTCGTCATTCGCAAGGAATACGTAACAATTGTTGAGAAATATCAAGCCTTAAGCCCGCCTAACACTCCAATCAATCGATTTTTTCTACAATATAGCAACGGAAAGTGTGTCAAACAGACTATGGGTTCTAATAAAATTGGCAGTATCTCACGACAAATAGCAACTTTTCTTGAACTTCCAGAACCCCTCGTACCCGTAACCCGTGTACAACGGGTCATTGTTTCCGACAAACTTCAGCCACACTTTTGGCTGATTCAGGAGTTGATCTCCTGTCCCTTAAGCGCCATAGAGGCTGGAAGTCCATTGCGGTTGTAGAGGGATACATAGAGGATTCCATCCAAAAGCCTCAGTCAGATCCATGGACTGGCCCTTCTACATCAAAAATAAGCCGTTACGAAACACCCTCTCTTGCCAAGGGAATCGGTATAACATTAAGATATTTATATAACAGATACTTTATACCAAAAAACAGTACACAAGTCACTAACACCAACATTACAGTACCTAACAAAAATATTACACTCAACTTATATGTAACTGTAGCACGATACTTAAATTTTTTCTTAATTATACCTAAGTATTATTTGATATAATTTAAAGATTATGCTGCAATACTTAATAATGATAATGTAGTAGTTAATACCTAAACTGAAGTAAAAGCATCTTGTGATTGTAAATTTATTTTTTGCATTTAGTCATTTCCTCGCTGAGGTGGGATGAAAAGTTTCAATTTTAGAATCCTTCGCTAGCTCTGTCATCAAAATCAAGCACGCGGTTAAAAAGGCAACTTCGCACTCTTGTATAACAAATAACTATTATTATTTATTCTCAACTCACCCTGCGTCTTCCATCCAAGTGGGTTGTATTTTCAAGCAGTTGAAGGATTGTATTTCATCGACGTTTCCAGATGCTACCCATGGCCATAGACAATGGGGTCCTTTTGCACCCACGCCTGCTTCCCAGCCTGCGGGCAGGATCCCTAGGCCCAAGGACATGTTGGTAACCACATGGCCTTCAACCGAGGTCACCGGAAATATTGACAAAGCGTTGTTCCATGACAGTGGTCTGCCGTCAAATAGTCCAATCTGTGGATAGCAAAGCGATGAAAGTTTTAGTATAGAGATTTAGTCTTGCCTAGAAACATAAGATAAACTAAAAAAAAAACTGGCCAAGTGCTAGTCGGACTCACGCACTGAGGGTTCCGTACAAACATACCTATTTAAATAGTTCAATTCCCGAACGGAGTCTCGAAGATTTGGAAGTTTTTTTTGTGACGTAACAACAAATTTATTGTTTTCAGATCTATTCCTATAAGACCTTGCTTTATCCAAATTTCATTGTTCTGGGTCAATGGCAAGGACCTTATAAATTTTGATTCCCTTGAGTGTCGAAATATACGTTTTTGCGATATAAAAGGCTGTATTTTTTTTCGTTAACTTATAAGTTTGATTTTTTCACAGCTTCTAGGGATCGCAAATCTGAGTATATAGTTTTAATTTCAACTCGATAACTCCATACGTTCCCGAGATAAAGGATCATGACAGACAGACGGACCACAAAGTGATCCTAAAATTTACAAATTATACCAACGTAACCACTTAGCTCAATAATTTTATAACTATCAATGACAATATGATTGCAACTTCAGTAAATGACACAAAAAATATACAGAACTTCAATGCAGATATTAATTTGATTGTTCATTTTATACCCTGGCTAAAATATGATACATGTCCGTTGATTTCCAGCCTTTGCATTCACACGCAATTGTATTTGATATGTGGACATGATCATTCGTCGGTAGGCGACATGTAAGCGAATAAACTTCCACTATTATTGTATTTCGTAACGCCTAGTATTTGAAGGAGCAGAGGATGATGCCGTGAATAAAAATTGATCGTCACCGGACGGAGTGTCACGTCCGTGTCGTTGTCATACTTTGTTACGTAAAATATGATTTGTAGAAATAGATTTTGTTTTGGTTGCTATTGTAACATCACTTTTATGGCTCACTTAGCAATAACGTTGGACAGAGTAGATCGCAGCATAATATAATTATTGTAGTAAGAACTATTTTAGGATAGACTTTATGCCTAGACTCGGTCAATTGAATGGATAGGATTCTGCTTACAAATTAACACGCAAATTCCGGACAACCGGGCAGTAAAATACGCATCATTTTCGCATCAACAGGACAAAGCAATGGATAATGAAGAGAGTGTTATGACTAACTCGGGCCTACAGCTTTATTAGCATCAATTTACGGAGACTGATTTGTTATTTATTGCGTAATGGAGTTGCTATCAAACAAAGGGAAGCTACTGATCTGCTCAGAGAGATTTAAATCGAAACTTTTGAACTGTCAGTTTTAATTTAGATGTTGGTGAATGGATCAACATTCAACGGCGACCTTTAAATGTCTGTAATTTATTATTGTATTTCTGTACAAAATCTCACTAAGATTAATAATAGGTACCTATGAAATTGCCATTCTGTCGAACTGGCTATTTCAAGTCCATTTTTTTCTTTTTTCGCTAAAAATTCTTAGTTAAAATTATTTTTATTTTTAAAATATGGAATTCTTTTTTGAAAATTAGTCATTTGTTTAATGGTTATTCGTTGTTTTTATCGCATTTGTACGTTTTCGTCACCATGGATACGTTAAAAATTCGAGTGATTATGGAGTATGAGTACCGTCGTGGCAGCAAAGCGGCAAAAGCGGCAAGCAACATCAACGACGTATGACGAGCGAACTCTACTAACGATCGCACCACCCGTCGTTATTTATTTATTTATTTATTTAAACGTCATGTACAGTAGTGGTACATAGGCGGACTTAATGCAATAAGGCATTCTCTACCAGTCAAGCCTCGTTATTGATTTGCCCGCTTCCGTTCTGGAAATTTCGACCTAAGAAATGAACCCCGTGGTCGACCGAAAACTTTAGTCGACAATGACAAATTAAAGGCGATTGTGGAAGCTGATGATTCTCAATTTACAGCTGAATTAGCAGCAGCTGTTGATGTTAGCATCAAAACAATATTAGTCCATTTGCGTCGAATTGGCAAGGTACAAAAGCTTGACAAATGGGTGCCCCACGAATTGAATGATCGCCAGCGCGAAGCATGCGTCGACTCGAGACTTGCACTGCTCAACAGGCTCACAAACGAAGGCATATTGAATCGCATTGTTACTTGCGATGAAAAATGGATTCTGTTCGACAATCGTAAGCGCTCATCAAGTTGGTTAGATCCTGGTTCAACACCTAAACATTGGGGAATCCCAAACGAAAACTAACCGCTAAAATAGTGATGGTCACTGTTTGGTGGTCTAGCGCCGGTGTCATTCATTAGGTACAGCTTCTTATCAAACGGGATGAGCATTACTACTGTGAAGAACTGAACACAATGATGGAGAAGCCCGCACTTCTAAAACCAGCATCGGTCAAGCATTCGGCTCCGCTGATCCTGCATGATAACGCTCGACTTCAAACTGCACAGCAGACGGTCTCCAAGTTACAAGAGCTGGGGTTGAACGTTCTCCGTCATCCACCATATTTACCAGACCTTGCCCCTACAGATTTTACTTTTTCCAGAATTTGGATAACTTCTTGGCGGGAAAAAAATTAATAACCAAGAGGTAGTTCAAAATGCCTTTGAAGAACTTGTTGCTTCCCGTCCAGCAAACTTTTTCAAAAAGGGCTTTAACATTAATAATGAAATCTAAGATGAATTTATATTTTTTTTTCACTAAATGGGAGTAAGGACTATGGAAAAATGAAGGATTAGGTTAGAGTAAATAACGAATTCGCTCGTGACCTTTTCTATGCTAGCTTTCTTCAACTGTAGTTTTTTTTGTACAAGATGAAATCTTGTATTTATAAATATTTTTTAACATTATTAATGAAATATAAGATGAATTTATGTATTTTTTTACGGTTTCCAATGATGCTGTAGATGTTTTGTTTGATATCGACGGACTTTTAAGACTCATTGCATTTCCTAAGATACAAGCTGTCTACGATTGTGATATTGTTACGTTTTGATATTTCAAATTGATTTTAAATTTTCAGCTACATAATGTATTGTTAACCTCGTTTTGGTCAATATTTATTCTATAAATTTCCAAAATCACCATTGGTATTATAGTGATTTCATGACTTCATAGGCAAATAAACACTTTTTTCGTAATTGACAGAAACATGAGGTATAATATCTCTTGCATCTACAGTTGACTGGCATAAAGTCTCGAAGTCACAAGCTAGGTACTAAAAACCTTATATTTTTTTTCGGTTTGAAATAATAAATGAAGTAGGTGTCACTAGTAATATTGAGCGAAAATGGTGCCCTAATGCTCTAAAGGAAATATTCGGAAAAGTTCTCATATGAGAATTTAAACTTACAAAAATATCTCGGCAACGACACTATCGGATGGTGTAATAACACAACTTTCGGTTTTCTTTCACCATCAATGGCTTTGATTCCTGGCAACGAATATTAATTTCTCAAAAATTGAATAATGCGCATAGTTTCATACTTGGCCATTTACGCATATTTGAAAAACCGCGTATTGATGATTGTACGGCAACTGTTCATTCATACGCAGATGTCAATATTTATAAAAAATCATGAGCAGGTAAAGATCAAAAACCAGAGAAGGACCGATTGGTGGTGAACCGTAAATAAATACGACGTGCAAACACTGAAATTGCACCTGTCAGGCGCAATTTCATTATATACAGGATGGTTAAGAGGGCGCTAATGAATGTTGCTGTTTAAAAAATAGATATCTACGATTATCAAAAGTTATTCCCACAACCATAAACAAAAATAGCATTTAAATTATTTCGGCGGTGATAAAATATATACTACAGAGATGAACGCATCATATATTTTGTAAGTAAGGAAACGTCACTCTTTCCAGTTCCGTAACTGCGAAGTATGATGATTATGCACTACTATTATGTATGTGTCAAAAGTGAAGGCCATGATCTGGTCACGATCACCGATGTAGACAATTGGGACCAAAAACAAAATAAATTAAGTTACTCCGTTCCACTAGAATCATCAGTCTAGTTAGAATGTTCAGACACGCATTTAAATCTCTCATCAAGTTCACATACAATACTCGAGCGACCTCTGGTGTCACCAATAATGTTAGCCACTATTAACGTTGGTTACTGATAAAATAATTGTGATGGTTAGCTCAGCGACTCCTAACCTGTGGTGCTCAGACCACTGGTGGCCCGCAGAGCTATAAAATTTCTAAAAAATTCAAACTGAATACTGAACTGATTCTTTCGAACTGATTTTAAGTCCTTATCAGAAATATTCTGTTTTCTATGATAATGCTCGTTACATTCGTTGATTTTAACAAACAGTTTGTGTGCTACAAGTTTTGAATTTGTGGTGGTATTTAAATTTTTTTATGTACTCCTATCTCGCTAATCATAAAGAAACCAACGTGGTTCCTCTCAAAAAAAAAAAAAACAAACCCACTGGTTTAACTAGTAGATAGATGACATTTTTTAATGTTACACTAATTTCACTTTGTGTCTACTGTTATCAAGCTTTGATGAAGTTGATTCAAGATCGAGTTTAAACATATCGTAGACTCGTAAAGAATCATTGGTACGAAGAAGAAGAAGATGACGATGAGTCGGAGCGTTACTCTACTATGGTCACGAAAAAGACCTACTTACTTGTTTTGGTTCACTGAAACAACCATGGAAGTCCCAGTTAAGCTCCACTGCATCCAACAGCGTCATTGACTGTCCCAGCCGGATTTCAGGCGAGTGAACTGTCACCCATACTCTGCCACAAGATGACTTCTCTAGGATCAGATTTTCTGATGCTGGAAACAGAAACAACGGATTTTATTAAAACGCTAGACAAAACTGGTTAGTTATGCATTAGTTTTATAATTAGTATTTTGATTAATTTACAATTATCATGATACCCTATTACACAATCAGTTTCAACAGTAGAATTATAGGTAAAAGCAAGTATTAGGCAATACGCATTATAAATGTTGAGCATTTCGGAAGCGATAAATTTGTGTCCGATTCTGTATTTTACAGTGTTATTTCAGCTTATCTTAACATATCATAATTTGAATCTTTATTACTAATGTTATTGTATCACTGCGAAAGTATAGACGTAGTAATGATTGTTTACCAAAACTGGTCAGATATAGCTAGAATTTTCTTTACCTATTTAGATATGCCAAGCTTGCTTTGCTAGAGTTTTTTTTCCTTATATCCTAACAAAAAGAAGTTTAATAACTTAAACTTAAAATTTTCGTAATTTTTTTTTTTAATTTTTAGTAATTTTTTTTTTAATAGCCGATACTGTCCCACTGCTGGGCAAAGGCCTCCCCCAACTTCTAAATTAAACTTCAAATTTTAAATTTATAGTAAAATTAAACTTAAAATTTTAAGTTTATAGTGAAATTAAACTTCAAATTTAAATATATTAGTTAAACTTAAAATTTTATGTTTAATAAACCAAAGATCGAACAGTGACTGAGTGACAGTGTCTGATCGAACAGTGGAAGTCTTTCGGCTGAAATGATGATCATGAAACTAAAGATTTTTATCAAGATAAAAGAAAGGCTGTTAATAGTTTCTCTGGAAATGCAGGCTTGGCTTTTGTAATAGCACATCTAATGACATACATATAGTATAATTGTTGTTCATGTTAGTGAGTAGTGATTTTGTTTCATGTTTTGAAGGTTAGTGTAGATGACTACGAGTTTTTTGCTATATACAATGCGTGCCCCCATTCACCGTTTGTGCGGTCCATTGGAACCGTACACTTTACGTACATACACGTTTAAGAGTCCGTATGATCCGGCTCGGTTTTACTACCGGCACAACAACCGGTGACGCCTTCTGAGGTACTAGTGAAACTGAAAACGGTACATGTATATTAAATAAATGAATACGAAGTATTTTGAATGCTGCAAGGTGAATTGATGATGTGCCTGAAATTAGATAGAAGAAAGATGATAATGGAACAACGACGTGTGATTGAGACTATGCAGGTGATGTTACAAATTTATGATCCTCGACTGCGTAGCTTGCAAGATACCTGGGTGATAATAAAGTTTAATGACCGTAAACGATTTTGGGTTTACGTCAAGTAATAAATCCGGAATTCAATTTTATGCTCAGTGATATCGTTGAAGCAGACAAAAACCTTGAACTGGAGGTGACTTACTGTGGATAAATAAAAGTCTATTAGACAATTTAGATTTAGGACGATCTGCATTTATTGACACTGACTGATATATTGTCAATCAACGTTAATTTACATGATTCCAACACGGAAAACAAACTCTCGGTACATCAGTATGTACCGAGAGTTCCAGCAAACGTTAAGTAAGACGATGCTAATGACATAATTACTCAGGCGATGTGTACCGAAGCATAATATATAATTATGTGTTTAGTATCTCTACCGCGTGGACCTCCTTTTACGGATGCTTCTCTTATGTAAGAGCTGTGACGGTAGCCTTTGTCGCTGGACGATGTGTTGTCGTAACGCATTGTTGCGATTTTGAAGATGACGCTTGAGAAAAAAAGGCTCCTCATCATAGTGAGAAAAAATGCCTACCTTAGTATTTTTGTGCAGCTTTCTATTTTTAAGTGATGCTGCCTGTGAAGGTTTACGGTCATTTAAAGCTAAGTGGAGTCTGTTGTTTTGAACCTAATAAATTAATAAATGATGGCTACCTAAAACCTTGATTATAAGGAATTATAAAATAAACTAAGCGTTAATGGCCTATTTAATAATTTCAAGCATAGCTTAATAATATAAGCCTTTTTATTGCCCTCTTGAGTTCGTAGAATACTTATAAGATTTTTGCCTACAGATTATTGTTATGTATCATTCGGCTGATTATACACCTGTATTCATACATAATCATCAACCTTCACAATATCCGGCCAGAGGAAACCAATGTCTTGTTTTATGTTATTAATTAACAGAACTACAGAAAAAAACTCTTGGTAAAAAGTCATATACTTTGATTGATTGTCAATAAGTTCTTCACAGATGATATAGTGGTGCTCCTTATAGATTATATGGACGTGAGTACGTGACACTATGTTTTCTTGACCTTTATCCTTTCTCACGCCATTCACAAAATAAATACCAGTAGCAACTGGTACTTTCAAGTATTATAATACTTGTACGATTTAAAATGTGTAACGTAACATTTTTTTTTTTAATTTAAATTTGGTCGTTTTTTGATTCACGACGGAAATATAGAATACTATTACTAAAATTAATGCAATGGCTATGGTCTTCAAAACTATCTATCTATAAATATAAAAATGAATAGCTGTTCGTTAGTCTCGCTAAAACTCGAGAACGGCTGGACCAATTTGGCTAATTTTGGTCTTGAAATATTTGTGATAGTCCAGGGAAGGTTTAAACGGTGAGAAAAAATGGAAAAATCACGAAGGAAAAAAATCCGAATACAATGCCATCTCTAATTAAAATATCATTATAATAGTAGATTATGTGACTAGAGGATAAAGCAGTGTCTTTAAGTCGCGGGTGGCATGTTGTATTCCGAACGAAACGAAGGTTGCTAATTTTAATTCCGAACGACAGTGAGGGACTTATATAATTAACTCCCGAGCATTGCGTGGGAGTAAATAAAGAAACCTGAGTGAAGTGAGGAATTCAAGCCACTCAAGACAAAGACAGCTTTATCCCCGTGCTGGATACTCAGTAGAGTATAAAAAGTATTTTTCAACACACTTGCTCAGAAAGTGACTCTTATTGTTTTTTTTTTTTTTTTTTTTTTTTTTTTTTTGTGTGGCCTCTCGCAGGTCAACCTAGGAGGTTGTCGGCTGCTTAACCGGACTTGCCTGTGGCGGCCTCAATTCAAGAATCAAAGCCTCCAGCCAGGGCTTATTTAACTAAAACTTAAAAACTAAGCGACTACACGCTAAGGGCACCCCCTGTGGGGTACGGACCTCGGCTTAGGGCGTCGCTGGGGGGGGGCAGCAAGGGACGGGCTGGATCGAACAAAGATTTTATTATTATTATCGGGGAATTTTAAAACTACGGCTCAGCGACGCGGGCTGGCTCGAGCAAGGGACGGGGAGGACGTTTACGGGAGTGTCGCGGCGGGCCTCGGCGGCGAGGACGGAAGGACGGCGGTCTGTATTGTCTTCGAACTGTACTTGTTTCCTTACGGCTCTCTTGGAGCAGGGTAGTGGGGTCATCGGGGGTGACGAGAGTATGCCTAGGACGGCGAACCTTAGAGATGCGGGAGGGTTCGTATCGGGCTGCCGATACTATGAGGGGGTTGCGGTGTTTTACAGCAGTATCGAAGAAACGCTTGCAAAGACGTTTCATGAACTGCTGGATGGTGGGGATTTTGAGATCTAGATGTAGATTCTCATTTCGGACATAATATGGGGCACCGAGAATTTTACGGAGGGTCCTATTTTGAAGGGTCTGCATCCTATGGAGGAAGCGGGGCTTGGCGTGTGCGAAGATTGCACATGCATACGTCATGATCGGGCGGATTACTGCCGTATAGAGGCGCAGCTTGCACTTAAGTGACAGTTTGCTGCGGGCAGTCATGAGATAATGGAGCCTACCTTGAGCGAAAGCGGCTCGCGAGCGAGCCTGCTTTATGTGCTCGGCGAAGGACAAGTGCTGATCGAGGATCACTCCGAGGTACTTGGCTTGCTTCTCCCAGGGGATCGGCTTACCGTACATGGTGATCGGAGGGGGAGGGGGGACGGACTTCCGCTGTTTCGAGTAGAGAACAGCTTGACTCTTATCAGGGTTAACCTCGATCCTCCATTTCCGGAACCATTTGCCCAAAATGTTTGCGGAGGTTTGGAGATTGCGAGCGATGACTCTTATTGCACTGCACTTAGGTATATAATGGCACTCGTTACCAAACTGTGACATTTGGATTACTATTACGCACTAGTGGTATAATGTAGTTAAAACCTTTTTGTCCAACCTCTTTGTTCGCAAAACAAATTTTGAATTCGAATAAAATTCCCGATCACTAGTATATAAATTAGTGTCTTACTTACTTATTTCATCCAATTTACAAGTTAAAATGGACAAATTTAACTTGTACAAACGATTTATTTAATAAAAGACATTTAGTAAATAAATCGTACATTCAAATAAATTTTGTTTTTTTTTTTTTGTGGTCTATGGCCGCCATTTTCAGATGCGCGCGGTTTTTGGCGTGATTTTTTTTTGTGGTCTATGGCCGCCATTTTCTAATGCGCGCGGTTTTTGGCGTGATTTTTTGGCTGTATTACCTAATTAAATAAAATTAAATACTACAAAATCATTAGATATATATGCGCGCGTTATGAAAACAGTTTTTTATCACCATGTCACAGAAAATTTTACTAGTTTTACTGTTGTTTTCTTCAAAAGTGTATTGAAAAATGTCATATGACACACGTAAGTAATTAATGATTACCGTTCTTGGCTCTCTTAAGACCCTCGCTACGGCTCGGGTCTAAATACCACCTCGACGGTAATCACTAACATTACACACTTATATCATAATGTACTATTACACCATCTGTGAGATAATTAAAATACAATTTAGCAAAACAAATCATATATAGATTAACTTGTACATAATACTTATACTTCTCTAAAGTATAAGTATTATGTACAAGTTAATCTTAACTATCCTTCAACATGTTTTGAGATTTGAAACAAACAAAGTCACTAAGTATTCTAAGATTTTATAGTTACGATTTTCTTTATCGCTCCCGTTTTTTATTATTTTTTTTTTTTAACTCTTCTGTAACCACGACCACGTTTTATTTGGTGGCCAGTTTGAATTTTGAATAAACTTGTTTGATGCACGTACATTTTAGTTCGCTTAATGTTGACGGTTTTTGACGTTCCAAATTCAAATCTCATTATTCCCTAGGGATCGCCCATACTGCATTATCTCCCTAGGGACAGAATGACTTGAATAAAATTCCAACTTTTTAACTAAAGCATAGATTTTGATATCCAATAACTGACCAAATAATTATCCTCAAATCGAAATGGTAGTAAAAAAGTTATATACAATCAGATTTGCCACCGTCGGCATATTCAACGGCCACGTGCATGGATCTTTTCATTCACAATTCAATTAGAAGAGTTGTGTTCACCGTGACTAAGCACTTAAAAATCGTGTAAAAACAAATCGAATAGAACGACTTAGGATAAGTTATGCTGGTCAATTGTGAAGTGTTTTTGTTCTTATGTTTTATCTGAGTATTCCAATATAATATAATATAATATAATATAATATAATATAATATAATATAATATAATATAATATAATATAATATAATATAATATAATATAATATAATATAATATAATATAATATAATATAATATAATATAATATAATATAATATAATATATAGTCAGTAATCAATTACACTAAAAAGAAAAAAAGTGATTTGTTGTGAATGATTTATTTTTGGAAAGTAGCCTTAAAATTGTTTTCAACGTAATTGATTACGTCTATATATTAATTGTACTTTTTATGTATTAATAATATATCATTTATCAACAAGTACAGTCATGAACATTTTATAATTATACATTAGTGACACAATTAATCAATACATAGGCAAAGCATTTAACTGTCAACTGTCAACCGAATGACTGTATAAAATTTTCAGCTTTATTATTTTTGCTGTTTGCCCTCTTAATCCTATATAAAATCAGCAAACGTTTCGCCAAACTCTACCGTTGAATAATAAAATAAGATTTCAAAGTAAAGCTCCATTACTACAAATCTAAATATTTCGAAATATCATAGGTGGCGTGTGCAGTGCTTTTATCTTTGTTATTTATTACACTTGGTATCTACATAATCAACAAACTATTTATTTGAAAATTGTGAGCACTGAAAACTAATTGCTAAAGGAAGTAAACAAATTTTGTAACAAGTGCTGCCTGGAGGCGACGCCGAGAACGCGACACCAGTCGCTGGGCAACGGTTGCCAGGGCGCCGCCGCCGAAGTGCCTTCGTCGGTGTCGCGGCGCCCCAAGCCGCCAGCTGCCGCTGACAACATCTGTCACCAATGACTTTTTTAGTGTTTTTGTCAGTTTTTTTTCTACGATAATGTTTCTTTTAAAATATTTAATTAGTGAATAAGTGGAACATTTGTACCTATTTATATACATAAATCTAAGATAAATGTTATGTGGCAGCAGTGATGTGGTGGAAGATAGTGCATGTCAACCTTCGACATCACTGAATGTTTTGGAGAGGTGCCCTCTGTGCACCCAGGCACGGTTTTTTAAAGGTAAGCGGGGTCTGAAGGTGCATATTGGGAAGGCACACAAACCCCAAAATGTCACGTCAGACCCTGTTATTGGTTCTTCACCTCATACGCCGATTACATCAAGTTTTGACGCGCTTTGGAAAACGCTCACTAAATTCAAAAACTCTGTTTCTGTCTTAAAGCGAGTTCCTCGCGGCGCTAGGCCTGCAGTAGCGCAACACTTAGCAGGATGCATTCGACTTGCTGCCCGGGAGAACTCGCTACGTGCCTGGGAACAACTGCTCACCTTCCCTTACAGAATATTGCATGTTGAAAAGAATTTGGCAGCTAAAAAGACTTTAACCACACAAATCAAAGAAAATTGTAATATTTCGGCCTTTAATTTGGATTCAAAATTATTATTGACTCAGACTCAAAATTATACCTCTGCAAGAGGTATATCATATCTGGTCGAATCTAAATTAGGGGAAGGTGACATTAGCGGAGCAGCCAGAATTCTTTTCAGTAGTGATGTGATGGCTCCGTGTTCTACAGACACTCTTGTAGCTCTGGAGAGTAAACACCCCGCCCTAGCGGATGGCCTTTCCTATCCTGACCCTCCTGATCCCGACATTCATACCCTCACCGTTACAGGTCGAGAGGTAGTCTCAGCCGTTTGCTCTTTCCGGAGCGGCTCTGCCGGCGGCCTCGACGGCCTGAGTCCTCAACACCTGAAGGACCTTATCTGCTCAGGCGCCGGGGAAGCTGGTGAGTTGCTCTTGAAAGAGCTTACGGCTCTGGTTAATCTAATGCTCTCAGGCAAGGTGAACGAGGCCGTCATCGACACTCTGTACGGGGCCAATTTATGTGCCCTACGCAAGACAGATGGCGGCATCCGTCCAATTGCCGTGGGCACTACCTACCGGCGTATGGCAGCCAAGATTTGCTGTAAATTTTCGAGGCTGTTTCGAAAAAATTTCAGCCCCTGCAGCTAGGTTTCGGCTCAAAAGGGGGCTGCGAGGCTGCCGTACATGCCTTGTCGACCTACCTAAATTCTAATTTAGGAGGGGTCATCCTGAAGGTTGACATAAAAAATGCCTTCAATTCCAAATCCATCGTTTGGTATCTGGACGACGGAACCGTAGGAGGCGATGCAGACACAGTTTTAAATTATTTAATTTTCCTAAAAAATCAACTTCATTCAATAGGACTTGATCCGAACTTTTCAAAATGTGAAGTTTTCTTATCCGACAGTACCGACAAACAACTGACTCTTTCCAAATTTAACACAATAGCCCCAGAAATTAAAATTATTGAAAAAAGCTCTCTTCGTCTCCTAGGATCTCCTATTTTCGAGGATTCCTTTCCCAATTTTGTTGAGGAAAAAATTCAAAATTTTAATGATATTTCGGAAAGATTACTACAAATTAATATGCATTCGGCCATCACCATAATTCGTTTCTGCTGTTTCGGCCCTAAATTAACATATTTCCTTCGCGCTTCTCATTTATGGAAACATCCCCATCTTTTGGAAAAAATGGACCAAATTATCCGGCATACTCTCACGTTAATTTTAAACGTGGCCATGGATGACCGAACTTGGGCTCAAGCTTCCCTTCCTATCCGTATGGGTGGCCTCGGCGTCCGCAAAATTACTAGTATTAGTTTACCAGCCTTTATATCCTCGGTTCACGGCACTGAGAAATTAATCAGGAATATCCTATGTCCCCCACTGAGTGATTTCAATGTGCCGTGCTTCGTCGAGGCTATAGATACCTGGAGACTCGCTTGCCCGAATTCTAATCCGCCCGATGAACCATCTTCCCAAAGACGGTGGGATGAGCCGCTCTGCAAAGAAGTTCAAAAAAACTTGATTGAAACATCTACTGCTCCTGCGGAGCGTGCGCGCCTGCTGGCTGTGGGAGAGTGGGAGTCGGGTCTCTGGCTTCACGCACTACCATCGTCGAACATAGGCACCTTGCTCGATGATAATACTTTCCGCCTCGCTGCTTCTTTACGTCTAGGCGCTCCCTGTTGTTCTCCTCATCGCTGTCTCTGTGGCGAAGTCGTCAACAGCCGCGGACACCACGGTCTGTCATGCAGCCGAAGTGCGGGTCGCATATCACGACACGCGAATATCAACGACATCATCAGACGTGCTCTTGTCTCCGTCGGCGTTCCAGCCGTATTGGAACCCCATGGCCTGGCACGCGACGATGGCAAGAGACCGGACGGCATGTCGTTATTCCCATGGAAGATGGGTAGGCCTTTAGTAGGGGACGCTACTTGTGTCGATACTCTTGCGCCATCCCATCTTTCTAGCTCGTCGTGTTGTGCTGGTGCTGCCGCTGCGGCTGCGGAGAACCTCAAGCGGCGAAAATATCCTTACCTTACCTTGTTGGAAGTTATATTTTCGAACCGTTTGGGGTTGAAACTCTCGGTTCGTGGGGTCCGAGTGCTCACAAGTTGTATAAAGATCTGTCAAAACGTCTAGTTGACACTTCGCGTGACCCAAGGGCTGGCTTTTACCTCGGACAGAGGATAAGCATTGCCATACAGCGTGGCAATGCCGCCAGTCTTTTGGGCACATTACCAGTCGACAGCGATGTGGAACAGTTTTTTGACGCCATATTTTAGTTTTAGTTAGTTGTAATTAGATTAGGGTTTTTATTATTATTTATTTTATTTTATTGTAATTATAGTTAGTATTTTTAGATGTAAATAAATATCTTCATATTAAAATTATTTAATATGAAGCAAAGAAAAATTAGTAAGAAAAAAAAAATAATAGTTACCATTAATACTAGTGACGGGACTAGTGACTACTAAGGTTACTATTAAGTAATAATATAATTAAAAAAAAATATTTAGAGTGTAAACTCTAAATATCAGAACATTACATAGGCACTAATAAAAACATCACAACATCACGGTTCCAATTGGTCGTTTCCAATGAAGAAGAACAGGCAAAAACTCCGTGGTCACTTAAAAAAATAATATATTAATTGTACAATATTAATAGGTGTGGATCATCGTGAAAATACAAAAAAAGAAATGAGGAGTGAGTACCTACACCAAAGAAAAATGAACCTGTCGTCCTATTCTCTAAGAAAACAGCCTTGATCGCAGCGCTGGCCGCAGCGACAAAATTCATAATACGTACAAATTATGTAATTATATGTATGTACGTATTTGGATTTCGTCGCTGCGCTCAATGCTGTTTTCTTAGGCGTCCATTACACGATAGGTTTTGCTGTCAGTTTTGCCACAGTCAAATATTTTGATTGACGAAAAACCTACCGTCTAATGCGATGACTGACGTTTGCATGACGATAACATAATGGCGATAACATTCCGTCATTCAAACCTCATTTATGATTGACGCTTGCGTGACCGTGTAATGGACGCCTTAGAGAATAGCACTGCTGATTAACAAATAAGTACCTACAATCCTTCATACGTAGGTAATTAACTAATTACATACATGTAATATGGGGGGAAGTAAATATATAAGCTCATCTTGCTCGTTATCATAAGTATGACTAATTGCGCATTATTGATCCGGATTAATTAATAAACGCATTTGATAAGGTGGGATGTTTTGTATTTTATCATGACGTAAATAAGATTTAGTCAAAGATTTGATTTGTTTTTTTTTCAGTTATATTGTTAGCTTCAGATTCACCCACGTGAAAGCAGAACATTGTAAGTACCAAGGAAACATAGTCCCGAAGCAAAAAGTATTATATGTGCTATCCAAGACATGACCTACCTATTTACCAAGTTTTATCGAAATCCGTTCAGCTGTTCGGGCGTGATGAAGTAACAAGAAAACACACACACGAACAAATTTTTACCTTTAAAATATTAGTGCGAAAAATGCATTCCACGCATGCATTTGAACAAAAGCCAGTATGAAACGGTAGTCCATAATTGACGGGGCCCACTAAGGACAATGCCTTAGTGGGCCCCGTCAATTATGGACTAGGCATTGGCCTATCAGGGCTGCTGGACTGTTCGAAAGAACCACACAAATACTAGTAATCAGCTGCATAGGGTTATTCACCGACTGGAAGCCGACCCCAATATAGTTGGGAAAAGGCAAGGCAGAGAATCTTGATGAAGACAGATTTGATATTACATACCAGCACTATTCCTAAGTCAACGTCTGGAAAAGCTTATCGTTGTGTAAGGTCATGGTTGATGACCTGACTGTGTGCTAACCCCTCTCATGTCTAGTTAATGGAAAGTAATCATTGTCGACTGGAGTTTGTCGATCGGCTTAATAGTGCCTTAGGATATTTAGCACTCTTATACTACTCTGCTTATATTTATTTTTGAAGTGGAACGAGAGGGCGTGTTAGACTCTTACTAACTAAAACCCTGTGTCCTTCAGTTGTCCTTTGTATTCCAGGACCATTGATTGACCATGGTATCTCTTTCGAAAATTCCCCGTAGCTCTAGTGGGCATCGGCCCTACAGGGCACCTACGGTTTTGCTACAATTCTTTAAAACGCGCCTGGAACACTACGTGCCGTCGACTCAGGTCTGATCCTTATCAGTCGGCCGGACGGCGAGCTACTCATAGTTCGTCATCCGCAAGCTTGCACCTACGGTGGCTGGAAATCGCCCTACGACTCCCGACGCGCGTACTGTCTTTTTCGGCGGCGATTGGAGAGATTTGTGAGGTTGTTTTACATGGGACAGTTTTACTGGTACGTAAAATATCTCATGTAAGTAAAGTGAGATAATATCAGAAATCGGCTTCACTCCTTAAATATTCTACGTATATCGAGTTACAGGAAGACTAAACGGGGCTTAGTATACGTAATCTTCTGTAGGATTAGACCAACAATAGGAACCTAAATTCGAAGTAGAAAAGATTTTTAAACAGAATTTGAGGACCTAATAATCCTCTCGATCTATTTTCGGTCACAGTGGCCAATTTCTACGGAAATAAACCAAATTTGCAGGAGACTTTGTCTGGCCTGTTGGTCTAGTAGCCCTGACTATGCCGGAGGTCGTGGGTTCGATTCCCACCCAGGACAAATGTTTGTGTGATGACCACGATCATTTGTTCTATGTTTGGGTGTAATTTATCTATAATATGTATGTATTTAGAAATATATAAGTATGTTTATCAGTTGTCTAGTACTCATAACACTCTGCTTAGCTTGGGACTAGACGACGTTGTGTGATAGTTGTGGAATATTATTATTATTATATCATAAGGGCACAAGTGTGTGCGAAAACTACTTTACTCTCATAGGCCGATAGGACGGCAATCCGACACGGCTGAGGAGAAATCAGGCACAGGACACGCGATGTCTTACCACCAATTTCCCAACTCTGGGCTGCTACAGTGTAATTCTTAATGGAAAAATCAAATGGCAATTTTTGCCCGACTTGGGAATTATGCACGGGATCCAAAGCTCAGCAGTCGCACTTCCGACAACGAGCCAGTTAAAATTTATGACCTGAGGATCTATAAAAAATAAATTCTATCTACGAAAATGATTGTCAAAAGTTCAAACCTCCCTTCCAAAATATACCTAACGGAGCCCCCTCACCGGGATTCGCCTGTAATGTAACGTTACAGAGTCGAGCGTTACATCAGTGACTGAAGAGAACAGAGCATTACAGTGCGCAACCTGTAATGATACAGTCTGTAACATTCAACTTGTCACATCAGTAAGCGTCTCAGGTATCGACATTGAGAAAACAATTAATTTAGCTATAGGCAAATGCTTAGAATCGATTTTGATTTGTTACAAGTGAATGTTCATCGGTCCAGAATTGAATCGACCACCTTATTTTGATACATTTATGATATTTTGGTATCGTGCGTCAATCCCATTGTGCAATTTAGCTTCACTTTTTTTTGACTGACCGACATTTGACAATTCAAAAGTGCCTGTAATTGGTCTATTCGAAATAAACGTTTCTGATTTCTGATTTCCATTTATTTTGGACAATATTCATCGCTTATAGAATATTGGCTTGTCGCCTTGCATTGAAAGAATCGTAAAACAGTCCTGTATAACAGTTATCTTTTATGCTACATTTCATTGTACCCAGTGACAATTTGTAAAGAAAATTACGTTGTTGTAATCAAATATATGTATATCTAAGATAGCAATAACTATGTTCTTATAAATAGTGGTTAAATTACCTTCTAATTATGGTAGAACATTACGAAGTAACCTAGACTTCCGGGCCTAGGTAAGTCCACATTATATTGTGCAAAATGATGCTGTGTTGATTCTATTTATATAATTACGTAAAGAACAAGTCGGAAATAGTTTACCATCACATTATATTATATAATCCAGTCTATACCTATTTTTTTTTGTCTGAAGCAATATGGCTATGTTATGCTGTTGATAATAGATATTTATATAATATGTATATTCTGCGATTTATATTTGTTTTGAGATTCATATTTATTCTAATGTCATGCAGATCTTCACTGACGTTAATTTCTATGCTCTAATAATTAATTTCTATAGAGAACTGGCTGCAATTTCTAAAAGATTACCTTAAAATTTTAGATAACTTTTATATGAAATAAAAATGAACATGTTAAATTGGTATAGTACTAAAATTTAAA
Source organism: Mythimna pallens (assembly GCA_961205895.1). Taxonomy (NCBI): domain Eukaryota; kingdom Metazoa; phylum Arthropoda; class Insecta; order Lepidoptera; family Noctuidae; genus Mythimna; species Mythimna pallens. Next base: position 13,276,761 of record OY540834.1, on the reverse strand, counting down.
TAAAAATAATATTAAATAGAACAAATGTTATCTTTGAACATAAACTAAAATTCCTATATACCTACCGAAGTATACTATACATAACATATATATATTTATTACAAGTAAATAAAAAATTGAACGCGTGACAAATTCAAACACTACAAAATTGAATGATGGTTGTTTTGAAAACATAACTCACGTCCAATTGTGGCTCCGAGCGCGGTGGCGGCGAGCGCGAGCACGGCGTACCACGACACAGCCATCTCGCTGCGGGACTGTCGCGCCACTGACGCGGGACGCTGAACTACACACACATTTGGCGTTCTTTCGCTACAATTGATTGCTGCGCAGGAGACTTGCACGTACTCCGCGACCCGATATAACTCCAACGCTTAGCTTGACCCGTTTCTGCGCTCGTAATCCTATTCCGCACACAAAAGTGCGGCAATGGATGGCGGTTCATCAAACTTGTCGTGTCTCAAGTGAGCAGGAGTACTGTAATGGTAGTGCGGGCTTCCGACAGCTCCCTCGCTTCCGATTGGGTGTCGCGTGCGTCGGTGACAGGCTGCGTCTCTGGACCACGTGCAGTTTACCGGATGTCGCTGATCAGCTCAGAGAGGCTTAAAATTAATTGTTTTATTGATTGCACGCTATTCAGTACACCCACTTTATACTTTTTTGACCTTTTGAATTGAGAGCCGCACGGCTCTTTTGTCTCGATAACTCCATCGTGCGGGGGTTCACACTGATGAAGGTACTAACAGACCAACAGTTTCGTTTGAATCAACATTCAATGCATTATGTACAGACTGCACTCGCATCTCTTTACGATCGAACGTAATACTAGTAGGTACTACAAAATGTCGTACCTACTTTTTTGAAACGTTGTCCAAGATTATTATTTAATTTAAAGTTAAATCACTTTGACCCAGCCAGTCGCCAACAAGCGCTTAGCCCGCATCTTTTGGATGTCGTTAGAATCTGCAAAAGAAGGCTCAAACAATTTCCTTTATAAACAAAGTCATTTAATTATAAAATATTTGTTCCATAACACAGGGAAATGCACAAAAGAACCTAACTTTCTTTAGAAAATCTGAAGTCATCTAAGTTCGGTGAGGAAATTGAAATCCAATCTGTTTACGTAAAAATTGCTGGACAGAATATTCTAAGGCTACAAGCACATAATATTGTATGTCGTATACAACATATAACATAATGAATGCACATTGTATCCTGAAAGTAGTAATTATATTCGGCTACTGAGTAGATTTCATAATTTTTTTTAATAGGATTTTTTTTTATCCTAAAAATAATTCTTTATTAGTTTAGGATTAAAAATGACGTAATTTGATATATCTTGATTGCGTCACTAACGCATTTGTGTGTGGGGTTCGCATCGACGTCGGGTCGACGATGAAGTACCTGGGACTTGTCCTCGACAGTCGGTGGAACTTTGTGGAGCACTTTCGACGTCTGACTCCCAAACTGGAACGGACCGCGGCTGCCCTAAAGCGGCTCCTGCCCAACCTTGGGGGTCCAGACGCCTCCTGCCGGAGGCTCTACGCGGGAATTGTTCGGTCCATGGCCCTTTACGGGGCACCGGTGTGGGCGCCGTCGCTGAAAAAGCGACCGGCGGCCATGCTGAACGCTTGCCAGAGGGTCATGGCCATCCGGATGGTACGGGGATACCGCACGATTTCCCGCGAAGTGGCGAGCCTCCTTGCTGGCCTGCCACCATGGGATTTGGAGGCAACAGTCCTTGCATGCATGCACGTTTTGCGCGTGGAGATGCAACGCCGGGGCGAAACTCCGCTGCCGCGCCAAGTCTCGGCATGGCGGACAGAGTTCCGGTGGGATCTCATGGTGGAATGGCGACGGCGACTGTCGCAACCCAGTGCTGGGCACGTTACAATTATGGCGATAAATCCCCTCTTTGAGGAGTGGCTGGAGCGTCAACACGGCGTCCTCACTTTCCGCATGACGCAGGTCCTCACCGGACATGGCAAGTTCGGGAGGTACCTGCATCGGATTCAGGCGGAAGCAACGCCCGGGTGCCATCATTGTGCGGACCACCCAGAGGACACGGTGGAGCATACAGTGGAGGTGTGCCCCGCTTGGGCAGAGCACCGCCGTGTCCTCGTGGAGGAATAGGCGGCAGCGACCTTTCGCGACGGGCCCTGGTCCAGGCTATGCTCCGGAGCGAGGAGGAATTTCAGGCGGTCGCCTCCTTCTGCGAAGCAGTAATGCTAGCGAAGGAGGAGGCTGCACGCGTGAGGGAACGAAGGTCCTCACGCCCTAGCCGCCGTAATTCCGACCCCGACTACCAGCCACGGTAGACGCGGGCTTGCGGACGTCGAGCACTGGGTAGCTCGCCGTCCGGCTGTTCGGTAATTAACCGGACCGAGCCCAGTCGTCAATAGCGCGTTGAGATCCTCGCGCTCCTCAAAGAGATGTCAGCAAACCGTAGGGGCCCAGCAGGGCCGATGCCCGCTAACTAGGACCGCAGAGAATTTCTGAAAGGGAAACCCGTAGTCCTAGGACGCAAAGGGTAATTGAAGGATACAGGTGTGGTTTTAGTCAGTAAAAGTCTGACACGCCCTCACGCTCCACCCAGAGCGCGAGAAGACATTTGGATGATTTCCCACCTTAAAAAAAAACGCATTTGTGTGTGCGTGCGTAGTTACCAAAAACGATGCGCCCCAATATAATGCGTAGATGCCCATATTATTTACCTAAAATTAGAATAACTAATAAAAAAAACTAATAATGTTTTTTTTAATATTTTTAGGCTTGCGTTTGACTACTATCTCACCTGATGGTAAGCGATGATGTGGCTGACGATGGAGCACGCTTGCCTAGAAGTAACCTATTCACTCTTGACTTAAAGACCCCTAGGTTGTAGCTATCAGGAAACAGACCCCATTTGCATTTATTTGTGCATTTTAGTGCTTGAATTATCATTGTTGTTGACTTAAGAGCAAAAGGACGCTCTTAAGTACATTTTTATACGCTCTTACGTGCTTATGATGTTATTACACACCTTTTTCTAGATATTTTGGATACACAGCTATCTTATGGATATTATCTAGTTTTGTGAAATGTTCGAGTAAATCACGGAATTACCGAATGCCAACAGAGTTTTCCGGCGTTATCTCTTTTTTGCATTGCCTCTTCATCAAAGATTGCGTTAGATGAAGCAACAAGCTTTTAGACCATGCTCGATGTTGACGATAGGCGAGTGGAAAAGGACCCTCTTAATCTTCCAATTAGGGTATATAAGGGTACATTATACCAGTTAGATGTTGTATATAAAACTATCTTGTGCCGCGGCCGGTAGGTGTCGCCCGTGTGTAAGTACAAATTTATTGCAAAAAAAACATACTCCCGGGATAAAAATATCCTAAGTGGCATTCCCGGACATGGTCTACCCGAGTACAGCATCATCATTATCATCATCGTTTCAGCCGATAGACGTACACTGCTGGACATAGGTTTCCCCCAAATATGCGTCTTGCATCCACCGGATTCCCGCAACCTTCATCAGGTGAGTATAGCATACTGTATCCAAATCCATTCAACTGTGTGAGCTTGCAGGAGTATGTTTGTATGTATGTGTGTATCTTTGTGTGTACATACAAACTGTCATACGTACATAATAAAAGTGAAATAATAATATTCCACAGCACTTCTGTCCAATGTTCGCTGGATACAAGGCCAAGTACTTCGAGAACCTTAGTACCTTCCGCGAAGTGGTCAGTAACATCGAGGAGCTGCTGGCCTTCCTTGAGGAGCTAGGGTGGATCGAATGACACAATTGTCCCACCTGTACGCAAAATACGAGCTTCAAACATTGAGTTGCGGACACTAGCCCGACATACAATACAATGCAATCTGTCGACATTGAAGCTAATAGCAGTTCCAACAGCAACAAGGTCGGGCACTGATCATAAATTAATTGTTTGCTCCAGATATCTCTACGACTTGAGTTAAATCGTTGTCCTAATCTTATCCCGAATATTTGACGATAGGTTTAATAGACTTCCGAATTTCTTTCAATGTTATCGGGTATTACGATAATCTTAATGTCATTAAACCTTATCCTTCGATTACCACTTAGAAAGTATAATATCAAATAGGTGTTATCGGTTCGCCAGTGATCGAGCGATATTTGTTTGCAGGTGTGTCTGTTATTTCATTCATTATCATTACCCGATTATGGCGAAAACAATAGAAGGCTTATGATTTTTAACCGACTTCAAAAAGAAGGAGGTTCTATGTTCGGATGTATGTATTTTTTTATTATGTATGTTCACCGATTTCTTGGTCAATTGTAGACCGATTTTGAAAATTATTTTTTTGATTGAGAGGTGATGCTTTCGAGTTGGTTCCATAGAAATATTGTTATAATCTGATAATGAGCTTCGAAGATATGTTTTGGAACTCGTCATAGGATCACAGTAGAACTGTCCGAGTACTTCCCGTTGACCTAGAATCCTGAAATTTAGCATAAAGCAAGGTCTCATAGCGCAAGTATAGTTAGTGCAGAACAACACTGAACAGACTCATAGACTGAGGTAACCATTTCGCCGACTGGTAAGGCTCCTATCTAGTGGTATCGTGGAATTACGAATCAAGACAGAGCGGAGGACATACAGTTTTCTTGCCGTGAGTAACTGGACATCGAATTTGACAAACAGGGTATTGTAGGAAGAGTCGTGATCGTATAGAATATTGTTGGACGACTGAATTGCGACGCTCGTTCGCCGATATTTATGGTCTTTTTTAATTATTTGTTAAAAATTGATAAAGCTATTTTAATTCAAATTTTTAATTCTATATTTTGAAAAAATGTATTTCTATTAGATTACCTATGCTATTATTTTAATGATAAAAGGAAGTTAAATCAGTGCTAATGATTATTTTATTTACCCATAATTTCTTAATAATTTGACATAGTTTTTATTTTAATTTTCTTAATTAGTAAACCAAATCAATGTTTTTTTTTCTATAACTATTTTGTTAAGGATTCTGTTACTGTTTTGTATTATTTTGTTTATTAATTTTATTAGAACTGTAGAAGTTGTCAAGCTTCGAAATTATATAATATATTTTTAGTTATCGGTTTTAATCTATTTATTTAATGGCTTTCATTTGTTCCACTTTTATAACTAAACAATAATTAGTGCATGTAAACACTCTCTTACATAAAATACATAAATATTAACACCTAACTGAAACCTAACTATGTTAATTAAAATAATACAAAAACACAAAATACACTCAGGCGTCGAAATACTCCTCCACATCGCTGTCTTCCGGGAATGTGCCCAGAAGACTGGCAGCATTGCCACGTTGAATGGCAATGCTAATTCTTTGGGCAAAGAACGAGCCAGCCCTCTGGTCACGCAAAGTGTCGATCAGTTGGCGTGAAATTTCCTTAAAAAGGAGACGCGTACTCGGACCCCATGGCCCAAGCGTTTCGACCCCAAACGGCTCAAAACTGTAATTACCTATAAAGTTACAGTATTTGCGCCGTTTAAGGGTCTCAGCGGCCGCAGCGGCAGCGCCAGCACAGCCCGCCGTACTTGGAACATGGGATGGCGCAAGGGTGTCGACACAGGTTGCGTCCCACACTAGAGGCCTACCCACCTTCCATGGCACCAACGTCATACCATCTGGTCTCTCCCCGTCGTCACGTACCAAGCCATTAGGTTCTAATATGGCAGGTACGCCGGCGGGGACAAGAGCTCGACGAATAATATCGTTGATGCTAGCGTGCCGCACTGTCTCTGTGAGGACAGATTTTCGGGCAAATTCGTGTTGGGAAAAGCCATTTTCCAAGCATTCAACGTATCGGATAAACACGGTACCTCAACATCAACCAGTGAGGAAGATAAAATATTCCTGGTTAATGTATCAGTACTGTGCACCGAGGAGAGGAAAGCTGGTAAACTAATACTTGAAATTTTGCGGACGCCTAGGCCTAGGCCACCCCGGATGGGAAGCGTGGCTTGCTGCCACGCTCGGTCGTCTAAGGCCACATTTAGGATTGAGGAAAGTGTGTTCCTAATGATTTGATCGACTTATTAATACGACATACTTAATAAACATTAAATTACGAAAATAAAAATTAAAACTAGTTACTTAAACTTAGTCCTGATATATATTTTTTAATTAGATAAAAAAATATAGATCACAAGCGTGCTATTAATTTAAATAAAATCGTACTTAACTATTTAGACAAGAATATTTCCTAATGTTACTGGTAAATGACATGTATGAACAATAAATAATAAATGTATCGGTGTCTTCCTGGACCTGGCGAAAGCATTTGATATTGTTTCGCGACCCTTACTACTAAAAAAGTTAGAACTGTTGGGAGTTAGAGGTTTACCGCTGCAATGCTTCCAATCTTACTTTAGCGAACGGAAGCAGCGAATACGAATAGGAGAACTCACTAGTGGCTATGTAGATATTGCTTATGGCGTGCCTCAAGGCAGTATTTTGGGCCCCACTCTCTTTTTGATCTACATCAACGACCTCTGTTCACTTAAACTGTCACATGCTAATTTTTTTACTTTTGCAGATGATACGGCTATAATTTTTCATGCTAAGACTTGGACAGAGGTTGTTGATGTGGCTCAGAAGGGACTTAGAACTACTGCCAGCTGGCTGAAAAATAATTTATTAACCCTCTACACAGGCAAAACTAAACTTGTAGCCTTAAGTATAAGCAAAAAGTCTGCTCCTAAGCAAGCTCTGTGCATCAAATTGCACACATGTGAGTCTGCCAAGCAACCATCTTTATCCCAATGCCAGTGCCCAGCTATTGAACAAGTTTCTTACATTAAATACTTAGGCGTAATCATTGGATGAGCACCTCTCGTGGAAATCACACATCGATGCAGTTACGAATCGTGTAAGGAAGCTAACACATATATTTAAAAAAATTCGGTCTGTAGCAGAACCGCGACTTATTCGAGCTGTATATTTCTGTTTATGTCAGTCTATTTTAGGTTAATGCATCATTTCATGGGGAGGTTCTAAAAAAACACATCTTCTCAAGCTCGAACGAGCTCAAAGAGCTATTTTAAAAGTAGCGCTTAAAAAACCTTGACGTTATCCTACAAGTACACTGTATTTAGAATGTGATCTCCTCAGCGTGAGACAGCTTTACATTACCTCGGTGCTTCTTCGCTTTCATAAACTTGCGAAGATGACAGCTCGAACCTCTTACAGAACTCTTAAATGGAATACACCAAGAGCACGCTCAGCTTTTGCTCGTCAATCTTTTACTTTTATGGGTCCATATTTATATAACAAATTCTTTAAGACTGATAAAACTATAATAAACCTGACTTTATTTCGCCTTAAAATCACAATTCACAAATGGTTAAAACCCAAAGACTATGCCCATACCGAGAAACTTTTAAATATTATTGTTTGATATCACGCGTAGGCGGCATACGAACTTAATAAAAAAACAAAAAACAAAAACAAACACACACATACACCATCACACACACACGATCACTCCACCACACACACACACACAATCACACGATCACATCACCACCACACACACACATAAACGCTTCTTCAATTTTTCCTTTTTTTATTTTTTAAAGTAGCTAACTTTTTTTCTTTTGTTTATTTTTTAACTTTTAAATTCAAAGAATAATAATAGCAAAATATACACAAAACCTGCATTTATTAATTTATTTGTAAATTTACGGAAGGGACTGGACCTCACGACACAGGGTATCCTAGTGTGGGGGCCAGACATATATTGTTTATTTTAGTTTATAAGTCAACTGATGTACCTAATTTTGTGTATCTTGTACTAACGTTTTAAACAAATAAAGATTAAAAAAAAAAACAATAATGTATATGAACGGGTTTGAAAATCACGGTTTTTTGGCCAAATCGCGCGTAATTTCGAGTGGACGCTCTTAAATGAGTTTTATAAATTCATGGCATCAAATAAATTAGAAATGGTTTTAGAAAGTTGATATGCAAAAAACTAGCAAAGTGTAGGTGCAAAGTAAATGATTATTTAACAACAGATCGCATGATGATTTATTATGTGTTACTGTCGCAAAGCTTATTTAAATCAACATAAAACTTGACCTGCAAAATGCAAAAAAAATAAAATAAAATTGAATTTCAATGGCTACCTTGGAGCATTCTCCTTAGTAAGAATATCTATGTAGGTAATATTAGTGATGCAACGGAAGTGTCTTAACAGATGTTAAAAGTAAATCTTTGCGGAAGCGGAAGCGGAAACGGAAGCGGATGTGTTAATGTTATGAAGAAAATGCACAATTTTATTTTTTTAAAACAACAGAGGTTTACGTCATAATCTCGTCACGAGGCGCGGTGATGCGCAGAATGAACCAAAATAATAAAGAAACTCGTTGCGACACGTTTGTGCACCCCGCGCCCCCCGCGGCTCTTCCGAAGTGTCCAGTGGTTCAAGCGCCCCCCACCCCTGCGCTCCTCACTGTATTCTTCCGTTCAGAGTTCTGTTATAAATTTTGCGGAAGCAGAAACGGAAACGGAAGTGAAATAGCATGTGGAACATCTGCAGAAGCTGAAGCAGAGATCTGTTGCAGCACTAGGTAATATCACACAATAGAGTGATCATTCAAAAAAAATTGAGTAGAAGATTTAATTTTCTTTGAAAGTCTATTTATTGATAGCCCCAAAAGCGCCAACCTTCACAATTTTCTAGTGTTTGAGCTGGGGCAATAAAGAACTGATGTCCAAACTATTCAGTGCAGCAACACGTCTAATTATAAAAACTTTAGATAATACTTTTCCCGCGACTCCTCTCGTGTGACTGTGTACTTCTAGCTCCATATTAGCCTAGAATAACTTGGAATAATGAAAGACTTACCCTCAAAGAAAAAAAAAGACTTATCGCATCAACAAACAAAAATATGATATTTGAATCGTTTCTTTAAAAAATTGATAAAATATTTATGTGACCAGTTGACTTGTTTCTTGTCCCTTTTCCATTTAAAGGACAATTTATGAGTTTCAAAGTGGCCCGGTATCATGGTACCATTGCGCATGCGGAATGGTACCATGGTACCATTGCGCATGCGGAATGTTTAGAAAAATATATGTAAATATTTGTTATTAAATCGGAGTAAGTGATAGACAGTCACATTATCAAGACGTAAATAAGATTTGTTACAACAATAAATTATAAATCAGAACAGTCAGGTTAAGGTCACTTTGGTTTTATTACGATAAAAAATCTCGAGTTACAAAGTAATGAATAGGTCAAAGATGTAGAAGAACACTTGGTATTTATAGAATTGGATTTTTGGGCAAATTATTTAGTTACAATGGCAAAAAAAGGCCAAGTGCGAGTCGGACTCGCGCACTGAGGGTTCCGGACAAATTTACCTATGAAAAAAGTATAATTCCCGAATTGATTTTTCCGAATCGTAAAAAAAGTTTTTTTTTGTGACGTAACAACAAATTTACAGTATTCAGATTTTTTCCTATACTTACTTGTACTATGAGACCTTGCTTCATGCCGAATTTCAGTATTCTAGGTCAACGGGAAGTACCTACCCTGTGAATTTTGATTTCTTTTGAGAGTGTCGAAATATTTGTTTTTTTTTGCGACATAAACGGCTGTATCTTTTTTTTCGTTAACTCAATAGTTTGATTTTTTCACAGCTTCAAGGGACCGCAGACCTGAGTATATGGTTTTAATTTCAACTCGATACCTCCATGAGTTGCCGAGATAAAGGGTCTGGACAGACTGACAGACGGATGGACAACAAAGTGATCCTATAAGGGTTCCGTTTTTTCCCTTTGAGGTACGGAACCCTAAAAAATCGTTTCATTTTGTATAGAAATAGTATTGTATAGAAATATTAATAAATATATTTGTATAGAAATAGCAATTTGTACAATAAAGCACATTGATGTCAGCAAATTCTGTATATATGTTTTACTAAATAATTACTAGCTGGCAAGTGCCTTGCAAAAAAGTTCTCATAAAAACTTTAACACCCCTTAAACCATATTTTGAGGGTAGTTTTGAAAAACTAATAATGGTAGTCTTCATTATTCATTCTGATTAAAATTTGTCCTAACTTTCAAGTTTATTAACCCAAGAAATAAGATTCCTTCATACAATTTTTAAAACCCACATATTGTTCAATTGGGGGTAGTTCTGAAAACGAATAATGAACAACTTTATTATTTACTTAGGTAACTATATTTGCCAACTTTCAGGTATATTGGCACGCGGAATGACATTTCGCATACAATCGTAATTCACCCTTTTCACCTCCCTAAAGGATAGATTTCCAAAAATCCCTTCTTAGTTTCGCTTATGGCGTAAAAAAAAACCTTGTCCAAAATTTCATGTTCTTAGTCCCAGTATTAGGCTTTGCGTTAATATGTCAGTCAGTCAGTTTCTCCTTTTATATAATATATAGAAAATAGATGAGCACAAAATGCGAAATCTTCTTATTTTCCAGACTAAATCATCGACTTATGTAGTTAGTTATTGACTGGTCGTATATTTGGCATGGTATGGAAAACTCAAATACTTATTACAATGATTATGCTTGAAAACCTACAGTTAAGAACAGGTAGTGGACGCCCCTAGCGGTTTTCTCGGTTTAGAAAGCCGGAGCAAAATAATCAATAGGAAAACAGTTTTACGCTGTAAAAAATATTATAGTTATTTATGATTTTTAAAACTGTGAGAATCGTAGTATTGAAACAAGGAAGGGAAGAAAGAAAAGTAAATAATGGTATTAGTTTTCTAGTTGTATTTCTTTTCTGTTTGTCTATTTATTATGTATCACCTGCCATGTTATGTTTCTGCACCACCCTTAAATCGACTGGTTGTAAATGCTTAAAGCATTAAGTCCGCCTTTGTACAGTATTTTAATCTATATATATGTTAAAATGTTCGTTAGTCTTGCTAAAACTCAAAAACGGCTGGACCGATTTGGCTGATTTTAGTCTTGAAAGAAGGTTTAAACGGTGACAAAGAATGGAAAGATATCACGATTAAAAATAGCCGAAAACAACACCATATCTAATTAAAATGTCATTATAAAATGAATTATGCTGTTCTGGTAATGCCAGTAGATGGCGTAATCCTCACTATTAGGCGGTACGAAGTTCGCCAGGTCAGCTAGTAAAAAAAAAGGTTTAAGAAATAGTTAATATTTCTTTTTTTCATCGTTTTAGTTTTAGCGATACATCTAAATTAAATTGATACAGCTGTAGCGACATCTATGACGTCACATAAGAACTAATCCTGCATCGCGCAATCAAAGTTCTCCGCGCGTTTAGAACATATAGAACAGCCCGAAATCATCTATCGGGCAGTAGTAGCCCACCAGACATAACACCCGTCTGGTTGGAGGATCCTCCCTTTTCAACGGAGGTTTGCGGGACTTTACTCTCTGTTCCCCTTACCCCCAAACTGGTGACCCTCGACAAAGAACGTCAGCGCAGCCTTCGTGCAGCAACTACTTCGTGACGTCATCATCACTTCCTCAAGCTTTCGAGCAGCGAGCCATACAGCCAGAACCCACGGCTTTAAAGGGTATCCTGACCACCAGCAATGCCTACCTGGTCATACCTGGTCATCACCCTTAGCCTCATTAGCGACCTTGGCTAATCACACCGCACCTTCGGCCGGTCACATGAAGAGCTATGAAGAACCTCTCCTGGTCGACGCAAGCAGTCAAGCCACTACATCGCACAGCACCGCTCCGACTCACTGGAGCCAGCAGCACTACTCCGACTCACTGGAGCCTGCAGCATCATCCCGACTCACTGGGACATCAACACCCCGACTCACTGGGGCATCATCCCGACTCACTGGGACATCATCACCCCGACTCACTGGGGCATCATCCCGACTCACTGGGATAGCACCACCCCGACTCACTGGGGCATCACCGCAGACAGTTCCGACTCACCGAGAACTATGCGGCATTCGGTTCCGACCCACTGGAACCAACCTACCACTGGCCTGGCACGCATCAAGAAGCATCAAGAACCATCGATCTCCGATCTCCGGAGGGGAGTGATGTAGCGACATCTATGACGTCACATAAGAACTAATCCTGCATCGCGCAATCAAAGTTCTCCGCGCGTTTAGAACATATAGAACAGCCCGAAATCATCTATCGGGCAGTAGTAGCCCACCAGACATAACACCCGTCTGGTTGGAGGATCCTCCCTTTTCAACGGAGGTTTGCGGGACTTTACTCTCTGTTCCACATACCCCCAAACAGCTAAATTAAACTATGAAAAAAAAATACAGTGCATACAGCTAAGGAGTGGAATTCCCTGCTGGAGTCATGATAGCTACAACCTAAGGGTCTTTAAGTCAAGAGTGAATAGGTTACTTCTAGGCAAGCGCGCTTCATCTTTGGCCACATCATCGCTTACCGAATCGCGCCGTAAACTCATCGCATTTTGCGTGTGGTCACGGCATTATGCTGAGCGTTCGGCCGTTTTGCGCGGATGTGGCGCATATTTCTATCACTTAATATACTTTTAATTTGTTTAATACTAAATTTGCGCCTAGTTCAACCAAATAAAATGTTTTTCTTTCTTCTTTCTTTCTTACCATCAGGTGAGACAGTGGTCAAACGCGAGCCGATCCATAATAAAAACAAATCGCAGTTTGATAGCCCATACCTTGAAATCCGTACTCCTGCAATGGGGTGGAGACGTCACCTCTCCGAAGCTGTTCACAGCCGCAATGGAGATAGACATATTTATGCTGCAAAAATTTTCTACAAAACCAGATTAGAAGACTGGCCTGTTGGTCTAGTGGTTAGTAGCCCTGACTGCTATGCCGGAGGTCGTAGGCTCGATTCCCACCCAGGACAAATATTTGTGTGATAAGCATGATCATTTGTTCTGTGTCTGGGTGTTATCAATCTTATATATGTATGTATTTATAAATATATAGGTATGTTTATCAGTTGTCTAGTATTCATAACACAAGCTCTGCTTAGCTTGGGACTAGACGGAGTTGTGTGATAGTTGTGGAATATTATTGTTAGTTTTATTCGTTTATTTATCTCAGGACCCTGAGGTCCTGGACCTTTGGAAGGCGTACGAGGGGCCAAAACCAACACGCAGAGGCCCTTTAGATAATTTTAATGGAACGTGATACCAACCGACGATTATCCCTGTACGCGCTATGCTAGTGCACCCAAGGACAACCCCCGGTTGGTGAAAACATGAAAACAAAGACAATAGGGCTATGGTTTTCTGAACAATGCTATTAATATCCATCGATAAAAAGGCAGTCACCCCGACTTGCACACTCAACGATGACGACGGATACGTCGATGGGGTTATTATTATTAAGAACCACTACATTAATAATGATAAAAAGAACAGCTTCACAGTACTAGTTTACTGCCACCGTAAAACTATCAATCTTGTCTACTTTGACAACGTATTTTACCGACAAGAGGTCAATTAAAACACACGATAACGCAAAAAGAAATAAAAATATATTTCACCTTTTCCTTACCTTTGCTCACGTCTGTGCCATATTACACTAAGTGTCAATTAGAGGAGGATATCGGTTTCATATTGAAGGTGTGTATTCCGATAAAATAGTGTGTATGTATCTGTAACTGCCTTTATAGTACATGTATTATACTAGCTGTCCCTTAGTGTCTAAACACACTATGACGAACTACGAAGGTAGGAAGGCATGATTACGCCTGCAATGTTATTTGAATAACTTACGACACATTATGCCGAAATTACGTTGCGTTTAGCATACAGCCGAACTTCGGCCCGGTGTAAGTTCAGCGAAAATTCGGCGGTAACGTATTCTGTAGACCACACATAATACGCGACCGTAGTTCGGTTCAATTGCCGATTAAGATATGGGGCGGGGAGCAGTGGGAAGCAGGAAGGCTCGCGCCCGGCGTGTTGTTCGTTTTGTTTATTAGAATAATAACGGAACCCTAACAGGATCACTTTGTTTTACGTCTGTCTGTCCGGCTGTTTATATAAAACACGCCACTCGCCACGCCAAACACGAATAAACACAAAGTTGCGCAACTCAATTTCTGCCGCGTAAGTTCGGCACTTATGGTGTGTCATGTCAGCTAAATAAAAGTAAAATCAGCCGCGGAACTTCGGTCGCCAACCTTCGAAATAGTGTGTTTAGACACTAACGTTTTCACCTACGTCTTTGGTTACTGTTCCTCTCTTATTGGTCGTAGCGTGATGTTATTTAGCTTTCCTCGATAAATGGGCTCAACATTTTTTTTTTTTAATTCGAACCCGTAATTCCTTAGATAAGTCTATTCAACTAACAAATTTTTTAGCTTTATAATATTACTAGATGATTCGACGTTGTTCTACCATATGAATTATACTATAAAAAAAAATAGGGGTGGGGATAAGAGGGTATAAATAGTCTATTCTGAGACCTACCAAATATACAAAAAAAAAATGATAAGAATCGGTCAAGCTGTTTTGGAGGGTTTCGGTACCAAACACGAGCATTTGTATGTATTACATATTAAAAGTATAGGAGCTGCTTTGTTGGTCGACAGTGGTTGCACGAGGTGTGTTTGTACTGAGGTCCTGAGTTTGCCGTCTGGCAGTGTTGGATTTTTTCATCAGAATTTTTTCGCAACGGCTCCAGGTTTATGTTCAGTTGAATTAAAATTATATTGTGTACAAAACGTTATGTATTTTATTTTATGCCCTTCATGTTACGATCCTTTATGTAACCCTAATTATTGTTTTTTTTTTGGATGGGAAACCGTCTATTAACTTCTCCCGCTCTAGAGAAAGTATCAGAATTTTATGGCAGCCGTGTTCCTTCATTTGCTCTTTGCGTTCCAGGGCCGCGGTTATTCCTTTGAACAATCCCGCAGCCTTTTCTTTTAACCCCACAGACAGAAATAGGAGCACCGCGCAGCGAGTCTCCGTCGGCTCATCTTACTTTTACAATTAAATTTTATTTTCTATGGGTTTAATGTTAGGGCTGACCTATATCATATATCGCTATATAATTAATTATTTTTAGCCAGCAACCGAAGAAGAAGCAGCTTTGTTTGCTGAAAAAATACATTTTGAGCCGACGAAAAATTTCTTTATTAGCTGACCGTTAAAAAATGGTAGTCGTTAGTTACATTTTGATACGAGTGCAGAAAGTTTGTCATTGCGACCGAGGCGGAATTCGCACGAGCCGTAGGCGAGTTTGTTATGGAACCGAGGGCTGCAGGGACAAATTTGCACGTGTGTCAAATGACTTTTTTCAATACACTTACGAAGAAATGAATAAACGGGGGTTGACCGGCGAAACGTGGGGGTCGACGCGCGCCCATCCTGATACGATACATGTAATAACATTTTGGCGGGGGAGAGCATGCGCACTTTTCTGCACTAGTGTGGAAAACAGTCTATTACGTGCCTAAAGTCGGTGGGATAAGAGCGGGTTTTCGAGTAAGTGTATTGAAAATAATATTGCTTTCAACCACGACTTATAACCAAGTTCTAAAAGGCTACCTTGAGCGCTTCGTTGCACTTTTAAGTGAACACATAAATATTAGTAGGTTACGATGTGTGCTACAGTTTATGTGTTGTTTCTTTCTTTATAACACCGGCCATCTTACATGCTACCTGTACAGCCTCTTTCATTAGAGGATCTGGAGAGAGACTAGACTAATATAAAAGATCAGCCACGACACCACTATTTATTTCTTAAGAAATCATAAATTCATCGTTAGTAAAAAACTGACATCAATAGTAAAAAAAACTTATTTTCACTCGAGCACTTTACACATTAAAATCAAAGATGACATCAAATCATGATGATGAGATGAAATCAAAGATGTTATTGGACTTCTTTCTCCAAATCCAAGAAATTCTCAATAGATTTGGCTTGTTTGTCTCTTTTGTTGTCACTGTCTGACGAAGCTATGGACGGAGCCCTGCTGGGGTTGCGAAGGACTGGCTTTCGAAGCTGGAAGAAGTTCAGCGACGCCTTCAGCTCCTTGATGAACACTTCTTTGTGTGTCACCTGAAAATATAATCATTAGAGATATGAGTTGACGAAGCTCTGTGCTGCAACCAGCGCCTTTGTGGAAGCGGTGAAGTTTAGTGTTAACATCGCGAAAGTTTTATGTATGTATGTTTGTTAGTCTTTCACGCTCAAATGGCTTAACTGATTTAGATGAAATACGGCACACGAGTACACCATGTCCTGAAATAGCATTTACTAGATACTTAAGATTAGGACTTTTTATCCAGGTTGAATGTTCATTTGGGATAATTTCGCACTGTCAAGCGGGCGAAGGCGCTGTTATCACGTATCCTAGCGGAACATTTTAGATGACATCTGCGCATAAATGGTTGAGTTCCAGCAGTGGGAACATTATAAGACTGATTATGCTAAGCTATGCTAATCGTCAAACATACACGGTGTCTTTGATATCGACGCACAAACGAATACCATGGACCCAGTGAACCACCCAGTGTCAATCTGTGCATTTAATTCCGGCCAGTTGCACCCGAATAGAGCACCGCTGACCTTTAAATCCATTTTCTTTGCGAAATATTGATTGATTTACATATGCTATTTACATTCTGAAGAACACTTAACCAGCATTTTTTTTGTGTAAACATATTTCTAAAGATCAAAGCCGTTTGAAAGGAGTGGGGAAAACAAACGGAAAATATCATTTTGTTAAATTTTTATTCTTTGGCAAAAAGTATTTATTTCTCTTACGATAAAATCATATGTTGATAATGTTGTACATGAATTTATAATAACCATTTTTATTTTTCAAACCTATTGACTGTCATTCAGTCAGTCACTGTTTTATAGCACTGCTCGGGAGTTAGGGTCTTAAAATAAATCAAAATATCCCAGTCCCGCAAATCCCGTGGAACCCGCGGGATTGCTGCCTGCAATCCCGTAGGCTTGCGGGATTGCGATTTTGATGCGGGATTGTATTCTCTAGTACTGACATCATTCGTTAGGGATCTTACATTAATACTTGAAATTTCCCCCTTGCTCCAATCATTTTCACTTTTCCTCAACCCTAGATCATGAAAAATTTACTGTAATATTTGTTAGTAAAGCAACATTTTAATAATGAATATAAATATTTTGCTACGGACCTGTTCTCGAACCACAATATTGCGGACCTCATTCATGAACTCGATGGCAGTCATCAACAGGCAGAACATCAGTCCCACCACAAGAACAACGAATGCTCCAATCAGATTCTCCATTTCGAGATCACCCTCTGTATCATTCTCATCGGTGACTGGCTGAAATGATAAACAAAGTAATATTGCTTATTATTACTGTCGGCGACGAGGGTCCCATGTCGGCACCAGGGCGCAAGTAGTGGTTGAGACCACCTAACACGCAAGTAGTTTTTGTCATGTTTTATATGCTTAGGATAGGATGTTTTCACTTATTAAATGTTTATTTGGATTAATTAGTTAGTAACTCATTAGGTTTAATTGATAAAGACTGAGTTTTGCTAATTTAAGTGTATAAATAAGTAGCATCTATCGTATTTCTAAAGATTTTTATGTTTTATTGTGGTTGGCAGAATACAATTTGTGTTATTGTCTTTATTCTGTCTGTAATTAGCACCTTCATTAATTAGTGAGGTCGGGAATAACGATGTATATAAGATTCTAAAAAGTTTTTGTAAGAAAAATCGATCTTGGTGAAGAAATCGTGAAATTTATATGTTGTAGTAATGATAAGGATTTAACTTGTGTTATTACTTGGTGATAATATTCTATTGCTGTTAATTAGTGTTTTTTAGTCTAATAGAAGCTATTAGTAACAATTGATCTCATTTTGCAAGGATTTAGATAAAGTTGAAATTCTAAAATGTTCGCGATCTTTTACGTAATTAGAATTTGAAAATGAGACTTTTTATTTGATGACTAATTAGCAAGAACATTATGTAATTAGTTAGGATCTGTCTAGAAAATGATATTATAGCAATTAGAATCCTAATTAGAATCTTATTGGAAAAGATATGAGAAGTTTTGTGTTCAAGAATGTGGTCGAACTAGAATATTTGACAGTTTTTGTTCTAGAAACTTTTTTATGTGCAAATATATGTGATATATTATTGTTTCATGTAAAAGTAGAGATTGTAACCGACATTTTGATGTATATATTGTCATGGTTTTGTGAAACAATAAATAAATACGGCGTCAGAAAGGGTTCGGCTGAAGCGAAAATAAAGCGAAATTGAAAGTAAATTTAGAGCAAAATACGAGGTTCCCGTTAACAGAACTTAGCGGGGTATATAAGACGGGCCGTTTTTCGGTCCGATGTCAGTCGAAAACGTGCCACCGAAGAGTCAAGAACACAAAGGAAAAGCTTCAAGCCGAACTCCGAAGAACCTTTTAGTCGAAAAACGTGTTTTATTTCTCTTCGGTATCCGCTCTGAGGTCCTCCTACGTGCTCCGTCGTCCATAGAAGATACGCATTCAGGGGTGCGTGGTGGCGTACGTGACCAGCGAACCAGTAAGGCAGCGTACGTCAAAAATCGGGTTGAACTGTCCCGAGGGCTCGGTAGCTGCAGGGTACAACCCGCTACCGTCAACACCTCCTAACAGGGGTTAGTCCGCCACAATTACCCTATTTTTATAGCGGTTGAATAAAATATTCAGCTAGAAAATAGGAACCATGAATTTACAGCATTACAGTTTATTTTGTCACAAAATATATATGAAAATCAATCAGTCATTTATTTTGTAAAACTTAGGTGGGTTAACATGTTCATACATAAATAAAATATAAATGCACTTGGTTTTGCCAAAAGAATTTCGTAGAAAAAAAGCCAAGCAAATAAAATAAATTGGACAGAATAAAAAATATCAATAAAAAACAAAAATACGTGTATTCACCAATATATAATTATTTCATGGATTAATTAATTACAAATTATTATTAATTATTTAGCACGTCAGAAAAAATTACTTTGAATATGTACTTACATCACATTTTTTCGCTCCATATTTTTCAACCCACCATTTATTTTTAATTTTGTCCAGGGTTGTTAATTCTTTTAGTCTCAGAATAGCTCGGTTTATGTCAGTTCTGTATGGTGAATCTGAAAATGATAAAAAAGCATACATTACAAAGTTATGTGTGGCGATCGGTAATCATCATGAGCCGCCGTCAGTCATCTCGAGTTCTTGACGTCGAAAGGTTACGTGCGTGCGCCTAGAGCTCTGAGGCAGAAGTCCTCTGCCCTCCTAGCCAAGTTATGATCGTTTCGTTTGCGTCGAACGCCTCGAGTAGGCTACGCCTCCGATTCCTTTTTTCTGACTACGTGACTGAGCGTTGAGATGATGTCAGAACAAAAGAATCGGAGGCGTGGTCTACTCGAGGCGTTCGACGCAAACGAAACGATCGTAACTTGGCTAGGGGGCTGTACATATATCAGCTAAAGAACTATCCTACATATGTAAGGATTCTCATTACTACGAGTACATAACAATACATGCAGATTATGGATGATGTTATTACACAAAACTGTCGATAGTCGATCTTTATCTTCTCTTCGCTTCGATGGACTCAAACTATTTTTTTTTCTAACCAATATTTGGATAACCTGTACAGCTCTGTTATTGGCCTCGAATAAATCCTGAAAAGTGCAGGTTTTGCAAGCTGGGTAGCATAACAGGTGACGCATGTCCTGTGCAGCGGCTCTGTACTGGCACTGTGTTAGAGATAGGTCGAGGAAGCCCCATTTGGCCATATTGTTGTTGCAGCGGCTAACCTGAGTCCGCAGTCGGTTATGAGATTTTCAGTCGATCGATGATATTGATCGGGGTCGGTCGATTGGTGTTTGTAGTAACTGTAAATAGATCCATAGTTTGATCGGTTGATAATAGATCTTTACCTATGAAATTTGCTTTTCTGAGAATTTATATAAAAACTGTTTATACATACAGCGATATTACAGAAAATAAAAATCCTAAAAAACCAATAGATAGTTTTTAAAAAAAAGAATGCATATTTGAACTTATAATTACAAGTCGATTCAAATTTAAGCTATCTGCTATCTGATATACAGGGTGTCTTTGACATCGACTCACAAACGTGCTCCATCTTCGGCCACATCATCGCTTACTATCTGGTGAGATAGTGGTCAAACGCGAGCCTATCAATAATGTAATAATAACATAATAAGTACATAATTCGGGACCCCCTAGTGGTTTTTTAAGGTGGACAAAATCATCTAATGACAAATCGCGCTCTTGGGCGGAGCGGAAGATAGTGTCAGACTTTTACTGACTAAAAACTCACTCCTGTTCCTTCTTTGCGTTCGTCCCAGGGCCCCGGGTTTCGCTTTCACACTACCCGTGGCCCCAGTAGGCTTCGACCCTGCTGGGCCTCTACGATATCCCCCAGTGGTGGAATTTTTCGTCGTTTTAGGGCACCCCGACACGGATAGGTTAGGTTAGGGTTATTTTTATTTATCACCATCCGCAAAAAAAGCCTTACTTTAAACCCCGCAGACAGAAATAGGACCTGAGGACTTTTATGCTAATTACAATGGGTTACCTAAAGCCAGAAGAATTTTATGTGCTCAAGTTCTATTTCTTGTCCGCGGGGTCCGGGTGGTTATAAAAATATAACCCTAACCTAACCTATCCGTGTCGATGTCTCAATTACATAAATTTCTGCTCTGCTCACATCTTATTGATTTTAAGTAATAGAACATGTTTTATTTGCACATCATTATACGTAAATAAATAAATAGATTTTGGTTTAAAATCTATTTATTTTACACATTGCCGGTGTACCAGCAGGGACTCTATACAATCCCTAGGAATTGTATCCATTACCTAGGTAAAGTATGTAATGAACAATACTAATCATAATATTTCATACATTGCCTGAACGCTCCAGGTATTCTATGCATTGCCTAGGTATTGTATGGAATACCTGAATTATATAGATTTTTGCTAACATATATATTATACTATATGGCAAAGATGTCACAGTTCAAAGTAACCCGTTTAAAATAAACGGCAATTTTATAGGTCGGTAGGTAGGTTTGACAATACCAATACCCATCTGCTATAATATCTATCTCCTTTCTTTCAGTCCATCCAAAGGTTGTCTGTAAGAAATTGCCCTGTGCGTATTGTCCATTGCTTATTTTTAATTATGTTTGTCCTGTATTTTTATTTATGTGGTGTACAATAAAGAATATAATAAATAAAT
Organism: Mythimna pallens; assembly: GCA_961205895.1. NCBI lineage: Eukaryota > Metazoa > Arthropoda > Insecta > Lepidoptera > Noctuidae > Mythimna > Mythimna pallens. Next base: position 13,255,514 of record OY540834.1, on the reverse strand, counting down.
ACTCACTAGGTGGCATTGCTATACCGTAATCCTTACTGTCCAGTTCTCCACCGACTTTCTTCAAGGCACAATTTCTTTTTAATTTGTATTCTATGGTACTGGATTCCATAAAGAAAGCGTACTTGTTTCTACTTTTAAACACCCTGCTCTCTCCCTCGTCATTGTTTTTTACTAGGACGGCTGGATTGGCCTGCATCGTCTCGTATATATGTCTGTACATTTTGTTCTTAGAAGCCTGAAAAAATACTATTTTTAGACTATGTTTTAGATTCTGTGATGTTTGTTTTGTTTTTGTTTTGGATAAAAAAAGTATTTGACCAGCTTGACAGTAAAAAAAAAACAAATTAAGTTATAAATACGCTTCAAAACAAAAACAAAATACTGGCAAAGTACCTTAAAAAAATCAAGAGTTGATCCTTTTTCGATAGCTCCATAGAGTATCTTGGTTTGCTTGGCCAAGTCTTCGACGCTGTTGATGGGTTCGTTTTCCAAGGCTGACGTCATTGAAGCCGACAGCTGGGCGATGTAAGTCTGACACACGATTACCGCGAAGAACCACCACATACCACAAACCCAGCGGGTTCCAAGAGCTCTGAAATTGTAAAATGAAAAATAGAAAAAATGTTTATTTGTGCCTCAAACAATTTATTAAAACTGAAAATACAAGTGAACTAAAAAGAATAATTAAGAAAACTGCCATATTCTGCTCTATTTGGGGTTATTTTTGTCTTCAATTGATGTTCCTCGCCCGAGTCCAAACTACCTGTCTGATATCAGCTTGTTTGTCTCAAAAAATTTCATTATCATCATTTCTGCCAAATGACGTCCACTGTTGGACATAGGTGTTTTCCTGTGACTCTCCACAGGTTATTGGTCTACCTTGTGGGAGGCTTTCAACGACGGAGTTCTAAGGTAACAAACCAAAAAAAAAATATTAAAAAATACAACCGAATTGAGAACATCCTCCTTATTTTGAAGTCGTTAAAAAGGTGTTGTATTCATAATTAGTCATAACTGCTGATTAATATTTAAAACGAAAAAAAAAGTTATTAATTGAAATATCTGTTAATTTTTAATCATACAACAAATAGAAAAAAACTACAATAAAATTACTTGGGCAATATGTCGCATCCTTGCGTCATAATAGATCCCGTCGTCAGCCAGGTGCAGTTCTTAAATGTCCATATATTTTCCAGTTCTTCTGGGTCTTTTTCGCATGGTTCTGGATTTTCCCAATCATCAGGTGATATTCTGAAATTATGTACCTACAATTAATTACTTATGTACATACTTCCTATATTATCCGACTCATAAGATGAATAGAAATTGCCGTTTTACTACGAAAAAGTCTAACATAAGATTGCAATGTAAAACCGGCCAAGTGCGAGTGGGACTCGCACATAAAGGGTTCCGTATCGTTCGTAACAAAAAAAGAGCAAAAAATATCACGTTTGTTGTATAGGAACCCCCTTAAATATTTATTGTGTTTTGATTTTTAAGTATTTGTTGTTATAGCGGCAAGGTTCATGAGATACAGCCTGGTGGCCGACGGATGGATAGACAGACAAACAGACGAACGGACATCTGAGTCTTAGAAATAGGGTCCCGTTTTACCCTTTGGGTACGAAACCCTAAAAAAGGTAAAATAAACACTTTAGGTACCTGGCACAAATGTATAGCATCATGGAAACTACAAAATATGCAGTCGCTGTATGCATCCAAACTTCAAAAGTATACGGATTGAGGAAAGAAAACATTCCTAGCTCGACTTTACGATCCTGTGTATACAATATACTTATTCCCAGAGTCATGAAGGGCACTGAAAAGTCAACATGATTTTTTCTTTCTTCCGTAATTGTGAGGTCACACACAGCTAAATCTGCTTTCTGTAAGGAAAAATGACTTGTTAGTTCATTATAGTAGAGGTACTTTGTCCTCGTTATCAAATAATAATATTAATAATAGGAAATCTTTATTGAAAAGTAAGTTGGGTGGCCGAGTGGTAACCGGCGGCCCTGACTGAGGAGCAGTGGAGCATGCGTGGTAACGGCCTTGACTTACGAGTTGTAGATCGCAGGTTCAAACCCAGCCAGGCGCAATACTTTGTGTAATTTATTTCATCACCACTGCTCTCAAAACAGTGTAGGAAAACATCGTGAGGAAACCGACATGTCCGAGAACTAAACATTCGAATACATATGATATCAACCAACCCGCACTGGGCCCGCGTTGTGGATTACGGCCCATTCCATCTCCTAGAGAGGAGGCCGGAGTCAAAGCAGCGGGAACTTTATAAGGCTGATTTGGACTTTGCCAGTTTTAAGTTAGCTGTTTTATGTTCTGTCTACTTCAGTCACTGACCTTGTCTAATAAAACTTCCACGAGTTCTGCATAAGTCAAATCCTTTTCGTGAATGAATTTATAAGTATAATTTAGCTTTTCTTCTCTAAGTAATTTGAAAATGTTTTTGACCAGGTCTACGGAGAAACCTTCGAATTTTTCGTTGGGGTCGTCATCGTTTTCTTTACATTCATCAGTTTCACATTTTTCCTTATACCAGAAATAGGGTTTCGCTGTTCGTGACACTACCTATGTTGAAAAAATAAGAAGGACTTTAAAGTGTAGTCTGTTATCTATACTAAGTAATCAGTCAGTACAATGCGTTCCAAATAAGAATAGGAACGATTTTTACGACAAGTTGTGACGTAATAGCTGTCAAATTGAAAAATTGGGTAGGGTATTGGGTGATTTACGAATCATGAACAAAAAAAGTTTAATCAGAATTCAGTTCTTCAATTTTGTTCATTTTTTCGTCACTGTGTGAAGTGTCTGCGCAGTGGCAAATGGAAGAAGAACGCGAATTCTTCCTAACGATGAAAACAAGAACGAAAATATATTTTTTGTAAACTAATTATGAATTAACAATATATTTAGCTAATTTTTATTAAATAATGACGTTTTTGCTTCACCTAGGTTTAACTAAGATTCAGTAACACAAAGCAAAAAAAAAACTGCTATTGATACGCAAATAAGTTTTCTTTGCAAACCGTACTTTTCAATCAAAATTTTAGACAGTTCGAGGTTATTCACTTTCCTATTCTTATTTGGAACGCATAGTAAAGTTAAGTACTGTTCAACACAACACTTACAATAAATTCTCTGCTGGAGGATCCAACACTGTCTTTGCTCATAGTCACCCTGGTCTCAATGATGCTGCTTCCATTAGCAGACTCCCACATACCAATGGTTTGCCTCATACGAACGTGTATTTCATTCACGTGTAACACGTAGTTAATCCTTCGACCGTGTTCGTCGAATTCTATGTTACCAGTAACGCCATATGTTTTTGTCTGCAAATGTGTTTTATAATAAGAACAAGCTATGGAACATAACAAAATGACAGTAGCGACTGATTGGCGAATCCAACGAAATAAGAAAAAAAAATCATAAAATAATATTAAATTGATTACAATGGAAGGTTACCTCCAGTATCTTACGTTGGTATGCAGCCCCATGAGCCCAGACCTCTGCATCATCAGCACAACTGAAAGTCGGAGGCTGTACCCGATCTTTTAACTCTGCCATATCAAGCGCCTTTGCTAGGTGATTAGCAACGTCATCCATTATCAACGCTTCGAGCTATATAAAAATGAAAGAAAGATTGTGATTTAAATATTTTTTTGACAGTTTTCTTTCTACCATCAGACAACTCGATGTACGACGAGTATTCACATATACGCTGATGAAACTCCTACTGTCCGGATTAAGTGTTTCACTTCGTCGTTAATACCGCATACATCGAAGGACTGGAAGAATTAGCCTGCTGCGGTCTTCCCGTTCGATTATAATTTAGATGTCTTCAAGACTAGAGTGAATAGGTTCTTAATAAACTAGTGCGCCTCACCGTCAACGATTGCATCGCTGCTTACCATCAGGTGGGATCACAGTCAAGCAATAGTCTATACCAATTAAAATAAAAACTCCTTACTTTGAACTGAAAAACGGAAGGTGATTCTTCTTTAGAGTGCCAGTTGCCCACTCTAGTTGCCAGGTAATGTCTAAGGTCCTTCAACTTATCGTATTGAGTGATGCTTAGCCACGTTACGTTAGGTGGTATCTTCACCAACTGTTCAGCTACTGTAGATGTGTCCATGGAAGTTAAAATATAGTGCTAAAACCAAGTTAGAAGAAAATTAGTGAATGTGCAAATGTTTCTCCATAGTACACTGCGCCAGAAAAATAACTGGTCACATATAAAAAACTGTGATATTTCCCAAAGCTATGTATATAGATCTATCAGATAAATAATATATTGTAAGCTGATTAGTAATCTATATATATAAAAGGAGGAAACTGACTGACTGACATATCAACGCGCAGCCGAAACTACTGGGACTAGCAGCGTGAAATTTTGCACAAGATTTTCTTTTGTGACGTAAGCGAGCACTAAGAAAGGACTTTCTAAAATTCACCCCTTAAGGGGATGAAACGGGGGTCTAAAGTTTGTATAGAGAGCCGCTGGCAGGAGCTAGTCTATATATATATATATGAATAGCTGTTCGTTAGTTTCGCTAAAACTCGAGAACGGCTGGATCGATAAGACTAATTTTGGTCTTGAAATATTCGTGATAGTCCAGGGAAGGTTTAGACGGTGAGAAAATATGGAAAAAATTATGAAATAAAAAATCCGAGTACAACGCCATCTCTAATTAATATGTGATTATGAAAAAGAATTATGCTGCCTTTGGCAGTTTTGCTGAAAGGTAACACAATATTCATTGACTATAAATCTCAAAAAATAATAATGACCGACTTCAGTAAAATAAACACTAAAAGGATCAAAATAACTTTAATTTCGGAAGTCGGTGTTTATCGGTATTGTTAGTTTCTTATTTAACACCGACTTCCGAAATTAAAGTTATTTTAATCGTTTTAGCGTTTTTTTTTAGTGAAGTCGGTTATTATTTTTTTGTAATAAGTTTTTTTTTTTTTTTTTAGGTGGGAAAATCATCCAATGACAAATCCCGCTCTTGGGTGGAGCGAGAGATAGTGTCAGACTTTTACTGACTAAAAACCCACTCCTGTTCCCTCTTTGCCTTCATCCCGGGGCCCCGGGCTTCGCTTTCACACTACCCGTGGCCCCAGTAGGCTTCGACCCTGCTGGGCCCCTACGATTTGGTGACATCACCCTGAGGCGCGCGTGGAACAATACGCGCCGTCGACGACTTGGGCTCGGTCCGGACAGTCACCGGACGGTCGGACGGCGAGCCACCCATTGCTCGCCGTCCGCAAGCCTGCGCCTACGGTGGCCGGAAATCGGGATCGGAATCCCGGCGGCGATTGGGGCGTGAGGACCGTTGCTGTTGCCTCACGCGATCGGCCGCCTCCTTTGCTAGCATTACTGCTTCGCAGAAGGAGGCGACCGCCTGCCACTCCTCCTCAGTCCGGACCATGGCCTGTACCAATGCCCGGCGCGAGAGATCACTGCCGTCGATCGCCCCCACGAGGACACGGCGTTGCTCTGCCCAAGCGGGGCACACCTCCGTCGTATGCTCCACCGTGTCCTCTGGGCGTTTCACACAGTGGCGACACCCGGGCGTGTCTTCCGCACGAATTCGGTGCAGGAACCTCCCGAACTTACCATGTCCGGTGAGGACCTGCGTCATGCGGTAGGTAAGGACGCCATGTGGTCTTTCCAGCCATTCCTCAAAGAGGGCACTTACCGCCATAATTGTGGCGTGCCCAGCACTGGGTTGCGATAGTCGCTGTCGCCATTCCACCATGATATCCCGCCGGAGTTCTTCCCGCCATGCCGCAACTTGGCGCGGCAGCGGAGTTTCGCCCCGGCGTTGCATCACCACGCGTAGATCGTACATGCGTGCAAGGACTGTGGCTTCCAGATACCATGGTGGCTGGCAAGCAAGGAGGCTCGCCGCTTCGCAGGAAACCGTGCAATATCCCCGCACCATTCGGATGGCCATGACCCTCTGGCATGCGTTCAGCTTGGCCACCGGTCGTTTTCGCAGCGACGGTGCCCATACCGGCGCCCCATAAAGGGCCATGGACCTAACGATTCCTGCGTAGAGCCTCCGGCAGGAGGCGTCTGGACCCCCTAGGTTAGGCAGAAGCCGCTTAAGGGCAGCCCCAGTCCGATCCAGTTTGGGAGCCAGACGTCGGAAGTGCTCTTCGAAATTCCATCGGCTGTCGAGGACGAGTCCCAGGTACTTCATCGTCGACCCGACGCCGATGTGAAGTCCTCCTACCGTTATTTGGGAACCCGGTGGTGGCGCATTCCGAGGGCCGTGAAAGCACATGGCCTCGGACTTGTGCAGTGCCACCTCGAGTCCCAACTGCTGGATCCTCTCCACGACTATCGCAACCCCGCGTGTCGCTAGTTCGACCGCCGCCTGGTACGACTCTCCCTGCGCCAGAACCAGCGTGTCGTCCGCGTAACAGACGACGCTAACGCCGTCAGGGAGGTCGCCGCGCAGCACGCAGTCGTACCCGATGTTCCACAAGGGCGGTCCTAGTACCGATCCCTGCGGAACACCGCACGACATCTCTCGCCGTTTCCACTCTCCCTGGTGACCGGGGTAGATGATGAATCTGTCCGTCAGGTAGGCCTCGATCACACGACAGAGGTAGTCGGGCACCCGGTGATACCTGAGTACCCTCCTAATGCTACTCCAGGGCAGGGAATTGAAGGCGTTGGCGATATCCAAAGACACCGCCAAGACACACCTGCCCTGGGATACCGCATCCCCCGTCGTGAGGGCTCGCATGCGCATGATAGCGTCCACCGTGGAGCGTCCCCTGCGAAAGCCGAACTGGCCGTCCGCCAGATCCAGCCCCACACGTGCTAGGTGCGCGACGAGGCGGTCTGCAATAACTCTTTCAAAGAGCTTCGTCGAGCAGCACGATGGGCCGGTACGCAGACGGTGAGTCCGCAGGGCGCCCCTGCTTCGCGATGAGGACCAGTTTCCCCGTCTTCCAGCGAAGTGGGAACTGGCCCCTCTCCAAGCATGCGCTTAAGAGCCCCCTTAGTCGAGGCCCGAGTTCCTCCATGGCCAGGACCCAGGCTTTTCCAGGCAAGCCGTCGGGTCCTGGGGCGGTATTCTTGGCATTCAGCCTTCGTACCGCCACACTCATCTCTACCTCGGTCACCTCTGGAAGCGGTGGCGGGGGAGAGTCTTAACCTCGCGCGGGGAACAGACCGCTCACCACACCCTCCACAAGCTGGGGCCGGAGACTCTGCGTCAGCGGGGGAGCCCAAGGGCGGAGCTTGTCTCGCACCAACTTGTAGGGGCGTCCCCATGGGTGTAGGGGCGTCCCCATGGGATACTTTTTAGTTGCGCTACACTTATAACCAGAGTGCCTATTTCTCATGACAATTCCAATTAACCCAAACACAGTTAGGTTAAATTGTTTTATTATGAAGTTCCCATATCTACCTTCCACCTTCCGGCTCCCTCAACAGATCAGTTCGATGGTACCTTATAGCCAAAGTGCATCTCATGACAATTCTAATAAGCCCAAACACGGCTAGGATACATTGCTTATTATGGAGTTCCTGTGCATACCTTCCGGCTCCATCATCAGATCAGCTCGATAGTACCTTATAGCCAAAGTGCATCTCATGACAATTCTAATAAGCCCAAACATGGCTAGGTTACATTGATTAATTACGGAGTTACAGTGCCTATCTTCCGGTTCCGTCACCATCATCAGTTCACTTCAACATAACTATTCAGAACGATTTATTTATTTGTATTGTCATAGTCGCTTAACTATCTTCATCTATGTGAGTATGAAGTTCCGTTGGCCATTTCTGGTCTTCTTCATCAATTTCACTTCATCAAATGTTACTTTTTGTCTGTAAATGCTTAAGTGCTCGATGAAAATACCAAAATAGTTAAGTTCCCTCGATTCCTCATGGATCCTATCATAAGAACTGGATATTAAAAAAAAACGGGACCAATCTGAAAGCATATCCTTTAAGAGGAAAAAAAATTGCTTATCGGTCCATAAGCGATGGAGTTCTGAGGTAACACCGATAAAAAAAACTTACAACCAAATTGATAACCTCCTCCTTTTTTTTTGAAGTCGTTTAAAAAGTAGTTTCATTTGTATATGTTACGGTTTTATGTATGAACTGTTATTTTTCCAGCGCTGTGTATGTTTCTTACTTATACCTGCTATACCAATCGATACAGATGAACAAAATAATAATAAATATATGTGCCATGTTTATTAGGGCTCCGTAAACTCGGTAGGCAAAAACGGAACCCGTATAGGATAACTTGGTTATCATTCGATCGAAGTCGATTCGGACAAATCTTCGAGACTCGATTCGGGAATACTATTTACATAGGCAAATTTTTATGGAATACTTGGTCGCACTTCATCAGTTTTTTCTAAACCCGCATCACCATTACTCACCTTTTTTCGGTTTTGGCTGGAGCGAGGAGTGTCAAACTTTTACTAACGAAACCCAACTGAGTACCTTCAGTTGCCCTTTGTGTTTCAGGGCCGTGTTAACTCTTTCAAGTAATCCTGATGCCCATCGTTACTTACCTGGTATTCAGTAAGTAAATTTGCATTTTCAGCTTCACTTAGATATTGTAAAATGCGGTCTGCGTGACAGTCCAGCACGAAGCGGTTTATACGATACTCATCTAATGCTTTGAAGATCTGAAATAATTTATAACTTTGAGAAAAATGCTTTTAATATTTAGTTAAATAATAATAATATTCACACAACTATCACACAACGCCGTCTAGTCCCAAGCTAAGCAGAGCATGGGTCCTAGACAAACTGATAAACATAATTAAATATTTCTAAATACATACATATTATAGATATATTACACCCAGACACAGAACAAATGATTATGCTCATCACACAAACATTTGTCCTGGGTGGGAATCGTACCCACGACCTTCTAGCAGTCAGAGCCAGTAGACCAACAGGCCAGTAAATAACACAACAGATATTGCTCTGGTTGTATTGTTTCTGCATGTCGGTTATATATCCTATGACTATTTGTAATCGTATAGAATTATAGAGTTGAGTAATATTATTTTTTTAAATGTATAATTTTTTTTTTACAAAAAAACAGTTTATTTCATTAACGATATCAGATTGTCCTTGATTAATTAATCACCTATCCTAGGTTATCATAAGTTTCTCATATTGATACAAGTTCGGGAGCAAGTCTTTTTTTTGAGGTGGAAAGTCATCCAATGACTTCTCTCTCTCTAAGGTAGAGCGAAAAAGCTAGAGCATGTCAGGATTTTACTGACTAAAACCACACCTGTTTTTCAGTTGTCTTTTGCGTTCTAGGACCACAGGTTTCCATTTTAGAAATTCCCCGTGGCCCTCGAGGGCATCGGCTATGCTGGGCCCCTACGGTTTTGCTTCGCCTACGACTAAGTGCCGTCGATTCGAGGTCAGTTTTTACCAGACGAGCAGACGGTGAGCTACCCATTGCTCATCGTCCGCAATCCCGCATGTACGGAGGCCGGGATTCACCCTACGACTCCAGACGCCCGGGGTGTCTTCTGTCGTGGCGACTGCAGCCTTCTCCTTCGCTCGCATTACTGCTTCGCAGTAGGAGACGACCGCATCCTATTCTCATTCGCTTCAGACCACGGCCAGAACCAGGGCCCGGTGAGAGAGGTCTCCGCCGCCGATCGCCTCCACGGCGGTGCTCTACCCAAGCGCGACACATCACCACCGTGTCTCCGGGCTGTCCGCAGCCGGGAGCTAGCCGGTGGGCACGGAATATGAGGTGGCAGAGCAGGGTGATTGTGACAGAACAATATTGTATCATAGCGATCACCGTCAGTGTCCACGCTCGCTTGTTTCGTGGCCGCAGACTAATAATAGATAGACGTTTTTTATTATGAAAAATTTACCTGTCGGTTGTCGCCCGTTGGATCCAATTTATACATAAAAATAGCTGAATCCAGTGATACTTCCGCTAGAATCTTTTGCACTCTTAATAAACCTAGAAAAAAAGAAAAACAAAAAATATCTACATTCACTTACTTATTTTATGCGCTCCATCCTCAAGAATAAAAATGTTAAGCCCATATTATATGGCAATTAAAATTATAATAACTTGCCCAAAATGATTAAAACTGAAAAAATCGAAAAAGGCTAAAATAAATCCAAAAAAAGGCTAAAACTATACTCAATTCAAAATTATGCTACTACTCAGTAAAATAAATTTTTAGAGTCTACTTTAAAATAACGACTTTCCCCCACGTACAAAAGTGGCGATATGTCCTATATAAATAATAAGACTGATATTTGAAAATTAATATTATTTTTAGATTTGTGATTTATTCATAAATTATAATTTGTACCTACTATCTCAAAAGGATGACATTTATTTTAACTAACATTGCTGAATAATTGTATCAAATTACACCCACCCACTGAGTTATTATAATAACTTAAACAGATTCAGTACATACCAAAATTATCTTCGTACAGCGCTGCAAATTTTGTCCATTTGTAATGCTTCACAAGTTTTCCATAAGCTAGAGAAATGTCCTCCGAGTCCGGATAAAAGTTAATTGAAATCTTTTTAAAGGTGGGTTCATCACCGCCATCTTCCTCTTCCTCATCTTCTTTGTCTTCTGGACTAGTTACTTCTTCTTCTTCTTTGTCATTTAGATCCCAATCGGGGTCCCGAGGTTGCCATGTGGCTTGAATGTGCGGTATGTTGGCAATAGCGCACTGGTCTCGAGTAGCGCCGTCTGATATTGCATTTTGTGGACCAAATATAGCTACCGGTTGTATTTCGTTGTTTGAACACACTGGAATTGTATAACTAAAACGTTGGTTGTGCTAATAAAATCAATAGAATAACTTTTGTGCAATTTCTTTACGAGTTTTGTTGAAAAATCTAAGTGTAGACAAGCAGAGGAATATTATATTTTTATATTGTTAATTTTTGTAGTAAAATGGGAGACTTGTATTAAAATATTTTGTTTTGAGATACCAGTTTGATTAAACTTACAATAAGATGGAAATTGATGGTTATTCCTCGAGTTGCTTTTTTCAAGACATGACAATGCTAAAAATTAGCCTTTTGTGGCATTGAGAATTTAATACCAGAATCACCATACTTGTCACGTAGAATAATGACGTTGCGGAATAAGATGTTATGCCCAGATAATTCCTTAGTTAAGGGTCTGTTCTCGATATTCAATAGCAGGAAATAATCAAGCAAGTCTGGTACTCACATTCTCGCCAAACTGAATAGCTGTCAGTCCTCAGCGGCTGCAAGGTGATAGGTTTGATCCGAACCTCCTGAAGGTGTACATGATTCAAACTGTCGTTGAAAGCCGTCAGTTGGGTGATCGCGTCCTTGTCGAAGATACCAGCTGGAAACACAGAAAAAATATTATTTAACAATGTATGCATACTCGTACAGATAAAATAAAGGCAAAAGACAGAAAAATAAGTACAAAGAATGAATTCCGTCAGATGAAATTCTTTCAACCCAGTTGAGCAAAACTACATTTTTAAATTTAAAATCAATTTAAAAAAAAAAACACGAAGTAGATCTTCGTGTATTATAGTATAAGGTAGTTAGTAGAAGGATACGTAACGCGGTTAACTAATTATTAAACCCCTTACCTATTTGGTAGGAAACTTCAACAGTTTCCGTGAAGACAAACTGTGGTGTACATTTTTGAACGCAAAGCAACAATACGAGTAAATACCAACGCATGGCGCAGAAACTTTAATGCGAATGCATAGTTTACTTTAGAAAAACTATTTCACTATAATTTGTGGGCGCGCCGCTTAGCGAATGAACGTCTGGCTAGCCGTTCACTCAAACAAAATTAACTTGTTTCAGAATTATGAAGAAATGGAGGAGGCATAAACAAAAGATGTCATGCATTGTGTGCAGGATACACAGTAAATTAAAAGACATTCAGAAGTTTGGATCTGAAACTACATTATGAGTGACTGAGCTTTATTTAGTCATTGATTCATGGTCATAGTATTTCCTAAGAATTCACATTAATAATATTCCAGAACCCTCAGTCGAAGCACGCGGCGATACCGCGACGGCGACGCATGACGTGACGGCGCACGCGACGTGACCTAAAACTGTTTTCCAAAAATACCTCAGACGGCGGAGAGGCGGCCGGAGCGTCGCATGCCGCCTAAACAACATTATATTGTATTCATAAGTCAACAACTTCGACAATGATCACTTTTAAAGCTTTACTCATTATCACCTCAATTGTATTCGTACGGAATGCTCATGCAGTGCGCACGGCTGCTTTTCCCATAGGTATGTGAAAACTTGAATACATTCCAAATAACATTTTGACAACTTAAACAATTAGGTTGTGCATGTTTTCAGGGGGTCTTTTCAACCGTGAAACGCTGCCAACTTCCGTGCAGGTATTTAACAATATGATTGAAGCAAACCGAATGACGACGTACCATGGTCGGTACCTCAACTCGAAGGTAGTCGACAGCTATTCCACTTCTCTAGAACGTAAGTCATTATCATTATAGACATCATAAGTAATATAATTGTCCTTGTCTAACTATATCGTGTAACTGTTAAGTGATAAAGTTTATAGATATGTATAATTTATCTGTCTAATGTCAGAGAAAACCATACAATACGGATACAGCTGTGTTTGTTATGAATTAGGATTCTTTCTCCTGCAAATGGACGCTCATCGAACAGCAAATAGTTGCACGCCTAATTATACTATCTCGTTTAGAATTTAATAATTATGTTACGGCAAAACCATACAGTATTTGTAAAACACAATTTTAAAAATCAAATGTCAATATTTTAAAGTTAATTTCGAAGTGAGATTTACAGTTCTCGATGCCGTATTTGATAGCTTCATTTCTAGTTCTTCCACAGTAATATAGAACTTATACAGAACTATTGTTTCAGTGTGTCCATTTACTTCAGACGACAAGGGGATCGTGGCTTTAATAGACGCTCGTCCGACAAGCGGCATCTGCGACACTACTTGTTTGTTGTGCAATAGATTAAATGTAAGTAGTATTTCAAGGAATGTTGGTTTTGTACTTTACAAATGTCATAATCGTAGCAATGAGAAATCTGAAGAGTGTCAACCGATACTGTAGTAAAAAGGGTCTAACAAACACCATTGGCAGTAAGACTTGCTTCCAACCATATGCTGACGCACATTATAAGTACCAAAAATGACCCTAAAACCATCTCAGTCATCACCATCACATAGAAGGGGCAAAAATTAAAAGACCACTCCGGAAACCATAAATGACCCTGCATCCCCCCAGGCTTGTGCTAACACGAAACAAGAATTACAATCCTGAAAATGGAAATAACGAAAATATAAAATTAAAACAGTCAAATGGGTACTATTAGAAGCGTTTCGGCAGCAATTTGCATACCGCGTTTGGAAACGGACGGTACTGTTTGTTTATATTAGTGACAAATCATAACATCTGCAGATGTATAAGTATAGAAAATTATTTCAGATAACCCATTTGTTTTTGGGATGGGAGCCGACAGAGACTTTAGCTGAGGACTTCTACTCATTTTCCTATCATCCACCACTTGAACTAATCTCAAAGGCATACGCTACTCTCATCAAAGACCTAAAATGGGACAAGTTTACAATCCTGTATGAAGATGATGGCAGTGAGTTTATATAAAAATTTTAGTATCTTTTTGCATCAATTATAAACGCTTCTGCATGAGAGGTGATAATGCATCGTCTCATCCCATAAATGAACTAACTTCACTACAATGACCACAAAAATTTTTGTGTTGGAAATTTTGTAGAGTTTTGCTTACTATGATGTGCACCACATAACATATTTTAATATTCGCATGCTAACTCATGGCAAAATATGTCTTTGCACTAATCAATTATAAGTTACTATCTCTTGTACCGTATTTAATGTAAATATATGGCTTTGACTTTTACTTTGAAAGCTTTTGAATATTGTATTTAGTTTATAGAGATGTAGTGGTATTGGCTGTAGCCCACAGTTTTGTCCGTGTTTTTAATTACTGCTCTACCTCCGTGGCTCGTACTGTAATGTTAAATAACCTATATTATTTGTCATGAATCTGGTTATCCCAGATATATAATTTTTTATCTAATCCAACTTGCAGTGGGTATAAAAAAGAACAAAAATCTTTAAGCTTTATTATATTATAGTATAGATTATTATTTACGTTATATAAGTTATAATATAATATTTTAAAGTATAAGTGCGTAAGTGCAGCTATAGCAGATTAACGACACATGAAATAACTTGAAGAGAGACTTCCAAACATTTTGAAATTTTAGGCTACTACTGAGAATGTTCTAAAACAAAAAATAACTTTTATGACTAACCTGGGAATCAAACTTTAAATTGGTTTTTTTTCAGGTTTTCTACGGCTACAAGAAGTAATAAACTCGTGGCCCAGTGTGGGCGTGGAACCAATTCTCTTCAAGAAGTTAGACCCTGATAACGACAATCGAGAAACATTCAAGTATATATTCAAAGTAGCACGAATGTCCTACCACGTTCTGGATTGTGACGTAAATAACATTCATAAATATATGAATGAAATCATACAAGTTGAAAACTCGACGGAGTATCAAGTAAGTACATGTTGTTTAATTACGTTTTCCAGAAATGTCGTGAAAGTGCACGCAAAACTAGAAATGCGTTCAGTATATATTTATAAATTATATTTCGTTTAAGTGATTAACTGTCATCTTTTCAGAACAGAACCTCTCTTTTTCAGAGTATTATTTTAACTAACCTAGATGCATACAGCCTTGATTTTAAAGGGATCTCTGCTCTCATGGCAAATGTATCTACTCTGCACTTGACCACACCGAGTGAGGCGACATGGAAGGACAAAGGAATGCTCCAATCCAAAGCATTAGGGGTATTTTATGAAATGTATTTGATTTATTAAAATGTTTTTTTTTTTAATCTGAATAATAAGATTATCGCCTTCTTCAAGAAAATATCTTTAGCAGCCTTTTACAAACTTCAAATTAGATGTTGTGAAGTTGACGATTGTTTTTTTTTTTTAGCTCGAAACAGCGTTAGTTGCAGATGCACTAAGTCACTTGGAGAAAGCAATCAGAAGCATGCGGGTTGATGAGAACCCAACTGAACCACCCGCTCTATGTCTTAAAAATAGTAAATCAGAATACGAGGATAATGCATGGCCTGTAGGATATGGTCTACGAGAAGCATTACGTAAGGTAACATACAACAATTGAATTGAACAGAAATCTGTATCTGAACATTAAAAAAATAGAAAGTCTAACTTTCAAGTAGTCAGAACGAAAAACATATTCATTTATCAGAGTAATTGTAACCTAATTTTCATTGCTAATTTTAAAAACAGTTTTTTTTAAACTTTAATTTTTAGACAATGACCAAAGGATTCTCAGGACATATTGAGTTCGACGATGACGGGAGAAGAGTAAATTTCAAGTTACACTATTCAAAATTAAACAAGGAGAGTCAATTTATGTATGTAGGCGATTGGGATTTCAAAACGAACGTTATCAATTATCAGAAGGATATAGACGATAGGTCCCTTGCTGCAAACAACAACTCAAAATTAATGGTAACCGTCATTTATGAATTGAAAGTTTATCCGACGTAAATAATTCAATTAAAATTGTTAATAACGTTAAGATCCATTTTCGTTTAGATCGCGACCAGAGAAGGAAGACCATATTTTGATATAGTGACAGCCCCAAATGGAACGGTATATTATCGCGGTTATTGTGTAGATCTCATTGATGCCATAGTAAAACATATAGAAAAAAAACACAAAGTACATCTAGAGTATGAGTTTTATAAAGCCCCAGAAAATAAATATGGTAACCAGTTGGAAGGTACGAAAAAATGGGATGGAATAATAGGAGAACTGTTGGAACATGTAAGTTGGATTTTGTTTAAATCTTTAACTAATTGTAAATAAAATGAATAGTGTCTAAAAAAAGAAAAATTATATACAATTTTTATTACAGAAAGCACATTTAGGTATATGTGATTTGACAATTACCTCTGAAAGAAATGCCGTGGTGGACTTTTCGATTCCTTTTATGAGTTTGGGAATCAGTTTGTTGTTCAGAGAGGAAGACCCCGAGGCACCGGATCGATTCTCATTTATTAAACCATTATCTTTAGATGTTTGGTTGTATCTGGCGACTACTTATGTTATTGTCTCTTTTGTATTATTACTTTGTGCAAGGTTGGTACATTTTTGTCATGTCTTGCTATATTCTACATATATTTAATCTAATTGAGCATTTTTAAACATTTTTTTTTATTTTTTACGATCTTCATTGCGATCACTCATGTTATCCTTACTGTTGATTTCTATGCTGAATTGTGATTAGAGCTAATATATATATATATATATGTGTGTTTAGAATGAGCCAAGGTGACTGGGTGAATCCACATCCATGCAATCAAAATCCTGAAAATTTGGAAAATATATGGAGTCTGTACAATTGCATGTGGCTCACTATGGGTGCTATTATGACCCAAGGATGTGATATTTTACCAAGGTATGGATATTATCAACAGAATTGCAGATATTATTAGTATTGATGATTTGATGTTTACATTGATGTTCTATTGAACAGGGCAGCAGGCTCGCGTTGGATCGCTGGCATGTGGTGGTTCTTCGCTCTCATCGTCACGGCTTCGTATACCGCCAACTTGTCGACGTTCCTCAGTAATAATCGACGTAACAACGACATCAAGGATGTCAGAGAACTCTCAGAACAGAATAAAATTTCTTATGGAACTGTGACCAATGCCTCAACCTATAAGTTTTTTGAAGTACGGTTTGAAAGCTTGTTTTAAAAAACTGAAAATTATCTAAGCTAGGTTTTGACTGCCTTATTGCTCTTAGTAGTTGCAAGTACTAATGCTAAACATGGGGCTCTGAATTCGATCGATGAGGAAAATTGGGATTTTGAATAGGAAGTGGACGTACTAGACGTTGCCGCATCTTTTGGGACTCAATCCAGGCTTGATGGCGTTTTATGTTTTCTAATTCTATTATTTTACTTACAGTCATCAAATGATAAAGTGTACTCAAAAATTTGGTCAGTGATGAGTACAGCAAAACCTACAGTTTTTACGAATAATAACGATGAAGGGAGAGACCGTGTTCTCAGGAGTAAAGGGAAGTACGCCTTCTTTATGGAATCAACGTCCATTGAATATTATATTAAGAGAAATTGCAAATTGAAAATGCTCGGTTCTAAATTGGATTCTAAGGAATACGGTATCGCTATGCCTAAGAGTGAGTTAAGAGAACAAGTACAATTTGAAACGTTTTATTAATATTTCAGATGATTCACATATTATTATGTTTCCAGCCTATCCCAACAAAGGATGGTTTGATGGGGCGATATTGTCACTGCAAGAAAAAGGAGAACTGGAGAAACTAAAAAAGAAATGGTGGGAAAACGAGGATAATGACCAACATTGCGAGGTTCGATCCTTTTATTACTGTTACATACATAGCATTGTATATCAAAACCAGTCTTAGGGCTATATTTCACCGGGACACCATGGCCGCGCGACCAGTTGCGCCGCCATGGTGTTTGTAAGCTACCAAACTAGACACCATACAGACACTAGAGTCGCTACACCACACTGAGACAGTATATAAATAGATCTTAAGTGCACGCGTCCGAGTTGGTCGCGCCGTCAAACTGGTTGCTCAACCAAATGGACACCAGGTGAGTAACTCTCTAAAGAGCTGTATACATTTTGTTGGTTGCGGCAATTGGTCGCGCCGCCATGGTATCCCGGTGAAATATAGCTATTACAATGAACCCACTGTCGGGACGCAGGCCTCCTCTTTAGGAGTGGGAATGGGTCATAATCCACCACACGGTTCCAATGCGGATTGGTGGATGTAACATATCTTCGAATTGTTGGTTCTAGGACTGCTGGTTTACTCATAATGTTTTCCTTCACCATTTTGAGAGTATTGGTGATGAAATAAATTACATAAAGTAATACGCCTGGTTGAGATTGACCCATGACCTCTACGACTCGTAAGTCGGGGCCATTACCACTGGGCCACTACTGTTCTTTACATGCAGAGTGGTCCAAATAGAAACGTCAACAAAAAATAAATACCTCATTCCTAAGTGTCGCCGCACATGGGCCACACACGACAGCCACAAACGCCGCCACGAGAAGCTAAGAGAGAAGGAAGCTGAAGTTCCCGACAGCCACTTGTACCCAACCCATACGCGCAATATCATAATGGACTCTGACGAAGAATGTTTAATGCGCGAGTGGCGTTTTGTATTGGCGTTTAGTGACCGGTTCGAGCCACAAGAAGCGAGCAGCGGCGATTTGTAGCTTGTGGCCACCAGCGTCAACCGTGTGCAGCGAATACATATAAAATCTACAGGCCCGTATGCGGCCACCCTAAGGGTATATATAGGTACTTCATGTATATTTCGCGATTTTTAACAGTTTAGGAGATTTGAAACATTGTTTAAATTTTATTAAAAAAAAGTTTATAATTTTTTTTTATAAGCCTTTTTTATAATTTCTGTTTTGCAAAGGAACTATTATGAAATATCCTTTCATGCATAAAAAAAAATTCTTCTTAACATTAGTGCAAGGTTATTTATTATCGAAAGAGATTTTATATTTTTGTAAATAATATCAATGATGACATTATTATAAAAACGGTTTTCAAAATTAGATTAGTAGAAACTAAAATATTATTATTAACATTGTTTGAATTGAAAAAGAATATTAACTTTTATTAAATTTCTTTCATTTTCAATCCATTTCATGGAAATCGTGGAGCGCCATTTAAACTTAGTATAAAAAAAATATTTTTTCAATTCGAAAACCTGTTCTTATTCCTACCGCTTTTAGGCACGCAATTTGCTGTTTTTCGCACTAGTGCGAAAAAGTGCGCGTGCTTACCCCCACCTCAATTTTATTACATTTTTTGAATCAAGCAGCCCTCGGCTCCATAACACCACCGCCATCTACGGCTCGGGCGGATGCCACCTCGGACCAGTGACAAACTTTCTCCACTTCTATCAAAATGTACTTACTATTCTTGCAGGACAACGTCCAAGATGAAGAAGACTCGCTACAGATGAAAAATACCAGTGG
Organism: Mythimna pallens; assembly: GCA_961205895.1. NCBI lineage: Eukaryota > Metazoa > Arthropoda > Insecta > Lepidoptera > Noctuidae > Mythimna > Mythimna pallens. Next base: position 13,236,334 of record OY540834.1, on the reverse strand, counting down.
TATCTTTTTAGTGCTGGGATGCGGTGGAATACTGGGTCTTTTGGTGTCCATTGTAGACTTTATGTTGCACGCTCGGCAAATCAGTGTCAAAGAAAGGGTATGTTTTCAGTTTACTATATCCATAACATAAATATCTCATAGACTAACATACATAACTACATTAATTATTTTTTTAGTAAATATGATTTAGAACTATGTCAGTAACATTTCACTTTGCATTTTAATATGGGCCTAATGGAAAATTTTAAGGAATAAATGGTCTGGGCACGCCACAATAATGGCGATAAGTCCCCTCTTTGAGGCGTGGTTGGAAAGACCTCACGGCGTCCTCACCTTCCGCATGACGCAGGTTCTCACCGAACACGGGAAGTTCGGGAAGTTCCTGCACCGAATTCGTGCGGAAGCGACGCCCGGGTGTCGCCACTGTGTGGACCGCCTGGAGGACACGATGGAGCACACGGTGGAGGTGTGTCCCGCTTGGGAAGAGCAACGCCGTGTCCTCGTGGGGGCGATCGGCGGCGGCAATCTCTCGCGCCGGGCCTTGGTACAGGCCATGGTCCGGAGCGAGGAGGAGTGGCAGGCGGTCGCCTCCTTCTGCGAAGCAGTAATGCTAGCAAAGGAGACGGCCGATCGCGTGAGGCAACGGCAACGGTCCTCACGCCCCAACCGTCGCCGGGATTCCGATCCCGATTTCCGGCCACCGTAGGCGCAGGCTTGCGGACGGCGAGCAATGGGTGGCTCGCCGTCCGACCGTCCGGTAACTGTCCGGACCGAGCCCAAGTCGTCGACGGCGCGTATTGTTCCACGCGCGCCTTAGTGTGACGTCAGCAAATCGTAGGGGCTCAGCAGGGTCGAAGCCTACTTTGGCCATGGGTAGTGTGAAAACGAAACCCGGGGCCCTGGGACGAAGGCAACGAAGGAACAGGAGTGGGTTTTTAGTCAGTAAAAGTCTGACACTATCTCTCGTTCCGACCAAGAGCGGGATTTGTCATTAGATGATTTTCCCAAATAAAAAAAAATAAAAAACCCGCTCCCGTTCCTTCTTTGCCTTCGTCCCAGGGCCCCGGGTTTTACTTTCACACTACCCGTGGCCCCAGTAGGCTTCGACCCTGCTGGGCCCCAACGATACGCGGTTGCGTTTCAATTTTTCAACAGAGATTTCCCACACACTCACTTGTGTGCACTAGTGTGTGTAGTGTATAGTGTGTATCTAAGAATATCTGTAGGTAATACAAATATTTATTAAGTGCGGGAATCGACTCCGCGACACGCAGTGCAGCAACCAATTGCTCAACTACTACACCAACCATGTCATCAATTCGGTATCAATAAAGCCTGGAAAAACTTTGGCTGGTCATTAAGAAATAACCCTGTATAATTCTCCCACTGTTAAAAAATAACCCTGTATAATTCTCCACTGTTAAAAAATAACTCTGTATAATTCTCCCACTGTTAAAAAATAACCCTGTATAATTCTGCCACTGTTAAGAAATAACCCTGTATAATTCTGCCACTGTTAAGAAATAACCCTGTATAGTTCTCCCACTGTTAAGAAATAACCCCGTATAATTCAGCAACTGTTAAGAAATAACCCCGTATAATTCAGCAACTGTTAAGAAATAACCCTGTATAATTCTCCCACTGTTAAGAAATAACCCTGTATAATTCTCCCACTGTTAAGAAATAACCCTGTATAATTCTCCCACTGTTAAGAAATAACCCTGTATAATTCTGCCACTGTTAAGAAATAACCCTGTATAATTCTGCCACTGTTAAGAAATAACCCTGTATAGTTCTCCCACTGTTAAGAAATAACCCCGTATAATTCAGCAACTGTTAAGAAATAACCCTGTATAATTCTCCCACTGTTAAGAAATAACCCTGTATAATTCTGCCACTGTTAAGAAATAACCCTGTATAATTCTCCCACTGTTAAGAAATAACCCTGTATAATTCTGCCACTGTTAAGAAATAACCCTGTATAATTCTCCCACTGTTAAGAAATAACCCTGTATAATTCTCCCACTGTTAAGGCTTCTTCTCTTTAGTGAGTTTTGGAGTTTTAAGATGCAGAGTGGGCATTTACGACCTGGATGATGTTAACGATGATGATTATTTCGCAGATAACCTACATGGAGGCTCTATCAAGTGAATGGCACGCATCTCTCAACCCGCGCGCGGTGCACAAGCCTGTCGCCCCGCCCCGCTCCGCGCCACCTTCCACCGCCACTCCCTCCCCGCAGCGGGAGCGCTCCCAGTCTAGAGCCGTCTCTGTGTTGAGAGCTGCCTCGTCCTTCATCAACTTTGATGAGATTTATTGAGAGAGAACAGTAGGATTTATGAGTGTACTTTTTAAATCATATCATTGCTTTATCATACATCATCAATCATTTATCATCTCAGTTTAGATAACAAACACTGCCATGGCTCTCAATTGTGCAGATTTTGTAGCCAGGACTGCTCCGTTCTTCGTGAATTTTGATGACAGAGTCAGCAGTGGGATTAAAGCTTGAGTAAGGGGTGCCCGGTTAATTGCCAGTGACAATCTTCACGTGAATGATATAATTTCAAATGACGGGTACGGGTGAAGCCTCGATTGAAAGCTAGTCATTCACACACGTTTCAGTTATTGCTAAACGGGAACGCAGCAAAAACATGTCGGGTTAGGTACCTATGAAAATGATTTCAAACGCAGAGATACTAGTAAAAAAATAATTGAACGTTGATCCAAGAAATAGTACAAACTAAGATATTGATTCACTCATGAACATTAATTTATTAAGAACAACAAAACGATTTTCATTTGCCGTCAATGTCTGTCAATACTCAGCGCATCAATTGCATTCAATTAAAATTATCATTATTTCATAATATTGAAAGTGGCTACAATTAGCGTCAATGACCGTTTCGGGGATCGCGGCAACGAAATTGTTGGAAAGTATTTTCACACAATTTCAAAGATTTATAGGATACATTATTATTAGTGTGTTTTGCCTCTCTGAATATTCATCGTATATTTTGTCATCGCTTTATCATCATGGATATCACAATGTATTATCTCCGATAAGATCACATTCACAACTATGGATCACTATCATCTACGCTCTTGTCTTAAGATATCGTTCAAAGGACGCAAAATTAGTAAAATCGTATTTGAGTTTCTACGAAAAATTGTAGAAAACTTAATTTTATTTCGAGTATTTTTTATATGTTAAACCGTTTTTAAAATAGAGCGCGAAAAGTGCGGAGCCCTATGCCGTGCAGTAAGTACATCTTATAACTTAATTTGCACTAGAGTGACAATTTGCTGCAGCCGGTCTACCATCACGGATTTAAATGATACCAAAAAATAGTCACTAATTAGTCGAAATTTGTTTGTCTGTCACTTACCTTGAGTGAAGACGGCACGCGAATGGCCCTATATTATTGTGCTCGGTGAAAGTCACAAAAATTAATCTTACATAAATACGTCGCATATTTACAAATGTCTGATTTTTGTGACCTTTGACCTTGAATATCTGAAGACACACGTTTGATTTAATAATTAGATTGTCAAAATAAAGGTTTGCATCCATTTTTAGCTTAACTTTTATTCATCTAAAGTGATTGGACTATTAATTTTTATAGAGTGTGTTATTAAAATGTATCTTATTGGAGCAAAATGAAAACCAAATCGTTTATTTTATAAATAGTTGTATTTATTTACCTAAGATAACTTATTACATCAGTATTTACTACCTCAAAAGATTGTTAATACATGATTATTTAAATAAATTGTTACATATACTTTTTGTTGTTACTTATTAAATACGTTAAGATGGAATAAGTCAGCTGCGGATCGGAGTACGGAGGACGCTCTCGAAGCATCATTGGAAGACGATGCAGAGGAGGATGGACGGGAGTGCTTCACTGGTTTCTCTGTCTCCCAGAAACTTAAAGCAAACGTCAGTTCAGCCCACAACGCTTCTGATTGAGTCATCTGAAAATAGAAAATTGACTGAAGATAATACAGATCTTCTTGTTTTTAGTCGGGCACTCTTGTCAGCGTGGTCGTGGATGTTGTTGATGGACAGGCTGCGGCGCACCGCCGTCGTTTGCCTCCAAGGCGTCGAGTGATGTTTCTCCATCTCTGGCGATTATTGGCATTACATGCATACTGTACTGCAATCGACAGGGCAGCCTGGGTGATAAAGTCGATCTAACGAGTCGGGGATCGAACCTTCAACGTGGCTGTGAACTACAAGTATTTCCATCGAGTCCTCGTTTTTAGAGATATGCCCAAAGAACTTTAGTATTCGTAATTACACAATCAATGACAGTCTGTCCAGTATGTGAAGATTTTCGAATTTTGATTATATAGATGCACTCATTAAAATACTTAAGATTAACCGTCTCCAAAAATATGATAATTAATTACTAGCTGATGCCAGCAACTTCAGAGCGTGATAATAAAAATTATCCCAAGGGAAGATACTCCCGGGATAAAAAATAACCTATGTACTATTTCAGAATATAGCCTACACGTGTACCAAGTTTCATAGAAATCCGTTCATCCGTTACGAGCGTGAAGAAGTAACAAAGAAGCACACCGAAGCGAAAGTTTGTAACCAACTTTCGCCTCTATAATATCAGTGTGATGTTATTTTTGGATCTGGTTTCGACATAATTTGACAGAACATAGCTAGAAGAATAAGATAAGGTTGGTTAGTCTATGCAAAGCAGTGAATATGTGGTATTCAATGTGACTAAGGTCTTATACGTATTAGCATATGAATTCTACTTGGCGCTAAGTGAAATTCGTACCTTCTGCTCAATAGCGACTTCTCTGACGTTCCAAAGGAATTCAAATATGCCCATAGCGGTGGCGATGCTGCATCCTAAAGCCAATACTACGAATACACCACCTACATTCTCTACTCCTAATTCTGCAGCTGCACCTTCTTCGCTTGCTTCTTCAGCCTGAAATAAAAGTATTTTTTTTTTGTTATGGCATCGTAAAAGTAATTAGTCAATTAAATAGTGTCAAGTTTAGAAAGTATTTAGTGTTTATTACAACATATAGTCAATTTGGGTTTCTTTAGAGTACGGTTGTTAATTGTAATATGCTAAGACCCCAGAGTGATCTGACATAACTTGTTTTCACATGGATAAAAATCTTAGTTTCTCAGTAGCGTCTCACGTGCTTTGAATACCTGTGTGCTTGTGGAGCTCCCCCTTGGGGCCCCTGGGCAGGTACCAGGTGAGAAAGGGAACTAAAATAAGAGTTACTTAACTTAAATTTTTATGGCTGACCAAAACTTCTGTCAGATGACCTGAGACGCTACTGAGAACCTAAGGTTTCATCCATGTGAAAATAAGTTATGTCAGATCGCTCTGGGATTTTGGACTATAACATATTCTAATACCTTTGCCTTTACTGCAAAGGTATTAGTTATTATCGTGTCAGCTTTTTCAGCAAGCTTAAATACTGAGGTTAAATACAATTCTCAACTCCATTTTACGGAGATTGCGCCTGTTTTAATGATCCAATATAGGACCTATTGTGCAGACACTTAAGATACAAAACTATACCATACAAGGAATCAACTTTCGAATAATTAAAACAGCCACAGCTAGACAGGAGGCAAGAGCCCCAGCAGTGGGAATATTATAAGGCTGTTTATGTATGTATATATATAAAACAGCCACTGAACTTCACTCGTCTAAATCCTGCCAAGAAGTCAATGTATCATCAATCAATTTGTTTCTGAGTGTTTAATATGGTTTTCTTGATGAAAGTTAATCATATCTATGGGCAGAAGCAGTTTCTAAAATAAGACCGCGACTTTCCGTTTCACCCTGTTTAGCGACTAAAGTTCGAAAGATCAATAAATTTAAACCAATTTTAAAGATGACTTATCAAGAATTATAAGTAGAGATCGGAATTAGGTAGAGTTAAACTTGTACTTACACTTGTTTCATACATCGAAAGAATAAAGTAGATATTTCTCAAATCCCGAGATTAATTTTAAAGAGCAGATTTTGTTGTGACAATTTCAGAAATATAGAAGAAAAAATTTCTTCCTGCATTAATGACGAGGAGGAGGAAGTGTATACATTTCGCACCTTTAAACCAATACCGTCACTAAACGAAATTTTTCAAATAGACTGTTTTTAATACAATCTGTAAAGTTAGCACTCAGCAAACAGATGGCGTTAAAAACAGATTTTTTGAAAAATTTCGTTTAGTGACGGTATTGGTTTAAAGGTGCGATTTGTTAACCTCACCTGAGTTGACGTAGAGATATCTTTTTCAATAAAAATACTAATAAAAATTGTATAATAATAATAATAATAATAATATTCCACAACTATCACACAACGCCGTCTAGTCCCAAGCTAAGCAGAGCTTGTGTTATGGGTACTAGACAACTGATAAACATACTTATATATTTCTAAATACATACATATATAGATAAATTACACCCAGACACAGAACTGTATGTTTTGTTTCATTTGTCTTATCTATCTCTGAGGTTTTTATTACTATTTATTTGTAATATTGTTGGCCACACGGGATTTTTCATTAGAAATCCCGGGAAGATCCATATGAATATTAACATTTCGATGCAAGTATACGAATAAAACTCCACCTAATTCCGACCTCTGATTATAAGTTACTAGCGATCCTGACAGATGTTGTACTGCTTGAAAGCTGGCTTTTCATCAGAAAAGAGAACGCGGCGCAGCGCTACGTACCAGGTTAAATTGTATTTTCAAACCAAATATATACACAAAATTTCATCAAAATCAGTCAAGCCGTTTAGGAGGAGATAGGTGACAAACACACGTTAAGAAAAGACAAGATTATGTATTTAAAGACTAAGATGCGTTATCTATAAAAATAACTGTCTAATAATATTTTCTTAACTTTAAAATAAACAACTTACGACACAAGCTTCTTCCTTCGGTGCTTTCCACCAGCGGTTTTTAATCTCCACCAGCTTGCCACTTTCAGCTAATTTCAGTAGAGCATTGTCGACTGCTGTACGGTATGACGAATCTGAGAAAAAAAGCGTGTAATTATAAATGATTGAAAGGTCATTATCATAAATATAAATTGGAAAGCACTTTTTTGTGGTTCCACATCAAATATCTCCAGGGCCAAAGGATGAAGGCAAAGAAGGAACAAGAGTGAGTTTTTAGTCAGTAAAAGTCTGACACTATCTCGCGCTCCAACCAAGAGCGAGATTAGTCATTAAATGATTTTCCCACCTAAAAAAAATCTCTAGGTAAGCTAAAGGGAGTATCAGACTTCACTACCTTATTACTAACAAAATGCAACAGCAACTATTGGGGGTTTTATATATTGTAAATATGAATCCATATTTAAAAAGTCCGTATCATGTACTATGTTTACCCTAAAAGCCATAAAATTGCATAAAGTAAGAAACACAAACGTTGATACAATACAAGCCAAAAACGTAAAAACGTTCACTGACAACTATTTTTTTACGTTTTTGGCTCGTAATCACCTGGATTACATGCTAAAATATTGTCCAAAACCATCAATTTTATTTTCAAGAAACCTGAAACTGTAGAATGATAAAAAAAAACTACTATTAAATTCGAACTAAGAAACTTTTAGATAAAACAAAACACCTATGTTCATATCCGTTGCATTTAAAATAAAAATAAAATAAACTGGTGTTTGCTGACTACCTACCTGTGTTCCTTCAGTTGCTGTGTGCGTTCCAAGGTTACGGTAACCAGTGTCGTAACTAGCATTATAAACGCCCGGTGCGAGCTTCTATAACTGCGCCCTTTGAAAAAAGCACAATACAAACTAAAAGGTTTAGATTTGCGCCCCTCCAGGGACTGCGCCCTGTTCCTGGGCACCGCTGGCACCACCTTAGTTACGGCATTGATGGTAAATCTTTCAAACAATGCCTCAGCCCTAGCAGAAAATTTTGAAGTACTGAAGTAGCTGTTACTTACCAAAGGGCATAGCTATGCCATAGCCTTTGGAGTCAAGTAATCCCCCAACTTGAATTAGTTCGCAGTGTCTTTCTAACTGATACTCAATGGCCGTGGATTCCATAAAGTAAGCATAATCCCTTTTGCCTTTCAACACTCGGTCCAATCCCTCGTCGTTGTTCTTCACGTAAACTGTTGGTCGAGCTGACTCCATGGCGCCGTAAATTTTTTGATACATGGAAACATTGGAGCGCTGAACAATAAAACAATTAAAACTCACTTTTGAGCTAGTGCTTATCTATATATATAAAACGAGAAACTGACTGACTGACATATCAACGCACCACCGAAACTACAGGGCCTAGGAATGTGAAATTTTGCAAAAGGCTTCCTTTTATGATGTAGGCGAGCACTAAGAAAGGATTTTCCAAAATTCAGCCCCTAACGGGATGAAAAGGGGGCCTAAAGTTTGTATGGAGAAATCTACTTTCACGCGGGCGAAGCCGCGGCCAGAATCTAGTCCTTACATATTATAAAACAAAACCTCCCATCACGTCTACGTCTGTCTGTATTACGTACCAAATTTTCATGCAAGTTTTCACTAATTGACAGAGTGATTCATGAGGAAGGTTTAATGTATAATACATGTATGGTGACGATAGAGTGATGAGTAGATGAGAGACGAACAAGACCGGTCATTATGCCTATGTCCAGCAGTGAAAAGTCTTTCGGTTAAAATTATGATGATGATAGTAGAGAACACCTGAGAATTAAAAAAATTGATGACCCGTTTATAGTTAGGATAGATCGCTAGTAAAATATAATTTCCTAACCTTGAAAAATGAGTGTGTCGAGCCACCTTTCATGGTTCCGTATTTAATTTTGGTTTGCATAGCTAGATCTTCGGCACTTTTTATCGAGTCATCCATTGCAGCATTTGTGAGGAAAGCAGCCAGGTTGGCAGTGTAAGAAGAACACATAATGAGAGCAAAGAACCACCACATGCCGCAAACCCATCGCGTGGAATAACCTCTGTAGTACCAAAACAAAACATATTGTCAATTTTGAAATAGAATGCATATAGAATGTATTTTTTTGCACTTACTTCGGCAAAATATCAGAACCCTGTGTCATAATCGATCCCATTGTAAGCCAGCAAGAATTTTTAATATGCCAAATATTCTCTAATTCCTCAGGAGATTTGTCGCAGGGATGAGGATTCTCCCAATCATTTGGTGCCAGTCTAAATAAACAAATAAAAAATAGAATCAAATTGACAATTTACAGAAAACATTTTATTGCGTATAAGTATGACTCGAAATCACATAACTTACCTCGCTAAAATATGAAGCAATAACGACACCATTAAATAAGCTGCTGCCATATAGATCCATACATCAACAGAAAATGGTTTGAGAAACGAAAACAGTTTTGGTTCAGGAGGAGTTGGCTTTAAATAAAGTATACTTATACCCAAAGTCATAAAAGGTGTTGTGAAATCTACAGAAGATCGTCGTTCATAAGTTATAGTTAAATCACAAATGGCTAAATCAGCTTTCTGAAAAAACAATTTCAAGATAGTACTCAGTTACTGTTCTTTATTTAAGAGTGAATTGTAATGCTACTCACGAACCCTTTCTAAAAGATGTCCCACTAGACCATCCCATTTTCTTGTGTCTTTGTTGTATGACCCGTAGCCATTACCAGGCACTATTTCGATTTCATAGTTCAAGTGTAGCATTTCTTTTAATATTTCATGAATTAAATCCTTCGAATATCCTTCATATCGATCATTGCCGGTTAATGTTTCGCCTTCCTTGGGGACCACTTCGACTAAGTATGGTGCGCCAATGCGTGACACTACCTTGAAAGTTTTGTTTTGCCATTTTTCCGCCAAGCGATCTGACGTTTCGTCCGCAGTTCGAACATATTCGAAACCAGCTTCTGGATTCCACTTTGCAATACTATTAAATCCGCTATTCGATAATTCCATTATTTCGACGTTAAAATTCACTCGCTCACCCGTTATATTATCTAGATTGATTTGGTTTGTTATGCCGACAATAGGATTCTGTAAATAAAATTGTCAACAGTCAACCTATTAATAGATTGCTGGTTGATTTATTAAACGTTATTATACTGTTTAATAATAATTTATATTTATTTACCGATAGCAAATGGTTGGTAAATTCTTCACCGGCTTCCCATGTATCTTCAGAATCACAACTTATTTCCTGGGCTTCTAATTTAAATTCATCAGGAGCTCCCTCTACGGCATCTGTTATAAGTCTGGCTGCATCGCTAGCAAGTGCCGCTTCTACCTAAAATACAGTTTAAAAAGATGACGCACTTTATACCACTAATTTTTAATTAGTACAAATATTCAAAGAGCTTATTTGAAAAGGTCTTGTTATTATTTAAGTAAAGTGTCAATAAATAATAATAATAAAAAAAAAACTTTATTTCTTAACAAAATAGTTTACATTTGTAGTTGATTGGAGCCTCCTTTTAAGCATGTAATGCCTGTATTAGGAGACTCCGCTCTTCCACATCAAAATACAATTATATATATATTTTTATTTAATAATTAAGATATAACGCATGCTCGTGACTGTGTTTGCGTGTGTGTGAGGGTGTGTTTGTGTGTGTGTGGTGTGCGTGTGTGCTTATGTGTGTTATATTCTTAAACAGCAAGTTATTAGCGTTCGTTTATATCCTAAAATGTCACTCAATTTATGGAAATATTGTACAGGCTATTGATTATGAATGAATAAATGACGATCAAAATGGAAAAACACTGCGAGTAGTATTTTCTAGTAGCAATTGTTATGTATTGATTCTATTACAAATTTACCAATTATGACAAATTATCGTGGAAAATTTTTGGATTTCGTTTTTTTTACTTTTGACAACTAAAATATGATCAGTAACGCTTACGGATAGAGCCCCATTTTTTTTTGTACTAATTAAAAAATAGGGCTGTATATCTTCAATTTCTTTTTCTGTTTCACACTCATGAAGGGATAGGCTTTAGTTGGAGCTCTTCAGGGAACATTGTGAACATGACCCATAAATGTGTTATTATAGTATTTAATTGTTTACATAGGTATTATTATTTAAAAACATCTTTCGCCTTCAGGTTTGCTGTAAGAAAATCTAAAATCTGGGTTAATTTCGCCTGTGCGCTTGACTATCCTTTTGTTTTGTATTTATATGTTTTTGAAAGAATAAAAATGATAGATATTTACACTTACAGTGATTTCATGGGATTGTCGTGGAATTCGCACACTGTCTGAGCCTCTAACTTTCCAGTCTGCTAAGTAAGACGTAGTTCTTGAGTCGGAGTGGTCGAAAATCCTCAAACAAGTTACGTTTGATAATCCATAGCGCAACTCTTCCAGATCCAAAGTATGGGCATCCAATGACATCAAAACGTAGCTCTGAAAAAAAAAGAAATCCGTCAATTACGATTTGGACTCACGCACCGATGGTTCCGTACAAACTTTTCCTTTACTTGAGCTTAGTTCCTTGTAGAATTTCGTAATTCTAGGTCAACGGGAATTTCACCAATAGGTTTTGAATCCCTTGAGAGTTTCAAAATATGTGCCATATGGCTTCATTATTTCATTGCGTTAATTTATAAGTTTGATTTCTTCATTGCTCCAAGGAGTAGCAGGCCAGAGTATTTGACATTAATTCAGCTTGGTACCTTCACGCATTCTTGAGAAAAATGGTCTTGACAGACGAGTAGACGGACAACAAAATGATCCTAAAGGAGCGCTTGTAGACGTCCGTATGGTTTGTAATGAACGTGTGTACATGCACCGGACTTCGGTCCGGCAAACAATTTCATACACCACCGCTAATCCGGTAAAAAACACGGTCCGTTATCCGTTAAAAAAACGGACGTACAAGCGCTCTTAGGGTTCCGTTTTTGCTGACAATAAAAACCACCTTTCTACCATCGGACAACCCGACGTATGGCGTCCACCCATACGTTGTTGACACCTCTACGGTCCGGACTAAGCATTTTGCCTCGCCGTTTATACCGCGTACATCGAAGGGTTGGAACAATTTGCCCGCAGCGGTCTTCCCGTCCGATCATAATTTAGGTGTCTTCAAGGCTAGAGTGAATAGGCTCTTAATAAACTAGTGCGATTTACCATCAATGATTCCATCACTGTTTACCATTTGGTGCGATCGCAGTCAAGCACTATTAAAAAAAAAACATAATATGTATCGTTTTTATTAGCTCAGCACTTAGGATGTCTAGACAAACAACGGTCGAATATTGTATATACATAATAAGCTTTTTTATTATAGTCCAGAAGAATACTCTCTCTAGTCATTCATTTTCATTTAGTCGATCATTCATTTTGCTGTTTTATTTTTCTTAATTTTGGGCCTCCATTCTGCTTAGGTAGAGCTCACGCTTTTTCTTGGCGACGATAATGAGGTACAAACACAGTGTGTTTATTCTGAGTATCAATGTAAATTTTGAGTTTCAAGATTACTATACCCGTATTCGCATTTTTTATTTAAGAGGTAAGGTTTCTTTTGTGAGTGGTATTTGGCAAATCGTTGTGAGTCAGAGTTAGGTGTATACAAATGTATGCGGCATTGTACGAAAGAGTTACCGCAGCCCTGCCCCCTAGCCAAGTTACGACCGTTTCGTTTCGATTCTCTTGCGTCGAACGCCTCGAGTAGGCCACGCCTCCGATTCCTTTGTTCTGATCACGTGACTGAGCGTTGAGAAGACGTCAGAACAAAGGTAAGTTGTGTGTAAAGGTATCTTGGCGTTCCAGCCCCCCGGCTGGAACGCAAAAGGCAACTGAAAGAACACAGATAGTGTTTAGTCATCCCACGTTAAACAGTAGTTAGGAATTATTTTTCATTCGTAATTCAGTGCGTGTAGGTATTAGTTTTTTTTAGAGTTGGCTAATCATCTAATGACTTCTCACGCTTTAGGGTGTAGCGAAATGCCGTGTCAGACTTTTTCTGAAACCCGTGGTCCTACCACGGGTTTCCTTTTCAGAAATTCTTCCGTGGCCCATTCGGGCAACGGCGGGGCCAGTACGGTTTACTGGATTCAGTAAACCGTACTTACCATATAATCTTCAAAAAACTTGACTTCGTTAGCCTGGCGCAGATAGTCAAGAACTCTATCGGCTGGACAGTCAAGGATGACCCTCGTTTCACCGGTGCTTTTCAGAGCCTTCAGCAACGGCCGGTTGTCATCACCAGGCACCAGTCTTCGTACCAGCCACTTTACCTCCGGATCAGATTGTTTCAGTACCTCTTGGAGCCTTATTAAACCTGCAAAAGTTGAAGAAAAATATGTTAGCGTAATACGAAACTGCTGGTAACAATGATGTTTAGGATAATATTGAGGCATCCAAAAAGGTCGCATGCTGCTATGACTCTTATAACTTACAAACTAGCAAGATAACTATAATTTTTAAGGTTTATGCTTTAAAGGAGTAGCCGTTCGATTTTTGATGGAAGATTCTTTTGAGATGTCAACTAAGTCAGGACGGCTCGGCTGCCAAGCCGATAGGTGGAAAGAATTTTATAAATGTTTATTTATTTATTTATTTTATTTTATAGAAGGCTCACAGACAAATAGAAAAAAAAATGATATAAACATTGTAACATTATCAAATAGCCGTTTTATTACGTCTCCATCCCCATAATGTGAAGGGTAGTCTTGTAATACCGTAAGCTAAGATAAAAAGAAAGGCCTACCATGGTCGTCATCATACAGTAGAGTGTAGGACCTCCAATCACTGTCCGCAATAAATAATGCCACAGCTTTGGAGAGGGCTACCGCTTCAGGATACAAGTTAAGGCCTGGCGGACTTGGCTGCTGGAGTCCTCGAAGTGGTGGCGGTCGCCATACTGCCTGAGAATTAATATTTCTATATTAGAATTTAAACAGACATACCTTAGGCTCCATACAGACGGGCAGCATTTAAACTGCCCGCCAGCTGCAAAGTTGCTGAAAGAATGAGGAAGACATAAACCAGCAGTGCAGCGCGAGTTCCTGCTATCCTAGGCGTGGAATTGCAAACAGTGAGCAATGGGTAGCTCGCTAGATAGGATGACCGGGTGGGTGAGAGTTGCATATTGCACACATCTTACACTCATCATTATGAGTGTAAGATGTGTGCAATATGCAACTAATATATATAATTATAAGACTAACGCGGTCACAAACAATTCAATTCAATTCAATTCTTTATTGCTTCTTTTTTACTTTTTTGTTTATTCACATGTACAAGACACTCAGACCCGGACCTACTATCCGTAGGCCATGCAAATATTTTTTTTGTTCTAACGCACCTGTATGTGGGGTACACCTGCAGCCCGGCAATGTGCTTCGACTGCCGACGCCGATACCGGGTCAGTGGGCCCGAAAACTGCGATGACGCCGGTAGAAAGCAGTTCACATGCTGCAAACACATGGAATTGTAAGGCTGGCTATACCTACTATATATATAAAAGGAGAAGCTGACTGACATATCAACGCACAGCCGAAACTACTGGGAGTACGAACATGAAATTCTGCACAAGGCTTCCTTTTATGACGTAAGCAAGCACTAAGAGAGGTTTTTCCAAAATTCACCCCCTAAGTGGATGAAACGGGGGTCCAAAGTTTGTATAAAAAATCCTTTTTTCACGCGGGTAAATCCGCTGGCAGAAGTAGGAATAAGATGAATTTACTAGTTGCCGACTATTCAGGGAAGCAGACTATGTGATCAAATTATAGTCGGTGACAAGTCGGTCGCTGAGTTGACCATATTGATGGCCTAGCCCACAAAAGTCCTGATCACATAATAGTAGACTTTTCAAGAAAGCAAAACAAAGACAACAATGTCGTGTCAGTATAAGATAGTATTTATTTATATGGTAGGTCGTTGGTCCACCTTGTGGGAGGAATTAATGCTACGGTACGCGATACATAAATAAATAAATGGCAATTACAGAGCAATGTATTGATCGTCAACTATAGAAAACTATTGAATTGAACACAAAAATTGGCAACTTGTTCGACGATACTACTTTCCGTTTGGCTGTTGCCCTATGTCTTGGCGCTCCTTGCTGTTCTCCTCATCGCTGCCACTGTGGCGAAGTTGTCATCAGCTTCGGTCACCACGGCATTTTATGCGGTCGATGCGCGGGACGCATAGCGCGGCACGCGAATATTAACGACACTATCCGACAAGCCCTTGTCATCGTCGGCGTTCCAGCTATTTTGGAACCTCATGGCCTGGCACGCGACGATGGTAAGAGACCGGACGGTATGTCTTTATTTCCGTGGAAGATGGGTAAACCTTTAGTGTGTGACGCTACCTGTGTCGACACTCGTGCTGTGCTGTGGAGAACCTTAAGCGGCAGAAATATAACAACCTCATCGCAGTTATATTTTTGAGCCGTTTAAATATTGGGCCGTGGGGTCCGAGTGCTCATACGCTTTTTAAAGAACTATCCAAACGCATAGGCATAGTCATTGTAATTTATTGGTAAGGGATTCCCGGCATAGTTGACACTTCACGTGACCCAAGGGTTAGCTTTTACTTCGGTCAGAGATTAAGCATTGCCATACAACGTGGCAATGCCGCCAGCCTTTTGGGCACACTTCCAGTCCACAGCGATGCGGAGGCGTTTTATGACGCCATATTTTAGTTAGGAGTAGCCTTCAGTGTATATATAATGATCGTGTAAAACATATTGTAAATAAATAATATTGAACACATTCAAATGGTTTTCATGTCACAAAATAATGCGAAATCAAATTGCCAGCAATAGGTGTGCCCTAAATGTGGTATCAATAATTCAAGCCTTTGTGGTATACGTATTGTGGATCGGCAAATGCAAAATTGATCAAACACTGAAAACTGCTGTGTTTATTTAGCGTTTATTGTGCAAAATTAATCTAACATTAATGGCGCCAAATAATACTGTGAGAGCATTATTTGCTCCGGGAAGCACTACATGTAATTTGTTGCTGATACAATTTATTGAGAGTTGTTTGATTTATAATTAAGTAAATATTTTAGTTTGGTTCGACACTCAATAAACATATCGTTGTTAAGCGAAAATAGTTTCTCTCTAAATGTCAAATGGTATCATTTTTATCAATTTGTATTTAAACGATATGGAGTAATTTGAATTAGGGTTAGTGACATCCAGTTTCAATTATATATTTGACTACCTCTTTTCCTGTGACTTCATTCGCGAGAATGTTTTCTATTTAATGGACATGGTAAGTTCTGGAGGTTCTTCCACTTGATTCGTGCGGCAGAAATATCCGGGTGTTACCATTGTACTGACCGCCTTGAGAACACGGTGGAGCAAACGGTGGAGGTTTTGTTAACTCTAACCACTAGGTCAGAGCAAATAAAATCAATAAAAGATATTCAAATGGTCAAGCCGTTTTTGAGTTTTAGCGAGACTAACGAACAGCAATTGTTTTTTTTTAATATTTATATGTCCAACAGTGGACCTCTTTCGGCTGAAATGATGATGATTTATATACTATACTATAATAATATTAATAAGATATATATTATTAATATTCAGACGAAATTTTTCAAATCAAACTAAAAAAATAAAATTAAAAATATAAATGATATTTTAAATTATATATGTAAATAAGGAGTAGGTGTCCAGCTCACCTGCTTTGGAAGCTGAGTAGCTATCACCGTGTGGAGAGTAAACAGCTTTCATCACATAATGATACTTTTCACTTTCCATCGAGGCTCGCGCTAGAGCTGATGCGAAGGCCACCTCCGCCACAGTATTAGGAGGAAATATTGCACCTGGACAAAAGGAAATACTGAAAGTAAAAACAGAAATACTTATGTTCTAAGCGCTTTGAGCAGTGGTGGCCGACTAAGAGCAGTGGTGGCCGAATGGTAACGGCCTCGACTTACGAATTGTAAGTCTCGGGTTCAAACCCAGCCAGGCGCATTACTTTGTGTTATTTACTTCATCACCACTGCTCTCAAAACGGCGAAGGAAAACATCGTGAGGAAACCGGCATGTCCTAAAACTAAAAAGTCGAAGACATGTGACATTCACCAACCCGCACTGGGCCCACGTGGTGGGTTACAGCCCATTCCCTCTGTTAGAGAGGAGGTCAGAGTCCCATTCGTTGGAACATTAAAAGGCTGATTATGCTATGCTTAAGTGCTTTTTAGGGAAACTTTTTCCAATCCACATGACTCAACTACTTCATCATGATTACTGTCAAAAAATAACTGAATAGATGGAGGAGTAGAATTGATTGGAAGAAATTAATTTCGAATATAGGAATGAGTAACCTAAAAGATTATCAAAAACCTAGTAAGTATCATATATTTATTAAAGAATAGCTTTTGCCCACGACAAATGAAATGTCTTTAATTGTGAAAACGTAACAGACAGACAGAGTTGTTTTAACATTCATAATATTAATAAGCATGGATTAAAATGAAAATGTAATTACCTACTGTATTTGAATAGCTCACCAAAAAGGCTTACAATCTTTCTCGTTGTTATAAATAACAGCAAAGCGAGCATTTATTTCCAGTATCTTACAACGATCAATCATGAATTTCGATTTGATACTGGCTGATTTGATCCTAATCTCCATTCAAATTTAGATAAAATCGATATTCATGACAGCATTGTTCAAGAATACGGGTTTAATACTTGTAGGTTTTTATTATTTAGGCACAAACAATATGATTTGCTTTTTCTTTTCTACATGCTTCCATAATAACAGTTATAGATAAATTAATTATATCAGCCTGACTCGGCAAACGTTGTTTTGCTACATAAATTATCAAAGCAAAAAATGGGGTGTGGGTGTAGGAGGATAAAAAATAGTCTACGACCAATTCCCAGACGTACCAACTGTACACAAAAAATCTTAAAACTAATTAGTTTTTATTTTGACATTGAAAGGAAATAAATTGAATTTTAATATAATCTATATAATTGTGTGTGTATGTGCCTATTTGTGTAAATTGTAATTAATTGTAGTGTTTTAATATGGGAATAATTTCCTGAGAAATAAATGATTATTATTATTATCATAATATTATAATAAAAATTGGTTAAGCCGTTTCGGAGGAGTTCAGTAACAAACACTAACACCAGATTTTTATCTAAATATTAGAAGATTAGGTGACAATTAACCACATTGTAAACATGATTTGCAGCCGTTTTCTCGCTAAGGGTGGCGTTCTCGTTATTATTCCAAGATACTATTTGCACAAAGTTGTATCTCAGTCGTAAACCAACTCACCGATGTTAACAGTCGTCTTCAGAGTTTCAAATTTCCAAAATACGGCTCCAACGTTCCCGAGAATTAATGTAATTGTTACCACCGTCACGTACACTCCTGCAAGAGCAATATTGTAGCAAAGAACTCTGTTAACATACTAACTGAAAACTGATTTAAATGTCGAGAAGATAAGCACATGATTTCTAGTAAATCTCACTAAAGTAAAAACTTGCTACTCGCCCCGGTATAACATTTTCGAGACTGGATTTTCAGGAATAAAAGTAGTGAACTGGAACAATGAGATTCAACGCGGCACAGCTGTCGCATTACAAGTTGGCCGGCCGTCGGTGAATGTTTACTCGACACATGGCAAACATCGGATGCCCGGATGTGCCCGGATATGCCCGGATGCAGCGTGTAGTCAGCGAGCGTGATGTGCGTGAAGCTCGTGCGGGGTGCACCGCGATACGTCCTCGCGCTTTCATGCACATTATCACAGCTGTTTTGCCAACTGTAGTCGGGTCTATTATTAGATAAAGCTAACTAGAGTAGTGGTGCAATGTCCCAGTTTCAGGTTAACAGGTGACAACGATCAGCTGCAATTATATTCTTGTCTACAACATGTCATACTGCAGAGTAAAGGCTACCAAAAATAAAGAGTTATAAAGGAAAGAGCATTAAGCACCCTTTGCGATTTCTAGACCATAAATTCAGAGTTTTTCACGTGTTTTTTTTTTCACTGTTGGTTATATCTGAATTAAAATTGCAAAATATATCTTGGTTCATGGTTGGTTCATGATAATCTACAAACCTCGATTCGTATTACTCAGTGAATCTCTAAACCACTTGTTTTTTTTCTGAGAAATCAAACAACTTCTCCCGCTCTGAGAGCTCTTTTTAACAAAATTACAAGAAAATCTTGTTTTAAAATATGAAATGTTATGTTTCAGATTTCTGCGTAGTTCCAATAAGAATCCAGCTTAGGGTTCAAAACTAAAACTGTGTGACTTCAACTTTAGATCTTGAGATTCCTGCTAGCATTCGAGGTTACCTACATAATTTTATGTATGTGTTTTTATGTATGTGTTTTCAGTGGTTTTTTGAATTTTTTTTGAAGGTATTGAATTCAAAAAGTCTTTATTATCAATATTTTTTAGATTTATTATGTTTATCGGTTTTGAAACTTCTTTTTTACGACAAGTTAAATTTTAAATTTAAATAACAAATATAATGAATACATTTATGTATCTTCTAGATAATTTAATAATAATAAATGGAAGTAAATATATCGTTTTTGGTTAAGTATTATTAAAAATTGATAATTAATTAATTATTGCAAAGTTATTGAAAAATGTAAATTAAATGTTGTCTTTTATTTTCTCAATATACGTAATACTAGCGTCTACCAGCGGCTTCGCTCACATGATAGTAGGTTTCTCCATACAAAATTTGGAACCCGGTTTAATTTTTTAGCGGATTGAATTTCATAACATGCTTTATTACTCATAAAAGGAACCTCTGTCCAAAATTTCACCATTCTAGGGTTTGGGCTGGGCGTTGAGGACCCAGTGCTTTTTTGCTAATTACACAAAATGAGTTAGATTAGTTTGTTATACTTTTTTTTTAATTCTTGATAGGTTCACGCTTGACCGCTATCTCACCAGACAGAAAGCGACGATGCGGTCGACGATGGAGCGCGCTTACCTAGAAGTAACCTATTCACTCTTGACTTAAAGATTCCCGAGTTGTACCCATCAGGAAACACAGACTCCGGCAAGGAATTCCACTCCTTAGCTGTACGCACAATGAATGTAAACATATTTACCATCTATAAAGATATTGTGTAAGAACAGTGTAGACCAGTCAATATTGTACCCAAAAACACAGTAAAAATTATCATAATAAAAAAAGTGAGTCGTCGTAATAGGAAGTAATCTAAAATTTCGTGGAGTCTACAGTGTGTACGTTTAATTTACAAATTAACTTACTACCTAATCTATTTATATACCATTTATTCCGAACTCACTAGCCATATATTGTGATTGAAATTAAATAAAAAAAAGTGAGTAAGTAGTTTAAGACTTTACCTATTTTAAACAGACAGGCTATACCATATTTTTTTTAACCAATTCTTGTTAGACGTTAATTGATCGTTTGTGTATGATTCAACACCTACTGTGTCGCAAATCAGGTGATCTGAATCCGCCATGGTCACACAAGTTGGCGCAGCTCCAGTGTTCTCAGTGATTACTATTATCGCTGGGGCTGCTGACGTGTCAGAATTAACTGACCGAACTGTTCCTAGTGTGTTCTGCTAGCTCGGCAGCCATTATGGAATTACTGAATATGGAACAGTTTTTTTGCGTTTTTAGGTTTCAATGTATGAACTGTTAAATCATTGATTTGATGGATACAATATAGGGTGACAGGCAATTAGTGTACGATACTTAAACACATGGTTGTGCTCATGATAACAAACAATTTTTATTATGGGAGCAAAGCCGAAATCGCGAAAAAAATATCAGCTTTTCAGTATATTAGGCAAACATAAATGTACTGAACAGCAGATTTTTTTTCATGATTTCTGGTTTGTTCTCATAGTAAAAGTTGTTGTTTATCATGAGCACAACCACGTGTTTAAGTATCGTACACTAATTACCAGTCACCCTATATATGCCATAATTATAAATAGATAGATGTAAAGAAAAAACATTAAGAAATCGACATTCCATTTATAGAACGCTGTAAACGTAGTTCCGGTATTAAGATGTTACAGATTTCCATTTGCTGATGGTGATCATCGGGGTGGGATTAGGTCGGGTAACCATCCACCCCCTATGGTCTTATCTCCAGAAGTCAAGAGCCTGTCAAAAGTTTCCCTACAATAAGAGTAAAGGTACTATGGATTGTAGCGCAGGTTCGAAAGGTGTAGATTCCTGGGATCTGGTGTGTATGCAGACAAACTTTGGACACAATATTTCACTACTTTATATTTTCGTTAATTCAATTATTTTCCTATGAAATTCAAATCTAATTCTAAATTTAGTACAATCCTTTAAAAGTATATTCACCCCACTTACTCGCTTGCTATCACGGTAAGCTCAAAGAGTTGTCAGCCAAACTGTAGCGGCCCAGCAGGGCCGTTGCCCGCCAAGACCGTGGGATTTTTTTTTTAAGTTTCCGTTACCCTGGAACGCAAAGAAAATTTTTAGGACACAGATGGGTTTTAGTCAGCAAAATTCTGAAACGCCCTCTCACTCCATTCTTGAGTGGGACTTATGACTTCTTCATTTGATGATTGCCCACTGCAAAAACAAAAGTGGTGAATCTACATTTACGAGTACCACATAATAGATATATTAGTCAAGTACCCAGTACCCATGTTTTTAATAGACTTATTTGGTAACTACTAACTATATACTTATTATTGAACTACTACCCAAGTAATTTAATAGAAATCTACATTTCGAATTAGAGCTAGTCATGAATATTTAAGATGTTACATTACATTTTATAACCTCAGTGTGATAGAACCATTAGCCGAGATAATTTATTATTCAGTTTGGTCGCGGTCTCTTGGTGCTCAGTTCCTATGTCCTACATCGGATTGGTTTTGAAATTACTCGGAGATATATCACCTCTAAGTTTCTGTGTACCAAAAGATGAAAGGGACTGCTATTAGGTGTTTCTTGAAATTGGCAATGTCTCAACTGAACCAATATTTCCTATTAATCTTAGACCTCGAAAACCTTTTTTAAGGTATTTTTTGAAATTCTAGGCCTTGTTTTACTTTTTAATGTATGAACTAACATAGAAATAAGTGGTTACGAACATATAATGTGGACCAAAAGTTTTCTTAAAATAAATAAATGTTATTATTATTATTTAACTGATTAGGCTGAGATAATATTTGAAAGAGTCACCCTGACTCCTGAAGGTGGGTTTTAGTCAGTAAAAGTCTGCACTTCTTTTTTTTTTTTTTTTCGGTTGGGAAAATCATCTAATGACAACCCCCGCCCTTGGGCGGAGCGGGAGATAGTGTCAGACTTTTACTGACTAAAAACCTACTCCTGTTCCTTCTTTGCCATTTTGTTTTTTCCAGGGCCCCGTGGTCACTTTCGCATCACCCATGGCCCCAGTAGGCTTTGACCCTGTTGGGCCCCTACGGTTGGTAAAAGTCTGCACTGCCTCTCGCTTCACCCAGAGCGGGAGAAGTTATTCAATGACTAGCTGCTGCCCGGCTTCGCCTTCGTGATCGTCGAAAATTATTCCAAAAAAAAATAATCCTGGGATAAAAGTATCCTTTATTCCAAAACATGCTCTACCCGTGTACCAAGTTTCATAGAAATCTGTTCAGTCATTAGAGCATGAAGAAGTAACATACACATTCATTCACAAACATTCGCCTTTATAAATTAGTGTAATGTGATGAGAGGTGATGTGAGTTACCACCTAAATAAGAAATCTTAATCAATATAGGAAGATTTTAATCAGAAATTTAGATAGCATAAAATTAATATCTAAATGATTGATTAATCAAAAATAAAGTGCCTTTTCTAATGTAGATCACCATCGCTTTAAAAAATATTTTTTTTTTTATTCTGATCCATCTTTAAACAAATTACTCTGTTAAAATAATAAAATAAAAGTTGTTGAAACAGCGAAATCCTTTTCATTCCTTTCATCGTAATTTAACGAGACTGGAAGTGACTCGGTAATGATCGAGGTAGATATTATCATTCAAAATTTTCGTCAAACTTATAACTAACGAATACAACCACCATTAAAATTAATTGAATACAGTCTCCTGTTCAGATTTTTTTTTGCAACGAATGGAAATATTTATTTATTTTATATTTGTAAACACACATACTTATATACTGAAGATAAAATAATAAAAAAATGTACAAAGTTACTGCTTATTTCTAAAAGAATGTCTTCCAGCAGACCTGCGAAAGGAGGAAAGAAATGCAGACAATAGTGTCTAAAAAATAAGAAGAGTTAGTGAAATCTTAAAATAAAGTAATACATAAGTACTTATATAACGATATATACCTTATACTAAAAATAAACACATAATACATACATAAAATATACACTCCTATTTTTTAATTAGTACAAAAAAATATGGGGCTCTAATTGTACCCGTAACTGATCATATTTGTGTTGTCAAAAGTAAAAAAAAACTAAATCCAAAATTGTCCACGAAAATTTGTCATACCTAATTCATAATTGAATCAATTATTCATAACAATTGCTACTACAAAATACTACGCGCAGTGTTTTTCCATTGTTTTTCATTCATAATCAATAGCCTGTTCAATATTTCCATAAATTGAGTGACGTTTTGGGATATAAACAAACTCTAATAACTTTGCTGTTTATGAATATTATTTATTGAGACTTTACTTAAACAATAACGAGACCTTTTTCATTGTACTAATTAAAAATTAGTGGTGTATACATATGTTATTATCAAACTAGAGAGGAAAGATAGTGCTCTTTAATATGTACGTGTATGCAGTGTTTACTAATTTAGTAAAGAGGAAAAAATAAATGTTCGAAATTTTTTTTTTTTTCAGTTTTACCTTCTACAGTAATTCCCATAAAGTTTTGATAAATAAATAATTTCCGAGATTACTCTGGAACTATTAATTATTAAAAAATTATAAAGCACAAAGGTAGAAAGGAGGATTTAAAGCTTTAGGTTTAATAAGTGATTAGATAGCGAAAATTCACTATTAACAAAAAAGCATTTTATTCCATGCAACATCACAATATTTTTGCTTTAAGTTATTTTGATTTAAAAAATATGCAACTATTCTTACAAATTAATGATTAATTAATTATATTATTAATTAGAGATTAATTAATTATTATTAATTAATTAATCCTCTCCTAGAGAGGAGGCCTGAGTCCCAACAGTGGGAATATTAAAAGGCCGACTATGCTAATGATTAATTCAGATCTTTCACGAGTATTTTTAAATATTATAATTTAATTAAATAATACTAATTACTCTTAATCAGCTCTTCAACATTTCTTTAATATCTCGTTAAAGTTGACGACACGGTTGGCGCAGTGTTGGAACGATTTGGTTGCTGCACTGAGTGTCGTAAGTACGATTGTCACATGGAACCAATATTTGTACGCTCTACAGATAGTTGTTTCGAGACTCTTGTGTTATTGATATTATCTAAAGAAGGGCAAAGATTAAAAAAATATTAAGTGTACAATGTACATATTTACATTATTTTATTTCTCTATGCATCTCAGAATCCGCACAACTCCTTGTGCGGATCGCCCGGAGGACACGTTGAAACATACGGTGGTGGTCGGTCTCGTTTGAGTGGAGCACCGTCGTGCCAGTGAGAGTAAATGGGTGGCGGTCACCTCTTTCTGCGAAACAGTACCTAATGCAAGCAAAGGAAGCGGCCGAAACCGTGAGATGGAATCAAGCCTAACCACCAGCGCCCCGCTGCTGACGCCCCTGGCGTCGGGAGTCGTAGGACGACTACTGTTCAACGTAGGCGTGGGCTTACGAACGGTAAGCTATGAGTAGCTTGTCGTCCGACCGTCCGGTAAAGACCAAGCCCGGGTCGACAGCGCATCGTTTTCCTCGCGTGCCTCAAAGAGATGTCGGCAAAATTGATGTGGCTAGCCCGAAACCTGCCAAAATTGCGGATTGTTGTTTGATGCAGCCCTTTCAAAAAATGGCACATGAAAGAACAACCACAGTGATTTAGTCAGTAAAATTCTGACACTCCATCCCAACCAGAGCGGAAAAGAGTTATTTGATGATTTCCAACCCCAAAAAAATTACAACCACTGACTGAAGACATGAACCCAACAGTGCCCAGCTAAAGAACTGATTTATGATGATCAAATCATCATAAATTAGTATAATTTTTTTTACTAGCATCGAGGTACAGCTGTTTCACTCGCGTCTTTGGTTAGTTCCGCTTCCGTGGGTTGTAGCGTTATGTTATATAGCCATGAATCATGAATCTGGCTAACCTATACAGATTTTGTCTAATACGAGTTCCAGAGATTAGCGCGTTTATGGTAACATAAAAGTCCTTCCACTGTATTATAATTATGTAGATAATTCAATAATATACATTATTGAACGTATCCAGTTTAACAAAAATATTTTGGAAAAATCATTCTAAAATGACAGGCTCAAAGCGAAATGAGCAATTGAGCATATCGGTACATACTAAATCAATTTATTGAAGAGACGATTGGATTTAAAAATGTAATAAACGTGCGTCAATCGAGGGTATCGGTCATCGCTATCACGCGGGCAAAATGGAATTATACAGACTTTTATATTACACCCGGCCACGCTTTAAAAATCACGGATACTGCTGTTGTAAATGTTCTATGTGGGAAACTGTATGAAATGCTATACCTACATATTACTATACATACTTACTTTGTTTTTAAGGGATATTTCTGTCTACCCCTTATGATACAGAAATTGGTGATAGAAGAGGATATCATTCAGCACACCACAATCGCTGCAGTAGGTGCAGCCTTAATCAAAGAGAGGACGACTAGCAATGTGTAGTTCGCCGTCCGGCGGTCCGCTAAGGACTAAACTCGAGTCGTCGG
Organism: Mythimna pallens; assembly: GCA_961205895.1. NCBI lineage: Eukaryota > Metazoa > Arthropoda > Insecta > Lepidoptera > Noctuidae > Mythimna > Mythimna pallens. The sequence continues at coordinate 13,210,488 of OY540834.1, read as the reverse complement.
CAGTGCGTAGTGATTCACGCGCGCCTCAAAGAGATATCAGCAAGGGGCCTAGCAGGGCTGATACCCGCTAGGACAACGGGGAATTTCTGAAAGGGAAACCGTGGTCCTAGAACGCAATGTGCAACTGAAGGACGCAGGTGGGGTTTTAGTCAGTAAAAGTCTGACTAGCCTATGTAGGTAGCTTTGACTTCTCACTCTAGGGTGGACGGGTGGATACCCGTCTAACCTAGAGTGGGAGAGGTCATTGGATCATTTCCCACTTCAAAGAAAAGAGAGGGTACCATAGTGCCCTCATAATGCCGCACCATAAAATCCCTATCAGATTTTATGGTGCGGCATTGTGAGTGGAAATTGAGTTGAAAAAAAACAAAATGGGGGTATCTTTCTGTATTTGACCATGCGTCAAAGTTTCTATCTCTATAGGAAAGACTGATGGGCAATATTTACTGAAATCGAGAACCAGTAATTAAACTTTTACCAAGCCCTCAATCTCAAGGGACCAGCGCCACCATAAAAATCGAGTAACCGAAGTATTTAAATTATCATCACGTTCACAACCAGATCGACTTAAGAGACCTCAGCCTGAATCATTTCTAATTCGGCGCAATTTCCATTTTAAAGTAGCGTGGGAAGCTACCGAATTTCCGTTTATCCCCAAAGTCCTTTGGCGTCAAGAACTTAATTATAACGGGTTGGTTGGCATCTCTTCGGCAACCAGCACTTAACTCGCGTGTGATATAAAAGGCGACCACACAACCCCGTAATTGTTCGCACTCCAACTCAGCGAGACCCCTAACAAGAGTAGTTTCCTAACTTATATAGAATTTAAAGCTTCAGTAATGAATTGTGTTAATTTCTTCGTGTTTTAGTCGCATCAAAACGGTTGTTTGATCTCTTTGTGGCGATTATGTGGTGAGCTAACAAAGGACGTGCTTCAAACTGTATCAAGGGTTCTGTCTATTCGTAAACCGGAATTTAGGCGAACTAATAGTTAACTAAAATTCTTTACCAATTTGGTAGGACATCTATGCTTTTATACTAATACTAGCTTCTGCCAAATGGCTTAACTCGCTCTACCCCTAAAGTGTAATTTAATCCAGTGATCTGTGAAATCGTGACAGAAACAATGCTTGCTGCATATTGCATGCCTGCTGCATTGCATGCTGCATATCTACTTGCATGCTGCATGCCTGCTGCATGTTGCATGCCTGCTTTCATGCTCCATACCTGCTTGCATACTGCATGCCTGCTTGCATGCTGCATGCTTAAAAGCAAGCATCCTTGTTTGCATGGTTCTTACTGGGACTAATTAAAACCACTTTTCTTCATAATCAACTGTATTATTAAGTGCCATTACATTTAAATAATTAATGAAACAAAATATTAGGTTAAAATAATCTGCAATTAGCCTAAAAGCTCCTGTTGCCTTATTAGAATTATAGATGAAATAGTCCGCACAAACTTAGGTGAAATGAGAGGTTATATTGATTGTTCGAAAACATAACACTTCGAACAAATGTTATTTCGGCTAAGAAAATTAAACGTTGGAGCAACGAGAAAAATCGAATTGATATATAGGTCAACTGATACAGTCGCAGACGTGACTTCGATGAAATAAACGAAACGATAATTGTTGAAAAGTTTTAGGTGAAATGAAATTCAGCCAAATATTTTTCGAACTTATGATAGGTAACCCAGCTGCATACGTCAACTTAGTTGTTTTTTATTATTTCTTGAGTTTTTCATAACTTTCATTACGTTCCACAAAGTCTTTTTGCGGCCTTCGCGTTTTTTCTTGCAAATAAATTTGTGTTTCAGTGTGTTATTTCACGAATTTTTGTAACTGAACAATGAAATCGAACTTCGTAATTATTAGATTCACTCATTAAGTACTCTTATTATTATTATTATACTTATTATTATTTATTATTATTTTTTAAATTGAACAAAAATGGACATGGTATATGTCCAGTTTTGTTCAATTTTGTTTAGGTGACGCAAGTACATTCAGCCTAAAAGCTACTGTTATGCCTTTTATAAATATGTGTAAAAACGGCTTTATTGCGATTGATTAATATTAAACTTTTTTTACCATGAGAAAAAAAAATGATAAAGTTTAGTCTTGTGGTTGAACCAATATATCTTTACAACCGTAAGTAATGTAAACGTTTTAGTTATTTAGTAATTACATAACTGAAAATATGGAATCCATAAAGTTTCCGTCCTTATGTTCAATAACTAAAATATTAAACGTTGTTCAAACAAATGTTCAAAATTGTAATAAATTACTCCATAATCTATCACAATTTAAATCAAACGTTATAGCTAAATAAAAAGTGTCAAACGTTATACAGGTCACCAATAGGTGGCCTCATATGTCTAGTTGCTAATTTATAAGTTATAATTTTTTTTTATTTAGATTAACTGAACCTATGTGCGTTTGTACATATTATTTATTATTTTCATAGTCATAGTCATAGTCGGCCTTTTAATGTTCCCACTGTTGGGACTCAGGCCTCCTCTCTAGGAGAGGGAATGGGCCGTAATCCACCACGCGGGCCCAGTGCGGGTTGGTGGATGTCACATGTCTTCGAATTTTTGGTTCTAGGACATGCCGGTTTCCTCACGATGTTTTCCTTCACCGTTTTGAGAGCAGTGGTGATGAACTAAATTACACAAAGAAATGCGCCTGGCTAGGTTTGAACCCGCGACCTATAACTCGTAAGTCGGGGCCGTTACCACTCGGCCACCACTGCTCATTATTTTCAGTTTGTTTAAATACCTAATAATTTATAATATTTAATAGTTAAGATGTATATTATATTAGAAAAGATTCACTTTATAATTAATAAATAGCTGAAGTTGATTTAATAGCCGATTTTGAACATACTTTCAGAATTTACGTTTATTATGTTACATGTTGAATCTAGATTAAATCGAGATTACACGCTTATGGAGTTCTGGGCCTTGGTACGGCCCATGGTCCGGAGCGAGGGGGAGTGGCAGGCGGTCGCTTCCTTCTGCCAAGCAGTAATGCTAGCAAAGAAGGCGGCCGCACGCGCGAAAGAACGGCCCTCACGCCCCAGCCACCGGGATCCCGATCCCGATTTCCAGCCACCGTAGGCGCTGGCTTGCGGAGGGCGAGCAATGGGTAGCTCGCCGTCCGACCGTCCGGTAACCGTCCGGACCGAGCCCAAACCGTCGACGGTGCGTAGTGTTCCACGAGCGCCTCAAGGAGATGTCAGCAAAACCGTAGGGGCCCAGCGGGGTCGAAACCTACTGGGGCCATGGGTGATGCGAAAGAGAAACTCCGGGGCCCTGGAACGAAGGCAAAGAAGGAACAGGAATGGGTTTTTAGTTAGTAAAAGTCTGACACTATCTCAGAGATGTGAGATAGTGGATTGATCATTAGTTGATTTCTCACCGGAAAAAAAAACGCTTATGGTAGTTATTATCGTTTAACGCATCCTTGTCACGCAAGATTTTTTTTTTTACTGAGTGGTGCGAAGTCACTATGGAGTTACTGTTTTGTGACGTCAGATGACTGTAAAACTGTCTCTGTTTATCACATCCCATCACACTTATATTATCAAGGCGAAAGTTGTATATGTGTGTGTATGCTAGTTACTCCTTTACGTTGAAACTGGTCAACGGGTTTGATTGAAATTTGGTACACAAGAGACCATTTCCTGGAATAGCACGTAGGAATAATAATGTGTGTACAAAAATTATAAAATAAATATTTTTATATCGGGGTTATGTTCCCTTGGAATATTTTTTTACTTTCACGCAGGCGAAGCCGCTGACAGAAGCTAGTCATAATAACGCTTACATTTTTTTAGATCATTTTTCAATCAATCAATCAATCAATCAAAATATTTATTTGCTAGAATATGGTACATAAGGTGTTACAGTATATTTGTTTCAGCATATCCTGCCATAACATGGCGTGCAAATATATTCACAGTCAGTGTTGTCAGTTACCCGATCTTGTCGATTACACATTCTATTGACTTGTCTTCTAAATAGTCCTTAACGGTATAATATCTTTTAAACAATAACAGATTAAAAAGTATTTTTTTAAACATTGTCAGTGGTAACTCTTGTAAACTATTTGGTAAATGGTTGTAAATAATAATCGACATGCAGTATACATTTTTCTTAAATAATTTTAGCCTTATTTGTGGCAGCCGAAGTCTGTCTTTATGCCGTGTTCGGCTATTTGGCCTGTCAGTGTTTGTCTCGAAAATATTGTAGTATTTCTTAACAAAAACACATAGTTCCAAAATATATAAACATGGTAATGGTAGAACTTTAAGTTTTTGAAATAATGGCTTACAGCTGTCTAAAAAGTGAGCTCCACAAATGGCTCGAATACATTTTTTTTGAGCTTTAAAAACTCTGTCAAAATCTACTGAGTTACCCCATATTATAATACCGTATCGAAGTACGGATGATACATAACCATGGTAAGCCAGCATTGCAGTATCACAGTTTACCGTTTGTCTAATTCTTTTCAAGACATATATAAAACGATCTATTTTTGTAAGAATTTTATCTATATGTGCTTTCCAGTTGCAATTTTTGTCGATCGTTATACCCAAAAATACACAATTATCGAGAGTTGTCAAGTGAGAATCTTTATAATAAATGTCAAGCTTATTTATGTTTGAATTGTATGTCTGAAATTGTATGATGTTTGTTTTAGTCATATTTATTTTCAAGTTATTTATTTTGAGCCAGCCGATTGCATTATCCAAAGCCTGGACGATTTCATTTTCTAAATTTTTGTCAGTGTCACTCTTAAGCATTATTGTCGTGTCATCAGCAAATAATATGCAATCTTTGCCTATCGCCTCTAGAATGTCGTTGATGTAAACTAGAAAGAGTGGTGGGGATAATATACCTCCCTGTGGGGTGCCATAATTGTTTTGCTTATACTCCGACCTATAGGTTCTTTTCTCATTCTGACAGATTTTTGTTACTTCCACGCATTGTTCTCTTTCAAAAAGGTAACTTTTGATCCAGTCGTTGGCCTTACCCCGGATTCCGTAATGCTCAAGCTTTGAGAGTAGTGTTTTATGGCAAACAAAATCAAAGGCTTTAGTCATGTCTAGGAACACGCAACTTATCTTAGATTTTTGATTAAGACTTTCAGTTATGTATTTTACTAGTGTAAAACATGCTAAAGCAGTGGAACTGCCTTTCCTAAAACCAAATTGTTCTTTTTTAAGAATATTACATGCGGTTAAAAAGTTCTCCATTTTGTTACACATAACTTTCTCAAATATTTTGGATAGAACTGGGATTAACGTTATTGGGCGATAGTTACTCATGTCAGTTTTTACACCTTTCTTATAAAGAGGTTTGACAATTGACCTTTTCAGGCGTGTTGGGAATACTCCTTCTGTTAATGACAGGTTTATTATGTATGTTAAAGGAGACACTAGACTCCTTGCACATATTTTTAACACTTTAGTGCTCAGGTCATCATATCCAGTCGAGTTAGTGTTTTTTAGACTGTGAATTATTTTATAAACGTCTGATTCATCAACTGGTGTGAGAAAAATGCTTTTATGATTTTGAGATGTCGTCATTTTTATGTCATATTGCATGTTATTTTGAGCGGAATTGGTCGTCTTTGTTTGGGATACATAAAATTCATTAAATAAGTCACATATTTCGTTTGGATTGTCATAATTTTTACCGTTAACATTAATAGCGTCCACTTCAGAGTTACTTGTCATATTAATTGTGTTTGTTTTAATCAAGTTCCAGGCCGCTTTACTTGTATTTTTGGCCTTGTTAATATAGTGTAAGCTATTAATCTGCTGAGCCTTGTTTATGCATTTTTTCAGTATTCGAGTGTAGTTGTCGTATTTTTTTTTTTGTGTTTTTTTTTATTATGTTTGTTGAGATGGTATTTTAAATATAATATTCGTTTTTTTATGCAGCATCTCTTTATACCCTTGGTTAGACCTCTATTTTTCACTAGTTTACAAGTATTTTTAACTTTAATTATAGGAAAACATAAATTGTAGAAAAGAGTTATTATGTCATGTAATCTATCGAAGGCGTCATTTGTTGTTTGAACTTCGTAAACTTCGGAAAAAGAGAGACTTGAGATGCAGTTATTAAATTTAATTATATTTTCGTCACTGAGCTCTCTTACATTTTTAAACCAAAAGCTATGAATATCTTTAACTTGAGAATCAGTTTGTAAGTTAATCGTTATTGATTGTGCTGATTCGTGGTCCGAAAGTGCTAAATAGTGAATTGCAGACTTAGCGTCATGTATGTTACTTACTATTAAGTCCAAACATGCGTTTTTTCTCGTAGGTAGTTTTATGTGATTTATTAAGTTATTATTACTCAATATAGACTTTAGGTCATTAGATGTTTTATTTATTTTCAATGTATCAATATTCCAGTCGCCACAGATGACGATTTGTTTATTACCTTTTTTACATAATTTATTGGTGAGAAGTTCTAGATTATTTAAAAATATTGTAGCGTCACATGTAGGTGTTCTATATATGCATACTATTATTAAGTCAAATTTAATTATTTCGACGGCACAGCATTCGAATTGAAAGGGAATGGAGAGAGGAAGATTTTTAATTTCTCTAAACTGTAGGTTACTTTTTAATAATATACACGAGCCTCCCCGTCGTTGGTTAGTTCGAGAGAAGAAGGAGACCAGTTTATAGTTATTGATACTAAGGTTTTGTTCGCAACCACTTTTAAGGAAAGTTTCAGTTAAACATATAATATCTACGGAACCCAGTTCTTTTTGTAAATTTGAAATGGCAACATCTATTAATTCTTGTTTGTTCAATACCCCAGCAATATTTTGGTGTATTAAAGTTATTTTAGTATATTTAGATTTATTTGCGAAAAAACCTAGTTTTCTTATCATCACCGACTTGTTTTATTTTCTCAAAGAAAGAAGTAATTTTGGTTTGTGTAGTTTTTCGCGGTGTCGTATGTATGTTTGTTCTGTTTTGAAAAACGTGTTTATTTTTAAATCGGTTTAGAAACTCTGTCTTATATTTCGCATAGTCAATGTTTGTGTTAAGCTTCAAACATAAATGTGATAGATAGTGCTGGCGATAACTTTTCATACTCGTAGGCCTGTCATTGATGCTATATATGTATTCTAAATTGTGTATTTTTATGTATTTACAGTTTTTGTAATTTTGTATTATTAATTCTAGGTTATAGTTAATTGTATTTTCTTTTAAATGAGGATTATATTGTACATTAGTAATAAATACAGTATTGTTTCGCAGTTTATAAAGGACGTTACACAACTCAGTTATCAAAGAGTACGGGTTTTTGTCATTAGATCCTATCACTAAAACTATAATATCGTCACTGGTCAATGTCTTTACGAAGTCGTCATTACAGCTGCTGAGAATCTGAGCACTTGTTGCATTGGGCTTGATGAAAGACGTAATTTTGTAGCTGTTATTCCATTTGTGTAACCTGCTACTGGTCATAGTTTTATTGAGACCATAGGCCTGCTGGTCTCCGAAAATTATTATTCTATTATGTTGGTCCATTACACTGATTGGAGCAACTTTTTTCATGCTCTTGTAGGAGGGTTGTTGCTGATCAAAGAAAACCGTTGTCATGTCATCATCTGTACTCTTCTGGTGGAATTTTTGTCTGTCAATCAAACCTATTAAAGCGTCCTTTTCCATGCCTTTATGTGGGGATTGTGGATGAGTGGGATGTATTCCCTCCAAGCTGCATACTGAGTCGGCTGTGTTGAATGATACATTTCCGACTTCGCTTGGTGATTGTGCTACTAAGGCCGTGTCAGGTTGATGAGCCGTTGGAATAATTAACTTGGACGGAGTGGAGAAACAGCTCGTTCTTATAATATTCTTTTTGCGTGCTGATTTTGGTGTAATGCACTTTGTTTCTAATAAGTTAACCTTTTTATATGTCTCTATAACTTTCTGGTATTGTCCGATATCCATTTTTAGTCGAAAATTTTCACTATTTAAGTTGTCGATCTCCTGATGAGCGCTTTCGAGTTCCGTGGTGAGCCTCTTGATTGTATCTTTGTAGTTCTCAATTTCGTCGCTGTCATTTAATGAGGTGTTTGGTAAGCTCATCATGGTCGTGTCAAGTAATGTGGAATTACTTCTTCGGCTGACATTGAAGATGTTGTCCACTGAATTAGCCCTTACTGGTTTCCGGACAGTAATGTTATCTATTTCAAAATCCATTGTATTTCGTTAATAGTTGAGAAAAAAATGTTGGATTTTAATCACTTTTCTTTTAGCAATTGTTTCTAGATAAAGGTCAAGGCCAAAAAGCAAGCAAAAATAAAAATAAAAAATGCAAAAAGTAATGCCGATGCTCGGTATCGAACCTGCGCCTCCTTCACTGGGAGGTAGCTCTAAACTTAACTTAGCCACTCAGTCTCAATAGCAAAGCGTTGAAATTTACAATCTATATCTCGTACCTGCGTCCTACGAAAAGGAGCAATTGTGACCATATAAGGTCACGCGTCGAGCCGTCTCGTGTGTCTGACTCACCGCCAATCAGCGAATAGGGGCGGTCTCGCAAAGCTATGACTCACTGCTGCTTGAACTTGTGGCGCTTTTGTTATGGCCGTTGAGTAAAATAAAAATTGCTTATTTCTTCACTTTTGATGAGTAACTTGTAGATATTAAATCGGTAACACTTTTATTGGCTTATGTACTATATTTCTTTAAAATACTGAATCGATATTGCTCTTAAAACAACAGAAAATATTTATTTTTTACGGAGCGACTTGTAACACGTTTGTACGCTTCGCGCGTCTGCGCGGTCCTCTTTTTTCTGGGTCTTCTTTTCTCTAGGTCTTCAGAATCTAATAAAAGATCCAGTTATAGGCTATATTGATTTTAACCGCGTGTCGCGTAGCCTCGTAGGTGTACATTTGTATAGGTTCATAAAATGTGTTTAGTTGCCTAAGTTCTAAAAGGGTCCTGAAAGGGACAAAAATACCCGTGTATTATAAATATACCTACTTTGTTATTGCGGTAAAGGTTGACGATACCACGTCTCGTTGTTTAAATACTTAGATATTTTACGGCATTTTTTTATTTTATTTTTTAATTTGACCTCGATGTCGCTAGGTGGAGAGCGATGGATAAGGTCTCTCTTGAAGGTAGACAAGTGGGACATAGGTACGCTGCTAGAGAGCTCTACAGTTTGACTTTTCATATACGCACTATATGCACAAGCACTAAGGGTCTCGAGTCCACAAAATGAGCTCGACGAAGTTGATGTTCAAATGCTAATTGACGTAGTAAACATCTCTGTTCATTAATATTTTTTTAACCTACAATTAACGTGTTTTTATTTTCCCTTTTGTCGGTGACGGCAAAGTATAAACAATAACAGTGTTTGTTCATCGGAATACATTTTGCAACAGGCTCCCGTCCTAAGAAGCCAACTATAATTGCTATAGATTTATGCGACATGCCACAACTGGAAACGTCGCCATCCATAGACGGCAGTCTTTGACGCTTTTCCGGCTGCTGCCGACGCGTTGACTGCTGCCGCCGACGGGGCGTGATTGCTGCAGTGGTATATGCCGTCAACAAATTGTAGTTCGTCTGTATGACGCATTCGACGACGCATAGTGCCGCCCATCTTTATGAGCTGTAATAGTCTAGTAGTGACTAGGAAATGGTAGCATCAGATGCCCAACCACGAGCTCGTATCTCGATCCATTTGAAAACCTAAACTGAACTGCTAAAGAGTTAGAGCTATATAGGGTGTAAAGCTCCATCCCTCTTTCCCACTCGCATGCTTGACATTTTAACACGCATGCTTGACATAAAGGCCCCAGGTCGTGTGGCTCCAACGTACAATCTATATATGGTATAGTTATTGAGGTTGAGGGGCCATTTGTTTGGTGCGGCATTATGGGTGGCGATGAGTTGTATGTGTGTTGAAGGTTGGGAGATTCCTGATTTTTGATGCGTATGTGGGTCGTTGTCGCTTGGGTATCGCTTCGGGCTGGTGGCCTCTAAAAAATGATCGCTGAAAGGTGCTCTGGAGTGACGCCACTTGCACGTGGAGTTGCCCAGAAGCAAACAATGTATAATTACCAAGCAAGGGCACGGTCGTCATGTCCGTGGTTTAAATGTAAGGTAGGAGTGCGGTTTTAGTCAGTATTTAGGAATTTGGTACAAAATCGATTACAATACCTATAAAGATTTTTAGTTTAATATTATGAAAACACCTTTTTCTTGTACTCTGAACGTATTCTCAAGATTATAACAATAAGATACTAAACCGTAACAAAATATCACTGTATTTCCAAGGAGTATGAAATAAAATGAGAGAGCAGAAGTCACCAGCGGTCGTTTTCACATTCGCGGTCGGACACTTACTTGTTTTCAATGCCTAGCCCAGATATAGTGGCATAAAATTTTATAGACTTGTGTAAACTCGAGCTTGTTCAACTTGGAAAAGTGGGAATGGCAGAGCCTGGAGTTAGGGTTCCTCTCGAAGCGGTCAGAATTGAAAATCGAAAAATATTGCCATTTAATTCTTGAGCAGATTTGCTGAACCACAAATGGGAAGTCATCCAATTCTATGATGATAATTGACAATTAGTTAACTGACGTTTACTACCGCTTAAAATTATATGCAGTCAAATCTGCACAACAAACCTTCTTATGTTTTCGTTAATTTGCGGAACCAGCAGCTTAGTTTTTTCAATAGACATGCTACAAAGTGTTCGCTAACAAAGTTGTGTGGCGCACTAAGTTGGTCCGCAGCCTGGCAGCTCGCTCCGGCTGGATGGAACTTGAGCGTTTCTTAACAGCTTCATTACCAACGGAAAACTTCTAACTCCTGAAAACCTGATGAAAACTAGCCAGCTGAGACTAGCGTCTAGCTCTCTCAGTAATTGAAATTACTTGGAATGACGTCATCTGCGATATTACGCAAGTTTTTTGCTGACAGAACGTTCTGTGGTTATTACAATTAATATTGGGACTATAATTTTATTCGTAATACCTACGAGGGAGTTCTATGAATAAATTGTTCAACTATTTTATAGATGGAAATATCTAGGGAACCCTCGGTAGTGGAGAAATAATTAAATATGTATTTTTTAGTTACGGAATGGTAAACTTTTATATCCATATAATCGCAAAATATAATATTTGCAGGAACCGTTTGCGAAAATACCTTTCTAAAACTTTTTAATGTAGAGACAAAATAAAGGATTTGGCGTTGAAAATACCTGGTATTGTATAAAGCGGTAACAGTTAACCTAAATGGATGGAAAAAACAGTAAGCAACCAACAATGAAAAGGTGTCCTATTATCCAGCTGAACTACGAATGAAAATCGTAGCTATCAATAGAAAATAGAAAATAACGAGAGCCGTATTGCTATTTGAGGTTTCTATAATTCGAAATACAATCCTCAACACATCGTAATGTACCATTTGGATTCAAACTGAGGTGGTTGTTTGGTACTGAGGGATTTATATCTGTAACTGGAATATTATTCATTGTTCTCACTTATGTAACTACCACAATAGGTTGTTGGTAATCTATTTTAGTCGTAGTGGCAATGTTTTGACTTAATGAAATACCTTTTGGTGGAAACCGAGAAATTAGTAGTCGATATTCTTTTGTGTTGTGTATTTTTGGAAGTTGCTAAGTTGCGGCGGAAATGTAACAACCTTGTCGGTAGTTATATTTTTGAGCCGTTTGGGGTTGAAACTCAGGGGTAAAGAACTATCCAAACGCTTAATTGACACTTCGCGTGACCCAAGGGCTGGCTTTTACCTCGATCAGAGATTGAGCATTGCCATACAACGTGGCAATGCTGCCAGCCTTTTGGGCACACTTCTAGTCGACAGCAATGAGTTTTATGACGCCATATTTTAGTTAGGAGTAGCCTTTAGTGTATATATATAGTTTTAATTTGTTAAGAGTTTTTGAAATAATCGTATAAAACATATTGTACATTGAAAAAATGAATAAAAATTTAAGTAAAATGTTGCTACCCGGAATATTTTGCTTTAATTGAGCAGCCAAATAATAAAAATCTAGTCTATTGCTATATTATATTATAATGAATTGTTGTTTGCGACACGTGACAGGCTTGTGACGTAATAAAAAAATTATTGCAATGTTTGAATTTATTATTTGATTTTGATTTATATTCTCAAATTATCTAATTGTATATAAATAATTATCAATTTAATTATTTGCATTAATGTTATAATATGATTTGTCTTAATTGATTCTAATTTTACAAATTGTGAATTTAATTGATTATTATTTTTTAAATTTGTATATGAGTCAATGTTACTCGCAATAAATAAATTATTATTATTACCCTCACCGCTACGGGTCGAGAGGTAATCTCAGCCGTTTGCTTCTTCCGGCTCTGCCGGCGACCTCGACGGCCTGAGTCCTTAACACTTGAAGGACCTCATCTGCTCAGGCGCCTGGTGAGTTGCTCTTGAAAGAGCTTACGGCTCTGGTTAATCTAATGCTCTCAGGCAAGGTGAACGAGGCCGTCATCGACACTCTGTACGGGGCCAATTTATGTGCCCTACGCAAGAGAGATGGCGGCAACCGTTCCATTGTTGTGGGCACTACCTACAGGCGTATGGCAGCCAAAATTTGCTGTAAATTTTTTGGTGAGGCTGTTTCGAAAAAAAAATCAGCCCTTGCAGCTAGGTTTCGGATCCAAAGGGGGCTGCGAGGCTGCCGTTCATGTCTTATCGACCTACCTAAATCCTAATTTAGGGGGGGTCATCTTGAAGGTTGATATAAAAAATGGTACACGATCGAGATCTCCATTATTGGTATACGGGTAGACTATGTCCTAGTATAGCACATTCTTTATCCTGGGATTATGTTCCTTTGGGATAATTTTCTACTATCACACGAGCGAAGTCGCGGGCAGCAAATAGTACAGAAATTATATTCTATTATTTCAGGTGATATAAAACATATTTTACAAATTTTTTTTTAATTTGGGTGACAGAGTTATCGGAGATTTTCAGTAAAAATAGAGAACGTCCCTTATGAGTACCTAAAAGAATAGAACGACGTGATTTGAAAATCCAGACATCCAGGTCACGATGGCTTCGCCCATCCCAAAATATTATTCTACCTGATCTTGACGTAAACTCCAATTTCATTACGCAGTCCTCAAGCAGGTCTAAGAGCAAAACGTCTCAGCACCCGTCGCGTCATGCTCGCCGCTTGGCATGCAGCCAGTCCTCGACAGAGACACGAGAGCTATCGAAATCTATCTACGAAGTACACCCTCCAATAATCCCTTACCTGTTGAATAATGGATGCTTCCACGTATTTATTCCTACTCTTAATCACAGAATAGATAGTACAGAAGGTCGACTAGTTGCAAAGAAGGAAAGCAGGCACAGGCAAGAAAGCGCATACAAGGGTGGTCTGAAAAGTTTCCGACCTCAACGTGAAGATAGCAGTACTCGTCAATAAAAGCTAGTGAATATAGTTGTGCATCTTTCGACAATTACTCACAAAAGTTTCAACCATTTTGGATGTGCAGTTATTTGAGAGTTCTTTGAATGAGTCGATGCGAGATGCAGAAAAAGAAAATCCTGTTTCACTTAGACAATGTGTATAACGTGTGGTGGTCTTCAACTCCTCAAACTTGACCGTTAACTGCACAAAAGTCATCAACTTTAGTCCCAATTTATTTAAGATCTGTGTGACATGTCGTATCCTCTCATACTTCTCTAGTAGTTATTATCTCAAAGTACATTGTATTCCTAGGCTTTACAACTTTCACATAGTCCATCCACCTTATCATTGATCCATCCAGAATAATTCAAATTTTCCTAACGACAGTTTCATCATTTCTCCGTATCAAAAATGTCCACACAACTTTTTAATTAAACGGCCCCCTTTAAATTTTCTCTACCTCTGAGAGTCATCAAATAATTTGTCCAGTTCTGAGTGGAGCAAGAAGGCCTGTTAGACTTTTACTGACTGAAACCCATTCGTCTTCTTTCAGTTGTCTTTTTCGCTCCAGGGCTGTAGTGACTCTTCCGAACAATCCCGCAGCCTCCAGTTACTCTACTGACACATGTACTGAAGCTCCAGTTACTGGCTTGTACATGAACGTATGGTGTTCGGACGTAAAGAATAGCACCATCCTATCTCTTCCCGTGGGTGTCGTAAGAGGTGACTAAGGGGCAAGGGGGAATGGCAGCAGCATTCTCTGTGCATTGCAACAACCATACTGCGATTGCCAACCCGCTTGATTAACAAAACCCCTCCCGAAAATGAAAAGCAAAACTAAAAAATGGCCCCAGTCATTATGGCGTGACAGTGACGTCCACTGTCACGCCACATTTCGGGTGGAATGATGATAATGACGTGAACATGTCATGTAGAATGTGTGCATTTTCACACACATATGGAGTCAACCTTCTGTACTTCATCCTAATCTATTCTGTTTCTCAAGGCTCCCTTGAGTCCAGTTTACGTACTCCTTATTTGAATCGTATTTAATGATGTTTACTACAATAGTCCGCCGGGTCCAAGTTGCTCGTGATTGTCAAATATTGAAATTGATTGGAATAGTTATTTAGTCTTTTGGGGCCCCCGTTTTGATTTGATAGTTATGAAGAGAACGTGGTTTAATAATTACGTTTATGAAATTTGTTGTTTTGACCGTACTTGGATGTTTTATTTCTGAATTCGATATTTCATGCTTGCCTCGAATGGTAATGTGCAATATCTGGAGTCACGTACGGCGATGTTCGTTATTGCAAATGCTGGATGCTATATATGAATCACAGAAAACTCTGTTAAGTTATTGCAGGAGTTGAATCCATCCAATATCTTTGTTATTTCACATGACTGAGATGATGAAACATAAAATGTAGTTTCGTTGGTAAATCTTGTTAGAATCTGTATTCCTGTATATCCTGGTCCTCGGTGTTAGAGGTATAAGCTGTTTATGTGCGAATGGTTGTGAACTGATAACATTTAGCTGCGAACTCAATTCGCTTGCCGGTAGTTTACAAAACTTGCAGTGTCAGCTGAACTACTTCAAGCTATACAAAATACAACACATAACAATTCCAGTGGATATTAGGGGTCTAAACGGAATAGATTAGCATAATTACTCTTCCAAAAGTATTTCGGGTCTCACTATAAAGTTAGAATGGATTAGATTGATGGCCAGGATTATGAAAACAGAAGAAAGAAAAATGTCCAAAGACAGTTATAAGACTCGACTGAATTTAAAAAAGGAATGAGTTTAATCGAAAACGTTTTAGACTCCAAGTTAATAAATTCTAATATACTTTGAAATGAAACTGATAAATTGAATTAGTATCGCTTGGATGTAATCTCTTTGTGTCGTCTCTATTCTTTGTTTCTTGAATGTCTAACCGAATTAGGTTCTACGTTGTCGAGATTTAAGATTAAAGTATTTTTGGAATAACTAGCTGTGTACCTAAAACTCTAAAAATAGATAATGTGTAATTTTTCTTCCATTTATTTATACTTCAAGAATTTACCGTAACCGAACCGCCACGGAGAATTTCTTAAAAGGAAACCCGTGGTCCTAGAATGCAAAGAACAACTGAAGGACACAGGTGTGGTTTTAGTTAGTAAAAGTCTGACATGCCCTCTCGCTCCATCTTAGAGCAAGAGAAGTAATTGGATGATTTTCCAGTAACTTAGGCCAGTTCTCGCTGTGTCCATCGCTGCGTCCACTGCCCAGAATGCCTTGTCAGGCGTGGCATACGCTGACCGAATATGGTACGAGTAATAGTAGAAAGCGACCTGTCGCTGCCGACTGCGGTTTGTGTTCCATGGTTGGCAGTGCAGAGTCCTGGGATGCGGTGATCTGCTTTTGTGAGAATGTAATCTCGAAAAAAGCAACTGTGGAAAGGGATAGGGTGATTAGAAGTGCTCTTCCGTCTCGCACCAGGCGAACCGAGCTTCAGATAAGGGCGGATAACGCCCTCTTCCACCCCTCTAAAAGTGTCCATGGTCGACGGATTCGGGGACATCCGTAGCGCCGCGTAGTGTTCTATGCGCGTTTCTCTTGGACGTCTATGGGAGTCCTCACTTCACAATATGGGACGGGGCCCGCAGAAGGTGCAGCAGCACTAGTCCTGGGTAGCGGAAGTTACACACACATCCGCACCCTCCGACGCAGTGTACGAGGGAATATTGAAATGGTTTTAGTCAGTATGAATCTGACAGATCTTTCTGCCCAGAGCAAAGCGGATCCATGAGGGTTTACATCCTGAAAAAATAATTCTTGAAGCACTCAAAAGTACTGAGGTGGACTTAAGTTTGTCGTTGTTTGGGTTGGTGAGATGGTCGACCTTTATCTTTTGAGGAAGTCGCCTATGAGCAACTTAGTTGCCCAGCAACTTTTTTATCTATGTCGCTGCCTCCTCCCCGAGATTCGGAACATACGCGGAGACACGACGGGGAAATAGTTGCCATTAGCCTCTCTAGAACTATAGAATAGGCTATTTCTTAGAGATAGCGCATACGAGCAATTTTAGTCCCCGTAATTTGTTTCTAACATCAAGGCAACGAGATTATTATGAAAGTGCGCACTTGTTGTGACGCGTTAGCTGGATTACATTTTTGTCCACGGGTTCTGTGACAGGCCGGTGACGGAACTATCACCCCGTCTATTGATAGTGTCTCTAGCTTACAAATCTCGGCGAGGAGACAGCGAAAGAGACAAAAAGTTGCTGGGCAATTAAATCGCTCGTGGGTCCTCCCTAAATATACATATAGTATGTGTTAGACTATTTCAGGAAGTCCATAATTATTAGGGTATCTTGCAATTGAGACCAGTTTTGTAACTTATTTTTTAATTTCGTCTCTAGTTTTCTGATTGCCATCAATTTATTCTGTAATTTGTTCCATGTAAAGAACACATCTGCATCTGGTGAGATTAGTAGCCAAACCCAACATGTTAGATAGAGACTACGTTGAAGGATAATGAGTTAAAAGTTGTAGAGCTGCAGAAGTAGACGACTTTGTCTCCAGTTTCACGAAGACAGAGTGTCGTGTCAAGAAGCTAGTACTCAAGTAACGGTGACAACTCATAAGCATGAATTTGTAAGTGTTCATTACACGCATACCCATTTGCATCTCGCCTAGCCGTACGTAACTCGACTCAACTCAATTTCCTAACACTCAAACGGTTTCCCGGTCGTGGGGGGGGGGGGGGGAGGTCGTGGAGAGATCGGGGGCATTACTCATTTCCGTATCATAAAGTACTTGTACTATGCAAATTTGTATACGCTTTACAGTTCTCCGTATATAAGGTACCTAATAACACTCGTATAATTGCTGTCGACTGCGAAGTACGAAATTATAAGTAGAATTATTATTTTTCAATGCAGTTACGTGAAACGTCGCGTCGCGTTTCGTTTGTGAAACAAGCGACTAAAATATGGTTCCGTAATGGAGGGCGTGTGCCAGCTCCATTTCATAATTTTGAAATGTTTGATACAATAACATTAATTTGAGTTTGGAGTTATACATATTACGGATAATTAAGTAGCTCTTGTTCTTACCTTTAACCTTTTGGTGGTTCCTTTTATGATAAAGGTAATGCTTGGCAAAAGCGGTACAATTAAGATGATATACTGAGACTCTTTTGACTGAACTGGCATGATCTCTTTACATGGTTTAGAACTCTATATTAAAATTTTCATAATTATAAGTATTACAAAATTGCTGAGTTTGTTTGAACGCGCTAATCTCAGGAGCTACTAGTTCAAATAAAAAAAATGCTTATAGCCCATTTATCGAGGAAGGCTATATAATATCACGCTGTGACCAATAGGAGGGGATCAGTAACCAAAGACGTGAGTGAAACCTGAAAAAACGAGTTTTAAAATAAATAGTCAGAATTAAATTAGGAGGGCTGTCAGGACAGAAGGTGCGAGTGATTTTTTTATTTGATGTAAAAGAGTAATTTCATAGGACTGAAACCTACAGTGAAACACGTAAATAATTAAGCTTTTTTTGTTATCTTCAATCCCTAATAGTAATGGAAATTTACATTGATAGCTTCAAGCTCATCGGCTGTTCATCATGTCAGGGGGCTCTTAACGCAATCCAACGGATCAATGAATTTAATATAACGCCTCAGTCGCCTGGATGGCCCGGTGGCTATGTATTTGTGTGGTCAACCAGGTAACATAACAAGCTTATAATTTTGTGATTTTTCATGGTACAATTAAGCAAATTTGTACATGGATTCCTTACATAAAAATACTAGACACGTGTGTCGGGTTTCGCATATACTAAAACTAATGTTGCATAAAGCCGGGTACTGACTGCTGTAACGTAACATACAAGGTAACATAAAAGGAGCATTTCATTAGAGTGGACTGTGGACGCAGCGCGCGTATGGCTACAACGTCAACCACATAGTTGTAATGCTCTGTTCGCGTGCGTAGTGTGCACGGTTGGCGCGCGAGTACTCCAGCCCCCCTAGCCAAGTTACAATCGTATCGTTCACGCCAAACGATTCGAGTAGGCCACGTCTCCAATTCCTTTGTTCGGACCAAGTGACTGAGCGTTGAGATGACGTCAGAACAAAGGAATCGGAGGCGTGGCCTACTCGAAGCGTTCAGCGCGAACGATACGATTGTAACTTGGCTAGGGGAGCTGGCCAAGTTGATAATCTGCAATCGTTAACGCTAGTCGAAAACTAATCAAATGTATGGGTATGACATCATCTCAACGTTAAGTCACGTGGTTAGAACAAACGAATAGAAAATTCGTAGCCAAGTTCAAATCGTTCAAAATGATAGAATGAATTGTTATCGATTCTACAATGTTCAACGCAACATTCTTTGTTATTGTAGAAGTTCATTGTAGACCGAACGGCCGACTCAAGCTCATCAACATGGCTGCCAACTTATCGTTTTCTACAATTGCTGACACCGAGACGTTGCCGACTGGAGAACGGATTTCGACACGAAACGGTTGTAACTTGGCTAGGAGGGAAAGCACACACTATGGAAATTCTCTTATATTGCATGCATGCATTGTGTCAGTGTGGAAGGCAAATTCTTTTATTGCGTGTTACATTGCATGTTACGTTACAGGAGTCTGTACCCGGCTTTAGATTGCAAATAGGAATAACATATAAAAATAACTATTTTATTATTATATCCTGTTCCAATTACATAGCGTAGTTGAATCTGGCGCCACCAAAAAAGCACATTCAATTCTTTAAGATTTTTATTTGAAGTTTTCGCTAGAAATCGAGACAATTTACTAGAATGAAAAAGAAAGATTTATTTAGAGAATTCTCGTGTTTTCGACGTTATTAACAGGGAGTTTTGAACAAATCCTACTAAAATACGAGACAAGATGGTTCAGTACCGACTAATTACCTTGGTTATAATAGACTTTGATTTATTGCGACCAAATTAAATTGGCCAGAAGATTGTTTAAATTCGGCCGCGTCGCTAAAACCATCTGTCAAAGCTTTCTGTTGGAGTAATCGGGAGTATTACAGAGTGATTTAGAATCATCCGTCATTCCAGCACCAGTTCCAGTATTCCAATACTTTTTATTCTGGCTTTAATGGTTTTTATTGGTCATTAATCGTTTCAGTCATTGCGAGAAAGTGAACTGAGTCTATTGAAACCATTCACTGAATTAAAGTCTTTTTGTAAATAATCTGATGGTCTCAACGTAGTCTTCTTTTTTAGGGTTCCATACCCAAAAGGTAAAAACGGGACCCTATTGCTACTCCGCTGTCCATCTGTCTGTCAACAGGCTGTATCTCAGGAACCATGACAGCTAGATAGTTGAAATTCTCACAGATGATGTATTTATATTGCCGCTATATCAAAATATACTGAAAACAGAATAAAATAAATATTTAAGTGGGGCTCCCATATAACAAACGTGATTTTTTTGGCGTTTTCTGCTACGGACGTAATGGAACCCTTCATGCACGAGTCCGACTCGCACTTGGCTGGTTTTTTACTATTCTTATACTCGTGCTTGACCACTATCTCAGCTGATGTAAAGCGACGATGTGGTCGACGGTGGAGTACGCCTGCCTCTTCATTCGCATCGTCTTGATTAATTAAACTGGGACATTGCGGCTGGCCAGACAGGTAAGTGACTCAATAATAACCATCTAAAGCTATTGATTTGTGAGGTTAAGCTGCACTTCGTGACCGGTCATTTAGTCTCCTTTGAGTGAAGGAGACGGAACAACCGAGATGGAACAATCGGTTACAGTTATTTTGTGATGCACCACACTAATTTTATAGGTAGAGGTGAAAAATTGTATGTATGTGTGTGTGTATTGTGAAGGCTGAAATATAGTAAAACATTTTTGTGCTCTAAATTACTACGTAAATTGTTAGAAGCATTTCATGTTATCAATAGATAATAGTACATTTTGATACAAGTGCAGAAAGATTGTCATTGCGACCGATTTTACAATCAAATTTAATCCAATTATGTTGAGCCGTTTGAGTGTAAAGAAGTAACAAACTTGCACAATCATACACAAACTTTTACTTTTATAAGATTAGTGTGATTATTGATTCTCGAGTCGGGCAAATGATAATGCAAATATAATTCTGAACCCGAAAATTATTTTTAATATGCGTATAAGTAATCAAAAAATATTACCGTGATATTGCAAAGACTCCTTTGTCTACCGACCAATCAGAAGCGATCATTTAAATCAGATCCAAAACGCCCAATACAAATACATTATACGCAATCAAATTTTGTCAGGTTAGTGAACGAAGTGATATTTTTGTTTTTTTTTTTTTAATAATATTCCACAACTATCACACAACGCCGTCTAGTCCCAAGCTAAGCAGAGCTTGTGTTATGGGTTCTAGACAACTGATAAACATACTTATATATTTCTAAATACATACATCTATATATATAAAAGAAAGTCGTGTTAGTTACACTGTTTATAACTCAAGAACGGCTGAACCGATTTGGCTGAAAATTGGTGGGGAGGTAGCTTAGAACCAGGAGACGGACATAGGGTACTTTTTAACGAGTAGGGTAGAGTAGGGTAGAGTAGGGTAGAGTAGGGTAGAGTAGGGTAGATTAGGGTAGAGTAGGGTAGAGTAGGGTAGAGTAGGGTAGAGTAGGGTAGAGTAGGGTAGAGTAGGGTAGAGTAGGGTAGAGTAGGGTAGAGTAGGGTAGAGTAGGGTAGAGTAGGGTAGAGTAGGGTAGAGTAGGGTAGAGTAGGGTAGAGTAGGGTAGAGTAGGGTAGAGTAGGGTAGAGTAGGGTAGAGTAGGGTAGAGTAGGGTAGAGTAGGGTAGAGTAGGGTAGAGTAGGGTAGAGTAGGGTAGAGTAGGGTAGAGTAGGGTAGAGCTGGGTAGAGTAGGGTAGAGTAGGGTAGAGTAGGGTAGAGTAGGGTAGAGTAGGGTAGAGTAGGGTAGAGTAGGGTAGAGTAGGGTAGAGTAGGGTAGAGTAGGGTAGAGTAGGGTAGAGTAGGGTAGAGTAGGGTAGAGTAGGGTAGAGTAGGGTAGAGTAGGGTAGAGTAGGGTAGAGTAGGGTAGAGTAGGGTAGAGTAGGGTAGAGTAGGGTAGAGTGGGGTAGAGTAGGGTAATTTTTTTTTTTTACTAAATCCCGCTTTTGGGCAGAACAACGTCTGCCGGGACCGCTAGTATCTATATATATAAAAGAAAGTCGTGTTAGTTACACTGTTTATAACTCAAGAACGGCTGAACCGATTTGGCTGAAAATTGGTGGGGAGGTAGCTTAGAACCAGGAGACGGACATAGGGTACTTTTTATCGAGTAGGGTAAAGTGGGGTAGAGTAGGGTAGAGTAGGGTAGAGTAGGGTAGAGTAGGGTAGAGTAGGGTAGAGTAGGGTAGAGTAGGGTAGAGTAGGGTAGAGTAGGGTAGAGTAGGGTAGAGTAGGGTAGAGTAGGGTAGAGTAGGGTAGAGTAGGGTAGAGTAGGGTAGAGTAGGGTAGAGTAGGGTAGAGTAGGGTAGAGTAGGGTAGAGTAGGGTAGAGTAGGGTAGAGTAGGGTAGAGTAGGATAGAGTAGGGTAGAGTAGGGTAGAGTAGGGTAGAGTAGGGTAGAGTAGGGTAGAGTAGTCAGTTGACGGGAGCGAAGCCGCGGGCAAAAGCTAGTTATAGATAAATTACACCCAGACACAGAACAAATGATCGTGCTCATAACACAAACATTTGTCCTGGGTGGGAATCGAACCCACGACCTCCGGCATAGCAGTCAGGGCCACTAACCACTAGACCAACAGGCCAGTCAAAATTCCACTCAAAATTATATAGGTAAGTACCCAATTTTAGTATAAAATAGATTAATACAATTATCAATTTAAATTTCATTAAGAAAAAATAATAGACCGTTTGTAGTACATACTATTATTATTAGCTACCTATTCTTAGAATCGACGGATTCTAATTATACGTTGTAATTATTCTCTTTTATAAGCCCCGTGATACGGTTGGTCTAGCCAATCCATCAGGCTTATTCCATAATTCATATATTCTATTCTTTTGCTTCTTTTCGGGTCGTTGCGCAATACAGTACTAAAAGAACTAGATTGAGTTCTTATTGTACTTGTTTGGATGATTCACGTCTATTATTTTTTAGATTTTCGTGAATTTGCTAGCTATTCGAAGACGATCATTTATTATACTTGTAAATCAAAGTTATTGAAGTGAAAGGGTTAAAGGTTATATACTTAAACAGATTTTGTATTTACAAAACTCGCTGCCAGTTGCTTGGTTTAAATATGGGTTCTTTTTCCTTGCAGCATATGCTGAGATAGCCTGACCCTTTTTGGCCTCGCACAGGTCTTTTATTTTTATCTTTTAATATAGTTTTCTTTTATTTTTATTTTAAGTTAAGTATTTACAGATTAAGTACTTACTTTTTATTTTATTGTTGTTTGTCCTGTGCGAGTCTCAAATAAATGTTTTCTCTCTTTCTTTCTTCTTCTTTCTTGTCGGTATCACTCTGGACAGAGTGGTCGTGGTCATCACTTCAGGTGTTGATGGCAAGCATCACAACACGCCGCCACTCCTCTCTGATGGAAATATGGGTTACGGATTCTAAATTATAATTCTGCACGGAATATTTTGAATTTAGAACCTGCTATTCAGTGTTTAAACTTATGAAATAGTTTTATCCTATAAAAGTAGATTCAAGTAGCATTAGAATAAAATCGAATTAGATTTACATTATTTAAAATTAACTCGTCTGTCTTGACTTAAAGGTCCAAGTGACCAGATCATTAAAACCCAAAAAAAAAAATTACTCGCCTGTCACTCTACGGCAGTCAGCCAGCCTGTGTGTCTAATAAAAAATATCTCATTTAAATTGAGTTTTCAAAGCCAACTAAAATTATTTTTCTTACAATTTTGTACAATTTGATCAAATTAGATCAAACAAATTTTTGAATGCCATATTGTTTCAGCGTGCAACCTTCACAGTACCTTTGGCTTGGATATTTTTATTTCCAACAGCACATCAAAAAATGTTTGCGTCCACTAAAGTAAAATTAGAGAAGTTTTATGATTTTTTGTTTTAATGACATATTACACTTTTTTTAGGCGGGAATCATTCAATGACATCTCAAGCACTTGGCGGAGCGGGAGAGCGTCTCAAACTTTTACTGAAGTGTGTGTATTGTTTGCTACTTCTTCACGCACGAACGGCTGAACGGGTTACAACGAAACTTGGTTTAGGGGTAGATCATGTCCTGAAATATCATTATACTTTATTACGGGAGAAGGTTCTCTTCAAATAATTTCTACTATCACGAGGGCGAAGCCGCTGGTACAAGCTAGTTTTAAAATAAAGGACAAATGTTTAAAAATAACAATCAATATTTTATCTCAGTTTGTTCACCGGGCCTATGGTCCGGAGCGAGAAGGAGCGGCAGGCGGTCGCCTCCTTCTGCGAAGCAGTAATGCTAGCAAAGGAAGCGGCCGCACGCGCAAGGCAATGGCCTTCGCGCCCCAGCCGCCGGAATTCCGATACCGATTTCCGGCCACCGTAGGCACGGGCTTGCGGACGGCGAGCAATGGGTATCTCGCCATCCGACCGTCCAGTAACCGTCCGGACCGGGCCCAAGCCGTCGATGGCACGTAGTGTTCCACGCGAGCCTCAAGGAGATGTCAATAACCATAGGGGCCCAGGACGGTCGAAGCCTACTGGGGCCATGGGTGATGCGAAAGAAATCCGCGGTACCCTGGAACAACGGCAAAGAAGGAACAAGAGTGGGTTTAGTCAGTAAAAGTTTGACACGCCCTCTCACTCCGCCCAAGAGCGAGGGATGTAACTAGATGATTTTCCCAACTAAAAAAACAAAACTCAATTTGTTCAAGCGAACATAAACTATTTTCGATGTGTGTAGATATGTCAAAGCAGAAACATCATAGGGGTCCATTACACGGTCATGCAAGCGTCAATCAAAACCATCAATCATGAATGAAGCTTGACTGACGGAATTTTATCGCCATAC
Organism: Mythimna pallens; assembly: GCA_961205895.1. NCBI lineage: Eukaryota > Metazoa > Arthropoda > Insecta > Lepidoptera > Noctuidae > Mythimna > Mythimna pallens. The sequence continues at coordinate 13,185,962 of OY540834.1, read as the reverse complement.
ATTTTTCGTCATGCAAACATCAGTCATCGCATTACACGGTAGGTTTTTCGTCAGTCAAGATATTTGACTGTGGCAAAACTAACAGTAAAACCTATCGTGTAATGGACCCCTTAAGCCTTTATATATCTTAGGTATTTTCAACATTCGCTAGTCAATCATAAGGTTACAAAGAGATAACACGGATAACATGACGTGATATTGATGGATAGCAATTCAATAGTTAGACTTGGGAATTCCAGAGGCAGGAGGTAAATTCAGGCTTGATATGATTTGTACTGTACTATATGTTGTCAGCAGCTTTTCCTTTTTGAAGGTCGCAAATTATTCAAAGGAACTATAATGATTGATGAATAAAGGATGGATGAATAAAGGACCGGATTTTCTACAACCTCATTCAGGCCTAGGTCTAATTGAAAAAAAATTCAAATTGTTTTTATTTCATAAGGTTACTTATAAAACGTCTGAAGCTAGTGCATGGTTCCAATTGGTCGTTTCCAATGAAGAAAAACCGATAAGAAACCGGATGGTTAATATAAAAAAAAAAACTAGGCAAGTGCGAGTCGGACTCGCGCACTGAGGGTTGCGTACAAGCTTACCTATGTTAAATTCCCCAATGGAGTCTCGAGGATTTATCCGAATCCCAAAAAATCTATTTTTTTTTGTGACGTAACTACGAAACGGTTTTCAGATTTATTCCTATACCTGTGCTATACCTTGTTTTTTACCAAATTTCAGGATTCTGGGTCAACGGGAAGTACTTTATGAATTTGGTTCCCTTGAGAGTGTCGAAATATACTTTTTTTGCGAAACAAACGGCCATAATATGTGTTTTTTCGTTTCGTAACTTAGAAGTTTGACTTTTTCACAGTTTCAAGGGCCCGAAGACCTGAGTATATGGTTTTAATTTCAACTCGATACCTCCACGCGTTCTCGAGATAAAGGGTCTTGTCTTGATAGACAAACAGACGGACAAAAAATTGATCCTATTTGGTTCCATGTTTTCCTTTTGAGGTACAGAACCCTAAAAATGATTGGTTTTACAATATTCGAATGTAATAACATTAATAGGTTGATATGTGAGGATAGTGTAGACCAGTAAATACTTGTATTATACCTTATAGCCAAAGTGCATAGTTTGACAATTCTAATAACCCCAAACACGGCTAGGATACATTGATTAATTACAGAGTTCCTGTGCCTACTTTCCGGCTCCATAATCAGATCAGTTCGATAGTACCTTATAGCCAAAGAGCATCTCATGACAATTCTAATAAGTCTAAACACGGCTAGGTTACATTGATTAATTACGGAGTTCCAGTGCCTACCCAGCCGGAAGCTCCATCATCATCAGATCACTTCGATGATACCATTTTCAACGTAACTAACTATTCAGAACCATTAATTTATTTGTATTGTCATAGTCGCTTATCTACCTATCTTCATTGTGATATCTATGTGAGTATGAAGTTCCGTTGACCATTTTTGGTCTTATTCATCAGCTCCACTTCATCAAATGTTACTTTTTGACTGTAAATGCTTAATCTCTATGAAAATACCAAAATCACTATATGGTTGCCTATAATATTTGAGGAGTTCCCTCGATTCCTCATGAATCCCATCATCAGAACTAGATTTTGAAAAAAATGGGACCGGTTTATAAATAATAATAATAATAATATTCCACAACTATCACACAACACCGTCTAGTCTCAAGCTAATGAGGGCTTGTGTTATGAGTACTAGACAACTGAGAAACATACTTATATATTTCTAAATACATACATATTATAGATAAATTACACCCAGACACAGAACAAATGATCGTACTCATCACACAATCATTTGTCCTTGGTGGGAATCGAACCCACGACCTCCGGCATAGCAACTAACCACTAGACCAACAGGCCAGTCATTGAGTTTTGAGTGATTGGTTTTTATTTTTTATTTTTATTAAGTACAATTTTATTTTTGTACATTTTCATACAATCGTGATTATGATGTTATTGCACATCTTTTTCCAGATATTTTAGATATTTTGTGGGTATTATCTGGGCTTCTATAGAAATCAAAACATCGATTTGTGTAAAACTAATCTAGTAAAGACCTCTGAAAATCTGCTATTTTACTTGAACTTTGGCTCTTCATAATCTACTAATATATAAAAAATATAAAAAGTACATCCATAGAAGCTTTGCACATTTAATCAAGATTCTGAATGATGACAATTTTTCTCAAAAACTTTTAAGTGTTTTTAAAAAAACACTGGAATAAGTTTTGTGAATTATTCGAGTAAATCACGGAATTAGTAAATGCCAACAGAGTTTTCAGGCGTTCTCTTTCTTTTTTCGCGTTGCCTCTTCATCAACCATCACGTTGGATTGCGTTAGATGAAGCAACAAGGTTGTAAACCATGCTCGACGTTGACGATAGGCGAGTGGAAAAGGTCTTCTTAGGTGGTTAATTCAAAATCTAAATTACATAAAAAATATTGCATGAGCAATATAATAAAAGAAGAAAAATATATATGTATATAATTACAACAAAGATGGAGTAGTTATAGACCAATTTACAAAAAAATCTTACTGAAAATGTTCAAAATTATGATAACAAATAAAACGGTATGCCGACGTCCGCGTCGTCTTGGTTCGCACTCGACGATCTATTATTATTACTCCCTGTACAATAGTTTGGCTTAACTTACTTTACTTCAAGTTTCAATGATGGATGGCTCCCTTTACTTTATAAATCTGAAGGTTGCTAACTCCTTTGATGACGTCCTATAAAGGTCGGTAGGTAGTGGACTGACACACTAACTTCACTCGCAACACAGCACAAGGATTTTAGTATTTTTTTCAATGTTTTCTGTTAAACTATTAAAACAATAACAATATTTTTTAATATTTGTAAATGTATTTTTTTTTTAATATAAGGAAATAATAATAAGATTTGATCTGACATAACACGTTACATTAAAAAATATGAATTGATTTCTACCCGATAAAAGTGCGACTCCCAACTACCATAGACACGGTCTTGCGGACGGTGAGCAATGAGTAGCTCACCGTCCGATAAGAACCAGACCCAGGTAGCTGGCGCGTCATGTTTCACCCAGTCTTCAAAGACATATTATGGCAATATAATTAAAGGGGCCCGTTATAGCTGATGCCTGCCAGGGCGCTGTGAGAGTAATTGAAAGAGCTACCGTGGCCTTGAAACGCAAAGGGCTACTGGAGGAACACAGGTGGGTTTTAGTCAGTAAAAGTCTGACACTCCCTCTCGCTCTATGCAGAGCGAGAAAAGTTGTTTGATTTTCCAACAAAAAACATCTACTGAATTTAATAATAAATATTCTGCCGATACCGAGAAATAACTCTAGAACCACTTATCTACTTCAGGCCGTTTTTCTTAGATTCAAATTATACGTATAATTAAGAAACTTCAAATTACAGTTAAAAGCTATATTTTCTGTCTATTTCTCAAATAATATAATAATATAATATAATATTCCACAACTATCACACAACGCCGTCCAGTCCCAAGCTAAGCAGAGCTTGTGTTATGGGTACTAGACAACTGATAAACATACTTATATATTTCTAAATACATACATATATAGATAAATTACACCCACACACAGAACAAATGATCGTGCTCATCACACAAACATTTGTCCTGGGTGGGAATCGAACCCACGACCTCCGGCATAGCAGTCAGGGCCACTAACCACTAGACCAACAGGCCAGTCAAAATTCCAGTCACAATTATAATAGGTAAATATTAGGATTTAAGCTTAGCATCATGAGGAAAATTAGGTAGGTATGGTTAGAATATAAGCTAAATAGGTTGCTATTAGAAAACAATTCCATTTTACAATCCACACTAGCGCTAACGGGCCGTAAGATATATGGCGACATATTGAAGACCAACCTCCGCCTAAATATAAGGTCACCGGGCGAGGCCATTAGTCAACACCGCCGGTCGATGCTAAACAAATAACATATCGTCTGGGATCGCCTAGCGACCATTCGCCGAATATGTTTTTATTCTGTGTCGTGAAAACTTTAATGGCCCCATCTTGTATCTTATTTCACCTCGGCTTTTAAACGAGCTATGTAAGTTTGTGTGCGAAATTTCCCGGAAGCTCATATACGTTGTTTTATAGGTCTAGACGTAGGGGCCCGGGGATTTATCGATACGGCTATTTATTGCCCCACGGTTATCTAGAGGATGTTTTGACGTGGCCCGGCGAGATACGGAACTGTTTACACAAACAACTACTACCAATCAAACAGAATACTAGTAATAACACCAGAAGCTGAGCAGGTTCGGAAAATGCTGAAGTATTTTTAAAAAATAATTAAAAGTTTAGGTGGAAGGAAGCTCTGGAGTGGGCGAAGCGGAAATTAGAAGAAAAAGTATTTACAGAAGAGTTTGTTAGCTGTGGGCGGTGTTGAGGCACTCCGGGGCTAAGGCAAGCTCCGACCATTTGCTGGTTAAAGAGTCCTCCTTGTCGAGGCGAAAACGTTTTAGCATTCCTTTAAAGCCTCCATTTTGCATACCCCACTCACCTTCCTAGAAAATTAGGAGCAGCCCTGAACCATATTCATTAAGCAAGATTGTAGGCATAATATTCAGTACAAACACGATTTCTGAGTGTTTTAATCCAAGAAATTAGATGCTATTCCGGTAACTTAAAATATAAAAAAAAACAAGAATTCACAAATGACTCTTTCGTATTTCCGAGTGCTACAATCTTTTGATAAGGCTGAAATCACATTTATCTTTCAGAAATAATACCTGCCAGTACAACAATAGAATAGAAAAAAAAAAAAGCTTGGACTATACAAGTTTCTACCTACAGACAACTGTAAGAAAGATGGATGAATCGACAGGATTAGCAATGACTTAGTCATTGTAAGAAATAGAACTTTTATATAACATGCTGTTGAACGAACTCACAGTTTGTATTGGGACTTACTTACGTACAATACCAAAGGAAAACAAAGGAAAAACAAATAAAAACAAGAAAGCTTCTCTATTTTGATTTAATTTTACCTCTGAAGAGAAAAAACAATCGCGGGTGGATTGGATAGGTAATTTAATGCATTGTGTAAAAAATAAACGAATCGGAAAAATACATAAGCTTTTGTGGGCAATGAAAGAGTGTAATTTGTGGAAGTTATTGAAATTAATCAGCCGAGTACAGGCTGCGGTGGTTTGAGCTCTATTTAACTTACGGAAAACAATTTGATTTTGCGGAAAACGTCAGCACATTTTCGTGTTATCAAACATATATTGGTGAATTATTTTATCCGAGGCATTTTTCTCACTTTTTTTTAATGTATTTTTTTTGGTATTGTACACTATATACCCTAAAAGATAGGTAAGAATATCACACTAATATTATGAAGGCGAAAGTTTGTGAGTATGTTTGTTACTTTATCACGCTCGAACGGTTGAACGGATTTCAATGAAATTTTGTGTATGGGTAGACCATGTGCTGGATTAGCACATAGGATACTTTTCATCCCGGCAGTATCCTTAAGAACAATTTTCTACTCTTGCTTGGATGAAACCGCTAACAGCAGCTACTGAAATTATAAGTATCTATAAACGGGTGGTTTTTACAGCCAACAATATCATTATTCTTTCATAAATTACAATAATTATTTCTAATTCGGATATCAGTATAAATTAGAACGATTATTACATCAAAGGCCGCGAGTTTAAAGGCACAGTTACCGCGTAACGACTCAACAAGGGCTCGTAAAGCCGTGACTCCGGGAGGTCGGCCGATTGAATGAGATTATATCACGTAGAGATGAACAGGAACTGTCGTACTATCTGGGAGCTTAACACAAACTACCGCGATAAGATATATCTCACGGAAACGTCACGGTCGTTTTGAAACACTTCACCCAAATTCGAGACAAATTCTACAAAATTTGTGACACTCATGTCAAAGACGAAGTAGATACGTTTTGTATCTATAGACTAAAATTATCATTACTATTTTGCCCGTATTGTCCCACTGCTGAGCAAAGGCCCCCTAAATTCCTTCTAACAATCACGATTTTCTTGGACGTTTTATCCAGGTTGTCCCGCCATCTCGTACGCGAAGGTATTTCTGTTAGGGCACCAATCGTGGGTTTTACGGGCCCACAGCTCATCAGGCACGTGGCAGACATGTCCTGTCCAATCCCAATAAAGTTGGGCAACCTTTTGAGCCACATCAACGATTTAGTTTATGTATTGTTTCGAATGTGGTCCTGTTCATTTAACACAGCATGCTGAGCTCTATAGCACGTTGGAAAATCTTTAGGTTTTACTTTTAGATTTTAGTCACAGTAACCTGTACGGTTTTATTATTATCCACGTTTAAATTCTAGATATGTTGGTGGTTGTATTGGTCGGGCAGCAAAGGAGGTGTTTTTGTTGTTGACATTTTCTAAGGTATCGACTATTCAGGCGCCACATTAAAGGTGATGGATTCCTATTAATACATCGGCCTATATCTGATGTTATGTCACCGTATCAGACAGAAACGCTATTGAGAGTAGTAGCGTCTCTGTCAGGTCCTGTCAATCAATTGGCGGGGTCAATTAAAATGCGTAGCTTGCCGTCCGATAAGGACTAGTTTCGGGTTGACGACGCGTTGTGTTCCACACGCGCCTTAAAGAAATGTCAGCTTATATAACGGGGCCCCCTAGTGCCTATAACTGCCACGGCAGCAGGATTGTTCGAAAGAGTTTCCGTGGCTCTAGAATGCAAAGGGCAACTAAAGGAACACGAGTAGGTTTTAGTCAGTGAAAGTCTAATACTCACCATGACTTCACCTGCGTGAGAGCGTGGACACATGTCTACGGGACGGCACTGGCAAATGTGTGATGGCACGGTGCCGTGTACGGTGCGCCGCGGTGGACAGGTTTTCTAAACACGTATTGCTTTTGTATACGAGGAGCAATCTTGGTTAGTAGTTCTTCAAAACTTGATATGAACATTCTAAAATATTCGTAAAATTTTACATCATCACATATTTTCAGCGCTTCATATTTCCTCTGACTTCCATCATGGTTCATTATATAAAGATATGGATTCACCCAATATTTTCTTTGTTTCAGTTTTTTCTTCATTCGTCTCCTTAGTAACAGGAGTAGAATAATATTACGTCTTTCGCGGTCGATATCAAAACAAAAACTGAACGATGGCTGTAGCACGGTTTGGCGTCGTGACGTCGCCGTCGCCCGGTAGAAGCATCGTACCGTTTCAAGGTGGACGGTGCCGTACCGTAGATATGTGTCCACGCCCTGAAACTGTTTCCACGCTTTGAAATTATAATAATAATTTTTATATTTTAAAATGTGTGTTTTAATAGTACATTATGATACAAGTGTATAATGTTGGTGATTACCGCTGAGGCGGTATTAAGATCCGAGCCGAAGGCGAGGATCATAAGAGCCGAGGACGGTAATCACCAATATTCACGTGTATCATACGACGTTTTTCGACACATTTGAGAAGAAAAATATTTGAAAAATCAGTTTTATTTAGTATAAAGTTTATTTAGAGAAACAATGAGTAAACCTAGAAACTTAGCAATTGTTTTAGGCATAGAACCAAACTTGTTAACACCTATAGGCTGACAGGTACATTTTCCATTCTGGTAATTTAGGAAAAAACGGTTAGTTTTTGCTTTTTTAGGACGCAAACTTTCATACTTCTTAACAATTGGATAGAATTGACCATGTATAGTTAATGATCACGATATTTTATTTTTTGTGTTATGTATTTTCACTAAAAGCATCTGGCCGTGATTCTCTATGTCCTTTACATATATATTTGTTAATTCTTGTCTTCTACATGCACCAGTTACACCAAATATTAAAGCAACCTGAAAAGAAGGAACAATCATTAAGTTTTTTATCACACAAAACAGACTGGAGTTGCGTACTTTACACAGAGTATACCGAAAACGAATTTAACTAACCTTAGTAGCCAAATATTGGTTATCTGGAGCATCCTTTATGAATTTTTAATGTCGTCAGGTGTTAAAACCTTAGATTTTTTACTTCGAAATCTATCGGACAGTCTCTTTAGATAAACTGTTAAATTACAGTATGTTTTTAAGTCCACTCCATTTTTTGTTCGCACTGTACTATTTAACATTGAGTAAATACACCATAAAGAGCTAGGTTTGTACCGATGATTCTTTAAATTACGCTATGAATACATTTTCGGAAAAAGACTGTGTATTTTTATTGATTTTCCATTGTATGAAATTTTGTTACGCCAACAGATATTTTTCCTTTGAGTATTCTGGTAGGAAACTTTCCATAACGTTAAGGGCTTCACATCTTATATCGGGAGGTAAACAGCACAAATCACTTTCCTCATAAATAGTAGTTGTAGACATTTTTACAAAATAATAAACTATTGTATTTTTTTTTGTAATATGGCGGCAAAAAAATTGTTCTGTTTTCTTATGCGCGCGCATTCATAATGGCGGGCATAGACTAGCTACTCTAGCTAGAGTGTTTAAAAATAATAATGAGGTTGCATAAATAAAAATATTTTTTGGAATGAAATATTTATTTATTAAACATGTAAAAGTTAAAATAGTTTATTTGAACACAAAATTGCATAAAATAAGCAAGACACTAATATTTACTATTGAACGCAATACTTACCTAATGTGATTTTTTTTTTTTAAAATTAAAAATTTGTTTTGAGAACAGAGTCTTGACTTAAAGGTCCAAGTGACCAGGTCATTAAAATCAAAAAAAAAAATGGGAACAGAGGTTTAACAAAAAGGTTTCAACTACATTATCACACTAGTGCATAATGGTAATCAAAAAGTCACAGTTTGGTTACAAGCGTCATTATATACCTAAGTGTAGTGCAATTATAGTCACTTTCTGAGCAAGTGTGTCGAAAACAATATTTAAAAATATATAAAATATGTGTAAAAAATAAAGATAATAATAAACGTTTATTAAAGATAACTAGGATCCAATTTGTTAGTAGTATAAAAACTTAAAACCAGTGTAAGTAATACAACCTTAATCTACTCGACCCCTGCCTGACCCATGAACACATGATTATATGTGATTATCACAGAGAACTATACTCTCGAGAGAAAAATAGTTAATAAGTTTATCCAGGTTGCCAGTATTGGCGGTATGGTCTATAGACCCATTTTTGCTACTATATTTTGTTGACGTTAGAAACCTTCAAATAACTCCTTTCACTCGGAGCGAGAAAGAGTGTCAGATTTCTACTGACTAAAACTCACCTGTGTTTCTTCAGTTGCCATTTGCGTTTTAGGGCCGCGGTAACTTTATGAAACAAACCCGCAGCCAGACCCGCATAGAAGGTTATGGTTATCCATGGCGGCACATCTTGTTTCATCAAATGAAAAATGACTGAATTACAACCATCTATACTATATATAAAAATGAATAGCTGCTCGTTAGTCTTGCTAAACTCGAAAACGGCTGGACCGATTTGGCTAATTTTGGCCTTGAAATATTCGAGATAGTCCAGGGAAGGTTTAAACGGTGAGAAAAAATGGAAAAAGAAATCTAAAATAAATTCCGAATACAACGCGATCTCTAAATAAAATCTATAATATAAAAATGAATCGCAAAATGTGTTGGTAAGCGCATAACTCAACAACGCCTGGACCAATTTGGCCAATTCTTTTTTCAAAATGTTCGTTGAATTTCAAGGATGGTTTTTACGGCAAGAAAAATTCGAATAGAGTAGGGTAGAGTAGGGTATAGTAGGGTAGAGTAGGGTAGAGTAGGGTAGAGTAGGTTAGAGTAGAGTAGAGTAGGGTAGAGTAGGGTAGAGTAGGGTAGAGTAGGGTAGAGTAGGGTAGAGTAGAGTTGAGTAGGGTAGAGTAGGGTAGAGTAGGGTAGAGTAGGGTAGAGTAGGGTAGAGTAGAGTTGAGTAGGGTAGAGTAGGGTGGAGTAGGGTAGAGTAAGGTAGAGTAGGGTAGAGTAGAGTTGAGTAGGGTAGAGTAGGGTAGAGTAGGGTAGAGTAGGGTAGAGTAGAGTTGAGTAGGGTAGAGTAGGGTAGAGTAGAGTTGAGTAGGGTAGAGTAGGGTAGAGTAGGGTAGAGTAGGGTAGAGTAGAGTTGAGTAGGGTAGAGTAGGGTAGAGTAGGGTAGAGTAGGGTAGAGTAGGGTAGAGTAGGGTAGAGTAGGGTAGAGTAAGGTAGAGTAGGGTAGAGTAGTCAGATGACGGGAGCGAAGCCGCGGGCAAAAGCTAGTATCATTATAAAATGAATTATGCTGTTCTGGTAATGCAGTAGATGGCGTTACCCTTACTATTAGGCGGTACGAAGTTCGCTGGGTCAGCTAGTCTAATCATAAATACGAGTACATCACATTCATACTAATTGAATCATTGACATTGACTGGCCTGTTGGTCTAGTGGTTAGTGGCCCTGACTGCTAAGCCGGAGGTCGTGGGTTCGATTCCCACCCAGGAAAAATGTTTGTGTGATGACCACGATCATTTGTTCTGTATCTGGGTGTAATACATATTATATATGTATGTATGTATTATATATGTATGTATTTGGAAATATATAAGTATGTTTATCAGTTGTCTAGTACTCATAACTCAAGCTCTGCTTAGCTTGGGACTAGACGGCGGTGTGTGATAGTTGTGTGAATATTATATTATAATATTACACGAGTATCTAATAGGTATTAGTATAGTATAATGCATTTTTAGAGTGGTTCACGCTTGGGTAGCGGAAACCGAACAGCATTTAGGTACATCCCTTCCATTAACCCCGTGGGCGTTCATTTGTTATTCTTGTCGAAGATATTACTGCACCCTTGTTGTTTCTGAACCACACTCGTTTGTAAATTGTTTCTGGTGGTGGGTAGCGATTAGCGGTTTATAAATGGTACAATATTTGTGTTTCAGAATTCTTTAAAAATAAAATCTTTTACTACAGAAAAATCATCTTCAAAAGCATCATCAATTCAGCCTGTGCTTCTTATTTCTTTAGTTACTATCGTCTATTTTTGCGAGCAACGCAAGCACTGCTTTTTTTGAGGTGAGAAATCATCAATGACTTCTGCCGCTCTGTTCACGCGAGGATGTGAACATATACGACGCAGCAGGCCAGTGACCGCAGTGAACCCGAATTCACGTAAAAAATAGTTATTTGTCACTAAAATTATTGACTGCATCAGTTGTTTCACACAAATACATTAATAACTAATATACTAATACATGTAAGTAGATTAATACCTACAAATATTATGTAAATCTGTAAAAAAGTCTCTTTCGACGCTACGAGCAACGCTGTTTCACTATGACGAGACCATCGACTCCTCTCACTGTTACTGCGCCTATAAATGGTTGCTGATAGCTCTGGCATTACCCAGCCTTAGTTATTGGTCGGTCCGTGAGGCTGCGGATCGGCAGTGAGATAATCCCATCCAATACAACCTTCATCCTTCCCACCTTCCGTCTGTTGCCTTAGGTCTCATAGTAACAGGCTTCCTGCACTATATACATATATACGTAAATGTATATTTTAACTATATGATAGGGCTAGGTTGTTAGGTGAAGCTAAGGTTGTTGATAGGCTACAGTCAACATCTTTACTGTACATTTAGGTAACTGAATGTACACGCACTATGGAGAGAAGTCATTGGATGATGAGTATAATGACTCCCGCGGGGTGGGAGAGCATGTCAGACTTTTACTGATTAGAATTACACATGTGTCCTTTGCGTTTTAGGACCACGAGTTTCCATTTCAGAAAATCCCCGTGGCCCTAGCGGTCATCGGCCCAGCTGAGCCCCTACGGTTTGCTGACTGATCTCTTTGAGGATACTATCCGAGCGAACTATCCATTGCATGTCGTCTGCAAGCCCGTGCCTACCGTGGCCCATTCCCTCACGCGTGCGGATGTTTTTCACAGTAGTATTACTGCGTCGCAGAAGGAGGCAACCGCCTACCATTCCCCCTCGCTCCGGACCATTGCTTGGTATAAACTAAAGCCCAGCGCGAGTAGTCGCCGCTGCTGATTGCCTCCACGAGGACACGGTGATCCTCCGCCCAACGCGTACCTTCTCATCAACACTTTTGCAAAGAGATCAAACACGATGTGGCTATCTTATTGTGCTTAAGTTACTATGTCCATTATCCGACTTCATCATCAGATTTGATTAGCTTTATGTTACTCATATTATTGCATTGTTATCAAAGTTACATAGGTATACTAAGTTTCAGCTCAATCCATTAGGGGTAACTGTTTCAAAATCCATTTGCAATATTTGCCCTACACAAACAAACAAACATACGTAGACATTACAAGTTAAATAAAAGCTTGTAATAGAGAAAACTCGCATACCTATTGCCTTATCATTTTGAACCACAATAACATCACTTTTGGATCCTACACTTGAGGTTTTTATCCTACGTTCCATTTATGCAGTTTTATAACATTTATTAAACCATAAAAAGACTTAAGGTCTAGTATTTCCTGCCCGCAAAAGTGTTTTTCAAGAAGACAATAATATCACTAAGCAGTACATTCCATGTCGTCCAAAGCTGTTGAATATACATATGCAGCTTCTTGATGAGAGCAGGCTAAGTTGTTCTCTTAATGAGTTCTGAAACCAAACTTTAGGCGTAAACTGCTCTTTTGACGAATTAATTTTGAAGTTTGACTTAATGGTGCTCTAGACAGACTTTTTGCATAAAGCCGAGGCGCATTATTACTTTTAATAATGGTTTCCGAAATACAAAGAAGATAAAAATGTTCGCGTTTTGTTAAAAAAGATTGAATAAATAATCGCACACCGTTTAATTTTTACGCCCTAGAATAAAGAACTGGAAATTGCGATGAATATAAAACAGTTATTTTTATACTAATGCCTCTGTTCGCTGAGAAAAGCAATGTCAAGATCTTTTGTGAAACATTTTAATTAAATGTCACTTAAAAAACTTTTCGCAAAAATGGAATAAACAATTTTGGTGTTGACACGAGAGTGCTGACCGCTTGGATTGCGGCCAGAGATACGAATTTTTGCGGTCATTTTTACACTAGTTTTGAACGATTCGCGGCGTGTAACTCAGGCGTGCCTATATAACTGGAGCACTGTATATCTTCATGCTCAGACCAGTTGTAGGGTTGAAATATGGCTTTTATGAATGGACGAGTTTGTGCGGTTTTTAGGAAGCAACCTTTTGATGTTTGAGTAGCATTCCTGCTTTTAGTTCACTTTGAAAATTGTTTGTTGTGTGTGGTGTTTATGCTTTGAAAAAAAAGCAAACAATTGTCAAGTAGCGCACCTGCCTCTGCGTAGATTTAACTTTGGTACGTATGGGGGCGGAATAATTGGTTGAAATTCGTAGCTTAGCAGCATTAAATTTTACCATTAACCTGAAAGTTTACAACGTTACACATTAATTACACTTGTAGTAATATAGTTTAATTTGAGTTTAGTTTGAGTCGTTTGTTGGTCGACGGTCGGCTATTATATTATTTTAGGTAGTTGTCTTTATGTTAAGGGGTGAAATTAATTAAGTACGTACTCGAGGAGTGCAAGTATATTGCACTCCACAAGTACTGCTTTAACTTGGTTCACTATTTACCAGGCTATTTTATGTAAGTTGATTTTAATGCTAAGAGCTACCCAACTTTTGACTTGTAATTTTTTTAATTTGGAGCAAGATGTCATGTAATTCTTATAGGCTTTGATTCGTTGTAGCCAACTTTGTTCAGTGGTAAAAACTGTCACTTCAAGTTAGTAGCTTTTATAATATTGCTGTTTTAATAACCGGTATTAACCCGTCACTTCAATTTTAAAAAAAGGGGGTTAATAATTATATTCTACAATAATATTGACGTATTTATTTTAGCTTGTCTGTCATACTGCAGGAAAATAACATCTCTGTCTTTGCGCTACCCGATGTGAGGATGTCACTGAGGAGTTGAAATAATTATAGGTTTTTTTGCGACATAATCGGCCGTATTTTTTTTCGTTAACTTAGAAGTTTGATTTTTTCATAGCTTCAAGGAACCGCAGATCTGATTACCTATATAGTTTTAATCAGGAGGCATCGATTAAATCGATGCCTCCACGCATTCCCGAGATAAAAGGTCTTGAAAGACAAACGGACAACAAAGTGAATCAAAAAGGGTTCTGTTTTTTCCTTTTGAGGTATGGAACCCTAAAAATGGATCTAGATCTCTAGTTTTTTTTCTTTTTTGATGAAAAGTATAGTCATTCTTTAGTTTTACCTTATTTATATGTGTTGATTGCATAAAAGTTTGAAATGTTTCCATAGATAAATTTTGATTCAACATGTTCAAATGTATTAGGTCCAAATTAACATTTTTTGCAACTATTTTGATGCCGACCGCCTTGTTATTAACTTATTTGGATCAGATTTTTGGTGGAATACGAGCCTAGTATAGATATGCTAGTAATAGATTTATCAGACTTCCACTTAATGGCACTTGACTGGCCTGTTGATCGGTTGGTTGACCACTACGGCCTCCCGGTCGTGAGTTCGATTCCTACCCTAGACAAATGTTTATTTATTTATTTATTTATTTAACAATTTATGTACACACAATAATAAATAGAAGAAAAGAAGAAGGAAACAGAAGAATAGTACACAGGCAGGCAGGCAGGTAGTGGTATGTTTGTGTGTGGTCAACACAATGTCCGGGTGTAATTAATCTATAATATGTATATGTATTTAGAAAAATACAAGTATGTTTATCAATTGTCTAGTACTCATAGCACAAGCTCCGTTTATTTTGGGACTAGACGGCTTTGTGTGAAAGTAGAAGAAAAAAAAAATGGGGTTCAAGCCAAATCAGATTCAGCCAATCAATTCAACTGATTCTGTTTTTGATCAAGAATGGTTTCTGCTCATTTATCTTATATCTATGTTTCCCATTGTCAAGAGGAGGCCAAAAAAGCCCCTGACGACAGTAGAGATAAGTCTTGCGACTCCAGCAGTAAGTAGGTTTTATGTAAAGAAAGGTTCGGCTTCGTCTCCAGCCAGTTGCGACCATAACAACTGGTTTCGGCCAAAAATTGCCAAATATTCGGCATAAACTTTGTGAAAGGGTGTATGTTTGTTACTCCTTTCCGCACGGACGGCTACATTGATTTGAATGAAATTTGGCACACGGGTAGCCCATGTTCTGGAATAGCGCATAGAATGCACTTTTTATCCCGGCAGTATGCTCCCTTGGGATAATTTTTAACTATTACGCGGGCGAAGCCAACGGCAGTATCTAGTTAAGCATAACTACTTATCTATACTAATAAAATAAAAAGTTTAAAAGGTAAAGTTTTTTTTTGTAGGAGGTAATCTCTGAAAGTACAGTTCCGATTGCAAATATTATTTCACCGATAGAAAGCTACTTTATTCCTCCTGAGTGACATAAGCTATATTTTATGTACGCGGGCGAAGCTGCGGGCAAAAGCTAGTATCAAAATATAGCCAGAAATAATTGTAACGAAATATTTATTTTTGTCAATTTTTCTTTTACCACGTTAGTTTTGGTTTTGGGTAAGGTCGAAACTGGAAGATGAGCCGAACATTCGGTTTCGGCTACAAATAATGTTTCGTCGCTCACTAGTTGTATCTATTCCTTCAAAAGAAGGATTCTACGCAATAAAGATGTATAATTTACGTAGGAATATTATAAAATTAAGCATGTGTAAACCTCTACTGAATACCACTCAATTTAACATCAAAGAGAAACTTCTATGAGTGAGCTTTCAAGTAACGCAGACAGATTGCCGATCGCAGGTTACCGTTATTAAGTAAATAACATGGTATAAACAACAAATGTTTTCTATCTCACACGTAAATGTATCTGTATTATCGCCTTTCGCTTTTCAAGAGCATTTCAGCGTCTTATAGGATAACAACCGTGTTTCCTTATCTTCCACAAACTACTTTGAAAATATACGCAAAGAATATTCTTTGTTGAGATGTCAAAGGAAATGTATGTAGGTATAACACATCTGAGTTTTGATGTCGGTAGTATCTATAGTGTTTGTGAGAATTATATTCTCAGATACAATTTTACTACACATTATGATCTCCGCCTAGCTTTTGATACTTTCACAAGCGTGAAAATAATAAAAATATCCGAAAGAAACTTAGTGTTGGGATAAAAAATATCCTATATTTTATTCTAGGACACGGTTTACACGTGCGTCAAATTTTATCGAGATCAGTTCAATCAATTGAGCGTGAACGAATGACACACATATGTACAAATTTCACCTTCATAATATCAGTGTGATAGAAGTGGTGATTTTTATTGAGTGGTGGTGATTACGGTACCTAGACAAACTTTATTCTGGAAACGGCACAGAACATACTTCTTCAAATGACAGCTGTTTAATGAAAGGACAAAGGCAGGTGAGAAAAGTTTTGTGAAGACTTGCGTTTTAGCATAATTAGGTAATATCAGAACGAACCTGCTGCCCATCCTATCGATAATCTTTGAACCGTCTTTTACAAAAAACCATAGGAAAGAAATGGGGGCAGATATCCCCTTGAAGCATCTGACCTAAGAGACCCCAACATAAGTTTTATCTTAAAGTGGTCCGACCGCCGACGATGAACGAGAAATGAGTAGAACTAGAAACTATTAAACGAGTTGGCGATCAGCGGGAAGCGAGTGTGTAGTTTCGATAGTTTTGTCGCCGGCCTAAGCCGATAGCGGTCCCTCATTACGAGAACCTTGTAAAAGCTGAGAAAGATAAACAAACTAAATCTTGACCTAGCTCGCGAAGTTGTGGACATGTGGGAGGTGGAGAGAGCAGTGATTGTGCCGATAGTCGTAACGGCCAATGGCTTAATAGCTAAGAGCCTCGAACAAACATCTGAGGAGGCTCTCGCTAGGCAGCTGGATCAAGGGTCTGAGAGACAAGGCGCGTATTGTTAGGAGATTTTTTCTTATGGGTCCTGATTACCGGTATCTTGAATCCTGTTCCCGATGCCGGAGGGCTACTATTATTTTAGTTTTAAATGTTTTTTTAACATGCTTTTTTAAGAAATATTTAAAATTGTAAATAATATGTATGTATATACAGAAAATAAATGGAATAATAATAATATTCCACAAATTTCCCAAAACGCCATTGAGTTCCAAACTAAGCCGAGCTTGTGGTGTTACTAGACAGCTGATAAATATACTTATACATTTCTAAATATATACATTTTATTGATAAATTACACGCAGACACAGAACAAATGATCGTGCTCATCACATAAATATTTTTCCTGGGTGGGAATTGACCCACGACCTGGTCAGGGGCACTGACCATTAGACCAACAGGCCCGTCTTTTGTTTGAAGGTACACAACTCTTTAATAACCTTCCTAGAGAAATCAAAGATTGTGAGCTGTAAGCTGTTTGGTAAATTTAAAAATATGTTACATGTTTTGGATAATAATTTAAAGAATCTATCTCAAACAAATTTATGACAACATACGAGTATAAGTTAATGTAAACTAATTTTAAGAGCCGGTTTCGTTATGAGTAATGTGTTCACATTCTTTGAACACATTATATTCCTGGAAACAAATACTATTCTACAAACCTACCAATATAACTGCTGATGAAACATTTATACAAAATGAATTCAGAAAATAACCAAGACCCGTGGCTAGCTTGTAAATGATTTTATTTTACATTAGATACGTGTATTTTCTTACCAAAACTGTATAAACTTTGCATATCAATTCAAAGGGGTAAGTATTTAAGCTAGTTTACAACTATTATGCATAATCTTACTGAGCTCGGGGTTAAAATAAAATATATCTGCGTTCAAATTGATCCTCAGACAGTTCATAAAGGCATACCACCTACATTTGCTTGGCCTTTCATTCACCTAATAAATATGATGTTTATTTAAGTGAAAAGCGTCTGGCTTGAAAAGATTCGTGTTAAATGTTTCGAAAAATATCTGTTTCTTATTCAGAGAATTTAAATTACGGTTATACGTGCCATGTTACTTGACATTGATACATCAGTAATTACGTGGGGCTGCAGACGGGGATGCAAATGAAACCGATATGTTTCAATAAAACTATTTAATTAATTAAATTATTACAGTAATTTTAAAGGCGTGACAATTGTTCGATGTGAGAACGAAAAGTGACACATTATATTATTACATGAAATTATTGGTAGTCGGATGCTTTGGTCACACGATGTCGAATTTTTGGGAATGCTGAGATGGCAAATCGCACGGTGCCGGGTGGCCGAGCGATGCGCAAAGTTAGTTACCATTGTCGCTGCATTTTAGGGTTCCTTGCTATAATTGTGGGGTTCCGTCTTATACTATAACACAGTGATATATATTTTACTACAACAATAATTAGCAGATCTGTTATTGAGAATTAGGAAGGTATTTATGAAATAACACGTAGCTATTAATGCAAATTAAACCCACCGACACAGACAAAAGGTTGCGAAGTAAATATCTACAATACTTATTGTAAATGGATCGTTAATATTGTTAAACTACCTGCTACCAGCGGCTTCGCCCACGGAGAAAAATATACCAGTGCTACTTACTCCTGGAATAAAAAATTCTATGTGTCTTTTCAGGACATGGTCTACCCGTGTGCCAAGTTTAATCGTAATCCTTTAAGCCGTTTGAACGTGAAAAAGTAACAAACATACAAATATACCAATACATTCACAAACTTTCGCTTTTACAAAATTGTCAAAAAAGTGTGTTACTGGTGTAGTTATTACTACACCGGACCCTAAATATTATTTTATTGTTTTTTTTTTTCAGTTTCGTTCCAAGCTACATTATAGGGTCTTTCTTAAATGTCAAAACGGGTCTTTTATTTTTTAACGAATCTAATATTAGTGTGATGCCTATCACACCATTACATCACACTAATAATGTAAAGGCAAAAGTTTGTATGTGTGTTTGTGTGTCTGTATGTTTGTAACTCCTTCTTGATTGAAAGCATTTGAATGAATATTTAGTACACGGATAGACCATATATTGGAATAGCTCATAGGATAATTTTTATCCAGGAAGTAGGTATGTTTCTTTGAGATATTTTATAACGTTCACGCGGGCGAAGTCGCTGACAGAAGCTAGTATTATTATAAGCATAAAAAAACAACAGTTGAACAGTGTTTAAGGACGTTTAAGTTGCTGCTATTTTCAACTCATTAGAAACATGGGTATTCAGGAAAGTTTACATCACCAGTTGGCGCCACTTAGCCGAAAGGTCTTCTACTTTTGAAAACGATACATGACGTTGACGTCAATTTAAATAACGCCATTAGTATCCGGGTCAACGGCCACATCCACAAAACCCCGCCACTGGCATATTTCCTATATTTCTCAAACATTTTATATGGATTCGCTGCATATGGTTGACGTCGGTGGCCGCCATACTCTACAAATTACCTCTGCTCGCTTTTTGTGGCCCGCACTGGCCAATAAACGTCGATACAAACGCCATCACACGCCACTCTCGCCTTTAAACCTTCTTCGTCAGAGTCTATTATGATACTGCGCGTATGGGTTAAAAAAAAGTAGCATCCACCGGCCACAAGTGGCTGTCGCGCGCTTCAGCACCTTTGTGGCCGCGTCTAGTTTCCCGTGGTGGTGTTTGTGGCTATCGGGTGTGGTCCGTGTGCGGTGATCCTTAACATAAGCGTTTTGACAGTTGCCTGGACGTGACGACTCAGTGCTCCCATCTGGTAACTTAATTTCAGAAAACTCTTATTGAGTTTGATTTGTTGAACTTGAAAAGGCGGCTTTACAAAACCCTTTGAAACGAAAAAAAGGGGTAACTTATTTATTCTTTCGGAACAAAAGAGCCGTCAGTAATATTAACACGAGGACATCTTGTCGAAAATGGTCGCAGGGTCTTTAGTCAGGTGTCAATCGTAAGTAATGAACGAGGACATATCGACGAAAATGGTCGTATTGTTTTTTGTCAGGTGTCAATCGTCAGTAATGAATAGGCTAGTTTATTCTGTATTTATTAGTATCAAAAAGGATATTTATCCAAAATCGCAAATAGAAAGAATTTTTCAAATCCGTTAAATATTAAATAAGTTAGAAATCATTCAAATCTGGTGGAAGGGCAAAACGTCAAGTAACAGAATAAGGATGCAGATACTGAAATGTGACGTCACTGTCATTAGGAGAGTAAGATATTCACACCACGCTCCCACACACCCACACACCCACGGACCCACGCACCCACACTTCCTCATACTAATATTTGAAATGCTAGTTGCTGCTTCATTAACCAATTTTGATGCTTTTTCCAGAAACAGTTTTTTTTTGTGTCATTAATTTGTTGTTTTGTATAAAATATTTTACGAAAGTAAATACGACTATCGGCGACTATCCAATTGTCATTGGAGAGCGAAACCACACAAGAAAATTATTTATGTGGCAACCAAGAAGGGTGAAAACCTTTATATTTCACCCGACACACTTTGTGAGATTAATTTCCACACAACACTACAATATGTTTTAAACTAAATTTGTTTGGAGAGAACATGTGTGAAAATATTGCTTGAATATAAATATATTGTTAACTTTTTTTATTTCCCACCAAAAAAAAAGTTCAGGCTTTCACAAGTTTCCTATAAATACTTATTTTTACAAAGTCGAAGAGTTTGTTGGTTTGAAAGCGATAATCCCAGGAACTACCGGTTTCAATTAAAAAACTACACATATTGTGATGTAAAATTTGTGTAGTTTTGTATCTCAAGTATTTACATAACTGGACAATATGCGGAATCATTGAAACAGGCGTAATATCTGCAAAATGGAGGTGAGAATTTTATTGTAGTATTGATTAGCTCAACAAAGCTTGCCGAGAAGGCCGACTTGATACATTTGCTGCCAAATACTGTAAAAACATTAGCATGTGTTACATCAGCATTCTAATTTCATTTAAAGTAACTACTACATAAGAAGACATGGCTTAAAGGACTTTGTATCCAAGCCAAAAACATTAAAAAAGACATACATACTTACTATTACAATTTCGCAATCGAAATCGCAAAAGCTTAACGGCCTACCGAACATTGATCGACTCACACCATAAAGGGTTACTTATGAGGGTAATCTCCGAAGTCAAAGCGTGATGAATTGATTGATTCTGTTTTCTCCACCAGATAAACAACCCTCCCACAAATACACTGATTAGTAGGGAACAGGAGCACACTACCGACTCGATTAACGCCAGTTCCGTCTGACCTAAAAAGGTTGTTTGTTTTCTTGGTTCGTGAACCGGTAACGGGGACTTCGAGGGATCTACATAACTGGTCGCACTTACCCACTGATGTTAGGTTTCGTAGTTGCGGTTTTAACGTTTATCCGTTCATTTGTTCTTGTAGGTGTATTTAGACATGAGTTACGTTTGCCTCTAATTCAGTCGTTTTCGAAGCGAGACATAATCAGTCTTTTAATGTCCCCATTGTTCGGACTCAGGGCTCTTCTCTCTAGGAGACGGAATGGGCCGTAATACACCACGTGGGCCCAGTGCGAGTTGGTGAATGTCACATATCTTCGAATTTTTGGTTCTAGGACATGTCGGTTTCCTCACGATGTTTTCCTTCACCGTTTTGTGAGCAGTAGTGATGAAATAAATTACGCAAAGTAATGCGCCAGGCTGGGTTTGAGCCCGCGATCTACAATTCGTAAGCCGGGGCCGTTACCACTCGGCCACCACTGCTTTAATTTTTTTTTCATTCAGACATAAAAGAACTTATTTCACAGGTCCAAATACCCTTTTTACAACACATTCAAAGTGAGAATCACTTATCTATTGAGGGCAAAATAATAAAAACAAATACGACACAGATAAAAGAAACTTCCAGACCAAAAGGTTGGGTATTTGCATTCAAATGTGGCGGAACCCTTCAGTGAAACCAAATATAATTTCATTGACAATGATTTCGTTCTAAAAGCTTCCACCCGACCGCTAATATTGTACCGCGCGATATTAGGCGATGACGCGCGCTATCTCGAATGTCTACCCTAAGAGAATATTATTAGGTAGGTATGTATACGCTTATTGCAAAAAGTTTTAGAAAAATCCGAGTGCCAAAAGGGACCGGGAACGCGGTGGGAAATTAAATTTCCGAGGACGCAGAGTTTGATTGCTTTTCTGCGGAATTAGAAATTAAAATTGTAGATGTAATATTTGCATGTTAGGGTATTTACTTTCAATTTCCTCTCCGGAAATAGTAGCAGTAGAAATTGGAAATAAGTGATATTAAAACGAAGTGCTTTCAAAGCAAAACTATTAGTGCAAATTTTTAATGAAAACTAACGTGTTGGCTGTCTCAATTGAATTATGTCATTAGTAAATTAACAGTTGCATCTTTCTTTCTGGTAAATGCATAAATTATTATATTATACAGAAGGTAGAAAGACAGAAGAAAAAGAAAGATAAATATTTATATGGATCTCACACACACACAAATAATTGAAACAAAAAAAAAACCAGGCAAGTGCGAGTCAGACTCGCGCACTGAGGGTTCCGTACAAACTTACCTATGAAAACAGTTCAATTCCCGAATTGAGTTACGAAGATTTTTCCGAATTGCAAAAAAAGTTTTTCTTTTGTGACATAACTACAAATTTACAGTTTTCAGTTTTTTTTCCTATACTTGTGCAATGCGCCTTGCTTCATGCCAAATTTCAGAATTCTAGGTCAACGGAAATACCAACGCTTTGATACCTGTGAATTCAGTCAAGCAATGTTATTGAGTAATATGAAATTTTCTTTTGATTTTCTCATTACGTGGAAATGAAATGTAAATGGTGGTTGGAAAATGGTGTTACGTTAACCTATCGCTGATGCTTGCAAACACATAAGAACAACACGACGAACCGTCGCTGTGCACTCATATTCACATAACTATTATAATGGTAACAATTTGTAACTATTTCTTTAATATCTATTTATTAATTGTTTTTATTATTCATTTTGTTGTTTCATTGTCTACAACAACCTCTTTGCTAAATATAAAAAACCAATTCTCTACACGTCCGCCCGATACAGTGTTATTATAAATTAAAGTTATCTCAAGTCCCTAAGATACAGGTTCTACCTAGTTTAGGGATCACCATCCAAATATATGTATTATACATATATTTGGATATACTAATAAGTTACTGACAATATTAATCATTATATAATAGTTTTAAGGTATTCTTTTTTTATAGTAACAATGAACAATAAACAGTATTCTTATTAAGCGATGAATAATAATAATATAATATATTTATTCAAAGTTAAAATTTGGTAAAATAGTTACATAAAGTCTTAGGAATAATTATAAAGGTATGGTTATGTTAAGTGCCTGTACTAGGATAAACCTGTATCACAGGCGGTAGAAGCTCTTACACTATGTTTTTGTAGGACAATAAAATTCTGATGAAATATTTATTTTTCCGAAGTACTACCCAAACCAAAAAACTAAAACCTACAAAATATGTCAATATTAAGGGCGTTTTATAGACGACATTCCCAGACCATTTTATGGTGGGAAATCATCCAATGACTTCTCGCGCTCTGGGTGAAGCCGGAGGGCGTGTCAGACTTTTACTGACTAAAACTATACCTGTGTCCTTCAGTTGCCCTTTGCTTTCTAAGACTACGGGTTTCCTTATCAGAAAATCTCGTGAAATTAGCGGGCTTCGACCCTGCTTGAAAGGGGAATTTAAACAGCACAAAAAATAACTGCCCGACGAATACAAAAATGTAGTCAACATATTCATAAAAGCGGTACTATACTATCACAACTTTAGCCCATCATTCCTGCTTCCACAGCTACGGCGATCTATTCTCATGATGTGTACATAAGCCCCAAAAAGATTCCGAATACAAAAACACAGGGATTTTCCCTGCGGCTGGCTAGCAAAGCGTACTGGCACGGGATTGGCCGCGGCCTACCGAGTACCGACACCGATTGTCAGGAGCTGGAATGGATTCCGCCTCAATTCAGCTAGCTCTGTGAAACCTGGGAAATGGAATTGACATGCGATTGATTTGTTTCTATATGTTAAATGAGTTTGATTATGTGGGGATGTTTGGGTGATGGTAGCTCTTGCTTTTTATTCAAGCTAACCCGGTAATCGT
This sequence comes from Mythimna pallens, assembly GCA_961205895.1. NCBI lineage: Eukaryota > Metazoa > Arthropoda > Insecta > Lepidoptera > Noctuidae > Mythimna > Mythimna pallens. The sequence continues at coordinate 13,161,801 of OY540834.1, read as the reverse complement.
TGTACTGCCATATAGGTAAAATTAAAAAAAAATGGAAATTAAGAGTCTCAGCCAAGCCATTTCGAAGGAGTTCGGTAATAAACACTGTGATACTATAACTCACTGATTAATCACGAAATCTCATAAACTATAACACCTACAAACTTAAAATTGCATGCAGGTTCCTTATAGGGTGTAGACATCCGCTAAGAACGGATTTTACGAAACTTGCGTTGCTCACTATTACACCATGGCCCCCATCATCTCGGGTTCAGTTAATTTTTATTCTGTCACTGTGGAGGTATAATGATTTTATTTTTAAGAGCGTATAAGCTCAGTTCGGATTGTGCTGCCTGTACCTACATAAAAGAGTTATTTTCATCGGATTATACGAGTAGGATTAGGTCTACTGTTGCTGTTGTTGTTGTTATATAGTAAAATATTGAGTACCAAAAAACTGTACATGACAGTTTCATGTTATTTTTTTTTTTGGGGTTTGGTTAAAAATATACAAATAAATATTAAAGGAAACGCAAAGGCCCACAAAAGTTTCCACCGAAAACGCTGGAAATATTTATATTTGTGAGTTTTGACGAGCGTATTGCGTACGTACATAAGCCTTTATGTATTGACGTTGATAGAACTGAGATAGAACACGAATATACGCGCGTTGATTCAGCAAAAAAGTAGATTTCAGACGTGCCAGCACAAACGAGGTAACGTTAATCTATTACAGATTACAGTAAGGGGTGTAGGTGCAGAATCTGGGTCACATACTACGGTAGGATAGGTCTTTTAAATCATAATGATTGGTGGGATTTTGAGGTAAAAGCGCGTTGGGAGGGTGCCCTCGTTACATAACGTTCGTTGGACATCAAGTTCATGAATTCTTAGCTTGTCCTTTATTGGAAAGAGAAAAATGTGTGTAGAATGCCGCAGGTGTACAGGCGTAGCACCGCGTAGACGTTCGTAGCTACACGTAGCACCGCGTGGACTTTCGTAGGTAAGCGTAGCATCGCGTAGACTTTCGTAGCTACGCGTAGCGTAGATTATTTATGTATGACCTGAGACCTTACCATGACGTGTGAAATACCAGACGTACGAGCGAGAAAGAGCGATGAAGGTACATACCTTATATAGTTTCATCCCTTTAACAGTTCAGTTTACGTCGTAAAATGGATCGCTTTAAGATCTCATGGTAGGTCCTCAGAATGTCTCATATTCTGGTCTTATAGGTCGCAAGTACCTTTAATTAAAATTGATATATAATATCGTTGTTATCAATATCAATGTTCATGACGTTTTTATTTTATAAATATATTAGCAACAATTTGAAATATGTAACGTCATTATTTACAAAGTAATTCAATGATATGAGAAGCCCGTTATGGTTATTATGATAATCGTGTTTAATTGGTTTATCCTGTTTTAATTGATTATGTAGAACATAACAAATAATGAATGAGACAGGTTTAATGCGGTGCGCGGTACGTATTGGTATGAACACACTCGTATGTATATTTATGGCTGTTTAATTTGGGAAAATTTATTTGGGTCGGACTGTTTAAATATCCACTTTAATTATATTAAGCTAGCTATAAAGATACTTTATAAGGCTCTTTCATAAAATAAGGTTGTTCTTTGGAATACGGCCCTGTATGCCCAGGGAGTCTTTGTTTAAAATGTTTGCAACATTTTCCTTATTAGAAGGATGCTTCACAAGAATTTCCCCACAATTTCAACCAGCATCTACTCGACATTCTATGACTGCAATATTTTAAGTGGGTCTTCTTTTGTAACCTTTTTTGTACAATGTTTCTTTAACATGGTAGTATTTAGCTTAATTAATTTTTCATTTGGGAACTGGAATCACGCTGATGCTATTCAGAAATCTTGCAGTTTGCTATTCGAGAAGAACTACTGCTTTTATCAGACTGACCTACTGAGATGACATTGGGAACTCTTAGTCAATAAGTGTTGCTTATATCTTGGTTAATCGACTACAGTAACTGTCAAGAAGTGTTCTTCTCCACTATAACTTAATCTGCATCGATTGGTAGTCTGTGCAATTCTTCGATTCTCCCGTTCTGCCCTGCTAATTGTAAATGCAGTAATCGACTTTTTTGGGATTTTCTCTTTTTTGCAAAAATTACATCTCAATGTATAGATAAAAATATTATTTTCTTATTCGTTCGTTTGGTACGTTTTTAAAATTATATAACTAAGACCTGTTGTTTATATATCAAAAAACATGTTTAACGCGTTTACCTCCGAAACGTGCCATTTTGCAAGTACTGCATTTGCAATTAGCAGGGCAGCTTTTCCTTCTGCTTGTTGTTGGAGAGGGTGTGTCAGACTAAACCTATCTATGTACCTTCATTTGCTCTTTGCTTTCTAGAGCCACGGTAACTCTTGCAAACTTTCCCACATGTTGCTCTGTGCTGAGATTTGCTATTGTGCTTAAAAGATGCAATTAGTGGCCTTATCGCTTTCTGCGATCTCGCCCAGGCAACCTGAAATGGCCGTCCATTGATGATGGAAATCTCTGTATATTGCCAGGACATAAAATGGCGATGCACTTTTAAAAAAAAACAAAGTACATACTTAACACTAAAAAAGATACATAAATAAATACATACTAAATATATCGGTAATCAAACAAGTGACGACTTTAATAAAAACCTATCAAATCATTATCTTCGATTAAAAAATGGACCTCGGTGCATTTTTTTTTCTTCTCTCTATTTCACTTTTACGAGTGTCTGTCATGCTGCGAAGAAATTTTTCTATTTAGTACTTATTTCTGTTAATACTTGCTATTAATAAAGAGTTGAGTTTGAAGTTGAATTTAGTGTACAAGAGATTCTGATCCAGCTACAAAACGATACAAGATGGCTGTCTAAACAACACCACCTTAAACTAACCTTGTAAGTGACGTAAGCAACACATTATGCAGCACTTCATGAATACTTAACAAGTTAATGAGACGCGTCAATATTACCCAGTTACTGGGAGGAGGGCTACACAAATACGTGTGGATACACGTTCTAAATAATTAGTGTGCCGAGTTAATAGGTTGCGGCGCGGTGCTAACGAGCGGTACCGGCCACATTTGCGAGTGAAGCGCGGTTCAGCGTCTTACAAAGTAAGGGAGGTGCTACGTGGAAAGCGGGGAGGAATCTGGTCTAGTGTAATCAGTACCATCATCATATCAGCTGAAAGAGGTCCACTGCTGGACATAGGCGTCCCGCAAGCGTCGCCAGCATCACACTTCTAGATTACACCAGACGGTTAGAACATCTCACGAGGTCAGACTCTACCTGGACTACGGTAACGGTTGAAAGAGTTACCGTGGCCCTGGAGCGTAAAGGGCAACTGAAGGATACTGGTGGGTTTTAATCAGTAAAAGTCTGATATGACCTCTCGCATCACCTTAGAGCGTGAGAAGTCATTTGATGACACCATTTAAAAAAAGTTCACTCTACGTACTATTGTACCTCACATATTCACACCCTGAGCTATCCTTACGTAACACAGAGCTGCTCATGGTGCAACGACACGAGGAGGTTAAACCCAATCTTCATACAAGAATGCTTCGATAGCTGGATGTATAGACGTACATGTGTGTGTACAGACGCTACTGAACAGATATTACTTTCAGTAAGTGTAAATCTTTCACCATATCCTACAGTTTAGAGGTAAACAAAACAAGTCCCGCAAACCTCCTTCGAAAAGGGAAGATCCTCCGACTAGACGGGTATTGCGTCTGGTCTGGGTAACTGCCCGAAAGTTGATTTCGGACCGGTATATAAATTTTCTAATCGCACGGAGAATTCTAATACTGCGATGTAGGATTTCGAATGTTTAGTTACTATCTGCCAACATAGATACCGCTACACAGTGAAATACCAACAGCTTGACATCTGTAGTTACATCCAGTCAACTTGCGCGGAACTGTCACTCCGAGCACGCCACTCAATCACTGTGATGTCACTGTCACTCATCCCAATAGATATGACAGCGGCCCAGCTTTGTCCGCTCCGCTCCGCCCCACTCCGCTTCCCGCATTCTGTACAGCACAGTCCATAATCAGCATGACCTTGTGTCCCTTGTAGCCAATATGACACCCACGGCCTTTCCTTTGATAAATTATGCATATGTCACGGCTCGCGTCCTCGCATCATCGATGTTGTGACGACTAAATAAAACACACTTGCTCTCTGACACTCGCTAAAGGAAAATTTACATGGAAAAGGAACTGAGAACATCTTTACACTGTCATATTGCTTTGAAAATGTTTTATGTTGTCTATGAAAGATTCTTACATGTAAGTAAATGTAACCAGTAAATAAAACAGCAAGATAAGTAGGTAAATATTTTTCATTCCGATTGCTCTGAATCTGACGTGTGACTACAATATTAACTGTAGTTGTGAATATGTGAAATAGCTACATTTATTGTACGTGAATGTGAACTTACATGTTATTATACGTTTATTATTTAGCCTGTGCTGACATATAATTTATTTATTTATTTAAAATTCAAGTACATTAGTGGTACATAGGCGGACTTAATGTAACAAGGTATTCTCTACCAGTCAACCTTTGGGTTAAAAAGACAACACTGTGGTAGGTTTGCACAATAAACTAATAACAGATTTTTCAAACTGAAAAAATAATATACGTTCGTGTAATATTATACCTATCTGCTGCCAGCGTTTTCGCCTGTGTGATAGTTGAAAATGATCTCAAGGGAATGTTAAAAACAGTAAATAGATAATTTTTATTCCGGGAGTATGTACTCAAAATCTATAAAAAATATCTATTTACCGTGTTGTGTACCAAGTTTCATCGAAATCCGTTCAGCCGTTCGAGCGTTAAGAAGTAACCAACATACAAATATACACACAAATTTTCATGTCTATAATATTAGTGTGATAAGGTTACGTAGAAGGTTAAACGAGTAAATACGCCCACAAACCTTTTTCCTTATTATATATTCCAATAGGTTGTATAAATTGAAGCAAGGTTGAATATTATAGGTAATAACATTAGCGCCTGTCTGTCACCAATTTATTATTCTGACACTTTTCGTTGACAGCTCGATGTGAAAAGTTGAAGGAATGAGAAGCGATTTACAAACAAGAATTTAAAAGCCAATGCCAAACTTGTTTTTTTTTCAGTTAAGGGGGAAGTAACACACGAATTTCAAATTTAGTATTTTGCAGGTCTGTGTCAAGGTGTAATATGTATTTATTTACCGAATAGTAATCATAAAAACCAGCCAAGTGTGAGTCGGACGCGCACGGAGGGTTTTTTTTTTATTAATGGTAGGCTAGCATTTGACCACCATCTCACCTGATGGTAAGCGATGATGTGGTCGTTTAGGGTTCCGTATCATTACCTATTACCTACAACTTCAAATATGCAATTTATTTTATCCTGTTTTCAGTATTTGTATTATTATAGCGGCAACAGAAATGTATGTGTGAAAATTTCAACTGTCTAGCTATCACGGTTCATGAGATAAAGCCTTGTGACCGACAGACGGACAGTGGAGTTTTAGTTATAGGATTCCGTTTTTAACCTTTGGGTACGGAACCCTAAAAATCATTAATACAAAACCTCTCAGTTCGTCTAACCCTATTAAATTACTTTTTTGTGAAATAGCCATTGTATAGGGTAAGACGAACTAATTACGTAAAGCGACATATGCTACATTTTTTTTTGGGAAAATCATCCAATGACATCCCGCGCTCTTGGGAGGGTGTGTCAGACTTTTACTGACTAAAAACCTACTCCTGTTCCTTCGTTGCCTTTCATACCCTTGGCCCCAGTAGGCTTTGATCCTGCTGGGCCCCTACGCCCTACCCTAGTACGCGCCGTCGATGACTTGGGCTCGGTCCGGACGGTTACCGGACGGTCGGACGGCGTGCTACCCATTGCTCACCGTCCGCAAGCCCGCGCCTACGGTGGCTGGAAATTGGGATCCGGATCACGGCGGCTGAGGCGTGAGGGCCTCGCCATCGCGCGTGCAAGTGCGGCCGCCTCCTTTGCTAGCATTACTGCTTCGCAGAAGGAGATGACTGCCTGCCACTCCTCCTCACTTCGGATCATGGCCTGTACCAAAGACCGGCGTGAGAGATCGTTGCCGCCGATCTCCCCCACGAGGACACGGCAGTGCTCTGCCCAGGCGGGCAGAGCCTATCTCTATCGACATATGTTACATAGGCCTATGTCCAATAGTGGATGTCTTTCGGCTGAAATGATTATGATGATGATGAAATTTATTACGGCTGCAAATCATATTATATTGTACATACATAACACCACACTAACACACGCCACGCCACGAGACACCACGCTGACCTTTACCTTTTTACCTGCAAAATGCAAAAAACTTACGAAAATTTGAATTTCTCGGGCACCCTGTATCATTCACCTTAAGAGGAACTCTTCAACTTCCTTGTATTTTGTCGTTACTCTTGTTACTGCTAATTGTCTAGATTCGGGTAACAATGTTTTTGACAAAAGCTTTATCTGAGTCAACAAAGTCACAACTAAAACTGTAAAACTGTTGTTCAACGTTGAATCCTTTAAAACCATTTCGCGATGTTTTCTTAGGAAAAATTCCGTCATTATTTTAAGCCGAGCTCAATTTAACTCTAAAAACAAGTCCCTGGGCGTATCCAAACAACCATTTGTAAACAGGCGGATCTTTTAACCGGATCAGAGCAGCAGCGACGGTGAACATTTTAGCGTGAGTTCCTTTTTTGTTTTGAGTATCTATTAGTTAAGAGCTGGTTGTAGTCACAGAGTATTTTGTAGGTACTGGCTCGGGTCTATGTCGACTTTGCGATCTCGAGACAGCGATGTTTTTTTACAAAAAAAAAACAGTAACTATTTAAGATTTTCGTTTTTGCCAGACCCTTTTAAAAATCAAGCTTTATTATTTTATGTAACTTTCAAATATTTCCGTGACGAAACCTCGTAGATACAAACCATGTACAGTCGTTAAAATGTCTAAAATTTCTTTGTAGAAGGGGATCAATGTTTCATGACTGATTTAGTTCATAGAATAAAATCTAAAGCATTGAATGAACTAGTTCTGAATCATTCAACTTCTACTACAAAGAAATTTCAGACAATAGCATTAGTAAAGTGCCTCTGCACTTTTGACCCCTGACTGAACATACACATTTGAAATCGTAAGTTAGGATCAGATTAGTGTTTTTTTTTATCGAGTCAACTAATTTATATCAATCAATCAATAATGTTTATTTGTGAGAATATGGTACAATAGATATTACAATTTTTGTTCCAGCATATCCTGCCATAATATGGCGTACAAATATTTATTTACGAATGAAGGCTCATTTATTAACCTATTGATTATTAATTAATTAATAAAATATAAATATTATTGTATTAAAAATTGGAATTGTATTGAATTAATAAAAGTCATGTCATTAATATTGAATAATTATGTCATTGGGTATGGTAGAATAAAGTATATTTTTATGTATCAAGCTATTAGCGACTTATCTTCTAAAAATTCTTTAACACTGTAATAATTTTTCTCCAATAACAGTCTAAATAACACGTTGTATTAAAATATCAGTTTGTAAATTTGTAATCTTGGTATGCAATAAAGTATATATAAATAAATAAATAAATAACACCCTTTTGAACAAGGACGATAGCAAATCTTGAATATTATTTGGCAAATGATTATATACAATAATTACCATGCAGTAAATATTTCTTTTATAAAAATCTAAACAGTTACATGTTTCGATTTTTACTCAGCGGTTGGTCATATAATCAATTTTAATAAAATATTTTTTTTATGATGTCCTCTTTTATATTTGTGAATTTCCAGAGGTTCAGAAAAGTTCAAAATTAGCACAACTTCGCCGCGATACGACGGGTACGATATTCTAAAAGGGCAGTATTATATAAGTTATTGCTGGGTAACGATATCTTAGCTCCGATATCACATGTCTAAACATCGTAGTGAGTAGAATGCCTTCCCCGGGGCGTGTTCAGTGCGGCGGTCGTCAATCTCGCAGCTATCCCTGCGGCTCGTCAAATCGTACAAAGTTGGTTGGTATTTTCAGTGCTTTACATCCCTAGGGATGTGATGTGTGACGTGACATGCCTTTGTGTTGCTTTTGTCTTTGAGGGGTGCACTTTGGGATAAACCGATTCAGATATTTTTTGAGTTGAAGCGTTTAATTCACACTATCACACAAATATTATAAAAGCTAAAGTTTGTGAGTGTGTGTATAAGTACGTTTGTTACTTATTTACGCTCGAACGGCTGAACGGATTTCGATGAAACTTGGTACTCGGGTAGATCATGTCCTGGAATAGCATACAGGATACTTTTTATCCCGGTAGTACGATACCTTAGAATAATTTTCTACTATCATGCAAGTGAAGTCACTGGCATCAGCTAATGACATTGACACGAACGACATGAACGTTGTTATCTACTTATTTTATAAGTTTTTTTAGTGGACAATAAAGAATTAAAGATTAAAGATGAGACATTATAAAACCGATTGTTTGTAAGGATGTTTGTATGTTTGTTACTCCATCACGCTCGAACGGCTCAACGGATTTGCGTGTTTGGCACACGGGTAAACCATGGAAAGAAAGAAAGAAAGAAATAAATAAAAATAGTTTTATTTACGCGAAATGACGCAATCTTAAAACTAGCTAACAAACTAGCTAAAAGTGGTCTGGATTAGAACATATCACGCATAAACGGCTCGACGGATTTAGATGAAATTTCAAATACCAATGTCTTGGTATAGAACATAGAATACTTTTAAACCCAGGAGTTCTCATGGGATAATTTTATACTTTCACGTGGGTGAAAACGCTCTACTTTTTAACACTTCTTTTAATTGAAATCTATGAATGAATTTATTCATTTCCACCGAAGTTCACATTCGTACTGAAAATATTACCTACGTAGATCTCAAGACGTGTTTGATGTACAATTTCCATACTTAATTGTTACAGACAATGTCGTTTGTTGAGAACATTTGTCCGATAACGATGTGGTTAGCAATTTGTCGCTACAGTGTTCGACTAAGGTGCTTTAGCAACCTCGAGGCGGGTGCTAATGGCTCACATGTAGAACAATTTGTGTAGGACTTAGGTACGTGTCGATCGGCATTTGTTTTAAGTACATGTGGAATTTATTGTGATTGGACGTTTGTTATTTGTCATGTATCTATAAATAAAAAAGGAGAAACTGACTGACATATATATCAACGCATAGCCATAACTACTAAGCCTAGGAAAGTGAAATTTTGCACAAGTAAGCCAGCACTAAGAAGGGGTTTTTGGAAATTCAACAAGGAGGCGAAAATAAGGAGTTATGTTTCTATGCAAAACCACATTCCGTGTGCCAATATACTTGGTAGTTCCATGGCTTGTACGAATGATAACCCCGGAGTCCTGGAACAAAGGCAAAGAAGGAACATAGGAGTGACTTTTAGTCAGTCAAAGTCTGACACGCCCTCTCGCTCCACCCTAGAGCGCGAGAAGACATTGGATAATCCCACCTAAAAAAAATAAACTTGGTAGTTAGCAAAAATAATATCCTAATTAAATAATAAAGATTTTCATATTTTTTCAAAACCTCCCGATTTGTGGTTTAAGTTTCTATGAAAACACTCGCGAACGGACTCGCGGGAATAGTGCTAGTGTTTCTATATATTAGGTTTTATGAGAAAAGCATTGAGTCCTTGTAAACGACGCCAGAACACGTACTGTAATCAATCAAGCCTAGCCTTTTCTGTGCTACGTTAGGATCAGCTTCCAGCCTTACTATCTGATCTCCACAATCCATATTTTATAGCCTTCTTTCAAAATCCCTTACTTTTTAAGGTTCCTTACCCAGAGGGTAAAAACGAGACCTAAGGCTCCTCTATCCGTCTGTAGGTCACCAGAATGTATCTTATGAACCGTGATTGCTAAATTGATTGTCCGTGACGCGAAATTTTCACAGATGAGGTATTTCTGTTACCACTGTAACAACCAATACTAAAAACTAAAAAAAGGTTTATAATATAGTGTATAATATTGTATAGATAATGGTACGGAATCCTTCGTTTGCGAGTTTGATTCGTACCCGGTTTTTTTGTTAACAAATGTTTTATTTTAATTTTATTTTAAAACCTTCGTCCTTCCTCTTCCTTTCGGCCTTCGTCAAAGACACATTTCTATGTGTCTTTGACGAAGGCCTCCTCTAATACTTTCCAATCCTCTCTCTTCCACGTCAGTTTAATCCTGGTTTTTCTAGATGCTTTGACCAAGTTATCTTTCCATTTCTTTCTTCTCTCCACAATCCAGTGACTGGGTTTAATATGATAGCCAAAAATCTGTTTTATTTCTGGGTTTTTCTCAAAATGAATGAACTTCTGAAATGTCAAAAAGTCGATCAGTCAAAAAAGTGAAACTAATAAGCACGTTCCAAAACGTAGATCTCTATGGAGAAGAAGAAGCAGGAAACTCCATGGCCACTCTTTTAAGTTATGAGTTACAAAAATCCTAGTTACATATTTCTTGTTGCTTCAATTATTCTGGTTCGCAACGACCATTAAATATCTTCGAAAGACGGCTGGGACCAACGCCTTTCCATATTTCCCGACATACGGAAAAGCCGCAGCATGCAATGGATCTCCCAGAGCGTCTGTCTGTCTGTCACGTCTTAATGTTTGACCGAATTTGAATGACACTTGCAAAACTGGTATACAATGTCGGGAATTTCCTTTGGACCATTTTGAATTTTTTATAAAAACAATGCCCAATACTAGGAATGATTCTTGTCTTGAATGAACTCACGTTTATAAGACACTCAAACCCGAAAAACCTATCTTTAGGCCATACAAATATTTTCTCCGTGCGAGAGTCGAACCCGCGACACACAGCAAAGCAGCCAGACGTTCAACCACTTTTTTTTTTCGGTGGGAAAATCATCCATTGACAAGCTCGCGCTCTTGGGCGGCGCGCGAGATAGTGTCAGACTTTTACTGACTAAAACTCCTGTTCCTTTTTTGCCTTTCGTACTACGGCCGAGTCTTCCTTTTAGAATCAGACCTTTGGTCCCAGTAGGCTTCAACCCTGCTGGGCCCCTACAGTTGCTGTCATCTCCTTGAGGCACGCGTGGAACACAGTACGTGCCATCGACGACTTGGCTTCGGTCTGGACGGTTACCGGACGGTCGGACGGCAATCTACCCATTGCTCGCCGTCCGCAAGCTCGCGCCTACGTTGGCCGGAAATCGGGATCGGAATCTCGGCGGCGGTTGGGGCGTGAGGACCGTAGATTCATGCGTGTGGCCTCCTTTTTTGCTTTACTGCTTCGCAGAAAGAGGCGACCACCTGCCACTCCTCGCTCCGGACCATGGCCTGTACCAAGGCCCGGAGTCATTAAACCGCTGCGTTAACTGTGCCGTCACTAACACAGAAACTAGTACATTTTTAATGTTTACTTCATTCGTAATTGTTGAAACATATTTTGCTTGTCGTTATAATAAACAGCTAAAAGACCTTGTGCATAATAAGAACCTATTAAATTAAATGTTCAAACCTATTGAATTAAATGTTTTTCTTTGTTTCTTTTCTTTCTTTCTATGTACCAGTAAGTGGAATATTTACCTACAAAGAATGTGTTTAAATTATTCCATTATTTATTAATTATTGTTGTATTACAATTTCTTCAACATTTAGACCTTTTGATACGTTTTAAAAGGATCTGAAATTGAAATCATACCCTTATTTACGTAAAGCCTATTCTTTACGCTTAAGAATATCTTGGTTCTAAAGAATATGTCTGTGTTATAAAGATGACAATACTAGCGGTTACATTGCCATCCATTTTCCGTGTCCGTATGAATGAATTCTCAATGATGAGATGTTTACGGCCCTGGAAGAAATCTCGGTAACATTCCAAATGGATTTTTCCATATATACATTTTACATGACTTACATGCTTGTAATTCAAAGAGGAATACACTGGTATTCTTTTTTGCATTTCTGCATGCTATAATTAGTTAAGTACTGAATCTGAAACTTTGAATATTAATTTTTGAATGTAAAATCCTTGCCTTTGATCTAATGCTTCTTTCTTGTATCATGAGTGTATTCAAACATCAAACATTTAAAGTTACATGCGCAACTCCCCCAGACCCGGATATTTCTTCTGTAGGTCATACAAATATTTTGTTTCATGCGGGAATCGAATCGGCGATACGCAACATAGCAGTCAATTTATCAAAGCTGTGATTATTAAATCAATGAGTTGTTCTCGAATTAAAAGTTTTGTTAGCATTATATTAAAAGATTTAAAACTCTTTCAAATAAGTCTTTTAATTTTCCTTTACGAATTTACTCCAATCATGTCCAACTAACTTTTCGAGTATTACTTGGCCTACCCAACGAAAGAATCATATCAAAAGAAATTCTTTTAAAATTATTTTACCGTGAATTCTCATTGATATTCGGCATAATTTGTGTTATAAAAACTTTGGGATCCTGTGTGAATGATGACAGCGGGAGACAACTTTGTTCAGGAAACTACATAGTCAAACGAAAATATTGTAATTCATGGAATTCGTATCGTATAGATATACTTTGTGGCGTGTCACAGGAAATCCTTTTGATAGCGTCCCTGAAATATCTATTCAACAGTTTGTAATCTTTTGAATACGTTCACATTGCGGTACGTTAATAGTATGTTATTACTAGCTCCTGCCAGCTGCTTTACCCGCTTGAAAATTATCCTAAGGAAACATACTCCCGGGATTAAAAGAATCGAGAGTAGTACTTGAGCTCTAGAGATTGACGCTTGTACGACAAAACTGTTCTGCGACTATGCTGCAATAGGATACTTTTAAGTGTACTACGTGAGCTCGACAAATGAATGTGCGATTCGCTTGTGCGACACACTGAAATTCGACATCACGCTGTTGTAATAAACGATTGTTTGATACTACGGTAATGCGATAAACAATGGTGTGAATACTACCTACTTGTGCGAGAACTGTAATTCGACAGTACTTTGTGGAGCTCCACTCTGATTCGCTCCCGCCTTAGCCTTCTCACCTAACCTGGCCGTGTCATGTTGCTCTAACATAAATGTTAATTTTTTATGTCGCACTAGATTAATGTCGAGCTTCAGTGTGACGCCTAAGCGTTAATCGCACATTCATTTGTCGAGCTCATGTAGTACACTTAAAAGTATCCTATTGCAGGATATGGTCTACCCTGGCTAAATTATATTCAAATCCCTGCAGCCGTTTGTGAGTGAAGGTGTAAGATATATACACACCCTAACTTTAGCCTTATAATATTAGTGTCATTTATTTCATCCCTTAAACGTGTTGCGATGTGTCAGAGGTTTATCAAGGATGGAGTAGCACATCTATGTGTAAGATTAAACTGAGATCAACAATTTCTTTGACAAACATTGTTGGAGTGGCAATATTGTATAGAGTTACAAGTTGAATGTGTAGACAGGGTAATCTGGAGATGCATTATATGCATGATGATATTCTATCCTATTGGTCCTATTATTAACTTACTTCTGCCTGTGGGTTTGCCCGTAAAAAGTAAGCTAGTCATATTCCAAAATGTGTTCTAGCCGTGTGCCAAGTTTCATAATTGAGCTTGAAGAAGTAACGAACATACATACACATATTCTATATTTTCCCTTTTTTAATTTAAGTGTGATACCTTAAGGCTGACTCTGCTACTTCTGTTATAGTGTTCGATTGTGAAGAAGCTAAAATACGAAGGATCTCTTCGGTTGAGACCTTGAAGTTATTGGAATTTTCTGTTCAGGAAAATTTCTTCAAGTAAGTAATAAAATCTAACGTACCTACCTTACCTCTAAGCCTTTTTCTACTGAAGTCAAAAATTATTTTTTTCAATACACTCTAAAACTCGCACTTATCTCTACCGCTTTAAGCCACGCAATTGACTGTTTTTCGAACTAGTGGAGAAAAGTGACGAACCTCCACGAGTCGCACGTCAACCCCCGTTTATTCATATTTTCGGAAGATTATTAAAATACGTCGTTTGATACACGTGGAATTTTGTTACTGCAGTACAACATAGCATTCTGCCTCGTTCGCAATGACAAACTTTCTCTAGTAGTATCAAAATGTACATACCTGAATTGATATATTTGTTTACATATAAGCGGCCTGCAGCGTTGTTCTGGTGGAACTTCGCAGTGATTTGCATTTAAAGTACCTTTCAGGGATAGACATTTGTGGGCAGGACATACCGGTGCCGGTACGGTACGGTACTATATGAGGGATTGGAATAGCATAGAGATATTGAGATATATGAACGTATATATTTATGTTTTGCACATTTGGAAACAAAGGGTCATTTCTGCATGTTTCCAACTTTTCTGGGCGAACATAATAAATATATTTTTTATGTATTTTTTAGATGACTATGTATTGTTTTTGCATTTTTACATAGATTAGTTCTTCACGGATAAGCATAACTAAGTAATTTTTAAAATAGAAGATGTTTCTGAGAAACAAGCCATTTATTGAGGGCTGGGTACCAAAAATGATGACACTTATAATCAGAAGTAACCTTTTGGTTCCAATGACCAAATAAGCTAAATAATGATGATTGGTGTAACTATGATATTCACGCGATAGTCACCGTTTTAACTATGTAAATAAAGTCGATTATCGCGGGTTTTTGTGCATATTTAAGTACAAAAAATGCAGAAGTTACCCTTGTTCTCAAATGTGTGATATAAGAAAATCATAGCAACATTTGTGAATAACGCGTTATCAAATAAAGTATACTTATTTATTTATTTAATGCTTTATGCACACAAAAGTACAGAGGCGGACTTAATGCCAGTGTCAGTTCAGATATGTGAACTAATCGAATACAATGCAGTCAGATCTAAAACTGTAACTCTATTTTCTCTACTTCTATCACTAGCTGTACTTTATTTTACGAGTAGGTATACCTAATTAAAAAAAAACTGCGTCGCTGTTTACCATTATTTTGACACCTTTTTTGAGTTGGATAATCATCCAATTACTTCTCCCTCTCTAATGTGGAGCAAGAGCGCGTGTAAAATTTTTACTGACTAAATTCCACTTGTGTCTTTCAGTTACCGTTTGAGTTCTAGAACTAGTCACTCTTTCAAACGTCCCCGCATAAATTAACACCTTTTTTTTTTTGTTTTCGGAGGGAACCTTCGGAAGGCTTCCGGACTTTGGGGATAAGTCCGGGGAGTGTGGGATTTTTACTTCACTAAAACCACCCCGGTGATCACCATCAGCACATGTAGAAGGGGCGCCGTTACCTCTTAAAAGACCACTCTGGAACCCCCTCTGTGCAACGCCTGTTAGGGCACATCCCTAGTGTTACTGTTTCTAGCAAAAGGAAAAGGTAGAATACATGTTTATTTTGCATACAGATACACACGAGTGTATCTGTGTGTAAAATGAACATGTTTTGTTGTAGAAACAAACAAACAAACTTAAATTTAGAAGTATAACATTTTCAGATTAATTTCAGTAAAAAGCCAGACAACGTAAAGTAGTTACCTAATACTGGTTTTCAACTGAATCTTACGTTGTGATATATATATTTTATATTTATTTGTGGGACAATAAACAGCTACAATATACGTTTATATATATATGTATATACAAGTTCTATTTAACTTGTTTAACATCCTAATAATTATAAACAAGATGGAAAACCCAACATTAGCGAAATATCCCGTAGATTAGAAGCAGCAATACAAATTCTTTAAATCTCCGTGGCATCATTAAAATGGTTTGTTTCAGTAGACATTCATCAAGCGGTAGTTTAATTAAAACGAAAGTCTTGTGGCAACACTTTTTGCTGTTGACTGACCCAACAGGGTAATGTGATTACAGGACGACATTGAGTAATATGAATGGAGTGCTAACTTAACATTAAGATAGAAAAACAAATTTATGTGATCTCTACATGTCCTGAAAATCTGACTATAAGTCTTACTAAAGGTGTTTCATAGAAGAAAGAAAAAGAGTTTATTTGCCTCAAACATGGCGCATACCATAAAAAATAACAATAAATACTCTGTATATTGGGAAGATATGCGTCACCAGCGTCACATCCGCGCAAAATGGCCATTACTCAGCAAAATGCTGGGGCTTGTGTACAAGACAGAGCCACAGCGCAGATATTCAGTGCCATCATGATAGTTAATAAGCTGTAAAGGTAATATAGGTATGTGCAATTGTTCTGTGTGAAATACTGATTTCTGACTGCATTTTTTTTACTGAAAGTTGACCCTAACATAGCTGTGAGAAAACAAGGTACATAGATTGATGGACGAGCCAATGTAAATGAATAGGTCTGAACTGCTAATATACTGCCGAAAATGTCATGTGACATACCCGACTTACGCTTGGCTTCTTTTAATTGGTTGATTGCTGTTTTATTGTACACATAACAACATACATCTTATTTAATAAAAACTGCAAATTTTCTTCTGAAAGCAAAAGTTTAGTTCCAGTTTCCTTCACGGCGCACACACGAGAACGATGCTCATACAAAACTTATATGAGGACTTCATTTCTTCATATTCTATGTCCGGTAGCCATTAATTTATGCTAAATGCCGGCGGTATTACCCGCGCTCGTGTAAACATAATGCCGACCGATGCATTGAGGATAGAATTTAAATGTAAATTTGTACTTTTTGCCCATTCACGCCAGTTTTTTTTGTAACATTTACATTTTGTGATTCAAGGTTGAATTTGTATGGAATACTGTAAAGAGGGTTTTTTTATGTTACCCGAATGATTTGTATACGTATGAGTGAGATGTATGCTGATTCAGCTTCGTTATCTAACAAAATTACGTTGCTTGCACATCTTTTTCAATCCAATCTGCTTTTCTTGGCTCAAAATACAGCTCAAAAACACATTGTATTATTTTGTACATTTTGAATGTATTCAACAGAGTAAAGGTTGCTGCTTCAATACGAAATAGAACAGCGCACAGTTTTATACTTCTCCCGAGGCGATAAAATGTATCAATGGCGACAATTCTTCGGCAAACATCGATAAATTCGGTTCAATGTGTATCCTATCTAGGCTACTAGTATTGACACTATTTGTGGCAATATCTTCTATATATCTCTCCATTTCCACCGATAAGTCACCCATTTACAATGTCATTTCGTGAGTTGTGTTTGTGTGTATCTTTTCAATTTTCTCTTTCATTAAAGGAAAGTTTTCTAGTTGGCTATAGTGACCGTTTGTTGAGGACGCCTCTTTAACCTCTTTAATTGTTTGATTAGTTTTATTATTTACCGACATATAACACTTGACAGTTTTCATTCTAGGTCGTTGTATATTTCTCTCTCACTTTTATCTCTATGCGGTTCTCGATGCGTCTAAATTACCGAAGCCTGAAAATTTACGTAGAGCACATTACATTACGTGCGTACGTGAGTTAGATTTACGATGGTTCGACGAGATGAAAGATTCGGCCATGTCCGAAGCAATCCGGGCTCGTGCGTCGGGCACGTTTGCATCGTCAAATAAGTTTGCTTTGTTCTCATGGTACAAGGGCCCTCGGGCGACGGGCCATAGCTTCGCACTTCCATACGTGATCATTACGCGTATGGTACTTCCATTCAATTTGCTCAGCTAACGAGACACTGTATTGTTTTCTATAAAACTGATTGTTTATAGCAGTTCTTTATCAATGCATCAAGTAATAACTGTAGGTATAAATAATAATTTTGGGCGTTATGTAAAGGTTCTCCTTTTACGAGCGTAGAATTATAACTCGTAGGTTTTATTGCACAATCAAATTGTAAATACGTTTCAAGAGAGGCCTTTCATAGTAAGAGAGCAATATTGGAGATAATAAAAACATAACGTATAAAAATATAAATTGCGTAGCACTCGTAGCAGGTGCCGCGAAGCGTGAACACTGGGGTTATTATCAGCGCGGGTTCCGTCCCAAAAACCCTTTTCCTCTTAGACGTCTAACCGGAAACCGGAAAACCCGTATTCAATGGGTTATCGTTGGAAATTGTGATTTGGAAAGCGTGTGAGTTTTACACCTCGTATTTTACATTTCAGCGCTCTAGTGCTATTGAGATAAAAAGGCGATTCGAGATGAATTGCTTTGAAATTTTCTTGCTTATCCAGTGTGACGGGATTTTCTTTTAGAGTAGTTTTACTTTAAGAATGTCGATAGAAGTTCACGAGCATGAATTTTCAGACAAATATACTTTATAAATATGTTTTTATTCATTTTGTTTTTATGAATACTCGCACATACATATCATGACGCAATATGTTAAAACATTTTGTTAGATATTTAGGTATAAAAAAATGCCAACATGTCCACATTCAGCCCGGAGCATGAATACAAAATGTTAATATAACTGGCATTCTGTTAACACGGAGCAGCTTGGCCGCCCGTTACAAAGAGTAAACAACGTAAACACACAAGTTATCCGCGGCATGCACGCCTCTCTCTGGCCTCGCGCTCGCTTCGCTCCCACCTCGCGCTCGTTTCGCTCCCGTCTCGCCCGTCACGCCATTTTGTTTCGGCTAATTAACGTAGGATTGTCACAGACCCCCGGGGACCGTGTTAATGTACTAAGTGCTGTACAAAATGTCTAGCTAGGGGTTAAATTAATATTGTTGGCAGAATTTTTGGGGTAGGTTATTTTTGTTAGGAGTTTGAGGTAGGACAATAGTTTGATATTGTAGCAGTTGACTAGCTGTTAAATTAGCAATAAGAATATAATGAGATTTCATACAAAACACAAATAATTTTAAACACTTTCTTCATTGAAATCAGCAAGATCCAGACCTGAAAATAGTTTTCTAAAGAAACGAGATGAAATATCATATCTGGCTTATAGTAATTTTGAAAACTTTGAAAAATTTATCTAAATGACAAATCAAACAAATTCTTTACAAAATTAGAACCTTTAAAATAATATGGCTAGACACTCTACTTTGCTCTAACAATTTATAAAATACTGTTTCATAAAAAATATTATCCTCATATTAAATTTAGTCAGCGACATGACATCTGTAAGTACCGAAATATGTTATTTACAGTATGTACATACCTTTTACAAAGCTCTGCAAGATTTGCGATATAAGTGTAAAACATTTTTTCCCTTTTACCACAAAACGTGATCACAGTAATATAACTTTTATTCTTGATATAAAAATTCTTAGCTTGATATACGACGCTGTAAATCATTCCTTTTACACTAATAAGTCTTTCAAGACAGCTACATTCTCTGGTGTAGTGTTAACAGGCGTGACAGGCAATTGCAGGGTCCTGCGGTTACCTTCCAGACCCGGTTCGCTCAAACAATTTTAGTAGCATTTTGGGAATGAAATGAATTAAAAAAAATTAAATCTTTTAAATAAGATATAAAAATTTCTTTCACACATTTTTATTAAAAGAATAATAGATTTGATATATCTTATCTAGTTGTTTCTGAGATAAAATGGCAAAACAAACACAGAACCCATGGCCTCATGTAAAATCCAGGCTATGTAAACAGTTCAATTCCCGAATGGAGTTTTGAAGATTTTTCCGAATCGCAATTTTTTTTTGTTGTTGTGTCGTAACAACAAATTTACAGTTTTCAGATTTATTCCTATACCTGTGCTATAAGAACTTGCTTTATGCAAAATTTCAGGATTCTGGGTCAACGGAAAGTACCCTATGAATTTTGATTTTTTCGAGCGTGTCGAAATATACTTTTTTTGAGACAAACGGCCGTATCTTTTTTTTCGTTAAATTGGATTTTTTCACAGCTTCAAGAGACCGCAGATTGATTTGAGTTAATTTCAACTCGATACCTTCACGCGTTCCCGAGATAAAGGGTCTTGCCAGACAGACAGACAGACAGACGGACCGACAACAAAGTGAGGGTAAAAATAAGGGTTCCGTTTTTTCCTTTTAAGATACGGAACCCTAAAAATGCGTGTATTTTGTTAATGTAGATTAGTGTCAGCGTCAAATCGGAGGAAAAGTAAATTATAACACATTAGCTTTATTAGCCAACGGCTTCGCCTACATGAAAGTAGAAAATATATAGCCAACGTCACTCAGTGATATAGTGAACTGGTAAAAGATTTTTTAAAATCTGTCAGTAGTTTTTGAGTGTATCTAATATAATAACAAACTAAAATACAAATCTTTCTTTTTTATATTATTACAGATATAGGTTGACAAAACGGATGTGTAGTGTGACGAGAATGGATAAAGCGAGAAATGAGAATATTAGGGGAAGTTTGAAAGTGGCGCCAGTGACTGAAAAGTTGAAAGGGAATCGTTTGTCTTGGTATGGTCATGTGAAGAGGAGGGATGAAACGCATGTTACTAAAAGAGTTATGAGTTTACATGTGGATGGATGGAGAGGGAGAGGGAGACCAAAGAAAAGATGGACGGATTGTGTGAAGAGTGATATGAAAGAAAAGGAAGTTAGTGATAGTATGACGAGTGACAGGGCAGAGTGGAAGAAGAAAACCTGTTGCGCCGACCCCAAATAACACGGGACAAGGGCAGGAAGATGATGATGATGTCTGATATAGGTTATCCCAATTTTTTGTGATAACCTAAATCTTAGTATAATACTAACCACTTTACTTTCTTTTTTATACTATCTTAGTATACTTTTACTGTTTTCCCCTCGGCAGCAAAACCGTAAAATCATAACAGTTATTTCATAAAACGCGGCTAAGTTCCATCATCACTTAACACGTTGAACGTCGAGGGGCCTGGGGGTCACACACGCACTTACACAATTTCTTCATTACCCTTTTGAGGGTAGAAATGACCGCATTACCTATAATATGTATTTATGTAATAAAACAGCCGTCACATGGTAAAAAATTGCCAGCACTTTACCGTAAGCCAAGTAATAAATGGCTGATTATACAATAAGAAAAAATTGTTTGTGAGGCATTCGAAGCAAAAAATCTATTTCCAATGTTAGTTTTTTGCTTTACTTACATTATTTTCTACTGACGGACTATTCCAGCTCTTCTTTTGTTCGAAAGTATTGAACGAATCTGGCTTTTTTTGTAATGGAAACTAGGACTCCTTGAGCAAAAGTTGCATTTCCTAATTAGTTTGCAAATTAGTCTCACTGATATTGGATTTCGAACTAAGTTCTGATTTTATCATACTTCGGAAACTTTAATCTTTTTATTTTCTGCCTACACTTTTTACGTTTTTTTGTATTTAAGTGAGAAATTATCAAATGACTTCTCCAGATCTGGGTCTATCCAGTTCTAGCAGACATCGGTCCTAATTGACCCCTTAAATCTTGCTGATATCTCTTTTTTTTTTAAGGGGGAAATCATCCAATGACACCTCCCGCTCTTGGGCGGAGCGAGAGATAGTGTCAGACTTTTACTGACTAAAAACCCACTCCTGTTCCTTCGTTGCCTTTCGTACTAGGGGCGAGTCTTCCTTTCAGAATCAGACCCTTGGCCCCAGTAGGCTTCGACCCTGCTGGGCCCCTACAGTTGCGGCGCGCGTGAAACAGTACGCGCCGTCGACGACTTGGGCTCGGTCCGGACGGTTACCGGACGGTCGGATGGCGAGCTACCCATTGTTCGCCGTCCGCAAGCCCGCGCCTACGGTGGCCGATGCTGATACCTATCTCTTTGAGGTGCGCATGGAACACAGAGCGCCGTCGACTGGGCCTTGGTCCTTACCGGACGGCGACCTACCCATTGCTCGCCGTCAGCTAGCTTGCATCTACGGTTGCTGGGTATCGCCCTGCGACTTTTACGCCCGGGGTTACTTTTCGGTAAAATTAATTCGTCTAATTTATGTAGAGTAAGTAGAGTTTTATGAAACAAAATAATTCAAATAGAAAGTTCAAATATCAATAAAACTTTACGACAGACGTTACAAATATAGTTAGTAAACACTGCAATAGGAAATACAATAGTATATTTTTTGTGTAATAAAATATAAAAAAAACACTTTACACGTGACAAAGCAATATTTTGATAGGTATACTGGTTTACTGCCGACGGGTCGTAACCAACGCCGGAGCGTTACGGAGCGGAGCGGAGCTAGCTCGTATAAAGGATGTAAAACGGTCGTGAACTAACTGTAACTCATTTACCTGCCTGCTATCTATTTATTTTATTTCAAGGTTTACGTTCAGCACCTGAAGCATTATCCTGTTTGGATAATAAAGATATGGAGGCGATACTCATTTCTGTTAGTTGTTTAATCTGGGCTTGTATTAATAATAGCATAACATAGCATAGCATAGTCGGCCTTATAATTTTCCCACTGTTGGGACTCAAGCCTCCTCTCTAGGAGAGGGAATGGGCCGTAATCCACCATGCGGGCCCTGCGGGCGGGTTGGTGGATGTCACATGTCTTCGAATTTTTGGTTCTAGGACATGCCGGTTTCCTCACGATGTTTTCCTTCACCGTTTTGAGAGCAGTGGTGATGAAATAAATTACACAAAGTAATGCATTAACAATATAATAATAATAATATAAAAATATTCACACAACTATCACACAACGCCGTCTAGTCCCAAGCTAAGCAGAGTTTGTGTTATGAGTACTAGACAACTGATAAACATACTTAAATATTTCTAAATACATACATATTATAGATAAATTATAGCCAGACACAGAACAAATGATCGTCCTCATCACACAAACATTTGTCCTGGGTTGGCATCGAACCCACGACCTCCGGCATAGCAGTCAGGGCCACTAACCACTAGACAAACAGACCAGTCGATATCTGTATAATGTATATCGAAGAAGACTGTGTTCGTATTTGTGTAGTTTATTTTAGATCTGATCTGTTTTTAGGTTTGCTGTAAGAAAACCCAATTGTGGGTTAAGCTCGCCTTTGTACATCAGCTGTCCAATTTTTATTAATCATTTGTTATTTTATGTACAATAAAGAATATAATTAATTATTGTTGTTGTTTAATTAATTATTTTATTGCTTTTTCAACTGGTTTTACTGCGGAAATCCAAGTATAGTTTGAAGAAAATCGGCTTCATTTTACCGAGATCGCACCTATTTCAATGATTCCACTTATTGTCTAGTTACGTTGACATTCGAGGTATAAAACTATACCAATAACATCGAAAAAAGGAAGATTATAAGGCCAAGAAAGCTTTGACAGGCACCCGGCCTGTAGAGCACAATTTTCATTCAAGTTATAAAGTGCTCTGTGTGCACAATAAACGTCGCTGACGTGCTGCCTGAAGGTGACGCCGAGGACGCGACGCGTATCATCACCCGGCAACGGTTGTTAGGGCGCCGCCACCGAAATGCCATCATCGGTGTTGCGGCGCCCCAGGCCGCCTACGCGACTGCGCTGCTTCAGTTGACACGTGTTGTCATTTTCTCTGTGACACTCGAACGATTTTTTTTGTCAGTGTTTATTTTTTAGTGATTTTCCTTTTATTTAGCTATATTTATTGTAAATAAGTTAGTGCATAAGTGTAAATTTTATACATATGCTTAGCGACAACAGTGAAGTGGTTGAAAACAGTGCCAGTCAACCTTCAAACATCCTGGAGAGGTGTCCTCTGTGCACCCAGGCACGATTTTTCAAAGGTAAGCGGGGTCTGAGTGTGCATATTGGGAAGGTACATAAATCCCAAAATGCACCCACTTCGGACCCTGTAAGTGCACCATTTCCAACACCTACTACATCATCTTTAGATCCGTTTTGGAAAATTCTTTCAAAATTCAAAAACTCTTGCCCAGTTTTAAAGCGAGTTCCCCGCGGAGCTAGACCTCTTGTGGCGCAAAACCTAGCAGGATGCGTTCGTCTTGCAGTACGGGAGAACTCGCAAAGTGCTTGGGAACACCTGCTCACCTTCCCCTATAGAATTTTACACGTCCAAAAGAATTTGGCAACAAAAAAGACTTTAACTGCACAAATTAAAGATAACTGTAATGTTTCGGCCTGTCATTTAGTTTCAAAATTACCGTTACAGAGGTTTATCCCTTCAAAAGGTATATCCCATCTGGTAGAAACAAAGTTGGGGGAAGGTGACATCAGCGGAGCAGCCAGGATACTTTTTAGTAGTGATGTGGTGGCTCAGTGTTCTCCAGATATTCTCGCAGATCTGGAGAGAAAACACCCTGCCCCAGCGGATGGCCTTTCTTTTCCCGACCCCCCTGATCCGGCAATTCACACCCTCACCATTACAGGTCGAGAAGTGATCACAGCCGTTTGCTCTTTCCGGAGCGGCTCTGCTGGCGGCCTCGATGGCCTCAGTCCTCAGCACCTAAAGGACCTTACCTGTTCAGGCGCCGGGGAAGCTGGTGAGTTGCTCTTGAAGGAGCTCACGGCTCTGATTAACCTAATGCTCTCTGGCAAGGTGAATGAAACCATCATCGACGTCTTGTACGGGGCTAATTTATGTGCCTTGCGCAAGAGGGATGGCGGTATTCGTCCCATTGCCGTGGGCACTACCTACCGTCGTATGGCAGCCAAGATTTGTTGCAAATTTTATGGTGAGGTCGTTTCGGAAAAATTTCAGCCCCTTCAGCTTGGTTACGGCTCCAAAGGGGGCTGTGAGGCTGCCGTACACGCGTTGTCGACCTATCTAAATTCTGGCAAAGGAGAGGCTATCCTTAAGGTTGACATAAAAAATGCATTTAATTCGGTTAATAGGGACACCTTGCTGGCAGAAACTAAAAAAGAAATACCTCAAATCTATAGTTTTCTCTGGCAATGTTATAGACAACCATCTAAATTACTCTTTCGGGACAACCTTTTAGAATCCGCTGTTGGCTGTCAACAAGGTGACCCACTCGGGCCAGTGATCTTTAGCTTAGCTATACACCCAATCATTCGAAAACTAAATTCCAAATTCAACGTGTGGTACCTCGATGATGGAACCTTGGGAGGCGATGTAGACACCGTTTTAAATGATTTACAATTTTTAAAAAACCAACTCTTTTCTATAGGACTAGATCTCAACTTCTCTAAATGTGAATTATTCCTCTCTGACAGTACTGACAGACATCTGACTCTTCCAAAATTCAATGCAATAGCCCCTGCAATCAAAATTATCGATAAAAGTTCTCTTCGTCTCCTTGGGTCCCCAATCTTTGAGGATTCCTTTCCCAGTTTTGTGGAGGAAAAAATACAAAATTTCAATGACGTTTCGGAAAGACTACTCCAAATTAACATGCATTCGGCCATTACCCTAATTCGTTATTGTTGTATCGGTCCTAAATTAATATATTTCCTTCGTGCTTCCCACTTATGGAAGCATCTTCACCTTTTGGAAAAAATGGACCAAATTATCCGACATACACTTACTTTAATTTTAAATATGACCTTGGACGATCGAGCTTGGGATCAAGTTACTCTTCCCATCCGTATGGGAGGCCTTGGCGTCCGCAAAATTACCAGTATTAGTTTACCGGCATTCATATCTTCGGTTCACAGCACTGATAAATTAATCAGGAACATTCTAACTTCCACACTGATTCCTTTTGAATTGCCGTGCTTCACCGAGGCTGTGGATGCCTGGAGAATCGCTTGCCCGAATACAAATCCGCCTGACAACCTTACCTCCCAGAGACGGTGGGATGAACCGCTCTGCAAAGTAGTCCAGAAAAACCTAATCCTAACATCTGCTACTACTGCGGAGCGTGCGCGCCTCCTAGCTGTGGGAAATTGGGAGTCAGGTCTTTGGCTTCACGCACTGCCGTCGTCGAATATTGGCACCTTATTCGACGATACTACTATCCGCCTAGCTGTTGCCCTACGCCTAGGCGCTCCTTGCTGTTCTCCTCATCGCTGCCACTGTGGCGAAGTTGTCAACAGCCTTGGCCACCACGGCCTGTCATGCAGTCGAAGCGCGGGACGGATAGCACGGCACGCGAATATTAACGACATCATCCGACGAGCCCTTGTCACCGTCGGCGTTCCGGCTGTTTTGGAACCTCATGGCCTGGCACGCGACGATGGTAAGAGACCGGACGGTATGTCTTTATTTCCGTGGAAGATGGGTAGGCCTTTAGTGTGGGACGCTACCTGTGTCGACACTCTTGCGCCATCCCATCTTCCTAGCTCTTCGTGCTGTGCTGGTGCTGCCGCTGCAGCTGCGGAGAACCTCAAGCGGCGGAAATATAACAACCTCGTCGGAAGTTATATCTTTGAGCCGTTTGGGGTTGAAACTCTTGGGTCGTGGGGTCCAAGTGCTCATAAGCTTTTCAAAGAACTATCCAGACGCTTAGTTGACACTTCGCGTGACCCAAGGGCTGGCTTTTACCTTGGTCAGAGATTAAGCATTGCCATACAACGTGGCAATGCCGCCAGCCTTTTGGGCACACTTCCAGTCGACAGCGATGCGGAGGAATTTTATGACGCCATATTTTAGCTAGTAGTTTTTGTCTTTAGTGTTTAAATAGTTTTAATTAGTTAAGTGTTTTTTATCAATTAATTGTAAATTCATTAAACAGAAAATAAATAAAGAATATAAGAAGACATTTCTTTGGATTTTCATAAAATAATTTCGTGGAAAACGTTACAATTACATTTTTTTTTTGGGTTGCGAAATGATCTAATAACTTCTATTCTGCCGTTCTAAATTCAAAACTCAAAGCTTTTATTTCAATTAAACAATTTAAAGGCATTTTTGAATTGTCGAAGTCGGTCAGTCGCAAAACTTATGAAGCTGTATGTCTATTCACATGTTTCAAAACGTACTTACATCGCTATGGAGAAGTACGTGGAAGAAACATCAAGGAAAATCTTTTAAATTAATAAATAATTACAAAGTTATGTAACCACGTCGTCAATGTTGAAGTTGTACATACATGTAAGAGCCATTTAGAAAGACGCAAATTTATCGCGTCCAATAGAAAAAAAATCTGTTCCTTTGAACTGTTTTTGTTTTTGATGGTCAAGGGAAAGTCAGGGTATTCCTTCAGTTGTCCGTTGCGTTCCAGAGCTTTAGTGATTCTTTCAAATAATCTCATTGCCTCAATCGTTATAAACTTATATCATTATTTACTTCAGTTTATTCAGTTGTTTCTTAGTTCATAAGATGAAAAGTTGCTAGCCGTTCAACGTCTCGTCGACGATGGCTGGCGCTGAAAATCAGCGCTGTGGCTCTGTTCAATACATGAGCCTCAGCATTTTGCTGAGCGCTGGCCGTTTTGCACGCATGTGTCGCATAACTCACTCTATTGTATAGATTTGTTACAATGTTTTATTTTTTTAAGTTATGAAGATGTGAATTATGGAAGTCGGAAAAAAGGCTGCCAGGCTAAAATGGGATTGGGTGGGCACGGCGGGTCACATCAGCCGCATGCACTCTGACCGGTGGGCAAGAGTCTCCACAAAGTGGGTATCTAAAGATGGACGACTCCGCCGTGGTCGACCTGGGAAGAGGTGGCGATGCCTACCGCAAAGACTGGTTGGAGGTGGCCCAAGAAAAGAATACCTGGAAGAAGTTGGGGGAGGTCTTGAATTTAATTTTATTAAGTATTTAATTTTGACTTTATTATTTAATTTTTTATTTTATTATAATTTGAATTTAATTTTATTATTTATTTTTGATTTTATTATTTAATTTTGATTTTATTATTTAATTTTTTATTGATTAAATTTAAATATTTACAATTTTATTTTATATTCTAATTGTATATAAATAATTTCAATTTAATTTAATTATTTGCATTGCAACAAACTATGATTTTAATTGTGACTGTTTTGATTACTATTCTCTTTTTTTTATATTGTATATGAGTCAATGTTACTTGAAATAAATAAATTATTATTATTATATTATATTTGCCTAGCAGTGTGACAGTAAAGGCTATTAAAAAAAAAAATGTGCCATGTTTATCGTAAATAAACTCTTTTTCTTACTTACTTTCTTTCCATCATTTTCTCAACTAGATACCAATCTATCCAGATGCAGCTGAATACCCTTGTTTTACATGGAGCGACTGCCTGTCAGACCTCCACAACTCAGTTACTGGACAACGCAATACTCCTCGGATAGACTGATGGTCAGACTTTCTGGCGTCTGACTAAGTAGTCAAAGTTAAAAGTAACTTCTGTCAAAGATTTACGAATGACAACCGGGACCAACGGCTTTATAACCTTATAAATCAATTGTTTATTCGTGTAATTTCAGTTCATCCATATTGGAATCTTGGTCGCCTAAAGTTTCATTAGCGCGCAACAGTACATACAGGAGATTTAATAACACGTATATAAAATGAAAGTCATGGATGTTAATAAAACAATTTATTTATTTAAACTCGGCAATGTAAACTTACAAAATATAGTACAGACAGTGAACAGGATATTTTGGCACATGTTGAGCCCTCGAAATGTTTCCAATAGGTTCCAATTACAAGTATACGGTGATGCTCTCGGTTCTTTAACGTTCATCGTTATTCCAATACGTTTTTTTTTGTACACTAAGTTTACATTCAAACTATAACGTAAATATATTATTTAATTATAGTTAAAATTTTCCACAATTCAGTTTACTTTGATCCATCATTACTTATAGCGAAAATCAAATTATTAAACTTATTAATCCGTTGTAAATTTTCCTAATTATTAAATCTACTTTGGCAGTACCACTGTATCGATTTATTTACAGATTAATTCAACTGGAATTATTAACATTCTCTTATTCTATTTTTAATGAAATGTCAATTTATTCTAATCGATTTATAAAACATCGATATATCTACTGATTTTGTAACGCATTCTCAAATCGATTCGATATAAAGGTATACAAGAATTTAAAACCGTGGATTAGAAAATTATTTCAGACGCGCCAAGTGTAGATTACACGTTCGTATATCTTATAGTAAATTGTAAAATTTGGCACATGTGTCTTTGGCAAAGGGGTCAAGAATTATTATCAAAAGAATTCGTTGAAAACGATATCAAAACTTCGTAACATCGGTTAGCTTAAATTACAACAGAGCTTAGCTTATACAAATTAGATATGAATTTATTTACAATAATATATCGTAAACATCTACGCTACTCGAGTCGAACAAACGAACCTTCAGCTAGTTTGAACATTCACAGCAGGTTGCGGGACCATTGCAACTGATGTCGCGACTTGCGCCATCGGCTGACGCTAGCAGCGAGGGGTTATGGGAGCGTCCGCCGCACTCGCCTACACGTCGCTGGGCGGCGAGGCGGCGGGCTCCGGCCGCTAGTGCAACTGGCTCTTGGTGCTGAACCCGTAGTGGAGGTAGGGCGAGCCGGCGCCATCGCGAGCACCACCAGGTCCGCCACCTCCGCCACCCGCGCCCCCGCCCGGACATTTTAGTGCTGAACGTAGCTCTGAAGCCATCTCTGAACACAGCGACGCCTGTACAAGAATTAACGTAGAAAATACCTTAAATAACAATCATCATAATCAGCTTACCGAAGCCAACTACTGGACAAAGACATCTCAATATCTTCCTAATCACACGTACAATTGGGAAGATGCGTTCCTCGGTTACTCTCTTCCAGGCATTGCTTCACGTGGAGGGTCCCACTTTACCCAAACGATCATAGGCTTCTAATATGGCTAATCCATAAAAATACTTAGAGTAAATTAAGAACAAACGTACCTCCTCCTTCTGTGATCCAAGCAGCAATGAAAATATAGAAATTAGTGAGTTAAGATCGAGTGAGATACCGTAGTAGTGTAAAAGAAGGCGTAGCACATTCCGAGAGTTAATATATAACTTAGAAACTCAATGAAAAATAACTCTCCAAGTACTTAATTAACTTCAGTACCTAACTAAAAGTGCCTGAGCTACAAAACAAACAAAAAGAAATCAACACATTTGTTCACTAATTACTGTCTTACTAGCGTCTACGAAACTAAAGTAATAGGACTCACTGCAAAAAATGATACCTACTTTATTTTAAAAATAAACCTAGAACAAAACAGAAACATAATTAATTATTGTAAAAAAAAAGAAAAAGAAAATAACAAACGTGCACACGAAAACGCATTAATCAGAAATTTTAAGTAAATTAATGTCAAACATAATGTAAATTAATGTCAACTGTCGAATAGCCTCGCTGAACGGAAAAATATGAGCGTCTGGCAATTTTTCCGGAGATGAATATTATTTGCATTGAAGCGTTGAAAATCCAGTTTCAACAAAGGGATACATCACCAACAAAAGGATCTGTTGGCGACAAATATTTGTAAAGGTAGTCGTAGCTGTTGTTATATAGCCAATCTGATCGTTTCATGTACATATGTGCACGGTTCGTCGGTTTTGTCCATACGTGGTAGTCCTAACGCACCCACTATCCAAAAAGGTGTCCTGTATCATACAATATTGAAGAATTGTTACTCACCCGTTCATCCACGGCGACTTTGCGTGACTTCCAGACGAATTCGCAGACGGCGATGACGCAAGCAACGCCCATACCACCCATTAGAACCACGAACACACCGCCAACGTTCGCCAGTCCTAATTCGTTCGCTGTCGATGATGACTTCGATGTCTCGTCCTGTGGTATCAAAAATTATTGTAAAAGGAAACTTAAATTTTTTCAAGATTTATTTTTTGAAGAAACGCAAATAGTTTGAAAAGTAAAATTTTTAAAGCATTTCAGATATTGATCACAAAAGTTTAATAAAGTAAATATTTTTATTCAAGAAGTCGTAAATTCAAAAAGATAAATTCTATAGCCTCTTGCCGTCGGCGTTACCGAGGATAGACCGATGCCACTCTCCAAAAGCCAAATTAGGGAAGAAAATCAGCACTACTGTCAGTTTTGGTACCCTTCAAGTGAGGTCTTTATTTGGAACCCCATGTAAGGGCATTATTTACCAATAAGCGTATAACAGCCTACTTGTACTTTGCCTTTATTTCAGTTTTATTATCAGCAATTCGTGAGGTAGCTTTGATCTATAGCCAATAGAGGTTCCTATTTTATTTTATTTCGTCATTATTGAAACATTGTTGAACATACGTGACACATTCTTGCCCTTTTATATCCCTATAATGCCCCATAAACGTTTAGTGATGGTTCCTGACGTTTCCCGAACAAAAATGCGGGATACAAGGAAAATTATTCGAGTTCTTTAGATGCTGTGAAAGGAAAAACGATGGGTTTTTAATGAAAATTCTTTCTTTGAGGCTGCTTTCAGTATTTACAATATGCTTAGTGGAGAATGAGGCTCAAATAAAGTATGCTTCTAATTATTCGAAGCTCTTAGTGAATTAACTAGTGGTGTATGCTTTAACCATAGCTTGATTTTCTCGGAAAAATCATTCAACATTTTGCGATTTGCTTTATATATAAAAATTTTGTAGGAAGACCTCAAAAAATAAGAATTCGGTATCGTCGTCTAACATTTAAACAACGCAGAAGAAACTACGAGCAGCAACTACGCCGTTTTCCCCGTACTTACCCTACAAGACCCTCCGCCCCGTTTCTCTTTCCACCATTTTGTTTTCAGAATGTGCAATTTTCCTTCCTCTTGCAGTTTGAGAACGGCCCCGCTTATGGCCGTACGGTATGGCGAGTCTAAAAACAATTAGGTAATAAAGACGTGGAGGTATGTAACTGGCTGTAACTATGGTCCATCGAGTTTTAGAAGCAGTTCAGCTTTGTAGAACGAGGTCTCTGACATTGAAATCTTAAGTTCTTAGACAAAATGTCGTTATATTAGTAAAAAGTGATTGTAAAGCGGTGAAATGTAAGGGATCGATCACGTGGCTTGCGAGATTCATCTAAACTGTCACCGTTGTAATTGAACGCAAAGAGTAACTAAAGGAGTCAGTTAGTCAGTAAAAGTCTGCACTCTTTGATGTTTAAGTTACTTGCCCAGTCTCAAAAAAACAAGGATCAACGTAATCAATTTGATAGCGCTTGTCAATCTCAGGATTTGAAAATTTATCAAGAATCTGATTCCCAACATCCCCTTTCATCATCACTCATCCCCGTCAAATCATATGAGAACCATGCAAATTGGTGTCCGAGATGGTCTTTTGAGGAAAGAACGACACAGATTTGAGTGGACCTGTCCAGTTAGTGCAAGTATTTGTCAGTATCTGTAAAGCTCAACTCAGGACTACTAATGAGCTCAATAACTTGACGAACGATGCCATTCAACATTTGGGTAGTCTGCAGAAATTACTTAAATTGCCAGACATACGTAAATAATTATAATATTGCTTGTCGCGCCATGTTTTCGCACGGTTAGATAGCTGTAACCAATTAGCATAGTTTTCAATGACGCGCCAGCATATATTCGAACCTATATAAAAATATTTCTGCACACGTCGACAAACCTCGTTCACAAAAGTTGATATTGAAACAAAACTATGGCGATACAGTTAGGTACGTAATACAAGTTTTCTCATTATTTCGTGCATAAGTATGAATTGTTTGAATTGTAGTTTTGAACGTTTATATTAGTTTAACGGAAATTAATGGAATTCTTCCATTTACATTACTTTTCCATTTACATTTTATGGAATTCATTAAAATATTTGCAATTGTATATTCCTATATACCTAAACCAAAATTATAAAATAAACAAATCAGGAAAAGCAATTTGGCTCTTACTTACTGGGAGGCATTGCGATCCCGTATCCTTTCGAGTCCAACATTCCTCCCACTTGGGTAAGGTCGCAGTTCCTCTCCACCACATATTCGATGGTAGTAGACTCCATCAGATAGGCATATGCGCCCTTCCCTCTGACCACCCTCTCTTCCCCCTCCTTGTTGCTTGTCGCGAAAACTGATGGTCGGGCAGACTCCATGAAAGACCACATGCGTTGGTACGTTGAGAAGTTTGAGTCCTATTTAAAAGACAATTTTAAATTTACAGTTTTAAACTAATGTAGTTGTTAACAAACACTTAAAATTTTGTAAACAAGTTTATTGTTCCAATAAAATTATTATAAATTATTATTGTTCCAATAAATTTTATATTTATATTAATTATTTATTAAATAATTTATTATTCTACACTCATAATGTGGACAGAATAAACATTTGCAAAAACTAAATGTACAATGAGCGATCTTACGGCACAGGGGCCAGGGCAATCTCTTACAGACAATCTTAGGATGGACTGAACGAAAGGAGATAGATTTAGGGCGATCAGTGTACAAAAATCATAAATAATATTAATTAGGTATAATAATAAAAAATACACATATACAATACCAATTAATATACTAATAAATATCAAATATAAATAAAAAAAAAAATAAAAAAAAAAAAAATACCATATTCTTATAGTAGTATATATTCTTAGTCTTTTGAATGAAATAGGCATGTATTTAACGCGGTGACAAACTAATTTGATTTAGGGTTTTAAAAATAATTAAAATGGGTAGCAAAAATAATAGGTTGGCAACTGCAGTGAAGTAGCATTTTAAGTATAAAGTAGCTTTCATAAATTATACAATAAAATAAAATTCGTGAGGAACTTGGACGTAGCGTTCGCCGGCCGCTGCCCCGGCACCGCTCGCTTCACTCGCTCGGCTCACGCGCATTTGGTCTCAGTTCTAACCTAACCTAACCTAACCTATTTCACCCACATCAAAATTCACTTGAACAATCGAATCTCCTCGCCCGCCGCTTACCATTGGCTAGTAGCGCGCTCCACCTCCCCGCGCTGTAGCCCACGCTATGCAACATTTGTCACATTTTTTATTACATTACGATTCTACAAACAAAAATTCTGATATCCTAATACTTAACTATAGGACCCGTTTTAATTTTTACAGCTGCTTGTAAATCACTGCCCCAAAGTGTATTTTTATATGGAAGCCAATAGTTGCCAATAATAAATGTTTGATATCCCACTGTTAATATTAGCCGCCAGAATCGTTATTTTTAATACCTCACCTTATTTTTTTTATAATCAAGTAGTTAATCGCCTAATAAGTTGTTATTCGCCTCAAAAATAATTAGCCAATGAAATATTGGGTCAGTTCGATATAATAAGAAGTAGCAGCTAAATCGTTAACCAAACTTCGATGGTCACTATCACGAGTTACTAAAAGAGCTATGGAAGATGATATGTGACCAGAAAACGATTAATACAAGGGCGAGAGATGTCATTGGATGATTTCGCACCTAAAAAAAGTATCCTCAGATTGACTGAATTATAAATTTAAATAAATTTTCTACGTTAGGAATGTTATTCCCTGTTAAAAAATCGTTATTTATATCTTCGGGTTTTGTTTTTTCTGTATTATTTACAAAAATGAGTTCCTACAGGGAAACAATAAGTTTCAAAAGGCACACAATATCAATGACGTATACTTACAACTACCTACTAACAAACGCACTGTGTTAAGATTTAACTTTCGTTTTATTCCATACCCGCAAGGAAAAGGGTAATTTCCTAAATGAAAGCGACTGAAATACACAGTTCGTTCGTCAACAGTGCCCATATACGTAATTAATATTGCGAACTGTTATAAATGTATGGTCTCCACGTAAAAATACATATTCCAAACACGAGTTTACTTAGATATTATACAAAAATGGGTATAAATATAGCGATATTAAAGGAATAACAGAACCTAAACAAACAAGGGAGTTACTAATTTTAAAACGGGAATTATAAGTCTTAAAGGATCAAGGTTAAGTCCCTAGCAAAATTTTGCTGGCATATTTTTTTAGCGTATAGCGACGAAAAATATATAAGAGTATAAAGATTAAATTTCTAAACCATTTTGTCTTAGACATTACTATTAATAGAATCCTTGTATTAAAGATATTCCAGTTTAAAGTTGGTGAACTTAAGTATATTATGTCAATAATACCTACATACCTATGAATTTTAAAAATCACAAGATGTCATGTCATAAAGTCAAGTTTTTTTTAAGTCATTATGCGGGATGAAAATTGAAATTTCTTAATGCCATGCTTTTTTTCTGGTGATTTTGCTACACTCGAATTGCACTACGACGTCATATGAGTCATTATAACCACTACATTCAAAGCACATAGGTACAGTTATTTTTACTTTTATGTTTAATATCTAATGCGGAAATGAATTTCCTAAGTATATTAATTGTTACTTGAACAAAATTTATATAAGTGGCAACATTAAAAGTTCAGTTTAGCCAAAAGTCATGAAGTCATGCCAGCAAAATAAAAAAATAAGCCATGATTATATAGTATCGTAAAATATCATCTAGCCAACTCAGTTTCCAATTATGACGATTTTTTTGCGATACTGGCCTTTAACTTGATTTGGTAAAACTTAGTAAATTATTTTGCCAGTTTATATCATGGTATATAAAGGTTGCGGGAATCCGATGGATGCTAGATGCACAGGACCGTTCATTGTGGCGACCCTTGGGGGAGGCCTATGTCCAACAGTGGACGTCTTTCGGCCGAAATGATGATGATGGTGATGATATATCATGGTGATATATTTAGACACTTAATAATTTCATCAACAATTTCCTCGCCGTTGTTCTATTAGTAATTTTTTTATTTTTTTGAACTTTTGTTTCAAGAAAATTATAAAGATATCACAGTTCAAAGTGTGCAGTTTCATAAAACGACAATTTCATAGGTAAAGATCTATTAAATGCACTTAAAAATTTGTTGCTTCTTTGGAAAGTCTAGTCATAAGAGTCAGAACATTAGTTCTAGGCTTAAAGCGTCAAACACTACTGCTTAGTTCAAATTTGTATAAAAAGGAATATTAATGCAATATAAACCTATCAATGTCCTAAAAGGACCGGTCTTCGTGGCGACCCTTTGGGGATACCTGGACATAGGCAGTGGACGTTTTTTGGCTGAAATGATGATGATGATAATGATCCTCAAAGTTTAACCATAAGGTCAGTCAAACAGTCTATTCAAGGAGAATCGTGTTACCCAGTTACTGAATTGTGGAAGTCAGATAGGAAGTCGCTCTATGTAAAATGCTACCAGTATTGTAGAATTGCATTCGGTTAGATTCGAAGCTGACCCTAACACAATTGGGTTTTTCCGGCCACCGTGGGCTTGCGGACGGCGAGCAATGGGTAGCTCGCCGTCCGACCGTCGGGTAACCGTCCGGATTGAGCCCAAGTCATCGACGGCATGTAGTGTTCCACGCGTGCATGATGGAGATGTCAGCAAACCATAGGGGCCCAGCAGGGTCGAAGCCTACTGGGGCCATAGGTTGTGCTCAATAGAACCCTGGGGTTCTCTCTTCTTCCAGGGGGAACGAAGGCAAAGCAGGAACAGGAGTGGGTTTTAGCCAGTAAAAGTCTGACTCGCCATCCCGCCCGTCCAAGGGCGAGAGATATCATTAGATGATTTCCCACCTAAAAAAAAATACAGTTGGGTTGGGAGTTAATAATGAATATCCTCAAAGTTAAGAAAACTTGATTAATATAGTCTCTAATATAGTCTTCCTAGACTCAATATCTCAACTTTGTCTAATAAAACGTAGTTCACGATAGCACACCATAAATCCTTGACATCATGCTTAACAACAGAACACAGAACGTTTCATATTTATGAGGCACTTGAGTCGAGCCTAAATTCATAAGGTAAGACTCTAATACAAAAGATTTATTCTATAGGACAAAAATACATAAAATCGACATCTTATTTCACGTTAGACTTTCAAGACAAGTGTTAAGTTTAAAAGCCATTTTAAATTAAAGGGTTGAAGCATCCTTCGGTGACTTTGAGGTTTGCAAATCTACCGAACGCAAATTACGGGAATTAGAATTCGTTTCGTTAAGCTGTCACCACAGTCTGATAGGAATCGAGGAGAGTAATGGAGTGGATTACGTTTTGATGAAACAAATTGGTCGAATTTGTTAGGTACTGAAATAAAATTTAATTTATAATCGCCTTAAATATCTTGCTTGCTGTTTCTGAGTAAGAAGACGTATAAACAAACGACACAAATGTTTGTGCCAACAAGTAAATATGCAACTCTTACATATCATTTCGGTAATTTGGCACACACTGGAATGTACTCACCCTGAAAAATGCAGCAGTGGAACCACCCTTTAGTGCGCCATACTTAATCTTGGTCTGTTTGGCGAGGTCTTCAGCACTCTCAATGGGCGAGTCCATTCTCTCCACGGTTAGGAACGCCGCTAGGTTTGCAGTGTACGATGATATCATGATCAGAGTGAAGAACCACCACATTCCCGCCACCATGCGGGTTGATACCGCTCTGGTGCAAACAACAGTGTATTAATAACAACAGCTCCATCACAAGAGCTTATACTAACGAGCATTTTAAAAATAACTATGTTACCGTGGGAATTGCACTGAAAACTCGGTGGCATTTCAAGTATGTAATAATATCGTGTTGCAGCTTTCAATGCAATTCCGATTTCTATAAACCGTGTATTTTAAAGTGTAATAAAATGCAATAAATAAATGTGTATTTTCTAAATTAAACCAGACGTCAATTCCACATTGAAACTGGTGTAGAGTAGTGCGTCAAAATATCAATGTGCAATCAATATCTCAGTCTCATAAGTAACTAACAAACTTTGATGCAGCAAGCTGTGGATACTGCTCAAGCAAGTCTCGG
This sequence comes from Mythimna pallens, assembly GCA_961205895.1. Classification (NCBI taxonomy): domain Eukaryota; kingdom Metazoa; phylum Arthropoda; class Insecta; order Lepidoptera; family Noctuidae; genus Mythimna; species Mythimna pallens. The sequence continues at coordinate 13,124,223 of OY540834.1, read as the reverse complement.
GTGCGATATCAGTTACGTTGTCGAAACTAATCCTTTATTTAGCTACTAAATCAACTGTAAGTATTTAGCTAAGTACTGTGAAATGGAAACCAAGGCTAGTCGAAATAGCCGACACGTCTCTATTTAAATTGGACGCTCTAGACGACTACCGATGCTTGAAATTCACAAAGGACTGTGGTCGCTTTGAAACTAATTAGTAAAAGGGACTTCTTCATCCAAGCTCTGCAACTGAAGGCTACATTTCCGTTTTGTAATTACCGCGAAATTACTCTTCCACTCGATTATACCAATTCGTATTATGTCTCCGAACCAGTGACGGCTTTGGTTCAATTTTGGTCAAACACATTTGATTTATTAGTTGATTTGCCGTTTACAGGCTTTTGCGGAATTGTAGCCATCAGAGGCATAAGGGACTTACTTCGGCGCGATATCCGAACCTTGCTGCATCAAGGAGCCGATAGTGAACCACAGCGAGTTCAAGAGAGTGAACTGATTCTCCAGCACCGGCGGCTCGTCTAGGCAGTTCCTGGGGGAGTCCCACTCGTACGGGCTGAACCTGCGCCCAAATACTGCCCGTCATTCATTTACAATGTATCTCATGATCGCGCCAACTTACTTTTAGTATAATTTCAACACTCAGAATAACAGTTCCGCGTCGCAAAAACATTTCAGTTTGACAAAAACATTTTTATGGAAAGAGCTCAATTAAATGGTACACGCATTTAAATAATTTAAATGATAGGTAATGGTAATCGTTTGTAAGCGTTCTAGTATTCGAATAAATATTTTTCTGTGGGTAATCATTTAATGTGATTGTACTCGTACATTCTTTTATATGGACATTCACATAACTGCATCAACAATGTGCAGTTAGTTCTATAAGAAGAAAAAAATATACATTTCAATAAAACGCTTCCGGAATTGAAATTCACTTGCAAATAAGTTGGCGAATGATTGAACAACCCCTCTTTTATGTTCATCTTGTGGATTTCGCTGAGTTCACTATTTTATGACCAGAAATGAAACGCGTGTTTAGAATGCGAACCAAGTTTTTATTAGTTTCCTCTTTTATAACATTTAAAGCAAAAACATGCTTAATTTCATTTCCGGCAAGGAACTGCTCGTTGGCAGTCTGGTGCTAATAAAAGTTAATGTTAGGGGTCTTTCTAAATTATCTTACTTGGGCAAAAAATCACAGCTCTGCTGCATAAGTGATCCAATGGCAAACCACAGACAGTTTGCTAGAGAGAAAATATTTTCCATTTTCTCACCATCAGGAGTGTGCATCGGGTGCCATTCGTATGGAGTGAACCTATCGGACAGATACATTTAGCAACCTAATTACAGTCGGCACTCTTCCAACTGAGGCAAGGCGATGCTTCAACTGAAACATCGTCTTGCAGTAGTTGGCGCCATCTCCGAATTAAATCCATATACCCTGAAATATACGGTACGTTATACGCTGAATCGTGTGCACACATTGCCAATTAGAGAAATACGTTCAAGTGCCAATATTAATAAAGAGAAGTAAAATGAACTTTCAGTGTATCAGTTTCTACGTCAAGTAGGTGATATAGTTGCAGTGTGTCTACGGCTACGAACCTCGCCAGTATGAAGAGCAGTACGGACACGCCGAGGTACGCAGTGGCCATATAAATCCAGACGTCGAGGGAGAGCGGCGATAGGAAGGAGAACAAGTTCGGCGGTTGCTTAATGGGCTTGCGGTAAAGCACGGAAATGCCGAGATTCATGAACGGCATTGTGAAGTCAACCATTTGCTCTCTGCACAAACGAAAATAAAACATGAATAGGGTTAATACAATGCGCTTCAACGCGCCATAAAAGGTTGCCGGCCGAATGGTAAGCGAGATGCAAACAATACATTGGTGCAATTGTTTTTCACTTCCAAAAATACTGAATATATTTTCTCGAATGGAGAAATAAGGGAAGTTATGTTTAGACATTTTCATGAGTACCTGTCGTATGTAATGGTGAGATCAGCAATGGCGAGGTCGGCTCGCTGTTCCAACAATTCCCTTATCATGCCGTCCCACTCTTTAGTCTCCCGGTTGTAGGACCCGTATCGACCGTCAGGCGCCAGCTTGAATGTATAATTGAAGCCCAGAATTTTAGATATCTCGTGAATTAGATCAATGGCGTATCCCTCGAACTGCGCGTTGCCCGTGAGCTTCTCGCTGGCCTCTCTCCTCATACAATACGGCGAGCTCTAGGGATTAACACAACAGATTACATATGTAAATGTGTTAAAAAAGAATTACTACATGAGTAAACAGAGTTTACATACTTGGGGAATACACGTGAAATGAATTCGTAAACAGCGAGCCTGGAGAAATACTCGAGTGATTTTTTTTTATTTAAATACAGTCTTGTCTGTCTTCTGTGTTTCTGTTTAGGGCTTTGTATGTATCAAGTCATGAATACGGATATGTCTCGCATGAATGTTTTCTCTCAGGGAATATATTTTTACTGTGTGCCAGTCTACATAAATCCCCTTTTCGCTTCTCGAGAGAACACTCATATATATGTGCGATACGCTAATTTTGCTTTTGTGGGCCTCGAGAGAGCAGTAAAATGTATCCGGTAGATTAATGCCTATATCTTGAACGTTATTTATAGCTTACCAAAATGGTTGTTACGATGAGCGTCTTATTCTGCAGTATTTCCACTATCTGCTTTTGGTTCTCGCCGTACGACCGGGTGTAATTAACGCCTTCTGAGGAGTTCCAAGTTCCAGCTTTTTGCAGTCCGTCCCTTGTTAATTCAATTATATCTAGAGTGAAATCGCTTCTGAATCCTTGATGGTCAAACTTTATCACTCCGGTTAAGCCTTTCATTTCGACCTGTTCATTGAATTAACGAGTTGAGTATTGTGGAAGTTATTTTGGTTATCAAGTTTAGAGATCTACAATAATTAAGTTATACGTACCAACTTTTGGGTCGAATACCTACATTATAGTTTTGCTAGAGTCGTTATCCTCGTTTGTAGCGAGTATTACTTATTGATTATTGTTAATTGAAAACTAATTCAATTACATACACGTGTATCAGGAAAATGAAACTCATATTTCTGTTCTGATTTCGTCCATCCCACTGTTCGTGAGGTTATGACAATAACGGGTTATGTTAATTACCGCGGTTGGGTCACCAATATTGAACCTATCAATTTGATCTTCCAATATTACACACGGTAATACGCGACGTGGAACAGCTTTCGTTTAACCCAACACACATATACCTACGTGTTTATGTTTACTTTCAACAAGTGCCTTCTTCAGCTAATTACAAAACAAAGTGCTCGTAGAAGCTCACCTACGTTAACGTTTAGTACGACGAGAGCACACAGATTGACATAAAAAGCGAAATCCCGGGTGCTTAAGTTGAACATTGCTGGAGCAGTTAATCCGTCAAGTCTCACGTTCCAGCACTTAATCCTACTATGTTGGTCGCAGCTTTGTTCAATGACCACTAAACTTCTCTTTTTATTACAAGACTTCAGTAAGCTTTCAACGAAAATCGGAGAACGTTTGCAGAGAGACTTTAAATGTAAAAGTTATTATTATGTTATTAACTTTTGAAAGAAATAATGTTATAAAATTGGTATTCTTATGGATAAAATGTATAGCCAAGCCATCAATCACCCGTTAAATTCGAAAATATTTATCTAAACAACAAGCTATTTTTAACAGAAGATTTATGCGATGAATTAAACATGTATGGAGATTGAACTTACGATTTTCATGTAATTGATGAGGCTGTACCCGTGGGGCCAAGTGTCTTCAGCCTCACAGGAGAGGGGTCGGACGTCTATCTGCTGAGACGTATCAAGATCATGTAGCGCCTTAGCGAATAGATGTACTGCATCATACATTAGGGCCGTTTCCGTCTGTATACCAAGAAAGAATGTTTATTTATTTATTTATTTAACAATTTATGTACACACGATAATAAATGAAAAGAATAATGAAGAAAAGAAAAAAAAGAAAAGAAAGTGAGTGAGTGAGTAAAGTGTCAAGTGTGTGAGTGTGAAAGTGATGTGTGTGTGTGATGAAGATGTTTTTCAGATAATTAGATAAAAACATTAAAGTAACGAGGATCAAGGGAAATGTTTAATTCAAATAGGATTTCATTCTAAGGAATCAAGTGAAAAGGAACCAAAGGAGCAGAAATTGTTAGGAACGCTACAACATTTTATATTTAGAAATGTAGGGAATACTTTTTAACTTAAGCATAATATAGATAATTAAATGGTTCTCACCTTAATAAAGGTCATGTTCTCCTGTAAACAAACAATTAATTTTAACACAGCCCTGTTTACGTTTACTCGTACAAATAACTATATCATTGGCCTACATCCAGATGGGTGATTACCTTAGCCGTAGTGTGTCCCAGTTGAAGTTTGCGTCCTTTTCGGGCTTCGTCGTAAACCCAATCCCTTACGACTCTTTGGACATCAGCACGTTCAGGATCAAGTAATCTTAAAGCTGTAATGTTTGTGCCGCCATATTTGAATTCTTCTAAATCTACGCTGTGAAGGTCCTGTTGACAATTTGAATGTTTGATATCTAAATTTTTTATCGTGTCATCGATTAATATTTAGAATGAAAAGAAAGAAAACACGCTTATTTAGTACGAAAAATGAAGAAACAAGTATGATAAATAAACTAATAGATAAATTTGAGTAACTTAAGAAGTGTATAAATAATTTATAACAAAGAAAATAACTCACTAACTGACAAACCGTAAAAAGAAAACACTGTTAATTATACAGATAAACTAAAGAATATTATAGTTAGGATTAACTGGTACAAACAGTGTAAATGTAATGAAAATAAAAATAGTTTTTTTTATGGTTTTCCGTGCAATTTTTACAAATTTCTATTGGTAAAAACCATCAAGAGACTTCTAAAAGCTATTTGAAAAAAACGTCTAAATTGGACAAGTCATTCTAAGTTTCACGTTAAGCGTTAGATAAATTTACCAGAGATGTGATTAAATAACTATGGTAATCCGACATCATTCCAATTTGCTGTGCTTGTTGAAGTACGTCCCTTATCCTTTCTGTGGCACAATCCAATACAATATGTGACTCTGCTGAATTCTTTATTTGTTTCAAAAGTGGCCTGCAAAGGATATTGAGCTTTAGTACGGGCTGTTTAGTATTAAAGTTCTTTGTGGACCAAAACGTACCTGTAATCATGAGAATCTGGCAGTTGTCTCACAGCAACAGGCAGTTCGGACGGTCCATGAGCTTTGAGCAACTCTTGTAGACGGACCAAACCGTCACTGTTCTCGTAAACTATTGTGAATGATCTCCATCCCCACGCTCTCACTAAATCCACATAAGCCTGAAATAAACGAACAGTTGAATATCGTAATTTTAGATAATTATTTTTAACCGACTGGAAAATGGACAGCCACAGTATTATATTCAGTTAACTGGCATTAATTTACTTGTGTTGCAGATTAGTATAACATTACACTATTTCTGAACACATGGTATTCATAATTAAATTATTTGATATTCATATGGAAAATTGGCATTGATTTCGATGTTTCTTGCTTGCAACGTTTGAATGGCTTTGTACTGTGTTCCAAGCTGTACAAATGGACGATCGAACTAATTGCGGATGTCCAATCTTCCGGGTGGGTGGACAATTTCATTTTTACCAACGACGCTCCGCGGCTACATGTGCGTTTAATGGCCGTATCGTTTTAGTATTCAATTTTATGTGGTATATATTTTGTATTTCTGTTTTCTGAAAGATGGTGTTTGATATTTAATGACCTTATGAATATGACTAGGAAAAATGGTCAATAGTGACGATTAAAGATAGGCTATATACGACTAAATTTTGTCAGCGGCTTCGCCCGTGTGAAAGTATAAATTTATTCCGACCCATCGTAGTTCGTATCTGTATGTTGCCAGGATTACCGGGCAAAATAAATTGCGGGATTTTTTGCTAGTGCTAAGGAATTGTTGCACGAGTTGTGTGATTGTTCAAAAGAGTTACTGTGCCCCAAAATTCAAAGGGCAACTGAAGGATACAGTTGGGTTTTACTAAGTAAAAGTTTGACACGTCCTCTCGTTCCACTTGAGAAGTCATTTGATGATTTTTCACGTATAAAACGGATCATATTCCCAGGATAAAAAGTATTCAGGACATGGTCTACCCGAGTGTCAAATTTTGGCAATCCAAATTCATTCAGCCGTTTGAAGGTTCAACAAACATAATACACACACAAATAAATAGGTACGTAAAAAGTTCGCCTTCATAATATTACAGTGATATATAAACATGTATTGTGATTGCAAAAAGTTTTTATTAGCAAGCAAAAATATCATTTCTGGTTGTATAATTAAGTCCTTCGGTCACCTTTTGTGTATTTCAATCATGCTCACAAAAGGCAGAATTAATTAAAACTTTAGGAATGCGTAACAATCAATTTATATAAAGAGTCAACTTTAATTATGGACAACGTTTTGTAAAACAATGAGTTGTTTTAAGCCTTTAAGATCTTAAGTGCTGCGATTTAATTAATTTTTAATCTGTATTTGAAGAAATCTTAACTGAGAAGTTGTGGAGTGTTTGAAAAGGAAAGTAGAAAGTCTAAGTTCAAAAGTTCAAGGTTAACGAGCTAGAGAAGAGTGTCAGACTTTAACTGATTAAACCCACCTTTTTTAGGTGGAAAATCAGCTAATAACTTCTGTCGTTATAGGGTGGAGCGCGAGGGCGTGTGAGACTTTTACGAACTCTCGCACCTATGTTTCTTTTTTAATTGCTTTGCTTTCCAAGACCCGTTTTCCTTTCGGAAGTCAACTCATGGCCCCAGTGACTAAAGCCCACCTGTGTTCCTTCAGTTGCTCTAGTTTGAGGCCGCGGTGGTTCTTACGAAAAACCCCGGAAATATCGCGCTGATTTTTCAAAAAGTCGCATAATTTTCGGAATAAAAATGGCAGTTTGACAGCTGTCAAGTAGAACATCTGTCAAATAGCCATATTTATTCTTTAGCTAAGATTAAATTATACAAATTTTTCAACAGTCAAATAACTGTTATCTAAAACAAATTGGTGGTTTGACATACTTTCCATACAAAATCAGTCAAACCGCATATTTTTTCCGAATTAGAAAATATCTCACCATTGAAAATTACCTTTATGTGTAATAGAAAAGGCGTGGAATGTTTGAAAGTGTACCTGATGCACTGTGTGTCACGGGTCTGGTCTACAGATAGTTGTTCTGGGTCTGGCTGTCATATGTATGTGAGTTTGCATGTTTGTGAACGAACCTACGATGACGAAATAATTCCTAGTATGAGGTAGCGATGAAAACAAAAACCAATGTATTTTATATTTTGGTATCTATATTTGTATTTCGTTGTTTCTCGATATCGTCGCAAACACGAACGGGGCCATCCCTTCGGGAAGAATTGCCGTCTCCACAAGGAAAACATTTTCAATGTGTACGCCATTCTCGCGATAGGGTCGACTAACTCTCGCATACCGACGCCACTTCCCGCAATTAAGATAATTAATTAACAAAGTTTTCTGTGACAGTTTCTAAGCCCGCAATGTAGGCTTTCATTGCTTGGCGAGTGGTCAATGTTTGCCACAGAAAGTGTTTTAGTACTTTCGAGTTTTATTAAAAGACTTTAGATTCTTGAGGTTTTGAATTCAACCTCTAGATCCAGGTCTTGCATGGTCTAAAATTAGATTTATTTTTGTTATGGTTATCAAAGAAAGTGAGTTAGTACTTTTTTAGGTGGGGAATCTAAGCGTTACTCTTTTTTTGACTAAAACACACTCCGGTGTTCCTTCTTGCGTCCCAGGACCCGGGGTTCCCTTTCGGCAATCCATAGTAGTACTCTTGAGTTTTATTATAAGACCGTAGTAGTGTAGGTACTGTGATATCGAAGGAGACCGCATGGGTAATGTTCTTGTTAACTTGCAAACTGGTAAGATAATGATACTTTTTAAGGTTTATTCTGTAGATAGAATTGGTGTTTGAAAATGATAGTAAAAAAATTGTTTATTGTCAGAGGAGTCTAGGCGGAAATATTTTTTTATATAATATAAAGGGCTCTTAACCCCAGCTCACGGGAAAGGACACCGTGGTCCAACTGAAGTACAAAAGGGCAACAGCCCCCCTAGCCAAGTTACAACCGTTTCGTTTTGATTCTCTTTTCGTCGATCGCTTCGAGTAGGCTACGCCTCCGATTCTTTTATTCTGACGTCATCTTAACGCTCAGTCACGTGGTCAGAACAAAGGATTAGTAGGCGTGGCTGACTCGAGGCGGTAAACAAAAAGAGAATCAAAACGAAACGGTTGTAACTTGGCTAGGGGAGCTGAAGTATAAAGGTGGTGCCTTCTAGTTCTAACCTAGTGAGGGAGATTGGATCAATTGCCCACCTCAAAAAAAAAGCTAGGCAAATTTGATCAGGTCTGGAAACTGTGCATTGTTCTAATATAATCCTCAGTTTAGATTCAAAGTCAGTACATACAGTCATACATAGATTACGTCAGGTACATGCGTTTCATTGAGTAATCCCCATCAATGCGCATAATTAGCTGGCAACACACTATCTATTCTATGTAACATTGGGGTAAACAATTCGATAATTACCTTGCTAATATCCGAATTAAACCCGTTCATACACATTAGTTCTGATATTTGTATTACTAATATATGTTGTTAAGCTAACGGCATGTTTACTCACGTTTTCCTTACATGCGTTTGGGGGTGGCCAGAAACAAGAGAGCACTTATTGCTGCGGATCATTATATACCCCTTGAGGGAGTTCCGCTTACATTCTGTAAGTGCCGATCGCTACTTTGACGAGGGTGTCAGGTTATCGAAATAGTGAGAAGTTTTGGTAAAAGTTATGGGGATATTGGAACACCGGAAGTTCCACCATAGATTATACTAGCAACTTTTCTGAGGAATACATTAATTAGTTATACATATTCAATAGTATTGACGATTAGATTAAAACATTATTTTTAGGGTTCCGTAGTCAATTAGGAACCCTTATAGTTTCATCAAGTCTGTCTGTCGGTCCGTCCAATTTTAAATTATGTTGTCGAATTGTTTAGTTGGTCTCTCGTTGGCATTGGTGGTATTTGTTCTTGCTCGTTGTCTGTCGTTCATTAACTCCTAAGTGTTAACACTTATTGTGACGGACGGGAAACTACGAAACCTTACATTGAGCGTGGCCCGACACGCTCTTGCGCGGTTTTTTAAGTACTTATTCCCTCTCGCTCCACCCAGAGGAGGAGAAGTTATTTGATAATTTCCCACCCCGAAAATAAAAAGGCTTAACTAAGCTTACCATGTGATAGCTGAAATCCCTTTTCAAACCGTAATTAATTGTCAATAATAAAATATTCAAACACTCACTCGGCTCAATGCGGCGGGGTGTGGATAAAGGTTGACAAGGCAGGATTCCCTTCTAGTGCGGTAATCCCACCTGGTCTCCAAATGCGGCAGTTCCATTGTGTCACATATTGACTGGACGTGGGCAGCAGCTGGGGCGGATTGGGGGCCAAAGATGGCCGCCACGCCGCTTCGCAGGAGGTGACATACTGTGTGAAAAAAAAAAACAACTTTAGCTCAATATTTAATGAAAGTTATATTTCTCGTATTGTTAGGTCACAAAGAACGGCGTTAGTTGAGAAGTAATGAGAAAAGCTTTAAAAATAAAGAGCGTTTACTTTTGAATAATATTCTTGTCCAAGCAATGTTCATTCCTGCCCCCCTAGCCAACTTACAATCGTATCGTTCGCGCTGAACGCCTCGAGTAGGCCCCGCCTCCGATTCCTTTGTTCTGACGTCATCTCAACGCTCAGTCACGTGGTCAGAACAAAGGAATCGGAGGCGTGGCCTACTCGAAGCGTTCGGCGTGAACGAAACGATTGTAACTTGGCTAGGCAGCCCCCCTAGCCAAGTTCCTAAAAGAGATCGCAAAACGTGACAAGGCCGCTCGTTGCATGTTGTTTTTAATTATTTCCCTTTTTTATTTTATGTACGCTGTAGTATTATAAATAAAGAAATAACAGCACACAACATTCCAATGAGAGACATACCTACTTACGAAAAACCAAATATAAAGTTAATAAATTATACTCACTAAAACCTAAACAAAAGGTTCTTGATCCAATATACTTAGAACACCAGTGTAAACGAACCACGAACAAAGAATTAATAAAATAATAACATCTTAAAATAATACACGAGTAAAAGAAAGGAAAGTATCACGTACGGAACGGTCACGTTGTCGCGGCAGTGTGTCGTACGTGATCGCAGGGGGAAAACTATTACGTCACACGACCCGCTCCCAACTGATTGTATCCGTGCGGGATCGGACAACTGGACCCCGGAACTCGCACGGTCATATAAGGCCGCGGTTAAAGTGAGAAGCTTGTGCGGATACTGTAGCAGGTGCAAAGTTATCAATCATGTCGTGTAGAGTTTCACGCGCGCCTCAAAGAGATTTCAGCAAAACCGTGGCCCTAGAACGCAAAAGACAACTGAAAGACACAGTGATTTTTGTCAGTAAAAGTCTGACACACCCTCTCGATCCACCCTAGAGCGAAAGAAGTCATTGCATGACTTTCCACCTAAAAAAATTTATTAAACATCAAACAACCGTTTGCGACCATATAGTGTGATTGTAGGCGTATACCACAACGCGATCGAATGGTATACTTAGTGAGTGATTGTCTATTGCTTCTAGCGTCTAGTAACCGCTACTAGATGGTCACATAAACGCGCTCACCACCGCACCCGTATCCGCTTTAGCCACTCTAGAACAAGCATTAAAACGGGTAACAACTACGGACCTTATTATAACGAGGACATTACTTCTCACCCAGCTTTGAACCGAATAAAAGGTACGTATATTTTCGTGATTTTTCCAAGATTGATTGCGAATGGTTTATTTGACAGGCCTTCAGCCTTTTTTATCGTGAAACCATAACAATAGTAAATGTTTCAGCAATAATATCGGCGAATATAGACAACTTGTTTTGGGCTTATTGTTCTTGTTTCATTCGAAGTGAAAGATGTATTGTCTATTGATTTGTTTCAGTACGATACCTAGTTCTGTCTGTTAAGGTTTTTTATTTATTCAGGCGTGTTATATTTCTGAATCCCGGGAAAATAAACCGAGATTCGATGCGGTCTCGAAACGAGACTTTCGAGACTGTTTTAACACTTTGGTTGTTGTTGGGTTGTTTGTTTGGTTGGTTTTACCGGCATCATTTTCCTATAGCGATGAAGGCATTTGAGAACATACTTGTGTCGTACCGTAACTGGCAACCAATGGTTGTTTTTGACCGGTGATGTCAATAAGGACTGAATGATCTAAATGATGCGACAGTTAAGGAGTTCACCAGTCTAACGATAGAAGTAAGATAAAGGCAAGAATTTAACTTCTATAATTATGTAGGGTCGAGTTGCCTCAATCGGACCAACTCGTAAATTGTACCACTTCAAAATGTACCAAATCATAATATTTAGTTTTGAATTGGCGACACTAAAAAGCTGTACTACTAACATGATGCAATTGCTGCCATTTTAGATTCGATTCTCCTAAGTTATATAATTTTTGTGACAGCTTGTAAAATTCGTTAACTGGTACAATATAAGCAACCTTCCTATATGTCCATGACTTATACGTTACACGTTGAAAAAGCTCTTTTTGAAAATGGCGGTGTGGTCGAGTGTCAATGCTACAATTACTAAATACCTATATATAATTATAGTGGGTGATCACTAGCATAGAAGTAGTGTGCGTTTTCTAACGCAACAGAATGTAACTATATTATACTTATAAACAACTAAATTTAAAAAAAAAACCTAATAGGAGAATTTTCAGATGTGTATACTAAGAACTTGTGTTGTGTTGTGTGAACTTGTACTGTAATAAGAAAGGACTCATGATTGCAATTACTTGTTTTGGGTATCTAAATGGTGGTACTATACATAAATAAATATAAAACCTACTTTTGAAATAATATTTATTTTTCGGTTGCTAGTTATTTTTCCCGGTTCCAGTTTCGAGTTCTGAAAATACCTAAAGAATAATTGAGAATCAAATTTTTCAAGACCGTCAGTCATTGAATGAAAGCCCTATCTGTCACGAAAGTTGAAAATTCTATTAAAAAAGTCTTTTGTAATATCCTTAGTAGAAAGCAATCAAAGTTATCGACAGTTATCATCGTGGTGTGGAAACCTTAACGAGAATGTTGAATGGTAGGTATTATTGCTTCGAAATCCTTCCAACCAGAACAAAACAGACTATAACAGACGTCAAGCTATTACCCACAAGTCACAACAGTGTGTGGTCAGTCTCCCCTCTCGTCCGTCAAGTGCTATATAGACGAACATCCATCTATCTTCATTAAATAAAGGGTGAGAGCGACATAAAGAAACGCCGGGTGATATATTATGGCGAAAAGATTATGGCTCTGAAGTGACGTCGACGAAGACGCAGCGATAACGTCTTCGCGTTAGCGGTACCCTACTTTGAAATTTGCCTGTCCTAACAACTGCCTGCAAAGATTGGTGGGGAAATTTACGGGCTGAAGTTTGAACTTTGAAGTCACGTAGAAGTTATTGTGCCAATTTCAGTCAAATGGGATCAAATAAGTTGAACGGATTACGGTCTTGGTAACTTATTTAATGTAGGCTGCACAGAATATTAATAATTCACAGTGCAAAAAAAGCAATGTGCAACTACTTATCTCAATGGCTTTCTGGCACTGACCTCTACTAAATATATAGAGGTCAGTGCTTTCTGGTGACATAATGGTCAAGCGCGAGCCTAGCAATAAAAATAAAATGTAACCCTAGACCACATATTCGGGTTCCCTTTGACGCGGGATTTAGTTTCTTTTCGTCCAAGTAAATAATTGCACAGACGTAAAAACTAAAAGATAATTAAAATAATAAAAAAAATTGTACAAATAAAAAGAAATCTAGCAAAAAGTTAAAACATACATAGGTACTTAATTCTTAAATTCTTTTGAAAAATACGTTACCATTAGTTTGGTCTTGTATTTATCTATATATCTACTTAGATAAATTTTATCTTTGGCGCTTGACATGTGTCTGTGGGCTAAAATAGTCCCACGTGACGCAGGTGTAGTCTGGACATTTTTCGCCTAAGTCAATACGAGACTTTATTTTTTGTGCCTTTTTATTAACATCATTAGCCTTTCTGAGACTATTTTGGGCCTGGCTTCCAGACTTTTTATTACTACTGGGTAAACGCCTACTTCACCTGTTTCTTTTCTATTTAAAGCTACTAAATGCTTAGTTTGTTTGAAGGAGTCCAGATGTTCCCGCCGTGTCCTCGGCTTCTAGACCAATTTATTTATTAAATACTAGCTTTTTTTATCCCACAGGAACCATAAATTAATCTAGGGTTAATTAACTTTTAACTGGAATAATGCGCACCTTTAATACACCCTAATTAGAAAATTAAGTTTACAAGCACTGAAATTTTACCAAAGTAGTGTTTTTTGAAAGAAATTAGCTATCCTAATTCAAATCTAAATTGTAGACAAATAATATGGGAATTGACGCACTAGCGCATCGGTCAATACCGATGTGCTACTGATGTAGATATCAATGTAATGTATCTACGCAGGCACCAACAAACAATCTAGTGAAGTAATCAAGATTTAGGGTGTTTTTAATATCGTGCGAATTTCATCACGCATGCGGGATTGCTTCATACGCGTAGCCCCCAAAAATGTCATTTTCATACAAGTATTTATGCGTGGAATACTCATGCGGGATGCGGGGCGTGATATCGGGCAGCAGTCCCGCATGCGAAGCAATTCCGAATGCGTGATAAAATCCGCACGATATTAAAAACATCCTTATCAAGAATTTACCAAAATAGGTAATTTTTTGATCAGAAAATAATGACAATTTTAGCATAAGAAATTGCTTTCAAAACTTTGCTGAAATTTCAGCTGTTTAAAAAAATTGTTGAAATCGATTCAGTAAACGATTCTGATATAGGTATTACTTTCAGAAAGTGCGATGCAGGATGTTTTTTTACTCCTTTAGCGATAGTGTGTAAGCTTTCTATTAGTAAAAGAATTTTCAAAATTTGATCAGAACTTTCAAAGACTGCGTTACAAACAACATTGTATATCCTCTTTCATTCTTCGTCGTAAGTATAAGTTCAGATACAAACCTCGTTTAGATGCATGGAAGCTGTCCTGCGGAGAGATGGTCTCCACTTGCGCTAGTAGCTTGGCTCGCGGCAGCACTGCCCTGTCCGCGTTCACTCGCTCCACCGCGTAGCGAAACGCCACTTCCTGCTTGTCATCCTCAGGATGGAAGAGACCACCTGTGAGGTAAGATATATAAGTACCAAATCATTCTCTTTTTTATGAGTGAGCACTCATAAACAGGCAAATCTGGATAAGCAGACAATAACCTCATAAGGTTATCGTCTGCTTATCCAGATTTGCCTGTCAAGCCAGGACTTATACACAACTTAAAAGTAAACTTTAAGCGATTACACTTTAAGGGCAAATTTAAGACTAGGTACAGGCTTAGCAGCGCGGGCTGGCTTCGGCAAGGGACGGGGCGGATATTGACGAGGACGTCTCGCCACGGAGGGCTTCGACGACGAGGAAGGAAAGCGGTCGGAGTTTGTCTACGGTGCCAGTTTCCCTACGACTTTCTTGGAGCAGAGTAGTAGCGTCATAGGGGGTGACGAAAGTTTGCTAATATTCAAGATGCTGGGGGATTTGTATCGGGTGGCCGATGCGATAAAGGGATTTGGTGGGTGTTTTACAGCAGTGTCAAAGAAATGTTTGCATCATTCTTCCGCTCATAACCCCATTTATATTCATAGGTAATTCGCAATGCGTCTCCTTCTTCTTATTATCGTTTTTACTCAGTCCATCAATAATTGAATTTAAATAAAAATATAAGTTTATAGTTATTTTATACGTATATACTATTTCTTTTTTTGAAGTTTCCTTTTGCAGTTACCACGAAATCTGCAAAGTTCCGCTTTTTGGTACTGTCAATCTCAAATATCATCATAAATTTTATGAATAAGTATTGTAAATTAATTGGTAGGTATACACAAACTAGGACTGCGTGATTGTTAGAAAGAGTAACCGCCACGGTTACTCTTTCTAACAATCACGCAGTCTGGAACAGAAATGGCAAATGAAGGAACTCGGTTCAGCTTTAGTTATAAAAAGTCTGACACTTCACGCTTAACCCAGAGCATAGTTATTTCATGGTTTTCCACCAAGACTACTGTCCAATTTTCTGACTTTTTATCATTCTAAACAATTGCATAGAATAGCTATAGACCAAGCACGTAAAACCGTTGGTCCCGGTCATTATCTACCTATCTAGATCTTTGACAAACGTTACAAGTAGTTAGACGTCAGAAGGTCTGACCATCAATCTATCCAAGGAGTATCGTGTTGCCCAGTTACTGGGCTGTGGCGGTTTGATAGGCAGTCGCTCCATTTAAGGAGATGCAACTCGATATATTTTCACTGTTTTTCATACAACCGCTCTTACGCGATTATGACGTTATTACACATTTTTCGTTAGATATTTTGGAAACACAGTATCTTGTGGATTATCTAGGCTTCTATTGAAATAGATTTATAAATTTGTGTAAATGTAATCCTTTTAAGACCTCTGAAAATTTGCTATTTTGTATGAATTTTGACACTTCATAATTTACTCAAAAATTTAAAAAGTCAAAAAAGTATAACAATAAAGCCTTGCAAATTAAATAAAGATTCTAAATGATGTCAATTTTTGAAAAAAAAAAACACGTATTTCCTGGAACAAGTTTTGTAAAATATTCGAGTAAATCACGGAGTTACCGAATGCTAACAGAGTTTTCAGGCGTTATCACTCTTTTTTCGCGTTGCCTTTTCATCAAACATCGCGATGGATTGCGTTAGATGAAGTAACAAGCTTTTAAACCATGCTCGATATTGACGATAGGTGAGTGAAAAAGGACCCTCTTAAAATACGGGTATTCAGCCGTATTCGGTTAAACTGGAAGCCAACACAAGGATAGAAAAATGATGGAATGCATGTATAGCTATTGGAGTTTGATTTCCGCGCTAAGTCCATGGTGGACCATGGTGTACGTGGGCCATGTTGGCCATAATTTGACGGGTTTTATTCCATCCAGTGCAACTCTTTTCAAAAGCAGATTAGGCCTCCGAGTTTGATTAGGTTGACCTCCTCCTCCTCCTTGCATCGTTAATTCTCAATGCTGAGGGTCGTGACCTCGACGAATAACTTTCTTGTGAAGTATATTTCGCCATGTTGTCCTATCTTCGGCGATGTGAATGACTTCGCAGACTGTGGTCTCCAGTGTAGCACGGATTTGGTCAGACCAACGTATCGGACTCCTGCCTCTGGGTCTTTTCCCATCTACTTTTCCTATCAGTAGCTACTTTTCCAGGTTATCTACCTCTCTTTCTGGCAATGTGGCCAAAGAAATCAAAGATTCTTCTTTGTCATATGGTGGTGAGTCTCATTGGTGACTTGATTTCGGCAATGAGGGTGTTCGGGAAAATTTACACCACCAGTTGGCGCCACTTAGCCGTCAGGTCTTTTCCTTTGAAAATGACATGACGTTGACATCTAACATTTGACGTTGATGTCTATAATGTCAATAACATAAGCGTTTTGACAAATGCCTGGACTTGACGCCTCAGTGCTGCCACCTGGTGCACGTCATTTTAGAACACCCTCATTATGGAGTCGTTGGTCCGATGCTCTGTCCAGTGTATTCCAAGCATTTTCCTCCAACACCACATCTCAAAAGCGTCAATCCGGCAACGGTCAGCTTTTTTTAAGGGTCAAGGTCTCTGCACCATACAGGAAGATGGAGAATATGAGAGTGGTGACGAGCTTTCTCTTGGTCTTGAAGGTTGACCTATCAATTGTCTATTGTTCAAACAGTAACAGACGTAAAGTTATGATAAGAACTCATAATATGAATTAATACTCTAGTAACTTGAAGGAAAATTCCTTGAACCACCGCGCTGCTGTATGTGCTGAATGTAACGCCTACGTTATTAACTTCAATAATATTGACGGGATGTTAAATAGTTAGGTGAACCGAGTATTCCTTACATACCCAGAACGCTAGAACAACAGTAACCTGTACTTGTTGTAACGTTGTATAGTAAATCTCAACGTTCCTATCGAAATTATCAGAGCAAGCTGCGGTAAAGACTTGCACTGATCAACAAAAATATTAGCAGGAACCTTACAACCTAATAACTTAAAATAAATAACAAACAGATAACGGAACACCTTGTTGGTGATACAATAAAATAAACTAAACTAAACCTAATCTATAACTATATACACACTATACTATACTACGTAAAGATATTGAAAAATCGACTAGTAATTACATTACGGTTCCAACTCGCTAATTCGCTTCCCGTGTGGCGGTAGTTACACATTAAAAGAGAATTTATTAAGATCAAAGACGACTCGGCTTTGGCAGAACGCACGGTCATTGCCGATCGGACATCTCAGCTGATATACATTCACACGCTCCTTACGATCATTTAATATATTTAGCGTATGTCATCTTACGTGGTTTTAAATATTCACGGCATTGATCATAAAGTTTCTTAACTTCAGTGTTAACCCCGAATTGGGTAAGTGTTGACAATTACTTTTTTTGCTTAATCATGCTGGATACGGCCATTACATGACAAGAATTGTATCACCCATTTTTGTATCTTCTGTTGGTGTTTTAGTTCCTTGTTATTTTGTTGTTTCATTTGTGCTTACTAGCTTTAAGCGTAGTTTCCTTGTTTTTCCCGCTCCGGGTCTGATTGTGACATGCACACATTCGCCTTAAGCGCCTTCGTACTTCCTCTGCCCTGCGCTTACACACTGTTGCGGTCACCATCGGACAAGGATAAGCGGGAGACAAAGAAACTTATTCGACGACTGGAAAATTCCAGGGTCCAAAGTTCCGGTTCAGGCACCTGGCCTGAGATCCATCCAACCGTTCGGCAGCCCTCTGGCCCTTCGTCTACCAGCGGGTCGTCTACCTGCGGGACGTCTTCCTGCTGGCGCCTAGTCCTCGATCTCCAGCTTCATAGCGGCCAGGATAGTACTTTGCGCGCCTACCTCCATAGTCGTCAAAATAAAAATAAAAAAAGGCATTTTGAACCTGCGACCATATTTTAATAAATATTATTGTAGATAGTGCTGCGTATTATTTGTCTAGTATTAGAGATATAACCCGCAAACGCTACATTGTTCACAAATACAATATTATCTGTAACTTCTGATCTAAAATACTTACATTAAGTTGGTTCCTCAATTATAATACCAATTTGTTACGTAAGTAGAACATATAAATAACGAGGCACTAGTTTACGTTTCCGATTACAATAACTAAAATTACTTCAATATAATTGGAACAAACTGTAAATAAGATTAAATCTTTAAACACAAAATTAGGCAGGAAATTGAAGGTACAATGGAGCCAAAAATTAATGAAAATGTAATCGTTCTAAGGCTGCTTTCCTAAGAGCCAAATTTATTAAGATCATTGCTTTAATATAGATTTTTGAAGTCACACCCACGATTCAGCATAAATCAACGTTAAATGCAGATTTCGTTATAATTAATTCATTATTATAATTAACTTAGTAATGTAATCCTTACCTATTCGGATGGTATCCGGTAGTGCTGAGAGATGGCCGAAGAATAATATAAGGAATATTGCGTTTGCCCCTCTCATCCTGAAACAAAGAAAATATACATCATTTTTCGACTTAGAACGGGGATGGCGAACCCTTACTGGAGATCATGACACTACAAAATTATGAAAAAAAAAGTGGACATGACGTACCGCCAAAGAATCTGTAATTTAATGGAAAAAATAATGGATCAATCAATCATTTATTTGCTTTTTCAATTACGCTAACGAACATCAAAACTAATAAATATAACTAAATAGACATTTATACAAACTAAAAATAATAATGTTTATAAACGGGTAGAAAAAGAAATTATTAGGCATTAAAAAATTCATCCACATCGATATCAATGGGAAAAGTGCCCAGAACGCTGGCTCTTTTCCCATTGATAAAAATTTTTTTACATATTTACATTATCAAATTATTTATTTTTCTTGCTCAATATTACAGATTATAATTATTACACTAAATGCTATTAATTTTCAATTTGCAACCCGTAATTCGTATATGTAGTGTAATGTTTTGAGTTGTTTGTTTATTTAATTAAATAAAAAAAAAAATAGTGTAATTACAGCAGTATAAAATCACCACCATCTAGTACATCTTTCACTGGTGTGCCTAAATTAGGCTTGCCTAACTATCGATAGTTGATGTATCGATAGTTGACCTCGAAAAATAGTCATAATATCGATAGCCCTATCGATACTATTGAAATTTTACAATACTATCGATACTACCGATAGTATCTATCCAATAAATTGAGCAATACTATTGATAAAATGCAATACTATCGATAGTATCGATACTATTGGGTATAGATACTATCGATAGTATCGATACTATCACTATTATGGTGTAGTTTACTGCAATCACTGTCGATACT
Organism: Mythimna pallens; assembly: GCA_961205895.1. Lineage (NCBI taxonomy): Eukaryota > Metazoa > Arthropoda > Insecta > Lepidoptera > Noctuidae > Mythimna > Mythimna pallens. The sequence goes on along the minus strand of OY540834.1, from coordinate 13,104,570 downwards.
GTCGATACTATCGGTACTATCGATAGTTTTACTACAGCGATATTTTACCAAAATACAATAGTATCGTGTTGGATTCAAACCTTTATTAGCGTTTTATGCACAAAAAGTAAAGTAAACCATCGAATTTACTAATTAATAATATTATCTTTGTCACTGACTGTTTTTTTAAATGGGTAAGTAGTAATAATCCTTGCAACATTGTATGTTTACTTATAATTAATACAATTATTACACTTAAGAAGAAAGGCGGCATTTTGTACGTTTTTTTTTTCATATTACAAGGCTGTTTTAAGTTGTAAGTTCATAAAGTAATAATTGCCGACTATATTGTTGATATATAATTTACTTATTAATAATCATGAACTAATAATGTTGACTAAAATTCCGGTGCAATACTATTGAACTTTGGGTTAATATCGATGTAGTATAACTATCGATAGTACCGATAGTATCGATAGTATCGACAGTGATTGCAGTATAATACACCATAATAGTGATAGTATCGATACTATCTATAGTATCTATACCCAATAGTATCGATGCTATCGATAGTATTGCACTTTATCAATAGTATTGCTCAATTTCTTGCGTAGATACTATCGATAGTATCGATAGTATTGTAAAATTTCAATAGTATCGATAGGGCTATCGATATTCTGACTATTTTTCGAGGTCACGATAGTATTGACAACCTATCGATAGGATATCGATAGTAAGGCAACACTAGCCTAAATTATATTGCCGAGTGCCACCACTGCCGCAGGTTCGCCATCCCGAAGATAAAGGATGGATTTTGGACTTTTTAATCATGTTTTATTCAAGTTGACAACTGGAAATAATGATCGTTTTACCTACTTTGTGGAATAATTATTATGTATCGAGGATTTTATTGTAATAAAAAGCATCATTATTTTTTCTGATATCTTTATAATAATCCTACCTATTTGAACGATTTAGGAATATTTTGATATATAAAGTCAAAAGGTGGTTTTATATCGCGGGATGGTTGGAACAATGGCAAATGTTATTGTATGTGGAATTCGTTCGTTCGATTTTCAAAAACCTTAGGATTTTTGCAAAAAGTCGTTTTGTTTAATTATCCTGTGTATTTACAACGTTGTTACTTACTACTCAAAATTAAAAACAGCAATAATAAAAAGTCTCAACTTTATAAAACCTATAAAATCTTGAATTTTTTTTTTGTATCTCAGAAACTACTTAAGTCATGATGTTAAGAAGAAGTGAACTACAACATAAGAAATCCCTCACTTTAGAAGAAAAACAAGAATTACCAACATTATATAAAAATACTCATAGACAAATCAAAAAGGAATGTGAAGAACGTAGGTTAAAAGTAATAAAAAAAAACACTTAAATACTGCAAAAAGTCTGAAAGATGGCTTCAAGGAACTTAACACTGCAAGGGAATGGATCCCATATCTAAACAAAAATTCTATCAAAAAATTTGCAAGATCAGAAATTATAAATGTAGCAACAGACTTCAAAAACACATCTACTAAGTAAAAACACTCCCATATCCACTGCCCAAGATCAACAAGACCCTGTATCACTGGAGAGATTTACACAACAAGAAGTACTCTCAGAAATCCAAAACCTAAAGACAGAAAAATGCAATGGACTTGACGGCATATCAAATGAAGCATTAAAAATAGCTAATATTCAACTAGTTACATATGTAACTAACCATTTTAACAAAATACTGGACCGTAGAAAAATACCAAATAGATGGGCACAGTCTGATATATCATACTATTATACAAAAAATGGGGATCCAGCTGACATTGGGAATTACCGCCCTATAAGCCTGCAACCAAACATATACAAACTATTTGAAAACCGTCTTGAACTGCACATACACTGAAAAATACTAGCCAGTGGAACAAGCAGGATTTAGAAAAGAATTCTCTACAGTAGATCATGTCCACATCTTAGAACAAGTAATTGAAAAACATGAAAAACAACAACGCCGCTCTATTTGGCCTTTATTGATTATGCCAAAGCATTTGATTTAATCTCGCATGAAAGTATATGGGCAGCTTTATAAGACTGCAACTTACCAAATGAAACAATAGAACTAATAAAAGATATCTGTAATAATAGTGTAAGTAGAGTAAGACTTGACAGAGAATGTCCTGAAATAAAAATATGCAGAGGTGTGAAACAGGGTGATCCATTGTCACTAGACAACAAAGGGAGTTCTTATAAACGGGAAATATCTCAACAATCTTAGATATCCGTCAACTGACATCGTACTATTTTCGGAAACTTCAACACAAGTACAATCAATGCTAAAAAATCTTACCATTATTAGTCATAACATTAGCTTAGAACTAAGCACTACTAAAACCAAAGTTATGACCAACGTAGTACACTCTATTAAATTGATGATTGCCCTTTAGAATTTGTGCAGGAATATATTTATTTGGGCAAACAAATTTCCTTCAAGAAATCTAGACACATTGATGAATTAAACAGACGTGTAAACTTGACCTGGAATATGTTTTGGAACTTCAAAAAATATTCATATCAGTATCAGTTGTTCTGGATTCCTGCCTACCTCCCTGACTATCATACGCGTGCCAAACTTGGATCTATAACGGACAAACCTAAAGAAAAATTCAAACTTGCCAAAGAATAAGGGAACGGAGTATACTGAATCTAAAACGCATAGATAAACAAAGGAACATAGACAGGAAACGAAGTAATGTATCAGATGCCCTAACCCACGGAAAAAAACTACAAATAAAATGGAAATGGACAAGTCTCATTGCCCGTATGAATAAGGAAAGATGGTCTAACAAAGTAATTTATTTATTTATTTACAAGCACTTGTACGACGTTACAGAGGATGTCCAAGGAAACTTACAAACTAAAAATGGGTAATGCACTGGGTTGGACCTGGCGGCAAAAAAAAAAGATATTGACCGCCTGAAAGATGGCTTGATGAAATTAGAAGGACTACAGGTAAAAACTGGGTTTCAAAAGCCAATGACAGGAAGCTGTGGAGTGAAATGGAGGAGGCCTTTACTCAATTAGAAGGTCCTTGATGACAAAAGAAAAAAATCATAATCATTAATTTTGTTTATTGAATATAAAATAATAATAGTTAATAATTAGTGCAAATTAAAAAAAAAAACATGATAAAAAAATAATGTAAATTGAAATTATCAAGGAATAATAAATGGCTAAAGCCACGTAAGTCATGCAACGTCGGAGAGTTGGGGTGTATACTTTACCACAGCGATCGACAGATCTGGATGTTGCGTGGGATGCGTGTGGCAGCGTTGCCTATGTCAAGTATTATCATTTCTGTGTCATTTATTTTGATTTTTAAGTAAATCCAAGAGTCTAGATGTAATAATGCGTAGCGTACGTTGCATACAAGGGCTCAGCTTACCTTCAGCTTTAACATTACACAGGAAGGCACACAACGTTATTTGTAACAAAGATCTTCCTTCCTTACCGCTACTTGTCACAAGTATCCACACATCGTTACCCCGAATTTTCCTTACTCCCATTTCAATAACTTGCTCCTTGGTTGTTTTAGAACCACCAACATCACGAGTGCTTTTTTTTTTAAATATTACACGTGTTTTTGACGAAATCGCTAACGTGTCGTACGTTATACTTTATTGATTTCAGAAAAATAAGGAAAGGTTTTCCGCTTTTCCTTAACGATATCCGGGAAATATCAATCTACAAAAAGTGTGATAGGTTTCTAGAAATAGCATTAAGGTTACTGTGAAAATTTAGGGCTGGGCTATCTCTATATATTCTATTTTATTTGTATAAAAAAAAGAAGTAAAATGTTTTATAAATTGAACCGTACTAGGTCGCACATCAGTCGCAAAAACCCAGTATAAGCGGGCTTTGTTTTCTATTGTAACTTCGTACTTGGCCAGCTCAAGATCAATTGGTTCATATACCAGAATTTCAGTTAGGCACATATCGACATGTAAAAAAGCGTCTGGGTTTGAAACAATACTTTTCAGTTAGGTACAAACAAAAAAGTGATAATAGTGAAAAGTTTCATGATTGATTCTGAGCCATCTGTGTCCCTCTGTTATAAAAAATAACGATTTACTTTACACTGATTCTAACGTGGGGGCAGTGGTGGCCCAGTGTTAACTGACAAGTCAAGCTCTTTATGTGATTTATTTCATCACCACTAATCTCAAAACGATGAAGGAAAACATCGTGAGGAAACCGGAACGTCTTACAACGAACAATTCAAAGACATGTCACATGCACCAACACTCACTGGGTCAGCATTTTTGAATACGGCTCATTCCCTCTCCTAGAGAGGACTGAATCCCAGCAGTGGGAATATTATAAGGTTGATTATGCTGTGCTGTATTCTATGATTATAACGTTATGTAAGAACAACATCATTATCCTAAAATCTACATAAAAAGCATCAAAAATACTTTCCGTTAGAAATGGTGCAATGATGTAAGTACCTATTGTTACTTAGTTGTATTGTAATAATAAATTACGCTAGCTTAATGTTTCTTTGTCTTCTTCCATTGATCTCACATTTTGAAGAGGAAAACAATAAGTTTTTTCTTTTGTTGTTACATTTATTCTTTGGTACAGCAGGTCGCACTTCACTGATAACAAAACCAGTGTAACCTAAGCAAGGTCAAGGTCAAAGTGTTATAGACGTATAGGTACAGACAACCACACGTCTAAATCCATAAAATTAAATTTATGAGAGAAATACTGCTAGGAATGTTTGGACTATGTTCCCGGGAAACTTTAAGTCAAGAGTGAATTGGTTACTTCTAGGTCGCTTGTCATCAGGTGAAATAGAATGTAGATAGGTTTTTTTTTTTTTTTCGGGTGGGAAAATCATCTAATGACAACCCCCGCTCTTGGGCGGAGCGAGAGATAGTGTCAGACTTTTACTGACTAAAAACCCACTCCTGTTCCTTCTTTGCCATTTTTATTTTTCCAGGGCCCCGGGGGTCACTTTCGCATCTCCCATGGCCCCAGTAGGTTTCGACCCTGTTGGGCCCCTACGGTTGCTGACATCTCCTTGAGGCGCACGTGGAACACTACGCGCCGTCGACGACTTGGGCTCGGTCCGGACGGTTACCGGACGATCGGACGGCGAGCCACCTATTGCTCGCCGTCCGCAAGCCCGCGCCTACGGTGGCCGGAAATCGGGATCGGAATCCCGGCGGCGGTTGGGGCGTGAGGACCGTTGCCGTTGCCTCACGCGATCGGCCGCCTCCTTTGCTAGCATTACTGCTTCGCAGAAGGAGGCGACCGCCTGCCACTCCTCCTCGCTCCGGACCATGGCCTGTACCAAGGCCCGGCGCGAGAGATCGCTGCCGCCGATCGCTCTCACGAGGACACGGCGGTGCTCTGCCCAAGCGGATCACACCTCAACCGTGTGCTCCACCGTGTCCTCCGGGCGGTCCACACAATGGTGGCACCCAGGCGTCTCTTCTGCACGGATCCGGTACAGGAACCTCCCGAACTTACCATGCCCGGTGAGGACCTGCGTCATGCGGTAAGTAAGGACGCCGTGAGGTCTTTCCAGCCACTCCTCAAAGAGGGGACTTATCGCCATAATTAAGGCGTGCCCAGCACTGGGTTGCGACAGTCGCCGTCGCCATTCCACCATGAAGAATGTAGATAGGTGAAAATAAAAAAAATATATTTATATGGATTTCCTTACGTAATTACATCGTTTCCCGAGGCTTTACCACGAGCTCATAACTTGATCCATTTGACGACCTAAACTGAATTGTTAAAGGGATGGAGTTATATAGGGTGAGTAGCTCCATCCCTTTTTCTCGCTCGCACTCTTGACATTTTGACTTGTCATGTTATGACGGAACATTTCATGAAATGGAATTGACCACTTTATGCCACAGGTTATAACTAAGGATACAAAAAAATAAAAAACAAAACTTCATTCTGACATGGCTAGAAAGAGGGGTGAAATGCTGAAATGAGGGAGAAGGATGATCATTATTGAACGTAATTTCTGACACAATACAAGGTGGACTGAGGTATTGTTCGAAAGAGTAAAGGTACAAAGAACTACACTGCGCACAGTGTGCCACGTACGCCGATCTGGACGCGTCGGTCTCCATACATCTTATATGGAAAAAGACTTGTAGAGCTACACTAGATCCACGCCACGTGATATCGTTCTACGTAATTAAAATCAGACGTGGTCCACGTGTGCGTCGGTCTAATGTAGTTCTAGCTTTACCGTGGCCCTAGAACGCGAAAGGCAATTGAAAGAACACAGAAGGGTTTTAGTCAGTAAAAGTCTGACACGCCTTCTCGCTTCACCCAGAGCGTGAGACATTATTTGATGATTTTCCACCTCACTAAATATATCGAATATAAGTTAAACTACATCAACCATTTAGATAGTATCAGGGTTCACTTAAAAGTACAGTATTTACTGGCTTTAGAGTATAGTAATTTAAACTTCAGTAGACTATTAACTTTAAAATAAATATAAACAACGTGCCACCCAGTTTTCAATTAGCAATTATTTTGGTCACTTCCAGTCTTTAACAAAGCGGCTGGATGATAAGATTAATAGCTAGTTTACATTTTATTTTTTATTTACACAAATAAAGTGTTTAAGTGGCGCTGTCATATAAAATAAGTAAAAAAGGTTCTAAAGATAACCTTAAATGTACCCAAATTTTGCCTCATCTTACCGCCCACTGCCGTTCAAAGAAAGACGTAAAATATACAATAGACATGACAGATCCAGAGAGCAAAAATGGAGCTAATAATAAAAGGGCATGTTACTGTCCGTCGCTAATACAGGGTGGACAAATAGAATGTATAAAAATATGTTTTTTGGCCACCATTTCTATTCATGGCCAAATTTTCCAGTATTTTGATATCTAATGTTCAGTTTTGTATAATTTTCAAGACCATAAATTAACTGTATTGATATCAGAAGTAGTATTTTAGAATGCCTAAGCATAAAATTAAAATAAGTAAATTTTTCAGTAACATAATGTTCGATTCACGAATCCCATTACGGTCATAATTTTTTTTTTCTGTTTGGGTTATAACATTTTTTGTGGTTTCATGCAAGACCTAAGATTCCGTAAGATCTTACAGAATCTTAAAAGTCTGATCAGACTTTTGGGCACAAGTAATTTGTTTTTTTTTTGTATTTTGGGTTTGGGTGTTGGGTTATGAAAAAATTGGGCAAGTGAGAGTCGGACTCGCGTACTGTTTCTGTATAAAGTTACTTAAGTAAATAATTCAATTCCCTAATGGAGTCTCGAAGATTTTTCCGAATCGATTTTTTTTGTGACGTAACAACAAATTTACAGTTTTCAGATTTATTCCTATACCTGTGCTACAAGATCTTGCGGGAAGTACCCTATGAATTTTGATTCCCTTGAGAGTGTCGAAATATTCGTTTTTTGCGATATAAACTGCCATATCTTTTTTTAGTTTATTTATTTGTTTGATTTTGTCACTGCTTCAAGGGACCGCAGACTTGAGTATATGGTTTTAATTTCAACTGGATACTTAGGGTCTTGACAGACAGATAGATAGACAGACGTCGGTCTGTCTGTCCCCTTGTTGGACCCTAGGATCACTTTGTTATCCGTCTGGACAACAAAGTGATCCTATAAGGGTTCCGTATTTTCTTTTGAGTTACGGAATCCGGTTTGAAAACGGTTTTATCTATTGAAAATAAAATCAATTAAATCTTTGAACAAATTAAATCTGTCTCTTTGTGGTAACTACTTGGCCATTTTCACAATCCTTAGGTACGCTTGAAGATGCACAAGTATCGAAATGTGGAAGTTTCGACGCTCATAACTTCCAAATCTAATGTCATAATAAATTGTCAATTTTTTTTTACAGTTCAACGTCAAAAAATGAAGTAATCGCCAGACATTTTTTTTGTATAATTGACGGACTGAAGGACCCTAAAAATTCACTTCGTGCAATTAAGCAACCATAGTTAGTCGGTAACTGTGGTCACTTAATTGCACTAGTTTTCTTTAATCGCCTAAGTCCGATATATCCGACAAACACTCCCATGTTTATTCCGCCAGGGTCGCACGGCATAAGCATAGCATAATCAGCCTTTTAATGTTCCCACTGCTGGTACTCAGACCTCCTCCCTAGGAGAGGGAATGGGCCGTAATTCACCACGCGGGCCCAGTGCGGATTAGTGAATATCACATGTCTTCGAATTTTTGATTCTAGGACATGCCGGTTTCCTCACGATGTTTTCCTTCACCGTTTTGAGAACAGTGACGATGTTATAAATTACACAAACTAATGCGCCTGGCTGGGTTTGAACCCGTGACCTACAACTCGTAAGTCGGGGCCGTTACCACTCGACCAACACTGCTCTCAGGGTCGCACATCTACGAGCAAATACTTCATCTTGTCAGCTCTTCTGTCACCTGTGAGCATTGAATAGCTAAATTGATGGAGTACCCAGTCGTAAACACACGACCCTGGGTCCCTGAGTGTGGTTACCATTTTGTGACTTCATTGATTTTATATGTTGAGCTAAAGTCGGGTCCCAAAAACGGCTAATTGCGATTGACAATATTCACGTGAATGACATTTAGTGTATTAACAATTGCTTCAATCGTTTAAAGTAAACGATCAATTAGCGTCAATCATGTAAATATTGTGAATAACTACAATTGACCGTTTCGGGGATCCATAAACAAACCAGTAATAAGTAATTTTTAATATGGAGTTATCTTAAAGGCCGTGTTACGGCCACAAAAATCAGAATATTTTGGTACTTTATCAATGGTTATCTAAAAAAAGCGAATATTTGATGAAAAACACAACAAAAAGTTATCGCATTTTCAGGCACCAAAAACGAAAAATTATGGCAACGTCATATTCCACACAAAACTCCAAAATATTATACGTAATAAATTATGGAATAATATCGGATTTTGTTTTTGCTAAATATAAAATATCGTAATTTAAAGTTGTCTAGGTCGCAGCCTACTACTAGCTTAATTCGCCATTTAGTTTATAGTCTAGCCAGATAACTAAACGCTTAACTACAGGCCTGAATTACATCCAGCTGATGCGTCTAATACAACATGTTACGAATTGGCTGGCTAATCGTTGCCCTAGTGGCCAACCTACCAATTTCAGTAAAATTTACTTTTTTATTTCAAAGTACAATAACTTATCTCTTCAGTGTTTATTTTTTTAAATTATTATTCAGATATATAATAAAGAAATACTAAATTTTTCTATTGTGTGAAAGATATTAATGAACTTCTGCCCCCCTAGCCAAGTTACAACCGTTTCGTTTCGTTTCGTTCCGAGGCGCAGCCTACTCGAGGCGATCGACGAAAAGAGAATCGAAACGAAACGGTTGTAACTTGCCTGGGTACTGATAATATCCATAAGTTTCTTAGAAAACAAATGTCTCCTGTAAAAGCTCACTGGTCGATTGGCCCCTCTCTGTGACTAGTCACTGGACACTAGGGCGGCGTAATGGTAAAGCTATTCATAAAATAGTGTGACGATGATTGTGACGAAATCTAGTTAGCGAACCGTTAAAAACAATTTAGGATTTATATTTTGGTTATTTTTAAGTCGCAAACCTAAGTTCGAAGGAGATGGTACACGTTCGTTCGCTTTGCTCGCCCACTTTAGCCCTCCTTTTTTGAGGTAGGAAATTATCCAATGACGTTATCTTTGTACACAAAAATAAATGACTTCTCCTTCTTGCTCTTATAAGACACCCAGGCGTTTCTTCCGCCTCAGTCTAGTGCAAGAACCTTCCAAACTTACCATGTCCGGTGAGGACCTGGTAAGTTCGGGAGGTCATGCGGAAAATGAGAACGCCGTGACTCCTCTCCAGACACTCCTCGAAGAGGGGGCGCCATGAACTCTAGCCTCCGTGATATACTCATGTCAGGTTAATTTAAACCCTCTCCCAAAGACTACACACAGCCTCTCCCAAATGTTGATTGAATGGCTGCATATCATTTGGGCGGCAAGTTGAATGGCGTCGTTTATTAAAAAGGCTAGGTTGTTAACTGAGTGGCGACATTAGGTTAGATAGCAGCGACGCGTGCATTGGGTGGGTACACTGAACTTGTATATGCCAACCTTAAAAGTAATTACAAAGTTATACCGTACAAAGGTCATAGCAGTTTGCGAAGTTAGTAATCGGTGTAAGTGGAGTCAGGTCTCGGAATGCAGCGAAATTGTTGTTGTAGCCAACTCCATACACGCTGCAGAACGTACTGGTAACTACATAACAGGTATTTTCGCTGCACGTAATTTTAATTAGTCTTGCTAGCGAAAATATATATACCAGTTTGTGTTAGTGGTGTGTCATTATTTCGCGTTGTCGAAATTGTTAATATTCGAGCAAAACTAAAATATCTAACTGAAACTAGATTTGACGAGCTTAAAACTTATTCAATATACTAAAATTATATTACATACTCCATTAGAGAAATAACTGTTTTTGTAAAGGCAAAATTTGTCGAGGCCCAAAATGTTATATTATACTTACTCGCTAGTCAAAACGAAACATATTGAGTACCTAAACCCTAAAAATACTACGATATTACTCATTCAATTATACTGTATGTACATTGATTATGCATATTTCATATATGATCATAATTACATTCAAGTTTGTCAATTTTGTCTCACTAGCGTTCGCCCCAGCTTCACACAGGTATTACTAATCTTTGAAATTTTCGACTTTTTTAGGGTTCCGCACCTCAAAAGGAAAAAAAACGAAACCCTTATAGGATCACATTGTTATCCGTCCGTTTGTTTGTCTGTCTGTCAATCTCGGGAATGCGTGGAGGTATCAAATTGAATTAATTAGGGAGGTATCAATTAGCCTTTTAATCGTCGATATACTCAGGTCTGCAATCCCATAAAACTGAAAAAATCAAACTTCTAAGTTAACGAAAAAAAAGATCGGCCGTTTAAGTCGCAAAAAAAACTTTTTACAAAAAAAAAAATACAACCGACTTCAAAGTAAAAAAAAAACACTGAAAAGTGCAAAATAACTTACTTACTTTTACTGGCATAACTTTTTAGTTACGCCAGTAAAAAGTATCCCTCACCCAAACTTAAATAACTTATAGCCAGAGTGCATCTCATGACAATTCTATAATCCCAAACACGGTTAGATTACATTAATTTATTACAGAGTTACGGTGCCTAATTGCGAGCTTCATCATCAGATCAATTCGATATATTTCCCCCTCTACTTTCAGTCAGTCAACGACTACACATATAAACAAAGCAATTTTACTTGTTACGACGGTTTTGCTGTGATCCTATGAGGAGTTCTGTTCCATATCTACAAAGTTCATAATCAGATCATAACAATATTTCTATGGGACCAACTCGGAAGCATAACCTATAAGTCAAAAAAATAAATTTCTAAATCGGTTCACCGAGAAATCAGTGAACATACAAAAAAAAAAACATACATTCAACCGAACATAGAACCACCTCCTTTTTGAAGTCGGTTAAAAAACGTATATTTCGACTCTCTCAAAGGAATCAAAATTCATAGGGTTGACCTAAAACCTTGGCATGAGGTCTTATAGCACACGTATAGGAATAAATCTGAAAACTGAAAATTTGTAGTTACGTCACAAAAAAAAAACTTTTTTCGATTCGGAAATCTTCATGATTCGATTCGGATAGATCAATTATCTATAATTACATAAGTTAATTTGTACAGAACCCTCAGTGTGCGTTTCCGACTCGCACTTGCCCAGTGTTTCTTATATAATATGCGTGTGCCATACACCCAAGTTTTCGTCATGAATCACTCTGTCTATTAGTGTCATTCTATCTTTTGAGTTTATGAGACAGGGTGAATAACGCGGTGGGTGTTTTATAATGCTCACTTATGTTAACAAGGCGCTTTCCCACCCGTCTATCGTCAACGTGAGAATGGTTGACAAGCTTGTTTTTTCATCCAATTTGCCTGCTGCGGTCTTCCCGTCAAACTATAATTTAGGTGTGTTCAAAACTAGAGTAAATAGGTTCTTAATAATCTAGTGCGCCTCACCATCAATGATTGCATCACTGCTTACTACCAGGTGGGATCACAGTCAAGCAAATAATAATAAAGAAAGAGGTTAAGCGAAAAAAGTGAGATAAGACCTGCCCCCCTAGCCAAGTTACAATCGTTCGCGCCGAACGCCTCGAGCAGGCCACGCCTCCGATTCCTTTGTTCTGACGTCATCTCAACACTCAGTCACGTGATCAGAACAAAGGAATTGGAGGCGTGGCATACTCGAGGCGTTCGGCGCGAACGAAACGATTGTAACTTGGCTAGGGGAGCTGAACGCTCTGTTCGTATTCGATAATTTCGTCATTCACTCAAATACGTATTTCACAAAAAATTGTTCCAGAAAATACGTGTTTTTTAAAAACCTTAAAAATTTTAGAAAAAAATATTCTTCAATCAGAATCTTGATTAAATGTGCAAAATTTCTATATATATTATATTATATTTTGAATTTATGAGTACCTACATTATGAAGGGCTAAAGTTCACACAAATTAGCATATTTTCAGAGATTTTAACTGAATTACTTTTACACAAATTTGGATTTCAATAAAGACCTAGATAATAATATATCCTCAAGATATTTGTGTTTCCAAAAAATTCCAGAGAAAGTTGTGACGTCATAATCACGAAAGGGCAGTTGTATGGAAATTTTATCGGGAAAGATCGTTAATCTAAATCCGTAACGTAAATTTAACCGAAAACCATTACGTAATAGAGACAGCCTTTTGACGAAGACAGAAATACATTAGAATCTCTATTATAAAATGTCAAAGGCAAATCGAAACACACTTTAATTAAGTGTTTGGTATGAACATTGATGTACAGTAATTCGTGCGGCTATCCATTCAATTCGCCTTCAATGAGTTGTGTCAACTGCTTGAGCGGTCGAGAGCAGTTAGCTAAAGAATGCCTTTAAAGACTTTAACCGAACGACGAAATTTCACTTCATTATCAGTATCGTCGTGAAATTTTGTCACACGGTCTCCTTCCCTCACCACTTGTGGCTCAGTGACTAGGTACTGTTCCACAACAGCAGTAGCTAGTTTGAATATAGGGTCTTAGTCAGTAAAAGTCTGACACACCCTCCCTTACCAACCTAGAGTGAGAGAAGTCATTGGATGATTTCGCACCTAAAAAATAAACAGTGTTAGCTGACTAGCTACTGTGCCATAAGTGGGGAAACGGTTAGTCGGTGGTGGTAAGAACAACTCAGGAACAAAATATGACAGTGATAACATTGTCGTCAATGCCAAGTTTTGGAATTTAAAAAATTCTATAATTCCTCTATAAAAAGAGAAAAATTAGTGGTTTCTAGTCTTGTAACAGTTTAAATAGGGTTTAGGAGTATAATAATCTTACATTGAACTATTCCGATCACAGGGCTATGGGTGACGCGAAAAAGATCCCGGGGCTCTGGAAAAATGGCAAACAAGTAACAGGAGTGGATTTTTAGTCAGTAAAAGTCTGACACTATCTCCCGCCTCGCCCATGAGCGGGGGATGTCATTGGATGAATTTCCCACCCGAAAAAAAAGATTACTATTTTGGACTTTTTGGATTTTGAATCCTAACATTAATCTTATTCTGTGGTAAACCCCTGCCAGTTGTATACGTTACTTTGTGTATATTGGCCAAGCTTTGTTCTGAGTCTTGCTTGATATACAGCGCTGTGTATCGCAGGTTCGATTCCCACACGGAACAAATATATTAGTATAGCCTACAGATAGTTTTTCTGGGGGTTGGTGTCTTGTATATGTGAGTTTACTTATTTCTGCTTAAAGTTACCCAAAGGGAAATGGAAAGCGATATGCTTGGAGTTTCCTTGCGTGACCGCATTAGGAATATATCCGTGGGAAAACGTGAATGTCGCAGACATAGCCCGAAGAATCGCCAAACTTAAGTGGCTGTGGGCAGGGCACATAGCTCGTAGAACAGATGGTCGATGGGGCCGAAAGGTTCTGGAGTGGCGACGCACCGGAAGACACAGCATTAGAACCCACAAGGTGGACCGATGACCTGGTGAGGGACGCAGGAATTCGATGGATGCGAGACGCGCAGGACCGGTCATTTTGGCGACACTTGGGGGAGACCGATGTCCAACAGTAGACGCCTTTCGGCTGAAATGATGATGATTGATAAATTTGGCTTCAGGAGTTTCAGTAGACGAACACAGTCATGGAAGCTAATCTTAACTTCATTAAAGAAATAGGTCAGTAAAATGGCTCCGTCCGAGTCGGCTCGACTCCAGTAATTATATCCAATGGTTTGTTTTAAACACTGTAGCAATTGTTTCTTGTTCAGCTCCAGGCTCGAGTGACACCTTAAGAACTTCTGCTTGTAATCCGAAAGACGAAAGTTACATTGACATCAAACAGATCGAGTTACTTACTTAGTTCGAAAATGTTGATCAACTTAATGTTTAATAATCTGTGGTTAACGTTACAGAAAATGTATCTCAAGTGTCTGCGAAACTGGACAATAATGTGGAATCATTGAAACAGGCGCGATCTCGGTAAAAATTTTTTTCAGAAAAACATTAGAATTAGCCCATCCTTATTTTAATGGTCAAGTAATGAACTATTTATGAATAAGTTTTGTAGTATTTGGTAGCAAATGTATCAAGTCAACCTCCTCGGCAAACTTCGCTAAGGTAACCAAAACTACAATAAAATTTTCAACTCTATTATACATACATACTCTGGTTTAAAGGACTTAATATCCAAGCCAAAAACAAAAAAAAAAGAAAGGTGACACCGAGTTTTTTTGGAGGGATTTCTTTGAGTGAAGTTCAGTAGCTATTTTAATTATTCGTAAATTAATACCTAGTGTGTATTGCGAAGTAATATTGGTGTAGTTTTGTATCTTAAGTGTTTGCGCAACTGGATAATATGTGAAATCATTCAAACAGACCTCGAGACTCCATTTTACCGATATGGTAAAATGGAGACTCGAGGTCTGTTTGAATTTGTTTGAATGCTGAAAATTTTAATGCTGATCGTTTAAAGTACCATAGAAAAGGTTTTTTATTATTTCACGGGACCATTTCTGGTATTTGTTCAAATCACGGGAATTGACCAAATCTCTGTTTTTATCATATCCCTGCGAGATATACCTACATGGATAACGTTTGTTATAAATACCAATACACACGGGATCGACAAACTCTACCAAATTTTACCATGGCAAAATTTTAGAATTATGACAATTTATAAATGCTATATTTCTTTGTTTACTTTTAATAAATTCTTCCGAAAAATATTTAGGTTTGTAGTCCAACATCTATTTTATATGCAGCCAAGCAACCAAGCCATTCGAATGTCGCATTTCACTGAAGGAGCTGTACCAACTACTGATATTATAAGACAGTTGTCAGATTTGGGGCGACTCGCTTGCCGACTGTCACAGATACTCACGATACAGCTGGGCCCATTTCGTGTAGTTTCCTATTTACTACATCTGTCTTGGTTTCGATTTAGCATTGGACTGGTTTAGCGCTTCTGTTTATTTAAGAAATAAGAGCTTTACCCTCATTTATGGTTGGGTTCAAGACCCAAATTAAATTACTGTAGCCTTGTAGCCCGTTATCGTCCATCCTACTTACTATCTCAGTCTCGTTATTATAAGAACTTTGAAAATCTGTTTGGATATTTGGTTATCGATAAATGCCCTAACGGCTAAATGGATTTAGATTCAAATTGACAAACGAATAAACAATGGATCTCGCCTGTTTGCTTATGATAATCTTTAACTTTCATACGGGTGACGTGGCTGGCAAAAGTTAGTTTCTGAACAAAATTGGGCTTCCCAAAAGCGGACACAATGGACAGTTAATTACTGAATTGCTATAATCACCATCAATCATGGCGCTTGTGTTTTTGATGAGTAATTTCCGTGTTGTGGATATTTTGCAAGATGTTGTGTTCTTGCAAGTATTTTTTCGAAGTACTCAATGACTATCGATGGATGTAAAACACCATTCAAAGAACTGAATAAAGATAAATATTGTTTTTCATTACTGGATGTGGTACCTTTACAATGAAAGGGTATATTATGTTCTTTGTCTCTGTAGCCTTAAATCTGTTTGACGAGCAAACAGTTTTCATACTTGGCTTAAAATTCCCCGGTTTTCATACGATATTTTCCTTCACCTTTTTGAGAGCAGTGGTGATGAAATAAATTACACAAAGTAATGCACCTGGCTGGGTTTGAACTCGCGAACTACAACTCTTAAGTCGGGGCCGTTACCACTCGGCCAAGACTGCTCTCATATTAATATTACACTTATATATTGGTAAACACATTATGCATATTATTATGTCATCATCGAATGTGGTAACTTTCGTCTATGTAAAAATTATAAAAGAAGTCTTAATTTGGAGAACCTCTTTAATTTAAAACAACAAAAAATACTCTGATATAATCAAACCAATTACCACGCATGGGGACTAAGGCGAGCATTCATTGCAGTGGTGATACATTTTTTAATTTGGACAACCGCTTTATTTCAAGAACGCAGTGAGTTTGCTTATTACAACTTGTTGTCGAATGGTCAAATAACCATTTATCTTTCGTGTACCGTTGGTTGGCTGGTAATAGCACTAGGCAACCGATCAGTATCCTGTATCGGTGGTGGTGTGGGGTGATTATTTTGACTAGCGTTATTTAGAGTATGTTTTTACCACTTGATCGAGATAACATTATTATTTTTTTATTTTTTATTATTATTAATATAAACTAGTGCTTGACTGCGATCCCAACTGATGGTAAGTAGTGATGCAATCGTTAATGGTGCGGCGCACTAGTTTATTAAGAGCCTATTCACTCTAGCCTTGAAGACACCAAAATTATCATCGGATGGGAAGACCGCAGCAGCATTATTCACTGGGCACGCCACAATTATGGCGGTAAGTCCCCTCCCTGAGGTCTTTCCAACCACGCCTTTTCAGGCGTGGTTGGAAAGACCTCACGGCGTCCACACCTTCCACATGACGCAGGTTCTCACCGAACACGGTAAGTTCGGGAAGTTCCTGCACCGGATTCGTGCGGAAGCAACGCCCGGGTGTCGCCACTATGTGGACCGCCCGGAGGACACGGTGGAGGTGTGCCTCGCTTGGGCAGAGCAACGCCGTGTCCTCGTGGGGGCGATCAGCGGCGGCGATCTCTCGCGTTGGGCCTTGGTACAGGCCATGGTCCGAAGCGAGGAGGAGGGGCAAGCGGTCGCTTCGCCTTCTACGAAGCCGTAATGCAACGGTCCTCACGCCCCAACCGCCGCCGGGATTCCGATCCCGATTTCCGGCCATCGTAGGCGCGGGCTTGCGGACGGCGAGCAATGGGTAGCCTGCCGTCCGACCGTCCGGTAACCCTCCGGACCGAGCCCAAGTCGTCGACGGCGCGTATTGTTCCACGCGCGCCTCTGGGAGATGTCAGCAAACCGTAGGGGCCCAGCAGGGTCGAAGTCTACTGGGGTCATCGGTAGTGTGAAAACGAAACCCGGGGCCCTGGGACGAAGGCAACGAAGGAACAGGAGTGGGTTTTTAGTCAGTAAAAGTCTGACACTATCTCCCGCCCCGCCCAAGGGTGGGGGATGTCATAAGATGATTTTCCCACCGAAAAAAAAGCAGCATTATTCATTATTTATATTATTCTTTGTTCTCATTGTTGTACAAGTATGTATCAATTATTGTTTTAAAGCGAATAGAAATATTTAAACTGAGAACACTTACGTGCCAGTAATTTTACTATGTTTGTTAGAGGACCCAAATTACATGAAGATCCTCACCCCTAGCCTTGAGTGCTCATAATCTTCACCTCTCAGACCTTATTATACGAGACATGTAAGACGCCCATCACGAGGCACTACGATATTATAACAACGGAGAAATAATCCTTTTTGTTACGCGAATTAACACTTGACTAAAAGCTCTTAGTTGTGTTGAGGATTCGCCAACTATCTGATAATTTTATGCCATCAGCCTTTATCTTCTTGGCTTTGTGTTATTAAACTTGAAACGTTCTCTTATGAGTAATGTATCTCCCAATGCTATATTATCACGTGTGGTACGAGATTTTCTTTTCGCAGTTGTCTTAAATTAACTGCTTTTCATCCTGTCATCTTTTACCACCTTTGTTAAAAAAAAGTATCACCACTGCAATGAATGATAGCCTTAATCCCCATGCGTGGTAGTTGGTTTGATTATCTCAGAGTATTTTTGTTGTTTTAAATTTTGCAACCTGTTTGTATGTTCCTGTGGAATAAAATCGTGTACTACAATTAACGCGTCGCCATAGTCACCACACCTGGTAAACGCTCCATTTGCACCAATGTATAGTTGTTACAAAAAAGAAATCTAATCCTGCACATCCTGTAGAATTCTGTAGTGTTTTACGACGCCTACGTGTGGAAAAAAGGTGCCCTAAAGAACGGCCGCAATATTTACACGCTTGGCTGGGAAACGGAAAAGATGATGGCCCAAAACAACCCATAGTCTTTTACGACTATAGAGTGCAAGAGCTGTGTACCTACTGCAAAGGCTTTATAGCCGCCACAAGACACAGTTGACACATATAATGGTTTTTTTATTTAGAAAGTACATGACTTCTTCCGCTCTGGGTGGAGCGAGAGGCAGTGATCAACTTTTATTGGCTAATATAGAGAAAGCAAGAAAGAAAACATCTGTGTTCCTTTAATTGCGCTTCGCGGTGACTCTTTCGATCAATCCCCTAGTCCTAAAGGCCCTATCAGAATACTAAAGGTGCATTTACTTTCTATAAAATATCACAGCATATGCTGAGATAGGAGAATTTTTGGCCTCGCACAGGTCTTTTATTTTCTCTTTTTATGTTAAGTTATATAGAAATAAGTGAACATTTTTTATTTTATTGTTGTTTGTCCCGTGCAAGTCACAAATAAATGTTTTTCTTTCTCTTTCACAGGACATATCATGCCTGGCAAGTGGAATGCTGCTGATCCATCAGCCATCAGCGACCCATTTAAGGTCATTGACTAAACAAAACCGCTTTAAATGATACTCACTGCTGCATGCTAATGGTGTCCTATTTACTGGGTATTAAGTCTGCATAATATGTAGAATGGCGAATCTTTATAATGATGCTGCAAATGGGTTTCACTGATACTGATCTATCCTCTTACACAACATTAACTGATTTCATAATGAAATTATACAGGGAGGGAAGCGGTGTTATTTAATTTCCAAATAAACCACAAGGAAGAATCTTCAAAAAATGAACTGTGGTGAAATAATGACAGAATAAAATTAGAATCTAATAAAGAATGTAAATGTAGACGGTAGGTACCTATACCTACGTATACTATGCAAACAGTCGTCAATGAAAAGGTTTTATGAGACAATGTATTACATAAAGAGAATTTAGACACAAAGGAACATTTATTTTGTCTTCAATTTCTTCTTACTGTATGATTTGCTAATGCCAGACGTCACAAATGTCACATTATGACACGAAAACAGGCTTTATCAAGTTTCAGGTTATTTAGAATATGAATAAATAAAGCGTCCATCTGTATTTGACATCATAATAATAATATACAGTCTCAGTCTCCGACAAGAAATAAGCATTTTGTTATTAAAATTCAGTACTTATGTTCTATGAAAAGTAGGTTCTGTGTTAACAAAACCTTTTGTGGAACATAAAAGAAAGGAAACTAATATATTCCAGACTATGCTGTAAACATAGGAAAGTTACTTTTATTTTTATTACCAGACATTATATTGTTTAGCGACGGGCTTAGAAATAGTGGTTATTACTTTATAACCTCGGAAATAAGAAGATTTGTCTAGAAGTCCAGCTTAATGTTTTTCGTTACTCAATGGAATGCGTCAAAAAGTGACATTTCTTATTAGCAATTCAGATGCGTTGTTTTGTATTCCGTCCCGTTTTGTTAATGGCCATAAAACTACGATACATACCTGTAAAACTAATGTCACTCACACACGAAACACCTGTGTTATGTACACATCGTCACCAATTAATTTACTACTACACGATCACACCAACCATTCACTAACACCAATCACAGATAACATTTCGACATGGCAATTCGGAATTTGAAAATTGTCAATTGTGTGGTTTTGAGCATAGGATTCGTTTGGCACGTTAGTTGTCTTGATTAATCGGGTAGGTATCGATTTGTATTCGAAAGGATCGAGTCGTGCGTGTGTGTGGTCGAAGAGCGTGGCGTCCGCCCGCGCCCGTGGCGTCCTAGAGCTGGTGGCCGCGGGGCGCAAGAGCCCCAGCGCGCCTGCGTGCCGACACCCCGCTCTTAGTCCACCATCCACTAAGATACTATACTAAATCAAAATCATTTTAAATGTATAACATGTATGAATGGTCAATGTTATCAGCACGGATCTATTTTGTTATAATTTTTCTGGTGAAGGTATGTTTTTGGGTCTATGCGTAGAATTATTTCAGGGGAAGGCTTCACCTTTTTTTTTTCATTTTAATCGTATGTTCATTTTTAACCTAACAAAGTGGAAATATATAACCAAAAATATCTGTGTATAAAAGTTTACATTCAGATTCATTATATAAATAAAACAATCATAAGAAGGAAGTTCTAGGCGGCCTAGTCCGTCTGCCTCGCACGCATCTCGCTGCCGTCCATTGAACTTGCGTCGAGGATTCGCATCGTCAACGCAAATTGTCTTTTCATTATTCACACCGCGATTATTTCGCCCTTTGACAGTAGACAATAAAAGTTCGTGCACGAGAATGAAAGCGGTTCTATAGTGGAGACCTCAAAAAAACTCTCTGCACAGAACCGAGTAAGATCGAAAATACGATTTGTCCTTTCTATTTCTTAGTTTTATAGATATAAATGATATTGACGTCAATTTTTAAGGAGAATATTGACATGACTGACATGACGTCTGTCGGTTTGTGTGCGATAAACTCAAAAACTACTGATCGGATTTTCATGCCGTTTTCAAAAATAGACCAAATGAGGTTTAGGTGCATAGAATAGAATTTATTTTTATTTTATTTGTATTTATTTATTCATTATTATTACATATTCATTCACAATCAAGTTTATTTTATTCTATTCATGTATGTTTTAACAATCATGCATGTTTAAAATAAAATGTATTGTGCACCATAAAAGAAACAACAACAATGGTGGTCTTTTATAGTAGAATGGCGCATAATATAGCTGAGAATTTTAAAGATTTCTATATAATTATAACGGTGCGAAGCTGAGCCGGGTCGCTAGGTAACCAATGAATCAATAACCTAAACACAACTAATTCTGAAAAATATTAATGTAAAAAATAAACGCGTACCTATATTAAAAAAGTAAATTAAAATAAAGTTAATAATTAAAGGGGGTTCCCATAAAAGAAACGTTATTTTGGTGCCATTTTTGCTCGATTTAAGGCCGCTATCCTACTGGTGTTTTACGAGCGTTGGCGTTTCTCCAACGTCTGCAACGTCTTCAACACAACGCGGTTTGAGGTGCACGCAAGAAACTTGCGACGTTAACGTCGCTTCTGCTCAATGTTGGCGCTTTACCACTCGAAACTCGCGACGCTAGCGTCGCGTCTGCCCAATGTTGGTGCTTTACGACTAGAAACTCGCGACGTTAACGTCACGTCTGCGCAACGTTAGCGCTACGCAGACGTTAGAGATGCGCCAACGCTCGTAAAACGCCAGTAGGATAGCGGCCTCATTATTGTAGTTCGGAACCCTTCGTGTGCGAGTTCGACGGGTGCTGGCCAGGTTTTTCTTTTCATTTTATTTACTGAAAATTAATCAAGTGTATTCGAAGGTAAATAAAAAACGAAGGGTAAAGATTAAACTGATTTTGGCGATGTCAATCTCCTTTGAAATTAAGTTTCGGTGCGAAAATCCAATTAGATTTCTCGATTTTTTGTTTTATTTCAATTAGTTTTTTCCCTCTTTGTCTTTCAGTAAGTTATCGTAAAGTAGAGGAGATTGAAAAAACTCAAGTACACAATGTGTACTTTAGTTTTTTTGAGAGAATAGCTAAACAAAAATGGAGCTAGACAAGTCATATGTTGCGGAACAAACAGATATAATGGAGTAAGCAACTGTTCTCAAAACGGTGAAGGAAAACATCGTGAGGAAACCGGCATGTCCTAGAACCAAACATTTGAAGACATGTGACATCCACCAACCCGCAATGGGCCCGCGTGGTAGATCACGGCCCATTCTTATCTTATTCATGATTATGCTATGCTAATGGAGTAAGATTGTCATCTCTTGGGTATCAATTTGTGACTATTTGAAGAAGACAGTGGACAGAAAGAAGTGGACAGACCAGGAGCTAGGAGGGTGAACTCAAGTCCACAGTGGGACCTAGTAGGAGAAGAGTAGCACAGGGTAGACGGCAATAGAAAGAACTAGAGGAGGCCTTTGCTAGTAAGCACACTGAAGTTGAATATATCTTATTAAAAAAATAAAAACAAAAGAAACATTCAAAGTAAAACATAAAACTAAAGAAAAAAAGGAGTATCAAAGAAAAAGTCTCAAAATATATAGGTACATATATATTGATATTCATAATAATTTTTTTTTATCTTTATTTAACGAGTTACTTTGTTGGTATACAAATAAAACAGTTATAAATGTATAATTGATAAGTTCAGATTCTGTATTCTTATGAAGTACCTTCAGTAAATAAAAGTGATTTTATATTTTATTAAAGGAGATTGCAAGTGTTGTTAGCGGTTGATGTATCAGCTGCTCGAGCTTCGCTTGTTGAGATCTCCCTTACAACCAATTTCCTAGAACAACTTTGATAAAGTGCTGAGATTGTAAGTAGTTGTTTGTAAGTCAATTTATACGTAGCTCTCGACGTCCGCGTCAGCAAGAAAATTAATAGGGATTTTTCCTTTCAATCATATCGGGCTTTTAGAGATAAATTTATGGGAGGCAAAAAGCACTAGAATTTATAAAATGCGATGGACACAGGTCGTGTTCCTGTCATTTCCATGTTGGAATCTCGCCAATACTGATGCTATTACCTCGCGACGTTTTCCTCTAAACACATAAAAAATTCCAAAAGCAAACGGAGCTTCTAAAGTTATGATATTATAAGGAGACAAAATAAGATTACAACGTTACGACGTGACGAATATATAAAGGTTTTATTATTAGATTTCCTGATAAAGTCGAAAACTTGACAGTACTCTCGAGAAGATTTTTTTTTAAGAAAGGGGCGATCTGTTGCGAAGGCAGGAAATAATCGAATGAGGACGTTGGGCTTTCGCTGAGTTCATAATTACTTTTCTTTTTACCCAATTTCTGAGATCACAATGTTAGAAAAAAGAAAGAAAAGCATTTATTTGGCGACATTCCATACGGTTCACACAAATATAATAAAAAAATAGGTACGATAATTAAAGAGAAAAAAACATAGCGTATGTGTGCCTCACGGCTGCGCCACAATGTTTCATTTCAGCAACGTTGCCAGACACATATGTACCTAATAAGCTATAAGAAAATTATTATAATTCTCTTAAATGTTTATCTTGGTATGGTCATGAAGGAAGGAACTAAGCATATGCTACTAAAAGAGTTATGAGCATACAATATGGATGGATGAAGAGGGAGGCCAAAGAAAAGATTGATGGATTGTGTGACGAGCTGTGATATGAAGAAAAGGGAGTTAGTGATAGCGTGACGCCGACCCCAAGTTATATGGACAAGGATAGGAAGATGACGATTATGATTTTAAATGCATAATAAGGAGACCCGCTTACTAGAAAATCTTTATTAGGAAGATAGTTTATATTAAGAAGACATTTGAATATATTACACTAATATTAAAGTTTGAGAATATGCGTGTAAGAATATTTTTGTTACTTCTTTACTTTCAAATGGCTGAAAAGATTTGGATGAAATTTGGCACACGGGTAGAGCATGTCCTGGCATAGCATATAGGATACTATATTTTATCCAAGAAGTATGTTGCTTTAGGACAATTTTCTATTTTCACGCGGGCAAACCCACCGCCAGCAGCCAGTAATTAATATTTTCTGCATGTATACAGTTTGACTAGGGGTCACGGCACATGGGCCACCGGCAGCAATCACAAATGCTGTCAACGGTGACATATTTACAGTAGTTTTGATACATACATTATATAGACGCGCCGCACACAGTTGGCGCCGGTGGTCCCCATACGCTATAAAATGTAGCTGCTCGCTTCTGATGGCCCGCGCCGGCCACTAATCACCGACACAAAACGCCGCCACACGCCACTCGTGAAATTAAACCTTCTTCGTTAGAGTTCATTATGATGCTGCGCGTAAGGGTTAAAAAAAAAACCACCGGCTACAAGTGGCTGTACGCTTCAGCTACCTTTGTATCTGTTTCGAGGTTATGGCATGTGGCCCGTATACAGCGACCTGACTATGAAACAGACCTAGGTCTGTTTCGTAGTCAGGTGTTATCTATTTGGTAAGCAGCCGTAAAACGCGGCTACGGGCTTTTTCGAAAGAGTCACCGTGGCTTTGGAATACAAAGGGCAACTGAAGAAATACGGATTGGTTTTAGTCACTGTAAAACTTTATTGGTTGATGTAACTTTCTTTAACCTGTGTTTATTTTTAACTAGCTTATCCGGTGAACTTTGTATCACCTAGTAGTAAAAATAAAATCATTTACTGGCGTTACCAGAACAGCATAATTCATTTTAATTAGAGATGGCGTTGTATTCGGATTCTTCTTTTCGTGATTTTTTTTTCATTTTTTCTCACCGTTTAAACCTTTCCTGGTATATTTCAAATACTTCAAGGCCAAAATTAGCCAAATCGGTACTACCGTTTTTGAGCTTTAGCGAGACTAACGAACAGTTATTTATTTTTATATATATTATAGATATTGGTCCTACTGACATGATTTGGTCAATCAACAAAATTTGAATTATTTTAGTTGAGAGGTGAACTAAACAAATTTGAGTTTAATTATTTCAATACATTTTAAAATGGTATATTTAACATTGTGCTGTGGATCGGTAAAACACTGGATTTGTGCCCAGACAAAGCGGCACGGGGCCGCGGTAGACTACGAAGGAGTGGCGGGACTACCGGGATCTTTACATTGGAATTGGAAAGAGAAAGCGAGGAATCGTGATCTTTGGAAAGAATTTAAGGAGACTTTTGCCCAGCGGTGGGACAATACGGGCTAGCTATAATAATAATAATATTTAACATTCTGTGAGCATGTTAACATAGCACATAACAAAAATATTGTAAAAACTTATTCCATATATAAAATTTTGGTAAGTAGTTTTATAGTTAGGTTTATTTAAAGTAGGTACTTTTATTGATTCTAATTTCAACAAAATATGCTGACTTAACTAAATTAAAAGGTAGATTTACTTGGGTCTGAACATACACAAAATATTGCGTTGTATTAACCTATTTCTCTGGTTAAAACAACCTTTTCAATACTTTTTTTTTTAAACACAAGTCATACAACAGTTTTTTTTCAATTCAACAAAATAAAATCAACAATGAAAAAAATCTTTCACAAAAAAATACAACCGACGTCAATTTAATAAAAAAATATAAAATAACTTTAATTTCGGAAGTCAGTGTTTCTATTATAGTTTTGTCTCTTCGTTATTTAACACCGACTTCCGAAAAGTTACTTTGCACTTTTTTGTGTTTTTTTTTTTACATCGTAGTCGATGTTTTTTGTAAAAAGTTTTTTATTTTACACTTTTCAGTTGTGGAACCACCACTTAAAAGTACCCCTCAGCCAAACTATAATAGTGTGCAAGTTCTATAGTAAGGTACCTATAGAATTTGATCATTAAAAATTGCATGACAATTCCAATAAGCCAGGATACATTGTTTTATTACGGAGTTTTCATTATCAGATTAATTCGACGGTACCTTATAGCCAGAGTGCAACTCATGACAATTCTAATAATCCCAAACACGGTTGGGTTACGTTGATTTATTACAGAGTTCCGGTGCCTACCTTCCGGCTTCATTATCGGATCAGTTCGATATATCCTCTCCCCCTCTTCTTTCAGTCAGCCATCGACTAAACATATAAACAAGACAAATTTACTTTTTACGACAGTTCTGCTGTGATCCCATGTGGAGTTCCGTTCCATATTTTCGAAGTTCATTATCAGATCATAACAATATTTATGTGGGACAAACTCGAAAGCATAACCTTATAATCAAAAATAAATTTTCAAAGTCGGTCCACAATTGACGGAGAAATCGGTGACCTCCTTCTTTTTGAAGTTAAAAATTAACAATTGCGTTTTTCAGTGTTTAACTCTGACAGTCCCTCCACCTAGAGTGGGAGAAGTTATTTAAAGATTTTCCACCCTCCAAAGAAAACCGTATCCAATGGATGCGAGACGCACAGGACCGGTCATTATGGCGACATTTGTGGGAGGCCTATGTCCAACAGTGGATGTCTTTCGGCTGAAATGATGATGATGATGAAAAAAAAAACCGTAAAAGTTTTTTTTTTTTTAATTAATATAAACTAGTGCAACTGCGATCTCACCTGATGGTAAGCTGTGATGAAATCGTTGATAGTGAGGTGCACTAGTTTAATAAGAGCCTATTCATTCTAGCCTTAAAGTCACCTAAATTGTAATCGGACGGTAAGACCGCAGCAGGCAAACTATTCCAGGCCTCCGACGTACGTGGTATAAAAGACTAGGCAAAAAGTATGTTTTTAGTGGACTTTTCAATAGCACCGCGTGGGGACCGAACTTGCCCGACAACTTGAGTACCAATCGGACACTGGCTCTAGTCCAAAAGATAAAAGTGAAGTCAACCGCGACAAACGTACACAGCATAGCATTTTATCAATTTCCTGCCCACACGTTTGATATTATTCATCCGTGCAAGATTACTTACTCTGTGACTGAAAATTGAGCACAATTCGTTTTCAATTTCTTATTTCTTGCACTATTATACGGAGCTTTTCCGGTGCTTACTGACTACTTACTGTGCTGTAGTGTACCTTCTCTGGAATGTGCTTCCTCATGATCAGTGCGTAACTACCATATTTGCAAAATTCTATTCTATTATATATTCTTCTATTCTTTTCTTTTCTTTCTATTCTATTCTATTCTATTCTATTCTATTCTATTCTATTCTATTCTATTCTATTCTATTCTATTCTATTCTATTCTATTCTATTCTATTCTATTCTATTCTATTCTATCCTATCCTATTCTATTCTATTCTATTCTATTCTATTCTATTCTATTCTATTCTATTCTATTCTATTCTATTCTATTCTATTCTATTCTATTCTATTCTATTCTATTCTATTCTATTCTATTCTATTCTATTCTATTCTATTCTATTCTATTCTATTCTATTCTATTCTATTCTATTCTATTCTATTCTATTCTATTCTATTCTATTCTATTCTATTCTATTCTATTCTATTCTATTCTATTACTGCGCCCTGTGCTTGGGCACCGCTGGCACCACCCTTGTTACGGCACTGCTCTCGATATCAGAACGGCCACCAGTCAGTATGCATTTAAGTGGAAGTTACGGATATATTTTCTACACAAAAAGCAGTCTTCTCAAAAACCTCTTTCTACTTCTTTATATGAAAAATAAACTTTCATTTTTTATAATCTTGCCCTGTGTAGAGAGTATAAATGTATGTACTGATGGCTAAGACATTAATTCTACCTTTGTACCTTTATGATGCATGAACTTTTAATTTAAATAAATAAGTTCTTTATCGGGTTAAAACAGAATAAACTAAAAACTAGTGAGTAAACAGTTAAACTTGGAATTAAATGCAATGATATTTGTTCTGAATTGGCACAGAACCGGAGGTAGATTTTGTTCATAAATAACAATTCAAATCGTTTCTGCAACTTTGTCCTGCGCTACGGGAGTTCTAGATTTGTTTATTTTTCTTTCATATTAAATGAAGTTTGAATAGGTAGGAACTTTCGAGCCTTTAAACACTACAAAGGGAGCAGGAAAGTGTAGGAGTTATATTACGAGAGGCACACTAACAAGCACTGACTGTATTTCAAAGGAAAGGCCCGAGAAAGATACGTGAATGTAACGTTTTCTTTTTTATGAATAAAAAAACATGGCTAGTTTCTTCGTATTTTAATATAAACTGCCATATTAAGGTTTTTGATATTTATTTCGTCATCAGCAAAGATCTCGAGGGCTTTTGTTTCATGAACATTTCACACCACTGTACAGTTACTTAGTGGTCCTGTCGTCCTGCCCGAAGGCTGGCTTTTAGTTAGAAAAAAATATGATACCTGATTGTGCTCAAATATACAACAAACACAAATCGGTCAAGCCGTTTAGAAGGAGTTGGGTCACATGCACACGTACCGAAGAATTATTTATAAAAAAAATCTTTATATAAATAATTCTTCTTTTACTCCGTCACACTCAAACTGTTAAAACCTTTTATTCAAATAAATTTAGACCATATTCTGGAATAAGACATTTTATTCCGGGAGTATAATACTTTGAAATAATTCTCTACTTTCACACAGGTGAAGTCGCTGTCAAAAGCTATTACGGTATACTTTCCACTCTTTGTTATTGAACTTATGATGTAAAGGGAACTTTTGTATTTAGACAAGGAAGCTACTTAAGATCTCTATTTAACAGTGATATCAGTGAACCGTCACATAAAACGTAATACCCTTTGTGGGAAGCTTTTTGTCTGGGTGTGATAGACTTATAAACTACGTTAACAATAGACTACTTACGTCTATGGCGCATTACATAAAGTTAATGCGTGTAGCCTCAGCTTTATTGAACACGATTAGTGTGTCAAATGCGTAGAAAAATGAGAAACGGCGACTAACTAATGGCTTTTATCCAAGGGCAAAGGCAGTATCTAAAGGCTGACAAACTAAAATGGGATTGGGTGGGTCATATCAGCCACATGCACAATGACCGTTGGGCAAGAGTCACCACAAAGTGGGTATCTGAAGTTGGATGATGCCGACGTCGCCGAGGTCGACCTGGGAGCGAGATGACCTAGACACCTGGTTTCAAAGAGGTTCGAGAAAAGAATACCTGGAAGGAGGTTTTTTCCCAGGCGTGGGAAAGTATAGGCTAAATAAAGAAAACAAAAATTATATATCCAGCAAGATAAGTTTATATTAAATCGGTCACTGAGATTGCAGTTCATAAAACAGTTTCCAAACTCGCTGGGGACGTCTTTTGCGAGCATTTTTTAAAACTTTGATATCATGTGTTACGGTAGCTGTTTATGCGGGCAAGTTATATCCCGCTAAAGTTATAATTGCATGCACTTGGCTTTAAATTAATTTAATACTATGCGAGAACGGCACATATAGTTAATATCTAGAGATTATCTCAGTAGCGCGTATCTAATAACGTGCTAACTCGTAAACAGGAATACTGCACTGTGGTTTGCATTGTCTCGGTGGCCAAAGTTACGATCGCGCAATGCGCCTCCCTTTGTTCTAGCTTGCTTTTATTTTTACCTCATGGTGGGCAAGATTAGTGGTCCTATACAATACTTAATCTAAGTTGAACCCGGCTCACGGATAGTTTATTTATGACCCTACACATTGTGGTGCTTGAGTTATCCGTCCGGCAGGAATTTGATACTTTCCGGCTTGTCTGTTATAGAGTGGATTTCTGCTTCTAAGCTGCATTAGTATAAATATTTAAATAGCTGAATAGTATAGTAACAGTACTGTATCTACTTTACATACAAAATTATCGTATAATGATACAACTACGTGTTCCAAAGTACTCTTTTATTTAATCACTAGCTTCTGCCAGCGGCTTCGCCCACGTGAAAGTAGGTTTCGCCATACAAACTTAGGAACCCCGTTTTATCGCCTTTGGGAGTGAATTTAGGAAAATCCATCGCTTAGTGCTCGCTTACGTCATAAAAGGAAACCTTGTACAAAATTTCACGCTTTTAGTCCCAGTAGTTTCGGCTGTGCGTTGATATGTCAGTCAGTCAGTTTCTCCTTTTATATATATAGATGACAGCGTCAGCGGACGCCATTGCCGTGGCCGAATACAGGGCCAGGCAAGAAATTTAATTTAGAAAATAAACTATTTTGCCATTGGCACCTTAAGAAGGAAAAGAATCTCTTCTGTTCTCTCTTTTAGTTTATTGAAAATTCTCCAAAGTGCTCTCTACCAAAACTTGCCAAACGAGCTATTATTTTTATCTCCAACAAAGCAATTGCCTCTCTATAAAAGATAGTAGAACTACCCCAGTTCTCGAATGTGTTGAGTGTCGTAGCGTTGGGAGGCATTCGTGAGAACTGTTATTGGCATCTAAAATTGAAATGAACCATTAGGGGGTATGCTGTTTCTCGGTCAGGAATTCAATTACGTAATGGTTATGTAAATACATCTACATGATATCGACATTATTGGATAGATGTAGGTGGATTCAATGTTAAGTTCTATGTCTATATGGCATAGGACTTAACATGGTACTATCTTCATAATGATAAACCCTTTACTGAGGTCAACTTCTGAATGTCATCCTCTCCCTACCTTTTCCCAGCTAGCTTGAGGTCAACTTTAGTCTAGATGTATGCGGCTGAATTTTTTTGTTTTACACGGAGCTACCGCTTATCAGATCTCCAAAACCAAGTTACTGGGCAATACGATACTCCTTGAATTGACTAATGGTTAGAATTTCTGGCGTCTGACTACCAGTAAAAACTGGCAAAAAATACGAATAACCACCTGGTCCTTGTGTTTCTTCAGTTGCCTTTTGCGTTCCAGGACCGCGGTAACTACTTTGAAGAATCCTGCAGCCCAATCTGATTTAATAAAATTCCAACCTTTTTAGATTTAAATGGTCTTTCTAACTGTCCACGTCGTTAAGCGACGTCATTCTAAATTCAACACTATGACGGACTCTTAAAGATGGCGGACTATTTATTTTTTAAGGAAATCATTACAGATCAAGATCAAGTAAAAGGGTGAATAGGGAGGGGTTTCGCAGAACATATTAAAAAAAAAACAAGTTTTTCTTTAAATGCTTTAAAAAGAAGAAAGTAATCTTTGAATTAAATCAAAACTCATCAATTTATTACATTATATAATTTATATTGCCCTAGATTTACAGACCTAACATCTTTCTGGTCTTTCTCACAGTCCATCCATCATTTCTTTAATACCTACAGCCATCCATATTCATACTAATACCGTCCACAAAATTCATAGTTAATTAATGTTTGCAGAATATTGAATGCCTTTGAAAATATTTTAATCTAGAATGTAAAGAAATTCTTAATTAAAAATGTTCATAAACTTCCCAGTCGAAAACGTCTTTGAATAAAAAATTTTATATAACCAAAACATATCAAATGGTATAGATTCGCTAATGAGGTCATTATATGAGTGCCTACTTCATTATTATTTATTGAAAAATAAACACTTTGAAGGAAAAAATATACAGCCGTTTAATAATGGCTTAAAACAGCTTCTTCATTACATAATATTTCAACAAGCAAAAGCTTTTAAGTTTTATTAAATTGTGATATTGTTATTGATGTAATAAGTTCATGCTTCAGCACACCAGGAATTTAATCAGCATTAATAATTATTATAATTTGTTGGTCAGTATTGGTATAAAGAATTGCTGGAATCCATATCATGCTTTTTCAGGAAGGATATTATTTATACCTTTGAAAATCGCCAATGAAAGAATAATAATTTATTAATTACTACATTTTATTAAATATTTGGGTTAAAATCTTCTATAATTATACGAGTATTTAAATTTTGGATTCATTATTTATTTTGTGATTCTTTTATGGTGGTAACAATGGAGGTATTCCGTGAAGCACACCTAAACGAAGCACACCCAGATGAAGCACAACTAAAGTATTCCACTTAGCACACCCTACGAATATCACTCGCATAGTGCGGGGACTAATAAATAAAGATTTCGATAGAAGAGAATATTTATTATTTAAAAGACTAACTTAAATTTCTAACATCATTCAGTTTCATTATAATAATGTGATACAATACTTGTAATTTTCATAATGTTCATATATAAATCCCATAGATAAGACGTATACATGATGCGCTAATAGTCAACGCGTGCGCCACTAAATTCCCTAGCCAACCCGACTTTAGCCGAGCGTTTCCGGAATTGGTTTACATGCTTAGTTCTCATTACACTATCGCGACGTCACGGGCTAAGTGCATGCAATTGTGCGCCGGCCTTAAAATCATCAAATACATGCTGAAATAAAAAATAATATAATCGAAAAAAAACACATTAAGAGATTATAAAAATGGCTTAATTTCAGTTGGACATTGTCTAGAGAAATTAAGATTCTGATTAATTATAATTTATTTAATTGATAAGTTTACCTATTGAATTGCTACTACTATACTATTAAAGATTGTGATTTGTGATTTTAAACCGTCTGTGATTTTACATAAAACTAGAGTATTTTTATTATTAGTTAGCCTATAAGAAAACATCAACAATGTCCAAGTTTTTATTGTAATTATGAAACAATCTGAGACTTTTATATTAAAGTAAAGTATTTTTATTATTCACTAAACAGGTTGCTATAAGAAAACTAAACATAGATCTCTATGTAAAACAATAATTACAATGCTTTTGATATTTGTCCAAGTTTTTATTGCAATTATGAAACAATCTGTGATTTTTTATGTTAAAATAGAGTATTTTTATTATTCACTAAACAGTCAACTATAAGAAAACTTGAACATAGATCTCTATGGAAAACTATATTTACAATGTTTTTGATATGTGTCCTAGTTTTTATTGCATAATTATGAAACAATCTGTGATTTTAAATAGTAAGATTACATAAAAGACAAATATTGTGTCACATTATTATAATGAAATTGAATGATGTTAGAAATTTAAGTTGGTCTTTTAAATAATAAATATTTTCTTCTATAGACATTTTTATTTCTTAGTCCCCGCACTATGCGAGTGATATTCGTAGGTGTGCTTCGTGGAATAGGAAATTAATTATTTTAATTTTTTATTTGAAGCCCCCCTACGGGTGTGCTAAGTGGAATACTTTAGGTGTGCTTCGTCTGGGTGTGCTTTACATGGAATACCTTTACCAATGTGTCTATGTACTTATATATTCTAAAATTAATGATTTTCACTTCAGGTACAGGTAAATTTCGCTGTTAATTAACTGTTCAGTACATTCAATGTAGGGAGCATTGAATGTACTGAACAGTTAATTAATCATTTCATAATTGAACCTATTGTAAAAATTAAATGCCAATTGGTTAAATGTCACCCTGTATGTACTCGTAAATAGAGAGTGTTTTTGTCGCGGTAATGTTGACTTGGTAGGTAGAAATAATTATAATTCATGACATATGAACATAATTTCCTTATATTCATAAGGAAATTATGTTCATATGTCATGAATTTAGGACTACCAATGTACAATAATAGTATATCATATTTTTATTTATTGGTAGTGTTTGATCTGGTCGGAAAACCAGTACACCGGCAAGAACGGAAGGTTATGGAAGAGACCTATGGGCGCAGAGGGATAATATCGGTGTGTAAAAAATATTTGTTCTGATTTTCAGGTCTTTCTTTTCATTGCTCTTTAAATTGCTTTATTTCAAAAAATTTACAATAGAGCGACGAGAATTCGACCCCTCACTTGATGTCCTTAAATTCTCGTCGAGCGGCCACATTTCGTAACGAAATATGACATTTCTTACTACCCCTGGGGGAAGGAATGTGCTGATGAATTCCTTAACGTTGACTACAAGGCTAAACGGGTGCCCATGGTAGCTGCGGTCATGAATATGTTGATTCTGACCCCTCACAGATGAGGGTACGACTGCTGTGGAAGCATGTTGCATAGATGCATAGATGCATAGCTGTAGGAGATGTGTTTGAAATGCGAAATGTGTTGGTATATATTACCTATATTTTTCGTAAAGGAAACCCTAGCCTTTTCCCAACTAGCTTACGGTCGGTTTCCAGCCTAACCGGATGCGGCTGAATACCTGTTTTTACATGGAGTAACTGCCGATAAGACCTCCACAACCCAGTTACTGGGCAACGATACTCCTTCGATAGACTGATGGTCAGACTTTCTGCCGTCTGATTACCTGTAACGACTGTCAAAGATTTATGAATAACTAGCTTTTGCCAACGGCTTTGCCCGCGTGAAAGTAGGTTTCTCCATATAAACTTTGGGGCCCCGTTTCATCCACTTAGGGGAATTTTTTTGGAAAATCCTCTCTTAGCGCACACGTTCGTCATAAGTGGAAACCTTATACAAAATTCCACCTCCTGATCCCAGTAGTTACGGCTATGTGTTGATATGTCAGTCAGTCAGTTTCTCCTTTTATTACTCTGTCTATTAGTGAAAATCGCATTAAAATCCGTTCAGTATCTTTGATTTTATCACAGACAGACAAATGCGGTGAGGAACTTAGCTTTTGATTGGTGATTGATTACGTTCTTGAATTTGTAATGTTCTAGAGACATTTGCAACGGTTTTGATCCAATGCAGTAACTTAAGGGCCGAGTATTTTTTTTCAATTCACTTACTCGAAAATCCGCTCTTATCCCACCGCTTTTAAGCACGACTATTTTCCGCACTAGTGCTGAAAAGTGTGCGTGCTCTCCCCCGCCACAGTTTTATTACATTTATCGTATCAAGCTGGGTGCGCGTTGACCCTCACGAGTCGCCGGTCAACCCCGTTTATTCATTTTGTAAGTGTATTGAAAAAAGTCGTTTGATACACGTGCGAATTTGTCATTGCAGCACTCGGCTCCATAACACACTCGACTACGACTCTTGCGAATTCCGCCTCGGTCGCAATGACAAACTTTCTGCATTTGTATCAAAATGTACTATTCTTCGTCAGGGAGATGTCAGCAAATCGTAGGGGCCCAGCAGGGTCGAAGCCTACTGGGGCCATGGGTAGTGTGAAAGCGAAACCCGGGGTCTTGGGACGAAGGCAACGAAGGAACAGGAGTGGGTTTTTAGTCAGTAAAAGTCTGACACTATCTCCCGCCCCGCCCAAGGGCGGGGGATGTCATAAGATGATTTTCCCACCAAAAAAAAAAAAGTGTATTGAAAAAAGTCGTTTGATACACGTGCGAATTTGTCATTGCAGCACTCGGCTCCATAACACACTCGACTACGACTCTTGCGAATTCCGCCTCGGTCGCAATGACAAACTTTCTGCGCTTGTATTAAAATGTACTATTTTTTTTAGTTTCGAATTTCGAGAACTTTTTAAGCTCACTACCAAAAGTCGCCGATAGCTAAATTCTAGAATATAAATTTATTAAAAAATACCCATTACTTTAGAAATTAAGCGTCGTAAAGGTGAGGCTATGAAAATTGTTTGAAACTTGTTTTATATAAACAAGAGAAAGTTTTTGGTAAGTTTCGAGGCCGTTTACTCAAAATTAATAAAAAGTATTCTCTGTTGATTTAGCTTAGAATTAGTTTGTTGCCGTCAGTATTGTGTGTTTTTTGTGTTTAAAATAAATTTTACGTTCCCACATTGTTCCTCCATTATTCCTACATTATTCCCACATTAAGTACATTAAGTATCTAAGCATTTCCTTTCACAATGGCATAGTATATGTATATTATATCTTTATAATATATAAGTATTTTGTATTTATGTATGTAGGAATATTTATGTATTATATTTTATTCGTGTTATTTAAAATTGTACACTGGATCCTATCCTCTCCATCACTCAATGATTTCCTAGAAGAAAACTCGCTAAGCTCGCCCCTGTACATGAACTTTGTTATGGAATTATTTTATAAGTTGTTTTAGTGTACCTACAATAAAGAATTAAATAATTATTTCCACATTATTCCCACGCTATGATGAAAAATAAAATATGGGATTATTCGAAAGAGTTACCGCGGCCCTAGAACGCAAAGGGCAACAGAAGGAAAAGGGTGGATTTTAGTCAGTAAAAGTGTGACATTCCTTCTCGCTACACTTACAGTGGGAGAACTGATCTAAAGATTTCAACCAAAAAAAAAATTTAACAAAGAACAAGGATTTTGGTATAGCCTTTCTAAAATCATGAAACTTAAAATCTTAGCCTTCTAATTGTATTTGAGCGGTGTTCTTCAATTTCCTTATTGAATAATCATCTAAATTCGAAAGCCTATCAGTGCGGAGTGCCTGCTCGGATGTAAGTACAAGCTTTTAAGTGCCTTCAATAATTCCCACAATTTCTGCCGCCATTACCTGATAGCTCAATATTTAATCAGAAACCTCTCCACTCTGAGTACCTATTGTAATTACGTTTGATTCCCGTGTCTGTTCGTTTGTACTTTTTAGTTAATGATTGTTTGAAACTACATGTGAATATTTCAATTCATAATATTTTTTTTTTTATTATTATTGATAGGCTCGCGTTTGACCACTATCTCACCTGATAGTAAGCGATGATGTGACCGATGATGGAGCACGCTTGCGTAGAAGTAACCTATTCACTCTTGACTTAAAGACCCCTACGTTGTAACTATCAGGATGTAGTTTTCTAAGTTTATCTAGGACATTGCTGACACTCCGTGCCTCGAAAAACATGCAAAGCCGTTGGTCTCGGTTGTCATTCGTAAGTCTTTGACAATGGTTGCAGGTAGTCAGACGCCAGCAAGTTTGACCATCGGTTTGTCTATAGTGTTGCCAAGTGACTGGGTTGTGGAGATCTAATAGGTAGTCGTTCCATGTAAAACACGGTTATTTAGCCGCATACGTTTCGACTAGAAGCCAATCTCAAAGCTACTTAGGATTACGCTAGTGAGATGAAGGTGAAGATTTTTTTAAACTAAAATTGTCGCAAAATAATTCGTTTAATTTCGTAATGAGTCCAAAAACAATTATATACAATTTCTTAATAATGAGAAGGAATAGTTTAGCTATCAATTTCCCATTATATGATCACAAAAATTTTGTTCTTCGACTAAAATAATATTACGCAAAAATCATAACAGCGAAATAAATTCAAAGCATAAAAGACTGTGTCTAAACTAAAAGAAGGAGCAATGTCAGCGAAATAATGGCCTAATTTATTTTACCAAGCAGTTGCAGGGGAACTGAATATAAAACAGGTACCTCCCGGCGATGCGCATTTAAGGTCCTGCTTTCACATTTAAAAGATTTAAGCATCTTACATAATATAAAACCGACATGGCGTGTCCTACATAAAATGTATTCGCCCCAAAAATTGGCAACTTTGTAAAATATCGCTTGGTTAACTTTAGGGTTCGATATGAATAGCATTGGCTCAGGAATATATAAACCGCTTACTATGAAGACATCAAGGAGCAGAAGGTCTGATCTAAGACGGCCTACATCCCTGGAATCCTACTTGGAAAGCTCATTGGGGTTATTAAGTGAGGCAGTAAGATCAATAATGTATTATGTTCGATGGCGGAACGTAGTGTTGACCTTTTGAAAGTTCCGGTGAGGTCGCCCCGGTGGTTCGCAAGATGAGGGTATTAGGCATCCGCCCTTCTGTTTAATTAATGGAGGCTTGACCCCCGTCTAACTTTCTCTGCCTGTATTTAAGAGACCGTTATGTACGTAGCGATGAAATAGTTTCATTGTGTTTTTATGTCAGTTTGTCGTGACTCAGTACTTTGGTTACATTCTATTTAAAGCTCAACCGATGAGCAGCTTTTTATTGCGTTAAAAGATCACGACAAAATATTCCCATTGAACAAAAACCTAGGTTCACCCTCAGTGATACTAAAACTATCTCCTAAGAGAATTTACCTAACTCTCCATCTATATTATTATTAATATTATAAATAGAAAAGATTTGTATTTTTGTGTTTTTATTTGATTCAAATATTAACTCAAACACCTCTTGTTTGATTTCAAAAATTTTTTTACTACTAGAATGTTACTTGGACACAGTGACAAAGGATATAAATAAATGCTTTACGTACAAACAGGCGAATTAAGGCGGCTGGTAAAATCAAAGTACTGATCCCCTAATCCCTAAGCTTCAATTAATTACATACAAATTTCAGTATATTATGTTTACGAGACTTAAAATACCAAGCAACTCGATTATGAATATTTATGTAAGAGCATTTATGAGCTGATGAGCTACGCTCAGTAACTGTAAGTAAAGTTTATGCATACGAAACGTCGTAAAGTCGTACGTCAAGACAGCCCCGCGACAATTTTCCTCGCTACATAAATTCGTTGAGTCTCTCAAAGTAGACAAGTTAATATGAGATTTCATATCGTACGGCGGAAACAACGGTGCGTCGAGCTCTGCGCTAATGAATAAATAACACGCTTGTATGTCTACACTCGCTCGATCTCGTACGAGCCTGCATAAATAGCCTTTTTTCTTTGAAATGTACAAATGTAAATAAAGCATACTGTATGTAAAACGTACCCTTGTTTTGTGGCAATTAAAAATTACATCGTTTGCAGAAAAAGGCTACACACACAACGCAATTCCCTTTGTTTAATTGGTATCAAGCACCGCGCTCTCTACAATACGTTACGCAGTTTTTGGCGGAATAAAAGTGGCAAATCGGATGTGGTGACAGAGTAAAAGGATAATTAAATTTGCGGCCGGTTAAGCGCGGTGTATCACGTATCGAGCTGTTTCAATAGGTGTGACACTCGATGGCGGGGCCCCATCAATTTATCCGGTGCGGTGAGCGCGCCGCCCGGACGGTCGTCACCTCGTCACCTACCGAAGGCGAGAGCTATTCACGTCACGTTCACGGCTCCCAGCAATTTTTTAATTTTACGAATAATGACTGCATTATTTCTTGAACAATGACGATGGCAAATGATTATGGTGGGGTTTAGAAACTAGCTTTGTTATCCTAAAATATTCCTGCTGATTATCTAGTATTACATACCTTGTGTGTTGTCTTATGAAACTAAACAAACAAGCTTTGTTTCACCATTTTTAACAGGCTATAAGAGATGAGAAATGTTTTTTTTTTTTAAGTGCGAAGCTATCTAATTACTTCTCATGTTTTATAGGGCCAAGCAGGACGGCGTGTCAGACTTTTACTGACTAACATCACACCTATGTTCTTTCTTTGCGTAGAGCTCTAGGACCCTGAGGTTCCCTTTTGGAAACAACAGTCTTGCTGATCTCTTTGAGGCGCTTGGAACACTACGAGCCGTCGACGACTCGGGCTTTATCCGGACGGTTACCGGACGGCCGGACGGTGAGCTACCTAATGCTCGTCATCCGCAAGCCTACGCTCCTTTTACCCATAAATCAAAGGTAAAGGCTGAGAAATATGAAAACAAAACTTATACTTTTCCCAATTGTTTAAAAGGAAAATCTTGTCACAACTAATTCTGGACACAAAGTAAATGTGTGAAAGAAAGGATAAAAACTAAGGTTTTAACGACAGCAGAGATGTTTTGAATATAAAATTTTGGATCTGGTATGGCTTTACGAATAATATCATACTGGTTTCAAATATGGTTGCGGATATAAGATTATTTGTAATTATCCATTAGTTTCGGATAGTTTTGGTTACGGATGTTAATTCCGTAAATATTAAGAAATTGTAAAAGTGAAATACAAATAGAAAATTATTTCTATGGTCAATGATTTCGGCACCTACCTACTAAATTACCTAATAATTAAAAACAGTCGTATTTAATTATTAATGTTAAACTCTGCCCCTATCCGAAATTATTCTAAACTTTTATAGCCGATTTAATTACGATTACGGATAGCATTTTATTTCGTATATCTGATAATTTTAGTTACGGTTACGGAGCTACATAACAAGGATGTTATTGGATATGAAATGTTTGATTTGAATATGGATACAGGAAAAATATTATACCGGTTTCGGATACGGTTATGGATATCTCTTAGCTGCCAGTTGCTATTTTAATATCTATATTTAGTTTTAATTTAAATTTTATTTACATTGTTCGCACATGATAGTAGCGACAAGAAACATGTAACCGAGATATTTGTAATACATGAAATGATTGAAATAGTATCATGGAGTTTCTTGCACATTCTTCTTCATAGAGATATAGGCTTTGGAATGTGCAATTAGCATCATTTTTTTCTGACTGACTGACTTCTTGACATTTCTAAAGTGCCTGTAATGGTTTATTTGAAATAAAATGCTTTGAATCTTTGATATGAAATTATTTCGGATTGTGCGCTAGTTTCAGATAATTTTGGTTACGAAAAGTAAACTATAAATAACAAGATTTGACTTTTATATCTAGTCAAGGTTATCATTTGTTTGGCCGAGCAAAACAAACAAAAACCTGTCATTCACACTCCGCCTTTAACCAAAACTTTTATATTAGTAACCGTATCCGAAAGTTACGGTTACTAATATTTTTTATTTTAGATATTTAATAAAAAGAAACAGTTTCGGTTACGGTTACAGAGTTCCATAACATCCCTGATGCACAGGTCCTCTTCAGAATAAAACCAAATCACTTAGCACCATTTACCCGATTAGCAAAGTTAATTTGAGAGCCAAAGCCTTTTAATTAACCTTGCCCAGTGCTGCACGCCAAGAATTACTTTTATCCGATGGTAAACTGGTAAAATGTGTTAAAAAGACAAAAAGAACTTTGGAAATCAGAAACGTTTATTTCGAATAGCCCAATTACAGGCACTTTTAAATTGTCAAAATGTCGGTCAGTCAAAAAAGTGAAACTAAATTGCACGTTCCAAAGCGTAGAAGAACGGACAAAAAGCTCCAGGGACACTCTTTTAAATCATATTATGAGTTACATAAATCTTGGATACATATTTCTAGTTGCCTCTAATATGTGAGCATAATGTAGATAACTAATAATAATAATAAAAAAAAACTAATTAAAAAATAGAAATTGAATAAAGCCACTGGCAGCTAAGAGATGACCAGTCTCAACTGACGGCACCCGTTCACGAGCATGACGCGTGCCTCAGCCCCACTCAGCTCAACCATTTTGAAGGGAACTGAATGACCCAATAACACATGCCAGTATCAGTGAGACATTTGAGTGAGCATGACAAACTCTCAACTGCCATAAGAGCGTGGCAGTTGAGATGATGATGATGATTTCAAACAAGTTGTAACCTAATGAAAATGCTCCATGGTACTTCCCATTCACAAAACTTGAAAAAAGTGCTTCTACATTTTACAATGCTATTGTTTCCAAATACAAATAGTAATAAATTATAAGCTCTATTGATTATACAAATACAATAAAAATAATAACATTTTGAAAACAACAATACAAAAAGGGGAATAGTATCTCTTCCAATATTTATAAATATATGATGTATATAAAAAAATATATATCATATATTGTGAAAGTGGCTGTGTGGCGCAGGACCGTCATTTAGCCAAGCATTTTTATCAAGGATATAATCTTCCAGTTTATGATATGCTTGTCTACATAGTTTGCGTTTAATGCATGTTTTAAATTTGGACTCATTTAGTTGTAGAATCTCAAGTGGTATTTTATTACAAAATTTTACACAGTACCCCATAAAAGAACTATGTACTTTAGCCAATCTGAATCTAATTTGTTCCTATTCCTAGTATTAAAATTGTGCCTGTCACTTAACTTAGTAAAAAGATGAATATTTTTCTTATCAAACATAATGTTTTCATAATGTATTGACAAGGGACCGTTAGGATGCGGATCCGTCAGGATGTGATTTTCTTAAATAGTTCCCTAAGAGAATCGCGTCTGCGAAGATTATATATGGCTCTGATAGCTCTTTTCTGCAGAATAAAAATAGACTCAATAGACTTTTCCTTTTAACAAACCATTATCGCGTACAAAGTAAGATGAAACGGACGTTTTATGACTCGCCTTTTTAATGGTCCTTCAATGTTTTAAAGCTTCGAGATAGGTCCTTAGCTACAAGATTTACTTTGTAACGTGTTTCAACCTGATTAATAATGGCAAAGTTTTCTCGTTACTCCGTTACCGATTTTCTGAACTCATTCCTACTTGTCCGGCGAGAAGCCATCAGTAAGTCCGACCTTGTTAAGTAGATAAAAGTTTGTCAGAAATAAAAACTGAGTTCAAAATGGAAAACGAAGCGTTAAAAGCGTTAAAATT
This sequence comes from Mythimna pallens, assembly GCA_961205895.1. NCBI lineage: Eukaryota > Metazoa > Arthropoda > Insecta > Lepidoptera > Noctuidae > Mythimna > Mythimna pallens. The sequence goes on along the minus strand of OY540834.1, from coordinate 13,062,394 downwards.
AACTTTCATTAAATCAATTGAAGAAATTCCTCAATTGATTTAGCTGGATTGTTGTGTCAATGTTGGAAAAGAACTTTCAGAGAATAAATAATGTGGAAATTGTTTGGAAGCCACAATTAGATGTTGTGTAACATTAAGTAAACAATAACTAAACGGTTCGTTTTGTTTCTTGGGAGCAAGAAACACTCGTTCAGTTAGCGGTGGAGGGCTGCCGGGTGAGCTACACCCCGCAAGTCACGTAGCTTCTCTGTACACACAATTGTACTTGTACAGGCCCCGGAGCAGCTGCCTCCCCGGATGTTTGTGCAATGCAATGGTTCCCCGAGGAACTCCCCAGGAAATTTTAATACTTTAACTAGAATAACAGGAAGAATTCTTAATACAAATGGAAACAAAAGACTTTTAATTTATAGCTTCCAAGAAATGTTTAATTTTTAGAATGTAGTTATGCTGGGAATGAAAATGTACTCGTGGGTAGTGTTAGACTACAAGATTTAACGTTAAAATAATGGAACTACTTATTATTAAAGCAGCGGTGGCCAAGTAGTAACTGATCCGACTTACGAGTCGGTTCAAATCCAGCCAGGCGCATAAATTTATCTAATTTATTTCGTCATCAAGGAAATAACGGTAGGAAATCGGCTTGTCCTTGATCTACCAATACGCACTGGACCTGCGTAGTGGATTACGGCCCTTTCTCTCCCCTGAAGAGAAGGCTTAAGTCTCAGCCATGGAAACATTATAAGGCTGATTATACTACGTTACTTATTATTATAACATACCTAAGAAAAAGTTCACAAAATGAAGAATAATAATATATTCCTATAATCCTAAAAGCTAATTTCGAGGCATGTCTTTGAACTTTGTTTCTTTAAGTTTCACGGCACACAAAGAACATAGAATAAATATAAAGATAATTACTTGGTGGAGAGAGTTTCACGTGGGTAGGTTAGGTTAGATACTTTCATTGTGCTGCACCTGTTATTCAAACACATAGAGCTTTTTATTTCTTTAAGAAATGATATTCATTCTTTGTCTGCATTCGCCTTAGTAAGAAACCACAAAATCCTAGGTAAAAATAATTAGAACAGTAAGCATTAAGGAGTGCATTACGTTAGCTCGAGAAATGGATGCGCTTGTGCGAAAAATAATAATTTCGAATGCATGCTTGTGTGAAGCTCGACATCACGCTGGTGTAACAAACGATTGTGTGAAAGTAGCTCGACACTACGGTAGTGCAACAAACAATTGTGTGACTATTACTTGTGTGAGTACTGTAATTCGACATTACGTTAGTGCATTATTACGGTAGTTTGACACTACCCTATCTGTCAAGATAGGTCGACGGAACCCAGCTCCGCAGGGCTCTTACTCCTGGGTAATTATAAAAAAAAATAACCCGGAAGGCTAAGGAGGGAGTTCCACTCCACTTCCGCTTTTCGTCTTAGCCTTCTAATCTAACCTGTCCGTGTCTCGACACGGATAGGTCTTCTAAAATATGTCAATTCTTCATGTCGTACATTAGAAGACATATACGTTGGAGTCGCATATATAGTTATATATATATATATAGTTTTGTGTCGCACAAGCGTTAATCGCAAATCCATTTCTCCAGCTCACGTACAGTGTTAAGTTTTATTTTAAGATAAAATCTAGTGTTTGACTACAATACCAACAGATTGTAAGCAGTAATACAATCGCTGATGGTGAAGCGCACTAGTTTATTAGGAGCCTATTCACTCTAGCCTAGAAGACACTTAAATTATAATCGGACAGGAAGACCGCAGCAGGCAAACTGTTCCAGTCCTTCGATGTACGCGATATAAACGACGACGAGGCGATACGCCGGCGACAAGGCGAAAAGCCAGTACAGCTAATAAGTTATCAATAGGAAATAGTACCTACTAACTAGCTTTTGCCCCCAGCTTCGCCCGTGTACATAAAATAAAGCCTTTGTCGCTCAAGAATAAAGCAGCTTTCTATCGGTGAAAAAATTTTAGCAACCGTACCAGTATTTTCAGAGATTACTTGCTACAAACAAAAAAAACAAACTTTACCACTTTATAATTAATGTGGATTAACATATTCAATCAATTAAACATTGATAAAATAAATATCAAAATGCAAGATTTTTTTTTTAAGGTCGGAAAATCATCTAATGACAAATCTCGCTCTTGGGTGGAGCGAGAGATAGTGTCAGACTTTTACAGACTAAAAACCCACTCCTGTTCCCTCTTTGTCTTCATCCCGGGGCCCCGGGCTTCGCTTTCACACTACCCGTGGCCCCAGTAGGCTTCGACCCTGCTGGGCCCCTACGGTTTCGCTGACATCTCCTTGAGGCGTGCGTGGAACACTACGCGCCGTCGACAACTTGAGCTCGGTCCGGACGGTTACCGGACGATCGAACGGCGAGCCACCCATTGCTCGCCGTCCGCAAGCCCGCGCCTACGGTGGCCGGAAATCGGAATCGGAATTCCGGCGGCGGTTAGGGCGTGAGGAACGTTGCCTCACGCGATCGGCCGCCTCCTTTGCTAGCATTACTGCTTTGCAGAAGGAGGCGACCGCCTGCCACTCCTCCTCACTCCGGACCATGGCCTGTACCAATGCCCGGCGCGACAGATCACTGCCGCCGATCGCCCCCACGAGGACACGGCGTTGCTCTGGCCAAGCGGGGCACATCTCCACCGTGTGCTCCACCGTGTCCTCCGGGCGTTCCACACAGTGGTGACACCCAGGTGTATCTTTCGCACGAATTCGGTGCAGGAACCTCCCGAACTTAACATGTCGGGTGAGGAGCTGCGTCATGCGGTAGGTAAGGACGCCATGTGGTCTTTCCAGCCACTCCTCAAAGAGGGGACTTACCGCCATAATTGTGGCGTGCCCAGCACTGGGTTGCGATAGTCGCTGTCGCCATTCCACCATGATATCCCGCCGGAGTTCTTCCCGCCATGCCACAACTTGGCGCGGCAGCGGAGTTACGCCCCAGCGTTGCATCTCCAATCAAAATGCAAGATTAGAGATCCATCATTCATAATATTCTCTCTCTCTTCATCTTAATAGTATGTTCATCATTAATTTCCGATGAAGTAACTTGTAAAACAGTTATTATGATTCAGACCGCGTTAGACTAACCTACGTTAAAAAATACAATTAGAAATAACAAGGAGCTTTTCTTATATAGTTAGGTAAACTTATCAGACAGAAGACCAAAGAAGTAAAGACAATAACATAACTAAATAAGTTAGTTTTTCATGATGAAAGAATATAATTATAAGCTGACTAGGTTCTGCCGGTGACTTCGCCCTCGAGAAAGTAGAAATTATGCCTATGTCAGTCAGTGATAAAGTGCTGAAATACTGTTGGTGTAAGAATTTCAAAATCGGTCCAGAAATTTGAGTTCCAGTTTGCGTTTTGCAGGAATGGGTTTTCTCTTCCATTATTAAAAGAAAGGTATTTATGAAAATATATTAATAGCAACTATTCTATTAGATCAGTACTTAGATGGATAACAATACTGTAATATTTTTTTAGAATGACCACATTATTAAAAGGTCTTTCTTTAACTATGAAATTGCGGTTTTTTTTTTTTTAAACGGTTTACTTTGAAGTGTTATATCTTTGGATTGACATAAAAATATAAATTCAAATAAACTTTATATTAAAGGTACTTACATTATTATTTTTTCGAATTTAGGTAATTATTTGTTTCTTTGTGTTTTGTAATATCGCAGTACTTTACCTATGAAATTGCCGTTTTTTAAAACCTAGATATTATCATAAAGGCGAAAGTATTTGTGTGTATATTTGTTACTCCTTCACGCTCAAATGGCTGAACGGATTTGGATGAAACTTGGCATACGGATAGAATAAGTATATATTGCATTTGAGTATATATTGTATAATTGTATTATATCTATTCTATGGTTTATTAGTATATCTATTATATGGTCTATAAGTAAATTTATTCCTGTATTCGTCTTTTTCTCTCTCTTTTATTGCACCTACCACCACTTTTCTCTTCATCACCTAAAGGTTGACTGATAGAAAATGCCTAAGGCATTAAATCCGCCTCTGTACTTTTGTGTGCATAAAGCATCAAATGAATAAATAAATAAGTCCTGGATTAGCACATAGGATACTTTTTATCTCCAGAGTAGAGTAGTGTTCCCTTGGGACAGTTTTTTATTTTCACGCGGGTGAAGTCACTGGCTGCAGCTAGTATTATCAGAAATACTATTTGGTAATAATACACTTCCATTATATAATAAAAGTCCTACAAAAAACTAAAATTGACACTTACGAAGTTCTTCCTAAAAAGATAATGAATACTTCGAAATTAAATATAAAAACTGTGATATACTGGTGCATTGTACATTCGAACAAGTTACGTAGGTATAACACGTATTCGAATAATTCATTTTAATGGCCACCTCGAGGATAGTGGAAGAGATATACGTCGTCTTAGTATTAAATATTTTATCTTTTATGTATTCAGATACTTCTGTTACGCCATAAGTACAAGATGGTGAAGTAGTTTTGGGAATGGATCGAGCAAATATAACTAGATATATATATTCTTATAAATTCACAGTAACACTTTATCTGAAAAGCTGGCTATTTATAAAGATAATATTAATATTTTTATTTCATTCTAATATTGCACTTGTAAAAAAAAAATCGTATAAAAACTAAAACCCCACTACAATGAAATCGGGCTTTGAAAAGTCATCTTCAACTTCCTGTCCTTTTCCCACTCTACTTGAAGTCGGCACAATACGTCTTTTCTTTCCATTCTAACGTGTCAGCCGTCATTCTATCACTGACTCCCTTTCCGTGTGTATATCACATATATTTTAAAAGAAAGTATTTGTTTTATTAATTTGCTTACTAAGCCCTTTTTATACCTAATACGGCGTATGATCTCTCAGCGTATGCCTTTAACGAGCTGACGATCAAGACACTTTGAAAGATACCTCATTTGTCACATTATGTTAAATAGTTTAGAAGTTATGAAGGAACAGATAAACATTAACTGGTGACAATCGTACCCCTCTGGCTTCGCCGTATTCGTGTAATAAGTGTATAATACGAGTATATGCAGTCATCTACGTATGGGAATATGGTGCTACCAAAATGATGGCCAATCCTAAACATACTGGATTTCGAAAATTTTTGAGGATTTCACCTAAGATTCTCGACAAGCGACATTACTACAATCAGCCTACTTTGATAATTTTAATATTGAAGAAACACCTTTCATAGAGCCATTTCTATGTTTGATAAACGCATTATTTATGACAACCTACTGTTTCCGTACCCTGCTCCCTAAAACACAAACCAATAACTTTGACATTGTTTGAGACTAGTTCTACAAATATCTAGACAGTAAATCAAAGTTTTAATCGTGTACACGGTGTTCTGAATAATCTGCTTGTTGATCAGGAGTTAGAGTGAGCGACAACAGTGTCGTGGTCACAATATGTTGACCAGCGGCTTTACGGCGACCGATACAGCCTCGTTGATTGGAATATCGATTAATGGTGGTATGCCAGTGTGGTTCTGCGTAGAAGCTTTGTTTCCCCTCCATTAGAGGGGGGGGAGGGTTAATAAACTGGTTTCTGTTGTTTGGGAATAAATTGTTGAAGTTTAATTACGTTTCGTTGAGTCAAAACATAAACTCTAAAATCAACTGGCTTGTGTATATGAGTTTACATGTTTGTGAACGCACCCACGATATAGGAGTTATTCTTAGTATGGGGAAAGACGAAGAAAAAGAACTTGAAATGTTCTTCGTGTTACAGAGGCTTATTTCGAACATTATGTCGCACAAAATTATAAGCCCTTGAAAATAGTAGATATATGTAAATATATTAATAAAATTAATAATAACCTTTTTTTATTTAAATACCTAAAGGAACAGAATTTATTTGCTTATAAACATCAAAACTAATAACAATAATATTTACAAACGGATAAAAAAAGAAATTATTGGACATCAAAAAATTCATCCACATCGATATCAAAGGAAAAAGTGTCCAGTACTACACTGGTAACATAAAACCTTAAAATAAAAGATAATTGAGAAGCATAAAAATTTCAATGGTAAAAACTATATTAACACTATTGTCGGTAAAAAAAGAACATCCCTATTACTAAAATACATGCATACCGAAATGTAACTAGGTTTTGTAAACGAATTAATAAGGCATCCCAAGTTGGCACTTCATGAGTCGGCACTATTTCTACAGTTGAACGAATAAGTACAGCCAAATTGAGCTTGGGAGGTTCGGTGTCTACAAGACAAATGTAGGCTCGGAAACAAATGTGGGAACTTATTGTACACTATATCGTGTATGTACAACCTGAATGGTTATTGCGAACAGTATTACCCGGTTGAAATGGAATCGCTTGACATGTTGCTGGTTCGCATCTGTTCGAGCCGCTGTTTTTTTATTTCTATCACAATTTATGCTAAACATCTGATATATTTGGGTTCAAACGATCCGCCCAGGGGCATTTGTATGTAAACCCGGACAACATCTGTCGTGACTTTCATTTGACCTTACTTACCCTTTTGATTTATACATAAATGCTTCGTATTAGTTTCATGGTTTCATTGAGAACGGTCTCTCTTTTGCCCTCAAAACGGTGATGGAAAACATTGTGAGGAAACCGGCAAGCTTAGAACCAAAAATTCAAATACATGTGACATCCACCTATTGGGTCCTCGTGGTGAATTACGGCTCGTTTCCTTTCCTAGAGAGGAGCCCTGAGTCTCAGCAGCGGGAACATTATAAAGCTGATTATTCTTTATGCTTATTGAGAAAGGCGAAAACTTGGCTTGAACCTATAAACTCGTACGTGTATCTGTTGAAGGTTTTCTCTCAGCCTTCTAAAATATTTACTTATTCCTTTTCAAAACGGAGTTTTTCTCCAGAGTAAATCTCCGGAGCACTTAAATGATCATTTGGTGGAAAATCTTTCTTTGATCAGAAGGTACGTGAGCAAGTTTAAACACGTATGGTACGCTCACGTCGCTGTATTATATATTTTATGGAAGTGTTACACACCATTTCCTTGATCCTACTTTATAAAGAGCAATATTGTAACACTTTGGGCGTCCCTGAGCTACGCAAAATTAATTTTGAACTATATGCTGGGTATTAAAATAACTTTAGGGGAAGGTGCAACTTTGTAACAGAGCTTTAGTCAGTAATTTGCAGTTTACCGATATATTATGGAAAGATAATGACTATACGGACTACAAAAGGCATGTTTATATACCTATATATTTTTATTTGTTAGTATGTAAACTGATTTACAACCATACCTACACTCAAAGTAAATTTCAGTTAAAACTAGCATATAGTGTCAGACTTTTAGTAACTAAAACATATATATATATATATATATAATATTCATGATTTTATTTATGTTTTTGTTTTTTATATATAATACTTATATAATATAAGTTTTTAATGTAAAATTTAATACTTCATTAATTTGCAGTACACCGCAGGCGGGTAGCCTGCGGTGTACTACAAATTGCCTTTTTATTTTAAGTTCTTAAATTCCATCCTAAGGTTGTCTGGTAGATATCGCTGTTAGCGATAAGATCGCCATTGTATCCATAGATTTAAGTTAGTTTAAAAGTTTTTTTTTGCTATTTTGGTGTATAATAAAGTTTATTATATTCTATTATGTGTTCCTTCAGTTGCCTTGTGTGGTCCTGGATCACGGTAACTCCTTTGAACATTCCCGCTTTCTTAGCAGGGATCGGTCCTGCTGGGCCCCTTCGGTTTTGCTTACATCTCTTTGAGGTGCGCATGAAACAAAAAGCACCGTCAACTTCGGCTCGGTCCTTAGCGGATGGTCAGACGGCGAGTTACCTTCTGCTTGTCGTCTGCAAGCCCACGCCTGCGTTACCTGGCCGTGGCTGGAGCGTAAGGATGTTCCTAACGATCGTGGTAATCTCCTTCGCTCGTATTACTACTTCGCAGAATATAACCCCGCACCCGTACTAGACCCGAGTGATGGATTACGGCCCATTCCTTCTCCTAGAGAGGAGGCCTAAGTTCCAACAGTGGGAAAATTATAATGCCGACTATGCTATGCTATGCTATATTTTTGAATTATCCCCCAAAAAAAATAATTCTAACCTAAACTTCATCAATATTACTAGAAAACCAACTAAAACCTGTAATAGCCTACAAGTTACAAGGCTTTGGATGTAGACACTAGACATGTTATTAATTGGACAACCAGTTTAGTAACACTTTTGTTTTTAGTGTATTTTAGTCTTGTAACTCCTAATTTTACTAAACTTACAACCAGTCATATTCACCGGTTTGAAGACGATGAGCAATGGGTAGCTCGCAGTCCGGCCGCCGGGATAGGAACAAGCTCAAGTCAACAGCGTGCCTCATAAAGATGTCAGTGAAACTAAAGGAGCCCAGTAGAACCGATGCCTGCTAGGACTACGGGAACGTTTGAAAGAGTTACTGTGGCCCTAGAACGCAAAGGGTAACTGAAGGCCCTCTCGCACTACCTAGAGCAGCAGAAGTCATTTGATGACTTCCCAATTTAAAAAAATAAAACCATATTGAATTCTAATAGGTAAATATTGTACAATAACTCCAGATTTGGTTAAGTCCAAGCATTTCGCTTCGTCGTTTATACCGCGTAAGTACATCGATGGACTGAAACAAATTTACCTGCTGCGGTCTTCCCAACCTATAATATTGGGTCTCTTCAAGGCTAGAGTAAATAGGCTCCTCTGAAACTAATACACCTCACCATCAACAATTGCATCACTATTTACCATCAGGTGGGATCGCAGTCAAGCACTAGTTTATATCTACAATAATATTATAAAGAGGTAAGTTTGTTTTTTTTGTTTTGTAAAAGAAAGTACTGGTCCGATTGCAAAAATTTTTTCACCGATAGAATGCTGCTTTATTCCTGAGTGACATATGCTATATTATATGTACGCGGCCGAAGCCGTGGGCAAAAGTTAGTTATTAAAAAAACAAAACTTCATTTCTTAAGTTATTTCAATAGTGTCGAGATCGAAACGAGATTGAAGCTTCCAATCGGCCAATCGTATGATACGGTTGGTCGGCACTATTGGGATTGCAGACGACTATGTCACCTGGTATTCCAACAGTGCATAAAGTTACCTACAAAGTCCTAGTATTGCCTGAATGCATGACATAAAGAGGATTCAAACAATTTTATGGAACACTAGATTCTGTCAGCTGCTTCACCTGCAGGAAGTAGAAAATTATCCTAAGGGAACGTATTCCCGGAATAAAAAATAGCCTGTGTGCTGTCACAGGGAATGCTCTATCCGTGTGCTGAATTGCATCTAATTCCGTTCAGCCGTTTGAACGTGATGGAGTAACAAACATACTCATATAATACGTGTAAACGTTTTCTGTAAACGCCACTGAACACACATCTTCAAATGAAAATTGTTTAAAGAAGGAACAAAGGTGAAAATGTCAGCATAGTTTTGCAAATGAACGCCTTCATCATATTAGAGTAATAATGCTACAAGTATATATTTTGGCTGATAATGATACGTCATCATCATCTTCATGCCCTTGTTCCGTGTTATTTGGGGTTGACACGACACGTTTTTTTCTACCATTCGGTCCTGTCACGCGTCACGCTGTCACTAACTCCCTTTTCTTTCATATCACTTCTCACACAATCCACCCATCTTTTCTTTTTACACCCTCTCCCTTTCCATCATCATCACTGTTGATAAATGATGAATGATATTTATTTTGCAAAACACTTTTACACGTTAATTTTTTTCGTCAGTTTAAACTAGATGAGGCCGTTGTTTCCTAGCTGACTACTCTGAGAAGGAACACTGAAACAAGCTCAGAGGTCAAAGTCTCTTTTAAAGTCCATACAGTAAACATGTTATGGTCAAATCCTATGAGCACTCATAACTTTTTTAGTAACATTTCATTCCTCCTCTTCACATGACCATATCACCCGTCATGCTATCGCTAACTCCATTTTCTTTTATACTTTACAAAATCCATCCATCTTTTCTTTGGCCTTCCTCACCCTCTCCATCCAATTGACAGGTATTATTTATTGTCTTTACAAGGTACTTAAATGCCATATTCACCGGTTTGAAGACGATGAGCAATGGGTAGCTCGCAGTCCGGCCGTCGGGATAGGAACAAGCCCAAGTCAACAGCGTGCCTCATAAAGATGTCAGCAAAACTAAAGGAGCCCAGTAGAACCGATGCCTGCTAGGACAGCGGGAACGTTTGAAAGAGTTACTGTGGCCCTAGAACGCAAAGGGTAAATGAAGGCCCTCTCGCACTACCTAGAGCAGTAGAAGTCATTTGATGACTTCGCACTTTAAAAAATAAAACCACATTGAATTCTAATAGGTAAATATTGTACAATAACTCCAGATTTGGTTAAGTCCAAGCATTTCGCTTCGTCGTTTAAACCTCGTAAGTACATCGATGGACTCAAACAAATTTGCCTGCTGCGGTCTTCCCGACCTATAATATTGGGTGTCTTCAAGGCTAGAGTAAATAGGCTCCTCTGAAACTAATACGCCTCACCATCAACAATTGCATCACTATTTACCATCAGGTGGGATCGCAGTCAAGCACTAGTTTATATCTACAATAATATTATAAAGAGGTAAGTTTGTTTTTTTGTTTTGTAAAAGAAAGTACTGGTCTGATTGCAAAAAATTTTTCTCCGATAGAAAGCTGCTTTATTCCTGAGTGAGATTTGCTATATTATATGAACGCGGGCGAAGCCGTGGGCAAAAGCTAGTTATTTAAAAAAACAAAACTTCATTTCTTAAGTTATTTCAATAGTGTCGAGATCGAAACGAGATGGAAGCTTCCAATCGGCCAATCGTGTGACACGGGTGGTCGGCACTATTGGGATTGCAGACGACTATGTCACCTGGTATTCCAACAGTGCATAAAGTTACCTACAAAGTCCTAGTATTGCCTGAGTGCATGACAGAGATAAATAAAACAATTTTATGGAACACTACATTCTGTCAGCTGCTTCACCTGCAGGAAGTAGAAAATTATCCCAAGGGAACACCGAAATAAAAAATAGCCTGTGTGCTGTCACAGGGAATGCTCTATCCGTGTGCTAAATTGCATCTAAATCCGTTCAGCCGTTTGAACGTGATGGAGTAACAAACATACTCATATAATACGTGTAAACGTTTTCTGTAAACGCCACTGAACACACATCTTGAAATGAAAACTGTTTAAAGAAGGAACAAAGGTGAAAAGCTCAGCATAGTTTTGCAAATAAACGCCTTCATCGTAATAGAGTTATAATGCTACAAGTATATATTTTGGCTGATAATGATACGTCATCATCATCTTCATGCCCTTGTTCCGTGTTATTTGGGGTTGACACGACACGTTTTTTTCTACCATTCGGTCCTGTCACGCGTCACGCTAGCACTAACTCCCTTTTCTTTCATATCACTTCTCACACAATCCACCCATTTTTTCTTTGGTCTCCCTCTCCCTCTCCATCATCATAACTGTTGATAAATGATGAATGTGTTTCCTAGCTGACTACTCTGAGAAGGAACACTGAAACAAGCTCAGAGGTCAAAGTCTCTTTTAAAGTCCATACAGTAAACATGTAATGGTCAAATCCTATGAGAACCATGCACTCATAACTTTTTTAGTAACATTTCATTCCTCCTCTTCACATGACCATATCACCCGTCATGATATCGCTAACTCCATTTTCTCACAAAATCCATCCATCTTTTCTTTGGCCTTCCTCACCCTCTCCATCCAATTGACAGGTATTATTTATTGTCTTTATAAGGTACTTAAATGCCCGCCATCTTTATTTTTGCTAAAACACGTTTCGTAGGATCACCAGCAACCACTCCTTAGAATAAACATTTTGTGTAAAATTTACATGACCTGAGTGAACCAAACTTTCTATAATCCGAATTGCTAAAAGCCCAGAAGCGAAAATTTCTGATTTGTTAATGAAATACGTTTCCCCAGAATTTAGAATTTATTTTTAGAACGTAGGTAATCCGCTCTTTACTTCATCACAAGTCACTTTGTAGGTAGATGTTCTACAAAAATAGAACTAAGTAATAAAAATCTCGAACTTTCTTCCAGAATTTCAACTTAATTTTGAATTTAAAACAATCCTTCATCCGGGATTACAGGGATTATTTTTCTTGCCTAAATTGGAGGTAAATTACAAAACTTCTAACTTCTGCAACCTGTTTTTTTAATGGCATTTAGATGGAACCGGTTTCTATAGTAGTACCACAGAGGCTAGCTTTCGAGGTAGAGGGAAGCTCTATGCTGTAGAGCTGCCTTTACGTACAGCCTGTTTCAAAAACGGATTAGGATAATTTTGAAAAGCAACTATATTAGCCTATAACTAATCAGCCTCACTGTCATGTAAAGACACAGAAAAATATAGCAAAATAGCTGAATCGGCAAACGTTATTTTGCAATAAAATTATAATAAAAAAATTGGCGAAAAGTTATGTGTCACAGTGTTTATTTTCGAACTCCTTCGAAAGGGCTTGACCATTTTTTTTTGTAAAAGTTTTTTTTTGTAGATTGTAAAAAAAAGCTTTAAAAAAAAAACATAAAAATCGGTCAAGCAGTTTCTAAAAAGATTAGTAACAAACACTGTGCCACGAGTTTTTATTAATAATTGACTTATTGTGCCAAATAGGTACATAGTTTGGTTGCCTGGAAGAGATCGCGGAATGCGATAAGGTCGCCCATTGTATGTACGAATGTGTTTTAGTTTCTTTTATGTTTGTATTGGTGTTCAATAAAGGATATAAATAAATAGTTTAGTTTTAGGTGGGGTTATTAGAGTGAAGTTCAGTAGTTGTTTTAATTATTCGCTAAGTGATTCCTAGAGTATATTGTGTTTTAAAATTGGTTTAGTTTTGTATCTCGAGTTTCTACACAACTCGACAATTTGTAGAATCATTAAAACAGGCGTGATCTCGGTAAAATGGGTTGAATTTTATTGTAGAATTGCGTGCCTTTGCGAAGCTTGCCGAGAAGGCTGACTCGATATGTTTGCTGCCAAATACTACAAAAACATTACAAATGTGTTACATCCGCATTCTAATGAAACTCAAAGTGACTGTAAAAACTCAATACATTCTAAAGTTGATACTGGCTAAATGTACAAATCGTGCGAAGACAAAACAAAAAATACGGGGCAAGTGCGAGTCAGACTCGCGCGGTGAGGGTTCCGTACAAACTATAATTCCCGAATGGAGTCTCAAAGATTTTTCCGTATTGCAAAAAAAGTATTTTTTTTTTGTAACGTAGGTAACTACAAATTTACTGTTTTAAGATTTATTCCTATAACTGTGCTATAAGACCTTGCTTTATGCCAAATTTCAGAACAAATGATCGTGCTCATCACACAAACATTTGTCATGGGTGGGAATCAAACCCACGACCTCCTGCATAGCAGTCAGGGCCACTAACCACTAGACCAACAGGCCAATCAGTTTGAACGTTATTGTAATATATCAGTCAGTTAGGTTAATCAGTCAGTAGGGTTTCCTTTTGCATATACAGATGTAAGGCTGTAATGATTTGCAAAGTAATTATCATTTATAGAAGAAGAAATAGCATTTAGTCAAATCTGCCAATATTATTCCCACTGCTTTGATACAAACTCTACTTTCAACCTCTTTCAATCTTCACTTGTGGCTGACAGTAACATATAAGCTAAAAGAGTATCTAAAATAGAATAGTTAAAAGACTATAGTAGTTTTTCCGAAAAGTTATTTCTTAAAATAACCTGAAATTTGACCAGGATATCACCCTGTATTTGTCAATTTTAGGCTTAGCGCGGAAGCGGTTTGGCGGTTAGCAACAAAACCCGCCCAATCTCCAAGTTTACGATGCGATCCAATCCGCCAGCGGCAGAACTGCTTTCGGTTCACCTGAAATACTGTGACAGTTTCCTAATTATTGGTGGGTATGTGAACATTTGTGTTGTAGCGAAGTAGTTAGGTATAAAACCAATATTATATTAGGTATAAAAGCAATATTTATACCGGTTACATCGAAAGACTGGAACAATATACCTGCAGCAGTCTTTCAGTTCGATTATAACTTAGGTGTCTTCAAGGCTAGAGTGAATAAGCTCTAAACTAATATGGTTTACCATCAACGATTGCATCACTGCTTACCATCGGGCGGGATCGCAGTCAACTCAAGTTTATATCATTAAAAAAATACTGTACGAACTAGATTTTTTTACTGAGTTAAAATCATTAAAAACATATTATTTAACATAACGACATGTAACATTGCGACCCGCACAGCAATGGCAAAAGTTTTAGTAGCGTGTAAAACCATCATCAGGGACCAAATGGCGCACAAGGGCGCATTGAAAACACTTGACATGTTTGGGAGGCGCAATGATTTTACTGCCTGGCTATTTTTGGTACTGCCAGTCATTACAAGATCCCACGTGTTTCACGCGTCGATACTCAAAGGACAACTCAAAGGCGTGGAAGTTCTCATTCTGAGGATTCTGATTAAAATTAAGTTTAACTAAATCGCCGAGCCAGTCAGTTTAACCTAATTATTACTAAATAAAAATTAAGTCTTTGGCTGTTTCAAGAGTTCGATATTATGTAAACTTTGGAACTGATTCATCAACCCACGAGAAATATCAAGCCGCAGTGGGGCGCCATCTAGTTGGTAATAACGAAAGAAAAGTATTCATAAGGGAAGCCAGTTGAAAACTGTCGGGGAAAAGTATAGAGGCATTTAGTATTGAAATTTTTATACCGTTTTCAAAGACTTCTCCCGCTCTGTGAAAACCACACCTGTGACCTGGGACTACGGGTTTCCTTTTCAAAAAATTACCCGTGGTCCTAGCGGGCATCGGCTCTGCTGGGCCTCAACGGTTTGCTGACTCTACATCTCTTTGAGGAACGCGTGGATCACTACTCGCTGTTAACGACTGACCTTGATCCGGTCGATTACTGAACGATCGGCCAGCGAGCTACCCATTGCTCGACGTACAAGTTTTTTTTTTACATTGTAGGAACTGTTAGTCAGCGCCATCTTGTTTTTGTGTGGGAAATCATCAAGTGACTTCTTCCGCTTTGTGTACAGCGAGGTACAATCAGACTTTTACTGACTAAATCTCACCTGTGTTCTTTCAGTTGCCTTTGTGATCCGGGGTTAAGATAACTCTTTCGAACATTCTCATAGTAGCGCCATCTAGTGTGTGAACTTGGAAGTAACAATAAAATTTCATGCTCGACGATGTGGTCTGTCCCAGGAAGGTCGACTAAACCAGAACCACTACTTTAGCATTAAGTAGAATGCAGCGGGAAACATGAAACTGAGGAAAGAGGTCGCTGTTATTGGTTAAAACAATGCTAAGCTTAGGGTGAGGATTTTATTCTAGACTTAATTAGTAGATAAGTTATACTAATTTGATATTTATCAAAGTATTACGTAATATTTTATATTGTTAACATCAGACTGTTTGCACCACTGTTCATACTGGGACGCCGATGGGTGACATGTCAACCCGCCAGAACTTTTTATTCTTTTGTCGTCAATTTTTTATGAACCTTGAAATTGAATAATCTGAAACGCGTTTTTCCAAAATCGCAGTTGTATGAGATGACATGAATACTTGTTTGCGTTCACATAAATAATCTATGAAACTGTATCAATGCATGTGAAAATGTACCTAATGTTTTTCAAGATACAGGATTGCTTCCTAGTTTGAAGGACAGTGATCTTATTTATGTGAAATAGCCACTCTCATTATTAGTGTTTCATCACTGATGATATTTATAGGCTTCTAATTTTATTGCGCAATAAATTATTACTTACTTATTTATTAGTTTATATATATATGTATTTTAATATTATAAATAACTTAATTTAATGACACTACATTCTACTTGAAATATCTGTTATTTATTTATTGTGCACAACTACCACAGCGTTGTCTTTTAAACCCAAAGGTTGACTGGTAGAGAATGCCTTGTTGCATTAAGTCCGCCTATGTACCACTACTGTACATGAAGTTTAAATAAATAAATAAATAATAGAATTGACTGATTTAAAGAGTTGTAGATTAATATTTCATCGCTGATATGAATCTTAAATGAAAACAATTATAGACTACATACCGTTGATTTCTTTATCGATTTTAATTGAATTTGAACTCAAATATTAAATTATAATTTTATGAAATGTCTTGTAATTTAATACACACTCAATGTAACTGTTAGATTATAACGCGTTATAGGTACATACAAATCGAGAGCATAGCTAATTTTAGCATTACAGTTAGGTGTTAGAGCCAGTAGAATAGCATCGAAACAATTATAGTTAGGGCATCCGTGCCCGTATAGACATTCAGGTCAAGTGGCATCGTCTCTAGTGGAAAGTCGAGGAGTTTCTACAAGTCAATAACAGGAAGTTTACTGTGGTGCTGGTTAGTGATCAATCATGCAAATGTCAAAGTTATTGGTGAGATGGATTACAACAACATTTTGTTTACTTCACGTTCTTGGAGATAGAACTATTGGTACGTTTTATTACGTGTTACTGTATTATTTTGTCTTATTTTCGTGGTCACTAAAAGTATTTCCTATTGGTGAGAAATCGTCAAATAACTTCTCTGGCTCCAGAACGAGAGGGATTGTCAGACTTTTACTAACTAAACGCATCCATGTTTCTTTGGTTATCCATTGCGGTCCAGTGCAGTGACGACATTTCTTTGGTGACGACCCGTGCGGACGGCGAGCTACCCTTTACTCGCCGTCCGTCAGACCTCGCCTACGGTAACCACAAATCGTTCTGCGACTCTCGACAAATAAGGCGTCTCCTGCTACAATCACCAAAAGTTATCCCTGTGTTATCTTTTACTCTTTGTAATATTATGTTTATTTATCTCAATTTATTTTGTCTGCACACGAATATAACATTTTGTATTACCGCCCTAGGTGCTATTTTCGATGACGGCACATTTTTATTAGAAGCCGCTTTCAACATTGCACTTACCGCGGCATCCGAAGAACAAGAAAGTCCATTTGTAGCAAGTGTCATACGAACATCTCCAGGAGACATATTAGAAGCAGAAAATGCTATATGCACGCTTTTAGAGGTACGGTTCATATTTTAAAAATATTTCAGTAAATTGAAATACTCTGTTGCTAAAGATAATTTAAAATTCTATCAGAATTCTGTTTTCAGAGTAATGTGTTCGGCGTGTTTGGGCCAACTAGAAAAGGGTCACTGCTGCATATTCAGTCGATAGCAGATTTTCTTGAGATACCACACGTAATCACAAATCCAATAGAAACACAAAACCGTAACTGGTCTGTCGTTAATTTGTATCCGCATCACTTGTCTTATTCGCAGGTATTAGTATACCTATACATTTATTATTAGTAGTATTTTATTATTAGT
Source organism: Mythimna pallens (assembly GCA_961205895.1). Classification (NCBI taxonomy): domain Eukaryota; kingdom Metazoa; phylum Arthropoda; class Insecta; order Lepidoptera; family Noctuidae; genus Mythimna; species Mythimna pallens. The sequence continues at coordinate 13,044,908 of OY540834.1, read as the reverse complement.
ATATATTCCCTCTCCTAAAGAGGAGGCCTGAGTCCCAACAGTGGGAACATTAAAAGGCCGACTATGCTATATGCTATGCTAGTATTTTATTATTAGTATATGTATATATGTTTTTAAGTCTTTGGCAGTTTATTTATTGATGCATATGTTCTCAAAATGCTATTTTTGTTTTTTTTTTGGCAGATGTTTGCTGACCTCATAGAATTAAAAGGATGGACGGAATTTACTGTAATTTATGAAGGCGCAGAACTTTTACCATTTTTTGACAATATTTTATCAATGCAAGATTTAGATACTGGTCAGAAAATAAGTATAAATATTGTACAATTGCCTGATGGTGATGATTTTAGGCAAGATCAAGTTCTTAATTTATTCTATTGATATTTATCTGTATTCTGATAATTTTAATAATTTTAATGGGTAATTTCTAGGACTCAATTAAAATTTGTAAAAAAATCCGGGTCTCTTAACTACGTAATTAACTGTGGCACGGAAATCTTGCCAAAAATATTGGAGCAAGCACAACAAGTAGGGATAATGTCTGATGACCACAGCTATTTGATAATGAATCCTGATTTCCAAACGATAGACATCGACCCATACAGACATGGTGGCTCTAGTATTACAGGTAATTTAACGATAAGATTTAAATTGCAAATTAATGAAGTCTAATTCTCTTAGTAATATTATAAATTTGTAAGACGTAAACATGTTGACTTGTTACAATAATGACATTGTTTTTCATGTCCAGGCATTCGTATGTTCGATCCAACCTTAGAGCCCATTCAAGACTTTATCGAATCTTTAAATAAGAAAGTCGCTGAACTATCTGACAACAATATAGAAAATGCGATAGCAGAGAATGGTTTAACTCTGGATTTAGTTTTAGTATATGATTCTGTTACTTTATTTGCTTCAACTTTAAATACTATGGAACTAGAAGAGGGCTCTAATGTGACATGCGATGATGAAGAAAGTTGGCTTTATGGTTCAAGCATCGTGAATTATGCTAGAACAGTGAGTAATTTTTAACATCTATGTACCTCTTAAAGAGCAGTAAAGGTCCAGTGGTAATGGCCCTTAATTGAGAGTTGTACGTCGTGAGTTCAAATCTAGGCAGGCACTTTACTAAGTGTAATTTATTTCAGCCACTGCTCTCAAAATTATGAAGGAAAACAACGCGTGCAGATCGGAATGTCCTAGAACTAAAAATTTGAAAAAATGTGACATCACTTCTCGAGAGAGTTGATTTCACGTAGGACTCCAACTAGGGCCCATTGCCTTTCCTAAAGAAGAGGGCTGAGTCCCAACAATAGGAAAATTATAAGACTGAGTAAATTATGCTGATATGCTATGTATTTCAGGACTAGTTGCAAATTGTATCTGGATTTTATTTTTATGTTGAACTGGAGCTATTTTGGCGCAGCTTTGAGGCCCACAATCTTATTGTCAACTATCAACCGTGTTATTTGTATTTCCTAAATTTTTCTGTTTCTTTTCATTTTTAATTTAGACTATGTGGTGTATATAAACGCATTTACTACTTTAATAAAATGCTTATAGTTGTCCACTAATGCAAGTTTTTTCTCCATTACAGATGGAAGTTGATGGATTGACGGGATTTATAAAATTTGATGAGGATGGTTTCCGTTCGGAACTTGAAATAGACGTACTTGAAATTAGGACATATGGGTTAGATAAGGTATTTATGACATTTGTTATTTAGACACTACACTTAAAAAAAAAAATCGCAGAGTATATTTTTTTTCTGGTTATATTTAGGTTGGAACATGGACATTAGAGGATGGTTTTGTTGAAACTAAAGTTGAAATTTCACCAGCAGAACAAGAAGGATCTGAATCAATGAAGGGCAAACATTTTATTGTCCTTACAGCTTTGGTGAGTTAGCAAATTCATAACACCTTAGTAAGTAAATGCATCATTGATAATGACGACGAATTAAAGCTGTGTTTACTATTGTAGAGTGCTCCTTATGGAATGCTTAAAGAATCCACAAAAAAACTTGAAGGCAATGACCGTTACGAAGGCTTTGGTATTGAACTTTTTGAAGAGTTGGCAAAAATTAATGAATTTAATTATACTTTCGACATACAAGTGGACGGTGTATATGGATCATACAATAAGAAGACTAAAACATGGAATGGCATGATGGAAAAAATAATGGATGGTGTAACTATCATTTGCCTTACTATGGACAAATTTCACGAAATATTTAACAAGTTTTTGTCTGGTATTAAATAATAATTTACAGAGCATTTATTGATATTCACCTTACTTATGGATGTTGTCAAAATCTTTCTATGTTACAGAGAGCAGATTTCGCTATAACCGACTTGACCATAACAGCAGCTCGTCAAAAAGCGGTTGATTTTACAAGCCCTTTTATGAACTTAGGTATAACTATATTGTATAAGAAACCAACAAAGCAACCACCAGATCTCTTCTCTTTCATATCACCTTTTTCAATGGGAGTAAGTACTTTATCAATTTGATTGAACTCATTACATTATAATTATTATAACACCCTTACATATACGTCCAAAGCGATGTTTAAATTTACATTTACAGAATTTAAATTACATTTATTTTGTTTCTTTTTTTTTAATTTTGTTTTGTCACTGCTTAGGTTTGGGGCTGGCTTGCAGGAGCCTTTGTTGGCGTATCTGGGCTTTTATTTATTTTGGGTCGCCTAGCACCAGAAGAATGGCAAAATCCTTACCCATGTATTGAAGAACCAGAAACATTGGATAATCAGTTTACCTTAGCCAACTCCTTTTGGTTTACTTTAGGAAGTGTGCTAACCCAAGGATCAGAAATTGCACCTATGTAAGGACCCCATAATATACTTTTCTTACCATACAGTTTAATATCAAAATGTATATTAACAATATCCTTTCGTTTAAGTGCGGTGTCTACTCGGATGGCTGGAAGTATGTGGTGGTTCTTCACATTAATTATGGTATCATCTTACACTGCTAACCTTGCTGCTTTCCTCACAGTGGAATCTAAGTTTTATGCTATCAAAAACGTTAATGATCTTGCATATAACCCGTATGGAATAACTTACGGAGCCAAGAACGGAGGAGCTACCTTCAGTTTTTTCAAGGTAAAAGAAATGCTTTATGAATATCGAGTAACAAGAAAAATATCCTTGAATAATTGATAGAGATTTTAACAAAAATCCATTTCACTTTGTATGTGTTTAGGAATCGGATAATTTGCTTTACCAGAAAATGTGTCAGTATATGGAAGATCATCCAGAATATCAAACAACTAGCAATGACGAAGGCTTAGAGAGGTATGTTTTTGTATTCATATGTGCTGTTTTTACTTTCAAAGAATCAGCCTCCTATAGCTATTATACTTTGTAATGCGGCCAGGTTCTTACGCACGTAAGCCATTACTAGGAAGAAACTGAATTTGTTACACTTCTTGAAACCAAATTTTTCTCTTTTTTTCCAGGGTGAAATCGAACGATGAAAACTATGCATTTCTGATGGAGTCGACATCTATTGAGTACATGGTTGAGCGAAACTGTGATGTAGCACAAGTCGGTGGACTGTTAGACAGTAAAGGGTACGGCATTGCTATGAAGAAGAGTAAGCCAACCTGACACATTTTTTATTACCGTTCGTTTCGATTAGTCTTTTTCTCTCTAGAATTATTACCTATTATTATCTCTATAATAACAAAACGTTTCAGTGCAGTAAGTACAGCACTATTAATCATGTCTTATAATTCTGTATTTTTCCCAGATTCTCCTTATCGTCAACCCATGAGTGAATCTATACTACAGCTGCAAGAACAAGGAAAATTAACGAGAATGAAAGACAAATGGTGGAAGGAAAAAAGAGGAGGCGGTGCTTGTGCTGTATGTTCTTTGAAATTAATTTGAATTTGATTTATTTTACTAAGTACACCTGGTAAAATCTTAGTTCCAACTGGATATTGTCTATTCAATGGTGGTGTTCATATTCATATTCTTTATTGCACATAACTTTTATAAAACAATAAAAATAGGACGATTGATGGATTGAGGTGAGCTTAACTCACAAACGGGCCAACCCAAACTTACATTATTGAACGTCGAATAAAATTGATTAATAAACGCAAAATATGAAGATATTCCTTATAGTTCACAGTTCTCCTATACACGTCAAATCCTTTAATATGAAAGGCTTTATCGTCGAAGATTCTCTGAACCATTAACAAAGCTTTATCGAACAGGATGACGATGCAGGCGGTGGTGAGGCCCAGCCCTTAGTTCTCGCAAACGTGGGTGGAGTGTTCATTGTATTAGCGGCCGGCTCGGGCATGGCCGTTGTATGCGCCTTCTTTGAAATGGTGTTCGATGTATGGATGATATCCCGCAAGATGAAGGTACCACATGCCATTAATATTCATTACTTTGTGACTCTTTAATGGTTTTACGTGCCTGAGCTTGCTCTTTTTAAGTCAGTCGGATTAGATTTACGGTGTATGCTTAGAAGTATTTTGATTTAATTTTAGTATGTTATAGATTATTATTATTATTAGACCTATGAATCATGACACTATTATGAACAATATGGACCTTAAAACTACATGATTGTGGTCCATTTAAAAACATTTTTAAGATTTGATTTTCATACTTCATTCTGAACTACTTTTCAGTGCGATTTTGACTACAAATACTTCACCAACTTTGTAAATATGGATTTCTATTTTGAAATTGTGTTTTTCCTTTTACCAGAATTGCATGTTCCAGTGTGACCCCTCACCAAAATATAGTCACTTCGTGTCATTCTCCGTAATTTTTATTACTACTGTAAGGTAAGTTTCTTCCCATAACGTTGTGTAGGTACTTTCCAATCTCCAATGTAGTGTTATTTCCAAAACATAACTAAGCAGCAACATAGTTATGTAGGTATATAGTGACTGTACATGTGTGGCGGATGCCAGCATGTACAGTCGCTAAAATAGCCTTTTATTAGGTTTCTTAAATAATGCTAGGCGACATCGTGGCAGATCCAGACGAAGATGGAGAGATAAACTTGACTCTTAGAAGAAAGAAAGAAAAACATTTTATTTGGCGGAACAAGGCGCAAATTTAGAACTAACAAATTATAAGTATATTAAGTGAAAGAAATATGCGCCACATTCGCGCAAAACGGCCGAACGCTCAGCATAATGCCGTGACCACACGCAAAATGCGATGAGTCTACGGCGCTGGTTTTCAGCGTGGGCCGGTAACGGTATCGACATAAAGACGTCGGCACGGTATTGTGTGCTAATAGATTTGAATAAAATAGATAAATAGGCAAAAAAAAAAAACAATGAATAAATAAAGTGGAAATACGATATCATAATATATATAAAGTGGCAACATTACGTTGCGTCTGTGCCAAAGAACACGGTTCTGTTTTAAGTATACCTATAGTCTATGGACGCGATGACGTAAATAAAGCTTGAAAAGGATATCATGCATGTGCTATGACGCTGCGCCATTGTGACGAGTGTTTCTACGGAAATGGTAATTGAAATTCAAAATTTCAAAAAGATGCGATGCGAAATCGTTGAATATGCTTGTGTTTTGTTGTTTTGTACAGTGTTCTAAAAGTTTGCGACGAAATATGGTATGGTATGGCTTACCGATGGGACTAGCCTGCAATGGTCGAAGACAAACGTGTGGGACAAAGGGAGAGAGAGGTATTTGCTTAGTAGTGTGACGTAAATCAGTTTAATAAAGAACTAATCAGGGTTAATCATACTAGATTGGTGTTGTTCTGTTTTGTAAATTCTTTTTTTCCATTCTGTATTTTCCAAACAATCTGAACAGTTTTGTCTCTTAAATAAATCTCTGAAATATTTTACAGGTACCATTCAGAGAAGAATTGATAGCTGAATTGAAATTCATACTAAGCTTCAGCGGAGATACCAAGCCTGTTCGTCATAGAGAATCTACTGGTAGTGGTTCCAGTGAATCAAAGGGAGGTAGCGACGAGAAGAAAGATGGAGACGCCGAAAGTCCTGATGATGATGATAGACCTGACCCGTCACCAACCCCGCGTTCGGAGAGGTCAAATCATTCTCGCCATACCTTGCAATTAAGCAGGAGACAGAGTAATGCTGTCCAGATGGCTAAAATGAGAAAGTATAGCTCGAAAAGTGCTATGTAGAAGAGCGTGTGGTTTGTGAGAAATTTACAATCAAGCCAGCCAAGTCTCAATATTCTAATAAAAGTAAGCCAAATAATAATGAATAGCAAAATAAAATCAATGTCAAGGCGCCTAATGTTAATTCACTATACTAATGTTTAATAAAAATTAAGAGAAAATGTCAATATACAATACAAAATATCAGTAAACAATACAAAATGTCAATATACAAGTCAAAATGTCAATTTACAGTACTAATGTTAATTTACAATGCTAATGTCAATTTCCAAAACTAATGTTAGTTTCAAATTCAAATGTTACTATTAATAAGAATAAACAATACATGTATTTTGTTCGTATGTGGTGTTTGTGGAAGTGATGGAAGCTGATGACAACGCAATGGATTTTGATGCGGCTTTCACTAATAGAAAGACCAATAAACGTATCTCGTTTATTGTTATAACAAAAATTGATTCATCGTCATTACAATGTTGATTTAGATTAGTCAGTACAACAACTTATTTCCGACATGTATAATTTTTTTCCGTGCAAAACCGGGCTGGTCATAGTGTTTATACTTATTTTACTATTATGTATAAATATAAATATGGTAATATATTTTCAAATTATTTCAAAGATTTTTTTTACTCCTTTGACACAAGGTACAAGTATTTTCTACTTTTTTTACAGGGACATCTCTTTTTTCCAACTCTCCTTTCGCAGCTGGCATAATAGAGAAAATTTCACCTTTGTACCAATTTTTCTGATTCCTTCGTCTTGTCTTTATTTTATATATGTGTGTACATAAATTGATATACTAATAAATAATGTAATAACGCTTTAATAGGCTAGGAATTAATTCTTTTCCCACATGAAATATATACAAAAGAGAGCCCTAAAAATTTGACGAATTAAAGAATTCTATAAAATGCTTTATTGGTATTCCAAATAAATTCAGTAAACACTGTGTTTGCACTATGTTTACTGAAACCGCTTTCTAATTGCCTATGCGTCAAGCTAACATGTTACGAGTAATTAATACGGATATCCCGAGTAGATAATTATACGGTAATTAATTTATGTATTTGTTCAGTGTTGAGGTCACTGCCTACTATATTAACATACGCTACATCATAAATTAGCAGTTTTAATTTTATGTATCTTCCTAGTATTCCAAGATGGCCCACTGATATTTCTTGCGTCTCTATCACAAATTAAAAGGAAATACTGAACGTAACCAATATCTTAATGAAGTCCTTCATAATATCTAACACAAACTGCAGAAACACAGGTAGGATTTATTCAGTAAAAGTCTGAAATACCTGCATGCGCAGTGGTGGCCTAGTTGTAACGGCCCCGGTTCAAACCCAGCCAAGTACATTACATTGTATTTTCATCGCCTCTGCTTTCAAAACGGTGAAGGAGAACATCGTGAGGAAATCGGCATGTCTTAGAACCAAAAATTCGAAGACATTTGTGACATCCACCGCGCCCACCACTGGGCCTGCGTGGTGGATTATATCCCATTCCCTCTCCTAGAGATGAGGCCTAAATCTCAACAGTGGGAACGTTACAAGACTGATTATAACGGAAAAGTTATTTGATTATTTCGTACCTCAAAAAAAAGATCTTCCTCTCAATAGACGCTATATAATAATACTTGAGAGTTCAATTTTCTTGACATGTTCAATAAGAAACGAGGTCTAATATGCTTCTTACGTGTCTTCCTTGCAAGAAAATCATAGATTTCTCTCCTGTCCGGAGGCTGTAACTTCAATTCTTGTTTAGTTTCAAAATTTGGCAAGTGCGAGTCGGACTCGCGCCCTGAGGGTTCCGTACAAACTTACGTGTGTAAACAGTTCAATTCCTGAATGGAGTTTCGAAGATTTTTCCGAAACGATTTTTTTTTGTTGTGACTTAACAACAAATTTACAGTATTCAGATTTATTCCTATACCTTGCTTTATGCAAGATTTCAGGATTCTGGGTCAACGGGAAGTAGCCTATGAATTTTGATTTCCTCGAGAGTCGAAATATACGTTTTTTGAGACATAAACTTCCGTATCTTTTTTTCCGTTAACTTAGTAATTTGATTTTTCACAGCTTCAAGAGACCGCAAATTTGATTATGTGATATTAATTTCAACTCAATACCTCCACGCGTTCCCGAGATAAAGGGCCTTGACAGACAGACAGACGGACAACAAAGTGATCCTATAAGGGTTCCATTTTTTCTTTTTGAGGTACGGAACTCTAAAAAGAGATGAATATATGTACCTAAGATGCAGTGGTGTATCTACTTTATGACGGGGTTATTTTGATCTCGTACCGTACTTAGCCAAACAAGCTTTTAGTTTCTTAAACGTAACGGGATCTAATAAGCCATTATCCGTCCAAATGATAGTTTTCAAATGAAGTCTTAAGCGAGAACTACACTAGACCAGCCCACACGTAGACCACGCCTGAAATGTACGTAGCTTTGCGTTGTGTGGCGTCGCGATGCGTGGATCTAATGTAGCTCTGCAAGTCTAGTTGCAATATGTATGGAGACCGATGCGCCCAGATCGGCGTTCGTGGCTCACGTGTGTGCAATGTAGTTCTACCTTTAAGCACCGCATACCGCAGGAATGGAAATAACACAAAAATTTGTGCCACTGTCAACGTGTAGAGAATTTCATTTTTCTTTTTTTTGGCTTTTTTTTGTCCCAAATTTCTTGTCCTCAAACTAGTTGATAGTGGACGTCAAGTTGCTAATTTGTACATGCTTTGAGAAATGCGGCTGTCCGTCCTTGTAATGTGTCGAGCGTGAGGAGGGTACGGTAATGAACGGCCTTGATTGAAGACCTGCCACTCCTTGGTGCCTTAAGGTCATTCCTTATATTTCAGAGATGTTGACAACTGGTTGGAGAGAAAGAATGCGGCGAATAAATACTTTTTGTTATTTATGTCGGACGTTTTATCTTTCTGCTCGGATGGGTTATTTTTTAGGTGGGAAAATCATCTAATGACAAATCCCACTCTTGGGTGGAGCAGGAGATAGTGTCAGACTTTTACTGACTAAAAACCTACTCCTGTTCCTTCTTTGTCTTTGTCCCAGGGCCCCGGGTTTTAATTTCATACTACCCTTGGCCTCAGTAGGCTTCGACCCTTATGGGCCCCTACGATTTGCTGACATCTCCCTGAGGCGCGCGTGGAACAATACGCGCCGTCGACGACTTGGGGTCGGTCCGGACGGTTACCGGACAGTCGGACAGTGAGCTACCCATTGCCCGCGCCTACGGTAGCCGGTAATCGGGATCGGAATTCCGGCGGCTGGGGCGAGAGGACCGTTGCCTCGCGCGGTCGGCCTCATCCTTTTCTAGCATTACTGCTTCGTAGAAGTAGGCGACCGCTTGCCACTCCTCCTCGCTCCAGACCATAGCCTGTACTAAGGCCCGGCGTGAGAGATCACTGCCGCCGATCGCCCCCACGAGGACACGGCGGTGCTCTGCCCAGGCGGGGCACACCTCTACCGTATGCTCCACGGTGTCTTCCGGGCGGTCCACACAATGGTGGCACCCAGGCATTTCTTCCGCACGAATCCGGTGCAGGAACCTCCCGAACTTACCGTGTCCGGTGAGGACCTGCGTCATGTGAAAGGGAAGGACGCCATGTTGTCTTTCCAGCCACTCCTCTAAGAGCGCACTTCTCAATTATGGCGGAAAGTCCTTTACCGCCATAATTGTGGCGTGTCCATGCTAGGATCGGATGGGTTAGATTTTGTATCTGTTTGTATTTGGAATTTCGTTTATTTGTCTTTTTGTTTTTATTTTAACTATAAATTATATTTATATAGGTTATATTTATATATTAAGTATATTATTTTTTACCATCATCCGTGCATCACTGCTTGATGCCAACTGAAAATCAGCACTGGATGTTTGACGCCCAGCAATTGCTGAGTTGGTGACCCTGGTTCGTGCTGTTATTTCTGTACTCTTTTTTATTATTATTTGATGTTGTTGTATATTTTATTGCCTGCGCCAAATAAACGCTATTCTATATACGTGTTAGTAAAACTACATAGGTACTCACTCTATTATCATAGAATAATAATCAATGAGGATTTTCAAGAAAATTTACACCACTTAGTTGGCGCCATATTGCCGAGAGGTCGTATACTTTTTAAACAGAAAATATTACCTATGTCACTCAAAAATAAAGCAGCTTTCTATTGGTGAAACAATTTTAGCAATCGGACCAGGACTTCCAGAGATTCCTCACAAACAAAAAAAACAAACTTTACCTTTTTATAATATGTTTAGTTTCTAGTTGATAGAAATTGTTTACATTTACCTAAATTCTAATTACCTCAAACCTCATCTCATAAGTTACAAAACGATAATCTTAAGTCATTTATAAGGATCATTTTCCTTACAAAATGTAAATAAATCCTAAGATCATGTTTTCCCATAACAATATATTATTTAATATCACAGAGATAACTAGGTGTAAGCTTGTAAGTTGGTGTCGGGCGATTTGTTAGGCTAATGGAACCGCAGTGAGAGATCGTGGTCACAGGGGTCAGTCGCCATTTCGCGCTGGACACTAGACACGGTCTTATGTATCAAACTATGCTCCCCTTAGAAGATGTTGTTGCGAAGAAAATGTGTTTAAAAATGCCAGCGCTGCGAGATTGTTTGAAAGAGTACTGGTACGCAAAGGGCAACTGGAGGAACACAGGTGAGTTTAATTAGTATTAAGAGTCTGTTGAGTCCCACTGCAGGGCAAAAGCCTCCATTCCATTCTTCTATTCTACTCTGTCCTTAGCTACTTCTGGCCAACCCTTTAGATAAGACTCGAACTCGTCACGCCATTTTGTTCTTGGTCTACATTGCTAGCTCCTGCTGTTCGGGATTCAGTCGGTGGTTGCCTTCGGCCAATTTTGTTGCAACACGCGGCAGATGTGGCCTGCCCAGTTTCAATTTAATTTGGCGGCTGAGTTGCTTACATCTGCGATTTGTGTTTTGAAACGAAGTATATTGTTCCTTACGCGGCCGGTGATTTTGACTAGGGTTGTTACGGAACTTCGCCTACGCTTCCATTACTGCGGAAGACCCACAAGTTTCCGCCTTCGCCTCCACAAAATCTTTGCGGAGTAATAACGGAGTTTTATTTACGTCACAATCACTGAACAAAACCGAGCGAGCAGCGACGCTCGACGACGACTCAGCCGGTCCGATCGCGTGTTGCGTGTAAAATGGGAAAAAATCTTCGTATGCGCGGTAGGAACGCAGTCGGTCTCGGCCGGGCGTATGTCAATTTGACGTCACAGGAATCGACCTGACGAATTTCTTCAATTCGTACGTCCGTCCTTATATTATTACACCTCCGCTTCCGTCTCCGTTAAACTCCGCATCCGCGAAGGCGAAACTCGTCGCCTCCACATTCGCCTCCTCCTCTACCGCTAAGGTGGAGACAATACTAATTTTGACCAAGAAAACGCCTTGAAGAGCTATTGGTCGATGAAACACCTAATGAAAAGTTCACTTCCAGTTCCTCACAAAAGGGAACTCATGGATATGTGCATCCTTCCCGCCCTTATTACAGAGGTAGGTTAAATACATTAAAATTTTGACACTACCTTCCACTTCAGCTACAGTAGGAGAAGTAGTTTGATGATCTCCTTTTTAAATAGAGGGTTGGTCTCATTTCATGATGGACAAGGAAAATAACCGACTTATGTATCAAACCGTGTTCGTATTTAGAAGTTGTTTTGATTCTGCGCTGAAAAATTCTGGAAGGCTTCTAGTTCGCCATCTCTCTCATAGTGGCACTTCAGAAAAACTGCCAAATAGCTTAGCCTGCCCGTATATTAGCTCGTTAAAGCTCTTTAAATGGACCACTTCTTATAGTATGTCTTAAGAGTGACTAATCGTCCATTTTTCTGTACGGAAAATGATAATTTACTGTCTCAATCTTTTTGCCGAATTGTTATAAAGCAATGATTGTAGTCGTCTCTTAAGGAAGTAATTAATTGATTTAAAGACTTTAAGGATACCGTGACGATGAGTAGAAAGCGTCTAAAATATAATAAATAAAATGTGTTCTAATAAAAATCTATTACTAGATCTGAAACCCATAACATTCCATTTTATATTTTAAGGAAAACACTTAAAGTCGTTCACCGAACTCTCATTATTGGATTTTTTTTTTTTGGAACAGATAATCGTTAGTGACACTTGATTGAACCTGTTCCCTTTGTTTCTCTGCTCTGTCTTTTGAACTGCTTATATGAATCGATAGACAATCAAAAGATCAGTTTTGCTTAAAACTTTAAACCATTAGATTTAAGCATAATGCCTGAAGATAATAAATGTATATTTTTTTTTTGCAAATAGGTTTTAATAAAACACTTTTTATCGTAAATTTTTTCGTCACTTTGAACAAGAAGAGGTCGGTGTTTCCTAGCTGACTAAGATGAAACGCCGAAACAAACTAAGGGTTTATTTTAAGGTTTTAAAATCACCTAATGTCAAATCCCGAGACTAATGTTAAAGCCAAAGAGATAGTGTCAGACTTTTACTGACTAAAAACCCACTCCTGTTCCTTCGTTGCCTTCGTCCCAGGGCCCCGAGTTTCGCTTTCACACTACCCGTGGCCCCAGTTGGCATCGACCATACTGGGCCCCTACGATTTGCTGACATCTCCCTGAGGCGCGCGTGGAACAGTAGGCGCCGTTGACGACTTGGGCTCGGTCCGGACGGTTACCGGACGGTAGGACGGCGGGCTACCCATTGCTCGCCGTCCGCAAGCCCGCGCCTACGGTGGGCGGAAATCGGGATCAGTTTCTTTTAAAGTTCTTAATTACAGCAAACATATAATGGTTAAATCATATAGGTAAGATGCTATGCAGATTAGTGTCTGAGATGTTCTTTTGGGGAAACAAACGCACAGATTGTAGTGCATAATAAGCAACCTTTACGTGATTGGAGTGTCAGCGTTTGTATTTTTTTTTTTGTCTAGCTTTTGTCTACGACTTTTTTTGCATGAATGTCGGTTATGCGAAGCAAGGTCGAAGCCAGATAAAAAGTAGCCTATGTTCTTTCTTGGGGTTAAAGCTTACAGATGTGAAAGTGTAACAGACAGACAGAGTTACTTTTACTTTTATAATATTATTATGGATTGTTCAGACCAGAATCACTGGAGATCAGATCACTAGAGGGCCTCGGAGATTTTCAGATAGGGATATCTTGCCCAGTGATCGACAGTTAGTAATAATAGGGGTTAAAGTATGAAATTGCCGTTTTTTAAAACGGGTTGCGTTGCGGTTGGATTGACTTGGAATTATAAGTTCACATAAACTTTATATTAAAGGTACGTTAATCCTTTTTCAAAATTATGTATTTATTTTTTTCTTTGTCTTTTGTATAATATCGCTTTATTTATAACCATTTTTGTATGAAATCTAAGAAAACTCGCATTATTTTGTAATATGAGTTCTACCGTGGAAACAACGTTTCTCAAGCGGTATGCAATATATTTGAACTTATGATTCCAAGTCAATCCAAAGATATAACGCTTCTGAGTAACCAGTTTTAAAAAACGGCATTTTCGTAGTTAAAGACCTAACATTTATATTTTCAAAATGTTCCAATTAAACCCACATTTTAAAACATTTTTTATAAAATAAAACCATGACTTTAAGTCTTCCGAATGGCGCTTCTAACGTTACCTCATTTCAACAAATGTACCAATGAGGTGCAAATTCGTGTTTATTAGGATTTGAAAATGTACCTACTACGCGAGAAACATTGGAAATTGTATAACTAAGTTATCATTAGGTCGAGGTCACTAAGTGTCGTCCTCAGATATAATGGACGCATTATGCGAGACCTATTTTTTATCCCTCTTGACAATAATCATAAATCCATGACGATGACATATGTGGGGAAAACAAGTCGTTAAGTGGTTCCTGGAAGACATCCTCTCTTAGAGACCACTTTAATATATGTCAAAAACAAAACGAAACCAAATGTTTTAATTAACATTTACTATAGTTTAAAAATGAACTGTACATAAATTGTTAATATGTAATGATGAATGAACAAAAGATATTGTAGCGTGTTAAAAAATCAACTACTTGACTAGTAAGATCAAGCCCAACCTTAGGCTGCCTATTTTTAAGTGAGGCAGCGGAGCATAAATGTGGACCGAGGTGTTGTGAGGTGAAATTGCGGACTGTACGGAACTAGGCGGCGTCGTGATATCCTTTAATACAATGTGACCGGTTTAGCGCTTCCTCGCACCGCTTTTCGGTTTTGTATGATTCTTTAAACTTGTTCGCAAATTGATGTCCACTGAAGCGGAGCGGACGTTTGATGCAATTCTAATGGTTAATATTGGCACAACTCTGCTGTACTCTGCTCTTTTCCGCTCTGCTCCTCTCTGGTCCAGTGGACAGGCAGCTTAATCTCGTTGGAGTCGTCTATTAGTTTAATCAGATATGTTATCCCTTGGCTAGGCTAGACTCCTTTCGACAAAATATCTGTGTTAAATGCAATAGTTGTTTACATTTGCAAACCTCAGCATACTTAACTAATTCAAAAGACATCCCTACCAATCGAAAATAACAACGGGAATTTCAGAAACGCTCACATTAAATAGCATTTAGAATTACAATTAATTTAGCTGTATGATCGTCGTTTAGCAAATGCAACGCTAAGACTGCGGGAAGAATGCCGGGAGCTATGCGAGTGATGTGTGCGATGTGTTTCAGTAGACCGGATCGAGTGTAGAGAACGTATATCATCCTTTCCTTCAGCATTTGCAAGAGCTTCGAAGCTTCCTTCGACGGATTTCTTCTGTGAACGCTTAACTGGCTTTATGTTGCCTCTAAACTTTGTAACAAATTTGAGTTCTTCCACTAATTCGTATCTGAAGGTTGTCTGTAATATAAAGAAGAAAAATTTTTAGTTTTACAAATTGTGCTTAAAAGCCAAGTTTCGCTGTCTGGAAACTGAGTTGATTGAATTTTATAAGTATAATCAGCCTTGTAATTTTCCTACTGCTGGGGCTCAGGCTTTCCCTCTAGGACCGGGAATGGGTACGGCCCATCCACCATGCGGGCACAGTGCGGATTGGTAGATGTCACATGTCTTCGATTTTTTGGTTCTAGGACATGCCGGTTGCTACACGATGTTTTCCTTCATCGTTTTGAGAACAATGGTGATGAATTAAATTAAACTAAGAAATGCAACTCGCTGTGTTTAAACCAGCGACCTACAACTTCTAAGAAGCTAGGGCCGTTACCACGAGGCCACCACTGCTCTCATATTCATCTTTAATGTTATAGCGTAATCTGATAATAACTATTCCGCACGACTAAATAGAAAATACTTGGATAGATAGATATATTCTTTATTGTACACCAAAAATACAAATTACATTAGGAACTTAATATTAATATGGTGTCACAATGGGCGGTCATATCGCTAAAAGCGATTTTTTACAGACAACCTTTGAATGGATTTGACAGAGAAGGAGAAAAAAGATACGCAGGTAATTCGTGGTGTACTATTTACATATATACAATACATAAACTAATAAATTTCATATAATACAAACAATATAATATATATATATATATATAATTATAAAACCACTACTTGTTCACATTAATATTAGTAAAGTTCCCATTTGACTGAAAATTACTGTCCTTACCAGTATAATACTATATCTCTTTTTACCACAGGAAATCCTGATATTGCAGCAACAAATCATGTTGATGTGTCGACATGAAGACGTTTTGCAGCAATTTACTGAGAATACAACAATTAATTGTGTATGACAAGAGTACTCCTGTTTTGTAGGAGATACTCAAATTTAATCAAGTGCAGTTTCAAACACTTGTAGACTAATATTGTTATCACATCGGTATCTGTTGATATAGTTCTGTAAACCCTTAGGTAACTCTGCATACACGAGCTTCAATCGAGAAAATATCACTGATAAGTACCTAACTAAAGATGATATATAATATCGTAATAATATTCCACAACTTTCACACAACGTCGTCTAGTCCCAAACTAAGCAGTTTGTGCTATGAGTTCTAAACAACTGATAACCAAACTTTTAAATTTTTAAATAAATACATACCTATTATAGATACATTACTCCCAGACACAGGACATGATCATGATCGAGCTCATCACACAAACATATTTTGTCTTGGGTGGAAATCGAACCCACGACCTCCAACATAGCAGTCAGCGCCTACGCACTAACCACTAGATCAACAGGCCAGCCAGCATATGCATATGCCAGCCATAATCGACTATTGTATGAAAAACTACTTACAAATAAATATATAGTGCCTTTGAAAATAGAATGAAAAAAAAAACTTGTATTGCTTGTAGGCAATGCTAGATTTTTTTACTAAGATGATATAAATTATACTCACGCTATATTTGACAGATCTCTTGAACACCCCCCACATCATATCTATGATAGAAATGAACAATCCTATTAGACTGCCGACCCCCAGCACCACGAAAGCACCCAGCATGTTCTTCATACCCAACTGTTTCTGTTCTTCGTCGTGTTTCTCCTATTGTAACACAGGTTTGTTTATTAATATTATTGTTTTCCTTAGTATACTGTCCTTTAAATTTCATTACCAAGTTCATTGGAGCGTGAAACCCCACAAACAAAAACATTTTCTTAGTGTTGAAGAGTTCTTTAGTGTCAAATATTTTTTTAGCAACTGCAAATATGAGCTCTAGCTTAAAGATAAATGATTGCAATTTAGTTACCCCGCACTTTCCACCGCCTCTTTTCTCTTTCCACCAAATATTCTTCATTTTTTCAATTTCGCCCCTTTCTTTCATATGCAGCAATGCGTCATCTATATACTTCTTGTATGGTGATTCTGTAAATACGTAATATAAATATTCAAGTTCTTTTTTCAATATTTTTAAAACCGTTTTGCTGGAAACCACAATATAAAAGTATCTATGTAAATAAAATTGGATAATTCTTCTTTTTTATGTTCGTTATTGCAGGTTAGTGTATTTTTTTTAAGAAAACTTTAAAAAAAATTCGTCCTTGAGAAGCCAGGGCGAAGGACAGCTAGTTAATAATAAAAATAAATGTGTATAAAGTATTCATACGCTTCTTCATTCCGATGCCGTAACTTTTGGAGTCGAGCAATCCGCCCACTTGCAGTAAATCGCAATGTCTCTCCTTATAATATTCTAGGGACGTTGATTCCATGAAAAACGCATATTGCTGGGTTTCAGCCCTGAAAAAGTTTAGATGTAAGATGTAGTTATTATATGATAGTTCAATATGTGGATTAGGCATGCAAATGAGTTAAATACTAGAGTTTCAGCTGTCATCATAATCATTATTCCAGCCGAAAAACGTCCACTGTTAGATATAGGCCTCCCCTAAGTGTCGCCATAATTACCGGTCTTATGTGTCTCGCATCCATCGGATTCCTGCGACCCTCACCAGATCATCGGTCCACCCTGTGGGAGGCAACGCGTGGTCGCCACTTCAGAACCTTTCGTCCCCATCGACTATCTGTTCTGCGAGCAATGTGCTGCCTACTGCCATTTAAGTTAAGCAATCTTCGGGCTAAGACAGTAACCTTGGTTCTCCTGCGGATATCTTCATTTCTGATGTGATCATACCCCTTTTCATTGCTCTTTGGGTGACTTTAAGTCTTCTGATAAGGCCCATTGTAAGCGACCATGTTTCGGGGCCATATGTCATCACTGGCGACAAGATACCGCTCAGCTTCCCGAACGCTGCCCAGCCGAGTCGGATTCGACAATTGACCTCTTTCTCGAAGTTAGACCTTCCCAACTGGACCGTCTGCCCAGGTAAACGTAGTCGCCCACAACTTCGAGCGTAGTCTCCGATCTTGACAGAAGTGGGTCCTACATTTTTTTTTTTTTTAGCTGGGAAAATCATCTTAAGACAAATCCCGCTCTTGGGCGGGGCGGAAGATAGTGTCAGACTTTTACTGACTAAAAACCCACTCCTGTTCCTTCGTTGCCTTCGTCCCAGGGTCCAGGTTTCGTTTTCACACTACCCATGGCCCCAGTAGGATTTACTGAAATCTCTCTGAGGTGCGCGTGGAACAATACGCGCCGTCGACGACTTAGGCTTGGTCCGGACGGTTACCGGACGGTCGGACGACGGGTCACCCATTGCCCGCCGTCCGCAAGCCCGCACCTACGGTGGCCGAAAATCGGGATCGGAATCCCGGCGGCGGTTGGGGCATAAGGACCGTTGCCGTTGCCTCACGCGATCGGCTGCCTCCTTTGCTAGCATTACTGTTTCGCAGAAGGAGGCGACCGCCTGCCACTCCTCCTCGCTCTGGACCATGGCCTGTACCAAGGCCCGGCGCGAGAGATCGCCGCCGCCGATCGCCCCCTCGAGGACACGGCGTTGCTCTTCCCAAGCGGGACACACCCCTACCGTGTGTTCCACCGTGTCCTCCGGGCGGTCCACACAGTGGCGACACCCGGGCGTCGCTTCCGAACGAATTCGGTGCAAGAACTTCCCGAACCTCCCGTGTTCGGTGAAAACCTGCATCATGCGGAAGGTGAGGACGCCGTGAGGTCTTTCCAACCACGCCTCAAAGAGAGAACTTACCGCCATAATTGTGGCGTGCCCAGGGTCCTACATGGATATTTACTATGACATTGGTTTTGTCCATATTCCTTTTAACTCCCACTCTTTCGGAAATTCAACTGAAGTCACCGAGCATTGTACTGAGCTCCTCCGTAGTTTCAGCCATGACTACTACATGGCTTTTAGCAGTTATAATGGAATAATGTATTACAATATATTCAAAAAAAAATGTATATTGGAAATATAGTTTTCATGATACCAACATTGCGACTCCAACATCATTGTCTACGACGAGCCAACCGTTACGCTCCATTTTCTTAAACATTCCCTGATATATTGGATTTGTGGATTCCTACAAGAAAAAAAAACAATTAGTTTTTGTTTTTTTAATCAAAAGCTCCCGAAATTGCTACTTGAATTTTTACATATTATAGTGCCAAAACGCGTTGTAAAAACAATTTGATGCTATGTTACAACGATAAGATTAGCGGCAGTGACCTCTCGCGTCCGGCCCTGCCATGAGAACCAGACCCCAACAACGGACCAGACAACATGAGGGAGAAGCAATCCTTATGCCTCCACTGCCACAGGAAACACCTTGGGCCCTCCATGCCACCGGAGGCACGGGTTTGCGGACGGCGAGTAAAGAGAAGCTAGCCTGACATGGACCAGGCTCAAGTGGACCAAGAGATATCAAAATAATTACCAGGATTGGTTTTAGTTAGTAAAAGTTACTCCCTCTTGTTCCACCTAGGGCGAGAGAAATTATTTAATGATTTTCTTACCTCAAAAAAGTTTACAACGGTATCTGATTACGTAAGAGAAATCAAATCTTAGGCAGGCAACAAACAAAACGAAGAAATTGAAATTACAAAAATAAAAACCTCAAAAAACTGTTTTGTCGATCCCTTTTTCTTGGCTCCATAGGAAATAGACTTGTGATTGTAAAGTTCTTCAACCGTTTTGAAAGGCATAACATTTTTTTCGACGATGAGGAAAGCCACCAATGTACCGACGTACGATGCGACCATCACCATGGTGAAGAACCACCACACACTGGTGATCATACGTGGACCTAGGGCACTGGAGACAATTTCATTACTTGAAGCTTGAACGTTTTTTCACTATGGGACCTGGTCGTAAATATTATGGCTCATCTAATTTTTGGTGGAAAACGGCTTGGGAGACCTTTTGGTTTTCCTCAATATATGTTACACTGTCATCTGTCTTATTGTAAGGCCCGATATGTCGTAATATTTACGACCGTGTCCTGTTTCTGATATTGTAAGATACATTTATTACGTATTGACATCACTGTATAGAAAATATGACAAGATTTCGAGAAAACATAGAAAGAGAAGAAAAAAAAAAAGTTTATAACAGCATGCGTGAGTTATGCATCATATTGGCCTCGCACAGATTTTAATTTTCTTTTTCCGTTACCAATAAATTTTAAATTTATACAATTGTGTGAGGTGAGAATAAACGTTTTTCTCTAATCTTTCTTTCTTTATTTAGCACACAATGAACAAACAAGTATTGAAAACTTAAAATAAATATAAAAAAAAAACAATTTACTGAAATCTTACATTGGAGCTATTTCAGAACCTTGCTGCATAACAGATCCGATGATAAGCCACACAGAGTTAGCAAAACTGAACTGGTTGTTCAATTCCTCGGGAGACTCTATGCAGGGCACTGGGTTTTGCCACTCCTTGTAGGAGATATGGCCCACAAAGATCATCGTAACGCCCAGGGCCACTTGAATTAGCACCATGTAGTACCAGACCTGGCAAAGTTCATGTCAGTAGTTATTATCAGTCTTAGCATACGAAGCGAGACTATTAGAATTTCTAAGATTTAACAATAAATGAGACTAAATAATGGTGAAAAGTAAAAAAAAACTGTAGATTTACATCTACCAATATACCATTATCATCATTTCAGTCGAAAGACGTCCACTGTTGGACATAGGCCTCCCCCAAGTATCGCCATAACGACCGGTCCTATGTATCTCGCTTCCATCGGATTCCCGCTACCTACCCTCACCAGGACATCGGTCCACCCTGTGGGAGACCTTCCAACGCTGCGTCTTCCGGTCCGCGGTCACCACTCCAATACCTTTCGGTCCCATCGATCATCCGTTCAGCGAGGAATGTGCCCAACCCACTGCCACTTAAGTTTGGTGATTTTAAGGGCTATGTCGGTCACCATGGTTCTCCTGCGGATATCCTCATACTTGATGCGATCACGCAAGGAGTCTCCGAGCACAGCCCTTTCCATTGCCTTTTGGGTGCCCCCTACCCACCAATATAATGTAAAAGAACAAAAACAGATATATTTTTTTAGGTGGGTAATCATGGGCGAAGCGCGAGGGTGTGTCAGACTTTTACTGACTAAAACCCACCCCTTTTTTCCTTCTTTGCCTTTGTTTCAGGAAAAGAAAACCCCGGGGGGGTTTTCTTTTTATAACCCCGGGGGGGTTTTCTTTTGCACAAACCGTGGCCCCAGTAGTCTTTGGCCCTGCTGGGGCCATACGGTTTTGCGCAAAAATGATTTTGATATACAGTTATGTTTTCATACACTTGTTGACAAAATTATGAAGGCACACAATAAAAATATACCTCATATAAAATACCTCTTTTGAGAAGACGGCCATGAAGGAAAACATCTCAGGTGGCTGCTTACTGGGCTGCTTGTACAGAATACCTATGCCAAGAGTCATGAAGGGTGTGGAGAAGTCGATGCCCATCTGCCGCTCCGCAGTCATCGTGAAGTCACATAT
This sequence comes from Mythimna pallens, assembly GCA_961205895.1. NCBI lineage: Eukaryota > Metazoa > Arthropoda > Insecta > Lepidoptera > Noctuidae > Mythimna > Mythimna pallens. The sequence goes on along the minus strand of OY540834.1, from coordinate 13,023,343 downwards.
GGCTAAGTCTGCTTTCTACAACATTGATCAAAAACAGTATTTTAAGAGGGATATTGGCTTGTTACCTCTTTAAGGAGCAATAGACATGTAATTTTGGAGTCAATTAAAAAATATATCATAGAATAAATGGGTGATAGCCCTCTTAAACACACATCTTTTAAAATTATTCTGAAAGTTACTTCTTAGCCTCTAGTTATCTTTTAAGAATGCCACTCTCGGTGGTTATAAAAAAAATAAAGAAATTTGATCACATGGCCAATAAAGAAATGAGTGGCTGGACTATTTTATTTTCTCATAAGATAATAGTTTTATGTCTGTTATTATAAAAATAGATCTTACCCAGTAGATATAAAATATGTATAATGTCGTGTCGACTTTTTGAGATTTATATTTCCTACAATACAAAGGAAATGACTAAAGTTGGGTGGATTGAAAATTAATTTTAATTGATATCCCAATGCAAATCTATGTTATAGTATCTAGGGATAAGCTGTGAATTATAATTTAAGCCTTAATTAATTAATTATTAAGATTTTTACTTACATCTTCTCTCAAAGACAATACCATTCCAGTCCAGCCATCCTTGCCCAAAGAACCGTAATCCGCCTCAAGTTCGAATTCATAATTGAATCCTAAGAGCTGGCTGAGTCTATCAATTATATCGATGGTGAACCCTTCATAGCGGTCGTTACCTTCTAGTTTTTCATGGGATAGTTTTAGGTAACCATATGGTGGAGACTGCGGAAAAAATGATATTTGAAGAGTTTAAAAATGATAAAAACTTTTTACAAAAAAAAAATAACCGGCTTCACTAAAAAAAACACTAAAAGGATCAAAATAACTTTAATTTCGGAAGTCGGTGTTTCTCGGTATTGTTTGTTTCTTATTTAACACCGACTTCCGAAATTAAAGTTATTTTGATCCTTTTAGTGTTTTTTTAGTGAAGTCGGTTTTTTTTTTAAGTTTTGTTTTTACACTTTTTAGTTGCGAACCACTTATAAATAGAGTGCCTATTTCTCATGACGATTCCAATTAACCCAAACACTGCAAGGTTACATTGTTTTATTAGAAAGTTCCTGTGTATATCTACCTTATAGCCAAAGTGCATCCCATGATGATTCTAATAAGTCCAAACACGGATAGGTTACATTGATTAATTACGAAGTTCTAGTGCCTACCTTCCGGCTCCATCATCATCATCAGATCACTTCGATGATACCATTTTCAACGTAACTATTCAGAACCATTCGTTTATTTGTATTGTCATAGTCGCTTAACTATCTTTATTGTGATATCAATGTGAGTATGAAGTTCCGTTGACCATTTCTGGTCTTCTTTATCAGTTCCACTTCATCAAATGATATTTCTGACTGTTAATGCTTAAGTTCTCGATAAAAATACCAAAATCACTAGATGATTGCCTACAATATTTGAGGAGTTTTCTCGATTCCTCATGGATCCCACCATCAGAACTGGATTTTGAAAAAAATGGGGCCAATCTAGAAGCATATCCTACAAAGGGAAAAAAGGCAAATATGTCCTTAAACGACGGAAAAAAAATTATAAAAATAAAAAAATACAGTCGAATTGAATAACCTCCTCCTTTTTTTGAAGTCGGTTAAAAACAAAAAGTTTTGAATCCCCCTAGCTAAGTTACGACCCGTTTCGTTTCGATTCTCTTGCATCGAACGCCCCGAGTAGGCCACGCCTCCGATTCCTCTGTTCTGACGTCATCTCAACGCTCAGTCACGTAGTTAGAACAAAGGAATCAGAGACAGCCTACTCGGTCTCGCTTGGTATCGCTCGCAACGCTAAGACGGCGTCCCGCGCATTTGGCAAGAAAAAATTGGTTATTGTTGAACTTATCCGCTAAAGAAACTAAACCCGCTAACGCTTTGTGCTTGAGAACTGTGCAGTGTTCAGTGAGTGTTATATTTCCTCGCCACTGGAGCAGGAGTCGCGAAAGCCAGAGAAAGTCGCTCGCAGACACGTGGAGTTCAAAAGGTTAGTGCAGTTCCCTCCCATTTTACGAGCTGTTTCTCTCTGCTTCCTAATCCTAAACGGCTCTAATAAGATCCATCTACTGCAAGGTGTCAAGCACATATCTGAGAAACGCTAAACCTAAAAAATACAGTCCACTTCCAATGTTAGTAGTATATGCGCATCCATTTTCTTTGGTAGGACCCAGTTAAGGCACCCGCTTCTCATGCATGGATTCGGAACCGGGCAAGTACCAATGTGAATTATTAAAAAATAATTTTCTAAGTTTATCTAGGACATTACAGACACCCCATGATTCGGAAAGCACGTAAAGCCGTTGGTCTCGATTCATAGATCTTTGACAGTTGTTACAGGTCGTCTGACGGCAGAAAGTCTGACTAACAGTCTACCCAAGTAGTATCGTGTTGTCCAGTAACTGGGTTGTGTTGTTGTGGAGGTCTGATAAGCAGTCGTACCGAGTAAAACACGGGTATTCAGACGCATGCGGTTTCTTTTTTTTTTTTTTTCGGTTGGAAAATCATCTTATGACATCCCCCGCTCTTGGGCGGGGCGGGAGATAGTGTCAGACTTTTACTGACTAAAAACCCACTCCTGTTCCTTCGTTGCCTTTCGTACCAGGGCCGAGTCTTCCTTTCAGAATCAGACCCTTGGCCCCAGTAGGCTTCGACCCTGCTGGGCCCCTACAGTTGCTGACATCTCCTTGAGGCGCGCGTGGAACAGCACGCGCCGTTGACTTGGGCTTGGTCCGGACGGTTACCGGACGGTCGGACGGCAAGCCACCCATTGCTCGCCGTCCGCAAGCCCGCGCCTACGGTGGCCGGAAATCGGGATCGGAATCCCGGCGGCGGTTGGGGCGTGAGGACCGCTGCCTCACGCGATCGGCCGCCTCCTTTGCAAGCATTACTGCTTCGCAGAAGGAGGCGACCGCCTGCCACTCCTCCTCGCTTCGGACCATGGCTTGTACCAAGGCCCGGCGCGAGAGATAGACCGCCGATTACCCCCACGAGGACACGGCGTTGCTCTGCCCAAGCGGGGCACACCTCCACCGTATGCTCCACCGTGTCCTCCGGGCGGTCCACACAGTGGCGACACCCGGGCGTCGCTTCCGCACGAATCCGGTGCAGGAACTTCCCGAACTTACCGTGTCCGGTGAGGACCTGCGTCATGCGGAAGGTAATGACGCCGTGTTGCCTTTCCAGCCACTCCTCAAAGAGAGGACTTACCGCCATAATTACGGCGTGCCCAAGCCGCATGCGGTTAGACTGGAAACAGACTCTAAGCTAGTTGGGAAAAGGCTAGAATGATGTTGTATGATATATTTGATAAATATATTAAAGGAGACGAAGGGAGAAAGGGTGGGATTTATCTATAGAGTTCTGGAAGGATTTGGGATCTAAGCAAGAACCTAAGAGAAAGAATGGATACATAAATATAGGTTAATAAAAGAACTAGTAACACTTACGATCGCAATAAGCACTTTCAAAGTTTTGTTCCTGAGCGCCGGTTCCTGTGCAATTTCTGCATCAGCGACAATCGGCCTTTCCTCAATTAATCGATTGTTTTTCCATGATCCTATCTAAAAGAAAATCATTTTTGTATTTATGACATTTAGGATAATACAGTAGCAGATTTAATATCAAACAATAAATAGCAGTTGGTTATGGTTTTTTTTATTCACCAAATTAAATTCATATATTGATAATTTATTTTTATTGCTATAAGTTAAGTACTTACTGTTTGATTGCCAGCAGATGTTAATTCTAATATATCAAATATGACATCTGTACGATCTCCCAGGCCGTTAAATATCAATGATCTTGTGATGCCATCAACTTTATTCTATAATAAGTTTAAAATTAAATATACTATAGCAGCCTGAAAACACCTATTTGAAAGAATTAAACAAATGTTCTATAGCGAGGTCTCATCATTTGAGTAGTTAGTATGTGCTTGGGTTCTTATTTTAAGACTCGAGATTATATAGCGACAAACTATGGCGTCACAAAGAAACAAAACTACGAAATCCCGCATCGCGCAGTTAAAGTTCTCCGCGTGATTTAAACATATACAACAGCCCGAAATCATCTATCGGGCAGTTGTCCACACCAGAAATAACACCCATCTGGTGGGAGAATCCTCGCTTTGCTCCGCATAACTCATTAACAGGTGACTCCGATGTGATGTACAATGGGTCTTTATTGCAAGATCCAAGGCACAATAGTGTAAGAAAAACATGTCTTGAGCTAGATTGGGATGTTATTCAATTTGAAAAAGAAATAGGACTTAAAGCGCAAGACATACTCTTTGGTGTACTTACACCGTAACAAATTAAAATAACTTACTGTCTTCATAAAATTTAGAAGAGTCGATCCGTAATCCCACGCTTTATAATTTTCGCAGTTCAGTTGTTGAGCTTCCACGTTGACTTTTTTAATGGCTGCAGCGAATATTTCTACTGCATCGTGTATGAATAGTAGTTGTGTTTTGAGTTCATCCGCTTCTAAAGTTTTGCCAGTTTCTTGATTTAACATCATTGTAAAGTTCCACAGCTTTTCATTATCTGTCTTGTTTAGTTCTACCATACGGAGTCCTTAAAAATAAGTTTTGATTTTTTGATTACACTACAAATAGTTCATAGCATTAATTAGTGACTAAAGTGCTACAAAAAGAAACACTTTTTTATTGTTATAACTAGTGCTTGAAAGCAATCCAAACTGATAGTAAGTAGTAATACAATCGTTTATGGTGAAGCATACTAGTTTTGTAAGAGCCTATTCACTCTAGCCTTGAAGACACTTAAATTATAATCGGACGGAAAGACCGACTTCAACTATCTACGTAAATAGATACTTTAGAGACTAACAATCGGACTTTTGGAGATTGAAGAATTTTAATGGCACACAATAGAACTCACCTGTCATATTAACCCCACCGTATCTGTACCGACTCATGTCCAAGGTGAAGAGGTCGGGCGAAACGAAGATGTACGAATGCTCGTCGGTCATCATGCCCACCTGTTGTGCGTGCAGCAATAACTGTTCAAGGTTCTGAGAGGGACAGTCCACCACGAAGTTCGTGTAGCCGTTATGTTTGGCGTCAATTAAGACTTCCCTGAAAAGAGGAAAAATTAATGTAAGTGATATTTCTTCAAATTCGTTTTAATTGTTAACTTGACTAATAAGAAAAAACTAGGTCATACGAAAACCTTTGACTAATTGAAACTAATCAAAAACAAACAAATATGACGACGAAAAACTCTTCCACATAGTTTTTTTTATTTTTTAAGTTATAGTTAGTATTTTTAATTAATTATATTAGTTACTTAGTTACCTACGTGTTTTTTTAAATACGCAAATAGTATGTAATTGTGCAAATAATAAACATTATACGTGACTTTTTAAGGTATAATATAACATATCTGTCGGAGAAGTCAATAGTACGGAAGCTTGAGAACGAATGAACGAGCTAAGTGAAAATTGACACATGTCACTTTGTCAGAATCCGCGCTGACGTTTGCACGAACCGAGCAGATAAAAGTGCGGACCGCAGAGGTGCGGTGCACGTCCCTTGCTGTCCCCCCCCAGCGACGCCCTAAGCCGAGGTCCGTACTCCACAGGGGGTGCCCTTAGCGTGTAGTCGCTTAGTTTTAAGTATAGTTAAGTAAGCCCTGGCTGGAGGCTTTGATTCTTGAATTGAGGCCGCCACAGGCAAGTCCGGTTAAGCAGCCGACAACCTCCTAGGTTGACCTGCGAGAGGCCACACACAAAAAAAAAAAAAGGTGCGGTGCTCTTTCCTCTGTCGGCAGCTGTGCGAACAACATCGAGTCTCGGAGACTGTTTCACGGCTCATTGTGTGAAGTGAATACCTAAAGCTTGCAACATAATCACAAAGTACTTTGTAAATCATTATAAATCAGTTGTGTGATCTGAAATAGTTTGTTTATTGCTCGATAGCCAGCCATCGCCCACAAAACAGAGTCCCTAGACAGAGTTTCAATGATGATCGGCATCCTTGCGCCGACATATATTATCTATGTTTGGAAGTAAACATTTTTGATGCATAATTATATAATTAACATCAGAAAATAAAGTCTTGAAAACCGTACTGACTTGTCAACCTATCGTTTTTCTATCGGTTACATTTGAAGGAGTATGCTTCGAAGTTGCATAACTTAATTCTGCAGACCCTGTTCTGCCATTAAATGTATGGCTATGTGCCACCGGTACGTAGTAGACATCCCAGCCATAAACACATTCGTTGTGCATACAGCTAAAAATATGGAATTCTTTGCAGAAATCTGTTCCTGCTGGCTACAACTTGGGGGTATTTAAGTCAAGACTGAATATGTTAGTTCTAGGCAAGCGCGTTCTATCGTCAACCACATCATCGCTTGCCATCAGATGAGACAGAAATCCAACGCAGACCTATCAACAAAAAATGAAGCTGTTTTTCAATTGAGAATACGGATTACAAAAATAACCCACTAATCTCCTTTGTTAAACCAGACTAAGACAGGTCAGACTGTTTTTTTACACAAGTAGATATCATTATAGTTTTACAAGTAGGCGTATAATACGACGCTCTTTTAAGAAAAATAACGGCTGGAATATACCGCAGCTTGCGGAATGACGCCCACACTTGACGAATACAAAGAAATAGAGAATATTTCATATTGTGTTTTCTTCTATCAAACACAAACTGTCTAGCCAAGTTTGTTACACACAAACTCTTTTGTTACTACTAGGTATAATATAGAAGGAATAGTACCTACGTGTATGACTGCAATATAATGGATCTGTATTACGTTCACGTTTCGTATGAAATGCTTTGTGTGAAGTAAGCAAACATAAGCAAAAGATCTCTCACCTATACGGATTCTTTGAACGAATCTGCCCATCATATCAAACCATGACCGTGCTTGAAACATGTCAGACAATAGTTACTTTATTTGTGCAACAAAAAAGTAAAGTTACTTTTTGGTGCGAGTACTAATTTCGAGTCCCGAGCAAGCGAAGGGATCACGAGCGTAGCGAAAGATTCAAAGGTACGAGATGCAAATGACTTGGCTATCATGTAATGCACATAACTTTTCACTGAGAACACTTACCATAAATTTGCTCACTCTTTTCACGCAGCTAAATCTGAACTGTTACACTTTAAAATGTTACAGTCGCTCTATCGACTAAAAAATCTTAAATGATGACCGTTCTAAACCTCCTGTAAATGTGGTTTCTCAAGCATGAACACAATAAGATTACTACTAACATAAAGAGGTGCACTTTTATTTAAATCTCTGGAAGTAGGTACCTATAAATATTCCTATGCACGCATCCAGGACCAACCCGCCTTGTTAATATAAAAGAACTATAGCATTTTTATCGCAGAGAAACCATCAAAAGGAGCCTGGACTTTGGCGGTCATGACCAGCAAGTGTAACATTAAAACTTCCTTCTTCAACCTCTAAAACCTTTTTAATCCCGGAACCCTCTCTGTACAACGCTTGTTAGAGCATATCCTTGGGAAGCCTGTAAAAGGGTTTACGCTGCTGTGCATGACAGTACGTGATCGATAGAGGTGGGTCGATAGAGTCTTCTCTCCGAGTGCTACAGAATTCCTGTACCTACTAAGACAAAAATTCTTTCAGGAATAGAAAGCTGCACTATCACTAACGATCTGAGGCTGCCTTATTTATGTTCTAAAAATCTTCCTTTTTTTCGACGTTGGTTAGTTATTAAAAAAATTTGTTCAACCTCAAACTCAAAGCATTTGTTGTCATCATCACCTGTAATCATCTCCGCTCAGTTCTCTCACAGAGACAAAGTACGGGTGCGATTTGTTGCCAAGATGCAACAGCTCACTCACGCGCTGCATGCTGTTGTCCTTTAGGTACAGCACAGTGAAGTTTCGCCATTCTTTATACAGTATCAACTTTTCTAATACCTGAAAAATAATAAGATCTACTGTCTACGACCGCATAGCTTCATAGACGCATATTCGTCGTGCCGTCGTGTTGTTTCCGCTTCGTTAACAGAGTTTCATAGTTTTTTTATAAGCCGTTAATAGGCGTAGGCCAAGCGTATAGTGACGAATACGTGTGTATGAAGCTATGCGGCCGTCTACAGTGGGCCTTATATTAACATTTTGGAGGTAAATAATATAGTAATAATATTGTTTTTGTGATGTTAGTATAATAATAATAGTGCAGTAAATTTAAAATTCACTAATTTTAACACTAAATGACTCACGATAATAAAAATATACGTTGTTGTTCCAAGAGGTATATTATTCCATTCACGATAGCATTAGACAAAAATGGTTCATAGAAGCAGGTGTGCACAACATTTATTTTTCGAGATAAATTCAAATAATTTTAATAAATAATGATTTCTAAGTAAGTACTAATCACTTAGATTGGTAAATGAAATATATTTTTTTTCAATTCTCTCCTTACAAAACATAAAAATTGTACAAAATACAAGGCAACAAGACAATTATTTAACATTCATACAAATAGAAATAACTAATGTTATGAATCGTTTATATTTAAAATGAAGACTGGAAAACTTCTTATTCCGGTTGTTCATGTAAGTTTTGCCGGCGATAGTGATGGCTGATTAATCTTCTTATTCAATCTCAATATTAATTTGAACCAATTTTCAAAATTATGACATGATTAATTCACTAATAAGAAAGCTAGATAGTTTATTTTTTATTCAAATTTAAATAGAGAGCACTCTGTAACTATGCAATTATTCGCGTAATTTTGGCGCCATTTAGTGCTGTAAAAGTCAAGAAGTTGATTATTTCACATAAAAACAATGGGGAATAATAAATATTGCGATGAATCTACAAGCGAAGTGATAATAAAACTTCGTGATAAAAATTGGTCACATAAAAAGATAGCCAATCACCTGCAGTGCTCAAATTTTACCATTTGCTTCCGATTATTTGGACATTTCAACATGACAGTCATCCCAAGCGTACTGCACGCACGGCGGCTAAAGAATTCCTCATATCTCAATCAGTTTCTGTCTTACAATTACTCTGAATTCCGTTTACTATTTATCCATGTAGGTATTTCATTATATAATTAATTACTTTTGAGAAGGAACATAAAAGTACATAATTATGACATTTTTTTTTTAAATTTCTAGAACTACAAATCGTTCTTAATTATATGACCGCCACTGCATATGTCACCAGAAAATTGCAAACACCGTAACATTGTAAAATACCGCGAAAAATTGTAAATATTTATTTCTAATTAAGACATGGTTATATTGGAAATTAAATTGAATTAATTGATTGATTTAATTTATCGTATGCATATCAATTGTTTCATAATATAACGAAAAATTATAATCTAATATAAAATTACAATCATACAGTGTCTGCACTTTTTTCAGTGACATAATATAAATATGCCGTGACCAGTTGGCACTATAGTTATAGAATAGCGAAAACATAGCCACTTCTGTAGCTTTCACCTTCAGGTGATAAACAACTAATTTCCCAACCGCATTTTGTTTCTTAAAGTTTATTCCTGCAAAAGTTTCAAACATTATTCTTTGTCTTAGTTCAAAACGAGACAAGGAAATTGACTATTCGTTTTTATTTAGTTTGCAACTTTTATAGGGCAACAGGAGCCAGTCTTGGTAGATGTTGTTGTCCAAATACCTAGAATTAATGCCATGCGAAGCTAGAGCTTTTGGGCAATTGTCATATCCATGTCCATCGTTTCTTCCGACTTCCTTTCCGTCGAAATTAAAACTCCAAACTTTTTACATTACATTTATTTACCAAACAAAGGTCAATTAATGATAGGTAGGTACTGTAAGGAATGCGAGGCGATACCTCCAAGTGTATGCTTTTGGGATCTGGTGTGTATGAGAGAGTTATACATACTCTCTCATACTCTTTTTTTCTCAATTCTCTTTTATTTTGGGGTAATTTATATAAAATATATAACTTATATCCCTTTTTTTCGGTGGTAAAATCATCCAATGACATCCCCCGCTCTTGGGCGGACCGTGAGGGTATATCAGACTTTTACAGACTGAAATTGGTTTGAACGAGATCTAGTAAGTAGTTTTTTTTTTAATACGTCATAAATCGTAAACCGCAATTTACCTTTCAAGTTTGTACGGAACCCTCAGTGAGCTAGTCCGACTCGCACTTACCCAGTTTTTTACGTAAATAATTTTATGATCACAGTATAAATTAGGCGCTGGATGTAACAAGAAATAATAATATTTCCAATTTTTTTTATATAAATAATCGTCTCCAGTTTCAGTCTATAAGTCAAATTTCTTAATACTTTATTTTAAAATTGTCAAACGTTAAATAACAATGTACAAAAGAGTACAAATTATGCAAAACTTCTAAAAAATCTGTTTCAATAGAACAAAGAAGGCAACATCAACATTAAACAGCTGCTGGCTATCATTTCACACAAGGAACCAGAATACATTAGATATTGTTGTTATACAAACTACAAGTTTTCCTCAGCAGGTCAGCGGTTCAGATATATTACCGATAATATTACCATACTCAACTTTACCTACAGTGTAAAAACATGATCCTAGAATTTTCGGCTATAGGTATAAAAGTTTACGGTACTTAATTTTTTCGGGTCAGAAAGGGCGAATTCAAAAACCCTTTATCACAACATTACTGTTATATATAGTGCATCTATTTCACTTTTTTTTTTAATGATATAACATTTTTATACTTTTCGTATGAATACATGATATGTTACGGTATTTTTGAAGAAAAACTATTTTAATTTGGGTACACTTCATCGAAGCTTTTTACTCTCTTAAACAAAGAGTATTTAATCACCACCTTTCAGTCATAATATTAAAATTATGTAATGGCTTTTCATAATTATTTTGTGACAAATGGCCAGTATTCATACTATAAAACAAACTTGTAGACGTAAAAAGGTTGCATACAGTTATTACTTAAAATAATGGCCACTTCGTAACAAAAAATAAAATGAAAATGAATTTTATGGAAAGAAAAATAAAAAATTCAAATTATTGGCAAATTGTCGTGAAGAAGCAAGCTCAGAGAGAAGAGGAAGGTATGGAGGAGGCCTTTGCCCAGCACTGGGATGATATAAATACAGGCAATATAGGCTGATAAAAAAAAAACTAATTGCATCTCGTGATGTTTTTAAGCTTGAAATGCAGTTGTAAAATTATAGGACAGTTATTTTTAACAACATTTGCATTTTTATGGAATTACTAGCGGTCCCGGCAGACGTTGTTCTGCCCAAAAGCGGGATTTAGTAAAAAAAAAAAATTACCCTACTCTACCCTATTCTACCCTACTCTACCCTACTCTACCCTACTCTACCCTACTCTACCCTACTCTACCCTACTCTACCCTACTCTACCCTACTCTACCCTACTCGTTAAAAAGTACCCTATGTCCGTCTCCTGGTTCTAAGCTACCTCCCCACCAATTTTCAGCCAAATCGGTTCAGCCGTTCTTGAGTTATAAACAGTGTAACTAACACGACTTTCTTTTATATATATATAGATTTTAATGAGGTCAATTAGCTAATATATGACATATATATTTTAAAGTACATATCTAAAGCCTTACCATATTATAAGCTGAAGGACTTGGTTGCATGTTCAGGACAGACCACTCTTCATTGCAGAGGTCATTGTGCTGTATACTGACGTGGGGCAGTTCCAACATGTCGCACAAAGCCTGGATATTCTCGCTAGCTCGCCCACCTGTACCGTCTATGATGCCGATCACGCCTTCCTGGAATTTGGTTACGTTATTTTGTATTTTAAGAAGGAATGTCTTTGAAGTTAATAGTTTTATTTTGAGCTTTGAAAAAAGAATATCTTGTTTGATGTCTTTCAAAGGTATCAGAGACTGGTTTCTAGTTTCTACTGCAGAATTAAAACTTCTACATATATTTTGCGCTACAAAATATTATTGAATATAGGCTTGAATAAATCGATCAAAATCGTCCCATAACGAAAAAGGCAAGAAGCTTTTTCTTCCCATTTATTTATTTTATAATTTATGTACACACAAATACGAAGAAGAAGATAGGTATCTTAATATAAATTTTGTACAAAGGTACTGCTTATTTCAAAAAGAAATTTCTTCCAGCAGACCTGCGAAAGGAGAGATTAGAAGAGATGTAGACTGTAGTGTGTAGAAAATAAGCAAAGAAGAGTTTGTGAAATCTTAAATTAAACTAATAAATACTTATATAACTATAAATACCTTACACTAAAAATAAATACATAATATATATATAAATATAAATATATACATATACATATCATACAAGAGAGTCTCATTATTTTTCATTATTTTTTCTTGCCTACAAATATAATCATAGCTTAAGGGTGTCGCCATTTATTTAGTTTTCTTTTCAACTAAGCAGGGAAGAACCGATTACTGTTTTCTTAGGTACTTAATTACGTACAAATATTTTCAATTATGATAGATTTATGAAAAACTGTGTATTTTTATTTATTTACTTAGTATTTCCAACAAAAGATGTACACAATATATGTCTTATAATTGATTAGTGTATAGGTATTTTGTTGGTGTACTCCTTCGCTAACAGGAAACTACTGTACAAAAACAATTAAAACAACTAAGTGAATATCAAAAATAAGAATACAAATAAATGATAAACAGAACATTGAGACTGGGACTACAGATTGGAGATTTTTATTTAGTAGTAGCTTTTGCCCGCGGCTTCACCCGCGTATATAAAATATAGCCTATGTTACTCAGGAATAAAGTAGCTTTCTATCGGTGAACAAATGTTTAGTAATCGGACCAGAACTTTCAGAGATCACCTCCGACAAACAAAAAAAAAACTTTATCTCTTTATGATATTAGTATAGATCACACAGTTAGTTAAAGTGCAAAAGATAAATCCACATACCTACTTTTAACCTGTTAATATAACTTCTCAATTGTTTTAAATAAAACAAAATTCTACCAAAACTTCTAAAGGTGTCATAAAGTTGCAACATTCATTTTTCACTAAAAGGCGAAATTCAATTTGAATCTAAGATGAACACAAAGAAAGTTTTTCGTTTTGAATCTGAATTATCCTGAACCATGTAAAATAGGTGAGCAATGAAAACGAAAAGAACAATTGGAAAAAGTCGTAAAAAACTTGCGTTTTACAGTCAGATCAATGAACAAAACTGAAAAGAAAGAAGCTAAGAAAAATTAAAGTAGAAATCCATATCAATCGAGGGATAACATTATTCTTCCACGCGAGTAAATTCAAATTGAATGAGCAGATGAAGTGATCTCAATGAATTTTAATGACAATTAATTTTTCTTTGCTTTTATTCTTTTTGCATTCAGACTGCGTTAAAACAAATCTGGATGTAAAAATAAACAAAAAAAAAAAAGTAATAAAGACAATTATTGTGACATTCCGTTTAACTATGTCTAAGTTTCTTGTGTTCTGGTTAAAGTTTCATATTCATATTCTTTATTGTACACACAACTTTTATAAAACAACTGACAGACGGTAGCCTATACACAGGTGAACTTAACTCACAATTGGAAAAAAAATAAAGTAAGGGGAAAGTTTATTATTTTTTAGTCAAAAATTGTCCCAAGAGAACACATTACTGGTATAAAAAGTATCCTATGTGCTATTCCAGGAAATCATCTACCCGTTTGCCAAGTTTCATCGAAATCTGTTCAGCAGTTCAAGCGTAAAAGAGTAACAAACATATACACTCACAAACTTTCGTCTTTATAATATTAGTATGATTTTTGTTAGCTTTTTCAGCAGGGAGAAAGAAAGGCGACTGTGGCAGTTGCCTTTCCTTCTCCTTATGTAGGGTGACATACCTCCGCTAATTCGCATACATATTTGCTGATTACAAGAACTTCTCCCCTTGCAGACACTTCCTTTATAGACGTTCTGAAGTTGAAAATCTTCGCGCTCACCTCTAGAGCGACTTTCAAGTCATCGGAGTCTTTGTAAAATATTCCTCCTGAAACATAGAAATTGTAGATTTAAAAGCCTGCAATATGACTTTCTTAAACATTTGCATTATTTATTATGTACAAAATATTGTATCTAGAATAATACATACGCTTATAGGGTAATTAGAAAATTTCATAAAGTATTGAAATTAATGATGATTTCCCACCATAAAAAAAAAGAAAAATGTACTTGTACTCGCCTTTTATAAGAACTGTATAGTGTGTTTGGGATATTTTTAACATATTCCTACTCCAGTAATGACTCCTGAATTGTGGGTGCGTTCATTGACATTAAAACTGTCATACACAAGCCAATCAGACCCGGATCAGCTATTTGTAGGCTATACAAATATTTGTTCCGTGGTGAAATCGAACCTGCGACAAGCAGCGGAGCAGCGAATCGCTCAACCACTGTGCCAACCGTGCACTTAAAATATCACTTTGATTATTTAAAGTTCTTTCTACCCACAAAGAGCTAATGATAACTATGGTTGGTAACCTAGCTCTATTGAGGCCCAACCACGAGGTATTAACGCGATCCATTTGACCACCTAAAATGAAATGTTAAAGGGATCCAGGGGGGGATAGAATCGGGGGGGGGGGGTGGTCTCGCTCGCGCGCCTGACATTTTTAACACGTTATGATAAGACAAATTCAAGTTGAATTGAGTATGATTTTTAACATTATTCGAAAACAAACCATTTCAATCACCATCACACGATCACACCATCACACAGACACACACACACTCATTAATGCATCTTCATTTTTCTTTTTTTGAGTAGCAAATTTTTTCCTTTCGTTTATTTTTTCTTTTAAATTCGAAGAATAATAATAGAAAAATTTACACAAAAACTGCATTTATTAATTAATTTGTAAATTTACGGAAAGGGACTGGACCTCACGACACACGGTATCCTAGTCCCCACACTAGCCAGAGATATATTGTTTATTTTAGTTTATAAGTCAACTGATGTACCTAATATGTACCTAATATGTACCTAATGTATCTTGTACTAACGTTTTGAAAAAAAAAAAAAATATTATAAATCTTATTAAAAAAGATGTGAATCTACTGTACCATATGGTTTTTCTTCTGTACTAAAATTATAAAGAGAAAAAAGTTGTATTTTTGTTTGTAATGAATAAACTCAAAAACTACTGGACCAATTTTGAAAATTCTTTGAGAGACAGGTTCACTGTATTTCTATTATCACAATAGCCAGAAAACAGCTTCAAGTATACAAAAGCATTAATTTAAATAAAAACCCTGTATCCGACAAATCTACCTCTAATAAAAAATAGTGGTGTCGATTTTGTTTTAGAATAATTTGAAGAATATTTTTCCAAACAGTGGGCCTGGATAGGATGATCTCCTCTTCTTTAGAAAATTTGAATTTAGAATCTGCTAATCAGATCAGTAGTATGTAGATAAGTTGATGAGACGTGATGCATTCATTGGCTTTGTTAAAATACTTAAAATAATTAAAATTATATCTAGATAATCAATAATTTAAAAAAGTCAGATTAGCTAAATCAATTAAGTAGGTTATAACCTATAATGTCAAAAATCAATTAGTAGGTATCCTCCATGCTACAATAAAAAATTGTTTATATTTTTTTTGTTTTATACATGATTCAAAATATGTAGCAACTGTAAAATAAAAATATAGGTTTCATTTCGCTTCGACTAAAGGCCGAAATTTAAACAGATTACATTAACATCCGAAAATCAGAACTTGTGAACTCTCACTGCCATGCAAGATACTTGTATAGTTTTGTGCCAGTGACAGACATATGTATTTTGGCCTATATATAGGTAAGTACTAATATTAATCTTTCGAATACCGTAATTAGAGACACAATAGAAAGACAATGAGAGAGCGAACGCTTGGGGTTTATTGAATTAAATTTGAAACTAACCGATTATAGGTCCATCTGCGGTCTCGTCTTGCCCCAAAACACATTGTGAAAACAACAGCAAGACGAACGGAACTAGCCACATGTTTCTAGAAAATATGTCACAACCACGTCATATTAAAATAAACAGTGTCACGAAAAATCACAACACAACACTACAATTTCCGCGTCTACGCGAACTTTGCATACTATAAAGGGTAATAAGTTTACGTATTAAAACTGTAATTAGTGATAAAACTTTACAGTTAATTAATGTTTTAAAGCATTGTAGTAATAAACGTTGAAAGTTTAGGCGTTGAGTCGGTAATGTGTTTAGATTGGTTGTGGACCGAGCTCGGCGCGCGCGACACGCCGCTTCAGAAATAATCCGGCGCCTATATTTAGGACGGGTTTTCCACAAAACGACATACTTTATCTCGATGCCGTCTGTCTCAGTCTGATGTCGCGAAAACCGATTTACGAACAAAAAGCTGTGGTTTTTTAGTTCTCTTTTTAACTTCGGTGATCTAATACGGTGTTTTCGGTTTGTTTCTTTTTTGTTGAAGTACCTATTTAAAAATTAGAAGTGGGCATAGGAAAATAAGTATTTAATTCTTTTTTTATGTGGTAAATCATTAAATGACTTCTCCCGCTCTGGGTGGAGCGAGAGGTAGTGTCAGATTTTTAATAGCTAAAACACGCCTGTGTTCCTTCAGTTGCCTTTTGCAAGAGCTATAGTAACTATTTCAAAAAATTGTGCAGCCCTGGTAGAATTCTTCTTTTTCTAAGAGTGTTTAATACGCACGGAACTAAAAGCTCTTATTTAGTGGTAGCGTCATTGGGCACGCCATAATTATGGCGGTAAGTCCCTTCTTTGAGGAGTGGCTGAAAAGGCAACACGGCGTCCTTACCTTCCGCATGACGCAAGTCCCCACCAGACATGGTAAGTTCGGGAGGTTCCTGCACCGGATTCGTGCGAAAGAAACGCCCGGGTGTCACCATTGTGTGGATCGCCCGGAGGACACGGTGGAGCATACGGTGGAGGTGTGTCCTGCCTGGGTCTCCCACCAACGTGTCCTCGTGGGGGCGATCGACGGCAGCGACCTCTCGCACCAAGCCTTGGTACAGGCCATGGTCCTGAGCGAGGAGGAGTGGCAGGTGGTCGCCTCCTTCTGCGAAGAAGTAATGCTAGCGAAGAAGAAGGCCGCCATTGCCGAAGGCAATAGACTCCGCGCCCCAGCCGCCGGGATTCCGATCCCGATTTCTGGCCACCGTAGGCACGGGCTTGCGAACGAAGAGCAATGGGTAGCTCGCCGTCCGACCGTCCGGTAACCATCCGGACAGAACCCAAATCGTCGACGGCGCGTAGTGTTCCACACGCGCCTCAAGAAGATGTCAGCAACCGTAGGGGCCCAGCAGGGTCGAAGCCTACTGGGGCCAAGGGCCTGATTCTGAAAGCAAGACTCGGCCCTGGTATGAAGGGCAACGAAGGAACAGGAGTAGGTTTTTAGTCAGTAAAAGTTTGACACTATCTCCCGCTTCGCCCAAGGGCGGGGGATGTCATTGGATGATTTTCCCACCAAAAAAAAAGTGGTAGAGTCGAGATCTATTCATAAAACGCGGACAAAAGGAATTCATAAACAATATCGGCTAAATTATTAGGATTGTTAGAAGACCGCAAAGGTGTTTACTTTCTGACAAAATTGACCTAGCAAGTGATGAAACTCTATACAGATACAGAGTTATTTACGAGTATTAACATACTATTTTTACTCGAATTTTTGTAACGGAAGCCTTTATAGGAGATTCAGCTATTAGTCTAATTGCCAGTTTTATGGAATTGCTCAAAAGATTTACCTCGGCCCTGGAACATAAAGGGTAACTCTCAATTACCATGAAAAAGTAGCTTAAAAAAAAGAAAACTGACCAAGTGTGAGTCGGACTTGCACACGAAAGGTTCTGTACTATATACTATATTAAAATGTGTTCATTGAATGGGAGCCCCCTTTAATTTTTATCTTTATTTTAATTATATAGTAGTGGCAACAGAAATACATATTCTGTTATAGCAACTCTCTGCCTTTTACGGTTTATGAGATACAGCCCTCTGGCACACGGACGGACAGGCAGACAGATGGACTGACGAACGGACAATGAAGGTTTAGTAATTGAGTAATAAGCACCGTTAGCACCCTTAAAGCGAGGAAGTCTCCTTATGATAATAACTAAGTTATTGCTAGTGTCTTACTTTTATAATCATAATTTTTGGTAAAGCAGTAGCTATGAATGAAACGTTCAATAGAAAGGAAAGTAACTAATTTAAAAAAATATTTTACTTAAAGTTGTATCGTCAAATATACCATAGTTTTTTTAGCCACTATAAACGTTTCATCGAAGATCTGACAGGTGAACTGGACGTATAAAAGGTTTGCACTTAGTGGAAACTGGGTCGCCATAACACGTTATGAGGAAAACGCGTAGTGGTCCCAGTTAACTGAACCCCGAATCCAATTGTTCTACATTTCGTGCAGATTAGTTGGTATGCAACAGAGTGCCGACCATTGACTTCCAGACGTGCCGTATGTACTTTAGGGTAAAGACAAACTTACTTTTTTGGAAGAAGAAAACAGTCGCAGTCCCCAAAACTCTATCAATTTTCCTGTTCATTTGCTGATAATGATGGAGTCATTATCTTCCTGCCGTTGTCCCGTATTATTTAGAATTAGCGCAACACGTTTTTTTTTCTCATTCTTTCCTATCACCCGTCACACTATCACTAACTCCCTTTTTTTTCTTAACACTCCTCACACAATCCATCCTTCTTTTCCTTGGTGGGTAAACCACCAACAAAAGCATTCTGCAGGATTGTCTAGGACTATTGAATTGTTCGAAAGAGTCTCTGCGACCCTGGGACGCAAAGGGTAACCAAAGGAACTTGGATGGTCAGTAAACGTCTGACACTTCCTCTCGCTCCACCCAGATTGAGAGAAGTTACTTGATGATTGACCATCCACAAAAAAACCGGGCAAGTGCGAGTCGGACTCACGCACTGAAGGTTCCCTACAAATATACCTACGAAAACTATTCAATTCCCGTATTGAGTTACGAATATTTTTCCGAATCGCAAAATAAGTTTATTTTTTGTGACATAACTACAAATTCTCAGTTTTCAGATTTTTTGCTTCATGCCAAATTTCAGGATTCTAGGTCAACGGGAAGTACCTTATGAATTTTGATTCCCTTGAGAATGTCGCGTATATTATTTACGCTTTTTGCGACATAAACGACCGTATCTTTTTTTTTTCGTTAACTTAAAAGTTTGATATTTTCACAGCTTCATGAGAACTCATTGACAGACAGACAGACGGACAACAAAGTGGTCTTATAATAGGTTCCGTTTTTTCCTTTTGAGGTACGAAACCCGAAAAAAGGAAATATTACCTAAGAAGACAAGGTAACGTTTCAAATCTTAATTGTATACAGATTTTTTAATATCAGAAGTAAGCGTAAATATTTACACAAGCTTTGATTTATTAGTAAAAACAATTCAAGCAGATAAAAATACATAATAGAGTTAAAAAAATAAAAAGTTTTAAGTGAACGATGGAATGATTTAGATTGTAACTTTCAAAATATAGCATAAAATAATATAAAATCAAATCCAATTACAAACAGCCGTAGATATGCATTGTTACTGCTGTAAAAACCTAAATAAACACTGGTTTGTTCATTTTGTTAGCTAATTTCGTCGCACGCTACAAAAAGTCGTTCGCGTAGATTGATCCTAAATAAACACCAAATGGAAATTTAGAATGGCGATCGATGGAACCCAATAAAATGTTTACGAGCATGATTTCCAAACTTCTGTTTATGAGTGAACCTATTGCTAAATACACTCTGGATACTGCAATAAACATTGCATATCAAAACTAATTTTGAACAAGGATTAACAGGAGAAAACGTTTGAAACTGTTTAAACTTCAAAATGATCCGCTTTATGTTTTCATATTCTCGAATTAAGTTATTTAAACTATAGTTCATTCGTCCAAGCATACCAGTTCAGTGAATTAAACCTCACTATAACTTTAGTTATGACTACAACACACCTTTTAAACTTGTTTATTTTGTATCAAATTCAGCACTACCGCAAAATGTTATAAAGGAAATCAGAAAACGATACTGTACAAGCGCTCAATTTGATGTGTAAACAAGATAGGCGGACCGAAAGTATTTGGACGTTCGTGTCTTAACTTACATTTGTTATTATTTTTCAAGCCCTGTCTTGTATTTTTTTAGTAAATTCAATTTACTGTGCCAAAACCATGAAAGAAATTGATTTTCGCGTAAATTGCGTTTGTGTGTAAGGAATCCAGACACGTAAAATGTGATGTTTGGCAGAAAAAAGATTTATGGCAGCAACTTGAGTCGTTTAGCCCAAAATCTAAATCAAAATACAATGGCATTTTGCAAGAAGGTATGGCGTCAGAAAAATAGACACAAGGGACAGAAACGAGGAATCGAATGGCTCGAACCATCGTAAAACTAATAGGCAAAAACTGAACGAGGAAAACTAAACATTTTAGGGAATGGCATGCAGTATGGAATCCCTAGCCTCAGCGTAAAAGGGTCAAGATAAAAGAGCAAATAGGATGAATCTTTTTGGTCATAGTGGATAGGTACAAAAATGTATCTTTGAAATAATAAGAGCAGGCATCATTCAATCGTACCCATCACTCACACTCACACATTGGGCTCACCACTTTTGCGTTGGTAAGTCCCCTCTTTGAAGAATGGTCCTCACCGAACCTTGCAAGCTCGGAAGTTCCTTTTCCGGATTCAGGCAAAATAAAACCCGGGTGTCACCATTGCTGACCACCAGTAAGACACGGTGGAGTATACGGTGAAGGTGTGCCCCGCTTGGGCAAACCGCTGCCATGTCCTCGTGGAGACAATCGGGGGTGGCGACCTCTCGGGCCGGGCCCTGGTTCAGGCCATGATCTGAAACGAGAGAGAATGGGATGCGGATGACCTTCTGCGACGCAGTAATACTAGCGAAGGGGGCGGCCGCACACGTCTTAGCTGCCGAGACAGAAGTCGCCCAGGGCGTCGGGAATCGCAGAGCGATTTCAGCCATCGTAGGCGCGGGTTTGGGAATGACGAGAAATGGGTAACTCACCGTTCGCTTGTCCTATATAGATCGAGCCCAAGTTGTCGACGGCACGTAGTATTCCATGCACGCCTCAAAGAAATGTCAGCAAAATCGAGGCCCAGCAGGGCCGATTCCCTCTAGGGCCATGAAATACTGAAAACGCGAAAGAACATAGGTGTGGTTTTAGTCAATAAAAGTCTGTTACGCCGTTGGCCCAAGAAGTCGCTGGATGAACCCACTTCAGAAAAAAATCCACCACCTAAACGTTCGTGCCGGGCCCTAGTCCAGGTCAGGAGTGAGGAAAAATAGCAGGTAGTAGCTTCCTTCTGCGAAGCAGTAATGCTAGCGAAGGACCGGAAGGAAGGAAGGCGGCCGCACGAGTGAGGGAACGGACCCCGATTTGCAGCCACCGTAGGCGTGGGCTTGCGGACGATGATCAATGGGTAGCTTATCGTCCGGCTGTCTGGAAACCGTCCGGACCCAGCCCGAGTCGCGCGCGCCTCAAGGAGTTGTCAGCAAAACCGTAGGGGCCCAGCAGGGTCGAAGCCAACTGGGGCTATAGGTTGTGCGATAGAGAACCCCGGGACCGGGGCAGTGGAATTCACTGCTGGACTCTGTGTTTCCTGATAGCTATAACCAAGAATGGTCTTTAAGTCAAGAATGGAGAGATTACTTCTAGGCAAGCATACTCCATCGTCGACCACACCATTGCAGCAGAGATCAAACACGAACCTTACATTTTTTCAGGTACAGATTTTTCTAATATTTTTTTCAATGTAAATATCAACATTTCCAAAGTAATAAGAAAACATGAAATG
Organism: Mythimna pallens; assembly: GCA_961205895.1. NCBI lineage: Eukaryota > Metazoa > Arthropoda > Insecta > Lepidoptera > Noctuidae > Mythimna > Mythimna pallens. The sequence goes on along the minus strand of OY540834.1, from coordinate 13,001,473 downwards.
GTTTAAAAGTATTGCCGTTCGGTTGGCACATTAGAGTATTAGGGTCAACACTCGTTGGACCGTTGAAGTGAGCATCTTGCGTGGAACCATTCAATTGAATATCTCGAGAAGCGCTACCACTTAAAATCGTAGAGGTTTTAATATCTTTTCACAACGTTAATTTTTATTTGAGTTATCTTGTCTTCTTTTAATTCTACGTATTGTAAAATTAAAACTGCGGTGTGTGTTAGGTACCTTTGTTGGGTTTATATAACATTTCCACTTAAGAAAATATTAATAAGTATCAAGGTGTTAGAGCCAACAACAATTTTAAGGTAGGTACAATGGAAAGGGCATAAAAAAAAAAACTTTTTACAAAGAATTAAAAACACTAAAACGTTCAAGATAACTATAATTTTGAAAGTCGATGTTTCTCGGTATTTTTTGATTCTTATTTAACACCGACTTCTGAAATTAAAGTTATTGTGATCGTTCTAGTGTTTTTTTAATATATTTTTTTTTTGTGAAGTCGTTTTTTTTTTTGTAAAAACTTTTTTATTTCACACTGTTTAGTTGCGATACACTTATAGCCAGAGTACCTATTTCTCATGACAATTCCAATGAACCCAAACACTGCTAGGATACATTGTTTTATTGTGAAGTTCCCGTGTCCACCTTTCACCTTCCGGCTCCATCATCAGATCAGTTCGTTAGTACCTTATAGCCAAAGTTCATCTCATGGCAATTCTAATAAGCCCAAACACGGCTAGGATACATTGATTAATTACGGAGTTCCGGTGCCTATCTTCCGGCTCCGTCATCATCATCATCAGATCACTTCGATGATACCATTTTCCAATTCAGAACCATTTATTTATTTGTACTGCCATAGTCGCTTGACTATCTTCATTGCGATATCTATGAGTATGAAGTTTCGTTTGACAATTCTGGTCTTCTTCATCAGTTTCACTTCATCTTTTACTTTTTGACTGTAAATGCCTAAGTTCTCAATGAAAATACGAAAATCATTATATGGTTGCCTATAATATCTGAGAAGTTTCCTTGATTGCTCATGGATTCCATTATCAGAACAAAATTTGAAAAAAATAGTACCAATCTGGATAGCATAATTTTTCTTTCAAAATATTTTTTTGGCATATTACTCCATAAAGGACGTCATTCTGAGGTAACAAACATAAAAAAAAATACAAACGAATTGACAACCTCGTCCTTTTTTTGGAAGTAGGTTAAAAATAAAGAAAATATTTGACACAGATACATAAAATATGGTAACAAATAATATATGTAAACCTTCAAATAATACCAAAAACAAACTATAACATTGTCTGCCTCACGGGCTGCGTCAAACACGTCCGGTTTAACAAAATGCCAGACAACTACCTGACGCTGGTTTTCAACTGAATCTTATTTTGGGTGTATCGATGCAAATCAGTTGTATTACGTGTGAGGTAATAAACATACATATTATTGAGTAGTAAATGGTAAATAATAAATAATTGTTTAGTGATAATTACAACGTAATAATTACACAGCACAATTATTTTTATAATTATAGATTATTAGCTTTGCACGGGTGTTCGAAATCTTTTAAATTCTCGACTTTTTTCTATTATAACCTGCATGTATACATATACACTAAAACCTTACCTATAAATCACTCTGAATATTATTGAAAACTGTGTGAGAATCCGTTCAGTAATTTCTGCCATTATCGCGTTCAAACAGACTTTCTTTCTTCTCAGCCCCCCCCCTAGCCAAGTTACAATCATTTCGTTTCGTTTCTCTTTTCGTTGATCGCCTCGAGTCGGCCTCGCTTCCTATTCCTTTGTTCTGACCACGTGACTGAGCGTTGAGATCACGTGGAACAAAGGAATCGGAAGCGTGGCCGACTCGAGGCGATCGACAAAAAGAAAATCGAAATGAAACGGTTGTAATTTGGCTAGGGGGGCAAACGCGTTGGAGGATATTGTTTTATAATATGCAAGAATGATTTGATACCTACGATTTTATTGGTTATCATTTAGTTTTTCAATTTTCGTTTTAACTACAAGAAAATGGAAAATTTTGTAATAAAATGCTATGAAAACGTTCTCCATCTTTTCTAAATGCCACCTTAATAACAAAATGAATTGTCGGTAGAACAAAGCAATAAAATTATAATCATTATTCATTGGCATGCCTATCCTAAAAAATAATAACGGAGCCATTTAGCCGGAAGAAACGAAAATTGAAAAGCAGTAATGAAGACAAAATAATTTCTGAGACCGAGTACCAGGTGGTTTATGTCCGTAGCATAATGACTTTTAATTTTAAGCTAGACGAATGAAACTCATTTCCTAAGGCGAAACCTGTAAATGTTCACTACATAATCCCCCGGATTGGACTCTCTTTTCACGATCTTAACTTATTACTAAGGATCTGTTCAAATACCTATGTATGTTTGGCTTAGGTAATCTCAATTTTCTTCCATACATTCTACTGTTAATCAGCATAATAATCGGTCTTTTAATGTTCCCACTGCTGGGACTCAGGCCTTCTCTCTAGGAGAGGGAATGGGCCGTAATCCACCACGCGGGCCCAGTACAGGTAGGTGAATGTCACATGTCTTCGATTTTTTTGGTTCTAGGACATGCCGGTTTCCTCACGATGTTTCCCTTCACCGTTTCGAAAGCAGAGGTGATAAAATAAATAACACAAAGTAATGTGGCTGGCTGGGTTTGAACCCGCGACCTACAACTCGTAAGTCGGGAAAGAAAGAAAATAGAAAATGTATGACTATGTCACTCAGTGATAAAAAAGCATTTAACCGGTACATTATTTTTAAATCAGTTCAGTAGTTTCAAAGATTAAACTCGTTAAAAATAAAAGACCCATTTTGACATTTGAGAAATAAATGTAACTTGGAACGAAACTGAAAGAAACAATTAAATAATAATTAATTACATAACGTTAGAGCAGTGGTGGCTGAGTGGTAACGGTCTCGACTTACGAATTGTAGGTCGCGGGTTCCAAACCCAGCCAGACGCATTACTTTGTGTGTTTATTTCACCACCACTTCTTTGAAAACGGTGAAGGAAAACATCCTGAGGAAACCGGCATGTCCTAGAACCAATAAATTCGAAGACATATGACATTCACCAACCCGCACTGGGCCCGCGTGGCGGCCCATTTCCTCTCCTAGAGAGGAGGCCTGAGTCAGTAGTCAGTCAGTAGTAGGAACATTAAAAAGCTGACTATGCTATGTTATGCTACAAAAATACATATATATTTTGGCGTGGTAAATAATATGTTGCGAGTAGTTATTTTTTTTTGTGTATTCGTTTTGACAGATGTCAAAACGGGCCTTTTATTTTTTGACAACTTTACCCCTAACATGCAAACTTATCCTCTTTATAATATTAGTATAGACTAGCGAGTGTTGTTAGAAATCTTTGTAAGTCTCAGCTTTTCTTTACTACAATATTCATGTATTACACTTAAACCAAATTTCAAGAATACTACAATTCATGAAAATTGCATGAAAATCCGTTGAGGAATTTTAGAGTTTATCGCGTTCCTATAAATAGACAGATGTGGTGAGGGACTTCGTTTTATAGTAGGGGTACATAGGCCGGCTTAATGCCACAAATATTCAGAATCTTGCCAAAAATGTCTCACAATACCCAGCTATATAGGAAACCTATATTTTTCCTATATACGCTACCTTTCAGCGTATATAGGAAAAATATGAAAGCGTTGGAGCAGATAACGTAAGAGTAACAAACGGCCACTTACCGCTAATCGGTACATGTACCTACGTAGTTGAGTAGCGCAATAATTCAATTCTCGACTCCACTATTTGTACAACCATTAGTCTGATAGTACTAGACAGCCGAGCTACGGGGTTAAATACTACGGAGTGTACCTTTCACACCTTTTTTGGGCCTTCGACTTGGTTAGAAACTTTAATGGAGGTTAGAAACTTTACTGCCGTTTCCTTATTTGTCAAAAAAATACCGTAGGGGCCCAGCAGGGTTGGGTTCGCTTCTGAAAGGAAAACCCGGGGCCCTGGTACGCAAGGCAACGAAGGAACATAGGAGTGGGTTTTATTCAGTAAATGTGTGACACACCCCAACGCGCCGCTCTAGAGTGTGAGAAGTAATTAGATGGTTAACCCACCTAAAATGAAATAGTAAAAAAATATGTAAGTTATTGAGGTTTCCAAAAACCTAAAGACACTGCTTGCCTCAACTATAAAAACTATATAATATTCCACAACCAACACACAACGCCGCGTAATCCCAAGCTAAACAGAGCTTATGTTATGGGTACTAGACAACTGATAAACATACTTATACATATATTTTTAAATACATACATATTATAGATAAACAAAAATATCGTCTATGGGTACATGGTTTACTTTAAGTCTCCTTTCAATAGGCTGAGAAAATGTTCGAAAGAGTCACCGCGGCCCTGGTACGCAAAGCGCTTTAAACACTTTGTATACATTAATATATGCATATATATACTTATATAGTTATTTATTTAATTCCCATATAAAAAAACTGTATAAAAAAATTTTCATCCGTACCAACACTCTAAGGTTCAGTTGAAAACCAGCGTCAGGCAACTGCTACGTAGTTGTCTAGAATTATGCTGAACTGGACCTACCTGGCGTAGCCGTGAGACATATTGTTAATTTTTATGTCTCCTTTTTTATGTTTCATTTTAGTTTGTTAATCAATTATTTGTTGATTCATGGTGTGCCAAATAAACATATTTTCTTTCTTCTTTCTTTCTTTCAAAGGGCAACTGATGGAACACAGGTGGGCTTTAGTCAGAAAAATTCTGACACCTCCTCATGCTCCATCAAGAGTGGGAGAAGTTATTTGATGATTCTACACATAAAAAAATAATAATTTATTTTTAATGAGCTGGCTCATTGTTCATCTGAAATGCACATAAGGCATGTGCTTCCTTTTTCCGTTTTTATTTTTTTACCAAGTATCTTCATCTCTGAACTTGCATCTCTCTGGTGCAGTAGTACATTCTGTATATGTGGAAGGTAACTAGCCACTTTCAGATAATACACTTTTCCCTTTTTCCATTGACATCGATGTGGATGAATTTTTTGATGCCCATTGAGTTCTTTTTTTACCCGTAGGTACATATTATTATTTTAAGTTTGTATATATTATATACCTATTAAGCTATAATATTTATTAGTTTAGATGTAAATAAGTAATTATATTAATACGATTTTATTAATTAATAAAATCTTAATTTACATATACATATAAAATGGTCGACTGGAGGGGTCTTCTGCTATCCTTTCAGACCCCCGAAACACTTCTCATGACCGGTGGATTTTTTTTTCATCTGGGTCTACGCCTTATATACTTTTTTTTTTTTATAACAATAAAAAGTTGATGAAAAAAAATCTACAGGGCATGAAAAGTGTTTAGTGGTCTGAAAAGATAGCACATGACCCCTCCAGTCGACCATTTCAATTTGGCACACGATGCACCAAACACACTGTATAATTCTTTTGGAAGTGTGTTTGTCACCTAACTTAAAGGCTTGACCGATTTAGATGAAATTTTGTGTATATATTTGGGTCCCTGAATGGTTGGAATTGTTTTTTTTTTTGACAAAAACCTAGCGTTCAGGCTGGACAACGTCAACCGGGACCGCTACTTTATTTATGTTATTAAATTATACACCAACTTGTAGAACAAAATAGCAACACGCTAAAAACTATTAAAATATAAGAGGGTAAGAGGTCGGAATGACGTCATTAAGGCAACACTCGGTCCCCACGACAGCACGTTACCAGCAAGCGGGTCATCCATTGGTGCCTTCGTAATTAAGCCGTTTCTGCAACAGACAACAAGGTGGGACTTACGGAATTTTAGTTTACCGAGCAGGAGACAGCGTTTCGAGAACTTAAATGACTTGAAAGTTACCCAGAATATGTGAGTGTAACAGATAAGGATCAGAATGGTGTGTCAGTGGTTCCAGAATAGCTCATATTGACGTATATTTTATATTTATTTCAGTACAAATCGCACATTTATCCTACTATTCAGTATGGTTTCAATAATTTTGGTAACCACTCATACATTATAAGGCTCTTATGGGGGCTTAAGTATGCTCGGCTGTGGACGTCTTATGGCTTAAATTGCACATTGATTCACCATAAACTAAACATATCAATCAATAATAATAAAATTAAAAACTAAACCAGTGCCAGTGATCTTTAGCTTAGCTATACACCCAATCATTCGAAAACTAAATTTCAAATTCAACGTGTGGTACCTCGATGATGGAACCTTGGGAGGCGATGTAGACACCGTTTTAAATGATTTACAATTTTTAAAAAACCAACTCTTTTCTATAGGATTAGATCTCAACTTCTCTAAATGTGAATTATTCCTCTCTGACAGTACTGACAGACATCTGACTCTTCCAAAATTCAATGCAATAGCCCCTGCAATCAAAATTATCGATAAAAGTTCTCTTCGTCTCCTTGGGTCCCCAATCTTTGAGGATTCCTTTCCCAGTTTTGTGGAGGAAAAAATACAAAATTTCAATGACGTTTCGGAAAGACTACTCCAAATTAACATGCATTCGGCCATTACCCTAATTCGTTATTGTTGTTTCGGTCCTAAATTAATATATTTCCTTCGGGCTTCCCACTTATGGAAGCACCTTCACCTTTTGGAAAAAATGGACCAAATTATCCGACATACACTTACTTCAATTTTAAATATGACCTTGGACGATCGAGCTTGGGATCAAGTTACTCTTCCCATCCGTATGGGAGGCCTTGGCGTCCGCAAAATTACCAGTATTAGTTTACCGGCATTCATATCTTCGGTTCACAGCACTGATAAATTAATCAGGAACATTTTAACTTCCACACTGATTCCTTTTGAAGTGCCGTGTTTCACCGAGGCTATGGATGCCTGGAGAATCGCTTGCCCGAATACAAATCCGCCTGACAACCTTACCTCCCAGAGACGGTGGGATGAGCCGCTCTGCAAAGTAGTCCAGAAAAACCTAATCCTAACATCTGCTACTACTGCGGAGCGTGCGCGCCTCCTAGCTGTGGGAAATTGGGAATCAGGTCTTTGGCTTCACGCACTGCCATCGTCGAATATTGGCACCTTATTCGACGATACTACTTTCCGCCTAGCTGTTGCCCTACGCCTAGGCGCTCCTTGCTGTTCTCCTCATCGCTGCCACTGTGGCGAAGTTGTCAACAGCTTTGGCCACCACGGCCTGTCATGCAGTCGAAGCGCGGGACGGATAGCACGGCACGCGAATATTAACGACATCATCCGACGAGCCCTTGTCACCGTCGGCGTTCCGGCTGTTTTGGAACCTAATGGCCTGGCACGCGACGATGGTAAGAGACCGGACGGTATGTCCTTATTTCCGTGGAAGATGGGTAGGCCTTTAGTGTGGGACGCTACCTGTGTCGACACTCTTGCGCCATCCCATCTTCCTAGCTCTTCGTGCTGTGCTGGTGCTGCCGCTGCGGCTGCGGAGAACCTCAAGCGGCGGAAATATAACAACCTCGTCGGAAGTTATATTTTTGAGCCGTTTGGGGTTGAAACTCTTGGGTCGTGGGGTCCGAGTGCTCATAAGCTTTTCAAAGAATTATCCAGACGCTTAGTTGACACTTCGCGTGACCCAAGGGCTGGCTTTTACCTCGGTCAGAGATTAAGCATTGCCATACAACGTGGCAATGCCGCCAGCCTTTTGGGCACACTTCCAGTCGACAGCGATGCGGAGGAATTTTATGACGCCATATTTTAGCTAGTAGTTTTTGTCTTTAGTGTATATATAGTTTTAATTAGTTAAGTGTTTTTTATCAATTAATTGTAGATGTAATTATAAATTGGTTAAATAGTAAGTGAACTTGTAAGTTTTATATTAAGATGTTATTTAAAAGTATAACTGAACTAATTCACTTTTTTTAACTAACAATTATTTTCTAAAAATTTTAACTATAAAACTAAACTATATTATTTGATAGTTTAGATTAAGATTTCACACATTCTTCTACTCTTGCTCTCTACACACTATTGTCTACATTTCTTTTAATTTCTCCTTTCGCAGGTTTGCTGGAAGAAATTTCTTTAGAAATAAGCAGTACCTTTGTACTCTTGTCTACTTTGTATTGTCTTTTTCTGTTATTGTGTTAACATAAATAAATAAATAAAACTAATTTGGCAGTTAGTGATTCAAATGATAAGATTATTGAACAGCTGCTAAAAAAAAAAAATACCACATCTAATATACTTCAAAACAAAGTGAAGAACTTTAGCGAACCAAAGTTTGTTTTTATATTTTTTTATTTGTAGGAGGTAATCTCTGAAAGTACTACGAGTAGTCCGATTGCTAAAAGTTTTTCACCGATAGAAATCTGCTTTATTCCTGAGTGACATAGGCTATATTTTATGTACAGTGAACCTTTAAAAGTGCTTGGGTACCTTAACGCCTATTTTCCCTTGCACGTTAAAGTTCAAGTTTTACAAAATTAAACTAGATGGCGTTGGTTTCTTCACAGCTAAGTAGCGACCAAAGGCAATCTCACAAAGTATAAACTTCACTTTTAGTTCAACAAATAATAGACACTTGCGTCATCATTGTCGTCAACAACTGATTGTAGTTCATAATTTCATCATTCAAACTAGAGTCATGTTGACCTAGTGGTTTAGCATGTGCAGATAGATGCGTAAATCAATGAGCCGTGAGTTCAAATCTCACGTAGTACTCACACTTTTTGTAAGTTATGAATCGGTAGGAATATTATATCAAAGTTAACAAGTGGATATTTATTTGTAATATAATATTCAAGTGGGTAGTTACTCAGCTAGATGAAAAAAATGCTGGTAAACAGGCTCATCAAACAAAAAAGCACTATTAAAAAAATAATATGTTTATTTCTTACAATTTCTTATTCAAATTTAACAATCACCGTTTATTAATCACCGAATAAGATTATATTATTATATATAATTTCTTATTGAGGCCATAGCTTAAGTATTCGTTTCCAATATTGGAAAGAGGATTGAAGCTTATGTAACCTTAACAATAACAAACAAAAGACCAGATAATTTTATCACAAAGATCAAAAAGATTAAATGTAGGCTAAAAACTATAAAATTGCACAACAACATATCAAGTGTTCATAACTTTTTTAATGTATTAATTACGGATATTAAGTTAAACACACATAACAAGGTCTCCAGTTAATACAGCGAATAAATAGTGAGTGAATAATATTAAATCAGTACTATAATTATTTATTATCTTGTAGCCACAAACAAAACCGTCTGTGTTCACTGGACTTAAAAGTTTTTTCATGAGTAAACATGATATTACTCTAATCAAAGTTTATGTGATCCAAAGCAAACTGCAATCTTGCCCTTTTATGGTTTTCTGTAAGCAAGCCTCCGACGGACAGTGCCAACGCTTGTGTCAAATAAACTAGCATAGTGGTTCGTCGACAGATGTCCGTTTTCTTCGTATACTCCCTTATCATGGTTTGACACTGCAATATGTTTATTAGTTTTAGTCTGCCAGCTTTTTGATGGTGTTTTAAAGAACCCTCTTCTTCAAATTGCATATCCATAGAACAACTTTTTTTCTCTGCAACAATAAAACATAAATATATAATACCCAATAATGATTATTATATAGGAGTTTTTTGTTATATAAAAGAGTTAAAAAAACTACTTACATTTACACTGGTCTCTCTGGCGTCTTCTGACAAGTGTTTTACCTTGATTATGCTTAGCAATTATTAGAGCTCTTTTTACTAAATCTATATAATAATGCATATTTACTCATTTTGGTAAAATAAGTAGACAATACACCTGGTTAAAAAAAAAAAAATTAACGAAAGGCGCTGGGACGAGATAATCGAAATTAACTTGGCAAACAAACAATTGAGCTTAGTCATAATTTTTTGGTCTAAGTATCATTTATACTCCATACTACCTACTAGTTATTATTTATAAATCCTTATTCAACCTACCCTCTCAAGTTTGAAAACTAACACATAGATAATCAAATATTTATAAATTGATATTCAATTTTAATATCTTCATCTCTTTAAAATAAATTATAAATTATTTCAATATTTAAAGAAACAAAAAGAAAGTACTACAATAATAAGCATTAATTAAGCACAGTGACGCCATCTATTAACAGTACAATGTAATGTTATCAATAGCAACATTTTAATCTGGTTTTACGCTAGATGGCGTCATTTCTCGCTTCACACGATTTTATTTCTGTACTTACTATGGACTTTTGCTTCTTTAGTGTACGTTGGCGAAGCTGCGGGCAAAAGCTAGTTATTATCTAAAACACACAAGCTTTTTTATTTGTTTTACACACAATACACCCAGACCCGCAACAATTCTAGGCCATACACATATTATTTTGTTCCGTGCTGAAATCGAACCTACGTCACACTGCAGAACAGCCAACCGCTCAACCGCTGGGCCAAAAGTACTGTCGTTAACGGTAAGATGGATAAAAGAGAACGTTGCCATAGTCGATAGAATAAGGATGAGTTAGATAGGAACGTGGGGATTAGCAGAAGAAAAAAGAGGCCTATACAGTGAGTGAGCCGCACGTGCACGCGATAAGGAGCGGCCCTCACGCCCTAGCCGCCGGGATCCCAATCCCGATTTCCGGCCACCATAGGCGCGGGCTTGCGGACTGCGAGCAATGGGTAGCTCGCTGTCCGACCGTCCGGTAACCGTCCGGACCGAGCCCAAGTCGTCGACGGCGTGTACTGTTCCAGGCACGCCTCAAGAAGATGTCAGCAAACCGTAGGGGCCCAGCATGAAAGACTCAGCTCTGATAATTATGAAAGGCAACGAGGGAACAGGATTGGGTTTTTAGTCGGTAAAAGTCTGACACACCCTCGCGCTCCGTCCAAGAGCGAGGGATGTAATTGGATAATTTACCCACCAAAAAAAAAAAAATTAGATGGTTGATGTGCGCACAAGATTAAACTGCCAATTAACAAATTGCTAATAACTAATTACTAACTTTAATTCAACGAGAATTAAAAACGATAGGATTATCTTTTTGCGCTCAGTTTTTCCAATGGCCAATATCAGGCTCCATTATGAACCCTATCATCATTTAGGGGGTTGGTTCCTGTCAAAATCACCCATACATATGTATGTATAGGTGTTTATTTATCGTATATGGTATGTTTATATATTATTATTGTGTGCTGTATATATGTTTCTTTAGTATATTTTTAGTTTTAAATATAATTTAATTAATGTACTTAAATTTTTGTTGTGCATTTATAGTGCAGTCTATAATAAGTACCTATTTGTTTTTTATGTTACTAACACGATATGGCAAGTTCCGAAATAAACGTTTTATTATTATTATAATTATCCTCATACGCAAAATTTATTTCTCATTTTTATAAGTTTTTTTTTTTAAGAAAACCCAATTGTGGATTAAGTTCGCCTATGTACATCAGCTGACCTATTTTTATTATTTTATAAAAGTTGTGTATACAATAAAGAATATGAATAAGCAAGATGAAGACGTAAAATAAAATTATGTTCACTATTTCTAAGGACAGTGTGATCGCTTGCAATTCTGACAGTGAGTGGATTCAATATGGCGACCAGGGCTCGCGTGCCCCAGTCGCACACAACCCACTGCGGACCACTCCACGAGACTTTATTTCAAACTGCGGTAGTATTAATTAAACTTTATATTACAATTCTACCATCAAGGGTATATGACATCAGAAATTCTGAATAAAAATAAGTAAATATAAACTGTAAAAAATTCTACTAAAAGTCTGCATGTTCGGAAGTTTATAATGAATCACTTCTTAAAAGTCAAATTATATTTTTGGATGTGTCAAACAAGTAGGCTAAATGCCTCGTCGGTCTCGTGGTCATAAACTCGAGTGTGGAAGTAGATGTTGTTACTCCGAAGGGTATACAGGATCCTTGGTTGTGACATTCCCGAGCCTCGGAAAGCACGTAAAGCCGTTGTCGTGCGCCTGATCTCTCCCAAGTCGTGTTAGATCAAAATTCGGTCGCGAGGATTATTATTATTAAAATAGGGTCCAAAACATCTTCTTTTTTATCCCGATTACGTGTTTCCTTAGGATAATAAAACAATAACACACGGTCGGAGTCAGGGGTAGACTCTAGATGATAACAAAAAGTGTAATACCTTCTCAAAGCTTTGGGAATCCCAAAGCACGTGTCAAGTGACATTACCTTCTTGGACTTGAGACGGTCGTTTTGGGCCGAGCACTAAATAGATTTACTGTCAAAGTCGTAACCTTCAGGCCAAGTATTTTATCACTCACAGTTTAATTTTATTGGACCAGACTTCAGCCTCTTCAGCCAGAAAGTGTAAAAATAAAATCATTTTTAATATCGCAGCTGTTGTTTTATTGCCATTATATTGTTACAGTTGGTAGACATGTCATGAATATGAAGATGCGCCAGAAACGTGATTCTAGATGAAAGCATAAACTTTACGAGGACTTTGCAAATATCAATAGTGCATCATGAGGGATAATCCACTTTGCTATACGATCATGCAAATCCTAGTCTACGATAGATAGAAATAAATGGATCATAAATAAAGTCTTTGACCTTCGACTGAGGTCCTGTTGATCAACAAATAAATCACCTAAGCTGCTTATGTAAATTTATTTATGGATGTTTCTGCAATTTGATATAGCTGGATTTTAGAACGCAACTCAAAAGGTTTCATAGAAACTGTTTCTACCTGAAAAAAAAAAATGAATGAATAATATGTTAATATGTAGATAATGCAGTAGGCTGCAAAATTGAAGACGCCCGTTTGTACCGTTTTTAGAGTATATTTATATTGTAGCTGTTTATTGTCCCATTAATAAATAAAAATAAAACAACAAATAAAACAATCAACGCAAAGCCTTAAAGGCAGGTTCATGATTTTTTTAAATAAAATTATAAATGAATAGAAATGATAAAGTGAAACATAACAGAAGATGCGAAATTTTTACTCAAACAAATATAAAATATTTTTTTTTATTTAAACAGAGAGAGATGAAATACGATAGTATAACTAATTTTTTGGGGTTCCTTCTATTTGGCAGAATCTTGATACTCCGATTTTTATTTGGCATAACTCACATGGCATAATCTTATTTAATCGAATATTTTTAAGGCATAAAAATTATTTAGCATAACTTTTGTTTGGCAGAATATTTACGTGTCCGAATTTACAATGGCATACTTTTATCTTGGCAGAATTTTGTTTCGCATAATTACCTTTGCCATAATTAATATTATGCATAATTTTGTTTAGCATAACATTTATTTAGAGTAACGATTATTTGGTATGGGTGCACATTTGAACATCAAAAATTAATATAGATGTATCTTCTTGTAAAAATTAGTGTTTAAAACATCAAAAACTTATAATATATGGAATAAAACTGATAATTTAAATAAAGTAAATTTATGCTGTCGAATGGTTAGATAACCTACGTGCAATGTATTTAAAATCGAATGGTCTGCAAAAGTGACATAGAATGTTCTAAATATAGCATGTATTGGTAGCATTTTCAATATTAAATTAAATTTGTGTTATAAAAAGTCAATACGTTGTGCTGCAAAATTTTGTGACAGAAACGAATCGCTGCGAAACCGACTTTACGCAGTCTTGTCTGCCCTACCCCTAGAGTGTAATTTAAACCCGCGTAGGCGCGGAGGGGTAGGGCGGCCCGCGAGCTGAGGAGCAGGTGGTTTGAAACCCCGCAGCGCCGGAGCCGTGACAGAAACAATGCTTGCTGCATGTTGCATGCCTGCTTGCATGCTGCATGCCTGCTGCATGTTGCATGCCTGCTTGCATGCTGCATGCATGCTGCATGTTGCATGCCTGCTTGCATGCTACATGCATGCTGCACTATCGATATAAAATGTATGCCAAAAAACGATTCTGACTGTGAATTTTCTGCGATATGATGGTTCTGCTTTTTAATTATTATGGATATAAACATTATGCCTAAAGATGATTCTGACTAACAAAATTATGAGTTTTGAATGTATGACAACTGAGTGTATGCGAAATGATTTTCTGCGAAATGAAGTTTATGCTATCCGTTGTTATGCAAAACAATATTATGACGTAAAAAGTTCTGCTATAAAAGGTAGACCCAATTTTTTGCACTTCTTTTCTTTGTGATAATTTTCTTAATAACGGATAAGAGCCTTGAATAAAGAAAAGCCTTAGCATACAAACTCAATGCTAAGTGGGACTGAGCACGTTGCATCTGCAAAGGTGCTTAACAAATTAATGGGTTTCCTAGAAATCTCCAGTTTTCTGTAGAAAACGACGGTGTACTCAAAGTAATTAAGCTTTTCCGTTCTCACCTTGGTATTAAGAACTAACTTAGGATGACTACAGGAGCTCATCGCAAGTTTTATAATGCGCAAAAGTATATGATCTACTGCAGTAAAAATAATCAGAAAAATATATGTTATTTTTCAGTGTAGTGCGATAGAAAAAATCATGAAGATGTATCTTTTATAGAAAAATTAGATACTTTTGTCCATTAAAAACCTTACTAAAGCTAGAACTACATTAGACCGACGCCACACGTAACACGCCAAATTTGTACGTAGAACGACGACGCGTGTTGTGGATCAAGTGTAGCTCTACAAGTCTAGTTTCCATATAAAATGTATGGAGACCGACGCGCCCAGATCGGCGTGTGTGGCACACGTGTGCGCAGTGTAGTTCTAGCTTTATATACATGCAATCATTCTTATTGTTTGTAAGATTATTTTACAAGAAACGTTTTACCATTATAGTGTTACATATTTTTAGTAAACCGCTAATATCCTTCATATTTACAAGCATTGTGTCTTTGCTCTAGGTCCTGTAGTTCTCTAAAATGAAACGTTTATTCATTTGATACAATCTTAAAAAGAATTTGTTTCTGCACTTAATCGTCTAGCTCAACCATACTTAAAGTGTGTTCCGTGGAACTCTAGGATTCTGCTAATCCTTTTTGAGGGCTCCATGTGAATATTGGTTGTAATGTGGAAAACAGTCTAAAAACACTGTTGTCTCTAGTCAATTGCCGGACGCATCACGTTTTCGCAACTCGTGTCAAACCGCGCTCGGTTTGCTCTCAACGGGAAACGAGCTGCAGCAAAGACAGTTCTAATATAGTCCAAAAGTTTTATAATAAACTTACAAATTTTACTCAGTAGTTTCATTGGAATTTTTACATAAAATGTCAGGTAGAGTCAAAGTTATAATAAAAACCGAATGACGTACAGATAACGTCATGTATGTCGTCATAAACGCGATATGTTCTACTGGATGCTCTTGATGTTTTTGTCTAGACGAAGCTGCGAATGTTCAAAACAGACTTTTGTCTTGTTATCACAGCTATGCGCTTAATACTACAGCTGTAAAACGAAATTCGTTCAGTGACGTAATTGCAAGGTTTGATCCTTTTGTTGTAGTTCAGAAAACTTTTGACAACTCTAAGCATCGCTATCGATCTAGAACAAATATTGTCTAATACTCGACCGAAGCGAACTTTAATTTGTTTGAATTACTTTTTCTGAGCAAACAGTTTTAGAACAGAAAATGCGTACCTACAGGACGGGTGCAGTTCCATTTTGTTTTCAAACTTCGAAGACAGTAATGCATGCTTTAAGAATTTGATTGAACGGTTCACCTTTCTGTCTTATCTTACTGAAGACTCCTTAAAATCTATAGCTTCGATTTATGATTTCAGTTTGTGAGACGTCAATCCTCTTTGAACAGAATATTATAAATTTACGAGCTTCGTGAAAACAAAGCAAGTCCCTTATTCGGCAGTATATTATTTTATGTGATCAAATCTTTGGAACTACACAATGTATCTTCAATATCTTTACAGAATACAATACTTATATGAAATTGTAATTGAACTGAACTTTAAAAATAGAACTGAAGTAATGCATTTACAGTGTTTTGTTTTATAGAATTTTCTTTTTCGATGTTATGGAGACATACCAAAGATCATAATTAATTTTCTCATTGCGCTTCTATTCAGTTTCTCGGCCTGAATTCCCAGTTCATCTTTGTCTATACATTCCGACCATATACATTCTCACAATATGACCTGATCGAATAATTAAACCCGTTTTAGTTCAGAAACTAGAAACTTTATCAAATGGTATTTCTACTTCTGATGGTTTTATTATCATGCTTAAAACAAGCCTATTAGCCGATGACCTTGAGTATTATATTTTCAAAGGGAAACCTTAAGGCGTTTTTACGTGGTTTTTTTTTGCGGACGACGAACCATGGGTATCTATTGTAGCTACGTCCGGCTCTCCGATAAGGATCAAGCCCGGGTCAACGCGACGGCGTGCTGTGTTCAACGCGCGCTTCAAAGATATGTCAGCAAAATTAACGGGGCCAGTTAGAGCCAACGCTTGTCAGTGCTGCGATTATTTAAAGGAGTTACCGCAGCCTTCGCAAAAAAGGGCAACTGCAGTAACGCTGTGGGTTTTAGTCAGTAAAAGTCACTTCCTCTCGCTCTGCCTTGAGTGTAAAAAATATTTGATGTTTTCCCGCCAAAAAAAAACCATTTCTAAAACATAGGGATCTTACAAGATTTTAATAAAACTAATACAAAGGCCAATGGTCAATGACCTCCCCTTCGATAAAAAATCACGGATTTACACTAATGATGTCCACTTTTCAAAATACATTATTTTGCCTTTTTGCACAAATAAAGAATGCACTGAAAAACTATTCGTACATTTCGTCGCTCGTAGATAAGTTCAGCGGCTGTCTAGAAATATAAATGTCATACACCACACTAACGAGATGTCATTTTGACAATAAAAAGAAATGTCGTTCTATTTTTAAATTATTCAATAAGAATCCAATGAGAAGACATTGAAACAAGTCGCAATGTGTCGGGACAACGCACGAATTATCATAAAATATTGAAGTTTTTGCATTACAACGTATCTGTCGTCGATCTAGACAAAGGGGAGAATTAAAAATGTCTGACCCTTCCAATAATAGTTTTCGGTGTTTATTTGAAAGGTTTTATTGAAAGGGCGAACTGATTTAAATATATTTTAATTTAATCTGAACGAGAACTATACAGAATGAAATTTAATTCATGGGCATCCTTTTAAGGGGTCATTATACTCATCATTATGAATAACTTTTACTTTAACTTTACGATTTTAGAATCGCGAAAAAAATAAGCTATTCTTTGCATTTATGTTCACACTAGCTTCTGCCAGCGGCTTCACCCGCGGATAAGAAGGTTTCTGCATACAAACTTTGGACCCCCGTTTCATCCCCTTTGGGGGTGAATTTTGGAAAATCCTCTCTTAGTGCTCACCTACGTCATAAAAGGAAACCTTGTGCAAAATTTCACGCTCCTAGCCCCACTAGTTTCGGCAGTGCATTGATATGTTAGTCAGTCAGTTTCTCCTTTTATATATATAGATAACTCGTCAAAATGTAGGGAAGAATTGATTTTTTTTTCGCCATTTCAGGTTTGGTCCTATAGTAAAAGTTGTTCATAACGATGGTTACATTAACCCCTTAAAAGGATGCCCATAAATTCAATTTCATCCTGTATAGGGTGCATAGCTCCATTCTTCCTCGCTCGCATGACTAACATTTTAAGTCACATCATGGTAAGACCCCTGGTTAATTAATATACGCATCAAACGAGGATTGAAAGGGCATTGTTTACAAATTAATTACCTACCTACCTCTTGACTTTTGACGCTTCTTCGACGTTTATATTTTATTTTTATCGACTACTGGCTGTTATCTGTGACTTTGCTTGCATGGAGTTTAGGAGCATTATAATAATTACGCTCCTTTTTTGGAGTAATCGTGTAAGAAAATGTTATCCGTTCCGGAGAAATCCGCCTGAAATATGAGTCTCATTCCCGCGGGAAAATAAAGAGTAGCTTAATAAAAGTAACAATTAGCTATCCCAGTGACAGTTTCGTCAATTTTGTTCAACCGTTTCGAAGACGTCTTCCGTAGTTTGAAATACCTTTCACGCAGGAAAATGTAAAGTAGCCTAAGCTTTTTATTTTCCCGTGGAACGGTATTTTGTAAAAATAAAATATTTCTTGTAATATCAATTTTCTGTCAAAAATGTTCCATTAAAAACAGTGCAGCCATTTCGAAGATTAGCCGGAACAAACAGGCAGACAAAATAAAATAGAGTTTGTTATTAGTATCGAATAAAGGTTTACTTTCATATTATACTATAAAAAATGTTGATATTACAAACAGATCCTTCATATTTATTTATATTACCTACTATTAGTATCCGCCTTTAAAGATGTATAGATAGCATAAAAAACATATGATAATAACTACTAACACTTAATTATTTCTTACAATTCTTTACTACTAACTTTACAACAAAACAACATCAAAATGAGTAAACTAACCCAAATATTAGCGATATATCAATACTACCTATTCATAACTGTACATATTCATGTAGATTTTGGAAAGCATTTCGTAAAGGGCATTATCTACAAAATCCATTTTCTCGTATGACTGGGCAGAGAAGTAAACGTCACTTCCAGTTATCGATGTTCATGACGTCATAATATGAACGATGACATCACAATAGTACGTCCATCGCTCGTTTTGTTCCAAAAAAGATTAGTTCGTAAGTCATAATGAAGAGAATTGAAGTTATTAGTCATTGTTATCAATGTAAATATGAAAGTGTCTGTGGATTTGGCGAGCCTATCAATATCTAATAATAATAAAAAATAGGCACGTTTAAAATGCTAGTTATTAAGTAAATATTTCAGAAAAAAATTAAAAAAAAAAGATAAATAATAATTTTATTTATTTATTTATTTATCTAAGCTTTATTAGCACACCAAGATTACAAATTTATAAATTGAAACCTTATAATACAAAAAAACATACTTTTAACGGACTTATCGCACTCGGCGATTTCTTCAAGGCAACCCGGAATGGATAGAGATTGCCTGGACACAAAATGGGGTTGCACTTGGTGCAAATATAAAAGTAAACAAAACTTGATACATACATGGATACAAATATACATACATACAAAATATAAATATATAAGCAAGAGAATAAGTGATGAAACGAAGACATGATAATAATAATAGGCCCGAACGAATTTCGATAACTGCGGCCAATCTCAACAGAGGTTAGTCAAGTACGCAGAAGATATCATAGTGCACACGTGTGTGTGCAAATACAAGAGCACTCTGTCGTGTTTCTTTACTCTCATAGTCTGATGGGACAGCAATCTGACACGACCGGAGAGAGATCAGGCCCCCTAGCCAAGTTACGATCGTTTCGTTTGCGGCGAACGCCTCGAGTAGACCACGCCTCCGATTCCTTTGTTCTGACCACGTTACTGAGCGTTGAGATGACGTCAGAACGTATCGGAGGCGTGGCCTACTCGAGGCGTTCGACGCGAACGAAACGATCGTAACTTGGCTAGGGGGGCAGGCATAAGACCAACAGCTTTACGTACTTTCCAAAGCACGAAAGTGTCAGACCACCTACTTCCTAACTTTGTGCTGTTACAGAGTAATTTGTTATGAAAAAACCTAGTAGCACTTTTTGCCTGGAGTCCCCACGCTCAGCAGTCGCGCTCAAATTCTAAACTGTTGATTGACTATTGGTAATTGTCTAAAATAGAATCTCATGTCCCGATTGTAGATAATTGACACGTAGGGATAAGCAGGTAGGTATAATCCGAGAGGATCATTGAAAAATAAAGGTTTCAGATAAACGCGGAGTCTAAATGACTGGTTACAACAGGTTTTCGTTTGTGATGCCCGGCCAAACAAATGAATAAATGGTCCGCGCCCGCGCCGCGCCCGCTCCGCACCTACGCTTCCAGTCTAGCCGAACACCAACAATAATTTAGACTAGAAATAAGTCCTAATAAATCTTGCTATTTGTATTTTATTTTATAATTCTTATATCTGTAACTGAAACTATCCACAACATCCCAGAATCAAGTGGGCGAATTCTTCCTAGACATTCTTTATTCACTCGTACTTCACCTTTCATATCCTTCGATCTTCAATGGCTGCCTTAGCGTAGGTGGCGCTTTGAATCTTTTGAATTTTCCCTCAAAAGAAAATGCACTATTGCAAGCAACATTTATTCTAAAAAGAAATTTCCTGCAAGTAACCAATTGAGTTATTTTAGACAATATTCTGAAAACCTGTCCTTTAGACTGTGCGATGTCCTCACAATTTATAAGCGCAAAAGAGAAAAAAAACGTAACTAGATTGAACTCACAGCTAGGAAAGACACACACTCACACAACTCACTTTATTTTATTCAGTCTTCTAACAAAACTTGTTATGAACTTTTATTTTATTTTTGTAATGTTACTCTGTCAAAGGCTGCTCACAACCCACGAAGCACTTTGAATACAGTGAACTGTAGGTAATGAATAGACTGTAATTCATCATCTCCCTAGGCTTTTCCCGTTGGATCGGCTTCCAGTCCAACCGTGTTTCAACTTCAACAACCCAGTTACTGGGCAACACCTTCCATAATGATAGTCAGACTTTTTGCCATCTGACTACCTGTGACGATGGTCAAAGATCTACGTACAACAACAACGGGATGTCAGTAATGTCCTAAATAAACTTAGAAAAATACTGTATTACATATGAATTGAAAAAAATCACTTCGGTACCTGATTTCGAAGTTTTCGATTCCAACTTCATGTATGAGAGGCGAGTGCCCTAAATCACTGGACTGTCATGACATTATACTGTAATTCATACTTCAATAATTCACTCTGTGGACATACCCCTCAATATGCATCGTACCTGCCAAACAAAAGCTTATTAAGAGCCAAAATTGATGTGCATCGGTCTCGTTCATAACATGGAGTAATAAATCGCTGCCATTAGGTAATGCGTTTGTACCAAACAGACAGTGTAAAGTGTCGCACTCTGCAGGGGTTTTCAACACTTTACTGTCATAAATCAATACAACTTTACCCAAAACACAGATTGCCCGGCAATACAATACAGTTGAGTTTCGACGAAACCTTCGATAGCTATTTGTTCTGTAAAGTCAATTTCCGTACAATTCCTTCGGAATAAATGTCAATAGGTAAGTATTTATTTCTTTGTTGAGTACAAATGATTTTAAAACTTAACTAATTATACCTGATCCACACCTTTAGAAAACCCTTTCAAATAAAACTTCATCCACTGTTTTAAAAAGGGTTCCTTGAGGTGCGAAACCATCTGTGGCTTTTAAGCCTAGCCGCGCGTTATGTCCGCGTCGCCGTCGAAGGAAACTCACGATATACTTGGGAACCACTCACCTTCCTGTTTACCATAATACTACGTGTGCAAAACACCTTCTCCCTCTGAAATCTCTTTAAAACCTTTTTTAAATTAACATGCATTCGCTCCTCTCATCCACGTACGACTTTTGAAATAAATAGACCAAGTTTTTAGGAACACACTTTCTTCAATCCTCAATGTAGCCTTGGACGACCGAGCATGGCAGCTAGCCACGCTTCCCATTCGCCTGGGTGTCCTTGTGTTGGCTTTCCACATGGGTTTTATTTTGAAGTACCATGTTTAACCCGATGCCCTAACACAATGTGGTCCTATATGTAGCTTGTAATTTTTTTTTCCTGATTGTAAAATGGCATGTGAGTGAGAAATAGAGCTGTGCCACTCAACATTTTATACGTAATAAAATATTTAACACACATTTGAATCTGTTCAGTGTGCGCGTCTGCTGACAATGGTAGTCGGGGTTGTGGTTACTGGTACTTACATCAGGGTCCCTTAAGCACTATGATGGATGACGCATCGTTTCAACTCGATTATCTGCACTTAAGCGCACATTGTGTTGCTCCACATTGGTGCCACTATAGTGAAGCTGTCGCTAGCCACAGACAGCATGATCTGACTAACTGCAAAAGTGCAAGCCGCATAATGCCAAAATTGATACTGCCGGCGTACCTTCGATAGTATTAGAACCTAGCGGTTTGGTACGCGACGATGAGAAGAGACCTGATACTATAACGTTGGTGGTAGGCCTCTGGTGTGGAACGCAACTTGTGTATACGACATGCTATACCGGCGCTGCTGCTGCGGGGATAGTTACAATTGTGAGCCGTTTGGTGTCGAAACACTTGGGCCATAGAGTTCAAATGCACGCCATCTTTTCAAAGATGTTTTTGCTGACTGATCGACCTTTCGTGTTCAAAGTCCTAGCTTGTTTTTTGCCCAAAGAATTAGCATTGCTATTCAACGTGTCACCACTGCCTGTGTCTCAGTCAATTGCTTGAAACAATGCTTAATTTTTGACCAAGATGCCAGCCAACTCTTATGTCAACAACTCCGAAGTGTCACTATAGCATTTGGATAAATCTTTAAATAGTTTACGAGCACTACCGTTTCGAAAACGTTACTACCAACGAAGTTAGTATATTTTCATCGCTTAAGATTCTCCGCACAACGAGCTAGAAAGATAAAACGGTACAATAGTATCGTCGTAGATAGGTTAGATGACATTTTCCACGAAAATAAGGACGTGCCGTCCAAACTCTTCCCATCTTGGCGTGCCAGAACATGGGTTTGGAAAAAATTAACCCATTTATTTATTAGTAAGAACAACAGTCTTGCGAGGTAGCAAGTAGTATGAAACTCGAGCCAAAATCGTTTCATAGTAAACTATTGATCCATAATAAAGTGAGTGGATGTAATATTCACGAACGAGCGTATGTATAGGTTGCACTACGCAGCCCGGTTTATACGAAGGATCAAGAGTGATTATTAAATGGAGTACCAACACATACAAATCCCTTTTGAAGGCGAAAATGTTCCAAGTAAGAGAAAAGTTCACAATTGAAACACAGGTCATTATGGATTCAGGCATTATGGATTTTGTTATCGGTTTTGCCCGTATGAAAATCAAAAATTATCCAACAGTAACTTCTGAGATAAAGTATCCTTCGTCCTAATTTGGTCTACAGATGTTTCAAAGGAGACAGTGTAAAATGAGCCCAGTAAACTTGCACTTTGTTACCTACCTCAAATCGAAGAATGGAAAATATCAAACATTTCAATGTTCATAGTTTAATCACAATATAATTTTATAAAAGTCAAATATAATTTTAATGCAGGAGGCAGTGAAAATACGTTTGGTTTGACTTTTGTTTGGACTAAATAAATTGTAAAAATATGTGTAAAAATCCATTATAGTGCTGCAAAATCACGTAAAAACGACTAATGCAATCCAGGCATCATAGTAAGAACTTGGTGCTTTATGGTGTAGTGCTTTGTCCTTCGATCTTGGGATGATCATCGACCATCTTTGGCAATCTGAAATCAGCGAATTACCCTACCATTGTACACGCCAGTATCCACACAAAGTGTTCAGTTGCACAAAACATCTGCAACAGTCTAAACTCCAAACGCCCAGCAAACCTTTTCGTAACTCACGGTGCGGTCTAAGTAACTGTGTGTAGGACGACATTTCTCGACAGGCACTTCATTTGAAATCTACTCTGTGTCACCAAGCTCCTTGCACACGTGTACTAACTCACGGTGGGATTTAACGTACACATTGGCTAAGTTAACTGTGTCTAGGACGATCATCCACTATCTGTGCAACAGCAGATGTTTTTTAAGCTGGGGATGTTTCAAAAACTTTATAGGTAGTTTTCCCTTAAGTTTTCCGTACTCATCTAAAATGATGTTTCTTTGAATCCAAGAATTACTCTCCAAACTAAAGCAAAATCTTTGATAATTAAAAGAGGTTTTAAAAAATATATGTCAACTTGATATCTCATAATAATTCAGTCCTGAATATTCAACTAAAACTGTAAAAATTAAGTCTATAAAACTTTTGATAACTAGGTAAAGCAAGTTATTACTTTTGATGAACAGTAAAAGATAAAAGTAGGAACTGTTAAGAATCTAGTGCACCCCAATAAATCATAACTTTTGTGCGGATTACTCACAGAAAATATTTGAGTCTCTAGTACTTTCATCCATTAATCACACCAGTTAATTGTATATATAATAAATTTTATACCAATAACAATAATAGAAGCACATAACAAACGCTTAATCAAAAAGAGACATAACTCAAAAAAAGGGTTTTTCAAAATTGAACCTTATTTTTGAAACTTACGTTTTCAGATTCAAATACCCACCTTTTGAATTAGGTTTATTTATGATTAAGCATGCGAATTATTTGTTTTAGTTATAATCCATAACATAAACAATAATCCCGGGAATATTAATATGTCGAATGGCCTTCGACGGTTAATTGCGGAACGAATGTAAAACAACAATGAAAATGATGTGTGTGACCCGATTGCAATAAATGTGTGAGTAAGTAGGCACGATAATGGTGTGGAATATAAAAAAGCACTTTCAACACGACTAGCATCCTTATAAAAACAGTAGTGGAGTGTTCGTGGTGCTACGAATTTTATTACATGGTGTTACATCATATAGTATTGCGTAAAATAAACCAAGAAACGGATCACAAATTAACATATTTTCGAGCGAGCTAACTGCAATTATATGCAGCGAACAGTGCCTGGCAGTTAAGTATTCTGGCACATAGAAAAACCTTATTTTCGTAAGGCTATTTCTTGTTAAACACACAGTATTTTTTGAAGGTGGGAAGTGATTAATTTCTCCTTCTCTGAGTGAAAGGGGACGACTTCAGTTGCCCTTTTCAATCCATGGCCGCGATAACTCTTTTATACTTTAAACTGAACTTCACATAAACCTCAGACTTACATGTACAAACTTCTAATGGGTATATTCTAAGCAATATTCTAACGTGGATGAGGGAAATTGCCAATGGAGGACACGCACAACCTTGTTAACATACAGTGATTCAATAAATATTAATCTCGCTACGCCATCCGCTTACGCTCACATTAATGTTCGTCTTTATAGTACAGTCTACGAGGAAGATTATGGTTTTATTGCTTTTAAAATTTATATCAACTTCTCAGTCAACACAAGAACTTTAAAAATACTTATTTAAAAAATTAAATCTTTTTATTTCAGACATATTTGGTCCATACAGTTACATTTTAAATTTTCATTATTATATTATTAATTGATTATATTATATTCTGTATTACTTTATATTGTTATTATATTAATAATTCAATTTAATTTAAAATATTAATAATAAAAAATATAATATAAATATTAATATTATATTATTATTTATTATAGTTTATTTTAAAATATGTATTTTTTTTTAGTTTTAAAAAAGTAATGTGCTCCTGATTCTTTTAACCTTTCAAATTATTATTTCGACCTGTATCACAACTGATTTCAAGATCGTATTTTAGACGATATGCTCATTAATGTATTAGGTAATCACTTTTATTTATCCTGTACTATTGACAAACTTCGCAAGAGTAGAAATTATAAACAAACGTTTGCCATTAATCGCTCTTAGTGTTAGTGAAAACCACATCAAAATCCTTTATGAGGTGTTAATGGATTAGACAGACGCAGTAATCGACTTTGTTTAATACTTCATAAGTATTTTCATGATTATCGTAATGCACTTCTTCTTCACTCTTGAATGATCCATTATTGTATATGCCATGTTCAATGCAAGCCTTCATACTTTGTGTTATCATCTCTCTTACCCTTATTCCTTTTCCGCTCAATTCGATACGGTTTCGGATTATTCCCCTTTCTTTTAATGAACATCGGACATTAGTAGGTATTATAATTGGTCGGGTTTCCAAACAACCCAATCGCAATGCCCAAATTATTGTAAACAAGACCATTATTATGTTCTGCTTGACCTTTACAACTTAATGCTTAGGTTTTAATAAACCACGCATCAATATATTGAAAAGGATCTGATTCTGAATTCTCGCCACCTAGATCTGAATCTCCTAATAAGGTTTTAGTCATTAGAATAAAACAGCTTTTTGTTTGTTTATAAGCTTTTACAGAAACTCCTTCCCTTGATACTGGGACAAAACGCCATAATAAACGGTTTTATTAATGTCTTCGGCCTCCTTAGCTTATATGATCGATAGTAAACTACTGATTATGACATTTCAATGCATCATACAAATATTGAAAAGCAATTGTTGTATAAATAAACAATTTAGTTGAACTTGACGATATTGCTAAGAAACAACAGTGATAATTCTGCCAAGAGGCGATTATGGCAATTTCTTCTGTGACCTTTTATGTTAATTGTTACACTAGTAAGTTTCTGAGCATAATGTTTAATTTGGCCTCGTTTACGTTAGGAGATAAAATGTTCCCCAACATGACGTACAACGCTCAATCTACGTGACTTGGCCACGTTACCCAGTGTCCTGCAACTTGCCCGTCGTGTGACGCGAGACATGTTTTTTTTTTTATTGGGTGGGGAAATCATCTTATGACAATATAATAATATTACACTTTTATTGACTAAAAACCCACTCCTGTTCCTTCTTTGCCTTCGTCCCAGGGCCCCAGTTTTCACTTTCACACTACCTGTGACCCCAGTGGGCTTCGATCCTGCTGGGCCCGTACGATTTGCTGACATCTCCTTGAAGCGCGCGTGGAACAGTACGCGCCGTCGACGACTTGGGCTTGGTCCGAACGATTACCGGGCGGTTAGACGGCGAGCTATCCGACCGCAAGCCCGCGCCTACGGTGGACGGAAATCGGGATCGGTATCCCGGCGACGGGGACCTGAGGGCCGCGCCCTCGCGCGTGCAATAATTTTATTATATCATACAATACTAGTGTTGCTCATAATTACATACTTGAGTGACAACCGAGTAATCGGTGTATGATATCATTAGTCGACAAATTACGTTCCTCATTGTTCTTAATTTATATATTAGTAGAACTTGGGATGTTGACAGTGATTGAGTAGTTCTATTTATGTCGTAAAAAGTCAATAACCAGCCGACCGTTATTAATTTACCTTTCATTTATACATTATTTATATATTTGACGAATCAAAGATAAATATAAAACTGACTTTATTCATACGCCCACTTCATAAAACGAGGATATTTTAGGCCTTATTTTATTACTTCCAATCGAATGGAAATAAACGGGATCCGGAATAAATATCATGAATGTAGACTTTTTTGGGCGCTTCCTGATTTATCAACAACAACTCAAAACAAGTAATGTTTTGTCAATAGTCTGATTTTCTTATACAGGTATTTATTTCCATTTCGTCTATATTATTCCCGTTTAGTCAACTTGTTATTTGGTAAGTACAGTCGAAATAAAAAAAACACTGTTCATGTTGAATGATGAGTTCATAATTGTGAATATACACCACACTACAAATTTATACCCATCTGTATCCATTACTGAACATATTTGTGTTATCAAAAGTAAATAAAAAAACGAAATCCCAAAATTGCCCACGAAAATTTATCATAATTGGTAAATCCATAATTGAATCATTCATTCATAACAGTTGCTCCTACAAAATACTACGCGCAGTGTTTTTCCATTGTTTTTCATTCATAATCCATAGTTTGTACAATATTTCCATAAATTGAGTGACATTTTGGGATGTAAACAAACGCTAATAACTTTGCTGTTAGTGAATATCATTTATTTAGACCTCAATAAATAAAAAGACCTTTTCTAATAAGCCCTTCAAGTATTTATACTAATTATGAATTAGTGGTGATGTATTATTTTTTTTTTTTCAGATGGGTGCACAATTTTCAATTGTTTTAGCAAATTTTACAATGCGACAAACACCTACAAAATAAATCACCTACCAGGCTTTGAAAAGTACTGGGAAATAAATAAATGCTCTTGCAGACCGTAAAATCAATTCTGGGCTGTACATCCCGAGCACAAAACCCTTCATTGTGCTTGATCCAACACGTACTAGGCCGGTACTTTTAGGTCGTCCTGAAAAGTCATTTGAAACTTTCACGGTCGGTGAATAGGTAAGTACCAACCCATCTTTATCTTCATCCAGTTCCCCATTTAAAATGGTATTTTAATGTAATAGAAGTACCTTGTAACTGCAGCATCTGGTATCATTACGTATGTTGAGTAGTCAGAAAAAGCATTTCTATTCATCCTGTCATTTGTAACTAAACAAACAAGAAAAAAGTGGAACCCTTATAGGATCACTTTGTTGTCCGTCTGTCTGTCTGTCAAGACCCTTTATCTCGGGATATATGAATAAATCTGAAAACAGCAAATTTGTTGTTACATCACAAAAAAAATAATTATCTTCGAGACTCCATTCGGGAATTGAATTATTTACATAGGCAAGTTTGCACGGAACCCTCAGTGCGTGAGTCCGACTTGCACTTGCCCAGTTTTTCTGTAAACTTTAAGCTCCATATTTTACGAGATAAAGTTAAGCTGATTTTATCTTCAATTCCTAAAACTGAATGATTAATTTTCATCTATTTTACAAGTTTTTGTGTTTAGTTTCACCAGTCCTGGTAACTGTAATGAAATCTTGCGTGCGTATGTAAATTAGTCGACAATTCAAAATTATCCTGATCTAATGATGGAACTGTGCTCATAGGAGGGAACTCTTATAAATCAAGTACTTAGTGACAAAACGCCAATTGATTATTTGTTACTAGCTGACCCGGCGAACTTTGTGCCGCCTAATAGTAAGGATAACCCCATCTACTGGTATTACCATAACAGCATAATTCATTTTAAAATTACATTTTAATTAGAGATGGCGTGATATTCGATTTTATTTTTTTTCGTAAGTTCTTCCATATTTTCTCACCGTTTAAACCTTTCCTGGACTATCACAAATATTTCAAGACCAAAATTAACCAAATCCAGCCGTTCTTGAGTTTTAGCGAGACTAATGAACAGCTATTCATTTTTAAATATATAGATAAGAATTGTTGACCTGTTGACGACTCGGTCTTGTGAACGAGTGTCGAACCACCCATTGCTCGCCGTCCGATTGTCCGGTAACCGTCCGGACCAAGCCCAAGTCGTCGACGGCGCGTATTGTTCCACGCGCGCCTCAGGGAGATGTCAGCAAATCGTAGGGGCCCAACAGGGTTGAAGCCTACTGGGGCCACGGGTAGTGTGAGAGTGAAACCCGGGGCCCTGGGACGAAGGCAAGAAAGAACAGGAGTGGGTTTTTAGTCAGTAAAAGTCTGACACTATTTCCCGCTCCGCCCAGGATTTGTCAGAAGATGATTTTCCCACCTAAAAAAAAAACCTGTTGACGACTGCGAATGTGTTCAAACGGGAAAAAAACATTTTTTCATGGGGTCCTGTCCGAATTAGGGCTGAAATTGTAAATGGTTCATAAAGAATTCGATTAGATCGCATCGTTCGTTCTGTTCACGGAGTATTACCTACCCTCTTGCGCCGGCCACTGATTCGATCACTTTCACTCAATTAAGAAAGCTTCTCGGTTTAAAATGTTAAGGTTTAATCTGTTATTAATTGATCATTTTAAACGAATCGTTAAGCAAACGGTTTAATTGCAGTTTGCTGTCGAAGACTGATTGCTGACACTATCTGTCGATACATTTCTGGTCAACAGTGTCCATCACACTATCGCAGCTCACACTAATATTTTAAAGGCAAAATTTTGTGTAATATTCACAACTATTACACAACGCCGTCTAGTCCAAGCTAAGCAGAGCTTGTGTTACGAGTACTAGATGACTGATAAAAATACTTATATATTTCTAAATACATATGTACATATTATAGATAAATTACACCCAGACACAGAACAAATGATCGTGCTCATCACACAAACACTTGTCCTGGATGGTCGGTGGATGGACCTACCTATTTATAGTACCTACCTGACTGCCCTCACGACGTATGCATACTATGCAACCAAACAGTGCATGTCCATTTCTTAATTAATTGGTCGATGGTGATTGCATAACACACCTACATAAGTAGGTTCGATAGGTAACGTTCGATTCGAGATATCGGCATATAACTAAACATTTTTTGTTAATAAATCTGTGTCCTGAAAGCCCAATTGGGCGCCACATTAGTACCTATGGGGTATCATTCAATGACTTCTCCCGTTCTAGGGAAGTGCGGAAAGGCGTGTCAGATATTTACTGACTGACTACCAGAACTATGTTGACAATAAAAAGAAATTTCGTTATATTTTTATATTATTCAATAAGATTCCAATGAGAAGACATTGAAACAAGTCGCAATGTGTCCGGACAATGCACGAATTGTCATAAAATATTGAAGTTTTTGCATTACCACGTATCTGTCGTTGATCTAGACAAAGGGGAGAATTAAAATCCTTTGTATGTCTGACCCTTCCAATAATTGTTTTCGGTGTTTATTTTAATACCTACAGAACCATTGAAAGGGCGAATTGAAATATATTTTAATTTAATCTGAAGGACCGAAATTCAAATTTTGTACCGGTTCAGAGGCCCTAGTACGAGCTCATAATGCGATCCTGAAGGATATTTTTTCTTATATGGGAAATCTCATCTCCCGCCTTTGGGCTGAGCGCGAGGACGTGTCAGGCATTTACTGACAACCACACCTATAGTCTTTGCCTAGCGTTCCAGGAACCAGGGTTTCCCTATCAGAAGGCAACCCATGGTTCCAGTAAGCTTCGGCCCTGCTGGGCCCCTACGGTTTTGCAGATATCTACTTATCATTTACGACATATTCTTGCTTTGTAAAAACAAAGCAATTTTTTTTTTTATAAATAACAAATAACTCCTTCCGCTCGAGGTGCAGTGAGAGGAAGTATCACACTTTTACTGACTAAAACTCACCAGTGTTCCTTCAGTAGCTCTTTGCGTTCCAAGACCACGGTAACTCTTTTGAACACCCAGTAGAAACACAGAGCATAAAGTGTCAATTTAAAGTTGTCTCTATACGAAACACGATCGTGGAACTCTGGACTGAATCCAACCAGCACAGTCGGTCAAATAAAGTGTGGCATTAGAGCTACAACTGGAACACCTTCATCCATTTCTATGCTGATTCGGGAGAAACCTTGGCCATCTAAATGGTTACCATACTAGGTTCTCGTAATTGTTGGAAATGTTCACGTAACCTGTCTCCCACTAATTAAGCCCTTTTACGGAGGGCATCAGTCTGTATAAGTTATTTCTTTTGCTTAAGTTTTTTGCTGCAATAAAAAGTATGAAGTTTGGTTCGCCAACTATTTCCAGTGATTTATGTTGTAGGTACTAGCGATGCCTGTGGCTTTGCTTGCTTAAATCGAAAAACATTTTTGTACTTTTTGTTTCACAAAAATCCACATTACTTATTTGGAAACATAAGACTGATAGATGAACTCACTACGGCATTTGCTTATAATATTATTGTGTATGCGTTTTAAAACGCATCTCCTTTAATATCTATAGCACATAAATGTTTGAAAGCCGTTGTGTAAATGTCTAGATACATTAGGGGACAAATTGTACCACAATATGACACTGACGCGCAACGCTGTCAAATTTATCTAACACGTCCCGTGTCACGTGAATGCATCGTAATGTGTTCGGGGACAAGTTGCGGGACACTAGGCAACGTTGCAGCGTCACGTAGATTGAGCGTTGCGCGTCATGTCGGAGGACATTTATCCCCTAATGTATCTGAGGCTTCAAGTTTGCATTTTCAATCGTTTTTATTTGTGATAAATTTATCTGTTTTTTATAAATGTCCATGGTTAATAAATTCACATAATTTCTGGGAAGAGACACTCCTGTATCACAGGTATTCCTTTTTAGCACAGGAAACTGGGCCTCACTTTATTTGTACTCATTTTCTATGCTAATTTCATCTTATCTTTATTTTGTTCTATAACTGTGCGCCTACAGATTTTTTCTTAGGCCAAAATGTGAGGTATTGATCACGTGATATTTCGATCCTATACAGTTTTGAGAACCACTTTCACTGATAAAATGGCAATTTTCTAAAGCCTCTTAAGAGCTTTATATGACCACTAGCTTCAGCTAGCGGCTTCACCTGCGTGAACATAGAAAATGATCCTAAGAGAATGTACTCCTGTTATAAAAAATATCCTATATACTATTCCCGGAATAGTCTATGGTTCTATGTGCATAATTTCATCAAAATCCGTTCCGCCTTTGGAGCGTGAAGGAATAACAAACATATATATACACATATACTTACGTATATACACTTCCACCTTTATAATATAGGTACGATTTCTGACAATGCCTCTTCGATGTGATCCCCAACAATTAAAAAGTAACGCAATTACAATATTTTACCTACTGTTCTTCAAGATACAGGATTGCTTCCTAGTTTGAAGGACAGTGATCTTATTTATGTGAAATAGCCACTCTCATTATTAGTGTTTCATCACTGATGATATTTATAGGCTTCTAATTTTATTGCGCAATAAAATATTACTTAATTACTTAATATTATGTTGATAAGCACTTCGACCATCAAAAATTGCCAATCTGAACATTTTTACCTGTCAAATGCGGTGATTATGTCAGTCGAATATATTATCCGTTGAACTCATCCCTAGAGACACCTTTATAGCCCGTGTTCCGATGAATGAATGAATGTATTATTGTTATTGATAGGCTCGTGTTTGACCACTATCTCATCTGACGGTAAGTGTCGATGTGGTCGACGATGAATCACGCTTGCCTAGAAGTAACCGCGACTTGAGGTCGTGATTAGCGTAGTGCGAAATATGGAGTTTGTAAATGTTTTAAGTCAAATTAATTATTATTGTTGTGTGTGTGTGAATATTTTGAATTACCAAGTGAAAATTTCAAAAAAAGATTCGGGTTTGTTCGAGATTCAGTGTTTTTACATTTAGCCTCATTTTTTTAGTGAAATAATACTACAAGTAATGAAATAAGTTTCTTTCTTGATTTCTTTTCTTGTTTCTTTGAGTAACTTAAAGATTCCTAGGATATAAGTAGCTATCAGGAAACACAGACTTCAGCAGGGAATTCTTCTTCTTAACTGGACGCAAAATTAATTAAACATGTTTATACGAGTCTTACATATTCTAGAGATTCTGACCATAAATTTACGAGATTTTGTAATAATCAAATAATTATTGTCAAATCAACGATTTTACTGTTTCAACACGTAGCTAATACTTAGTGGGATTGGATAATTTTAGATCGAAAGAGATTGGGCATGGACCAAATTGGAAGGTATACAAAAGAATGCTGATGAGTTTTTATACAAAAGCTCACATGCCAGTAGCTTCGCCCGTGTAAAAGTATAAAATGATACCAAAGGAAACATATTCCCGGGGTAAATATACTCGAAGTACTATTTCATGACATGGTTTAATTGTGAGCTAGATTTCATCCAAATCCGTTGAGGTGTATAAACAAACTTTCGCTTTTATAATAGATATTAGTATAATTAGTGTGATTCAATAGTTAGGGCAGGTTTTTAGGGTTCCGTAGGTACCTCAAAAGGAAAAAAACGGAACCCTTATAGGATCACTTTGTTGTCCGTCTGTCTATCAAGACACTTTACCTCGGTAGCGTGAGGTATCGAGTTAAAATTAAAATCATATACTCAGGTCTGCGGTCCCTTGAAGTTGTGAAAAAAATCAAATTTGTGAATTAACGAAAAAAAAGATACGGCCGTTTATGTTGCAAAAGAAAACGTATATTTCGACACTCTCAGGGAATGGAAAATTCATAGGGTATTTCCGTTGACCTAGAATCCTAAAATTTGGCATGAACCAAGGTCTCATAGCACAAGTATAGGAAAAAATCTGAAAACTGTAAATTTGTAGTTACGTCACAAAAAAAAAACTTACCTATTTTACGATTCGGAAAAATCTTCGTTTCTCAATTCGGGAATTGAACTGTTTTCATAGGTAGGTAAATTTGTACGGAACCCTCAATGCGCGAGTTTGACTCGCACTTGCTGATTTTTTTATAATACAACCGTCATCAAACGTATAATTTACAAATGAAATATGTACCCAATTGGTAAGTACGGCTATATCACTTCCTATAGGTACACATTTTCCCTTTAATTTATTAGAATGTAAAAACATCTAGTCAACTTCAACACCTGCAATTGTGCCTGCCTAGCATCATAAATTACCCACTGTAGAAATGATGCAAAGAGTAACTATTCTCTCTATACTAGTCGAGCGACCAATTGAACTAGCATAAAAATAAAAATACTTCAAGCAATACTCGTCTAGTTTTAAAAAACATTAACGTAGATTACAAATGAATAGTAAACATCGTAGGTACTTTACGGGCGCAGCTGTAAAACCTCATCATCAGATGAAACGCTATATATCTCAACGCTCATTAACGAACTTACTTTTATCCTCTCCACATCAAGCGTTTCAATATTTATTTATTTAACTCAAAGCTGTATATCTATCTGTTTTCAAATTGTATGTTGCAAAGATTTTTCTGTCTCATTATAAACATTAACGAATATTGGAATAACATTGTATTACATTTCAACGAGATATCTGGATATGTAACCGCTGCAGTGCGCGCTGTATGCAGTCTAATTTCCTGAAATCAAAACGCAGTATGAAGATAACAAAGAGCGAAACCTCCCGAGGGTTTATTCCCATGATAATATGTACAGATATGGTAGGTGTGCAAAGTGGGATGCTATCAGTGGTCTTTATCAGAGGCGGGCAGTGCGAACCCGACATCGGCACGGGGTAGACGCGCGGACGGCGCGCCGCGAGTCACCGGTACCGCCGTTTACGTAAACACGATCGCGAGTTGAAAGTTTTTTAATACGGTAAGTACTTTCTGTTTTTGTTGACTGTGAATTTT
Source organism: Mythimna pallens (assembly GCA_961205895.1). NCBI lineage: Eukaryota > Metazoa > Arthropoda > Insecta > Lepidoptera > Noctuidae > Mythimna > Mythimna pallens. Next base: position 12,966,633 of record OY540834.1, on the reverse strand, counting down.
TATTTAGTAATCTCAATAAAATTTTCAAATTAAGCACTTTTAAATGAAGTGGTTGTATATCGTCATCCTTTTTTGTAATAGTATTTTACTAACATAAATAATTAAACGCGTGTTTCGTTTCCATTTACATGAATACAACATTAATGTAAGTTCAGTGTACACTCATATATCAGTTACTAATTTCTGCCAGCGGTTTTGCCCGTGTGAAGGTGGAAAATATATGCCTAAGAATGTTACTCTGTGGTAAGAAAGTAACATTCAATTGAAAAACATTTATTTCAAATAAACTATTTACAGGCACTTTTAAATTGTCAAAAGGTCGGTCAGTCAAAAAAAATTTAAAATCGTTCCGATACTTTTTGAGTTTATTCATTACAAATAAAAATACAAAGCTATCCTCTATATAACATTAGTAAAGATATAGATAGAATGATATATTAAAATGAACGAGGCACAACTTTTTTGATATGGGAAATCTTTAAATAACTTTTCTCGCTCTGGAGCGAGAGAAAGTGTCAGACTTTTACCCTCGATTTCTGATTTAGGTGAGCATTTGAATTTGATTAGTTTTCAGACTCTACTTTAGCCGGAAAATCAGTCAAAATTTGGCACTAAAATAGTTTTTCTCAACCGGACACTACACTCAACTATGAGTTTAAAAACCCGCTCTTTCTGACTAAAACTCAAATGTGTCCCTTCGGTTGCCCTTTACGTTCCAGAACCACTGTAATTCCTTTGAACAATCCTGCAGAACGATGCACTGCATCTTATACTCATTAAATTCGTGTCAACTGTCAGCTTAATAAAAACACATCCGTTCATCGAAGGATTGGAACAATTTGCCTGCTGATCTCTTCCTATCCGAGCCAAGAGAAGAGAGAGCTAGAGTGAATAGGCTCTTAATAAACTGGTGCGTCTCACCATCAACGATTGCATCACTGCATACCATCAGGTTGGATCGCAGTCAAGCACTAGCTTATATCAAATTAAAAAAAAAGCTAATTTTATCCTAAAAATAACTTCCTAAATTAGTTTGCGTGTTCCAGAGACTACACAAATAGGGTAAAATACGGATAGTCGCTCCTGTTTTCAAGTTAATAGCTCTCGTATAAAAAGCAATTGTTTTGTTTTTAAAACTGACAGGTACTTTAGTTTTTATCTACAAAATGAAAAGAATAAACATTATCTTTGATGTTTCCGGAGTATTAACGATTATGGGTTAAAATTTGAAATGGCCGATTTGTACAGAAAAATTGCAATTAGTTTTTTTTTTTTATTTAGCATATTTATTTAATCAAAATCATTACCATTATTATCTATGCATTGCTGTCATCTAATAGGAAAGTCATTTATGCCTTTGCGATAGAACTCTGGTGATCTAGATTCGACAAACCGTGTGAAAGCATTTTGTAGGTACTGCCTCCTGAGAAGAAAACTTTTTATCACGTAGAAAATTGTCCAAATCACGAAAAAAAAATGGTAGTCCGTTGGAGCAAGATCTGGCGACGACGGACGGTGTGTGAGTTAAAACGGTTTCTCGTGCTGTATGAGATCTCGCGTTATCATGGAGCAATAATGGTGAAGATCTATTTATTCATAAGTCAGGGCTGTTTCACTGCTAGTTTTGCTATCATTGTTCAGCACAGTAGACATCTGCCGTTATTGCTTGACCAGATCGGAGAAAGCTATAGTAAATAACACCATGCTGAGACCACTAAACAGTTACCATTACCTTTTTATTAGTAAGCTTTGCTTCAGGACACTGTTGCGGTGTTTGACGTGGGGTCAGCCATTGAATTTTTTACTTACGGTTATAGTTTTTTTTTTTTATTATGTGTAGGCTCGCGTTTGACCACTATCTCACCTGATGGTAAGCGATGATGTGGCCGACGATGGAGCACGCTTGCCTAGAAGTAACCTTTTCACTCTTGACTTATAGACCCCTAGGTTGTAGCTATCAGGGAACACAGACTCCGGCAGGGAATTCCACTCCTTAGCTGTACGCATTATGAATGTTTTCCCAAAACGCTTTGTACGTATGTGTGGGATGTCCACCATGTCACCGCCACCGATGAGGCAACGCCGTACGTCTAGTGGTCCGATGATGGAACGGACTAGGTGGAATTAAATTGTTCAATTCCAACGCACACTCCCCGAAGTGTAATCGATAGAAAACCGACAGGCCAGCAACTCGGCGTCGATGCTCAAGGCTTTGGAGTTTTGATTCAACAAGTGCATCATCACCGATGATCCTCTTGGCTTGCCTCTCAATCGACTCCAGAGCATCAAGCTGGTATTTGGCAGACCCATCCCAAAGATGAGTAAAAAAACTACTTTTCATCACATGTCACAGTTCGATCCAATATTCCTTCATTTCTGTATCGATTTAACAAGGCAACATAAGTTTCAACATGCGTTTCTTTCTGCATATCAGTGAAATCATGAGGCACCCATTTTTCATATTTTTTTATTTTATTTATTTGACGCAAATGAGTCAATATTGTTGGTAAGGTAATGTTAAACCATGCTGCTAATTCCTGGGTAGTGGCTCGGATCGGCTTTCACTATCTCTTTCAATTCATTGTTATTCACTTTTGTGATCGGCGGTCTTCCACGTGGTTCGTTCTTCAAATCAAAGTTTCCATCACGAAAGCCTTTAAACCCAAATCGCACGTTGCGTTCATTAGCAGTCCCCTCTCCAAAGGCAACATTGATATTGCGAGCAAACCAACGAAAAGCAAAAGCGTTTTATAAAGTCATCATGTAAATCATTTACAAAATTATCCGTTTAATAAATTTTGATCGTAAGAACAAACAGAGCTTCACTTAACCAAACTATAAATGGGTATCTCGGCAACGACCCTTTGTTTATGCGCACTTAAGAAGCACAAAATTGATGACGATTTAATGTTTTCCCATTATGTGTAAATAACTAGCTGTGCTTACAGTTATGCCTTTTTTGAGGGTAGGAAATTATCAAATAACTTTTCCCGCTCTAGGAAGGCGGAAGAAAGAGAGAGGATGTTCCTTTGCATTCTGGTGAGTCTTTTGAACCATCACACAGCTCAGGCTGACACCGGCCCTAGCGGTTCACGCCGCACTCACACTTACATCCCTTTGAGGTGCGCGTGTAACACAAGTCGAATATTCGAGTTACAGTTGCATTATTACGTTGGCACTTGAAGTTAGCTCTTGCAATTTGCGGGCACACTTTTCTTTTTTGAGGTGTGATATCATCAAGTTACTGCTTCCGCCTTAGGGTGATGCGAGAGGGCGCGTGAGACTGAATAAAACCCACTTACATCTTTCTGTTTCCATTTGCGTTCCAGGGCCACGGTTAAAGTTTCCGTAACCCTAGCAGGTCGCCGAAGGCTCTAGGAATCGTTCGGTCCATTGCCCTTTATGGCGCACCGATATGGGCGCCGGCGCTACGGAAGCAGCCGGCGGCCCGGCTGAACGCATGCCAGAGGGCATGGCCATACGGATGGTGCGAGGATACCGGACGATTTCCCGCGAAGGGGCGAGCCTCCTTGCCTGCCAGCCTCCATGGGATCTAGAAGAAACAGGCCTTACTCTCATGCACGATCTGCGCATGGAGATGCAATGCCGGGGCGAAACTCCGCTGCCAAAACAAGTCGCAGCATGGCGGACGGAGTTTCGGCGCGTTCTCATGGAGAAATGGCGACAGCGACTGTCGCGACCCAGTGCTGGGCACGCCACAATTATGGCGGTGAGTCCCCTCTTTGAGGCGTGGTTGGAAAGACCTCACGGCGTCCTCACCTTCCGCATGACGCAAGTTCTCACCGAACACGGGAAGTTCGGGAAGTTCCTGCATCGAATTCGTGCGGAAGCGACGCCCGGGTGTTGCCACTGTGTGGACCGCCCGGAGGACACGATGGAGCACACGGTGGAGGTGTGCCCCGCTTGGGAAGAGCAACGCCGTGTCCTCGTGGGGGCGATCGGCGGCGGCGATCTCTCGCGCCGTGCCTTGGTACAGGCCATGGTCCGGAGCGAGGAGGAGTGGCAGCCGGTCGCCTCCTTCTGCGAAGCAGTAATGCTAGCAAAGGAAGCGGCCGATCGCGTGAGGCAACGGCAACGGTCCTCACGCCCCAACCACCGCCGGGATTCCGATCCCGATTTCCGGCCACCGTAGGCGCGGGCTTGCGGACGGCGAGCAATGGGTAGCCCGCCGTCCGACCGTCCGGTAACCGTCCGGACCGAGCCCAAGTCGTCGACGGTGCGTTTTGTTCCACGCGCGCCTCAGGGAGATGTCAGCAAATCGTAGGGGCCCAGCAGGGTCAAAGCCTACTGGGGCCATGGGTAGTGTGAAAACGAAACCCGGGCCCCGGGACGAAAGCAACGAAGGAACAGGAGTGGGTTTTTAGTCAGTAAAAGTCTGACACTATCTCCCGCTCCGCTCAAGAGCGAGATTTGTCATAAGATGATTTTCCCAACTACTTTTTACTGATTAAAAACCATCTTTGTCCATTAGTTGCCATTTGCGATTTTTCCATTTTTCCAAAACCACGGACACTCTTTCAAACGTAGGTACCTGCACTCTTGCACATATAATTTATTTCAAAATTGTCATTTTTGGGGTTCCGTATCTCAAAAGGAAAAAAACGGAACTCTTATAGGATCACTTTGTTGTCCGTCCGACTGTCTGCTTATCTGTCTGTCAAGACTCTTTATCTCGGGTTCGATTTGAAATTAAAACACATTCTCAGGTCTACGGTTCCTTGAAGCAGTAAAAAAATTAAACTTCAAATATAACGAAAAAAAAAAATGCGGCCGTTTACGTTGCAAAAAACGTGTATTTCGTCATTCTCAGGGGAATCACAATTCATAGGGTACTTCCCGTTGACCTAGAATCCTGAAATTTGGCATGAAGCAAGGTCTCATAGCACAAGAATAGGAAAAATTTTGAAAACTGTAAATTTGTAGTTACGTTACAATAAAAAAAAAAAATGCGAATCGGTAAAATCTTCGAAACTCAATTCGGGAATTGTACTGTTTTCATAGGTAAGTTTATACGGAACCCTCAGTGCAGGAGTCCGACTCGCACTTGGCCGGTTTTTAATAAATAAATTTAATAATCCTACGATGCAAAATTTTTCACGAAGTTTATAAAACACTTCAAAAAGGTTTTGATAAAACTTTAAATCAGTATTTTTGCCAGCAGACACCAATATTATACTTTAGTACGCTTTCATTATAAAGAGCTTAAGCAGAATTAAGAAGAATAAATTTTAGAAATCTTTGTATGGTAGTTATTTGTACAGAACAATTTTCTTTTCAAATTATATTCCGTTGCTTGATGAAATTTTAAACTATAAAGTTAGATTTAATTAAAAATTGCGATTAGTTTTTATTTAATTGTATCTCTTGCTAAATATTGCAGTTTCAACTATTTAAAGCAATACATTCAATTCAATTAATTTCAGCAGTGTCTATTCAATTTGCTTTTCAGTCACAATAGGTGCAAAAATAAACCCTTTATATTATACATTTTGGTCCTATGAAAACCACTTTATTTTTTAAACTAAAAGTTCGTACTAGAAATCTCATTTTCAGGTTTAGTTTCGATGTTATTCGGGGTAGAGAATCGAAGAATGCCTGGCCGCATTCCGGACGATCCTGGCAATCTTGCCATGGAGTTGTAAGAAAATGGAGTAGTATATGATTCGACCTTATATTCAGTATGATTTTAGTACAGTACAGTAATAATCTGACACAACCTCTCGCACCACACTAGAGCGAGAAAAATAATTTGATGATTTTCCAACTCAAAAAAGGAGATTTTAGTTATTTTTATATTTTCTAACAACATTTTTAGGAAACTTCAAAAATTTGCTTTCTTTTTCACATTCTCATGATAAACAAAATCGATTCAGACGTACGCAGATACACAATATGGGCTGTTTCGCGTCGCACCAACAGAAATGGTGGGATATTTCTGTGTTTTTAAATAATATAAACTCGTGCTCGAATGTGGTGACACCCGATGTTAAGCAGTGATGCAATTATTGATGGTGAAGCGCCTTCCTCTTGAAAAAGCAACTTAAGCATGGTTTTGCAAGTGATTCAACTTAGATAACTAAAAGATTTACTACTCCATTTGTTCACTACTCTATGTTTTCTCCAGAATACTACAAAACCGCAAGTGCGAGAGGGTCGTTCGTCACCAACTGCTACATTTCCGATACATGTCATCCATTTTCCTATCACGTCACTTTTGATGTATAATTTCCGGATCTTTTGGTACGAATAATATATTCACACCCACTTAGCGTGCACAGGCAAACATTTCCATTTAAATTTTTCCATTTTCCGTTTCAGTACAGGACGTAATTTAACTTAAGTTATTATTATTTTTCCTGTAAAAAGGTCACTACCTTGCTGCGTTACTCTTTACTGGTTTACTTAGGTACAGAATATTTTAAAGGGTTCGTAAAAATTTGCCCAGTTGCTATATATTTCTATTTTATAGTCGAAATGAGTGAACGCGTTAGAAGGGTTATCCGAGGATATGAATGATTTTTTTACAACTGACAATAAAATATACTTTTTATGTGCAAACAGTCAGACAGCGAGTTTAAACATTAACACCATTAACTTGAATGAATGTCGACACGGTATGTTGACATTAGGTTTTGTCCCGGTGTTAAATTTACAGCCGCGCCTACGAATAAACGAGCAATTTTTTTTTTGTAAACGCTACAAGTTATGGAAATTCCGACCACTGCTGTGCAAAATAGAACAATAACGAAGTAACATTTTGGATCCGTTGGTAAAATAAAACTTTTGTGGTTGAAAAACTTTCGAAAATTCTCGGATGCAAACAGTATTTACCTAGTATATACTGATACCAAGGTATCGGTATAAAGTTCGGTCCGCTTTCGCAACAGTTCTAATACTGTTGTGTTGTTGCGCTACAAAAAAGTTATCGAGGAAATAAAATGTTATCACTGGAGCACAGAGTTACTGGTAACTGTTAAAACTGACAACGTAACAGACTGAGGAGTCTTCCACAATGAACTTTCCAGTTCACCCATTTTCTAGAGTTACGCTGAAATACAGTTTTCAACGTTTCGTCGTTGCTGAGTAAACACGTAACTAGTTTTTTAATTAGGTAAACAAACAACGTAGGTTACGACGATGTAAGTTTACAGGCCTGTCTAAATATTATGGGTATTTACAAAGTGACAACCTACCCACTCACAATAATCACTTTTAAATTGTTCTGTTCATTTGGGTATTAAAATATTAACATTGGAAAGTTCCCAACTTCCCACCACATTAATATTTAGTCTGTGTGGGTGGGGTTCATGTTTCCCACAAGCCTGCTGTGGTTTTTAATTCTATAGGACTGCGACGATGGGAATAGACAGTCTAGCGTCCCACAGTTTTGTTGACTGATTAAATTTATTAATTTACTTATGAACGTTAAGTAAAAGATTAAGAAACTATATCATATAATATATAGTATCAACCTTTTTTAAGAGGAACATTGTAATTGACAGTTTGCGTTTTTTTTTTTCGGGAATGGGTTTTCTCATTCATAATTAAAAAGACTTGTCAAAAACTACTGATCTTGTCATGAAATATTTTTTTCATGAAATAGCTATTCAAGAGGGGTAGATGAAGTAAAGTTCAAAAGAGAAGTCAAGGAAATAAATAGTACTTACTAAAACCGGGTATTCCACTTGAATTAAGTCAAATAATTGGCTGAACATCCACTTAATTCTAACTTTTCATAGTGCTTAAGTGAGAGCCTATACTTAAATATTATAGTTAGAAACATGATGTATAATGAATTAAAATACTTTTTTTTATTGATATAAACCAGTGCTTGACGCAGTCACTGGCATTCACTGGCAGATCACCGCTTACAGTGATTAAATCGTTAATGATGACACACTTTAGCCTTAAAGACACCTAAATTTTAATCGAACGGAAAGACTGCATCAGGCAAATATTGTTCCAGTCCTTTGATATACGCGGTATAAGCGATGAGGTGAAACGCTCAGTCCAAATCGTTTATTTTAACTTTTTGCAATTGTAATTTATCTATGGGTATTCCAAGCATGAAATAAATAAATTTATTATTATTAAAAAAAATATTTAGTTTGGGAATTAATTAACGCTTAACGGGTAAAACAACAATTAGTTTAGCTGCCAGCTAAAATACAAAGGTGTCATAAATATCTAATTAATTAATAAAACAAGTCAGTTTCCAGCGACTCCCACTGGCGCCATCTGTCAAATTTCGCCAAGTTATTTCGCTACAATACAAAATTGTTATGGAGTAGTTCGGCGGTAACTTTTAAACAGTTCGTATTGTTATACGAAATGTTTTTGGCAACTTTAATTGAGGGTCGATGAAAATGTTCACCACAAATAACTTATGAAAAAGACTGATGTAAAAACTTGTTTGTTGCCATTTCGTATTTAAAATTATCAGGGTATGGGTGGTTAGTGGTTAAGTTGCTTATATTTTATTATTAGGTACTTTATTATCAGTCACCTAAGGCCCCTAAATGGAATACATAATATTACAATTTTACAAAAGAATAAACTAATACATATTAAAAATATCACAAATACAATCCTACTAATATTATTAACGCGAAAGTTTGTACGTATGGATGTTTGTCACTCTTTCACAATGATGCAAAAACTACTGAATGGATTTCGATGAAATTTGGTACATGGGTGGACAATGTCCTGGAATAGCACATAGAATCTTTTTCATTTTCATCCGGGGATTATATTCCCTTGGGATCATTTTCTTTTATCACGCGGGCGAAGCCGCTGGAAACAGCTAGTAAATTATAATTATACACGTATAACATAATAATTGAAGTTGATGTCGTGGCGAGATTTCAACCTTTTGACCCTCTGAGTCCAGTTAATCTTCATTCTCATATACTCCACGACTTTCTAAATCTACGTAGCGCGATCCAGACGCGAAATAAAAGTATATACGCAGTAGCATTTTTGACCCACTCGGTGCGGTGCTGATATTTTTACAGCTTGCAGATATTATGTGAGTTTATGTCATGTTTGTGAATGCACTCACGATACAAGAGTAATTCTCAGTGTGGGGTAACATTAAAAAAAACATAAGCTTACCTTTTGTGATTAAAACAGTTAAGTTAAAAATGTCTATGTTACCTAAGTGCCTTCCTTAAAAGGGTAGCCATAAGTATAATAAAACAGGCTTCATACCCAGACCTTGTTAAGCCTTGTTGTTCCAAAAATGTATTTTTATAACCACTTGTTTAGGTTATTGCAAAAAGGTACCTATTTATAAAATGATAAAAGGTTTTTCGGGTATAACAGCTTTTTTATTTGCAGACCACAATAAAGAATCACCTCTCAGAGAGATATATATTAGTACTTACCTGTATTTAATATCTCCGATGGTAAAAGCGTTAAAAGCAAAAGTAATCATAATAATATTATAATGGCAAAAATGTGTATATATATATATATATATATGTTACCGGCTAATCCCAATTTTAGGATAAACTACTTTCGCCTAGGCCAAATCTGTTATTCCTAAAAGCGCGGAGCCCCACTCCACTTAGCCACGGAGCGGGGCTCCTATTTCTGGGTGATTATAAAAAAATTTAACCAACAAGGATAAGGCAGGAGCTCCGCTCCACTTTCACGTTAGCTTTCTAACCTAACAAGTCCGAGCCGCGGTGCTCTAAAATTCTGAGCTCGTTTCGCTCGCTCTTGGACTAATATCGCGGGTTTGGACTAGGTGAAACTAGTTCATCCTAAAATCAGGTTTGACCGGTAACAAATATATAATATGTTATTCGTTCACGCCCTAACAGCTGTACGGATTCACATAAAACTTGGGACATGGGTTATAATAATTACAGTCCGACTGAAACACGATTTGCAGCCGAAACCCAAACCATAACCGAATGCTTGGCTCTTCTTCCAGTTTCGACCGTGAAACTACGTAATAGGTTACTTCTAGACAAGTGTGCTCCATCATCGACCACATCGTCGTTTACCATCAGGTGAGATAGTGGTCAAACACGAGCCTTGATATAAAATAAGAAAAAAAAGGAAAAACTGTCAAATCTTAAAAATAATATTTCTATATTGTTATACTTCATTTTTTTTTGCTTCTATGCCTAATTTTATAATTATAACTAAATGTTAAATAAATTAATAATAATAATAATCAGTCGACGTCACCATTCCACATGACGAGAATCTCGTGAAAGCTGAGAAAGAAAAACAAATCAAATATCTCGACTTAGCACACGAGGTTGTCGACATGTGGAATGTGGACTCGGCTATCACTGTGCCGATTGTTGTGACCGCCAATGGCCTTATAGCCAAAAGCTTCGACGACCATCTGTCGAAGCTGTCGTTGCGCTGTTGGATCAAGGGCCTGATACAAAAGGCAGTACTCCTCGATACGGTTCGCATTGTGAGGAGGTTCCTGTCTCTGGAGCCCTAACCACCGGTAGCTTGGACTCTGTTCCCGACACCGGCGGACAACTATTTTTTATATTTTTAAATGTTCTTTTTATATCTTTTTTAAAGAAATATTTAACAATGTAAACGATATGTATAAAAAATAAATAAATGGAATAATAATCAGATTCTTAGTGACTAAAACCACCCTGGTGTTCCCACGTACACTCACGTCGCCCCCGACGTGCTGTGGGTGCAGTTTGACTTCCTCTGCTTGGATATAGGCTGCCCAACCTTTTCCACCTTTTCCTATCCTTGCCCTGGTCTAATCCAATCTCTCCCCACCGATGTCACCTTCAAGTAGCTCCACGTTACTTAGTGGAACCAATCTATATAACATAGCATTGTAATTAAAACTTTTATCGGTAAGTATTTTCCTAGAGCGTTACTCTTCTTTTGTCCTTCTTCTACATAATTACTTATTGTTCTGTGCGAAGCAAATTGACTTCACTAACTATCGAGTATTATTTTATGTCGTCGTTAAATCCATTAGCAGATTTATGTAACATTGTATTATTTGTTCCCATTTCTGTTTTTTCTAGATATTGAAGAAAATCCAGAACGAATATTATATCAATTGAAATATCGTGATTTCTGGTTAGACGAGTCGAAAATGATGTGTCCCATTTTATAGTTTTTACTATAAAATGGGACACATCAATTTTAAAAGACAACCCTGTCTTTTTTGAGGTGGTAAATCATCAAATAACTTCTTCTGCTTTAAGGTGGAGCAAGGGGGCGTGTCAGACTTTTACTGACTAAAATCCACCTATGTTCCTTCATTTACCCTTCACGTTCTAGAGCCACGATAACTCTTTCATAAGTTTCGTTATGTGACATGGGGCCTGTTAGCTTTTGCAGGGTTCCGTAAAGGGTAAAACGGGACCCTATTACTAAGACTCCGCTGACCGTCCGCCTATTTGTCCGTCTGTCACCAAGCTGTATCTTATAAACCGTGACAGTTAAACAGTTGAAATTTTCACAGATGATGTTTTTCTGTTGCCGCTATAGCAACAAAACGAATCCGACTCGCACTTGGCCGGTTGTTTTATAATACCAAGTCAATGAACTTTTTAACAAAACAATAAATTAGAATTAAGCAACCAGCCTTAATTACAAGACAAAGTACTGCGTTTGTTACTGCTGTCTAAATACTTAGAAACTTTAATAACAAAAGTTACACAATAAACATTTTTAATAAATTATGGTCGGTGCTAACAATAACTTTCAAAAAGGTTGTACTATCAAATTAATTATATCTAATTAGATTTCAGCTCTAGCTGAAAAAAGAATACTTAATGTAAAAACTTTTAAATGTTTTAAGAAAATTTTCAAAACAAAAAGCCATTTTTCAACTAACATCTTGATCTCTTTATTGTAACATGCTTCAGTAGAATTGCATGACAGAAACGTGTTTAGTTAACGGTTTAAAGTTATCATTTTAATAATAATATGTAATCATTTAGCAGAGCAGTGGTGGCCGAGTGGTAACGGCCTCGACTTAAGAGTTGCAGGTCGCGGTTTCAAACCCAGCCAGGCGCATTACTTTGTGTAATTTATTTCACCACCACTGCTCTCAAAACGGTGAAAGAAAACATCGTGAGGAAACCGGCATGTCCTAGAACCAAAAATTCGAAGACATGTGACATCCACCAATCCGCACTGGGCCCGCGTGGTGGATTACGGCCCATTCCCTCGGCCTGAGTCCCAGCAGAACATTATAAGGCTGAATATGCTATGCTATACTAAGTCAAAGTTAAAAGTTTTTATTTCACATAGGCCTACATGGGCACTTATAAGACGTCAAAAGCTAGTGCACGGTTCCAAATTGGTCGTTTCCTATGGAGAAGAACCGGCAAGAAACTCCATGGTTACTCTTTAAATCAATTTATTTCAGGTAACAGTACCATATCACAAATACCTTATAGACTAACATACGTAACTATATTAAATTATTCTGATAGTAAATATGATTTAAAACTATGTTAGTTACGCTTCACTTTGCACTATATCATCTTGGTGCTGCCCTGAGGTACTAGTCTACGGAAGCGATGGAACATCACGCCGTCTGGCCAAAAATCTTCTTCCATAACATAGTGCAGAAAACAGTTCGGTACTAACATCACTAACGCCTTAAAAAATTAACAACCCGGTGCGACTCCAGCAACTGCACCCTTAGGGTGTACTTGAACTTTAGGCGTACATATTCGACAATGTACTCCGACTTTGTGATGTAATGCAGGCGGAAGATCAGGAGTCAAAAGTGCAGTTGCACTCTACTAATGCTAAAATGACTAACATTTCTTTATACAAGAGTGTCAATGGTTTATTAATTATTTAATTTGTAGCGTAGCGTAAAGTTGACCGTCTATTATACCGAAATTTTAGGCACTTTAGCATTGGTAAAGTGCAACTGCTCTTTTGACCCCTGACTGTACACCGCGCCGGTGTGTTCGGCTGAGCGATACCAAAATGACCACAAAAATGAAAAACCAACTTTCAGTAACAGTAAAATAGCATTGCTTCCCAATTAAGTCGCTGTCGGTACAGAGAAGCACAATTTTCGCTTCCATAGCATCAAAACGGAATTTCATTGTATTACAATAGATGTAATATTAGGAATTTCAGCGGTCCACCGCGACGAGGCGCGTCGAAGCCGAGTGCTCAGGCATGTAATTTGTGGCCCACTTTCCCCACAATAGCAATGCAATGTGAATACTGGCACCGACATTCATAATGACCAGCAGTAGGGTAGATATTGTAGGGATCGAAGATCATTTAAAAAGTCTTATTCGCGTACTATGTCTGCCAGTGGCTCCGCCCGCGTAAAAGTGGAAAATTATCCCAAGGAAACAAACTCCCCATAAGGGATTAAAATTATCCCAAGGGAACATTCTCCCCATAAGAGGTTAAAATTATCTCAAGGGAACATTCTCCCCCTATGAGATTAAAATTATCCCAAGGGAACATTCTCCCCATAAGGAATTAAATTTATCCCAAGGGAACATACTCCCCATAAGGGATTAAAAGCATCCTATGTGCTATTCCAGGACATGGTCTATCCATGGTCAAATTTCATACGTTCAGCTGACCTAGCGTGAAAAAGTAACAAACATACACAACACACAAATATAAACTCATAAACTTTCACCGTTATAATATTAGTTATTCGCATATTAGTGTAGGATTTATTCCTGTAAATGATACTTGTAACATTTCTACATAGTATTTTATTTTTTAGCCTTTCGTATTACAGACACAATTAAAAAGCCATTGTGTCCCGCGTACATCTGCGTTTTGGCATACAACAGGTTAAACATTACCCCACAATAGGAATGGGTAGTGTGAAAACGAAACCCGGGGCCCTGGGTCGAAGGCAACGAAGGAACAGGAGTGGGTTTTTAGTCAGTAAAAGTCTGACACTATCTCCCGCTCCGCCCAAGAGCGAGATTTGTCATTAGATGATTTTCCCAACTTAAAAAAAAACCCCACAATAGGAATTACTCCTGTATCGTAAGTGCGTTGATAAACATGTAAACTCCCATACACAAGACACCCGGACCCAGAACAAGGAACTATCAGCAAGCCATATATTTGTTCCGTGAGGGATTCGCACTCTCTACATGCAGCTCAGCAGCCAACCGCTCAGCCACTGCACCAATCATGATATTAGTCTAGTTTGAAAAAAATATCGTTTTCCGCGCCTAATCGATCTGATCAGATTTTGATGTTTTCATTGATAGAGAGTCTATGAGAAATTATAAGTTAAGCCAAACATTTTTTTTTATTGGCCACGTGATCAAATTTGTCAACGGAAAAATGAGACAGCTTCTAATAAACTAATCCCACCAAAAACATTCTGTAAAAAACTAGCCAAGTCTCGATGGAGCTGCTTGTTTATCTCTAAAAAGTAATGAAATCTACTCGTAGACAAAGTCGTGCCAAGTCTAAGGTCTTACTGCGATTTCTTTATTATTATAATTAATGTCGCGTGACTTGGCCGTTGAACATTCTTTATACGTTAGTGGGTAGTACAAGTCAATTTTGTTTACACGTAATGTTATATCTGTTGTAACTACCTATGTTTGTTAAGCGAGATAATAGCCCATACTGTTATTGGTAATTGGACGCTAGTGTCTCATTTTAGGCTGTTGTTAATTTTGATTGAGTTGAGATTATCAAGCCTACAATTGACTGGTTATTGAATTAACGTTTTCCAAGTGGCAATTTTCCATCGTCAATGGGTAGCGGTTCTGGCGACAGGTTGGTGCAATGGTGTCATGGAGCACCTGGTTTTGTATCCTTGTGTACCCTTCAACGGCCAAGTCACACAACATTAACTATAATAATAAATAAATCGCAGTAAGGAACCTTAGACTCGGCACGACTTTGTCCAGATTTCATTACTTTTTAGAGATAAACAAGCAGCTCCATCGAGACTTGGCTAGTTTTTACAGAATGTTTTTGGTGGGATTTCATTTCTCTTTGTAGAAACGTGGGCATATTGATTTATTTTATTAGATTTTCTTAATTGACACAGTTTTTTTCTTTTTAGGAGTAGTTTTTTTATTATTACAAATCTTTCTTTTCTTTTTTTCCGGTTCTGATTCTTATACAGTAGCAACAGTTTTTCGTATTGCCCATTCGCGTTCATTATTTATTCTTTTAGACGATTTAGACGGTATAATTTCTGAAAGATCGGCGCGGTATTTACGCCTAAGCCGGTTGTATTCGGTGATCGCTGAAGCTTGAGCCATGAAGATTGGTTACTCATTGAAGCTCCACGTAGGCTTGGCCTCAAGAGAATATGGAGGTGCCAATGTCCATGAGGGCATTTTTTAGACTTAGCCCTTGGGTCTTGTGAATTGTTAGGGCATACGCCACACAGATTGGGAATTGTTCTCTGTACACGCATGCCCGGGGTATGATCTCAAATTTTGACTTAATAGGCAATAATTCGTGAATCAAATTATTAGCGAATTTTACTACCAATTGTTTAGGCTTTGTTTAGTCTTCCGGGTCCCACCTCACTTTTTGTACAACGCCTATCGACCCATTCATTATTTATAAGAGTACTAAATAACTAACAATTAAATAAAGTATTCAATTAAATTTAATAATTAAGTAATAATCAGTAATCTGTCACTAATCATAAAAAATTCCTAACCTATTCAAATCTTCGAATTGTTATAATAACAACCTACTAATTAACCTTAGCAAACCTCACGAAATAATAAGTGAAATCAACGAAATGCAAATAATCCCTCCTAATCCCTAGCAATAGTTTTCAAGCGCAGTAGAAGAATGTCGTAAACGACTGTAACGCGGCCGGTTGCCACTTCGCCATATAAGGTTATCGGAAAAACAAATGTAAGCGCGTTTTAAAATACAGTCAGCGCCATCTAGCGACGTGTGCGGGCATCACCACCACTCTTAGTCAAATGCATTATATTTTGATCCAATTTTGAGCGAAATTAATATTTTAGTGAAATATTTGTGTAATGTTCGAGTAGAATAAAGTTAATCGTTCGACTATTTCTTCTTGTAAACTTGTAAGTAGGTATAAGTATAAAAGCTAGTCTAGTCTTATCCAGAGTTTTCCTTTAATTTTATTTATATGCGTATTAAAAGCAGAAGGGGAGGCATTCGCCCAGCTGTGGGACGCTATAGGCTAGATTAAATTAAATTAGAAGATGTGTCCCACTACGCTGAATTTTTGCAATGACAGTCGATTTTTTATGTACCAATAGTAGAAGGGGGCATTACCATATCTCTAATACAGCTGAAATCAGCTGAGGGTTATTCATCAGATACTTCAGAGCTTCGTTTTTTGACATCAAATGAAGCGGCCCACCAAGTTGAATATTTTTTGTAAAGGCGGTATGTCGATCTCTAATAGTTTGGTTGGGCTCTTGTGTTTTCTAATCAGGGTCACCAGGTACTCCAGATCTTCGATTATACTAGTTTTTATAGTTTTCTCTTTATGTGGCCATTAAACCCTAACTCTGTACCAAATTTCAGCTCTCTGAGTATATGGGAAGTACTAGTTCTATTCTGATGATCATGAGTGAGTGAGTGAGTGTCATAAATGCGAAACTTTGCTTTTGCTTAACTTCGGAACTAAATGACCTACAGACTTGAAATTTTGGATTTTAAGTATGTGGTTATTTGGAGTTGGAGCTTACTGGATGACGAAAATTGCTGCGTTCTGGTCTTATCCAGAGGTTCTCAAATAGGGGCCTGAAAATGCGGCGAAATGGTTCCAGTAAAGAATGGTACGGCAGTGTTTGCTTCGCGCTCGCCTTGGCGGGGTATTCCAACATGGAATTTAGTGTAGAGTCTTCTACACTAAATTCCATGTTGGAATACCGGACGGACTAGGACGGGAGAAAACCTTTAGACTTCGTGGTCTTTTTTATAACCACCCAAAAAGTGTATTACAAAGAGAATAACAACTAATTAAAATAACATCATTCAGATGCTCGTTATTTGTAGCCAACTTAATAATTTAGAATGCAAAGTAGATTTTTAGATGCGAATAATGTTATTAAAAAGAAGTCTGTTTAATTAGTATCCGTAATAAACGAGGAAGATTTGTGTGTAACATTACTACTTCAATTTGTGTTGCAGCTTTCATTTTAAACTAAACAACAGAAGTTCTATTTTATAATTGTAATTGTTTGAATGAAATTTTCTTCTGAAAATTCAGTTGTTTTCTGGAACACACTCGCTTTCAGAGAGATTCTATACAATAACCACAACGAGCTATTATATTATATTAAAAACTCCTGAAATTGAGAGCTATGTTTCCCAGAAACAATATAGAGTATGAGAACACGTAACATAGTTTGAAATTGTAATCTTGCTTTGATTGGGTCACCATCCAGGAAACAGTTACAATCAGGATAAAACAACAAATCGAATATAACGAATAACACAGATTTATTCTATTTTTACAAGTGGATTAAGTGTACAGTTGATTTCACAGTTCATAATATACAAACTTCATGAAAGTATATATATTTTTATTAATGCAATAATATCATAAAGCAATACAACCCCGATAACGTCGATCAATTTATATCTAGGTCATGAAACCGAACCAAGTAATATACATATTAAAAACGATATCTATATTAATGTGGCAATTGATAGAGTGACTCATTCTGAGCATAATATTGTAAATATCTCCATATCTAGTTCACCACACGTAATTAAGTGGCATTCTGCCCACATATTGTCCGCAAAACGCTATTTATCCTAGTTTCAAACGACATATGAAGAAGTATTTTAATATCAATATCTATTCCTATTTCAACTCAGAACTGTGAATATAGTCGCTGTGGTTTAGCATGGGCGTAGTGATCATTGACCTACACTTACTGAGACTATTATTTTCATAAACGGAAAAAAGAGGTAGAAGCGGCACACCTTCGCCTTGATGCATTAATGTAATTATAGACCTTAAGCAAGACCAATTATCAGAACAAACATGCCATGATAGAATAACTTGGTGCTGAAAAATTTAGTTAAAAATAAGAAGACTCCAAATAATGGAATCAGGGAAAGAATATATTTTTATTTACAACTAGTAGCTTCGCTCGTATGAAAGTAGAAAATATAGAGCTTATGTCACTCAGTGATAAAGTAATATTCTACTGGTGAAAGGATTTTTAAAATTGGTTCAGTAGTTTTTTGGGTTTATTCATTACAAACGAAAATTAGTACAGAAAACCAAATTAAGGACATACAATCGTCCTGAAAATCAATCATATCACATTCTTTAGCCATTTTGACTTACAGCTATTTATTGGTACAAATATTATTGTTCGGGTTCCTACTAAGAGATATAAGAGAAAGGGCAATGACCGCTATTGCCAAGCTAAAACGAAGCAACTATTATAATGTATAGATAATATTAACAGAATGACTATGGCCACTTGAGAGTTGTTGTTGATTTTGTTGTTGTTGCAGCTGTCAAAGTTAAACACAACCATAAAAAGTAATATCGGTGAGGTGAGGTCGACCGTAAATCTGAAGACCGTAAATCTCAGTTTCATATCAGTTAATCTAAAGAACTAGATTAACTGATATGAAACTGAGAACGATGTCTAGCTACCACATTGATTGGCTTTAGAAACTTTTACATGTTGAAATTCGTGAACAATCCCCTTACGCACAAAATGTTTTAGGAATACATTCATCGGAATATGTATAAGAAAAAGAATCTAAAAGATTTATAGTTCGAGTTATCCGTCAGAATTCATGTGAGTTCGAGCCTGTATTTCCGAAAGTTCTAGGTAGAGCTTTACCTCATAGTACACCAATAGTTATGTTTATGTCTCACATAAAACGGGGCGAGCCAATTGCCGTCAACTTCGGGAAAATCATCCAATTCAATCTATCTGCCTAGCTATTACCCAACTAATTTGGAGTCGGTTTCAAGTAAAAGTAGATGCAGCTGGATACCAATATTTTATATGGAAAGACTGCCTATCTGATCTCAACAACCCAGTAACTGGATAACACGATACCCCTTGGTGAGAGTGGCGTCAGATTTTCTGACTTCTGACTATCCGTAACAACTGTCGAAAATTCGCAAATGACACACGGAACTAATGGCTTTGCTTTTCAAGGCGCGGAGGAATCTTTGTACGTTAAGATGTGACTGAACCAAAGATGAACCTCACTATACAAAGCTAAATCTCTAGGATCAAACGGTCTCCCTTTCTGCTATAGAACGTGAGACGTCATTCAATGATATCCTACCTTAAAAAAAGCCCAATCATAACGATGTCTTCTAGTGGTCTAATTAACACTGCTAATTTACATTAAATCATGCTGATTTATCATTTATTTATTTTCATCATTTCAGCCGAAGGTTGTCCACTGTTGAACATAGAGCTCTTACCCAAGGGTTGCCATAACGACTGATTCTGTGCATCAGCTGGAGTAGTGGCTGGAATAGTGACTGCTAACCGGTAGACGCTGCGTTGGAAAGCCTCTTACAAGGTGGATCGATGACCTGGTGAGGATCGGGAGAAATCAATGGATGTGAGCTGATGCACAGAACCACGTCGGCTACGCCTCCTATTCTTTTGTTCTGACCACGTGACTGAGCGTTGAGATGACGTCAGAACAAAGGAATCGGAGGCGTAGCCGACTCGAGGCGATCGACGAAAAGAGAATAGAAACGAGACGAAACGGTTGTAACTTGGCTGGGGCAGGTCTTTTCGGCCCCATTGAAAATCTGTTATGTGCCCGGCCCACGCCACTTAAGATTGGCGATTCTTCAACATTAAATAGACTGAAATAAACTTATAACAGCCTTAATAACAATATAGGGTCTGGCTTTTACCTTCGACAAAGGATAAGCGTTATGATACAGCATGGAACTGCCGCCAGTCTTTTGGGTCCAATAAAAGTTGACAGCGATGCGGAGGAGTTTTTCGACGCCATATTTTGGATTACTTTTAGTAATTTAATAAGGGCCTATATTTTATTTTATTATGGGTATAATAGAGATTCCATAAAAACACAACTAATTAAAACTATATATACACTAAAGGCAAAAACTACTAGCTAAAATATGGCGTCATATCACTCCTCCACATCGTTGTCGACTTAAAGTGTACCCAAAAGGCTGGTGGCATTGCCACATTGTAAAGATACAGATACAGATTTATTTTTATTTAGTTTGATAGCTTGAAAATTATAACAGCTTTTTTTCTGTTAACTAAAACAGTTTTGCAAATATTAGTATTGTTGAAACTTCGTTCGACAACATATTATCTTTGTGAAGCTTGTTTACAGCAAACCTTTGAACCATTCTATTAAACGGTCCAGATTCCAGAATGCTTTCTAACGAAAACAATAGATATTTCGATAACATATTCTCAATAACAACAACAATTCGAGTAACTATTATAAGGATTAAAATCGTATTAAACTTTCACGTTTAGTTTGTTGGAATCTAATAATAACTTCAGATTCAGACAACCGTCATAGTCCCTTTATAAAATGGAATCTTTTAAAGCGATTATAAAGTACATAATATCCAAGAAAACGCCTCTTCTAGCTGGGTATTACCGTTTTAAACCCGACTTCTGCTAATTAGAATACCATTTTATTAATTTCATTGGAATCTTACAAGACTTTGAGTGTCTTGAATATTTTCTTCCAAAGAAATTCTTACTTAAACTTCTTACTTAGAATTAAATTCACCCAAAAGGCAATGGAAAGGGATAAGCTCGGAGTTTCCTTGCGTTATCACATCAGAAATGAAGATATCCGCAGGAGAACCAAGGTTGCCGACATAGGTCGAAGAATCGCCAAACATAAGTGGTACATTGGGCACATTGCACGTAGAACAGATGGTCGATGGGGACGAAAGGCTCTGGAGAGGCGACCGCGTACCGGTAGACGTATGTTGGAAGGCCTCCCACAAGGTGGACCGATGACCTGGTCAAGGTCGCGGGAATCTAATGGATGCAAGACGCACAGGACCGGTCGTTGTGGCGACGCTTGGGGGAGGCCTATGTCCGTCTAACTATGGACGTCTTTCGGCTGAAATGATGATGATGATGATGATGAAAAATCTTCTGCGAACTAGCTTCTGCCAGCGGCTTCGCCCGCGTAAAAGTAGATTTTTCCATACAAACTTCCAAACCCTGTTTTACCCCTTTAGGGGTAGAGTTTCGTAAAATCCGTTCTTAGCAGAAGATGTCTACACCCAATAAGGAACCTACGTGCCAAATTTTAAGTTTGTAGATGTTATAGTTTCTGAAATTTCGTGATTAATCAGTGAGTGGTATTTCGCTGTTATATATATGAATTTATATAAATAAATCAAGAGTGACCGGAAAGACGAATACGCAGTTCTTAGTTCTAATATTATTTGAACCTATAAATGCAAAGCGAAAGTAAACCCCCCTCTTCCCCCTGATTCCTTCCCCCATTGATTCTGGAAGTAAATAAATTATTAATGCGTCGATGAAGTAAATAAATTAAGGGTGCACTAGTCGGTGGCTCGAACTCGTTGACGGGTAGGTGAGAATACACGCCATCTCATCCTATATCATATGCTAAAGTTAAAAACGCTATGGTGAGAATCAAGAAGCTATTGCACAGATGAATAGGTACATACTCCCAATACGATGATTTATAACATAAGGAGCTCGTAAAATTTTAGGAACAGATCTTTGGGCATACAGATATCAGCATTTTTTCCATATAAAACTGCTGAATGTATTTGTTTAGAATAAAATTATTTAAGTGTGATAAATATTTTGTAATTTTTATACTCCATAAGTACATTTACGCTCAAAGATGCGAAAATAAGTGTCGAAATATGGAAGTTTCCAAACCTATAGTTTTTTAAAAGTTTTTTTGTAGTTATACAGGTTTTTTTTTACGTGGGCAATTATCAAATAACTTGTCAAAATCTGGGTGGAGCGAGAGAGAGTGTCAGACATTTTTCTGTTAAAACCCACAAAGTTTCTTCACTGGCTCTTTTGCGAGGGTCACAGTAACTCCTTCGACCAATCCGCATCCTTCGCAGGCATCTTAACACCCTGGTCACTAGGGAGAGTGGGAACGTCGAGAGAAGTCGTGCGGTGTTCCGCAGGGATCGGTACTAGGGCCGCCCTTGTGGAACATCGGATACGACTACGTGCTGCGCGGCGACCTCCCTGGCGCGGGGAGAGTCGTACCAGGCGGCGGTCGAACTAGCGACACAAGGGGTTGCGACAGTCGTGGACAGGATCCAGGAGTTGGGACTCGAGGTGGCATTGCACAAGTCCGAGGCCATGTGCTTTCACGGCCCTCGGAACGCGCCACCACCGGGTTCCCAGCTAACGGTAGGAGAAGTCCACATCGGCGTCGGGTCAACGATGAAGTACCTGGGACTCGTTCTCGACAGCCGATGGGATTTCGAGGAGCACTTCCGACGTCTGGCTCCCAAACTGAATCGGACTGGGGCTGCCCTCGGGCGGCTCCTGCCCAACCTTGAGGGTCCAGATGCCTCCTGCCGGAGGCTCTACGTGGGAATCGTTCGGTCCATGGCCCTTTATGGCGCACCGATATGGGCGTCGGCGCTGCGGAAGCAGCCGGCGGCCCGGCTGAACGCATGCCAGAGGGTCATGGCCATACGGATGGTGCGAGGTTACCGGACGATTTCCCGCGAAGCGGCGAGCCTCCTTGCCTGCCAGCCACCATGGGATCTGGAAGCAACAGGCCTTGCTCTCATGCACGATCTACGCATGGAGATGCAACGCCGGGGCGAAACTCCGCTGCCGCGACAAATCGCAGCATGGCGGATGGAGCTCCGGCGGGTTCTCATGGTGAAATGGCGACAGCGACTGTCGCGACCCAGTGCTGGGCACGCCGCAATTATGGCGGTGAGTCCCCTCTTTGTGGCGTGGTTGGAAAGACCTCAAGGCGTCCTCACCTTCCGCATGACGCAGGTTCTCACCGAACACGGGAAGTTCGGGAAGTTCCTGCACCGAATTCGTGCGGAAGCGACGCCCGGGTGTCGCCACTGTGTGGACCGCCCGGAGGACACGGTGGAGCACACGGTGGAGGTGTGCCCCTCTTGGAAAGAGCAACGCCGTGTCCTCGTGGGGGCGATCGGCGGCGGCGATCTCTCGCGCCGGGCCTTGGTACAGGCCATGGTCCGGATTTGTCCGGTCCAAGAGCGGGATTTGTCATAAGATGATTTTCCCACTCAAAAAAAAAAAAGGACATCTTAACAGACCCCGTCAATCTTGTTGGAACCTGTTTGGGGCGCGCGTAGAACACAATGCGCCATCAACCCGAGCTTATTCCTTACCGGATGGCCGAAAGGTGCACTACTTATTGCTCTCCGTATTTGAATTTATCCCGAACAGGCAAACAGACTGATGCGGTTGGGGACTGTGTTTGGTAATATTTTTGAGGAAGACAATAACCGACTAGGGACTTGAGTTTAAGGGTTTAAACTCAAGTCAAGTGATGCGATTACCTATTAAAAATTCATTTAACCAATTATAGAAGCAAGTATGCTAGGCTAGGCTATACGATTTGTCACATTAATATTGCAATATTATTTGGAGCACAAAGGGCCACTAAAGAGACACGGATAGGTTTCAGTCGGTAAAAATCTGATACTCTCTTTCACTCCACCCAGAGCGAGAGAAGTTATTTGATTATTTGACTGGTCTGTTAGTCTAGTAGTTAGTGGCCCTGACTGCTATGCCAGAGGTCGTGGGTTCGATTCCCATCCAAGACAGATGTTTGTGTGATGAGCACGATTATTTGTTTATGTCTAGTGGTAGGGTTAGTACTCATTGCACACGCTCTGCTTGGTTTAGGACTAGATGGCGTTGTGTGAAAGTTGTGGAGTATTATTATTATTATTACCCACCCCAAAAAAAGCAAAACAAGATAGTACTATTTTTGTACTTCGTATAAATCCAATAGAATTATCTTAGATTGTATTAGGATCGAAATAGAATCCCGTTTGTTATTCCGAAGCAAATGTAAGCATTCACGATGCCTTGACGTTAATTAGATCTGCTCCTTCTATGACGGAGTGACTTAATAAGATCCCAGTTTAGGTACAGGACTTATGAAATTAATGGCCATTATCCCTTTTTAGGGTTTTTTTTAGGGTTCAGTACCCCAAAAGGAAAAAACGGAACCCTTATAGTCCGTCTATTTATATTGTATATTGTCCGTCCATCTGTTTATCTGTTAAGAACCTTTATCTCAAGAACGCGTAGAGATATCGAGTTGAAACCATATACTAAAATTTACAGTCCCTTGAAACTGTGAAAAATCCAAACTTATAAGTTAATTGAAAAAAAATACGGCGGTTTATATCGTAAAAAACGTACTATATTTCAACACTCTCAAGGGAGTTAAAATTCATAGGGTACTTCCTGTTGACCCAGAATGCTGAAATTTTGTATAAAGCATGGTCTTAATAGAAAAGGAATAAATCTGAAAGTAGTAAATTCGGAAAAAATCTTCGATACTCCGTTCTGGAATTGAACTATTTACGTAGGTAAGTTTTTACGGAACCCTGAAAAAAAAAAAACTGGGCAAGTGCGAGTTGGACTCACGCACTAGTGAGCCCAACTCGCACTTACCCAGTTTTTTTATAATGAATGTTGTATTATTTTGTAAAAGGTTTTTATACCCAGGAAAGTTATTTATAAAATTATTCTCATATTCACACGTGTAATATTAATTTGATACTACATACTGCATTCGCAAACTGATGGTTCCGAACAAACTTACCTATGTAAATAATTCGAATCGATTCTCAAAGATTTTTCAGAAAAAATAATTATTATGTAATGTAACGACACGGTTTCAGACATTTTCTTTTACTTGTGTTATGAGACCTTGCTTCTTGCCAAATTTTAGGATTCTAGGTCAACAGAATCCGTATAACTTTTGATTTCCTTGCGAACGGCAAAATATGCGCTTTAAACCGCAATTGTTTTTTGGCTTAGAAGTTTAATTTTCTTCACTGCTCAAAAAGGCAGACCTGAGTTTTTGGTATATACCTTCTGAATTGGCCTGGCTTTATACTTTCACACGTTCCTGAGAAAAAAGTCTTGACAGACGGACAACAAAGTGATCCTATAAGGCTTCCGTTTTTATTAACTGCAGTACGAAACCCTAAAAAGTAACCAACACATACCGCTCGCACTTCAGAAGTTAAGAAGGACGAACTCGTGTAACCTTTACAAACGATCAGTATAAAATTACTTGTTTTGGTTTTGGCTAAGTTGCCATAAGTAATTTATAGACATAATACAAGTCGGGAGCCGAGATAAATGGCACCACTCCAGCCTTGAACTTAGCCGCAGTAATGAGGATCTAGTTGACAATATATTAACTCACAAAAAAAAAAGATTGATGTGTATAAGTTGGCAAGGAAGAACTAAATATAACAGTAATAATAACACCCGATACTGGCGTGCTAGTATTTCTTTTTATTATTTAATATTTTTATACAAAAATATATAAACAAAAATAATATATGTATTTAAAACTATATACATACACTTAAGACAAAATATTCCTAACTAAAATATAATATATTATGACACTGCGTGACTTAAGGTCTGACTTTTAATAATAATAATATAGAAATTAAGCATTGTTAAACAACATGCCACCAGTTTTTTAGACACACTTCCAGTTGACAGCGATAGGAAGAAAATTTTTGAAACCATATTTTAGTCAAGAATTTTTTTTATGTTTTTTATATAGCTTTCATTAGTTGTGTTTTTATTTTTCATATTTTAGTATGAGTTAATTAGAAAATAAATTCAGCGATAGTGTGAAAAATAATTATAATGAAATAGTCCTAAGTATAACATCATTGCTGGATAAAACAAAGACACAGTATGCGACTGAATTCCACATCTATTTCTGGTTTAAATCTAGCATTAACCAACGAACTAACCATTTGATTAACGAGTTGTCGCCACCGCGACTTAAACTAATAGTCCACTACCCAGCTGGACAGTTCATGTCCTATAAATTACTTTCTTTTTATATTTACCAACCTTTCAACATGTTTAGATCCAATAAATTGCTGAGGTTATCCCAATCTCTCTCGCCAAAAGTTCCTAATGAAGAAATCTGCAGGAAGCGTGGGCGGAGAACTGTCTACAAAATTATTACCAGAAGATGCTAGTTCGTACCCACGCAAACATCTTCCAGACTTCAACAATGAGTAGCCAATAATTCTACAACCCACTTCATAACATTGATTAATTATCTGCAGCCATTCATAAAGACAATTCATTGATGTACTGCTTTCAGAAGATGGTATATTAATTCATTGAAAGTTCTTCGAATGAAAACATTTTCTCTTTGCATACAATTTAATACGAAATTCGATCGTTTTTGTTTGCCTACAGAATTCACTGGATCCACTAGCTAAATTGCTTGGTCCCTTCCTTCAGGCTGAAGTCACGTTGCAGCAAGTCAACCCAATTTAAATACATTTGCCAGAGCTTTCAAAATCAATAGTTATTTATCTACTTTAAAGCCTAGTTCTATTGAAAATAAATTCCATTCGGTATAAAGCCATTCATCTTTGAGCTCAAAGCAGAATAGTAATTCCAAAAGGATTGAAAACGTCTAAAAAATACGCGCAGTGACGTTGATTGACGGTACGGTACTTGATGAACATCAATTGAGTTTGAAATAAAGTCAATTCAGCTAATGGTATTCACGGTGAAACCAAAACAAATCTTACATAACACATAACATTCCGTACAAAACACGTACCTAATACTGTCATCGATATCTTTAGTCTGATAAAAAGCAAGCTCATACTAACCCAAACACAGTCTTTCATATCCACACACACTCCACATCAGAAACACGTTTCCCAGTCACATAAACCGAATCAACCACACATTCATTTTACTTTTAACTTAACTTTTAATCAAATTTTTAATTTTTATATTGTTATAATACATTCTTTAGTACAATATCAGCTTACCAGTTCTAAAATTCTTATATATGAGTTTACAGTGTCCAAGTGGCTGTAGAACACTAACTCCTAAGACACAGGGATTCCTAGTTTAGGTGTCAGAGTGTCAACTGTTGTGCGCCTTTAATTATTGTAAACTTAACTGTTACTAAGCATGTTGTAAGGACTTGTGTCAATAAAAGGTATTATTATTACGTTATGGGTTAGTATATCTCCGAACCCTGGGGTCCTGCACCTCTAGCCGAGTTGATAATCTGCAATCGTTAACGCTTGTACGTAACGTTAACGCGAAAACTTATCAAATGTATGGGAATGACATCATCTCAACGTTAAGTCACGTGGTCAAAACAAACGAATAGAAAATTCGTAGCCAAGTTCACATCGTTCAAATTGATAGAATGAAATGTTATCGGTTCTACAATGTTCAACGCTACATTCTTTGTTATTGTAGAACGAGCGGCCGACTCAGGCGCATCAACATGGCTACCAACTTATCGTTTTCTTCAATATTGCTGACTTCGAGGCGTTACCAATTGGAGAACGGAATTTGACATGAAACGGTTATAACTTGGCTAGGGGGGGCTGGAACTTTATAAATATCGGTGTGCGTGCTGTCAACTGCATTAAAATATAAATATATTATCGTGGTCGTGGGTTCGATTCCCACCCAGGACAAATGTTTGAGTGATGAGCACGATCATTTGTTCTGTGTGTCTGGGTGTAATTTATCTATATATGCATGTATTTAGAAATATATAAGTATGTTTATCAGTTGTCTAGTACCCATAACAAAGCTCTGCTTAGCTTGGGACTAGACAGCGTTGTGTGATAGTTGTGGAATATTATATTATATTATATATTATGTAGCTCAACATCAAAATTAAGACGCGACAACTAATAGTATGCCCAAAACCAAGCAACATTAGATAAAAGAATACTTGATGAGGTCGGCAGTCGTCCCAAATTGAGATTTGAATATCTGCATTAATCAAAGTCAAAATTCCAGTGTGGATAACAGCGCGTTTTGTCGAAATATTTAGCTCTGCCCAACCAAATTAGCTGCGATTTCACTATTATCACTCTTTTCACTTTACTGAACACACAATTAATGAATTTTATTTAAGATGGTACCTAAATTATAAAAAAGAATTGGTGATGAAAATAGAGACCGGTTCTCTAGCCGTGTTGATAGAAATAGTTAACTTTTACGAAGATGAGATTTAATCGTAACTGATGAAATTTTGTGGTAATGACACTAATTAACGAAGAATTAATTTAGCTTTAAAATAATAAGGATTTACGATCTGATTCTACGGTAATATTAAAGTTGCTTTACTTACCACGTCTATTTACTGAAAAACTTTGAGATGTAATCTGATAGTATTTCGAGAATATGTTCGACCAGCCAAAAACATTTATTTAAAAGTTTTACTGCATATCATCAGACTTAAAAACGTCTAAGCGCTCATGAAACTATGTTCATTAAGCAGATTAACTCGAAGTTTATTAGAAATTCTTAACTTTAAACAAAAATTAAATGTATTTTCTTAAACTGCACAAGTACTAGAAAAAGTTCCATAAAGAAGACTAGGGATAATCTGGATATACATATATTAAATTTTGTTAAATAACACCATTCCTTTGCATAAGCGTGTGTTACACTAATTTAAAAAGTGTTGCATTAAGTAAGCAAATTTTAAATAAAAAGTAAACTCACAACATCGAACTATGTATACCTATGAAAATTCGTCTACCTCAAAATGTAAAGCCATTACCAGATCGATATCACTCCTGAGCATATCACTCCTAAAATTCATAGCCCAGACACATTACTATACAGGCAGCAGTTGGCGCATTTACTATAAAAGCTACCGATAGTAGCTCGTCTAGGGATCATTCCAGAATAAAAAAGAATAGATTTGAAATTCAATTGTCTGCCAAAGCGAGGGCAACAAAAGAATCCGCGAATGTAATTACCAACTGAATGAACGACCAACAAAATGAAATGATGTCTGAAAAGTTCTAACATTCAACCCCTCATTATAGTGTTAGTTCATATTCAATTCACAGATTTTTTTGTTTGTTTCAAAGTTTAGTTTACATACTGTAACTGAGAATCAAATCAGTAATATCTAGCAATATGCATTATTCGTCTTGTTTTTTTTTTTGTTGAAAATTAACTTGTTCATTATTTGTAAATTGTATTCTTTATAAATTAAAATCTGTAGAAGGACCACAATTTTTTCTTTAATTTCCAAAAGTTTCCACCACCAGACATCGTCGATTTATTGGAAATTTGCCAGACTTCAGAAATTTGGAGGACTTAAAAACCACTACAAAAGCTGTATCACTTTTCAGCGTGGACAACTTTCTAACTTTTAAATAAAAGTTGTTTGAATGTTCTATTTTATTTTAGAAAGCCATTTCTCCTACAAATCGAAGTACTTAGTATCACAAAGGGACATTCATTAGCTTATAAATCCATGACTGTATATCAGGACGAATCTGCAATTAATGTCCAAGATTTAAAGAGTCTTCAAGACTATTCATCAGATCTCTATCAGTAACAAATTACAGCTTTTAATTGTTTGGCATCTGGCCCAAATTGATATCTTACTCTTAGCTTCTTCAAATTACTGCAAATTAAACACTGTACAGAATGTATAGCATATCTTGAATGTTTTTGATAACTGCATCGTTTATAGTTCTTGTTACAAGATTGCCTTCTTCAAAGCCAGATTAATCATTATTAATCATCCGGGGATTACTTCGGATACACAAATATTTAACATTACCCACCTTACAGCTATCGGACTATTTCCTTCAATTTCCTAAATCTCCTTATTTACATAACATTTAGTGAATCTATGAATATTTCATGAGAATATTAATAGCGGAGCATTATTTTACCTTAGGTCCCACTACGCTAACCTTTTATATGAAGTATTCAGAAAATGCTTTTTATTTTTTCTTATTTGTGATATGATTTATTTACGAAATAAGGCCACTAAGTCGTTATCTTAGCCCATGTCACTCTCGCCAAAGTTGAGATATCTCAAAAACTTTTCTGCCGCACCTAGCCAATATTCTTAACATATTATCCTATTTAGCTACTACTACTATTTTTTTCTTGTTTCAGATACCGTTTCGTGAATTTTGCACATGTGTAAGCAGTGAAAGTGAATAATACATGAATAGCTGTGCTTTAAAAATGAGACCTCCCAATTTGAATGACAATGACGCTTCGCCGGTCTGACAGCTTGCCCACGCGACTGCGGGTAGCGCCGGTCCCGTCAGACCCCGAGCGCGGCCGGCCGGTGGACAAGATACATGACTCTTACACCGTCCCGGATTTTAATGACACGCCGGCGCGCGAGGAAGTTATCGCCACTTGGAAATCCCTTCACACAGATGTCAAGAGAATAAAAAATGGATTCGCACCCCCAAACGACCAACCAAGCCATGGTGAAAATAAGAATAATTGTGCTTCGCAAAGTTTTGTATCTACTAATGCAAGTCATAGTAGAGATGGCCAAAAGAGAATTACATATGAACAACCAACGAACAAACGCCAGGTTGAAGTCGGACCTCGAGAAAGCAATCGCTGCACATCATTCCTTCTGGACACAGGGCAAACAGAAAATATCGAGTCCGGTAAGAACTCAGCGCATCGACGGCGATCCCTGCTACAGCGTCTATTGTCATGGAGGACTCCAGAATGTGATTGTCGTGAAAGATTTGCACCTAAATACCAGCCGGCTGCAAGATTACGTCCAGAGGACTTGTTGTGTACTTGTGGTGTTAGTGGCAATAGAGTTAGACTACCAAAAAAGTGCAAAGAAAACCCTGAGCGTGGTCGTTCTAAGAGTGTAGGGTATGAGGCGGCGCGTGAAGTGGCACAGTTTCGTCGGTTAGTGCAGTGTATTTAGTTGAAGTATAATATCGTCTACTGGTTGAGTGCTGGTAGAAGGGTTTTGTTTCTGGTGTCTAAAGTGTTTTGGTGCGGTAGGTGTGCGAGTGCCGGCGCGACAGTGGGCGCGGAGACGGCGGCGGCGCTCCGGGCGCGCGCTGCTCTCACGCTGGCCCGCCGGTATTACCCTGAGGGAGGGTGGGGCTGGACCATCACCGTGGTTGGCACTATCGTACAAGTGCTGTCCCACGGCCTGCAGCTGGGCGGCGGCGCTGGGCCCATAGCCTGCACGGCTGCTGTCAAGTACCATGTTTCGCCTTTGTATACCCATGGTAAGTACTAGTATTTAATTAGTAACATTTTAAATATATTATCGCTACCTCAATTTGATAACAAAACTTGATTGATGTCTATCAGTTATCGCTATGAATGGTGATGACTGATACAACCAACAGACAGATTTTCAAGCTAAAAGTCAGTTTATATTTTGTAAATAATATTATGATCATATTTTACATTTGAAATGTAAATAAAGAGAGACTGCATGTTCTTGTCTACAAAAGTAGGACAGTCCAATTTGGCCTGTCTGAAGATATTAACAAACTAATTTTGAGTTGTAATTGATAACTTTAACTAAGGTTAACTGTGACGTATATTACGTGACGTTTTCACTATTACGATAGATTATAGATACAGTTTACATTTAAAGTAAATTATTAAGTGCAAAACTAAATAGTAGTTTTCACTGTCAGTACAGTGTATTTACAGTACGTTTACAGTAGGTACCTGGCAGAATCACACTTATACTTACGAGTCTAAAGACGAAGTTTGTATGTTAAACGGCTGTATGGATTTAAATGATATTTGTTACTAGGATAGCTCGTATCCTGAATTAACTCATAAGCTATATTTTAATACTAGATGTCTCATAAAAAAAAAACGAATGTTTGTAATTATGCATAAAGATAAACACAACACACACTCACGATCTGTCGGCTTTATAACATAAGTGTGATATATTTGTAATTTTTTATGCATCTACAAAAGTGTTTTTTTCTTCAATATAATTAAGAATAATCGTTACTAAAACAACAACTTTTATACACCTACATAAATAATTTTTAACATGAATAAAGTCTACAGTACCATAACTGTATCCTACGCAATAATAACCCAAAAAAATATATTTAATCCTCAGAAGTATATCTCCGTTACACAAAAAACTTTTCAGTGATAATCTGTGTGAAATAAGTCGGTACGTACAAGATCCTTTTAAGGTCTACCCTATTTACGACCCTTTTTATAATACCCTTGTGTTTTTTTCAAAGCTGGCAATTACCTACTTACTTGGATGCTATACTTTTATAAAAAAAAATTCATGCTTGTTTTTAAGGTGGGAACTCATACTTCTCGCACTCTAGGGCCGAGCAGGCCTGTCAGATTTTTACTGACTAAACCCATACCTATATTTCTTCTTTGCCTTGCGTTCTAGGACCCCACAATCCTCTTTCGCACCACCAACATTTTCAAATGCTTATTAGCATGGCATATAGCATAGCATAGTCGGCCTTTTAATGTTCCAACTGTTGGGACTCAGGCCTCCTCTCTAGGAGAGGGAATGGGCCGTAATCCACCACGCTGGCCCAGTGCGGGTTGGTGGATGTCACATGTCTTTGAATTTTTGGTTCTAGGACATGCCGGTTTCCTCACGATGTTTTCCTTCACCGTTTTGAGAGCAGTGGTGATGAAATAAATTACACAAAGTAATGCGCCTGGCTGGGTTTGAACCCGCGACCTATAACTCGTAAGTCGGGGCCGTTACCACTCGGCCACCACTGCTCTCAAATGCTTATTAATTAATTAAAATACAATTAGTTGCTTAACTTATAAAGTAATTCGAAACTAATTATATAGTAATCCAATTGAAATGTCCAGTTGGTAGCGGACGTTTATAATATAATTAATTAAATAGGTGGGCAACTAATTATATAAGTGAAGGCTTTACTCACGGAATCAGCCTCATTTATTTTGATTGATATCAAATTAAATCTGTTACCTATTGAATATACATTTGAATCTGAAACTATTCAGCTATGAAATGATCTAAAATTCTACGTCTGGAAATTTTAGACCTACTGTCCACAGACGCGTAGCTTCATAGACGCGTATTCGTCATTATACGCTTGAAGTACACCTGCGTGAAGCTTAGGTACATACAAAACTATGGAACTCGACGAAGCGGCAGCGTCTTGCCGTTGTGTCATTGCCGCTTCGGTCGCCACAGAGCTTTAACCTATAACTTTACCCCACACCAGGAATTACTCCTGTCGTGAGTGCATTATCAAATGACAAACAAATCTGGAACAATATCTGTAGGCCATATCAATATATGTTGAAGCACACGGTAGAAGTGTGCCCCGCTTGGCCAGGGCACCGCCGTCTCCCCGTACCATCGGCGGCAACAATCTCTCGCGCCGGGCCTTGGTACAGGCCGTGGTCCAAAGTGAGGAGAAGTGGCAAGTGGTCACCTCCTTCTGTGAAACAGTAATGTTAGCAAAGGAGGAGGCCACACGTACACGCGCGAGGGCACGGCCCTCTCGCCGCAGCCGCCGGGATCCCGATCCCGATTTCCGACCACCGTAGGCGCGGGTTTGCGGACGGCTAGCAATGGGTAGCTCGCCGTCCGATCGTCCGGTAACCGTGCGGACCGAGCCCAAGT
The DNA here is from genome assembly GCA_961205895.1 of Mythimna pallens. Classification (NCBI taxonomy): domain Eukaryota; kingdom Metazoa; phylum Arthropoda; class Insecta; order Lepidoptera; family Noctuidae; genus Mythimna; species Mythimna pallens. Next base: position 12,932,997 of record OY540834.1, on the reverse strand, counting down.
CGTCGACAGTGCGTACTGTTCCACGCGCGCCTCAAGGAGATGCCACCAAACCATAGGGGCCCAGCAGGGCCGAAGTCTACTGGGGCCAAGGGTCTGCTTCTGAAAGGAAGACTCGGCCCTGGTATGAAAGGCAACGAAGGAACGTCGATGAAGGGTTTTCAGTCAGTAAAAGTCTGACACACCCTCTCGCCCCGCCAAAGAGCGGAGGATATCATTAGATGATTTTCACACCAACAAAAAAACAACCAATATATGTTCCATGTGGAAATCGTACCCGCGATACGCAGGCAGCAGCCATTCTTTTTACCGCTGTGCCAAGAAGGTGTGCATAGGTAGGTACAATAAGAAATGGCCGACTAGCTCAAATCCTTAAACTAATTAAAAGCAATGCCCAAAATACCCATGCTATGTTGGTACCAGGATTACAAGGGGACTAAAACAATTTGTTTTTATGTGAACCTAGGGAATCATTTTACAGGTTTTACGATACAAGAATACGTAATCTACTCTCTTTTACTTTATACATATAAATCCATATCTGTGCTAATATTATAAATGTCTGACTAATTCTGTCTGTCTGTTACGCTTTCACGGTTAAACTGCTGAAACGATTTTTTAAAAGTTGAACTCCAAGGATGGACATAGGCTACTTTTTATCCGTCTTCGACTTCGACTTCGCGTCCGCAATAACCAACATTCACGCAAACCAAGCCGCTGGCAGAAGCTAGTATTAGATATTTATGTATGTTCGTTTTATCTATATATAATTACATTTAAGTATAATGAAGATATCCGCAGGAGAACCAAGGTTGCCGACATAACACGAAGAATCGCCAAACTTAAGTTGCAATGGGCAGGGATGTGAGACGCACAGGACCGTTCATTGTGGCGACATTTGGGAGAGGCATATGTCCAGGAGTGGACGTCTATCGGCTGAAATGATGATGATGATGACGATATAAGTACATTTGTATCCTTGTTTTCTTAATAATCTTTTTTTTTTTTGCGCTAGCCATTTTTTCTCTTTACCACCCTTGGTTGACTCGTAGAGAATACCTACGGTATTAAGTCCGCATTTGTACATTTGTGTTGCATGAAGTTTTAATAAATAAGTTCCTAGTACGTCTTCCAAACCGCTTCTTGAATCGAATATAAAATCGCTCTAACGCAGAATCAGAAACGCTTCGAAGGAACGCATTGAAAGATTAATGAAGTAACAGCTAATTTATCATGTAACGTTTCTTGAAAGGCCTCACAAAAGTTTAGGGTCGTGACAGCGAGTCCTCTTGATCCCCCGACAGCTCAGATCACGAGATACGCTGCCATTTGAAAGCCTTGTAAACTTAAAAACATGTTTTTATCGGTTTTGACATGATGTAAATGCCAAACAGATTTTCCAAACATAACTTTGGATTAATCTAAAGAAAAACAACGATTTTCTCTTTTAAGATATTAAAAACACCTTAAATCCGTCCACTGTAGAACTGTATAGAACAGAAGGAGAAGTACGTTATTGTGGACTTTAACCCCTCGCGCGCGGGGGGGTTAAAGTATAAGTAAATAAACTTTGCGTTAGTTGCAATTTTCATGTGAAATAGATACTCTGGCTATAAGTGTATCACATTCACAACTAAAAAGTGTAAAACAAGAAAAAATACAAACCGACTTCAATGTAATGAAAACACTAAAAAGACCAAAATAACTTTAATTTCAGAAGTCGGTGTTTCTATAATAGTTATGTCAAAACAGTTTAAACACTTTCGGTGAAAAATTTGTTTGCTAGGCATACTTAGATTTGGACTCGCTAGTCAGGTACTGGGCATGAACATAAGTTAAAAATGGCTAGGTTAGGTTAGGTTAGTATAAAAACGACTCGAGAGGCGAATTGTGGTCACTCGGGCGATTTTTTTATCGTCGATCGAGAGCATACTATTGTATGCTCTCGATACCAAAAACTTATGCACACAAAAGAAAACTACACAATGTTATTAACGATGACTTTCTCTCAAGAAAAACATAGTTTCATCAACATCATACACTTTCGGCCGAAACATGTTCATTGCATCATAGGCCTTCTCCAAGTGTCACCACAATGACCGGTCCTGTGCGCCTCGCATCCATTAGATACCCGCAAAAATATTTTTTATAACAAGTCAAAATGAAAAATTCTTAGTTTCCACAATATTGCCTTACGACACATATACTTTAGTGTTTGCTACAAAGAGTGTGTTGTTCAGGTAAGCATATGTAATATTCATGCATACCAAGACCTGAGTGTAGACACTAGCGCACGTTACCGTAGCTACGTTATTTTTCATTTTAAATTATCTTTATTCAAGAAGCTACGCCACATTACACTCGGCTAATGGTATACTTCCTAGTGGCTTGATGAAGATGAAGTTCCTTAGTTTGAGATACTTCTTTAAAAAAAAAATGGTGTGTACTTGAGACCGTACAGAAATGAAAACTTCATCAAAGTGAGGTTAATAACACAAAATCATAATCGTTCTGGTAAAGTCGGTTCGAGTCGGCCGACACCCGAACGAGCGTTACACAGCCGAGCGTAATGGAAAGAGTCACAGTATCGAAACCCAATACTGTAACGCGGCAGTGGATTAAAGGACATAGCGGCTCATTAGGCAACAATGCGGCAGACGAACTGGCCAGGAGCGGATCTGGTGCAGTGTTGTTCGGGTCGAACCCATCGTTTCGGTCCCCTTTGGTCAGCTGCGTAGCTGGGTAGGTAAACACACCCATATACAAACAGAGCACTGGTGGACCCCGACATTAGGATGCAGGCAGACCAAGGAGGCCATGCCACACCTAAAAACAGCCCTCTCCAAAAGTCTCATGCTACTGGACAAAGGATATCAGGATCATATAAGATATAGGAAAGACACACAATAGCCATCAAAGACAGTCCCCTGTTCAGAACATGCTTGGAGGAGGAGGAGACCATTGCACATGTGCTCCTTGACTGCACAGGTGTCACTGATACACGTATACGAACCTTAGGATCCCTGAATTTCCTCACAGACGCCCTCAAAAATCTGAGAGGCCTAATCAGGTTTTGGAGAAAGGCGGGTTGGTTGGAATAAGCCCACCAAAGGTTTATGGCCGCCATGGCACAATGGTCCGCTTATGGCTAAGTGCGGAAACCATACTCAAACATAACATAAAACATAACAGCCGAGCGTGACGACTCAGTCTCATCCAATACCCACGAAATGAAGTGCTCAGCGCGTCTAAAGAAGATTTCACTTCAATAAACGTGAAACAAATTCAAAGGTCATGGTCCTTTTGAAAGTTCAAGGATTTCACGTGGTCTTTTATTTTAAGGTGAGAAATAATCCAATGACTTCTCTCGCTCTCTATGTGTCTAACTTTTACTGACTGTTCCTTCTTTTCCCTTTGCCTTCCAGGACCACGAATTTCCGACAATCCATGGCCCCAGTAGGCTTCGGCCCTGCAGAAACCGTAGGGGCCCCCTACGGTAGGGGCCCTCGGTCTAGAATCTATAAAAAGATCTATGGAAACGCACGCACCGTACAGATTTTCCTATTTTTATTAGTTTGTTCATACCTTTACTGAGTGATATGCTATTCTTATCCTTATTTATTTTGTTAGCATAACGTCACTGTTATTAGGACCAAGTTGGAATCAAAATAAGAAGCAATCAGTGGCTTGTTTACGGACAACAAAAGGCCTACGGGAATTGGTTATTGTTTTGCTTACCTACAGGCATTTGTCCAGGCGATAGAAACGGACAATGGAGGTTATTATATTTGTGGAAGCTCGGCTAGAACTATTCCCTAACTTGTTCAGAAAGTCTTCATTATAACATGGCTATAGTTATCCAGTATGAGATTGAATTAAATGAAAAAAAAACGCATTTTTTTTCAACTATGCCTTGTGGCCTAATTATAACAAACGCCAGTTAATAATAATAATATTTATTTACCCAGAAAGATTGTACAAAAGCAACTTCAAATTTAGTACTTTTGCTAATATTAAAATTATAACTACAGTACAGTACAATAATCATACACAGACATGACAGTACAATAGATTTCAATAACCAAGCATCAACAACGTATCACCGCTTCCTAAACACATCTATAAGCTTTTTGACTCGACCGCTGAGCAATTTTCTATTGTCTTTGAAGCTGAAATTGGCATCAAAGAGGATCCCTAAGTATTTTATTGAATTTACACGTTTTATTAGTTTACAGGTGCAGTGTATGTCTAGGGAACATTGTTGAGGAACTATGTTGTAGTTGCTCCCTACATATGTTGAAAGAACTTAAGGTTAAAAGATTAGGTCTAAGCCATTGGTTTACGACATTAAAACCACCGACATTACCCATATGGATGTCACTTATCCGAATTAAAGTTTTTTTTTTTTTTTATTATTAAACCCATTTTGTGCAGCATGAAAGGCCTCATTCCAGGTATCGGCAGAGACAAAAGAGCTGTATCATCAGCGTATGATGTGATATCGCTCTTTGGAATATCAATACTAGTGAGATCATTAATATAAATGAGAAAGAGTGTAGGGCCTAAAATGCTACCCTGGGGTATGATGAACAACACTGGAAGATCAGCGCTTACAAAACTCCCTATTCGAAAACGCTGCTTCTGCCCTGTTGAGATAACTCTCGAAAAGACGGAGTTGAAGTCCTCGCACTCCAAGTTGAACGTCATCAAATCATCTTTTCCACACATATGGTGTGCACGGTTTATAGTTTTTACAAAACTCTAGGAACTGGGTCACAGTAAAAAATTATCAAGTAACTTCTCCTATTCTGGATCTATACCCAGTGTGGAGAAGTTACTTGAGAGGGAAAGGGGCGAGAGGGAGAGTTAGACTTTTACTAACTAAAGCCTCTTTGCGTTCCACAACCACGGTAACTATTTCAAACAATCTCATAACCCAACATTCCCGCTGTCCTGAATGTGAGATCCGCGGTTTGTTTCCCGGATTGGTCACGAGTTATTGGGTTTTCAAACTGAAATTTCTCTGTCTAGAGTTTGGATTTATAACTAATTGTTTTGTATATGTAGGCTCGCCTTTAATTACATGGGACTTATACACAACATACAAAACTTAGAACACCTACGCTCAATCTCACACAACTAGGTACCTTCCCCTAGAAAAAAAACTCTACATAATAGAAAACAAAGTCTTTTATCCGCTAACTCCTCTCGAAAGGTTTGTGTGAATTATTTGCAACGTGCAAAGCCAGAGCGGGTCACTACTATAAACTATATGAAAATGGAATTCATAAAAATATCATCATATTCAGTTACTTATGCAATGTCTGTTAGCCTGGAAAAAGAATCACCTTAGAAAATTGAACCATTTTAAACGATTCACATTTGAATAATGGCTACTAAAACGAAAGTGGTAGAAGCCTGGAATACATATATTACTTCCCGACCACCAACGTCATATTCTTATTTTACAATTTGAAACTTCAGTTCCGTTAAATTTTAGAAAATTAACCAGGTGATCCCTGTATACAGTGTCATCAGCTTCCCTATTTTAGGGGGCTGAAGGTTTTTTTTTGTTAAGTGGGAAAATCATCTAATGACAAATCCCGCTCTTGGCGTAGCGGGAGATGGTATCAGACTTTTACTGACTAAAAACCCGCTCCTGTTCCTTCGTTGCCTTCGTACCAGGGCCCCGGGCTTCGTTTTCACACTACCCATGGCCCCTGTAGGTTTCGACCCTGCCGGGCCCCTACGATTTGCTAACATCTCCCTGAGGCGCGCTTGGAACAATAAACGCCATCGACGACTTCCGGACGGTCCGGACGGTTACCTGACGGTCGGACGGCGAGCCACCCATTGCTCGCCGTCCACAAGCCCGCGCCTATGGTGGCCGGAAATCGGGATCGGAATTCCAACGGCGGTTAGGGCGTGAGGTCCGTTGCCTCACGCGATCGGCCGCCTCCTTTGTTAGCATTACTTCTTCGCAAAAGGAGGCGACCGCCTGCCACTCCTCCTCGCTTCGGACCATAGCCTGTACCAAGGCCCGGCGCGAAAGATTGCCGCCGCCGATCGCCCCCACGAGAACACGGTGTTGCTCTGCCTAAGCGGGGCACACCTCCACCGTGTGCTCCACCGTGTCCTCCGGGCGGTCCACACAGTGGCGACACCCCGGCGTCGCTTCCGCACAGGGGGCTGGAGGTGGAAAATCATCAAATATCCCGCTCTGAGTAAAGCGAGAGGAAGTTTCAGAGTTTTACTGACTAATACCCACCTGTATAGGTACATTTTGGAGCATCTAGGGCTTCTGGAGGACCAGATACCCTTTCCTTTCCAGAGCCTCGATAACTCTTCCGAATAATTCCATAACGCACTCATCTGTCAGTTAAACTGTGGTTACAAACTAGATCAACCCATTTGCCTCAACTTTTCCCAAATATATTGGGGGCAGCTTCTAGTTTAACCGGATGCACCTGAATATCAGTATTATACATAAAGCGACTTCCTATCTGACCTTCACAACCCGAAACTGGGTAACACGGTGACCCTTGGCAAGACTGGTCTCAATACCAAATCTCAGGCCTCTAACCCGGGCGGTTGTGTGGTATCAGGAATTAATTGATCCGCACGAAATCCAAGGTTACCATAGCCCGAAGATCGTCAAAATTAAGTAGCAACGGGCTGGACACATTACTCTCAGAACAGACGATCCATGGGAAAGAAAGGTTCTATAGTTGGAAGGCCAAGAAGGAGGACTAATGACCTGGTGAGGGTCGCGGGAATCTGATGGATGCGAGACACACAATACTGGTTGTTGTTGTGGCGCTTGAAGGAAACCTGTGTCCAGCAGTGGCCGACTTTCAGCTGAAATAATGATAATGAACTATCCATAACGACTGTTTTAAAGACGAGTAAAACTTGATGATATTGGTAAAAATGAATGTGGGTCTTCAACCTTTGGGAGATAAAAAAGATCTAATATTTCAGCAACATTTTAGCGCGTCTTCATGATTGACGATCGTTTCACTTAGGTAACCGATCATTTATACTTTATTCTTGTCGTCTAGTGACATTGTTGGTTAGGGTTATTCTTAAAGTTCCTTTACAACAAAAAAAGACTTATTGATACAGATTAAACTAACGGACGAATATTCGTCTACGAGTGGATCGCTGCACGCTCACTAGCCTTCGCATTCACACACATTTCAAGTTTGCATTCCCTTTCGTTCGTTTGGACTATTCTCAGCATAAAGCATGCAAGCAGTGTCCATCGGCGATTACTATTCGTTAGCGATCGTTCACTCGTTCTCTTGATCAATCGTCGACGTAAAAGTGTCCTCGAACCATTTTGTGTGGCACACTCTTTTGCGCAAAAAGAATTGTCTCCACTTTTTAACTTTTGATTTGTTCCGATGGAATTAAGTTTTTAATCGACAAAAGCACCCTATCCATCTCTGTCGCTAAACCACTGACCTCGTTTCGTATTAAACGTTGTATTATTAGTATAAAACCTGAAAAAAAAAACACAATTTTCTTGTCTCTGGAGAATAAAGCCGAGCTTTTCTCAACGAACCGTTGCTTCCGTATCAATCTTTTCCGCTCTGACTTGGAGAAAATGTGATAAGTATACGGATTACTGTTTCATTCGCTTTATTTATTCAGTCATGAAAAATGAGAGAATCATATTTTATTTCTTTATTCTATTCTATAGTGAGTATATTATTACATATTTGATTACAATATTAAAGAGGAAGCAGGGAGAGGATGTCCTTGGAGTATGTATGTGGAGTGATGTATGTCATCAATCTTTTGTACCCAACTGCGCCGGAAAGAGTTAAGTTTTTCGATCCCATAATATATGTTTTTATTTCTTTGCCACACCCTAGAGCTTATATAGCTTATTGAATTTTAAGTTTAGTGGTGTCGTTAGATTTGTCTTAGTTGTGAGAATGCCACTGGGAGCATCAAAACTATAAAAAAAATATGGATGATGTTACCCTCATACCCTACATGAGCAGGGTATCAAAATATAAGGCATGAAAAGATAATTTGAAAATTAGAGCCAGGACTGCTTAAAGCGACTTGCTTTGAACTTTCTGATTCTATTTCACGATCGGGTTTATTGACGCTGTATATTTTTTGATAATGTTCTTTAGAAAAATCAGGAGCATGAAGATACGAAGCAGAACGAAGAAATTATGTAAACGTCACAGATGGCATTCAGTATTCACTGTCTAACACCATGAGAAAAAGGTATAAGTTTATACAAGTATTATATAGTATTCATATTTTATTATTATGATTTTATCAATGTTTGGTAGTAACTTTACTACTTATGTCTTTTAATTTAAAAGCTCTGGTATTATTTTAGTACCTTTATAAAATAGAGTACTGTGACCGAGATCAGGAAGTAAATTTCCTGATTTTTTATGTCAAAAGTTCTTGCTATTAAAATGTTTTTATGTTCTGTAGTAGTAAGGAACAGTTTTCTAACTTTGCATAATAATTTTATTCTGCTCCGTTCTAATACAACAGAACTCTTCTAAACACTGATATTTTACGAACACAAGTAGCTTGGGGTCGGCTTCCAGTAAAGAAAAAAGAAAAGAAAGAAAGAAAATATTTTTATTTGGCACACCATGATATATTAATCAACAATTAATTGATTAACAAACTAAAATTAAACATGAAAAAAAATAAGGAGAAATAAAAATGAACAATGACAATATGTCTCATGGTTACGCCAAATAGGTCCAGTTCAGCATAATGGTTTCTAAGCGCATGTGGCTGAACACCCGTGTTTTACATGGATATCAGACCTGTTACTGGCCAACATGGTACTCCGTGGATATATTGATGGTTAGACTTTCCGGCAACTGTCAGAGATCTACGAATGATAACCGGAACCAACGCCATTACGGTGGCATGTCAGCATGTGTTCTTAGGCAGAGGCACAAGGTGTCCCTTGTGCCTAAGAACACATGCTGACAAGCAATGTCCTAAATAGACTTAGAAAAGTTCATAAAAATTTAAAAATTGTATTGGTACTTACCTGGTTTCGAGCAGGCAACCTCATACATGAGAGGCGGGTGCCCTAACCACTGGGCACAGTGTAGATATGTAACAGTACGGAAACTACGTGCAAATGTTCGAAACGGCACACTCACACAAACATACGCATCGCGGTCCTGTCAATAGCAAGAGACGCTTAGGAGTCTCGTCGATGCGTATGTTGTATTCCATACTGTTCCATATCTATACTGTGCACTGGGCCTTCATGATACCCGGCCCAATCCCGGCTAAATATAACAATAGAGTTATATAACAATAATAATAAAAATGTAGACAAAAATTGCGGGTTTTCGAAAGATACGCCCGATAGAAAAATGTTTACACGATTGTATCCACACGACTGCCAACCAATGCCAATTGCTAACGATGATATACAGATGTTATGTTATATTTTATCCATTCTTCCTTACGTGTAAAACAATGTCTCCTACCACATCTGTCAGTCCGTTCGCGATAAATTCAAAAACTACTGAACTGGTTCTCGTGCGATCCGGTATGTGGTTGCCACTGCAGAACCTTTCGGTTCATCCACTGTCTGTCGTAGGTGGTGGTTATCGGTTAGGACTTTACCTGTTCGGATTAACGATACATACCTATTACGATAACATATCGCACGCCGTAACTCGAAAAAAGTGTATTTGAAAATTGAACCTAATTTTTAAAACTTTAAATTTTTTGTTTTCAGATTAAATACCTACTCTTTATGATTAAAATAAATAAATAAATTATTTTTATTTCTGACAGTTTTGGTCCATTCTTTTGTTAGTTATATTTTCATTATTATATTTTATTATATTATTAATTAAATTTAAGTATTATTTCATCATTACATCTAAAAACTTATAAAAATAATTTCAGTATTTGCTTCTACCCCGGGCACGCGCACTTGAGTTAGAACCCAGTATCTCGAAAGGGGCTGTCCAGCTTGTGGCTGAGCACGTTCAGTATGGCGGATTAAGCATGCGATTATTTGTGAGTTCAAAAACAACATCCCCCACCGTTCTTCACCGCTCTAATCTGTCTGTCCGTAATAAATTCATACATAGACAGACTGACACCAAAAGGCAGAGCGATTGATGAGGAAAGTACTAAGGTTCCTGATAGCTACAACCCGGGAATCTTGAAGTCGAGAGTGAATAGGTTACTTTTAGGTAAGCGCGGTCCATCGTCGACCGCATCGTCGCTTTCCATCAGGTGAGATAGCGGTCAAGCGCGAACCTCATAGGTTCGCGCTAGAATAAAAAAAAAGTAATATATGCTTATTAAAATAGAGAAAAACCCGAAAACTTCGAAGATTTCTAACACAACTGAAGCTGGGACGGGTTGCTACCATAATGTAATCTGTACTCGCACTGTATTTTAACACGGTTAGACGCTGCCGATATAATCATGTTACGTCATAATTACGACCCTCTGTGTTTATCAAAAGGATTTTCATGCAAATTTTCCTTGCCTTTAATTTGCAGTCGGTATTTTTTACGTAAGTACCTATATGCAATATTAAGTATGTAAACTCAAAGCATTTTAATAAATAAACTCTAAACAGGCACTTTTGAATCGTCAAGAATTCGGTTAGTCAGAAAAATTATACTAACTGCACATCCCAAGAATACATCTCTATGAAGAACAACTTGCTGGAAACTCCATGAAGTGGTGCCTATTTCTAAGTCTACCTAAGATTTATCTATATCTACATATACCTACCGAATAGTGTCGATGTTTTGTTGCAGTTTGCATTATCCTTCTTTTTTCTTATCGACCTTGACCACTATCTCACTTGAAGGTCTTGAAGTAACCTAAGTATATCATTCTTGACATCTCTCTGATTCTTAATTACTCTTAGTTTCGAAAAAACAATAATTTTAAGAAGAAGAAGAACGTAAAAATACCACAAAGTACAAAAAACTAAGCTTTTAATAATGTCAAGTCCATTTACTATGAACTAGGTAGATACTTTACCTAAATTCTAGACTATCTTTTATAATAGATATGTAAGCAGTCCATGGTGGGTACCATTAAAAAAAAAAGCCGTCCATTGAGTCTGCCTACCTGTGCCAATACGATAACATTGTGAGAGCCGGTCGATTATGAGCTTAACTGTAAATTGTATAACTTTGTCACTACAATAAACGCTACCACACACGATACGCATTAGACCTATTTATACAGTTAACAGTATCCAAATATATTGGCCATGTGTCTGAACAAATAAATCAAACAACCCAATATACCCTATTTGTTGCACGATATTAAGAACGTGATTCGGGTTTTTTACGTTTTCGTAATAAATGGTAGATCTATGTGCCTGTTGTCTTCTGTGTCCCTTTTTTTGAGGTGGTATGTCATCAAATGATTTTTCACGCTCTAGGGTGGAGCGAGAGGGCGTGTCAGACTGACTTCAATTATGGAAATATGTAATGACAAATACAAGTTTTCTTCGTTGTTTCGCATTCTCTCACACTCTAACACATTTATAAAAAGACACAAACATAAAAATTCGTACATACTTACATATTATTAAGTCCATTAAATACATAGTTGCTTTGATAAGTAAATAGATCAGTAGGATTAGATCATACTGTACTCGTCTTATATGTTATGTTCAAGTGATAAGCGAAGACGCTGGCGCCCTAAACACAAGTTAAATCTTACGAGTACATTAGGAGCCAGAGTTCATCGAAGACATTTTCTTTGTAACCTACACTAATATTATAAAGAGGTAAGTAAAGTTGTTTTTTTTTTTGGATTTACGTTTTTTGTTTCTAGGAGGTAATCTCTGAAAGTACTGGTCTGATTGCGAAAATTTTTTCACCGATAGAAAGCTGCTTTGTTCCTGAGTGATATAGGCTATATTTTATGTATGCAGGTGAATCTACGATCAAAAGCTAGTTAACCGTAATCTTAAACAGCGTTGTTAGTACAAACTGAATGATTAAAACCTACCTGTATTCTTCATTTGCTCTTTGCGTTCCAGGGCTACGATAAAAGCTTCCGTAGCCCTTAGTAAGCAAATTCTGTGCTCTACACTCTACATTTTCCTCAATATTTCACATACAAAAGCCTAGGATTTCTTTCATTACGTTTTGTTCTAAACCACTTGCGGTTTCAGCTTTCTATTTTCTTTTTTTCCTTTCAAGCGGAAAATACAATGCATTGTTGAAAATCCTACGAATAAATATTGTCAGTGTGCGGAACTGAATAGAGCTAGTGGCTTGTGGTTTAGGCTGTTCAGTTAATTATGTGAATTTGACAAGGCCACAAGCAATTGAATACTTATTCAATTACAACCCAATTGCCCATTAGGTACTCGTATAATTAATTAAGCAAAATGCGTTTAGATAGGTATCTACGTTACATACCTGATTTATTGACAGGTACTGTACTACGAGCTCTTAACATGATCCATTTGACGACCTAAACTAAACTGTGAAAGGGATGGCACTATATAGGGTGTATAGATCCATCCCTCTTTTTCGCTCGCATGACTGACATTTTACCACATTATGGTAATACCTAACAAGCATGGTAGGGGCATGGTAGCATGGTATCTACCTAATGAAAGTCTTAAATTATTTAATAGTCAACACACAACACAAACTGCTAGGCATAGCATAGTATAGCATAGTCGGCCTTATAATGTTCCCACTGTTAGGACTCAGGCCTCCTCTCTAGGAGAGGGAATGGGCCATAACCCATCACGCGGGCCCAGTGCGGGTTGGTGCTGCTAGGTCTAAAAATTTATTTTGTACTATGACCCAATAAAAGTGCTTAGATACCTTAACGCCTATTATCCCTTGCACGTTAGAGTTCAAGTTTTCGAAAATTAAACTAGATGGCGTTGGTTTCTTCACAGCTAAGAGGCGAGCAAAGGCAATCTCACAAAGTATAAACTTGTCTTTTAGTTTAACAAATAATAGACACATGCGTCATCATTGTCGTCAACAACTGATTGTAGTTCATAATTTCATCAACTTAGCATAAGTCAAGATGGCCTAGTGGTATTGACACAGATTGAAGCGCAAATCAATGTGCCGCAAGTTCAAATCCCACGCAATGGTTGACTTTTTGTAAGTTGGAACCGGAACCCGATTGGAAGTTATGGATTAGCATTACATATATTAAATTATTCTTTAACTTGTTCACACATTTCTTAGAGGTCGAAAATGATCACAAAAAAACTAAATAAAGATTTAGATTTCTGCGAGGTAGACATAAGTTTAACTTGACCGAAATGAACTGTCGTTTGGTTGTAGTTGTTGGTTAGTGACGTGTGGTTAACAGTATAGTAATATTCGCAAAATGCAGGCTAATATTAGTATTGAAGTGAGGGCGACTATCATTGGGCTGCATAAAAGCGGTCTCAATAAAACACAAATATCTGAAGAAACCGGACTGAATGTGAGTATAATAGCTATTAATGAATTGTAACTTTATTATAAATTAATCTTCTAATTAAAATGTATGCCATTTATGAATCCATCCATCGTATCTTTATGAGGCTTAAAAGAGAAATACATAAATCGTTGGGTTTATTGGATATATAAATGCAGTTTTATTTTAAAATTATATTCAATCATTATGATTGTTAACATTTTATATAATGAAAATGAAGTCAAGTAGGTATAGCTGCCTAATATATATTTTTTTTGTTTTAGAAAAATACTGTAAGTCTTTGGATAAAAAGATATGAGGACGAAGGTAACCTTGCTAGTCGAAAGAGAAGCGGGAGACCGAAGCTTATTAGCGAGGCGCAGCGACGACATATGGTGGACGTATACGAAACGAATGGTTTCGCACCAACGAGACATTTTGCGGAATTATATGACACCTCGATGGATACTGTTCGCCGTGCACTTCACGCTGAAGGTGTGCATCACAGAAAACCTGCTAAAAAGCCGTACTTGACAGAGAGGCATAAACAAGAACGATTACGTTTCGCACGTGATTATTTAGATTTTGACTGGAATACTGCGGTATTTTCAGATGAAAAAACATTTAAATCCAGTCAAAAGGGCAGGCTTCACTTATGGCGCAAGAATAACACTCGCTGGTGTGATAACAACATTATTCCTAACACCGAATCAGGTCGAATCACAATTAATATGTGGGGATGGATGAGTGCAGCAGGACCAGGAGAACTGGCTTTCATTTCTCCACGCGCAAACAGTTCAACTTATGTGGAAGTGTTAGACTCAATTATGCTACCTACTGTGCGCAACATTTACCCAGCTGATGAGTTAGCACAATTTCCGTTTGTCCAGGACAATTGTCCTATTCACCGAGCGAGTACTGTGCGTGAGTGGTTTCACAATCACCCGGAAGTAATTGTTATTCCATGGCCAGTGCGATCACCCGACCTCAACCCCATAGAAAATCTATGGGGTTTGATGGTGCAAAGGTGGGACTCGCGGAATGAGAGGTCTACGGAACAATTAAAAACCCATTGCATGGAGGTGTGGGAAAGTTTTAGAGGGAGCGAAATATGCGGTAATATGGTTGGGTCCATGCGCAAACGTCTACTTGACTGTATCGAAAATAATGGGGGTTATACAAAATATTAAGTTTTAGTGAAATCAGTCGGTGTAATTAAATATTTAGTAGGCCATTTTATTTTAACATATCCATGATTATTCGTTAACAAACACTGTATTATATTGTGTTTACTTTCGTTTAAAACAGCTATATCTTTTAACTTGTGCCATCGCCTGATCTTAAGAATGCAGTGAACTCGCTATCAATTTTGTTGACAATAATCATGATTCTATTTCGTTTTTTATTCTTCTACCCACACTGTTCTAACATAATAGTTCAATTTATTTTTCTCATCTAATTGACGATTATCTTGAACTAAAGTTCTTTTAACAGAAATTGAGGTTTAGTTTCAATCTTCTTTTCGTCAAGAAAATGAACAATTAAGCTATGACCTCAATACATTCATTGTGACGTTACATAAAAATAAAATGTTTACAAAGTCTAAATCATATATCACTTTTCAATAAATAACTGGATATATACAACTATATTTTATTTTATTAAAATTTTAATATCCTTTTATTGTTACGTTATTCATATTATGAATGGTCTAAGTGGGTATACTTCCAACAAACAATCTTACACGTAACATAGTTATCGGTTACAAGATAATTTTTTTGTTTAAGTAACAATTCGACGTCACAATTCTCATAAATGTTTAATTTGTAAATGTAAAGAATAAAGATTTTTATTAAACACGTCTTTTTATTTCCACCTTACAACATCGAAAAGATATAACAACTAAATAATTGAAAATTACGAATGTGTTCTTCTTGTGGTTAATAGATCATATTCGTAATTTGCAACTATTTAGTGCAAAAAATGCAATAGTATTTTTCATAGAAATATAAAAAACAACTATATTAATATAGATTGGGAATTTTCAAAGTAAGAAATAACCGCAACGGACCGACCATGATTTGAACTCGGGCTACGTTGTTTGCGAATCCAACACTTAGTTCATACGGCTACCAGCACATGACATATTTGCGTGAATTTTATCAATGCAATGGTAAGAAAAAGTCGCCTCTGTGACTGTGTGATGCGTATTCAATGGCACAGAAAAATAATAATGATGTTTTAAGTTCAGTGCGACGACAGTTCCTTAGTGTGTGTTATCTGTGGAATGTGGATACTCATACACGCGCACACATACGCACGGAAGTATCGTGCTCGCTCGGTTCGTAGAAATGTAATCTTTAGCGTTCTTATGGACTTCAACGGAAATCCATATTCAACCTACCCTCTCAAGTTTGAAAACTAACACATAGATAATCAAATATTTATAAATTGATATTCAATTTTAATATCTTCATCTCTTTAAAAGAAATTATAAATTATTTCAATGTATGAAGAAACAAAAAGAAAGTACAAAAATAAGCATTAATTAAGCATTAATCATTTGAAGCTCAGCGGCGCCATCTATTAACAGTATAATGTAATGTTGTCGATAGCAACATTTCAATCTGGTTTTACGCTAGATGGCGTCATTTCTCGCTTCACACGATTTTTTTTCTGTAGCTCCTATGCACTTTCGCATTTGGCCGTACATATCAATATGTACAAAAAAAAAACCATCGAGAGTTTAATTTGGACTTTTGTTATTCAGTAAGTGACCAACTTTGTGCAACGTAGGATGGGACGGACAGGATGCTCAACAAAAATTATTGAGCCGAGAGTATGAGCGTAAGAGCACGCGTACGTTTCAAAGCGAGTACGTACGATTTCATGCACTGTCTGGATGTTTGGTCACTACAATTTGTCTGACTAATGAAATATAACTTTATAATAGTTACCTTAATAACATATTTAAAAATCAAACATGTGAAAGATATAAAGTTTATTAATTTTTTGTGGAGCTTTAAAGCGTCTGACAGAAGTTTTGGCCCATGGAAAATGTCTGACACTTATGATACTAGTTTAGAATAATATTCTACAAAACATTTATAAAAATTAAAGTTAAGTAACTGTTATTTATAGTTCCCTTTCTCACCTGGTACCTGTCCAGGGGCCCCCAGGGGGAGCTCCATCATCACACAGGTATTCAAAGCACATAAGACGCTACTGAGAACCTAAGGTTTCATCCATGTGAAAATAAATTATATCAAATCGCTCTGGGATCTTAGTATACTAAGCGAATAGATCGCATTAGAAAAACAACCATAACTGAAGTAGTAGATGTTGGTTAAAAAAACAGCTAAGTTACAGTGAGAGTGGGTTGACTACGTCGTACGAATGCACCCGGACTAGATTATTAGTAGGGTAAAGATTCACTCATTAGACACCTGAGGGAGGAGGTTGCCGTTGAGGTCGACCGCGGCCAAAGTGGTGTGACGATCTGCACAATATGTTCGCGGGAAAAACTTGACCCGGGATTTCCCAAGACATACAGATTTGGAAGGCGAAGGGGAAGCCCTTGCCTAGCAATGGGGTTAAATGTAGACTAAAAAAACTTGAATATTTTGATACAAGAGTAGAAAGTTTGTCAATGCGAACGAGGCGGAATACGGACGAGCCATAGGCGAGTGTGTTATGGAGCCGAGGGCTGCAATGTGTTATGGACCCGAGGGCTGCAGTGACAAAGTTGCACTTGTATCAAACGATTTGATAAATGTAATAAAATTATGGCGTGGGAGAGCACGCGCACTTTTCTGCACTAATGCAGAAAACAGTCTATTGTGTACCTAAAAGCTGTGAGATAAGAACGGGTTTTTGATTAAGTGTATTGAAAAAGAATTGATAGGCTCGCGCTTGACCAATATCTCACCTTGGTAAGCGATGAAGTGCTCGACGATGGCTTTACACAAATGTTCTTTTGGTAACGAACACTACTGAAAATCCATTCTTATGGGGGGTTAAACGAACATTCGTCAGTTTTTCCGATAGAAAATCAACTCGGATCACACACTGTTTTTATTAGATTGTCTTGTTTTCCCAACTTGATTTATCTCTCAAAAGAAATTTCTCCTTTAAATATGAACAAAATGCATTGCTCAGATATTCAGTACCTATTCTGTAGCAAAGTTATTTAAGCCTCGACATATTTTGCCCGAAATAGCTCTTAGAACTATATAGTGAACGATGTTTAGAAATTTTGTATAAGTAAATTTTTGGCAGGACAAAAATTCCAGAATTCTTGGAATAAAATCTTTAAGAATTTGTCAAAAAGTCAAAGAGCTTTACAAACACAACATCTCTATACTATCTAATCTCCAAAGTGTAAGAATAGGTTTAATATCTAGTGAGAACACCCGCGACCAATGGAAACGTCGAGCGTTCAACCCCAGGCAGACGCTTTACTTTGTGTAATTTATTTCGTCACCACTGAACTCAACACAGTGAAGAAAAACATTGTGAGGAAACCGGCATGAAACTGAACCAAAAACTCTTAGATATGTAACATCCGACAACCTGCACTGGGCCCGCGTGGGGAATTACGGCCCATTCTCGTAGAAAGGAGACCTGCGTCTCTGCAGTAGACACATTATACGTCTGTCTATGCTATGCTAATGACGTCTACACCTTTCCATGGGCAAAATTAACTTGTGACAATACCTTAATAACAAACTCAAAATAGTACTCTAATAGACAGAGCAATCTTGGCTCAATTTGATAGAAGCCTCTTCATTCATATTCAAAACATACAAACTACTTGATAAGTTCGGCTCAAGCATTACCATTCATAGACTACTAACGAACAGTTGCCAAAAGACGGGGGCAAACTCTATAAATACTTATGGTAGATTCTATCACGTACATTAGGCCATTTACCTCGAAGCAGACGTGCCAAAAAACGACTTGGCAATAATCGCTTTATAGCTGGATCTGTAATATTGACCGCTATTTTATTACGTACTTACGGCCCTGCACACAGATTTAGCAACTGAAATGTCATGTTTTATCTTTGAATAGGAAATCATCAAATAATTTCTCCTACTTTAAGTGGGGAGAAAGAGACTGTAGGATTTATACTGACTAAAACCCAATCGTGACACTTCTGGGGCCCTTTACGTACCGGGGACTCTCGCGGTGACTGCCCTGGCATCCAAATGTTATCTTAGCGCAAAATTTGTGCGTTCACTCTCAGGTATTGTAGCTTCTAAACTGGTCACCACTATTAACTGTGATATTTAAGGAGATTGCATAAAACACTGACCAGATAAAAGCATATTCAATCAACCAAGCAACCTGCAACTTACTGCAGCTACCTGCAGCCTGCATTTGTGTGCCACAAATGCAGGCTGGTCAATCGAAAATATTATAAGGGGTTTTGCAAATTTAGAATAGGATTTGAATTTGATAGGAAAATAATTGAAATGTTTAAGTTAGTAGATTGTCCAAAGATAAAAGAATCAGAATATTGCTGTCCGAAGGTTTTTTCATACATACCAGATCCTAGAAGCATATTAAAGCCCACGCCCCCTTTATCTACAGTACCAATAATTTCAGTAACAACTTACATTCACTATCATGAATGAGACTTGTCAGTAGTCCATGATCGCTGATCATGTCCCTCTACTAAGTGATCCAGTTATAAGCAGACACTAGACCGGAAGATGCCCCAAGGAGTCCTTGATCACTTCTTCAGTTGCAATGGGTTTTTGTTTTAGACTTAGCGACTGGATTTTTTAATTAATATCTCACCTAACGATAAGCGATGATATGGTCAATGATGGAGCACGCTTGCTCAGAAGTAACCTATTCACTCATGACTTAAATACCGCTAGATTGTAGCTATCAGGAAACCCAGACTCCGGCAGAGAATTCCACTCCTTAGCTGTACTCAAAATTAATGTGTTCCCAAAAACATTGTGTGCGCATGGGTAGAGGATGTCCACCATGACTGATAGACACAGTCACTGCTTTCTACTTAAGAAAACTCATTAAAAAACCGGTCAACTCGGCTAATTTTATCACGTCTGTGCTCGTTATTCATAATTATTTCGATTAACCAATTTTACGTACAATAACTGTTCAAGGAAATGTCTGCTTTCTGTTCAAAAGAGTATGTACCTTTATAAATTATACGTTAAACAGGTTCAGACTACGCTAGGCTTACAGATCGTAACATAATTTCTCCGAATCTGGGTTTTCCTGAGAAAGACTTCAATTTATCTTCAATATATCCCTAGGTTCCTGAATAAATACGATTGTATTTATTCAAGAACTTATGTGAAGTTTGGGTTAGGAACTAAACTAACAATTGGCGTCAGTATAATCTATAATCGGCTTTTCATTTAGCTGATTATTATAGATTGAGTCAATGCTACCTGGATGCTACTGAGCAGCAATTAAACAAGCTTGGGCACCTTCAAAACCTGTGCATTTGGTTTGTTTTTGGTCTACGTAAGTACAACCACGTCTTTCACCTTTGTAAGGAACTCAAGAGACTTCTATTTTCCTTTTTCAACATCCTACACAACCTGTCTTATCCTTCTTACCTGCGTGGTCAACTTTGTTACGCTGGCCCGATCGAAATAAGTTCTCAAAATGGTGAAGGAAAACATTGTGAGGAAACATGTCCCAAAATTAAAAATTCGAAGACATATACATCCACCAATCTGCACAGGACCCGCGGGCCGTAATCCACTTACGGCCCATTCCCTCTCATAAAGAAGAGGCCTGAGCCCCAGCAGTGGGGACATTAGAAGGCCGGTCATACTTATATTATGCTAAGCCCTAGTGATGCATGGTTGATCACTACCATACACACTTACGATACTTTCTTAAAACCCATCCTCATAAATCCAGTTACTACTCCTACTCTTTTTCTGTCCATGCAGTAAGGTTGTGGAACTCACATCCGCCTGGCATTTGAGATTTGAAATCGATTTCTCTTTTCAAAAATCAAGTAAGAGAGCATTATCCCTCTCAACTGTGATAATCTACACTTCTACATCTATGTTTTTTGTTTGTAGGAGATAATCTCTGAAAGTACTGGTCCGATTGCTAAAATTTTTTCACCGATAGAAAGCTGCCTTTTTGAGTGTCATTTTATGTACGCGGGTGTAGCCGCGGATGAAACCGCGGGCAAAAGCTAGTTACTTATATAATGTATCGATTTTCCTCTGCTAGGTTTTGTTACAAGGACTAAAGTACCTAAAAAGCGAATTTTGGGTCTATGACGAAGGCAAATTTATTGAATAAATCTTACAATAGCCCCAACACTATTCAGCCGTCAACATTTTCTAGCAATCAGTTTCTATAAAGCTACCAAACATTTCTGGGAAATCTCAAATCATGACCCGTAATTCTAATGCTTTGAAACAGCTGGCCAGTATCATTAAAACTTCACAATACGACCCGAACTGGCCACAATTAATTGGCCAACATTCTGTTCGTACAAAGAATCGAATGGACGTGTGGTGGCCAGCTTCGACCACTGTGTACATGAGTCATTATCTCAGCGTCGTTAGTGTTAGATAGAGGGATTTACTCTATTACTTACATGGTCGGGTAGTAGTGCTGACTTTGAGTGATGGTGGCGTTCTTTGTGTCGATTCTAACGGTTTGCGGGCTCTTTATTAGGTAAAGGACGTTTATTTTAAGAATCGCAACTTTTACATAAACTGATCTGATGTTACATTTATAACCTGTTATAGCATAGCATAATCAGCCTTATAAAATTCCCACTACTGGGACTTCTCTCTAGGAAAGGGATTGGGCCGTAATCTATCACGCAGGCCCAGTACAGTATGGGGTGGTGGATGTCTTAAATCTTCGAGATTTCTTGACTTGCTGGTTCCTCACAATGTTTTCCTTCACCATTTTGAGAGCAGTGGTGATGAAATAAATTACACAAAGTAATGCGCCTAGCTGGGTTTGAATCCACGACCTACAAATCGTAAGTCGGGGCCGTTACCACTTGGCCTTGGCCACCACTGTTCTACTTGGCCTGTATGACCTGTTACTTAGCAATAAAAAGTAAAACCTGTACTTACTATTTCCCACAAACATCAAACATCTTCAAGCGTAGATCAGACTGTAATACGATACACACTTTGTCATCCTATCACTCACAATATGTCTTCTCACATTCCGCATATCGCCGTCTCTGTGTGAATTGCGCACAAGATGTAGCGTTACAGGATATTTGTATGAAAGAGTTGGAAAATAGACAAACGTCTCCGCCACGGGCGTGTCTTTTGTCCACGTCTAGTTCTGTATGCTTTATATGAATTGTCTTGAGAAGAAAAGCGACAAGTAAATATTATTTGACCAACATAATGGAAGCTTTTGAAGTGGTTGGTTTATATATTTATTTCTTTATATTATTTATTTTTTAATTATTATATTCTTTATTGTACGCCGCATAAGAAAAAAAAATACAGTAAAACATTTTATAAAATCATCACCGCATCACCGCAGGCCCTAACAGAATACCAGCGCTGCGTTATTTATCGTTTTAAATATCGCAGCATATGCTGAGTTAGGCGCCTTTTTGACCTTGCACAGATCATACAGTCATTATTATTATTATATTTTTTTTAATTTTTTTTTTTACTGTTTTTTTTTTTAATTTTACTGTATGTGTGAGGTACGAATAAACGTTTTTTCTTTCTTTCTAATATAAGTGTTTTTTTTTTCATTTATTTACATTTTTAAATACTGTAGTAAAAATTCAAGAATTAACATTTAACATTATTTTTTTATTTAATCGTAAGAAAACCAACAGCTATAACAAATGGATAACAATTGTACATGAAACATTAAACATTGGTACTAACAAATTGGACAAAAAATTGGTCTAAAATAAAGTGTTTATTATTATTATTGAGCCAATTACAGGTTCTCTTAATAAAAAAAAAATAAAAAAATGAAGTAGAAAACTTAGAATCACTAATAAGCACGATAAAATAAGAATATATCATTTATGTACAACTACAACTATGCACTTTTAAAACAAGTCAACATTCAGTCGAGTGTATACCTACAGAAAAGGTTTTAGTGGTAAATGGGTCAAATGAAAACTTTTTACAAAGAATAATTATTAAAGTTCTTATTCACTGGCACCATGAATGAGTTTCGCCCCATGTATGATTATAAAAAACAGTATTTCTCGATATAAGGACGGCCGAAAGTCGGTATGTAGGTATTTAAGCGGAAGTTACGGATTTATTTTCTCTATTAATAGCAGAATCGTCTCAAAAACTTTTTTCCTTACCTTGTATGTTCTAACTATATGTATACATTTGCTCTAAATAACATTTTCTTTTTATGTACCTACCATATTGTCTCTTCACCACCCTAGGTTGACTGGTAGAGAATGCCTAAGGCATTAAGTCCGCCTTTATACTTTGTATTGCATGAAGATTAAATAATAATAAAATCCATTTTGCATTTCGGAGAGGGTTCCGAATTGCATGACTTGATTCCGCCATCTCCTTTCTACCATCGGACAACCCGACGTACGGCGAGTATCCACCCTCACGTTGTTGAAACACCAACGGTCCGAACTAAGCGATTTGCTTCGTCGTTTATACCGCGTACATCGAGGGACTGGAACAATTTGCTGCGGTCTTCTCGTCCAACTATAATTTAGGTGCCTTCAAGGCTAGAGTGAATAGGCTCTTAATAAACTAGTGCGCCTCACCATCAACGATTGCATCACTGCTTACCATCAGGTAGGATCGCAGTCAAGCACTGGTTTATACCGAATAAATAAAAACTAAAAAAATTCCCATCCAAGCTACTAATCCTTTGCTCCAAAGAAGGAAACCATACTAACATTACGAGCTGTGTTCAAAAGTGTTGGTACTCTTTTTGAATCCAGCTCTAGATCCATATCGTTATAATTGTTAACATTCCAAAGAACACAGACGTCTCTTAATTGTGGTGTTATAATGGTGTCGACGATCTGAAACTCCCCTCTTGCATGCAAATGGCTTCATCCTTACATTATTAGTACTGAAAATAGGATTTAGCGCAGCTATATCCAGATGAAAATGTTAATACCAAGATCAATGACGGTTTTGATGAGGATTAGTAAATACGACGTAGCTTACCTAATAATAAAATTGAAAATTCCGATCGTAAATTGGAAATTTCTCAGGTAACTCTTGGGGCTTAGTCGCTACCTACATAACAAACAACTTCTGAAGTTATACGATCTATACTAAGGTGGATAATAAGGGTTAAAGTATGAAATTGTCGTTTTTTAAAACGGGTTGCTTTGAGACCAAGAGCATAAAGTTCTTTAGTTAGATGAAAGTCGTAGGTATACGTAATTGATATTGCTTGCCCTTTGAAATGCATAGTTTCTACTTTGGAACTCATAATATGAAAAAAACGTTTTTTTATTAGCTTTCATGGTTATAAGAACAGCGATATTACAAAAAATACAAAACAAAGAATCCAATAAATACCTAATTTCGGAAAAAGAATAACGTACCTTTATGATAAAGTATATTTTAACTTATAATTC
This sequence comes from Mythimna pallens, assembly GCA_961205895.1. NCBI lineage: Eukaryota > Metazoa > Arthropoda > Insecta > Lepidoptera > Noctuidae > Mythimna > Mythimna pallens. The sequence goes on along the minus strand of OY540834.1, from coordinate 12,908,978 downwards.
CAAGTCAATCCAAAGATTTCACTTCAAAGCAACCCGTTTTAGAAAACGGCAATATCATACTTAAAGACCTACGAGTACCTACATTTATAATAAATCTGTAGAAGTTTTTAGTTGTGCGCGCATCACGTAAAATGTACGAAATCGATGTAGATAATTTTTATACAATAAAATTGTGTGTAATATATTACTTAGGCTTTGTTTCATCACAATCAGTTGACTATATCGAAAAATATACTACATATATTGACTGTTAGGTGGTACGAAGTTCGCCGGGTCAGCTTGTCTATACTAAGGTAAAAGACAATTAACATCTCGTTACAACCAATAGGAGAGGAGCAGTAAGCAAAAACGCAGATGAAACTGCGGGAGACAGCTAGCATATATACACTTTATCACCTTTGTTTTTAGGTGGGAAATCATCATATAACTTCTCCCGCTCAGGGTCGAGCGAGAGGGAGCGTCGATTTTACTGAATAAAACCCACCTCTGTTCCTTTAGTTGTACTTTACGTTCCAGGGTTACGGTACCTCTTCTGAATAATACTGTAACCGTAGCAGGATACTGTAACACTTCTTTAGAGCACCAAAAAGTAGGTAACCCACTTTTACAAGACATGCGCAACATACGTCACATCATCATCATCATCATCATTTCAGGCGAAAGACGTCCATTGGAGGACATAGGCCTCCTAAGTGTCACCACAACGAACGCTCTTGTGCGTCTCGCATCCATCGTATCCCGCGACCTCCATCAGGTCATCGATTCACACACGTACATACGTCACATTTTAATTGAATTGCATTTCACGCAGGGTCCTTCATTATCATAAATTTTATTGACCCAATTTTTCGTGTCAAGGATATGTAGGGTATGTAGGTCATATTTTATTGAGACTGTTACGCTTACTAAAATGTGTAAGTTAAATCAATAGCTGCTCTATAGTTTTCTGTTAAACGTTATCCGACAGACTTAAAAGAACTCTAAAACTATCTTGTGACAGCATGAATTTCCGATCGCCGGGCGTTGCTCTAGTTTAGACTGGAGAAACCTTATACGAAGATGTTATCATGAGTGATATAATACCAACCTAAAGGCAACCTCGTCTGAGGACTATTGACATTTACACCGCAGTAGTCATTCCACTGTCTATTGTCAGGTCCTCAAAAATAAGTAGGTTCCTGTGTTTGTTACCTAATAAAAAACTACTCAGCTTCTTTTCTCCTTACTATAGGTATATAGGAGTCAGCTTCCTGTGTAGCCGGATGCAGATAAATGCCCGTATTTTACTGGGTAACACAATATCCTTGGCAATACTTTTGGGCCTCGGATGACCCGTAACGACTTTCATGTTTTACATTTTATTTTTTCTTAATCTTATCAACTATTTACCAAAATCAATTTTAGCACTGTTATAAATTTTTATACATTTTAAATTTTTCGATTTTATACGTTTTGGTATTTTTATTTTCTTTTTAAATTTTACCTGTTATTTATCATATACACTTTAATCTATTTTTAATATTGTTAAATTACATCGAAGTTATTATTTGTTTTAAACGGGCACATAAATCTTTTTTTTGGGTTCCGTACACAAAGGGTAAAACGGGACCCTATTACTAAGACTCCGCTGTCCGTCCGTCTATCTGTCTGTCCGTCTGTCTCATGAACCATGACTCTGCTTAGTTTGGGACTTGATGACGTTGTGTGATAGTTGTGATTATTATTATTATCATAACAGGATAAGATAAAGTGAGAGAAAAAAATTATTTTGCTTGCTCATCCCCGAATCCGATGATTCCCAATATTCTGTCTTTCGAAATTAACGGTCCATCCTTTGACATAAATTTCATAAATAGGTCATAACAATAATTAATTGCACTTGTTCACTGTAGAATTATTTTTCAGGACATCATACAAGACTTTGTTTTGATGTAAGAATTAACTTGTACATTTGGCCCACACAATTATAGCAAAGTACTCGTATAATACAAGCCGATACTGTTTCGATCTACAACCAAAAGTTTCATGCATTTTATATGCTACTAGTGAGCTGCAATTGCTACCCACAGTGCTATGCAAATTAAGTAAATACAAACCTTTCTCGTCTATTGTTCTTTTAACTATCGAAAAACGCATCGAAATTCGTTGCATGGTAGGATTTAGTGAATGACGTGGACCCGACTTTGATTTCTACTATGCAGTGATGGTTTAGCCGCAAAAGGCCTAATTCTCAAAATACCTTTCTCTAAAAGCTTAATCCTTAGAATGGCCAATTCTTTAAAAGCCTAGTTCTTTGAATGGCCAATTCTCTAAAAGTCTAATTCTTTAAATGGATAATTTTCAAATACCACACACTGTCTGACTTCTGCCATTGCAGGCCAGTTCCTCCAGTAAGAGTCATGTTCATCTTAATGTGAAAATCGGAGAGGGCTTCCCTCTCCGATTTTCACACTAAGATGATCGCCCAGCAGTGGGATATAATGGGCTAATTACATAGATAGATAGATGGTATGCCATCTTCATTAACTAAAACCAATCTAGAATAAATTGTATTTTGCTTTTAAAATTTTTTTTTTTTATTTGCTATATTAAATACTTTTTAGTAAACATATATGAAAAAAAAATAGCTTCAACAATGATGTTATAAAGCATCAATGTTTTTTTTTTAGGTAGGGAAAATCATCCAATGACATCCGCGCTCTTGGGCGGAGCGGGTGAGCGTGTCAGAGTTTTACTGACCAAAACTTCACTCCTGTTCCTTCTTTGCTTTGGTCTCAGGGCCACGGGTTTCACTTTCATACTACCCGTGGCCCCAGTAGGCTTCAACCCTACTGGGCCCCTACGGTTTGCTGACATCTCCTTGAGGCGCGCGTGGAACATTACTCGCCGTCGACGACTTGGGCTCGGTCCAGACGGCGAGCTACCCATTGCCCGCCGTCCGCAAGCCCGCGTCTACTGTGGCTGGAAATCGGGATCGGGATCCTGGCGGCTGGGGCGTTAGGGCTGCTACCTCGCGCGTGAATGTGCTCCTACTTTGCTAGCACTGCTTCGCAGAAGGAGCTGACCGCTTGCCACTCCTTCTCGCTTCCGATCAAGGCCCGGCACAAAACGTCGTTGCCACTTATCGACCCCACGAGGACACGGCGGTGCTCTGCCCAAGCGGGGCACACCTCTACCGTATGCTCCACCGTGTCCTCCGGGCGGTCCACACAGTGGTGACACCCGGACATTCTGGAAGGTGAGGATGCCTTGAGGTCTTTCCAGCCACTCCTCAAAGAGGAGACTTACCGCCATAATTATGGCGTGCCCAAAAGCTTCAAAGTTGCTATTATGAAATGGAGGTCCGACATGGTCTCCGACGTCAAAAGCCATGCCACCCGTATGGCCGCCATAGAAAACGTTGCCGGCGCTCGGCGTCTTGGCGAGAGAGACAGATATGTATAATTGTTTAAAATTGTTATATCTCGTTTGCTGTCCTATCAATTTCGATATTTATTGTTTTCACAATAAGTATTCTAGGTATTATTGTGGGTATTTATTGATAAACTGGTTAGATAACAAATATATTTGTCAGGCTTAGGTAGTCCCTATTTACCTTGACACTATTAACACAACTTTTTTACCCCGTCGGTCTAAAATATCCGATGACGTCGCTCGTTATTTTTAGGAGATGTTGTTATCCTTAAATTGATCCAACATCACATTAATATTGTCCTGAAATGTTATATTGTTGCACAATACCACAATAGATAGTGTCTTACTGTGTAACATGAAGTGTCAATGAAACAATAGCCTAGATCTGGATAGATAACCAGAAATTAATGGGCTGCGGGATTAATCAGAAGAGTTACTGTGGCCCTGGAATGCAGGATTGTTTTTGTTTAGAGGTTGGAAATCACCTAACGACTTCTCTCATTCTGAGGTGGCACACGTCCTCCCGCTCCGCTCCGCTTCTGTGCAAAGTCTGACACCAGAATTTTACTGACTAAAAACCACACCTATAAGCCTTGAGCGTTCTCGGACCATGAGTAGGTACATCCTTTTCAGAACCGATCCCAGCCCCCCTAGCCAAGTTACAACCGTTTCGTTTTGATTCTCTTTTCGTTGATCGCCTCGAGTAGGCCACGCCTTCCTTCTGGCGATTCCTTTATTCTGGCGTCATCTCAACGCTCAGTGACCTGGTCAGAACAAAGGAATAGGAGGCGTGGCCGACTCGAGGCGATCAACAAAAAGAGAATCGAAACTAAACGGTTGTAACTTGGCTAGGGGGGCTGGGCCCTAGTAGACATGGGCCCTGCCGGGCCCCTACGGTTTGCTGACACCTTTTTGAGGCGCGCGAGGAATACTACGCCCCCTCAACAATTGGGGCTCGGTCCTCAGAGGACAAGCGGACGGTGAGCTACACTGGTGGGTGGATTAGTCAGTAAAAGTCTGACATTCTATTGCTCTACCCAGGGGAAGAGCTATTAAACAACTTCTTCAACAAAAAAATTGCATCGGACGAATATTTTATTAATGACGTAAATTGTACTCATGCTCTTAAATGAATTCGTCTTCTGAACAAAAATAATCAACTGTTTGATAAAAACTGAACTTATAGGTATTGTTTGATGTTTATAGAAAAGGTAAACATGCGAAAACTTTGAAACTTCTAAAAAATGTAGTATGTAAAAAACATTGCTGGGTCTCAAGCCTCTCTAGGAGAGGGAATGAGATCTACCACGCGGGCCCAGCACGGGTTGGTGGATGTTATGGTTTAAAATTTTTGGTTCTAGGGCAAAATTGGGTTTGGTAAAATTGCTGGTTTCCTTCACCATTTTGAGACCAATGGTGATGAAATAAATTACACAAACTAAAACGTCTGCCTGTGTATGAATTCACAAAGTAGACCCGTAAATCGATGCCGTTACCACTAGGCCACCACTGCTCTCAAAAAACTTTACATACATAAAAACAAGATTAGCATTATTTTTTCTTGAATACACAGGACATAAAAATAAAACTGAATACCGTAGAAAGAATCTAGAGCAAGTACGTATTTAGGAAAAATATTTCAGTATCACAGCCTTGACTTTGTCGATGACAAAAGCTTACTATCTGCGGATATTACAGGCTATTATTACCCTCTTTACAAAATATTGTTACAGCCTATTCTAGTTTTATAGTTCTGTTGATTTATAACGGACATAATAAAACTTTCCTTCCAAAATGGCTGAATGGGGAAGTTTGAAACAATGATTTTGCAACATTACGATGATCGATGAGTTCCAATCGAACTTTTGGGATGCTTCTATCTAATATCTTTATTGAGTTTTGAGAAGCTGTTTTAAACGGTAGATATGGGGTGATAAATGTCACTGAACTTTGATCTTTTCAAAAGTCTAATTCCGCGCAATTTCAGCCAAAAGAACTGTATCTACTTAAATCTATTTTTTTCGTGGCTGCTATTTAAGCTAAGTGAGTAATTTAGAGCGCTGACCTATCCAGACACAAGGTGTTGCAAATTAAACGAAAAACGAAATTAAACGAGTTTAATTTGGTCAAACTGTTACTAGATAACATGTGAACCTAATATATGGCAATACAGTAAATACAGTTTTGCGTCAATCTATGTCAAGTTCTCAAGTGTACAACACTTGAGAACTTGACATAGACGGACAGGTATAGGCCCATAGATATCCGAATAGGCCTGAACTAGGTCATCCTGTGTTTCAGGCGAAAGGGGCCATGGGTTGACTTCCGAAGGGGAATCTCGGGGTCTTGAAACGCAAGGTAAAAAGGAACATAGCTGTGGTTTTAGTCAGTAAAAGTCTGACACGCCCTCGCGCTCCACCCTAGAGCGAGGGAAGTCACTGGATGACTTCACACCTAAAAAAAAATCCAGTAAAATGCTACTTTACTTTACTTTCACTGAGTGACATAGAGTATATATTTTCTACTTTCACGCAGGTGAAGCCGCAGGCAGAAACTAGTTACTTAAAAAAAAGTTAAAAATAATCGTCTAATAGGTATGCAAAAAGGTGGAAATATGTTTGGTTGCATCGATATACAACATTAGTTTTAGTATATGCGAAACCGGAAACACGTGTCTAGTATTTTTATGTAAAGAATCTATGTACAAAATTTTATAACTATATCATAAAAATCACAAAGTTATAAGCTTGTTATGTTACCAGGTTGTCTGCACAAATACATGATCACCGGGCCATCCGGCCGACTGAGGGGTGGTTTTGTTCCCGCGCCCAGCTGTGCGCTGCTACCTAATTCCCGCTATGACCTGCTGTGACCTGTGTTATCCTTAGTGTCGGTGGTCTCCAACTTGTGACCTTTTTTAAATATTTTTGAGAAAAAATATAACATGGTGTAAAAATATTGGAAACAATCATTTCAGTTACTGATTCTGAACAAACTATATTTAGATTTCGCATAGACTAAAAATAATGTTGTATATGTACTAATATAAGTCAATGTTTGGTTGATGTTATTATGATCCACCAATGACACAAACTTACTCGTAGATTATGCATAATTACGTTACAGATTACAGGCATGTCATGGTGCTATCTTGATTTTGATTTACTAGATTAACGATAATCTTGCAAATATAACCATAAATATTAATAAAATTATCCATTAACTAGTGACCTGCCCTAGATTCACACGGAAGCAAATTATAATAAGCCTTCCACGTTTCTATTAGTGAAAACTGTTTTGTGTGCGTATGTATAGTGTTTTTTGGAAATGTGTACGGAGAGAAATTAAATGACTATTTGTCTTGGATGAATATTTACTTTGATAACAAATTGCATTACAAGTTGTTACTTATACGTAAGCGCGTCTATAGGGTGTCGTTGCTACGGACAGACTGAAGCCCGGACACTGTGCACGCTACTGGGATATAAAATGCAGCGTCAGCGCCCCTACAACTGCATCAAAACCTGTTGCGTGGTTGAGGAAGAGTTGGCGGATTAACAAATAGACGCGGAAAATGATGTTGTTGTGTGTTGTTGTTGTTTGCACTTTGTAACGGACGGTGAGCAATTGGTATCTCACCGTCCGGCCATCCGGTAAAGATCGAGCCCAGATCGTAGATGGAGCATAGTTTTAGCTAAACCGTAAGGACCCAGTAGGGCCGACACCCTCTAAGGCCATGGAGGGTTTCTAAAAGGGATACCGTGGTCCTAGAAAGCAAAGGGCAACGGAACGGTGAGTCTGCTTACAGTCAAAGTCTGACACGCCTTCTGGCTCCACTTTAGAGTGAGAAAAGTCGTTGGATGATTTCCCAGATCAAAAATAAAACTATGAGAAGAAGATAAAGAAAAACTCTCCACATAACGCTGGCGGATGCACAAGAGTGCTAACAATAATATTCTATCGATGGGCTCGAAGAAAAAAAAATAGGATGTGCCATTCTATGAGCGCTGCGATATCAATTTTCGAAAAAAGAAGTGCCATAAATAACATGACGCTGGCGGGTACAGAAGATTGCTAGCCTTAATCTCCTATCAATGGGCTGGGAGGTAAAAAATAAAAAGGAATTACCATTCTATGAGCGATATCGATATTCGAAAAAACAAAAATGTAAATTGAACCATTTCACACAAGCGTATGGGAATGACGTGTATGTGTGGAACGGACACATGCAACCTAAATACCTAGCGCATGTTAATCTCATCGGCACTAAATAAACTAAAACTAGAATGTCACTACGCTCAAACACTGTTGACCCAACTTTTTACGTGGCTTTTCTTCTTCATCTTTAGGTCGTTTAATAATGCCCAAGATTGTAGCCTCCGGTGTGGAAAATGACCGGATTTTCCTTGTGATGAGCCTCCGGAATTTGATGACATCTATTGCTTGTGGCCTCCTGTTCCAGCGGAACCCTGCAGTTTTGTTCCTTCCTGTAATATGAGGGTATGGGATGTAATACATTGTAGGTCGAGGTCACATGTAATAAAATGTTGCTTAAACAATGTTTTTCTTATATTCTCACATTGTAAAACGAAATGTCTTTTTGCGTGTGTTTTTATGGTGGTCATAAACTTGAGAGTCGTTTTAATCCTCGTGTTCATACATAGGTTTTATTGAGCCACCATTTTTCTAGGTTTACCTTCTATAGGCACATTTCACGTTATCTGATGAAACCCTGGTAGCAGGAAGGTTGTCTTTGACTACATTTTGGTCAAGTGCAAGCCTATCAATAATAATAACAAAAAATATAGATATATTTGAAGGTGGCGGCGATCTCGCGCCAGGCCTTAGTACAAGCCATGGTCCGGAGCGAGGAGGAGTGGCAAGCGGCCGCCTCCTTCTGCGAAGCAGTAATGTTAGCAAAGGAGGCAGCCGATGGCGTGAGGTAACGGTCCTCACGCCCCAACCACCGCCGTGCCGCCGGGATTCCGATTCCGATTTCCGGCCACCATAGGCGCGGGCTTGCAGACGGCGAGCAATAGGTGGCTCGCCGTCAAACTATCCAGTAACCGTCCGGACCGAGCCCAAGTCGTCGACGGCGCGTACTGTTCCACGCGCGCCTCAAGGATGTGTCAGCAAATCGTGGGGGTCCAGCAGGGTCCGAAGCCTACTGGGGCCACGGGTAGTATGAAAGTGAAACCTGGGGTCCTGGGACGAAGGCAAAGAAGGAACAGGAGTGGATTTTTAGTCAGTAAAATTCTGACACTATTTCACGCCCCGGCTAAGAGCGGGATTTGTCATAAGATGATTTTCTCACCTAAAAAAAAAAGACCTTCATAATTTTAAATGGTATTTTCACCTAGAGATTATAAATATTTCCGTTACAAGAACAAAATATCTTCATAAGTTTTATAATAAGCCAATAACCCGAAAACAATACTGTTAACTAACCAATTTTTTGATACACAATTGTTGAAAGTAGCGCCAGAAGTCTGTTTTATGTCATAATAAAACCTAAAATAAGTTTTACATTATCGAAAACTAGTTAGCGCCCGCAGTTTTAACCGCGTATTGTGTTGTAACGTGTAATAGCTTCCTCGATAAATGGGTAACCCAACACTAAAATAATTTTTCAATTCGAACCAGTCGTTCCTGAGATTAGCGCATTCAAACAAACAAACCAACTCTTCAGCATTATAATATTAATGTAAATACATGAAACATGCGTAATAGCAATGCTCATTACTTTTTGGTAATAGCAATAACAGATAAAACTATTCTCTTTGCATACTTTCTTAGTAATGTAAATATTATTGGTTTGAGAATAAATAGTTTTACTAATACATACAGTACTAGTAAGCAGCCTAATAACACCTACTGGCAAATTTAGTTTTCGCACAGTTCGCTGACTGTTTGCAAAATTCGACTGCCTTATATTAAAATATTTTTAAGAAGTTGAAAAATCATATTTTTTTTGCAATCAAAATAAAACACGTAAAAACAACAACTAACTTAAATAATTGTATAGGCACTAAAACAAAAATACTTATAAATAAACTCTTAATTAATTCAAATTTCTAAAAACAATACAAAGTATGGCGTCAAACATCGATATATATGTACTACGCACGCGTCAAAGAACTCCTCCGCATCACTGTCGATTAGTAATATGCCATAGAGGCTGGCGCGGCTTTGCCACGCTGTACGGCAATGCTTATCCTCTGTCCAAGGTAGGGGCCTTGGATCTTACTACAGGGGTTTGGCTTTAAAATAAAAACAACTACCACCAAAAAAGGGTTAATAATATAAAGGGTATTTTCACGTTATTTAAACATTGAACTACGTACTACCATTTGCTAATGAATTAGTTAGTGAGATAGTGGTCAAACGCGAGCCTATCAATATTAAAAAAAAAAATTGTTTAAAAAAATCGATGCTTTTTTAAAAACCAACCTGATCAAGGTTTTGTTTTCATTCACTCCTGTATTACATACAATAATTATATGGCTATCGCGACACGATGTCACAACTCCAGTTGTTTTCAGCCCCATCGACCATCTGTTTTGTGAGTAATGTGCCCTGCCCACTGCCACAAAAGTTCTTCGGGTTAAGTCGATTACCTTTTTCTTTTTCAGTCGGAGATTTTGCATGCACAGTCTGGGATCGTTCCGCCCACGCCAAAGAAGTGGACATACTTAGCTCTGAATGATACCTATCGCATCGTAATGGGATGCTTAAATTCTCCTTCTCTTGCAATGTTGTATCCTCTAGTAGGTATAACTTCCGCAGAAATTCGCCACGAGATAGTCAGCCGCATCGAGAAAAGTAAATAGAAATGGGACGGTAGTCACCCCCTACATAAACATCAACTAATACCTGCACGTCTAAAGACCGGTAAAGCATTTTATGCGATTTACCTCTTTGAGCGACAGTTCAGTTCGCTGTGGAAGTAGAAACGCCCAACTCCTCCACACTTCATCACCCCATCAGAACATCTACCCGGACGCGAACTACTGTGGCCAAGCTGGAAATCTCTTAAACAACTGCGGACCCAGGTTGGCCCATGCAAAATCAATCTGGCCAATCTGGCCTGGGACTTCCTCGACCCATTTCAAACACAGTACCAGTGTGGAGCCGCTGCACAGGATATGTGTCACCTGCAATGCTGCCCATCCTGCACACTGCACTTTTCAGGATTTATTCGAAGCCAATCACAGAGCTGGACAAGTGGACAGGTTGCCAAATACTGACTAGAAAAAAAAAATGATTACGACACGAAAAAAAGAAGACGAAGAATTATGTATCTATTTTAAAATAACTCTATTTTGTAAACTAAAACCACAAATATATTCTGAATGGTGTTATGTAAACTTATATGTATATATAGACAAGAAAGTTAAAATATTTACACCATCAATCAAGTACTGCTAAAAATTAGGTCAAAGTGAGCAACTGAAACTGGCGAAAGCATTACGTAATAATATTGTACAAGTTTTTGTTAAACAATAATTTTCTTGTAACTGAAATCTATCTGTACTAATATTATAAAGTTTAGAGGTTTGTTTGTTTGAACGCGCTAATCTTAGGAACTGCTGGTTCGATTGTGTTGCATAGCTCGTTTATCGAGGAAGGATACGTATGTTTATGGCAGCAAAAAAAACGCACCTTGGGGGCTAGCTAACGGATAAATACGTATAGGTACGTAGATTCGGCATCCTTGATACTTACCCGCCTCTCATCTCGTATATAAGTCCTGCGTATGTAGATACCCGTAACCGACGTCCTGTCGTGCTATTCTCTAAGAAAACAGCCTTGAGCACAGCGCTGTTTGCAGCGACGAAATCCAAATAGGTACATTGGATTGTTTACGTATTTGGATTTCGTCGCTGCGGTCAGCGCTGCGCTCAAGGCTGCGTTCTTAGAGAAAAGCACTGCTACATGTAACCATATACGAATATACGAGTATCCGTAGTCAGCATTCAAATTCAGTGAGTTAATTTTCACCTTTTACGCCAGTGAAGTAACGCCAATATCTTCTTTACATTACGGGAAGACCAAAAGGAGCGGAGCAGTAACTAAAGACGCGGGTGAAACCGCGAGGGATAACTATTAGATATAGAAAACAATGCTTCTAGTCTATCTGGGAACAAAATTAGTTATTTATTTATTCCTTTCGAATACCGTAATTAGAGACACAATAGAAAGACAATGAGCGAGCAAAAGCCAGCGTTCGCTTGAGGTTTAATTAATTAATTGATTAAAAGACGTTTGTCGCAAAAATTATACTTCACGATTTATTCATTATATAAATTGAGTGTCAAGTTACTGGTACTGATAGTACCTGTAACTTGCCTACAGCTGTTATTGGTAAAATTAATTTTAATAAATCTAAAAGGGCATGGCAAATTCAGAAACGTAATTACTAAATTTGAGAAATTATTTTAATTACAACGAAGAAAATGGAAAGTTTAATTAGTTTGTAATTAAATTCTGTATTAAGATAAAAGATACAACAGTATCTTTTAATTTAACATACAATTATGCGTAATTAGGCGCACACGCATATTTTACGATATTTTAAAAACAAACTGGCCGATAAAGCTATTAAAGAAACTCAAGTACCTGCTACGACTTTTATATCCTAACCCCGACTACCAGCCTCCTTAAGCGTCGGCTTGTGTATGACGAACAATGGATAGCTCGCCGTCCGGCCATCCAGTAACCGCCTGGACCGAGCCCGAGTTGTTGACGGCGCGTAGTGTCAGCAAAACCGTAGGGGTAGGGCCGAAAACTACTGGAGCCATAAAGCCTGAAAGGAAAGCAAGTGGTCTTAGATTGCAAGGCAACTGAAAGAACATACGTGTGATTTTAGTCAGTCAAAGTCTGACACGCCCTCTCAAACCGCCTAGAGCCTATACAAAATATTTTGAACAATTTTCTAATTCGTCTCATTCATCTTTATTCTAATTTGCACGACATTATTTCTTATTGTTTATGACATTTTCCTTGTTGTTAATTTATTATGTTTGTCCGAGACACTTGTGGTCATAGCCGACTCATATATTTAATGTCGACCCATATCTCAGCACATCGTCCCACTTTCAGCCTGATATTTGCGTTGAGTTTGCTCTTTTCTAGTTTTTAACACTTTGGTGTAAATTCTTCGTGCATGAAAAGGAACTAATTATATTCAGCCAGTTTTCCAAGACCAGTTATTACTGAAACAAGCACCATTGTATTTAAAAGAATTACTGAGCTGTTTAGCAACTACCACGAAAATTTCTGATTCTTAAAAAACTTAATTTAGGATATGCAAATAAATCATTTAGGTACTATAAACACACAGATTTTTATAAATATACTGAAACAATTTTACCAAATAACCTTTGATATTTTTGTTAATTTAAGATGATTTTATTTTAGCTACAGCCTGTATGCCAGGATACAAGCTGTCCTGGTACTTAATTTCACGCAAATCAGTCAAGCCCTTTATGCGTAAAGGAGTAACAAACATAAACACACTCATACGTAGGTACGTTCAAACTTTCACCCTTATAATTTTAGTGTGGTTTCTACTCTGTTTCCTGCATCCACGGTAGACGCGGGCTTGCGGACGTCGAGCACTGGGTAGCTCGCCATCCGGCTGTTCGGTAATTAACCGGACCGAGCCCAGTCGTCAATAGCGCGTTGAGATCCTCGCGCTCCTTAAAGAGATGTCAGCAAACCGTAGGTGTCCAGCAGGGCCGATGCCCGCTAACTAGGACCGCGGAGAATTTCTGAAAGGGAAACCCGTAGTCCTAGGACGCAAAGGGTAATTGAAGGATACAGGTGTGGTTTTAGTCAGTAAAAGTCTGACACGCCCTCGCGCTCCACCCAGAGCGCGAGAAGTCATTTGGATGATATCCCACCTTAAAAAAAACTCTTTTTCCTGCATAGCTCGTAGTTAGATGTATATTGAAGGATGGTCCATTAACATAGCACTACGATCGCCAATCCGCCTGCCAATCATAGCGGTAAAGTAGGTATTATCCCACAAGATTGATGGTTTGTTCGTTGCAGGATCAGACGTTAATGTATTGCTTGATAAACGTTTAAAAATGTCTGAATAGGTATACTAATATTTTACTACTGAAGAGTTTGGTTTGATTTTTTCAACTCAAACATGGTTTTAATTTCAACTCGATACTTCCACGCGTTTCCAAGATAAAAGATCTTGACAGACAGACAGACAGACAGACAATAAAGTAATCCTATAAGGGTTCCGTTTTTTGTTTTTGAAGTACGGAACCCTATAAAACTGCGATAGTTGATTGTGAAGTGGTTGGTTTATTGTAACACGCATGTATGTATATTTGTAAAAGTTAATCATTGGAATCACTGATCTATTACAAAAAAAAAACTAATAGAATGCTACATTATTATAGAGTGTCACAGGCTTCTATTTTGTAGTATGGGTCCGGAAGTAAAACTGCAGGAGAAAGCATTATCTCCTCGATCCGTCTAACGTTAACGTGAGCATGGTTTAAAAGCTTGTTGTGTTTTCCAACGCAATATTTCATAAAGAGGCAACTCGAAAAAAGAGAGATAATGCCTGAACGCTCTGTAAATATTGGAGTGAGTGACAGCGAACTACCGAATGCCATTCGGTAATTCTGCCACTCACTCCAATATTTCTCAAAACTTTTCCAAGAACGACATGTTTTTTTAAAAACCTCTAAAGTTTTTGGAAAAGTTTACGACATTCAGTTTTTTATTAATACACTATGTTTTATTGTGAATAGAAACCTAGATAGTAACCACAAGATATCTACGTCCAAAATACAATGTGATTCAAATAAGAGTTTGACTTAGTGCCATGTTGTGACGTCATAGCTGTCAAATCGAATCAAGTTAAACAAAACAAGGATTTTTTAAAATGAAGTCTATTTACGAATCATGAACAATAAAGTTTAATCAGAATTTAGTTCTTCAATTAGGTTAGAAAATAAGAACGAAAACAGTTTCTTTTTACTTGTGACTTTTTAAAATATATTTAGCTTTTAAGTTATGCTATAACGTTTTTCTTCACTTAGATTTACCATAATTTAGAAAACGTAAAAAGCCGTTATTGATACGCAAATAAGTTTTCTTTGCATACCGTACTTTTTAATTAACATTTGACAGATAGAGATCATTGACGTTCCTAGTATTTTTTTAATCGCTTAATATCTAGAGAAAGATGTGTATTGACGTCATAATTACGAAAGAGTATGGAAATATATTTATTTCAGGGTGAAAGATACGGGCCCGAGCTTGGTCATGTTCTCGCTAGATAACGCTGAACTCAACATTTTTACTTTATTATTATTATTATTTTAAGGGTAAGGGAGCAATATTAAGTTAAGATAATGTTATTTTTGTTAAATTGATTTTAGCAAATCCACAATATTGAACTCGGTCAAATTATTGTCTCGAAATCCACCTAATTCTGTTAATAATATAGGTACCTACTGGTCATGTAGTATATACCTATAGCACTACATTTAATGACCTGAACAGTCAGAATTAAAAGATCTAATTGGAGTTTACCTACGTTGTTTATCCAGTTTAGATTTCTCTATGAAATGTGTTTGCTTTTGTTTTATATTTGGTGAGAAACATGAAAACGTGCAATTTTAGAACCAATGTTCCAATGTTCAAAACACAGTTGGTTAGGTAAATGGTATGTTACTGCAGCTGACTATCAAATAACAGTGTATTTACGTTGTCACATGTGTTTTGAATAACAATGCGGTCCATAGACGAGCGCTATGACAGGCTTTGTTAATACTCTTTTACAATTTATGTTATTAAATTAAACAAACGTGTATGCGAATTGTAAATTTTTGCGGCAATATTAAATATAAATCTGTTTAATAAAAATGTTTACCAGCTTCTGGCGGCAGCTTCACAACATGAAAGTCGAAATTTATCCCAACACAACGTACAGTTGTAAAGAATCAGTTCCTTGACTCGCATAAAAGCGGAGAGTAATATAAGTCGGAGTTTCTTTGCGTGATCGAATCAGGAATGAAGATGCAGGAGAACCAAGGTTGCCGACATAGCACGATAAATCGCCAAACTAAAGTGGCAATGGGCAGGGCACATTGCTCGCAGACAGATGGCTGTTGGGGCCGAAAGGTTCTGGTGGCAACCGCGTAACGGAAGACGCAGCGTTGGAAGGTCTCCTACAAGGTGGACCAATGACCTTGTAAAGATTGCCGGAATCCGATGGATGCGAGACGCACAGGATCACTCATTGTGGCGACCTTGGAGGAAGCCTATGTTCAACAGTGAACGACTTTCGGCTGAAATGATGATGATGAATATAAGACATCCTAAAAGTTAGACAAATTTCATCCTTCTGCAATTAGCAGTAGATAAGTGTTATTCAATTCGGAGCTTGATAATTTTAACGAACAACACAAGGTTGGAAAACATATTATTTTGTTTATCAGAGGTGGCTGAAAAATGTATCAAATAAAATGTCATAATTTTAATAAGAAAATAAGCTCTGAACAATTTTTTTTTTAAGTCTGTATTTATTAAACACTTTATGCACAAAAGTACATAAAGTTTGTCTTGGTATGGTCATGTGAAGAGGAGGGATGAAACGCATGTTACTAAAAGAGTTATGAGTTTACATGTGGGTGGATGGAGAGGGAGACCAAAGAAAAAATGAATGGATTGTGTGAAGAGTGATATGAAAGAAAAGGAAGTTAGTGATAGTATGACGAGTGACAGGGCAGAATGGAAGAAGAAAACGTGTTGCGCCGACCCCAAATAACACGGGACAAGGGCAGGAAGATGATGATGATGCACAAAAGTACAGCGGCGGAATTAATGATTTAGGCATTTTCTATCAGTCAACCTTAGGGTGATGCAAAGATAAAGCTTGTACGTTGATAGGTAGGTAATTTCAACACACGTCGTGATTCGTGAAAATCGACTTTTAAATTCGCAATACTTTTCAAGTCACAGACAAGGTGTTAGATACCGATACGTGCGAGAAATTTTGTCGAAGATATTGGTAGACGAGACTTTATCTGAAATAAACGAAGAAAAATTACTTGTAGAAAAGAAAAATGCAGATCTATGCCCTCTGTTTATACTTTTGTCAAAAGTATTTTATTCTTAGCCCTTCTTTTTATCTTCGAGACGAGTCTGTTATGTTACTTTTGCTCTATTTGATCGCATATACTTTTTCCCAGTTTTGAGTTCAATCATCATTATTCCAGGTTCCTATGACCTGGTGAAGATCGTGGAAATCCGAAGTATGCAAGACGCACAGGACCGGTCGTTATGGCAACGCGACACTTGGATGAGGCCTATGTCCAACAGTGGACGTCTATCGGCTAAAATGATGATGATGATGATTGCAGGTTGACATTTCTTCGGACTATACTTTAGTTTAGGGAGTGTCAGACACTTTTACGGACTAAATATCTTTTTCTAACTATCGGACGGCAAGGTACCTATTGCTTGTCGTCCGTAAGCCGTGCCTACAATGGCCGAGAATCACCTCTCCGTCAGGTTTTATGCCACCTACTTCACTCGCATTATGGCTTTACAAAAGGAGGTGACTGCTTCTAATGGCCCTCTCGCTCCATACCATGGTTTAGACCAGGGCCGGGCGCGAGAAACAACTACTTCCGTTCATGAAGAAACGGTGGTGCTCCACCCAAGCGTGACAAGACCTCCGCAATAGGTCCTACCATTTACTTTAGGTTTTCTGCGATACACTTCATGTGTAATTTGATCACGCAAGTGCTCAAAATAAAGATTATGGTTTCCTCAAGTAAATCACAAATTTACAAATTAACTCAAGGTTAAATTGTATTTACTTTTACGTTAATGGAGCTTTATAAAAACAAACATCTCTCTCTACCCAAATGGCTGATACGCTACATTTCAGCCTCAAGTAAATTTACTTAACGTAAGTACATATTATGTTAATGACACCTTTTTCTTGTTTTCCTTTCTTTATACTCCTCATTGTTGAGTAATAACTGAAAATTTGGTCTTTTATTTTCATATAAAGGACGTTACATAAATATTGTACATAGATTGCGTGTGCCTTTCCTTATTTTCAACTAACTGATGCCAGCGACTTCGCCCGCGTGATAGTAGGAAATTATCTCAAGAGAACATACTTCCGAGATAAAAAGTATCCTATGTGCTATCCCAGGACACGGTCTACCTGTGCCCCAAGTTTCATCGAAATCCGTTCAGACGTTCGAGCGTGAAGAAGTAACAAACATACACACTCACAAACTTTCGCGTTTACGATATTAGTGTGATGACTGCTAAAATCATAACTGTTCGTAAGCTTTGCCGTAGTCGGGTAAACATGAATGAATGGTTATGAGACCGCTTTAGAATTTCATCGTGTTTTTTTTAGCTAAGAAATCATCCAATGACTTTTCACGCTCTTGGGCGAAGCGTGGGGCGTAAGGGCGTGTCAGACTTTTACTGACTAAAACCCACTCCTGTTCCTTCTTTGCCTTCGTTCCAGGGCCCCGAAGTTCTCTATCGCACAACCCATGGCCCCCATACATTTAAGTTGGTTGTCTTCGACATTATAATTAAAAGTCTTGTTCACTGTAATAGTATTATTTTATTTTGACACCACATGTAAAATGCTGGAAATCCATAACGTCGCCCAACAAGTGCCATCGACAAAAGCTTCTATGTATGTTTTTTTTTTAAATTGATATAAACTAGTGCTTGACTGCGATCTCACCTGATGGTAAGCAGTAATGCATTCGTTGATGGTGAGGCGCACTAATTTATTGAGAGCCTATTCACTCTAGCCTTGAAGACACCTAAATTATAATCGGACGGGAAAACCGTAGCAGGCAGATTATTCCAGTCCCTCGATGTACGCGGTATAAACGACGAGGCGAAACGCTTGGTCCGGACCGTAGAGGTTTCAACAACGTAAGTACTACGTAATGTAATGTTACCATAAATCACAACTAGTGTCGTCCCTCAACATATAGGCTTCGAACTCTGCGAAGCCTATTATTATAAGCGGGTGCGTTCACAAATATTATGTCAACTCATATACACAAGACACCTAAACCCCAAACAAGTTACTATCTGTAGGCCATACAAATATTTGTTCCTTGCGGAAATTGATCCCGTGATACGCAGCGCAGTTGTCAATCACTCAAACACTGCGCCGACTGTTTTTTTTTTTGTGCTTTGAAAGCATCCATTGACTTCTCCCGCTCTAAGCCCCGTGGCCCTAGTGGGTGTCAGCCCAACTATGACCCTACGGTTTTGCTAACATCCCTTTGAGGTGGTCATAGAACACCAAGATTCGGGCTCCTTTCTTACCGGACGGCCAGACGGCGAGCTACGCATTGCTTGTCGCCCGCAAACCCGCGGTTATGGTGGCCGGCGATGACTCTTTGGTTAGTTAGTTACGTTACTTACCAAGATATGGGATAACCTCATGTTCCAACCAGTTATTTTCTTGAGGTTTTTCCACCAAGATACTTTTAAAAAATCCCTTTGAAAATAAGAAATATTATACATACTAAACATACAATGCGTTCCAAATAAGAATGGGATCGATTGCCATGTTCTGACGTCACGTCATACTGTCAAATCGCAAGAAATTGGGCAAAATTAAAGAACTCAGAGATGAGCAAAATTGAAGAACTGGATTCTGATTAAACTTTTTTCGTTCATAGTTCGTAAATAAATAGAATTTTAAAAATTTCTTGTTTTGCTCATCATAATAATTTTTCGATTTGACTGTATGGCGTGACGTCACAACATGGAAATCGATCCTATTCTTATTTGGAACGCATTGTATGAATCGTTGACGAGCAAAATAACCAAAGAATGTAGATTGAAAAGTACTTGGCCGGCACAGATCCAGTTAGTTCTTAAAATCTAAACTACTCACATTATTTAGTTGTTCAGACCAGTTAAATGTTAAATTATATTTTGCAAATAGCTTTTTATAAACATTTTACACGTATAAATTTTTTCGTCAGTTTAAACAATGTGAGGCCGGTGTTTCCTAGCTGACTACCCCGAGAAGAAACACTGATACAAACTCAGGGGTCAAAGTCTCTTTTAAAGTCCATACAGCAAAGATGTAATGGTCAAATCATACGAGAACCATGCAGATTAGTGTCTGAGATGGTCTTTCAAGGGAAGAATCACACAGATTTGAGTGGACCTGTCCAGTCAGTGCAAGCATTTGTCAGTACTCGTATAGCTCAACTTAGGACTACTACCTACGCGAAGTTAACTGTGGGAATTCAGTTGAGATAATACCTACATTTGTTAAACAATGCGAGTCGTTTTGCCGCAAATGGAGTTAATTGAGCTTCTAAATTTATCAAACTAAGAGTGATGGGAAAAGTGTTTTGAACTTAGAGATAAAAAATCATTTATTTTCCTTCAGCCGAATTCTTTTCAATCCACTCGCGTATTTTTTTTTTCTTTTGGTTACGGTTTATGCATAGACAGTTTCAAATTTAGAACGTAGGTATTTAGTTTTTGTTACAGAATACTTTTTCGATTTGGCAGTAAACATAATCGGCAAGCTTCGCTCAGGTAATAACAAAAATAATCATTATTTCAGCTCCATTTTACAAAGATTGCGCCTGTTCAATAATTCCTCATAATTATGATCCAATTGCATAGACAGTTGAGATACAAAACTACAATAATTTGATCGCTTAAAATCGATTAAAAATCAATTTGCGAATAATTAAAACAGCCAACTGAACTTCGCTTGAAAAAATCCCGCCAAAACTCACCGTCCTAACTTGAAACTTGAATGAATTCAAATATGTTCCTTTTGTACTTTCATTCAATTAACGAATTTAGAAGTTTTGTTGTTTTACTACGTTAACTGCCAGTTTAACGACCGTCTATTGTTTTTGCCAATGTTTCCTTAAAAGTTTTTATTATATTATTCGACCTCTTCGCATACTTACTTCAACTGTTCGTGAGTACAGAATTTCCTGGTATGACAGAATTTATACATTAACTCTAAAAATAATATTCAGTTTGTAACTGAATATTATTGTTTGAAGTGTTTTTATTTTCAGTGTCAGAAATATCAGCCTGTCTTCTTTGAAAAAAATATTATTGAATTATGCTGGGCGTGAAATAATTTGGCTACTGTTTCTAAAACAAAAGTACCTATTTTAAATAGTTAATTAGGTGTTACACTGGCACAGTTATGAATATTTCTGAAATAACACACGAACCTAAAAATATAAACTTCAATATATTTAAAAGTAAATGTTGCTTGTAGACAGAAATTCAGCTAAAACAAACTTTAAACAAAATATTAGTGAACTTTTAAAAATAGTTTAACAAATATTAACACCATTTTTCATTTTACATAAAAAACTATTTAGTAACAAGTTTTGTAACCCATCATTTATTCTTGTCTAATAAATATCGACGTACGAACATCTGCCATTAAATAATTTGGTTCGCTATCAACTAGATCGGAGCTCTGTAATCGCCCCGATGACTGGTCTACAGTGATGGATGGTCCAGCTCACGATTACTTCCGAATTCTCCCGAACACTCACGATTACTCCCGATTAACTCGCTCCTTCTAATGTGGGTAATAGCAGGGTGATTCAGCAGAAATGAATATCTATTTACCAATCCGTCCATCATTGCATGCCTCGGTTTTGTGTTTACAGTTTCATGTCAGTTTTGGCGTTTAATTATGAAATGTTTTCATTTGAAATTTGTTTTAGAGAACTTGGAGTTTAAAATAAATAGTTTAATTTATCATCGTGTTAATTGGTCGTGGATTGTGTTATCTCTCTGCTTCAGAAACGGAATTTTGCTTTAGTTGTTCTAGCTCTCACCAATCTATCTACTAACGTAATTTCCAAAACATTTTCCTCATTCACAATCATATAAGCATAATCCGCCTTATAATATTCCCACTGCTGGGACTCAGGCCTTCTCTCTAGGAGAGGGAATGAACTGTAATTCACCACGCTTACCCAGTGCGGATTGGTGGATGTCACAATGTCTTCGAATGTTTGATTCTAGGACATGCCGTTTTCTCACGATGTTTTCCTTCACCATTTTGACAGCAATGGTGATGAAATAAATTACACAAAGTACGTAGTAGTAAATAGGGTTTGAACCCGTGACCTACAAACTCGTAAGTCGGGGCCGTTACCACTAGCCCACACTGCTCTCATTAACAAACTACTCGTTAATTAACGAAAGATTGATGAGCCACCCGTCAATTTAATTCGTAAAGTAAACAGAAACCTACCACTGAATAATTTGTTCTGAGCTTCAATCAAAAATTAAATGGCCGTAACGTTGGCCATGTGAAGGGATAATGTTTAAACTGGCAGCGTTCGTAAAACATTGTCGGTCAAGCCCAGCAAGAGTTTTATACTATACTGGCTTCTAACAGCGGCTTCACTCGCGTAAAAGAACGAAAATTATCCCAAGAGAACATACTCTCGGAATATAAAGTATCATTATCATCATTTCAGCCGAAAGACGTCCACTGTTGGACTTAGACCTAACAAGCGTCGCTACAACGACCGATCTTGTGCGTCTCGCATCCACCGCACTCCCGCGACTCTCACCATATTGTCGGTCCACCTTGTCGGTCGCCACTCTAGAACCTTTCGGCCCCATCGACCATCCGTTCTACGAGCAATGTGCCCTGCCCACTGCCACCTTAGTTTGGCGATTATATAAAGTATCCTACGTCCTATTTCAGGACATGGTCTACGCGAGTACCAAATCTGTTCAGCCGTTTGGGCGTGAAGAAGCAACAAACATACAAATACATTTTTTTTTTCAGTGGGAAAATCACCCAATTACATCCCCCGCTCTTGGGCGGAGCATGACGGTGTGTCAGATTTTTACTGGCTAAAACCCTCTCCCGTTCCTTCGCTGCGTTTCGTACCAGGGCCGAGTCTTCTTTTCTGAAGCAGACCCTTGGCCCCAGTAGGCTTCGACCCTGCTGGGCCCCTACGATTTGCTGACATCTCCCTGAGGCGCGCGTGGAACCCTACGCGCCGTCGACGACTTGGGCTCGACCCGGCCGGTTACCGTACGATCGGACGGCCAGTTACCCATTGCTCGCCGTCCGCAAGCCCACATACACACACATAGGTATAGTTCACAAGAACATGACAGTGCTTCGCCCAAGTGGAGCAGAACTCCGCCGTATCCTCCGAGTTATGCGCACAATAAATTCTAACACCCGAGCGTTTCTTCCACTTAAATACGAAACAAAACCCCTCAAAGAGTGGATTTACCACCGCGGTTGTGGCTTGCTAAAATTCCGCAGCCCTAGTGTTACATGAGTAGTCCGAAATTGAACCCCGGGGTCCTAAAACGCACAGCAAAAGAGGAACATAGCTGTGGTTTTAGTCAGTAAAAGACGCCTTTTCACTCCACTCTAGAGCGAGAGAAGTCATTGGATGATTTCGCACCTTAAACAAAAACAAAGTGACAAAACTGAAAATCATATTCAATTATTATTTATGAACTTTTTTCTATATCTACTCGTAGATAATATTTTTTCTCGGTTAACATTTAGAAAAATATCGTGTATCGAATACATTAAAGTTAATGAAAGAATAATTTCGAGGCGACCCTAAAATATTGGCCTGTGAACGATGGGTAGCCATGTGTCTTGTGGCCGTGAAGTCTTTAAATCCTCTATAAATTACGAACCTAACCTAACCTACGTCAATTTTCTTTCTGACCCCGAAGGGCACTTGATATAACTATACAAAAACACATACTGGTGGGGAATATGTTGTATGTTATTCTAAAACAAATTCTAAATCACACCCACCTATCTGTCTATAATATAGACAGACAGACTAATTTCGTTTGTGTTTCCCAACCCGTAGTCCGCAAAACCTAAAATATGGTCTACGTAGTAAAGTCTAATACATTTAAACTGAAAATTAACTAATTATTGTTACTATTTATTATACAAATTAATGTTAAAAGTAAAAAAAATATTGTTACTTTTGAACTGATTATAAGCTTCTATTAAAAATTTTGCATTTTTTATGACTGGATTTTAAGGTATAAGTGTGCCACAAGATGGCCACAAGTTCTACATTTATAAGTATTTTTAGTAGGTAAGTTCTCCGCACTATAGTCCCAGCTAATAATAAAGGCCCCAAAGTGGTCTGCGGCGACAAAAAGGTTGGGAAGTACTATGAATTTTCATGCGGTTTTCACGGACAGTGAAGTATATTTAGGTGTCAGTCAAGAAAAAGTTAAAGTCTTTTCAGCCAGAAAAGTATCGGGAATGGATGATTTGTTTATGGTTCCAAATTCAAATTTTTGTTTCTTTTTGTTGTTGGTAGAATGGCACAACTGTTTTCCATTTTGGCGCGGAGTTTGAGTTGCATCTGTTATTTATTTTAAATACAGTGCTGTTTTTAGTTATATCATATCTAGTGTGTATTGCGAATTTCATAATGAACAAAAACATTGAGCAAAGAGTTTGTCTTAAATTTTGCATCGCCAATGGAATTTCGTGTTCGGAGTCACTGAAAATGTTACAGAAGGCTTACGGTGAATCGACTTTATCAAAAACACGTGCTTATGAGTGGCACAAAGCGTTCAAAAGCAGTCGAGATGTGATGGAAGATTTGCCTCGCTCTGGTAGGCCATCAACGTCTTCAACTGAAGTTAACATCGCATAAGTAACGGAAATAGTGACTGAAAATCCTCATTCAACTTTGAGAGAGATAGCCGCCAAAATCTCTGTATCTCACGAGTCGATTCGTACCATTTTAATTAATCATTTGGGTATGAAACATGTTACCGCTCGGCTAGTCCGAAAATACCTGAATTTTCTCCAAAAAATCGCATGAGAGTCGCTGAGGACATGGTAGAACGAGTCAATTCCTACCCAAAATTCATGAAACGCATTGTTACTGGTGGCCAGACGTGGGCTTCGGAGTGGCGCCTTCCAACTGAACCGAAACCGAAAAAACCACGCCAAAGTCGATCAAAAGTCAAAGTCATGTTGACTGTTTTCTTTGATTATCGAGGTGTTGTGCACTCAGAATTCTTGCCAGAAGGTCAAACGGTAAATAAAAAATATTATTTGAGCGTTATGCGGCATTTAAGAGAGCAAATTCGACGAAAAGGCCAGATTTGTGGAAAGAAAATTCTTGGATTTTGCACCACGATAATGCGCCTTCGCATAAGACTATCATTGTGAACGAATTTTGACCAAACACTCAACAAATACCATCGAGCTGGCTCCAGCATCGATATGGCTCCAGCTGACTTCTTTCTTTTTCCTAAACTCAAATTACCACTTCGTGGCACCCGTTTTCAAACGGTAGAAGACATAAATGAAAATTCGCAGCGAAAACTGAACTCAATTTCGGAAACAGCATTTAGAAAATGTTTTGATGATTGGATTATTCGTTGGCGTTAGTATATCGTGACTGAAGGAGCATACTTTGAAGGTGATAAAATAAATTGGGATGAATAACAAACATTTTGTGTATTATTGATCTTTTCCCGGTACTTTCTTGACAGAGTAGTATATGTAATACATGCATATTATAGAAGAGTAAAGACGAGAATTTTATAGATTTCTGACACCCGTGTCTCTCCCGACCGTGTTTTCTGCGACCCGATGACGTCTTACAGCAAACTGATATGCAGTTTGCTGAAATAGTTATGCCGGATTATTTCTATATACTCGTACTTCATTCAAAAATCTCATTCAAGAGCAAACAGTGACTGATTACTTAATTGTTGTGGTTAACGCGTTCAGTTTCATTGACAAAAATCAAACTTTTTTTTGAAGGTCATCATCAAATATCACTACAAATATCAGTTTAATAAGCCTACTAACTAAAACTTTCCTTTAGTTGCTCCAGGGTTTGCGTGTAACTCTTTCAAACTATCCCAGAGCCCTAAATGCCACAGGCTTTGCGTGCCCCATCAACTGAGCCGACATCTCTTTGAGGCACACCTACACAACACGCCGGCCGTCGACACGGGCATGGTTCTTATTCTTATTATTAACATGTGCATCACGTAGTGTTGTAGTTCGTTGATACCTGTAATATACTCTCTTGCACGATGTGAAATGTCTTAGGTCGTAGCCTTAGGGAATCAAACTCACGCGATACTCTAGGGTCGCCAAGAATTTACGAGACGTAAATATTGTCTATACATTTCAAGCTGTCGTCTCCCTAGAGCCACTATGGTATCAGACTATGCTTTGCATAAGCATAATCAGCCTTCTAATGTTCCCATTACTGGGATTCAGGCTTCCTCTCTAGGAGAGGGAATGAACAGTAATCCACCACGCGATCCCAGTGCGGATTGATGGCCTATGCTTTGATCTGATGAAACTAGGATTTACGACAGTGTGTTATCTTATAAATGTTGTTGACGTCATCATGCATCAATCGGTTTCTCCGCACACCGCAGCAACATTTGAGGTTTAAATTCTCAAAAAATTTTATATTCATATTATATAGCATAATTCCTAAGCAGCATACACTAATTCGTTGTATCATTGCTGCTCATGATAAATCACTATTTAGATATACTTAAGCTTCTTAAATATCAACGCCTAATAATATTGTTATTGGAAATATTGTGAAATCAATTATTTTAGAAAAAGAGTATCTAACCGTAGAGTTTCTTGCCGTTTCTTCTCCACAGGAAAAGACCAATTGGAACCGCGCACTAACACTAACTGAAATAAAATACTTTTTTATTTGAACACCTTTCTAAGTGGAGCGAGAGGAAGTGTCAGACCTTTCCTACCGACTAAAACTCACCTGTGTTTCTTCAGTTGCCCTTAAATATTCCAGGACCGTGGTAACTCTTGTGCACAATTCTGCTGCCCTGGAAGGTATCGGCCTAAGGGGGCCCCATCAGTATTGCTGATATCTCTTTGAAGTGCGCCTTGAATACGACGCGCCGTCGAAGCTGTCATCTCCCTACTCAGTCATTATATATCTATCAGAATATGCATTGATCTGATGAAATTCGGGTTCGTGACCGTGATTATCATAATAAAGTCTTTTACGTCATGCTATGAAGTAAGAAAACAAATATGTCACAAATCATAACAAAGAAAAGCTAAAAAAATTACTCTAGCGAACTAAAACTGTAAAATTACTTGTAAATCTATACTAAATATTTATAAAGCTCTTAAGCTTTATGAGTTGGGTTGATTGAACGTGCTAATCCCGGAAACTACTGCCCCCCTAGCCAAGTTACAAC
The DNA here is from genome assembly GCA_961205895.1 of Mythimna pallens. Lineage (NCBI taxonomy): Eukaryota > Metazoa > Arthropoda > Insecta > Lepidoptera > Noctuidae > Mythimna > Mythimna pallens. The sequence continues at coordinate 12,882,287 of OY540834.1, read as the reverse complement.
CGTTTCGTTTCGATTCTCTTTTCGTCGATCGCCTCGAGTAAGCGAGACGAATAGAGAATCAAAACGAAACGGTTGTAACTTGGCTAGGGGGGCTGGTTCAAATTGAAAAATCCTTTTAGCGTTGGATAGCCATTTAACGAGAAAGGCTATGATGCAGTACCTATCATGTTATGACCAAATCAAATGGAATAGTAACCAAAGACGCGGGTGAAAACGCGAGGCACAGCTCTCAACTCTCCCAAAAGCCTCTTCCACTTTAGTTCGAGTGAGCTATTGAATTATGTTCTTTATTTCTAACGAAATTGTCGTGCTTATTCGTATCAAAAATCGCGTAGAGCAACTGAAAAGTTCACCGTTGCATCAACATTGAGTTGCCTCCTACACGCTCACGGAACTAAACTGCAGGCCTAGCCAAGTTACGACTGTCTCGTTTCGAATCTTTCTACAGTCGGTAAAGCCTCCGATTCCTTTGTTCTGACCACGTGACTTAGCATTGAGATGCATCTCATTCCCATACATTTGAAATTTTCTACCAGCGTTAAGGATTGTAGATTATCAACTTGGCTAAGCCCTCTGATGTAAAGAACGAATGTCGCGTCAACGAAATAGAGCAAAGTTTTGCGTTGAAGAAGCTCTTCAGTTCACTCGCTCTTAGTTGGTTCTTTAAAAGTGCAAGTTAAGGATGAGCTCACAATGAGACGCGACGACGTACCGCAACCGCAACCATGCTTAGAAGTAGGCTTTTGGCGCACCGCAGCGCGGCGCCACGATTTGCATCGCTATTTCTCAAGGCGCAAAGCGACTCTGCGCGACACCACTTCGAATTCTTCCTTTGAATCTTTTGTGTAATTAATATAGTTCAATAATGCATCGCTATCTCAAATAAGGTGCGCTCTGTCCCGTAACGTCACCTCTCTGTGCAATCTGATCCTAATTATAATTAATAGGTAGCTAAAAACTGTTCCTAAAGTTTATAAAAAAGTTGTTTTTGTTTATATTTTAAGCAAGTCTTTCATCTGATACCCATACTGTAGGAGTGCATTAAAAATTAGTAGTCCCCCATCTTGGCTGTACTGCCCTGATGGATTTAGAATGACGTTATACAGCTAACCATGTATACAAAATCATACAAACTAAACATGTATACAAAATTTCAGCTCAATTGGTTGAAGATATCTACTCCAAAATTGAGTTGCAAGATTCCACCCGATCAAACATAGTTACATACATACCTATGTACTTACATACATTGCATTTTTAAATATAAGCTTGTAAAATAATTAACATCACCGGAAAAACCTTTTCTAGCAAGAAAAGTAGTCTCTTTACCAATTACTTAAATATGTAGGTATTACAGACATTGCCATATCTTTGTTTATATTTGATGCAAGCTTCTTTAAACAGTAAGAAGCTGCTACAAGCAGTATTTAATGGCACAATAGAATAGATGTTTTTTAGTTCCATGCTGCAGCTAACTTGGTATTTACTTTACTTGATCTTTATACTTAGGTTCAAAGTCTAATTGCATTCCGGAGATGTCCAATTTCTATCACCACAATAAGAAAACCGAGCTCGTTATTCTGTGCTCGTGTTATTTTCGCTTTAATCTTACTGTTTTTATAAAACTGCATTATCGGGTCACACAGTTCATAAAAATAGTTGGAGAGTTACGTACAGAGCTGTTTGTATGCAAAGGATGCACGAAAACTTTCAGAGAACTTTCGTCTCATTGATGTCGATTTCAAAATACTCTAATGAGTAATTTTATGAGTTTATACCACAAACAAAAATGCTCAACCCGTCGTGCGAGTCCGACTGTGATAGACTAAACCATTAAAATTGATAAAAAAAACACCCACAAAAAATGTTTCTTAAATTGTATGGAAACTCCCTTTAATTTTTAACTTATATTTTAATTTTATTATTGTTGTGGTGGTAGTGGCTTTAAAAACACACATTCTGTAAAAATTTCAATTCTCAGCCTTTTAAGGTTTATGAGATACCGCCCGCTGACATATGGACGGACGGCGAAGGCTTAATTATAAGGTCTCATTGGCACCCTTTCTGGTACGGATCTCTAAAGCAATGGGTACGTGTAGTTGACTTACTTGGACATGAAACAACAAACCGAAGTCTCAAAATAGACCTAAGTACTTATATTAGTTTATTAACACTTGCCGAGTATGGTCTATGGATGGGTGACCATCTTAACATACCGTGCCTCAGAAAGCCGTTGGTCTCGGCTGCCATTTTTAGACCTTTGACTGTCTTTAAGGACAGTCAGAAGCTGAAGAAGAACACTTATGATACCATCATTACCAAGGAGTATTGTCTTACCCAATTTTAACACAAAGGTTGATTAGTAGAGAATGCTTTGTTGCATTAAGAGCACCCAACCCGTGATAACTTCTCATACAATCGCTTTCACGCAAATATTATGTTTTCACACATCTTTCTTTAGATATTTTGGAAACAGATATATCTTTTTGTTAATAACTAGGTTTCTATTGAAAACAAAAATATTTTGTACAAAACTAAGCCAGTAAAGACTTCAGAAAATCTGCTATTTTGCGTGAAATTTGGCCCTTCATAATGTACTCATATATAAAAAAAGTTACAAAAAACAATATTTATGAAAATCATGCATATTCTGAATGGCGAAATTGTTTTCCAAAACCGATTAAGATAAAAAAAAAACACCTATTTAACGAATGAGCGAAGAAAGTGACCGAATGTCAACCGTTACCTGTTTATCATTGCGTTGGATGAAACAACATGCTTTTTAACCATGCTCACGATGACGATGGGTGGATCTGGAAGAGCCCTCTTAAGTCTGCCTATGTACGACTACTGTACATAAAGTATAATTAATTAAATACAAAAACATTTTGTGAACATGGTCTGTAATCACACATTCTTTTATAAATAAACGATATTCTATTATGTTTTGACATTTCACATTGTCATCTTCACAGCGAGACACAGATACGAGGCATAATCATCATAACTTTTCCTGTTTTTCTCCATACTAAGTTCCCTTTTTGTGTCACATCGCATTTCGCTGAAATCTAGAACAGTGGAAATTTTTCTCATGCAGCATTTTTCTGTTAATTGAATTTTCTTCACAACCATTACAGTGGAGTACCTAGGCGTGGGCGAAGCGGCCCCATGCCACCGCCTTGCACTTAAAGGGGCCTCGCGCGATGACCATCGAGGGCTCTTTAAGTGTAGGATTTAATTTTATGTAACCAAAATTACAAGTTTTTATTTAAATTATTGTTTTTGTATTCAAAAAGAGATGGCGAGATCATAGCAGTCATCATTCTCCTAACCTTTTCCAATTAACTTGAGATTGGCTTCGAGTTTAACTGGATGCGACTGAATACCCGGGTGTTATATGGAGCGACTGCCTATCAGACTAGGCAAGATCACTGCATTGACCTTGGGAAAAAATAGGTACTAAAAGAAAAGAACCTCACTGATGCGCCTTCGCCCACGACTAGATTAGTCCGCGCTACGCCTCTGATAATTACACACCCTCTTTACTTTCATTTAATCTATGATCACACAGAATTAAAAAACTCCATTACTTCAGATTCATTTGCTGAACTACTTGTAAATTGAACGGTGTTCCGAGAAATGTAATACTTCCTCGAAAACAAATTCATTGTAAAAACTAGAAAGTGATTATCTTGGTGAATATTCTGTAGAGTTTTAATAGGTCCGCGAAATAGCAGTATCTATTGATTAGTCTATATCGAATTCTTCCGAGATTATGTATTGAATATGAAATGAAACTTAGCTAAGAATTATAAATAAAAAATTTGACGTGACATTTCTCAGGCTGATGTTATATTTCATCATCAATGAAACACATGACAGCTTGTAATTTACGTTTCATTGGCCGTGGAAAAATTTCTTCCCATAAATAAAATGAAGAAGTAATTCTTGACCATTCGGATTTATTGCAGCCAGAATAATTATCGAGATTTTAACACAACCTGCTTAGTTTGGAACTCGATAGCGTTTTGTGATAGTTGTGGAATATTATTATTAATTCAAAGTATATTTAAAACTAGGGCTGAGAGGTCATCCGAAAGAGTTACCGCGACCTTGAAACATAAAGGACAACTAAAGGAACTCAAGTGCGTCTTAGTCAGTAAAAGTCTGAGAGTCTCTTTCTCGCAAGTTATTTAACGACTTCCTGCACAATTTTTGTCACAAATTAAAGCAAAATTGCATAAGGAAAATTTCAGTTTCTCATATATACATACCTTCCTACCCTACCCAGTGAGACACACAGGCTGAAGGCTCTAAGGTACAATAACGAGTTCCGTTTCCTTCCTTTACTGCCACTTAAGAGCCAAAAACAGCCAGTATGTTCAGTACCGTTCTGGAATTACCCCTCTATCTTTTCCGGACGGTGCTCCACTTTATTAATTGTTTTGAAAATCATTAAACAATATTTGTCTCTCTTTTACTTCCCTCAAAGTGAATCATTCGATTCAAGGTTGATCCGAACATCTAACAGACCCGAATTCAAAGGATAAATAAAGTAAAAACGTGACGAGGTGAAGATTAATCGAATTAGATGCCGTAAAATACAAAAGAAGTAAACTTTTCTTCGAATTTTCGCTCAGAAAATTAAAAGAAAAATAAAGTAGAGCAGTGTTTATGAAAGGATATTTTGTGGAATGCAGTCTCCTTGGTTGGCTGCACTGTATTCTGCAGATGATGGCTCCATTCGTGCCAGTGCTCCGCTACGAACAAACTTGACCTCCGGACGGATATTCCACTACATTTCGAGTGATGCCGATAACCGCAACGACTTCATGGCGATAACGTTCCGGTTTCTAGTTCTCAGTTTAAAATTCTGAATTTCTTTTTTTTAATTTTCTGGAGTTTTACTAAAAAGTTTTGATATAAATTACTCTAATTATAAGGTACTCTTTGATATTATGGTGAGCTTAAAATGTAAAAGTAGAGTGAAAGAAAGAAATAAATAAAGTCTTATTGTGCTCAAAAAATTTAATATGTTTTATGATGGCACTTAGCACTTAGCTCATGTTGCTCATATCAACATTACCTGCCATTTCCCATTTCCCATTATTTTAGCTGTGCTGTAAATCTGCCAAAACTAAGTGCTTATCCAAAAAGCAGGTTCTCGAATAACTATTAGCCTAAATATGACATATTTTTGTAGACTTTATTATATGTTATTCTGGCAACAACACTCGCAGGTACTTAACAAATTAAGTAAACCTATGGTATTGCTACGTCAAGGTATTTCACATATGGCAGCGGTAGGTATTATTCAAAAGAGTTACCTTGGTAAAGTAAGTAAAAGTTTGACACTCCCTCTCGCTTTGCGTTCTAGAACCAAAGCATGATTTGTCACCTGAAAATAAAGACTTTTCCATACATTTGGTGCGGCTTAAAGTTGTCATAATTAAGTCACACAGAAAAGACTTTTTTTGAGTTGGGAAATCATCCAATGACTTTTCTCGCTCTAGGGTGGAGTCAAAGGGCGTATCAGACCTTTACTAACTTAAACCACACCTGTATTCTGCCGTCGTAATAGAAAACACAGTATCTTAACTTACTGTGTTCTCACTTTTTTTTTATTATCATAACAACAAGACTGAACTGTACCCGGCAAAATTTTCGGTTTATTTTTAACGCTTCTGGTTCCAGAGATACGATTACTAAAAGCACAGTAACTTTTACAAACTAAGACCAGATAATAGAAAAAAAACACAGCATGTAGGAATTAAATAACTTGAAAACAGTAAGTAAGAGGTTACTGTGTTAATGGTAACAAACAATTAATATCAGAAGGAATAAACTTTAGATGAAAACCCAGTAACAAGCTCTTGCTAGTCTAAAACACAGCATTTTTTACAAATACTGTGTTATAGATTAGCTCAAAATTTCAAGATTATAAGTAATTGTCACCTGACAACAATACAGTAAATAAGATATACTGTATTAGAAACGATTTCTGCTGGCAATTGATTATTAAAGTACCTTAACAAAATAACAGTATTTAACTCTTACTGCTTTCTTTGCCCAGCCCTTTCGAGCGTGAAAACAATATTTGCTGGATTTTAGCTAAGTATAAAGGACGTATGGGGTGGGTGGGAGGTGAGAGGCGTGTGTGGTTTGGGAGTGACGAGTCAGTTTCGAAAAACATTTATATACAAAAAAACATTTATTCATTAACACAAAATTTGGAAAACATTTATGAATCGCCTAATCTTCAAAAAACCCTTCCACAATTAGATTAATTCAAGTCATAAATGTTTTCTAAATTTTGTTCCTTTGCAGCAAAAATTTGGTATTGTTGTTGCGAAGCGAAGCCACACCCGGGCGTCATCATAAATGTTCACATATTTTTGATGACGCCCGGGTGTCACCATTGCGTGGACCTGGAGGACACATTGGAGCATGTCCGGCTTGGGCAGCGCACCGCGCTGTCCTCGTGGCGATCGGCGGCAACGCCCTTTCGTGCTGAGCCCTGGTACAGGCCATGGTCCGGAGCGAGGAAGAATGGCAGGCGGTCGCCTCCTTCTGCAAAGCAGTAATGCTAGCAAAGGAGGTGGCCGCATGCGCGAGGGAATGGCCCTCTTGCCCCAGCCGCCGAGATCCCGTTCATAACAATTGCTATTAGAAAATACTACGCGCTACTAGTGTTTTTCCATTATTCATTCATTCGTAATCAATAAATAGCCTGTACAATATTTCCATAAATTTTGTGACATTTTGGGATATAAACAAACGCTAATAACTTTTCTGTTTATGAATATTATTTATTGAGACTTTACTTAAATAATAACAAGACCTTTATTAATAAGCCCTTTAAGTATTTGTACTAATTAAAAATTAGTGGTGTATATTAAAAAGTCATTTCAAGAAGAAAATGTTTCTGGATTACAGTTTATGAAAAATGTGAAAAAAGTGGAGTTCCTTGTCCTGTCTTAAAATCTTCCCCGCCAGGAATTAGCACTCAACAAAAAACTGTTATTATTGGAAAACTGGATTTTGGAGAGAATTATTTTACCTACAAATAATATGGGTCTGGGATTTATGAGCAGAAATTAAAGATGGCTGTGAATAGGATCCCCTAATAATGCGAAATATAATATAATTTGTATTTGTAAATTTGATCTTTTGTTGATTTTATTTAAATATTCTTTTGTTGTTTTTCGAAAGCCTAAATGTGAATAAAACAAGATCTCTTGACTGATAGCTCACTCCATGAAACTAAAGCATTTTAATATGATCGTCTCACGTCTCCCATCACATAGTACTTAAAAGTAAAATTAGTTGCACGAACAATATTAGTTTTAAAAAGTCGTGACATAAAGGCCTGCATATTCCATATGTAACTGTTTTTAAAATTATTTTATAATATCATGGTTGATTGATCGCATTTGTTCAATAAGTAAAAGTTTTAACTAGACATAATTATATATATTTTTTGTAGGGCTACTTTTTTCGAAAAGTGGTTAAAAAGACTTTAAAAATTATTTTTAATGTTAAAGCCTAGATAGGTATTCAGTTTGAGACTGATTTGTTTAGTTTAACAATAAAATTTTATTGATAATTATTTGTTTTATTTACTTGATACATTTTAGTAAAGAAAATTATATCATTTTCAATACAATAATTTGTTAAGTTTAGTCTACACACATACACAGTATTATAAAATACTGGATTAGACAACCATCGCTAGTTTGTATCGTTTTAAGTTAAAACACGCAAAATTTTGTTCAATAAATTAGATTAAGACACAGCAAAATAACAGTTACTGTGATGAAGTAAAGAATTTAGCTGCGTCTTTAGACAGCTTAATCACAGTATTTCGTAAATCCTACCTAGTACACAGTAACTATGTCAGTTACTGTAATTTAGTCTAGTACAACAATGTTTGTTTTTTTTTTTGTACCAACAAGAACACAGTTATGTATTAAATACATACGAAATATATAAAGATATATAAACAATAAAAATACGCATTCATAAGCGCAAGGGTTTTTTATTTAAAACTATGTTTTAAAAAATGTGTAAATATAAAAGAATACCAAATGGCACATTACATTTTTTTACAGTAGGTATGCTGCCTTCTCTTTTTAGTTTTCAACTATTCGAAGGAGGTTGATGGTATCCAATTTTTTATTTTCAAAACCAATCAGTTTACACCAAATTAAATATTTTGATGCAAAATTCTAAAATTGGTTTCCAACTTTTGCACACGAAAGCTTATTTTACTTTTTCTTAATTGATTTTAAATTTAAATGTGATTTGCTCATATTTTTTACACCAATTTCGCTCCACTTTATCATATCTAGTGTATTTTTTAGTACAACGCCATCTATCCTCAAATAATTGAACTCAATACCTACCCTGCTACATAGAAAAGCATTTCACTGTTACATTTATGAAAATATCTTATGAGTTGTTAGAAGTAGAACATAGATGGCAGGATAAAACCATTTTATTAGTTTCAAGAAAAAAAATGAGTAGATACGTTGCAGATGCCAGAATCAGAACAAAAGTGCGATTTAAGAGTTTGTTTTTATTCAGATCCATGAAAATATATTCCTTATATAGTATCAGAGTTTAAGGTGAATGCTCCAGGGTATCTCGCAAAATTAAAATTTTCAGCATTTTGCAGGTCAGAGTCAGGTTCTATGTTCATTAAAATATGATTTACAATCGCAACACGTATTTATTTACGGAAATATATTCATTAAATTTATCAATACAATCATAGCGAAACAAGAAACAAAATCGAACATTCTCTAAGCACTCGGGCAATTTCTGAGAATAGGCTTTGTAGGTACACAGAGCGCCAACATTATCTATGGCGAACAAACTACCGGGAGAAGAAAGTGTAGAAGGAGCTGGGGGAGGCCTTTGCCCAGCAGTGGGACAGTAACAGTAATTTTTTTTTTTTTTTTTATGTGTAATAGGTTTATTTATTTATTTTTTGTTTATTTCTAAGGGTATCTCGGTACAATATAACTGGTCGCGTCGTCTGTAACCAGTCCTAGCAGTACGCGTCCAAATCAACCCGCCAACTCTTTTAAAGCAATATTAGGTACATATATGCATGACGAAGAAGACCTAAAGATGTTATTAATTATTATCGACAAAAACTTACACATATTATATTCATATAATACAACGCCGTCTAGTCCCAAGCTAAGCAGAGCTTATGTTATGATTACTAGACAACTGATAAACATAAGTACTTAAATAATTCTAAATACGTACTTACTTACATATTATAGATAAATTACACCCAGACACAGAACAAATGATCGTGCTTATCACACAAACATTTGTCCTGGGTGGGAATCGAACCCACGACCTCCGGCTTAGCAGTCAGGGCCACTAACCACTAGACCAACGGGTCAGTCGATGATAAAATTCATTTTGTACTTATAGTTCGATATTAAGATGGGCTCATAACAGCACAAGTTTATACCTTAGTGGTTTTTGGAAGCTGTTTAATTTTAATAATCCTGTATTCTTTTGTTTATGTAAATGATAAATATTTTTTTTTTTTTTGACTTATATGTAGGTAACAATTCTGGTAAAAAGTTGTGGATATGTAGCTACGCTTAGGTAGCCATGTTACAAAATCACGAATCAGTCTATCCTTTATTTCGTGTAGAGTAGACAGGTGTTCTGAAATTTAGGTAAGTCATCTTGAAAGCTTTATGTACTTAATTCATGAGGAACCACAACGTAAGTAACTAGGTAATGCTAGTCATCCATCATAAATTAATATTTTGGATAGACAAGCATAAGGGATCTGAGGATAGCTAAGTGAATTCTCTTTCCTAAGCACAAGGTTGTAAATTCTGAAATGGAATTAGTTTACACACTGATTAGCGTGTGTTTTACAAGCAGATTCTTAATTTAAAATCAATAGGGAGAATTTGAATTTAAAATTCGTGTAAGTACAATCTTCTGATATGGTTTCGTCTAACACTATTGCCTATTTCTTAAAAAAAGTTATTCAATAGGTTTAGCTGTATGTATTATATTACTATGGTAAACACTATAGTATGTTGTGTATTTATAAAATTCAACTTCGACTTTTAAGAACAGAAAGGAGGAGGACGAAAAAGATAGGGAGAATTTGAATTTAAAATTCGTGTGGTTCCATTGTTTTTTTTTACAACCTTATTTATAAAACTAGCCAGCCATATAAGTTTAGATTGTAATACCAACTAGGCAATTCTAAATTCAAATTTTCCATAGATATTTTTAATAAGATACAAAAGGTAGGTAGGTAGGTACCATTTCACTGTATTTCAAACCATTCCGTTTTAGTACCATCTGTCACATGTTCATACTTAGTTCAGTTAAAATAAATGCTACGAAAAAATAAATATCCTGTTACTTCATTCTCACACATAAATAAACTATCGTAACTTATCAGCGAGGGCGTTCATCACAAGTGTATACAACAACCACTATCATTCATTTTCATTAGATAAAACCAGTTCACCAAACTTCCTAGACTAAATAAATAACGCATTAATATATAACCATGTCACTTGTACTTTCTTTATCTTCTATATACCTACATAAAAAAAGAAACTGACTAACTGCCGTATATCAACGCAAAGCTGAAACTGTTGATACTAGGAGCTTGAAATTTTGTACAAGGTGTCCTTTTATGACGTAGGTGGACACTAAGACAGGATTTTTCGAAATTAAAAATCACCCCTTATGGAGATTGGGTACGCCACAATTATGGCGGTAAGTCCCCTCTTTGAGGCGTGGTTGGAAAGACCTCGTGGTTAAAAGTGACGCCCGGGTGTCGCCACTGTGTGGACCGCCCGGAGGTTTTTGAACGGGGGAGGTTATTTTTTTTTCGGTGGGAACACTTCTTATGACATCCCCCTGTGCCCCGCTTGGGCAGAGCAACGCCGTGTCCTCGTGGGGGCGATCGGCGGCGGCGATCTCTCGCGCCGGGCCTTGGTACAGGCCATGGTCCGGAGTGAGGAGAAGTGGCAGGCGGTCGCTTCCTTCTGCGAAGCAGTAATGCTAGCAATGGAGGCGGCCGATCGCGTGAGGCAACGGTCCTCACGCCCCAACCGCCGCCGGGATTCCGATCCCGTTTTCCGGCCACCGTAGGCGCGGTCTTGCGGACGGGGAGCAATGGGTGGTTCGCTGTCCGACCGTCCGGTAACTGTCCGGACCGAGCCCAAATCGTCGACGGCACGTGCTGTTCCACGCGCGCCTCAAGGAGATGACAGCAAATCGTAGGGGCTCAGCAGGGTCGAAGCCTACTGGGGCCATGGGTAGTGTGAAAACGAAACCCAGGGCCCTGGGACGAAGGCAACGAAGGAACAGGAGTGAGTTTTTAGTCAGTAAAAGTCTGACACCATCTCCCGTTCCGCCCAAGAGCGGGATTTGTCATAAGATGATTTTCCCACCCAATAAAAAAAACCCTTATAGGGATGAAATTAGGGCTCAAACTTTGTATGGAGAAACGTAGGTAGGTACTTTGATGCGAGCGAAGCCGCTGGCAGAAGCTAGTTAATACATAAAACAAAGTCACTTTCTACGTCGGTCTGTTCATCCGCTAATTCCTTCTGATACACTCAGATTTTGATACAGTGTCCACAAATAGAAAAAACAATATGCGAGGAAGGTATGTCACCGGAAAATTGCAAAAGTTGTAAGTAAAGTGATTGTAAAATATTGCGAGAAATGGTCAACTATTTTTTCTAAATAAGACACGGTTATGTTGGAAATTAATGAATTTGGATGTGATTTATCGTATACAAAACCGGTATTTAAATAATATGAAATTATCATCCCGCCCATACGCACGAAAAGTTTTGGGAATCTGTGTTTCCTGATGGCTACAACCCGGGAGTCTTTAAGTCAAGAGTGAATAGGTTACTTTTAGGTAAGCGCGCTTCATCGTCGACCGCATCGTCTCTATCCATCAGCTAAGATAGCGGTCAAGCGCGAACCTATCAAGAATATAAAATTAAAAATAATAATAATAAAGATTTATTACAATTACACGTAGTCTGCAATTTTACGGTGTTTTTATTTGCACTCGTGGGTCGGGTGGGTCACTTGTTAGGAGATATTATAAACTACACTACAATTGCTATAGAATGATGGCGGGTGACAGCAGTCGGATTCATACAATGAAGCTACCTATCCTTTAAAGATGCATGTTTTCGTCCTGCTGCCATCCTACCTTACCCAAAAAAGACCTTGCCTGCCAAAGTTCTCATATATACATAGGTACTTAAAGGTTCCTTCAATATTAAGAAGAAAAAAAAAACCGTAATGAATTAGAGCCAGGTGCTGCGATGTAAAACAAGTCATCAATGCAAAACAGTGAATCAAGGAAAGTCAGGTGTTTTTGCAGTTTAGGAAAAAAAAAATGGTAATATTTGTTACTGGAATTGTGCGTTAAGGAGGGAAAGAATCACCGCGAACCTAGAATACAAACGACAGCTGTAGGTATATATATTTTAATACTGGTGGTTGTTACACTCAGAGCGGGAAAAAATATTTCATGATTTCCCAACTCAAAAAAAAAGGTGCACTTTACCCTACTGTAAGTAAAGCGACTAACTCAAACATACTCAATGGGCAACATATCTAAAAAGAGAGGCCTAAAAGGCTCCTATCTCAGCATTGTGCTACGGTAGATATTTATAAAAAAAGACTATTTTACTTACCAATGAAAAAATAATTAAAAAACGACCCCAATGTTCATTTCGGTTGTTTTTCCAACAAGTTTCGGATACCAACCGACTGAAAAACGCAAACAAGGAAACAAAAAGCAATAAAAACGACAACAACTAGCGTTTAGGTTTCCTGTCGCGACGCTCTCACTTGGTCACTCGAACTGGAATAAATTGTAATATCGCTCGAAGTCACGGAGAATGATGAAATGGAGTGCTAATGCACGGAATAGTTAACACACCAGACACCTACCACGCATTTTTTAACTCAAAGGTTGACTGGTAAAGAATGCCTTATTGTATTAAGTCCGCCTATGTCCCACTACTGTACATGAAGTTTAAATAAATAGTTCAATATGGAGAACCTTACTACGACTTTATGTAGATCTACGTTACGTTTTCGATTGCGTGGGTTTTTTTTGAGGTGGGAAGTCTTCCAATTACTTCTCCGACTCTAGGGTGGAGCGAGATGGCTTGTTAGATTTGTACTGACTACAATTCTTGCCTTTTGCGTTCTAGAGTCACGGTTTCCCTTTCAGAATTCTTAGCGGGCACCGGCCCTACTGGGCCCCTACGGTTTGCTGATAACTTTTTGAGGCGCGCGTGAAACGCTACGTGTCATCGACGAATCAGAACCATGGCCTGAACCAGCCAACCTCCGTATGCTCCACTGTGTCCTCGGGGTGGTTAGCACATTGGCCTTCCAGGCTCATTTCTTCTGCCTGAATCTGACACAGTAACCTCCCGAACTTGCCGTATCCGATGAGGACCTGTGTCATGAAGATTGCGTGGGCGGTAGTTTTATTAACGATAGAAAAGATACCTTTTGATTTCACTAGCCAATCCATGTTATATCATCATGTGACAGGGATTGGCTAGTGAAAGCCGTCAATCTTTCTTTATTTGTGTATCACTTGCTTATACAGTTGTATTACTGAAGCTCAATTATTGTACTTAAAAAGAAAATGAACATCATATCGTCAAGTCTTACAAACAGTTTAAAAAAATGACTATCATACAGAAAAAACAAAACATGCTATTAGCACTCCATTTGCGGTACACCTTGGTCTAACGTACATACAGCAGCCCTCTCGCACGGTGATTTATTGTCTAGGCGGTTATTTATCAAATAAGTGAGGCGGGCGACGCGACGTGGGCCGACGACCGCACCCTGCGCGTTTTTAATACATTTTTTCCGAGTTTTTGTATCGTCAGCGAGATAACGAGCATTATATGGGCTGCTTTTAACTTGGCATGAGATGGTGTCTCCCTGAGTCGTTTCTGATTTCAAGAGGGATGAATTTTTTACCTCTTAGGAATTTTAGACACTTAAGTAGGTACTAAGTTAGTTTTGCAGTAAGATCAACAATTCAGTAAGATATTTACGTACGGAACTATAACGGTGCGTTTCCACTGAAGCAGAGCTGGGCTCAGCTGGACGGAGTTGAGTAGAGAAGAACAGTGAAAATTGGCACGTATTTCCATTAAAGCGAAGATTTGAGCTACCCTCCGCTTCGTGCTCTCCGCTCGGTACTCAACTTCATTCTATCCGGTTCGTCGCCGCGTGTTGTTTTTTTTATTTGAAAGTCCGCTTAGCTCCACTCCGCTCTACTTATACTGTTTCCACTGATGCGAAGTGGAGATGTCGGAGATTTTGTAAAAATTTGGTACTAAGTTTAAGCCTAAACAAGTCTTCAATGAAAATCCTGTTTGTTCCAGGGGACCGGCTTGCCATATATGGTAAAATGATGGGAGGTGGGAGGGTTTTCTGCAGTCTTGAGTAAAGGACTGCCTGACTTTTAACCAAATGGAGAATTGAATCCATAGATCGGTACAGTAAATGGTCCTGTCAACTGGGCTTTTTTACTTTTTAAAATATCGGTGGTGAACAGAGCGAAAACTAAAAAAAAAAAGACCCCCTGTACTAGACTGTCCCTGAGGGACTCCTGCTCGTATGGGATGTGGAGATGAAAGGTTCACTAGGATTTTACCAAAACTCCATTCACAAATTTTTAGTTAACGTATCGTATACTATTAATTTTACAAACGATTCGTTCTGCAAATGTTTCATTTTACAAACTCTTGCTTTACAAACTATTTTTGGCAAATGTTTAAATTAAATCATTTTACTATAATGAATTTTCTATACGATCATAACGGTATTGTGCAAAAAATATGAACATTCCTTCCTTATATCAATTCGATTTTTTTCATTACTCCGACGTTTCATCTGGCCGAAAAACTTTTCACCGATGCACTTACACTTATTACACTTACGATACACTTAGGCGAAATACGAGTAATATTTTTTCAAAGTATTATGTTTCCTTACATTCATTATACCAATGTTTATACTTAATAATACAGTTTATTATGAACGAAAATGGTTTTAATTAGTCCCAGTAAGAAGCACGCAACCTTATTGGCATGCTTGCTTTATAAGTAAAAATTACACTCCTATACTAATGTAATAAATTGGCAGAGTTTTTGTTTGTTTAAACGCGCTAATCACACTGGCCCAAATCTATCTCCTTTCATTTAGTCCATCCAAAGGTGGTCTATAAGAGATTGCCCTATGTAATAATAATAATAACAATAATTATGGTTAGTAATTATTGTTATTATTATTAGTAAAGACTTATTTATGGTTAGTAAAGACATACACAACTTATAAACTAGTGTTAGAATAAGAGTTGTTTTTGTAAATTTTTATCTTGTTCACATTATAAGGATAATAAAAAAAATAAAAAAACTGTGGATTTATAAGTCTGATTGGAACAAATCTTTCTGTATGGGATAACTAGGTTTATAAATAGTATAGGCATCACACTGCGACCAACCGAAGCGGAGCACTAACCAAAGTCACAGGAAAAACCACGGGGACTGTTAGTATTAATATATACATATACAATTATTCCAGACTCCCAGTTGTGAAGAAAGAGACTGTCATGTCCACTGTGATCGACTGTTCATAATAAAATTCAAAAATTCAAGTAAAAGACACTTGAATTTTGAAGTGTTTAATATACACCATACAGTCTCTCACAGTAGCCGGCGCGGCATTCCAGTACTCTGTGGTTTTTACATTTGCGTGTGACACAGTTCTCATGCTTCTCATCGAGATTTTCAGCTGAATTCAGCGTTTCTTTACGACGTTGGAACATTGTAAAGATAGTGTATCGCACAGTTTATTGTTTCAAACTTTATCGTTATAGGACAGCTGATAATGTAGAGTATTTGTATAGAAATGAGCAGAATATTTCTAGTTTTCTGTTAAAATTTTGCTTATTTAGATAGAATATTCCGAAAGTACTGCAATGTCTCTGAGATCTAAACTAGATTCTAGACTATTGGGAGCAGCAAAATAAAAAGTACCTACAATCAAGTTCTACAGATTATCTTGTCATAATCATCATCATCATTTCAGCCGATAGACATCCACTGTTGAACATAGGCCTCCCCAAGTGTTGCCACAATGAAAGGTCCTGTGCGTCTCGCAACCATCGGATTCCCGCAACCTTTACCATGTCATCGGTCCACCTTGTAGGAGGCCTTTCAACGCTGCGTCTTCTGGTACGCAGTCGCCACTCCAGAACCTTTCAGCCCCAGTTCTGCGAGCTGGGCAGGGCAATGTGCCCTGCCCATTGCCACTTAAGTTTGGCGAAACCTTGATTATCTCGTTCGTAGATATAATCTTTATCTATACCTACCAAAATATAAAAGGAGAAACTGACTGACTGACATATCAACACACAGCCGAAACTACAGGGAAATTCAGCCTTTAATGGGGTGGAAAGGAGGAATTTAGTTGCCATAAAAAATCTCATTCCGTATTCCAATATACTTAAAAGTTAACAGAAATAGTAACCGTAGTAAATAAAAAATATTTTCACAATTTTTTTTTTCAGACCTTCCTACAAGGGTCAGTTTACACCGAGCGCGAAGCGTCGCGACACTGCGCGAAGAGCGACTCAAAATATTATTATAACTTTATTTACTACACGAAAAGATACACACAAATATATCATTGCGATTCTCAACTAAAAAGTGTGAAATAAAAAACCTTTTTACCAAAAAAAAACCGTCTTCACTAAAAAAACACTAAATGGATTAAAATAACTGTAATTTCGATGTTAAATAAGTAACAAACAATACCGAGTAACAACGTCTTCTTTAATCCTTTTAGTGTTTTTTTAGTGAAGTCGGTTATTATTGTTATATTTTGTAAAAAGTTTTTTATAGAGTTAAAAGTTGGAGTTGAAACGTTGCTTTTTCACTGAGCTACCGGTGCTTCAACAACAAATAATTATTGAAATCATTCCAAACTTTACAACTGCTTGTAATAATATAAAGGATCACTTAAAACAACATGGTAATTACCTGTACTGTATTACCTCTATTAGCATATTGCAGACCATTGTCAACGATGAATAACGATAACATACTAATAATGTATTGACCGCATTATTATAACTGTGACAAGCCATACAATGTGTGTATATAACAATATGTCAGTAAGTAAAACTATTATGTGTAAATATTTACACATAATAGTTTATATCTTATATTCGATCAATCTCTATTTAATATATATATATATATATATTATCTATTTTTTATTATCTATATTAATATATATTATTAGATCGAATATAAGTCTTAGCTAATATGCATTTGCTAATCTGATATGGTCAGACTAGGTTAGAGTAATAAAACTCTTATATCTTTCCAGTTTTCATACTAATTCATATCCAAAACCTGTGCTTCAAAAAAGTGCTTCGAAGACCTCCCCCAACTTGACCCCAATCAAAGAAAATAATTAACCGCTGCAGTCATCAAAAACTAATACTTAATAGCCAAAATCCTAAGCGGGCTACCAGAAAAACAGACTAATGTTTGATACCACCGTTTAATTGTATCTTAAAATGAAGTCTTTTCCCACAGAAATAGAAAGTGACAAAAATCAATATTATAATAATAATATTTTTCATTACGAGTAACAATGACATTCAAGTAGTGTTAGTAACTACAAACAAACTTGCAACTACGTTAGTGACACAAATACAACCACAATTATCATCAACACACAAAACAAAAGACTCATTGCATCAACACTCCAGCAGAAATACTACGAGCAACGATTCACAACATAGCACTCCAGCCTCAGTCTCAAACCTGGCTAAACTCCGGTAAAACTCACTCCTCAACAACTATATCCTACTATCCAAGATCGTCCTATAGAATCGAGGCAACTCACTTGTACTAATAATTTCGGCCAACCTGAATATTATTAAAATAAAAATTTGAATATGATGAAAACAAAATAATAAAGAGACATTTAAGTATAAGAAAATGTTACATAGGTACCTTGGACCCCATACAGGCCCATCAGCCTGCTAGTGTTAGTTATATTCTCAAAGAGATTTGATTCAGTGGTAGCCGAACCCAAATAATAACTTGTCATCATATCGGTTTTAATTAGAAGTATGGCACCATTGAACAGGCTCATCGATTGGTACGCGAATGCTTACTTGGTAAAATTAAAAAATAATTCCGCTCAAACTACATGATCTTCTATTTTACAGACAGGTACTTCAGTGTCAAGCATGTTGAGAACTGAACCAAGCTCCTCATGATTTGTGCACAAGCATTACAAAGAGATCTAAACGCGATCCATTTTACGACCTAAACTGAACTGTTAAAGGGATTCTTTCTCACTCGCACGACTGACATTTTAACAAGTCTTGATCAGGCCCCAGGAGTGCCAAAGGAAGCGTCCTTTTATTTCACATTATCTATGGCTTAACTAACAACGGAATACGTAAAAATAAAGTCACACAGAAATTCAAAACACCTGCAACGCAATGCAAGGCAACAATAGTCTCGAATGACAAAGCTTTTGACCTGAAAACTGAATAAAGCAAGGTTTTTAGTCGAACGGAGAATAACTATATTTCATTGTTTTTCGAACACGGGGTGAATACAATTTATAATGCCCTTTCAGTGATGCGTAACAAAACGGGCGTTACCGTCGTATTTTGATAGATATTGTTTTTGTTGTTGTTTGGATGACTTGTTTGGTCACTTTTGTATTATTTTGTGAGTAGAACAAACGCGACTATCAGTACTTGGAAAAGTGAGGCAACTCGTCGCGTACTAAGCCTCAATTTGAAATGGAAGACGAGAAGAGACACGTTTTCACCTATTCATTTTGGTATCAATTATTTAATAGCTGAGAGGCTAAACTTAAGTAGTGAGTAAGTTCTATATTAAGATATACCCATAGCATATAGCAATTACGAATGTGCCTATATTTGAAGACTTTCTTCGATTTCTCCCGTCTCCCATCATTGGATCCTGACCATGGGACCCTTGACGGGGAACGTATATGTAAAAACAAACTAGCTTGTGCCAGCAGCTTCGCCCGCGTGATATTAGTTTTCTCCGTACAAACTTTGGACCCCCATTTCATCCCCTTAGGGGTGAAAGATTAGCTGTACCATTTACTTATTTTGTTTCAGTATCTACTGCACCTCAATTAAATTGCACACAAATGTTATATTGGGTTTCAATTAGTAAAAGTAACCAAAATGCCAACCTTACCATAATGGATTGTATTATCTTGAAAATAAATTATTATTAAAGTATGACACTCCCTCTCGCTCCACCCAGAGCAGGAAAAGATTTGATGATTGACCAAGAAAATAGAAAAAGATTTGGCGCATTTCTCATTATTAATAAGTAATTGTAATTGTTGTTCTATATATGTATAGATTATATACTTATAGTATACATAATATTATGACATATTTCGATTTTATTGACACAAACATATTTTCTTGAAAACAATAAACAGTTCACTCTTCAAATTAAATGCAACATAACATCAAATAACATTTATAAATATTATTTACAAACAAAGGGGCCGATAACGGTCACTATAAATACCCAAATGTGGGAGTACTTATATTGAAACAAGATACCATAGTGCAGACAGATTCATTCATATTTACAAGAAATGGGTTCTATAAATAAATCGAGTTGAGGGGAGACAACAACGGTTGTCCTTAAAATGACTTTATGAAGTTGAGAGATAACTTAGAAGTTAAAAGTACCAATATAAACTACCTAAAACTCTTTATTTGACTACAATGCATGCGACAATTTGGAATTAAAGTCTACAACAGGCTTGTTTTTACCGTAGTAGGTACATAATAAGTTTTATTGAATAAAAAAACATTTTACACTTTTTAGCTGCTACAGCTGACGGGCTAAACCTAAATAGTGTTCTACAATAAGGTACCTATAAAATATTACTGTTACCGGTAATCTGTATTATTCAGATATTCCTTAGAATACCTAGGCGATGTATAGAATACCTGGGGCAATGTATGAAATATTATTAATAATATCATAATAATAATATAATATTCCACAACTATCACACAACGCCGTCTAGTCTCAAGCTAAGCAGAGCTTGTGTTATGAGTAATAGACAACTGATAAACATACTTATATATTTCTAAATACATACATATTATAGATAAATTACACCCAGACACAGAACAAATGATTGTGCTCATCACACAAACATTTGTCTGTGTGGGAATCGAACCCACGACCTCCGGCATAGCAGTCAGGGCCACTAACTACTAGACCAACAGGCCAGTCGATTATTGCCCATTACATACTTTACCTTGGTAATGTATACAGTTCCTAGGAATTTTATAGAGCTTGACCACCGGGTATGTGTAAAATAAATAGATTTTGGTCTGTGTTTATCAACATTAATCGACTTACTTATAAAATGACGGGCAAATGTTCAAACATGTTCTATTACTTAAAATCAATGTGTGTAGACGAAAGCAAATGCAGGGAAAGAAATGACGTAATTTTAGGGCAGCCCGACACGAACAGGTTAGGTTAGGCGGGTAAGGCGGGAACCCCACTCCGCTCTGCTCCCGCCTTAGCCTTAGTGGTTATTTTTTTTTGTAACCACCCAGAAATAGAAGTCTTAATTTAAACCCCGCAGACAGAAACCGGACCAAAATACTTGTAAGCAAATTACATAATGTTACCTAGAGCCAGAAGAATTTGTAATTTTATTTTAGGAGTACTACAGGTAATATTTCTGTCCGATGGGTTTAAAGTAATCCCGGCTTAGCCTTCTAACCTAACCTATCCGTGTCGGGGTGCCCTAAAATGACGTCACCTCCTTCCCTGCTCTCGTCTTTTACACACATTACCGGCAGCCTATTCGGTATTGTACACGTTTTGCCGGTAACATAACCATTACGATTAATGTGCCTACAAAATTTGAAGAGTTCCTTCGATTTCTCCCGGGACCCATCATCGGTCCTGACCTGATAACCATGGGACCCTCTTAGTGAATTTTGGAAAACTTCTCACTTAGTACTCGCCTACGTCATAAAAGGAAACCTTGTGCAAAATTTCACGCTCCTAGTCCCAGTACTTTCGGCTGTGCGTTGATATGTCAGTCAGTTAGTTTCTCCTTTTATATGTATATAAAGATAGATAATAATAAAAAAGATTCCAACGAATTTAGAACCTCCTCCTTTTTTTAAAGTTGGTTAAGGTTATATTATATAACTGAAAACAATGAAAATATAAACATTTTCGTACAATTGAATGTAGCTGCAGTAGAAACAACTGAAACAAAATAAGGAAATTGTTCAGCTACTATTATGTAGCCGGGTGGTTTAAAAAAAAATTACGAAGGGTACGCCGTTCTAACCTAACCTGTCCGAGTTGGGGTGCCCCAAGTCCCAAAATGACTAAATTGTTGGGATGGCTTCGGCAACTAATGACAACTAATGAATATAATAAACTAATGACACGAAAGGGATTCTCTCGTTCACTAGACACCGCAATCCCTTTCTAACCTAACCTGTCCGAGTCGGGGAGCACCAAGTCCCAAAGTGATTAAATTGTTGGGATCGCTTCGGCAACTAATGACAACTAATGTTTGATAGTGTAGCAACCTAGCAACAGTTTTATGGCAATCAAACGGTGTTTAGGTTGAAATAGCGCAATAATTTGCTCATCAAATGGTGATCATCTAAATTTGGGGTTCATAGTACAGTTATTTAAATTGTAAGTAGGTAAGATTAAAATAAGTTGTACCATTGTAATTTTACGTTTTCATTTTTTTTATGACTTTTCTGATTGGTATATATTTTAGGTAATATATGTTATTGGGCACAAAGTTATTTTGGGTGATCATTATAATGTATTTTATCCCGATAGTTTCCATGCGCACCGCCTCTCTACTTCGCACATCTTTGATATAAAAGCACCCTTACAATTTAATGGAAGCCTGATATTCGCGCGTGGGCGCGTTGTCTATGAACTTTATCTACAGTTTCTTCCAAGGGGCTAATTAATCTCGTTTTAATTTCAGAATATTAGTTTCCTCTTGAGTACGTTTAATTAGTGTAATAATAACAAAATATGAGGTTAGTCTACGAGACTACACCACTAGTCTCGCCTACACACTGAAAGTTTATCCGCTGTTATAAAGGAAAAGAAAATGTTTGTAATTTATTTCTTGTTGCATGATCTCACTGTTGACTACAGCGAGATCACACTTTACTCCTACAGTTTGAGTAAGTGTAAATATCTGCCTTATTATATTATGCCTTTAGTAGCTAGTGCCCGCGACTTTTCCCGAGTCAGATTTATAAAACAGCACACACAGATTAAAATAATTTAACAGCATTCAGCATTCAGTTCAGCATTTTGTTTAAAATTTCAAGAAGAGAAAGATATTTTTTTTCCACGGATCCCTAATTATTATTCTAAAATAAAAGTAGCCTAAGTTATTCCTTATAGATATATAACATCCGCTATCTGTAACAGTAAAAGTCCTGTCAAATTTTGTTCTATTAGATTTACTGGTTTAAACAGATAGACAGACAGATAAACATTTTAAAAATTGCTGTTTTGCTTTAGGTATAGAATATACTTTTTATATTACAGTTTGTATGGTTGTTAATCAAACACGTCCCAACAGCTAAACGGATGGCTGAACGGTTTCACTCTGGGAAGAGTGAGAGTGAGTGAATGAGTCTTTCGACAAACTCAGGTATACCTTTAGCAAGATTAGGACACAGGATACTTTTTGTCTTGGTGTTATGTTCCCGTGATGTTGAATTTTTGTTGAACACACAATTTGTTTTGAATTTTGGATAAAACCGATGGTAAACGCTTGCGCACTATAAAATGATTTATCGTAGTTAGGTATTCTCTTTCTAGCTGTTTAATTAGGTAGGAAGGAATATGATTAGTAGTATGCATTGATACCTACCTTTACTAGACTATAGGGATTCAATTCTAAATATTTTAGTTTACCTTCACATAGGCTTACATGGGCACTTATAAAACGCCAGAAGCTAATGCACGGTTCCAACTGGTCGTTTCTTAAGGAGAAGAACTGGTAAGAAACTCGATTGTTTCGGTATCGATACATTTAATGGTATTATTAAAATAACTACAGTATAAAATAACTAAACATTATTAAATAGCATATCTCAGAAATATTTATCTATGTAAATTATAAATGAAATATATTATATTTAACACACTATAAATATGGTGTCAAAAAATCATCCACATCGGTGACGACTGTAAGTGTGCTCAAAAGACTGGAGGCATTGGCAAAACTTTTATTGTGTTTTAGTGATTAGAAAACAATCCTATAAAACTAAACTTATCTTCAGCTTTTTTTCATTTTATTTTCATTTAACCTCTACTTTCCCAAAGCTGGGCAAAGGCCTTCCCCAACTTATTCCCACCTAATTAAAATTCGAGCCACGAAGTGAAATCCAATAATTGCAAATAATGTCCTTTACAGAACGTTTAAAATTATCTTAAAATATAAACAACATCTGGAAACATTCAAGGGTCATAATTAAAATGAAGTTGGTAAGCATGTTGGAAGGTCCCATGCATACAAATGAACTGATAAAGTCAATCCTATATTAAGATTGGAGAATCTTTACAGGGTTAATTAACTAAAATAGTATCAGTATTACAGTAAGATAATATCATAGGCAGTCAATGAGTGAAGATTAACCGTAATTTAAATAATTGTATGGATTTTGAACATATTTTTCGGTTATTTCTCTCATGGCGATATGGCGAGAGCGATTGTCGCAACCCAGCGCTGGGCATAACACAATTGCGGTCGTATGTCACCTTTTTGAGGACTGGAGAGGCGCCACGGTATGTTCACCTTCCGCATGACACAGGTCGTCACCGGACATGATAATTTCGGTAGGTTCCTGTAGTGGATTCGGTAGGAAGAAACGCCCGGGTGTCACCATTGCACAGACAGCCCGGAGGAGACGGTGGAGCATAAGTTGGAGATGTGCCCCGCTTGGGTGGAGCATCGCCGTGTCCTCGTGGAGGAGATCGGCGGCGGCGATCTCTCGCGCCAGGCTCTGGCCAGGCCATGGTCTGGAGCGAGAGGGAATGGGATGCAGTCGGATACTTCTGCGAAGTAGTAATGCTAGCGTGAAAGAGGTGGTCACAAGAGTGAGGGAACGTACAACCTCACGCCCAAGCAGCCGCGATAGGAGACGTCCCCCGGAAACCCATTGGAAACCGCAGAACATTCTCCAGCTACCGTAGGCGCGGGCTTGCAGACGACGAGCAAACGGCAGCTTGCCGTCCGCTCGTCCTATAAGGACCAAACCCGAGTCGTTGACGGCGCGTAGTATATTCCACGCGCCTCAAACTAGAAGTCTGCAAACCGTAGGGGCTATCTCTATTTGGATGAGTAACTCTGGTTGGTGTGAAAAAGAGTGTTGGAATTTTACTGACTAACCTACCTGTCCTGTTCTGTCCTGTGCCGTGTGTGTGTTCCTTCATTTGCCATTAAATACCATATTTGAAATTTTAAACACACTAACGAAAACGAAATTAAGTACATTCTAATACACTCTATAATCAGTTTATTTTTATTATTAAACAACAAAAAAAAATCAAGATCAACTATATTTCTTTTATGCGTAAAGAAACGGTAATTGAAAAAATATCGGTATAAACCTACCTCGAAAATTAGACGTGATTAATCCACAAATGTTTTAGACTTTTTTCCATGATTCATCAGCTATTCACTTCACCTATCAGTTAAGCGGGTACCAAAATCGTGTCACGTAGTGTTTGCAGCTCTATTATCGAGTCAATAAAGTTTAAAATAGACTGCAAGAACGAAGAGATCTGGCGCTGTAAACAGAAATGAAAGTACAGTATGACGGATGATACAAAAAGGTGGATCTTATATTTAAAGATAGGTATTGTAAGTCGGAACAGACGTTCTAAATAAAGCCTTCTCTCAGCTGCGTTGGTGGTGTAATGGTCAGCATAGTTGCCTTCCAAGCAGTTGATCCGGGTTCGATTCCCGGCCAACGCACATTTTGCAGTTACTGTTTTTTTTTTTTTTAAAGTTACTTTTATTTATTTATTTTATTACAGTAACTCTGCTCTAACAATCAATAATTATTATATTATAGTACACAAATAAGAAAATTAAAAATTTACAAAAAAAAAAAGAAAAAACACATTACAAAACATAAATAATTATAGTAAATTAGTTTAAATATCTTATAGGTAGTAGGTATTTAAGGCAAACTCCTGATTTACTGACTGACTCATCAATGCCTAGCCTGAACTCTTTTGATCTACAGACCACAGAGTTTAACTACTAGATTATTTTCATCGCTTAGTACACGATGAAAATAATCTAGTAGTTAGGGGCTTTATAAAATCCGTTCTTTCAGAGAGTCCCTGCTGTGAGAAGCACAGGCCCAATCGAAGTTTCGACGTTTGGGGTGGTTTGTGTCCAGCAGTGGATGTGTTTTAGCTGAATAATGACATTCCTTTAGATGAGACTTACCTTTAAGATATTACCGGAGGTCAAAATTAGGTACAGTTATTCATGTACTTGCATCGAAATGTTGATAATAATGTGGATCTTCCCGGGATTTCTAATGAAAAATACCGTGTGGCCAACCATAATACAAATAAATAATATTAAAAAACTTAGAGATAGATCAGAAAAATAAATAAAAAATAATGAATATACAATTTTTATTAGTATTTTTCATTGAAAAAGATCTCTCTGCGTCAGTTGAGGTGAGGTTAACAAATTTATACACTTCCTCCTCCTCGTCATTAATGCAGGAAGAATTTTTTTCTGCTATATTTCTGATAGTGTCATAGAAAAAAAACTGCCCTTTAAATAATTCTCGGGATTTAAGGCATATTCACTTTATTCTATTGCTGTATGAAATCAGACTAAGTACATAAATAACTCTATTCCGACCTCTGGATATTACACGTGAAATTAGGTAAGTAACGTCAGGCTGCGGCAATGTTTCAAAGAGTTACCGTGACCCTGGAAAGGAAACGGCAACTTACGGAACACAGGTGGGTTTTAGTCAGTAAAAGACTGACACTCCCTCTCGCGTCAATCAGAGCAAGAGAAGTTCTAGCTCATAAAATAGGTGTAATATCTCAAGAAGTTCACTGCTGGAGACAGAAGTCTATGTAACAAATTTATCATCTTCCTGCCCATTTCCTTTTTTACTCGGATTCGGCGCAACACGTTTTTTCTTTCATTCTATGCTCTCCATTCATCCACATGTATACTCATAAGTCTATTAGTAACAAGCATTTAATCCCTCATCTTCACATGACCATACCAAAACTAACAACTTTCAACTTTTCAGTCACTAGCACCACTTTTTAACTTCCTCTAATATACTCATTATTCACTTTATCCATTCTCATCACTCTACACATGCTCAACATTTTTATTGAACTACCGTAAACTGTTTTTATCCTTCTTGTTCACAGCCTATGTATTTAACAAATTACTCTAGCATTTTAGCACATTTTTATCGATTTTAATTTACGAGATATTCACATACTCGGCGGTACTAACTTTGCGAACTTATTACAGAAAGGGCTCTATATTATATAATGTCACAATCTCTCGGTCGTAAACACGGATATTATTAGTCGTAAAAATAACCCAAATACACAATATGTTCACCAAGCTATATTTTTTACGATCAAAACAAAAAAGGCAACTGAGTTTGGAACAATTATGTCTGGTATTTATGTGAATATTAAAAAAAATACTTTATAAAATTTCGTATCATTTATCTCATTAAATATTTTCACAGTTTTTGATCGTAAAAAGTCACTGAAATGAAACTAAAATGTAAGTTATTTTTTATATATATATTTCAACCTATATAGGTAAACAGAAAAGTGCATACAAAGAGGTTCGAATATTTTTCTATGAAAGTTTTTTCATAGTTTCCGGCACAATGAAAGTAGTACCTATATCTGGGTAGGAGGCACATTAAAGAACTAAAAATGTCATTAATAAAGGTAATATGGTACCCTAAAGTGTTAAGTTAACGACAAATTTCGAGGTAAAAATATCAAAAACCGTTCGAAATGCAGTAGGTAATCACTTAGACAAATATTTTTATTTTATTTACCCATTGTATTCATTCATCCAAAAATATTATAACTAATCACAAAGTGATAACAATAAATGTCTGATATATTGGCAAGTCAATACTGTTTATTACTCTTAAATCTAATTCACAAACAGCTAAAATTCAGTGATAACATTAGGTAGGTTTATAATTATGTCCTTTACATTCTAGTTACTGCTAAAAATTGAATACCTATTTAACTGTAATCTGTTTTTATAGTAACAGTCATTGAACTCAAATAGAAAGCGCCAATCAGTCTATTCTCACCACTGAATAAGCACTTTTTTTAAAAAGCAACACAACAGGCGATAAAAACCTATAACGTTTAACAAGTTTGCATTAACCGCCTATAAATCATTGTATAATTGATTCCTATCGGCATTCATCGCCGTTATCATTGAAAGTTTATTGCTCATGATAATAAAATGCCTCCCGAAGGCGTAATCATAAGTTCGATGAACTCTCCTATCAGAAGAACCTATTCCCTCCGTTACAGGATACCGTAAAAGATATTTGTTATGCGTTTAGTTCAGCCTAATGGCACTATTCCCGAATTTCCCTGATCGAAGAGGGTCTCGGAACATCCGACCCACTTAATGTTTGTGCCCCTTTCCATCAAATCGATTCCTAACTGTAACTGTACACTTCCTTAACGAGTATTAACTAGACTTATATTTATGACTCAATAAAAACTTACCTTAATTACATGCTTATTACTCACTCCATAATTTTAAAAATTTATATTTCATACTTTTACATGAATATCATAAAAAGTGTAATAAATAAAAACCAGCCAAGTGCGAGTCCGACTCCCGCACATAGGATTCCGTACCGTCCATAGCAAACAACGGCAAAAAAATCACTTTTACTGTATTCCCATACAACAAAAGTGATTTTAGCCGCCTTAAATATTTATTTGATTGATTTTTAGTATTTGTTGTAATAGCGACAACAGAAATACATCTGTGAAAATTTTAACTAAGTATCATGGTTCATGAGATACAGCCTGGTGACAGACTGGCAGTCAGACAGATTTTATTTTATATTACTTTTTTATTTTATTGTAGTCGGAAAACAAACAGTAATTACAACAAATTATGCAACTGTAAACCAATGACATGTTATCGCATTTAAATCGCTATGAAGAGCATGCTCGATAGAGAACAATAAAGTTAATTACATTGATGGTATGCACTTTAACAATACGACACAATCATGATATTACATGTTACAATGCTAAATAAAACAGTTATCGAAGCAATGTTTGGTAATAATTCGATTGAATACACGCGGCTTAGTAGTAAATAAGTCAAGTTCAGAAAAGTCAATCAAATTATTGTAGGAATTTGGGCATCTTATAAAGAATGAATTCTGTCTGTACTTTCTGTAGCAGCGGGGTACGTTAAGAAGAAGAAAGGGTATTCTAGCAGATCTAGTGGGGGATGGACAGACAGCGGTGTCTTAGTAATAGGGTCCCGTTTTACCCTTTGGGTACGGAACCCTAAAAAGACTCGAATTTCGGTTTTGGCTGTCGAGACCTGGTTCCGAATAACGAGATATACAGGGTGTGCCCATTTAGGTCCAGTTTTAATAACTTGTTCACGAGATAAGAGGAATGTCAAACAAAAATAATTGCTTACAAGCCATATTTACATGGATATTATCATAATATATCTAATGTGTATGGTTTAAGATAGGTATCAGTAAGTAGGTAAATTAATAAATAAAACGACGACTTAAGAGCGCCCAACGCATTTTACCTTACCATACAACCGCTCTAACGTGATTATGACGTTATCACACATCCTTCTCTAGATATTTTGGATACACAAAAATCTATATTATGCGCAAATTATAGGGGAGCTTCCATAATGTACTCATAAATTTAAAAAAATTAAGAAACCTCCTTATGAAAACCATGCACATTAATCGAGATTCTGAATGATCTAAAAACTTTCAAGGGTTTAAAAAGAGCACGTATTTCCTAGAGAAAGTTTTGTGTAATATTTGAGTTAGCGATGGAAGAGTTACCGAATGTTAAACAAGCATTTGGTTCAAGCGCTATTGCTTAATTTTACGTTGCCAAAAGGCAACGCGAAAAATGAGAAATATAGATATTAAAAATAGCGTTGGATGGAACGAACGACGGACCGGGGCCCTCTTAAGTAATGTTTTTAATGCACGATCATAAAGACTAATTTGATCACTACTATTTATAAAAAGCGAGCGCTATCCGATCTGAAAAATGCTCACTAGACTATAGAATTATATTTTAGAACAAACATAATGAAGGTAATTTGACGTTGGAATGAAAGTGAGTACTGAAACTTTGACATATTTTTTTTTTATAAGATTTATAGAAATTCGGTACATCGCAGATTACCCCATTTTTATTTTGAGTTCTTACAGTCCATTCAAAGGTTGCCTGATAGATATCGTTGTCAATGATAAAACCGGCATGGTATAATTGTACCCATAGATTCAAGTCTATGCAAAATTTATGTGACTATTTTTGTGTATAATAAATTTATTTTATTCTAATCTGTTCCAATGATAAATGAGGACCAAAATAAGTCCAAAGTCTGTAATAACTTAGTTAAATTTACCAAGCTCGATATAAATAAAAAAAAACACGAAATCGAAGTATGCTTTCAATTGATATCGGCTTTATGGACTCAATTTATATGAACGAAAAGAAAAAAGGTTTTATTGACGATACGTGCTTTTGTGCTTGTCGCATGGACATTTGTACAACACATGAATTGCTTTAAAAGTTCTGTCAATGATAACGATTTCTTCGCGAATCAATGTCAATATTCGTTACAGTCGTAAATATTACACGTCAGAAAATATGTCCCGCATTTACTTAACTAATTATACAATTAGTCAGGCTAATATTAATGCATGTAATTTATTTTTGGTATGTTATTAGCTGAGGTCGGAATTAGGTAGAATTATTCATGTACTTATATTGATTTCATACAACGAAAGAATAAAGTGGGTATACCTCAAATCCCGTGATTAATTTTAAAGAGCAGATTTATTTTATGACTCTATCAGAAATATAGCAGAAAAAAATTCTTCCTGCATTAATGACGAGGAAGAGGAAGTGTATAAATTTGTTAACCTCACCTCAGTTGACGCAGAGAGATCTTTTTCAATGAAAAATACTAATAAAAATTATATGTTAATTATATTTGTTTTACTTGTCTTATCTATCTCTGAGGTTTTTATTATTATTTATTTGTTTTATTGTTGGCCACACGGGATTTTTCATCAGAAATCCCGGGAAGATCCAAATTAATATCAACATTTCGATGAAAGTACATGAATAACAGAGAGCAGTGGCCGAGTAGAGAGCAGTGGTGTGTAGACGTCTTTTTAAGTCGTGATAACGGTATCAGTCATACAAGTGAGAAAGAAATATGGAGCTATGCACACTATATAGGTCCATCCTTTTACAGTTCAGTTTAGATCGTAACATTGATCGCGTTAAGAGCTTGTGGTAGCAACACTGTAGCGACATCTTTGACGCCACATTGGGACTAAAAAATCCAAAACCCTACAAGAGTTCGCCGCGCGATAAATAATAATATTCCACAACTATCACACAACGCCGTCTAGTCCCAAACTAAGCAGAGCTTGTGTTATGAGTACTAGACAACCGATAGACATTCATATATATTTCTAAATACATACATATTATAGATAAATTATACCCAGACACAGAACAAATGATCGTCCTCATCACACAAACATTTGTCCTGGGTGGGAATAGAACCCACGACCTCCGGCATAGCAGTCAGGGCCACTAACCACTAGACTAACAGACCAGTCGGTTAGAAATAATGTATACAACAGCCCAAAATCAACCGTCTGACAGTTGCCCAGACCAGACAAAACAACACCTTCCTGGTCAGAGGATTCCCCCTTAACGGAGGTTCGCGAAACTTTACACTTTGTTCCAAATACCTCTAAAACACAATATCACTTGACAAGACTGTTGTCAGATTTTCCTAGCTTCTAAATTCTGTAACAACTGTCAAAGATCTATAAAAGACACCCATAACTAACAACTTAATATGCTTTCTGGGACACAGAAGGATCTCAGTACGTTAAGATGGTCACCCATATACAGACCGACCTCAGCAAGCATTGCTTAACCTTGGGGGTCAACCGAACTGATAGCTACAAGCCCTTCGCCGCTCTCATCAAGTCTCCATATACTTCTAATAGCTTTTGCCAGCAGCTTCGCCCACATAAAAGCATGTTTCTCCATACAAACTTTGGACCCCCGTTTCATCCTTTTAGAGAGTGAATTTTGGGAAATACTCTTTTAGTACTCGCCTATGTCATAAAAGGAAACCTTGTACAAAATTATACGCTCCTAGTTCCAATAGTTCCGGCTGTGTGTTGATATGTCAGTCAGTCAGTTGCCGCTTTTATGTATATAGATTTCTACTGCACAATATGGAATCTGTATATATACGTGCCTATGCCTATACGTTTGGCTTGAATACAGCAACTAAAGTGATACGTCTATTTATAGTTTATTTGTAATAAAACCGATCATTACGAAAGTGATTGTTAACTTTTAAAAACAACTGTGTAAACAAAAACATTTGTCCAACAATCATGAAACTGTTACAGATTTAAATAGAATAGTCGTCGGCTTTGGTGGTGTAATGGTCAGCATAGTTGTCTTCCTAGCAGTTGATCCGAGTTCGATTCCCGGCCTACGCACGTTTTGTTAAAATTTTTGCTGTGAAACAGACTTATCATGATAGTTTTACTTATATATGTATTATGTGCTGCGGAGTTTATTTCAAACCTGTTAGGAAGCGGTTAAGAGCAAAGCAGTTTGGTAAACCGTCTTTTGTCATTTTTACCTTACCTATACCTTTAATGCCTATCTACCTTTATATTTACCTTTTCTCATCCCGTTCTAACATAGTTCCTTATAAATAAATACCGAGTACAAAGATGGAAAATTGTTTTTACCTTGCAAGTTCCAAAATGGAAGTAAAAAAGTGTGTTTTGGAACTTGGAAGGTAAAAACCACATTTTGAAAATGTTTTACCTGCTACTGAAACCACATTAACGCCGACTTCCTTAGTAACCAATAGATTGAAAAATACAATATTTTCATTTAGTAGGTCGTCATCGTTTGCTATTTGTTAAGAAAATACAGACTTAAGTTGGAAAAAGTCAAAAAATTACATAATGTTATAAAAACAAATCAGACGTAAGTATTAAACAGTCATAACTAATTTTTTTTTTTCGGCCAAAAATAGACACAACTCCTAAACCGTCATGTTTATATAATTTTCTTCGGTCCAAAAATGACTGATAAAATAAAATACCTTTTTTCTTTAATATTCTTTATGATAATTACGTTTTTTTTTTATTCACAATAACAGTTCAATAACTTTTCTACAATTTGCAGTACAAACATAATACCTGACTTAAATAATCACAAAACAAGAGATCGAAGATTGCGGAGGTGCTAAAATTTCAAACTTTGTTTTGCTGTTTCCCTAAAAGTTACTTTTTTGAGTTAAGTCGTTTTTGTCCTAAAGGTGCGACATATTAGGTTATTAGTAACTTAATGTTGTAGGTATTGTTTAGTACAACGAACCCATTGTACTAAAGTTCCTTTGCTTTTCCTACAAGGAAGGAACAATAAAACCCTATACAAAAATAATTTAGAAATAAACGTACAAACCGTTTTGGGAACTCGGAACACTTTCATCTTGCATATAGCTAATTTGGAGTGGAATTCCTTGCCGGAGTAATTAGTATCCTGATCTAGATCTAGAGGTCTTTATGTCCAAACTCAAGAGTAAATAGATTACCTACTTTTAGGCAACCGTGGTTCATCTTCGATTACACCGTCGCTTACCATCAGGTGAAATGGGAGTCAAACGCAAGCCAAATACTTACTAATATTATAAAAATGAAAGTTTGTATGAATGTGTGTGTATGTTAACATTATGACGGCTGAACGATGGGTTACCTCTGTATCTATGTCCTGAAATAGGACATAAGATACTTTTTATTCCAGAAGGCAAGTCTGTTCCTTTGGGATAATTGCACCCTTTCACGCATGCAAAATGTATCTATTTCTCCTAAAAGAATAGCCAAGTAAACGAGGTAAATCAAAACGCTTTGAAACATGAAACGGTAACAAGCACTTGCTCTCGGAGGAACAAGTCGCTACAAATAAAAAAAGCAATGCAAGAGTGCATCCGACGGTAAAATCGTAGGATTGCATCTCCAACTCTCGATTTCCAAACAAACTTTTAATAAGAAAACTTGCACAGAAATAAGATTATGAGTTTATATCCTGACGCCCCGCTCATTATTTAATTCGCTTCGTAGAGCCCTAACAAAAGGAAATCATATTAGAGAAAATAATTCTAAGGAATAAGGAACAAAGAATATTAGAAAAGGGTACTAGTTACAGATGAGTAAGCTAATTAAAGATAGTAAGAATAGGTTATGCCATAAGTCTAAGTAATTTAGCTTTCTGGAACCACTGAACTGAACAAACATTATCGGGCAAAATTACTGCGCGCTATGTAGAACAATGGAGAAATTATACCGAGTAAAGATATGTCACACTCAATAAAATCTCTTATTTACAGTTTAGTACATCCTTATCAGTAATGAAGCGGTCAATCAACCACTAACCAGTCTATTAAACGAGCACTGTAGAAAAAAGCTAACAGCTGTCCGAATTAACACCAAAAAATAAATAAGAATTAACTGTAACATTGAGCGCATTGAGGTGTGCTCGAATACTGCAGATAACCACAAGATAAAGTCTTAATGGACTTTGACTACTTGACAGACGGATTAAACACGCAACGAGAGGGCAACAGGGCAAGTCCAGTAACCACTTCATCTTGACACTACATGAAGGCGCTAGTTGCAAAACTAAAAACCTAGCATCTTCAAAATCAGAAGGTATAATTTTAGTTCGTTATATTGTCGCAGGTCAGGTTAAACTGGTTGATAATAAAATCCGTAACTAACCTGACAGGCTGCACACTTAATTTTCATGATACGTTGCTCCACAAATAAGAAAGGTTTTCGAAAGTGAATGTAAGTTACAGGTGCATGTTTGTAGGAACCGGCTGCTGCCTTTAGGGTTGACCTTTGCGTGTCATTGCAGAGGTGACACGTGCCGCTAAAGACGTAGTTAGGGAACAACGACAGTCTTATTTTGAGGTGGGAAATCATCAAATATCTTCATTTGCTCTATGCATTCTAGAGTCACGGCAACTCTTTTGTACGATCCCGTAGCCCTAGCAGGCCTAGTGGGCCCCCGTCCAAATTGCTGACATCCCTTTGAGGCACGCGTGGAATACAACGCGCCGTCGTCTCGAGCATAGTCCTTACTGGACGACGAGCTACCTATTATTCGCCGTCCACAAACCCGCGCCTACGGTGGCCAATAATCTTTCCAGGACGTCTTCTGCGGCCGAAAAGAACGAGAGAACAGACACAAAGAAGTGGAAAGACCATAGACAACCTTGTTTACTGTGTTCCATAAAGGACTAAGCAGGCAGGTGTAGTGTGTTAAAAAAATAATAATATTCCACAACAATCACACAACGCCGTCTAGTCCCAAGCTAAGCAGAGCTTGTGTTATGAGTACTAGACAACTGATAAACATACTTATAAGTATATTTCTAAATACATACATATTATAGATAAATTACACCCAGACACAGAACAAATGATCGTGTTCATCAGACAAACATTTGTCCTGAGTGGGAATCGAACCCACGACCTCCGGCATAGCAGTCAGGGCCACTAACCACTAGACCAACAGGCCCGTCGACAAAAAAAAGATACGGCCGTTTATATTGCAAAAAACGTGGATTTTGACACTCTCTTAAAGGGAATAAAAATTCATATGTTACTTTTCGATGACCTAGAATCCTGAAATTTGGCGTGAAGCAAAGTCTCATAGCACAATTATAGGAAAAAAAAACGGAAAACTGAAAATATCTGGAAAAAAATTTAGATACATCACAAAAAAAACTTTTTTACTAAAGGAAAAAAATCGGAAAAATCTTCGTAACTTAATTCGGGAATCGAACTGTTTTCATGGTTTTTTTTTTTCGGTGGGAAAATCATCTTATGACATCCCCCGCTCTGGGCGGAGCGGGAGATAGTGTCAGACTTTTACTGACTAAAAACCCACTCCTGTTCCTTCGTTACCTTTCGTACCAGGACCGAGTCTTCCTTTCAGAATCAGACCGTTGGCCCCAGTAGGTTTTGATCCTGATGGGCCCCTACAGTTGCTGACATCTCCTTGAGGCGCGCGTGAAATAGTACGCGCCGTCGACGACTTGGAAGTCTGTACAAAACCCTCACTGCGCGAGTTCGATTCGTACTTGCCCTGTTTTTCTTTTTTGTTAAAATCCCGAAGATTAAAATAATCAATAAAAATTTTATACTTCCAAGCGATTAGTCTGAATTTATTAGTACAGGTTCCTAGGTTAGTTACATTATTCCTAGGCTAATAAGTATAATTATACAATATCATAGAAATAAAACTCAATTCACTTTTGAAAATAACACTTCTGACATGACAGCCAATTTAACTTCTAAACGAGTGAATCTTCTACATAACAGATTTTAAGACAGGATAAAATTAATCACTTCGTTCTAAAATTAAGTTACTAACTCTTAACCCAACATCTCATTTTCGGAGCAAGTTTACGGCCCCCTAAGCCCTCGTAACCAGGGTTCGTTTGATCACCGCAAATTACCACAGGGTGTCAGTTTATGAGGAGTAAATAAAATAGGAAGGTTTCCTCCTCAGATGGTAGTTAAAGATGCAATTAAAGCCGTGTCATTTGATGTCGATGAAATAGCCAATTGGACACGTGCTTCGACAATTTGTATTTTAGTGTCGTATCTATAGAACCGAATTGGTATTTATCTTAATTAATAAAGACATGAAACAAGAAGTGGAAAAGGCCTATTGCCTGCAGTCAATGGGATCGAAAAATTCTGGTGACCGCGTACAGAAGACGCAGCATTGGAAGGCCTGCCATAAGGTAGACTAATGCGTTGATGAGGGTTGGTGCGAGACGTACAGGATCGGTCGTGGTGGGCAGTACCTAAGTCAGTTATTTAATTAATTTGGCTCACCTATGAATCACCACTCCGTGTAGGGTTCACGTACATTTTATTTTTGTTAATGTTTTTGGCCTTGATACTAAGTCATTTAAGCCTTGTCTTCGTAATTCATACGGGTTCGCATATACCGCTGGTTCGACCACAGACTATATCATAAAGTCATCTGACGACCACAGACAGCCCAAACCTCGACGGCACAGTAGCGTTTCTGCTCAACACAAATAATAATAGGTATACCTACATACATTGCATCCAGCAAAGGACGAATTTCGGCAGAAATGATGAATATGTATGCAGACTGTGCAGATGCATGAAGAATGCAGATTAATGCGCAATGCTAGGATCCAGTAGGGTCATGAATGTCCGGCCGTCCGGTAACCGTCCGGACCGAGCCCGAGTCGTCGACGGCGCGTAGTATTACACGCGCACAAGTCAGTGTGTGCGGGCCTCGCGCGTATGTGTGAGTTTAACTCCGCCTTAAGGAGATGTCAGCAAAACCGCAGGGGCCCAGCAGGGTCGAAGCCTACTGGGGCCATGGGTTCATTTCTGAAAGGAAAACCTGGGGCCCTAGAATGCAAGGCAAAAACGGAACATAGGAGTGGATTTTAGGCAGTAAAAGTCTGACGCGCCCTCCTGCTCTACCCAAGAACCGGTAGTCATTGGATGACTTCCCACCCAAAAGAAATAGTACGGTCATAAATAAATATCGCAATGCTTTTAAGTTTTTTTTACGTATATATATATATACAATAGTGCAACTGCACAAATCGAAAGTTTTTGAAACTTCGACACTTTAGTAAATTATCGTTAAGAAATTAAATAAACATCTGACTCTTCCATTTCTGGCAACTCAAATCTGAAGATAAATAAAAATGTTTATTTTGATGTTGAGAAGTCGATAAGGAAAATAATTAAGACGTGTTATGACATGAACTGATATTAAAATCAATTAAGGAGTATCTCCGAGAAACCTCAGTGATGACAAATCGATTAATCATCCCGCATCAGCCGTATCTTATACAAATATGGGCGGCGAGGATAATCAGACACACAAACAATAAATTTCACAAGAGAATTGCGATTTATAAATCATAAACGATCCTTGACATAGTGCTGTGACGTGAAGATGCATCGTAACATGCACTCGATGGCACCCGAGACACATTAAGTATAATTTAGAGTTTTCTTTGTAAAACAAACAATACATCTGTCCATATTTTCAGAAATAAAATAAGGAAACGGGTCGTGAAGCTCAATTTCTACTTATTCAAAAAGAAGGAGGTTCTAAGAGGAGGAATTAATTATTTTTTTTTTTATATATGTTTACCGATTTTTCGGTCAATTGTGGACCGATTTTGAATCATAGCAGAACTATCGTAACAAGTAAAATGGTTTTGTATAGACGTGTAGTCGATGACTTATTGAAAGAAGGAGGCGAGAGGATACATCTAACTGATCTGATGATGAAGCTGGAAGGTAAACACCGGAACTCTGTAATAAATCAATTAATAAATTAATGTAACCTAACCGTGTTTGGGATTTTTACATTTGACATGAGATGCACTCTGGCTATAAGGTACCATCGAGCTAATCTAATGATGATTAGCTGAGGGGTACTTTTTAGTTGTGCTACCACAACTAAAAAGTGTAAAAGAGAGACAAAACTATTATAGAAATACCGACTTGGAAATTAAAGTTATTTTGTACTTTTTAGTGTTTTTTTTTTACATTTAAGTCAGTTGCATTTTTTTGTAAAAAGTTTTTTACAAGGAAAATGACATTAAAGTAAAGTTATTAAAAAAAAAAACTGTATTTATTTTATTTGTGGTCCAAAAATACAACTCAAAAAAAAAAAAACTATGTGGAAGTAGGGAACGAGGCCCCGGTCCAAAGAGAACATCGGAATACAAGTGGATAGAAGCAGTAAACATCGAATGAATTCATAAGAAGTTTATAAATTACTAACCTTTCTTCGAAATACTTACCTAACACGTTATTTTTTACTATAAACCTGCTAAGAATCTATCAGCTTGTACCTGTAAACATTTATATAGTATCTCAATCAACCTATACATGGCCCATCATTCAACCTAATTTTAGGGAATAAAAACTGTGACTCATTGGTTTACCAGCTCTATAACAGGCAGGCCTAAAAATATATATTAACGTCAAAGTTTAGAATATACCGTCAGCACAAACACTTATTATATAGCTATATGAAGTTACAGCATAACCACAGTGTAATAAATTAATCTATTTCTCTATATATGTTAGAACCGATTTTAAAAATTATTCCACCTCTAGAATAATAATAATAATAAAACCACACGCTGCATTTACTTGGTTTCGGCTCGTAATTTTTTTTCTTTTATTATTATTGATAGGCTCTCGTTTGACCACTATCTCACCTGATGGCTAGCGATGTTGTGGCCGACGATGGAGCACGCTTGCCTAAAAGTAATCTATTCTCTCTTGACTTAAAGACCCCGTTGTAGCTATCAGGAAACACAGAATTTGTTAAAAACTGTAAATGTAGATAAAAACCAGCCAAAGAGCTGAGAATAAAAAATATTTTACAAAAATAATAATAATACTTTATTGTCACAAATCCTAATGCTACTGTATCACTGAGTGACATTCTATTTTTTCTATTTTCACGCGGGCGAAGCCGCTGGCAGTACTTTATGTAGTACTCTTTAGACTAGATAGGATGGTCCTTCATCTAGGCTGAAAAACGTAGATGACAGGAAGCTTGCTTAACCCCTAGAGACATCGGTTGAGTAGTGAAGTGAAACATACATAAAAAAAATCGAGGGATTTTTCGTGTATCTCCGCTACCTTGGAACGCATAGGACAGCTAAAGGAACACAGGTGGGTTTTAGTCAGTAAAAGTCTGACACGGGGAGTATTTCCTTGCTTTCGCCAGGAGTGAGAGAAGAATTCATAACCGGCCGCACTGCATACTTGACGCCTAGGCATCGACTATCAGTGCGTAAGGTAGGTAATACAGCCAAAAGAAACAAACTTAGATTCTGAAAGAAGACAAGACAATGTACTGAACCGTGGTCAGCCCTGTCTTCTGCAAATAATAACGAAATAAAAGAAACACAGTAACAACTGAAACAGAACACGTTAACCTGAATATTGTGACTTCGTGTCCCTCGTTGCAAAAGGAAGCTTGCTACATTAAACCTCCCATTTCTTCTCCGAAGTGTCGCGTTGTCGGACTTTATAAAGTTAGACTGTGGTCCAACGATGTTGACTCCACTTTACACGGTTTTGAACTTTTGACACCGCGGCGTTTCGCTTCATTACGTGCCATCAATCTTTCCGAGCGAACACGTCGCACAGCGTGATGCGACACCACGATAGCTATTTGTGTTACATAATCAACGTTCACACAACATACGGCGAGCTCGATAAGAAAGCCACCGAAAATATTAATACAATTTAGGTGAACCTGGTCCGGGATTTATGTTTTTTTTTATTGTTGAAAGGGTCACGCTTGACCAATATCTCACCTGATTGAAAGCGATGATATGGTCGACGATGGAGTGCGCTTGCCTAGAAGTAACCTATTTACTCTTGACTTAAAGACTTTAACTGCTCTGCTGGGTTAGACAAATTAGTTTTAGCAAATGCAATATTACCTGCAGCAAATTCATGTGACAAATGACGTGACAAGTACATTTTGTACTTAGCGTTTAGCGGGAACGCTAATAGAAAAGTGTGCAACGCCATGGTTGCGGGATGGAACGCAAAGGACCACTGAAGGAACAAAGGTAGGATCTCAAAAAAAGGGCACTGTGTGATGTCGCTGGTAACCGGAATACTGTTAACACCGTAATTTTGTAATACGTCTAGCGAGATTATAAACTGTCGATATATTATAGAGATTATTTCGGATACAAGAAATCCTACCCAAATTCGATACTTCACAGTAAATATAATATATCAATATCTTATCTGGAAGAAAGAGTTTACAATAATCCGATGACGTATCACACACAAGCATATAAATCTGTTTGTACGAGTATGAAGGGTACAAAATGGATAAATTCACAAATATCATCTATGTTATCTCTGTGAAAATTCAACGGTGCTTTTTTCAACAATTTTATTACTTTTCTCAAAGTGAAGTCATATATATAAACAAAGTACTTTTACCAGATGTAAAACACAAGATAGTAATAAATTCGAAAACGTACACATAATGTGTTGATTGTATTGTATCGAGCAGTGTATTTGGCATTAAGATTAATTGTTTTCGCCTGAATACGTTGTAAGATGCCACTTTAGTGAATTATGATAAGGCTGCTAAAGCAATATTTTAAACACAGGACGTTTATTCTCTTCAAAATTATGGTGCATTGTATTTTGTTCGACAAATGCACATGAAAATGTATCCATTCTGGCAAACAGACTTTTAAAAATTTACGACTGAAAGCCGAAGTGACACGGCATCGGAATTTAATCAAGCAAGTTTTTATTCAATTCATCAGCTGAACTGAGTATTGCGGGGCTTGCCTAACATAAATCAGAAAACCGAGAAAATCGCATTAATTTACAAGTTAGATATACAGTTATTGGTGAAATTATCAAAGTTATGACGTTACGGGAGGAGAAACGGAATCAATTTCCCCCGTAAGACTTATTGAGAAGTTGTTTTTCTGTTTATGTTCCGGTATATGAAAAACAAGGATAATGCTTATAAATTACCTTCGCTTTCACGTACCCAGGTATGATGACCGTAACACGTGGAGGTATGAAAAATTGTACTCTAGACATATAAGTGAAAACAGAAAAAAGGATATAATAAAGTAAAAAGGCTGACTGAAAAATAATATTGAAACAACAATTCAATGGGAAGTAGCACAATAAACAATGGTGCGGACGGCCTAGCCTAACAAATAGATCACATTGACTGTGAGCCTATAAATCTTACGTAGGCTTAGATATTCCTAATTTTAAGCCCAAGCCTAGAATTCCTGAAAAACACGGTATAAGAAAGCGAACAACAGAAACGCAGTACAGAAAAGTAGTGAGTGTGAAAAAATTCAAAAATAGTTTACCAAATTATCAAACAAGCTACGAAGTCTCGCTTGAGTAACTCCAAATTAACCAACTCACAACTGCATTTCTGCAAACAGTGTTGCACGGTGCCCATACAAATTGTTGAAACACTCTCTGATATTAATCGTATTCTTCCGCCTGCCGCTACTGCACAGAATTTTAAGCCTGAATAATTAATATAAGTCACTGACGAAGAATCTTGTAGACTGTTCCCAAATGAGTTTCTTTATCTTAACTAAATGGACAGTCTGTTTGCACGTCACGAAAACTCTTTAAAACTGTACTCCATCTGCTCTATCTTAAATTATAATCAACTGCTTATTAGGGAGACGAAAACGTTCAAAAGTGGTAAATGGAACAATTTGCAGCGCAAAGACCACTGGACAATCTAGTCTTCTAGTAATGTCTGAAGCAAACCTTACGTAAATCTTAAAAGTATTTGAGACTTCATTCTGAAAATGGGTAGTTCTAAACTACATAGGTTATTATCTATGGTATGCTTGGCCAGTTGCAATGACTCAGAAATTTCCCCATCTGTTTTATTTTTTTAATTTGGTATAAACTAGTGCTTGACTGCGATCCTACCTAAAAGTGTTATCCCATCTCTACAGGGTTATTTTATTTCAAGGTATTTTTTTCTAGGCGGTTTTCAGTATTTGCTGTTTTCTACATTTGGTCGAGTCACGCAAGTTAAAACTTACTGAATAGCTATTTTTTTCTAATTTGATTTTTTCTTTATAACGTGTATTTGATTAAAACCTAAAGCCAGAAATAGTACATTTTGTCAAATGCAGTGAACGTTTTTCACATGTATCAAACAACGTTTTTCAATAGACTTAGGAAGAAATAAATAAACAGGGGCTGACGCACAACTCGCATGGGTCTCTTAGCGCCTATCCTGATACGACAAATATAATAAATTGTGACGAGGGCGAGCGCCACCACTTTTCCGCACTAGTGCGGGAACCATTAAATTGCGTACCTAAAAGCAGTAGAGATAAAGCGGGTTTCGGGTTTTAAATGTATTGAAAAAAAAATTGTATTGTCTTTTAAAAATAACTCCATTTATCTTTCTATTTTCAAAAGTATCAAAACACAAACGCTTGTACCCTGAACTATCTGATTTATAACTGGATTAAGTTAGTGATTGTATTGAGCGGTGCACCGGCACAAATCAAGTGGGACATAAATCTGGGAGGTGAATCGTTCGTACTTCGCACCTCGTAAACTGTTGCGTGGCGACAACTGTCCCGCCGAGATATTGCTCGCTGCTCTCTGTACACACGGTGGTATACCAGATATTGGAACATTCTTGAGTGAGCTTACTTATATTTTAAGTGTTCTTCAGTTGTTATGACTGCATTCATTTCCAAAGTTCATTTGACAATTCTTGCAAGTACCTCTAATTTTTCAGTATTTAAATGTAGATAATACCTACTCGTTCATTTCTATATACCTTCTATAATTTACGGTCTTCGAAATTCTCAAGTTCAGCCATAGAATTGCCATAGTAGATTTTTCAATCGTCTTTCTATGGTTCCAGTATTGCCTATAGCTCCACAATTTATTTTTATTATTTATGATAAATTTCATGATGTTTTCATGCCATATATAATTAAAATTGCCAGAATATTAAAATATAGATAACTTGAACTGTCCAATGAGTAGATTTAATAGTCTCATCCCCGTGTTTTCTTAAATAAAATTGTTCTTGTGTGTTTTTAATTCTGTAGATTTCTCTCAAGTTAGACTAATTTTCTGTAATCTTATTTTAGTAGGTATCCTTTTATTTTAAATAACTGCATATTTTTTATTAACACCCGTGGCGATTAGTTTTACATCAGAATACATTATTACCAAAATATAAAATAGTATTAGAAACAGTTGGCTGTTCCTATCAATAAAAAATAAAATAAAAACAATCAAACCAAAATAGCATTCAGAAAAAACATGTAACTGTTGAACTGAATGACAACAAAATAAGCGTAAAAGGGG
Organism: Mythimna pallens; assembly: GCA_961205895.1. Taxonomy (NCBI): domain Eukaryota; kingdom Metazoa; phylum Arthropoda; class Insecta; order Lepidoptera; family Noctuidae; genus Mythimna; species Mythimna pallens. The sequence continues at coordinate 12,838,786 of OY540834.1, read as the reverse complement.
ATACAAGTCATCTTTTCAAAGCTCCTGACAACAAAACGTACGTGATACAACGCAGGGGGGAAAATACACGATTTTATTCAAAGCTCACGTGTTGATATTATCAACAATCTGTCTTTTCCTTTACAAATAAAACAACCAGGCTTATTTATGTGGAGCCAATCCTACAAAACACGTCAAGTTTTACGCCATTCCGGGTTTCAAAATTTTATAAAAACCACACAGCTCACGTAGAATCTCTTTTTTAAATTCCATTCGCGTTTGCGACAAATTTAACTTTATTATTATAGCCAGAGATACGATTTCGTGGATCACTCCTTACAATGTTATTACTATACTTAAATGTTATTGAAATGCTTTGATCCGACACGGGGCGTGTCAGTACGTTAAATAAAATTACTAAGCATGTGCGACTTTGCTAGTTCTTTTGAACAAGACGTCTGAAATTTAATGTGTCTATGAGTTAAAACTGAACTAGTTAGTTTATTTTCCGATTCATTATTTTCTTTGTTGTAGAGTGTTCTCTTTATTCTCTTGGGATTAATATGAAAATGTTTATATCACTTGAAGTAGATAAGTCCAATTTCAATTTTTGCGTAACTCCAACTAATTCTTAAACATTATCAGCCATATTGGCTTGAAAGCTCCTAGCAAGTTCTTATTTTGAGGTGGGAAATCACACTCCCACGAAAACCAGTTTTCTTAGCATTCCAGGGTCTCGCGGTATCTTTTCTATAATCTTTCAGCCCTGGCCGACATCGGGGATGACTCTTTAAATAAATCATATTTCATCAATCTATCCTCAATCAATGATGGGACACAGGAAATGAATATGTTTGGGTTAACCCCAAAATAAACGTATGTATTACGTTTATTTTTTTTTATTTAAAAATGAAGAATAAAATTAATTACCTAATTTATTCTAAATATAATATATTTAAATATTTTCAATAATAACCCGATATAAGATTTATATTTTATTTATTTAACATATACTTTCCCACAGCTGGGCAAAGGCCTTCCCAACTTCTAGGTATTCTTTTCGTGAACTACTTCGAACCAGTCCTTGCGGTAGGAATCCATATAATGTACTTATACAATACTACATACTATATCTACCACAAATAAATAAAATTTAATGGTCTATTTTTGTAATGTTACAGCTTTTTTCTAAATAAAAGCACTTACAATTATTTTGAACAAAAAAAAACACATTAAGTGAATTAAAATGTACATTTATCAAACATGTTCATTCAAAAACCAAACTGGCTAGTAACAAAAAAAAAGAATTAATTTGGTTTACTGACCAGTTTCTAAAAAAAAGTAATGAAAGAGATAAAAAATTAAAACCATAGAATCTTAGAGTATGAATTTTATTTTTACACCACCTATTCTATATTGCCCTTTCATGTGTCATACAACCATACTTACTTCACTCAAGTTTCTATTTAACTCCCTCGCAATGCTCGGGAGTTAATTATATAAATAATACACTAGAGTTCGGTATTAAAACTTACCAACCTTCGTTTCGTTCGGAATTCAACATGCCGCCCGCGACAAACACTGCTTTATCCCATAGTCACATGATTAGGAAATAATACAGGGTTCAGCAGAAACTAATAAAATGCTTGTTTGAATTTGTGCTATTTTATAAGTTTGACGCAAACAAGAGAAATCCTAGAATAACAAAGTCTTTTCCTGCCAGGCATCTTATACGAATTTTCCATATTTGTCCAAGATATAAGATGTACGGTTGTCTTCGATACAATAATCTAAAACCAACACAGTCTTTGCTTCTTCCAAAACAAATATTGAAATCCCGAAATGAACTCGTAGCCCATTGAGGTAATAAATTTGTAATTTAGGAACGTCACACAATGCTATCGTTTCGTCGGCTGGCCCTCCGGCGCTCGTGACGTCACGCCCTCCGTACGCCTCCGACCGGCTGCGACCGGCTCCGACCACGATTTGTAATTGCCGATAAATTCGCAAAGTACAATTTTTGTCTCGTAAATAACGCAAAAATGGTCGGTGGTGGCCATTTAAAATCATTTTAACATACCAATTAGTTAGCAAGAATCTCACAATTCGTCATCAATTTTCCAAAGTAATTAATGGTGGTATGTAATAAAATTCGTGTATTATAACTTCGATCCACGCATATTTCTTTTTGTTTTTGGACCACCCCGAAAACCAAATCCATTACCAAATGTAAAAAAATTAAAAAAGAATCCGGGGATATTGCTGGATTTGAATAGATATTAAAATAATAATTAATTCCTACCAATCTGCCCTAATTGGCGGATTTAACACATTTTTTTCTAAATCTTATTTGTTAACTGAATTTCAACTATTATTTTTACAAAACAAAATTAAATGTATTAAACTGAAAGATGGCCGTTGCGGTCGCAATTTTTTATTTGCTAAATTAAATACGTTTTAGTCCGGTAAACAAATATAAAAATAAATATATCTTCATCAAAAACGAACTAATAGCTTTAGCTGCTAATAAAAAAAAAAGTGAAATAGAGCTGACATGGTCTTTGCGTCAAAGGCCATGACACCTGTACGGCCGCCATAGAAAAGGCGTTTTGGCAAGAGAGAGACAGATACACATATTTGTTTAAAAATGCTATATTTTGTTTGCTTTTCTACCAATTTTTATAGTAGTTATATTTTTGAGCCGTTTGGGGTTGAGACTCTTGGGCCGTGGAGTCCGAGTGCTCATGCACTTTTTAAAGAATTATCCAAACGGCTAGTTGACACTTCGCGTGACCAAAGGGCTGGCTTTTACCGCCAGTCTTTTGGGCACACTTCCAGTCGACAGTGATTTTTTTTTTTTTTTCGGTGGGAAAATCATCTTATGACATCCCCCGCCCTTGGGCGGGGCGGGAGATAGTGTCAGACTTTTACTGACTAAAAACCCACTCCTGTTCCTTCGTTGCCTTTCGTACCAGGGCCGAGTCTTCCTTGCAGAATCAGACCCTTGGCCCCAGTAGGCTTCGACCCTGCTAGGCCCCTACAGTTGCTGACATCTCCTTGAGGCGCGCGTGGAACAGCACGCGCCGTCGACGACTTGGGCTCGGTCCGGACGGTTACCGGACGGTCGGATGGCGAGCCACCCATTGCTCGCCGTCCGCAAGCCTGCGCCTACGATGGCCGGAAATCGGGATCGGAATCCCGGCGGCGATTGGGGCGTGAGGACCGTTGCCGTTGCCTCACGCGATCGGCCGCCTCCTTTGCTAGCATTACTGCTTCGCAGAAGGAGGCGACCGCCTGCCACTCCTCCTCGCTCCGGACCATGGCCTGTACCAAAGCCCGGCGCGAGAGATCGCCGCCGCCGATCGCCCCCACAAAGACACGGCGTTGCTCTGCCCAAGCAGGGCACACCTCTACCGTGTGCTCCACCGTGTCCTCCGGGCGGTCCACACAATGGTGGCACCCGGGCGTTTCTTCCGCATGAAAGTCGACAGTGATGCGGAGGAATTTTTTGACTCCATATTTTAGGTAGGAGTTATTGTGTATATATTATGTGGTTTTAATTAGTTAAGTGTTTTTATTTTTCTTGTTATATCGTATGTTCAAAATATTTTTTATTTTTTTTTTATAATTTTTACAATTAGTATTCTTTTTTATATTTATTAATAAACTGTCTAGATAATAAATATTTTTATGCATATTCCCTCTTATTTCTAGACACAAATTAAATAGATATCAGTCCTAGCATTACTCCTAAAATAGCGTCCAATTTTCGCAACCGCGCATTTCTTTGCTAATGAAACTGTTGTTATTTTCTTTCAACAAATGTATTTGTCTGTGCTGATCTCTGCTGTTTAGCTTAACAATGCAATTTGCTTTTCAACAAGCTTTTTTTCTCGAAATTCAACAAATAAATTGTGTGAAGAACGCAAATGTTTGAGAGCTTCGTTAAGATTTTCTTTTTTTCAAATCTGATTCTGGATTAAACAAATTCAACTATACGAGCATAATGAGTAAACTTAAATTATTGCTTGTCTCTAGAGACACATATCAATTCAGATTTAAAAATTATGAAATGTTCAAATTCCATTCGTAGGCACTATTTTAAATGAAAACCAGTCGAGCCGAATTCATTTCAAGTAAACTATGTTTACGACAGGCGGTGACAGGATTAAAATTACGAAACTCTATCTATTAATATACTTAGTTTCATACAATTGGTCTTCCTCTTTATCTTAGTTTTTTTTTTAATTATTATTACTTATCTACAGTGTAACTAAGATTTATGTAACTCATAATATGATTTAACAGAGTGTCCATGGAGTTTCTTGCACGTTCTTCTCCATAGAGATCTACGCTTTGGAACGTGAAAGCTTCACTTTTTTTTTTCTTGACTGACCGACATTTTGACAATTCAAAAGTGCCTGTAATTATTTTATTTGAAATAAACGTTTCTGATTTCTTCAAAACTTCGAAGAAAAATATTTTCTTATTAAGTATAGGAACTTTTTGTTTACCAGCGGCTCCACTCACGCGAAAATAGAAAAATAATCCAAAAGAAACATACTCCCAGGTTTAAAATTACATAATATGCCATTCTACGACATGGTCTACCAGTGCGCCAAATTTCTACTGTCGAACATAAAGTAGTAACAAACATGCACATATACACACAAACTTTCGCGTGATCTCATATTATGATAGTCGAGATAAATTTCACACTAATAAGTGTAAGTGTGTGTGTGTGTGTGTGTGTGTGTGTGTGTATGTGTGTGTGTAGTGTGTGTGCGGCGAAAATCAGGCAATGAATATTTTACAAAAAAATGGGTACTATAATGGCAACCCAGAGACCTATCCTACTCTAGGAGAATAAAGACCAGAAGTTTTAGAATTCTATCTATCTATTGCAGTACACTTTCCGCACTTAGTCAATGAACGATCATTTTGCGTAGGCCATGGTGGCCATCATTTGGCGAGCTTCATTCCATCTAGCCCATCACTCTTCAAAATTAGAGTAGCTTCAATTAAATAATTTTTTTTTATGACATTCGTCAGTAGTATTAACACATTGAGCCAATATTATTCTACAAACAAAACTGCGTTCTGAAAAAGTCACCTGAGAATAGAAAAGAAAATTATTTTTCTATTTAGCACGTAACGACCGGATCATGACGGATGTGACTGTAATATCATAACGCCTTTGCTTTGAAATATAATAAAACAGGTGTATGCTGTCACATTAGCAGAAGGGATGTTTCAAGAGATAAAACGTGATGGATTTCATAACAGTCGGAAACAGACGACACAATCTGTAAAGATACGAAAGTAAGGCAGATAATAATATACATAACTAACGTAAATACACAAATAATTAATTATTTATACATTTTTGTTTGTTTTTTTTTTATTTATACATTTTTTTTTATCAAGTTATGTCCTACAGCAGGGTAAAGGCCTCTCTCAATTCTTTCACTCATCTTTGCCTTTAGCTACTTCTGGCCAATCCTTTAGGCAAGTGTCCAACTCGTCACGCCACCTGCTACCACGTCGCCGTCGCGGCTCCCACTGTTTGTGATCCAGTCAGTGGTTGTCTTCACCCAATTTTGTTGTGACATGAAATACATTAAAAACAACACCAAGGCTGTGTTCCCACTTTGTAATGACGACATGTAATCGTGTAGTTTGAAGTGTCGTGGCTTATATATTTAAATGAAGGTGTCCACATATAGAACGACACGATTTACTGTCGTCTACGTCTTTTATTTAAGTGACAACAGATTGTCAGGAAAGGCTAACACGACAGTCGTAAAACGATAAAAAAAATTCACAACTAAAAAGCGTAACGGTAAATCAAGTGGCGTTGTAGCGACTATCTGTCGTGGCCACGACCAAATAGTGTTATAATGGGAACAGCTAGAGACGAATAATCGTCCGCCGATAAATTAATCGTTACGACATAGTGGGAACGCGGCCTTAAGCTTTAAACCTGATTTACAGGATTGTTAGAAAGAGTCATCTGCAAGACCACAGGTACTTAGTCAGTAAAAGTCTGACACTTCCTCGAGCAAAAGAAGTTATTTGATAATTTCCCAAGTCACCAAAAAAAATGGCTGACTGACGATTCGGTCACAATATGTTCGGACGCAGTATCTGAATTGGTGGCACATTTAAAATATTTTTATCTAACTGTACTAAACAGCTTCAATAATGTTTATGATCTCTGAATATATTGTGGCCGAATCGTCAGCAAATCAAAAAAAAAACCGGGCAAGTGCGAGTCAGACTCGCGCACCGGGGGTTCCGTACAAACTTACATAGTGAAAACATTTCAATTCCCGAACTGAGTTACGAAGATTTTTTCAAATCGCAAAAATTTTTGTTTTGACGTAACTCTTGTTTCTTGTTTCTTTGTTTCTACGTCACAAAAAAAAAACTAAAAGTTTTCTTATTTTTTCCTATATTTGTACTATGATACCTTGCTACATGGCAATTTTCAGCATTATAGGTTAACGGGAAGTACCCTATGAATTTTGTATCCCTTGAGAGTGTCGAAATATACGTTTTTTGCGATATAAACGGTCGTATCTTTTTTTTCGGTAACTCAGAAGTTTGATTTTATCACAACTTCAAGGGACCGTAGACTTGAGTACCTATATGGTTTCAATTTAAACTGGATATCTCCACGCGTTCCCGAGATAAAGTGTCTTGACAGACAGACAGACAGGCGGACCACAAAGTGATCCTATAAAGGTTCCGTTTTTCCTTTTTAGGTACGAAACCCTAAAAATTGTACAAGATAGATTAAATATATTTACTTACCTACTAGTGTTATATAAGATATGTAATGATAACGATGAAATAACCACTAAAAATCATTCTCGAACTTGGAATGCAAGAATTACGAGGACCCCGCTAAATGTCTAAACATAATGTCGACGAGAATTTGGGGAAATTATGACTAATGAACCTAAAAACAAAGTATGCAGTTCCACGAAAGGATCGTGACTGAACATAAGAAACATTCACAAACAGCCATTGAATATTTGATTAGTTAATGTAAGTCTTTGACACACGAATTTAAAACTTTAGGACACATACAAATGCGTTATGAGACAGATACAAAATACGCCACGATTAGTTATTTGTAAGGGAACCGTTTGTTTGACACTGTGTCACTAACGATAGTTTGTTGGGATTCTCAATCTCATTAATCCCTTGCGTGATCTGAATATCAACAAAACATAGAAAATATTTAACTTGCGATATACAGGGTGTCTCAGAAATATGTTACTAATTCATTTTTGTAGATGCATAAAAAATTAACAAATATATACCTACACTAGCTGACCCGGCGAACTTCGTACCGCCTAACAGCCAATGAATGTAGTATTCCACTCCTGTTCCTTTTTTGCCTTCATCCCGGGGCCCCGGGCTTCGCTTTCACACTACCCGTGGCCCCGGTAGGCTTCTATAGTCAACTGACTGCGATGAAACAAAGACTAAGTAATAAATCAAGTTAAACACAATTTTAAAGTATAAAATTTATCTACATAGATTTCGTACATTTTACGCGATGCACGCACAACTAAGAACTTCTACAGATTTATTATATGTATAGATATACACCACATTTTTTTCCGTACCCGATACGTTATCATATTTGTGTAGTCAAAAGTAAAAAAAAAAAAAACGAATCCCAAAATTGTCCACGAAAAGTCATATTTGGCAAATTCATAATTGAATCAATCATTCATAACGATTTCTACTAGAAAACACTGCGCGCAGTGTGCTTTTCATTTTGATTACCACTCATTCATTCATAATATAATTAATAACCTACACAATATTTCCATAAATTGAGTGACATTTTGGGATTTAAACAAACGCTAATAACTTAGCTGTTTATGAATATTATTTATTTTATGTTTGTTTTACGCATAACTTTACTTAAATAATAACAAGACATTTTCTAATAAAACTTCTAAAGTGCGTTTTCATGAATGTTAGAGATCGCTTTGAAGAGTGCCTGAGCCGCGAAGGGCGATATTTGAACAATGTTATTTTCAAGAAGTAATATTCCCATGTCTTTCGTTTCTGATTTAATAAATTAATGCGTAGATATACACTTTTCTTTTTGTTTTTTTTTTATGCATCTACAATGGTGAATTCGCCCAGAATTAAGAAAGTAAAAAAAAATTAGGCACGATACCTCGCCGTTCACTTATCAACCATGATTGGTTTGAACTACGACTCATACAATGCTACTAACACTTTTCGCTTTGTTTTTCATGTTCTACTAGTAAATAAGAGGCTAAATTAATTTGAAGGTTTAAGGCCTGAAATTCTGTCATACAGGTCCAATACAGGCTATACCGTCTTTTACGAGAAAAACAGATAAGAATGTTACAATAATTATATTTATTTGCTTGCTATTGACCAAAAGTATATTTTTTAAAACAAATGAAAAATTTTAAGTCCTTTTAATCAGGTTTATTTATTTGTTTTTTAATGTTTCAGCTATCGCTTGGTCTATATAAGCTTCATCAATGCCAGTACAAGCTAAATATAAAATATAGTCTCTAGATTAAATTATCTTTATCTTATTTCCAAACGGAAATAGCTACTTTATATCGCGCAACTTAATTATAACTCCCCGACTTTTGACTAACGACGATCGATTTTTTAATTTATATTTTGACACGATATGAATCACATTAAATGGTAGCAAACAAGAATGAATGTATTACGGCACATGCTATAGACATTACACAATTAATTGTTTATGTGTGAGTTTTCTATAATTTATTTCGACACCACTAACTAGACCGATAAAATTTATGATATAATAAACACAAGACGGTTAATTGGCTATTGTTATCTGATTACGTACATTCATTACACCGACCTACCTGGAAGGTGGTAAAGAATTCATCAATTGGTCAGGTGTACAAGGATGGGAACTCAGTACCAACCTATACTTAGCCTAGCCTTAGAAAGGGTTGAGGGATTGTTCGAAACAGTTATCGTTACCCTCGCAAAAGGCAACTGCAGGTACCTACACACTGTCGGTTTTAGTCGGTAGAAGTGAAAAAATCACTCTCGCTCCACCCAGATTAGGAGAACTCATCATCAAAGCTCGAAAATTAAATTCTGAAAACTTTTATTTTAATACTTTTTTAGAAAAAAAAAATCACCGGTATCGTATGTACTAATTCTACACACATTGGTAACCCGTAATACCATCAATGACAGTTTATTATGAACCTCGATAATGTCGTAAAAATCTTGACGATACACTCGCAGGTACCATTTGACGTTTTAACGATAATAATTTAAATACATCTGAAAATATTTTCTGATTGCAAACTGAAATAGACATAATATCTATTTAAATAAGCTTTCTAATCAAACTTTACAGGACAGGCGTTTTTCGTTCCTTCAATACAGTTACCAATTTTTCATTGACTTTTTCACTCTAAGACAACAATATATACCTACCTATAAGGAGATTCTTTTTATTACGATACGGTATTAGAAAAAATCTGGGAACAACCCAATTTCTTTCAATCATAAATACCATAAAAGATACCAATGACGATTGCTAAGCATGGGGTCCTAGGTTTAGATCCAATGCCTTGGTTGTACAAAACCTTATTCGGTTTTACCATTAGGAATCTGAAAAACAAATTATTGAGGAACCAAAAATGTCTAGACTTCTAAATGTCTATCTATATAATCTCTAAGAATATGATCTCGTTTATCAGTACTTGCCTAAGCTACTTAGCCTCTTACTAAACCATAAAGATACTGCCAAATTGCTTCATGAATATAAAATAATAAAGTATCGGAAGCTCATCGTTTACATAAAACATACTAAAGGGGTATTATCTACATGTAGCTATTTCAAATACTACTCGATATTCGTACAAGTTTTGCTTAGGACGTCCGAGTGCAAACGCTTAGAAGTCTAATCTCCATATACAGCGTGGCAATTACTTTATTATCGGAGCTAATAAGAGAGAATATAGAGTGTATCCACGTTGCGAAACCGTAATAGTACGTAATTGTATCGACACGTAGCAGCCAGCAGGTTAGTGAGGTAAACCAGCCAATGGCAGAAGTTAACTGGCTGCTTAGTCGTGGCCGGTCGTTGTGGGGAGCCGCACAAAGCCGTATAATAGTTGTGAATCTGTGAGGGTTCGCACCTGAGCTCGTATGCTAATGTTTGTTCGATTACAAATATGTGGAGAGTTGATTAATTGCGGTTTAGGGATGCAGCTTGTTGTGACTGTTTCAAAAGCATCACGTTAAGTTGGTTCAGTAAGCATATTCTTATATTTCAAATTCAATATTTGGATCTTGGCTTATCTCTTTTCTGGAAAACGGGTGAAAATTGGTCTCAGTAGAATCAAAATTTGCAATATGCTGCACATGTATGATAGTGCCAACCCTATAGGTGCACCGTACCGCGTATCACACCGGTCGTCGAATGTGGAGCAGGCGGCGGGCCAGCGGCGATGCCTCCAACAAAAAATCAGTGTAAGCTGTACACCAAGGCACTGCGGTCGCGCGCTCGCTCCCGCCGACACTCTCGCCGCGTGCCCCGAGCGCACGAACTTGCCGCTCCGGACAAACTTGCTCGCAACTTCCGAAGAATTCGCCCGTCCGGTCCCCCAATCCAGAACAATTTCCTCGATTGACTGACTACTCCAGTGGAAATCTAAAGTGAAAAGTGTCATATTGTTAGTTGGTGTGTAAGTTAACAACATATGGCCGTGGCCCGAGGTCCGGTCGTTAGGCTGTGATCGGTCGTGCCGCCTCGCCGATAGAATCACGACCGAGCACGTGTGTGCCTATTGCGTCTGGAGGCTCACCATTCACTTCACCTATTTTGTCATCTCACACTTGCATTGAACTGTTTTTATTTTCGAAAGTACCGATACAAACTATATTAGTACCGTTCCTAATTAGGAATCTAACAAACTTGAATTGAGCGTAAACGATCAGCAATAAAATATAAACACACATAGACATGATTTCACTTTGTTATGTACCTACCTTGTGAGTCATGTATCAGTTAATTAAAACTTTTATGTATTAGGAATTTCTCAATAAACCTACGATTTTTTTTATTAGGAATAGTGACTAACTTTTTCTAAAACTTGTTCGAAGTTTTGATATTGATTGATTCTTACCACTCTCGCAATTTAGTTGAAACGCCGTGAAAAGTATAGTCTGGGTAAATATTTGGCGAATATTTTCTCGTCAGCTACCGTCTGGTCCCTTAATGAAAACGATTGTTTACATCTTGCTCACTTAATTAGAAACTCTTACACCTTAAATTTTACCGAAGTATGTCTTGCACAACAAGTAATTAAACCTTTAATAAGTTCCGACACAGTTTACCGCATTTAACCGCTTTCTTGAAATTTGTCTCGCTTTTTTCCGAATTCTTCTTAATTTAATTATCTGATTTCAGACCTTTGACGTCAATCGGCTAAGAGATTGACCTCCCAGCCGTTTTCATTTTCATCTAATATTCCTCCTGAATCTTTATTGCCAATTGTACTGAAGGAAATGTGGGAACTTTTCTTCCTAAACAAGTCACTTCCATTAATTTATTATGGACTCTGTCTATTTTCTGTAACAAAGTTTTACATAATAAAATACAAGTTTTAATATTATTCTATTATCGATTCTGAAATACGGATTTCTTTCTCTGCTTTGACGTGACGTGATTTTTAAAAACACAAGCATCGTTTCCAAGTCACTCTAAACCGAATTATTCATAACCATAATTTCGGTCTTGACTCTTTAGCACCAAAACAATAAAAATAATTACATTAATTTTAAGATCACATGTTACCACAAACATTAATCAAAAAGCGAAACTAAAACCCGTTAAGCGTGTGTACATACGTAGGCACATAATATATATAGTTACTTACTTAACACTGATTAAATATTACTAGGTCAATTAATTTCCGTTCTCATCACATGACGTATGTATTTACCTCGCTATTTATATACAAACTAGCTTCTGCCAGCGGCTTCGCCCAATTGAAAGTAGGCTTCTCCGTACAAACTTTAGACCCCCTTTTCATCATCTTATGGGATGAATTTTGGAAAATTCCCTGTTAGTGCTCGCCTACGTCATAAAAAGAAACCTTGTGCAAAATTTACGCTCCTAGTCCCGCTAGTTTCCCCTGTGCGTTGATATATCAGTCAGTCAGTTTCTCCTTTTGTTATTTATATAGATAGATAAGATCGACTTGGCGATAATACGTAGAATTACGAAAGAGATCATGCTATCAGAAATAAAACAAGAGAAAACTCTATGGATAAAAAACAAAAAAAAACAAAAGGCAAGATGAAAGATATTTGAAAAGTCGTAAGCGACAGTCTCAGACACATAATTAGTAGATGAGTAGATGAAGATTCTGCCGTTTCACTACAAAGGGATTTGAGAACTTTTAGGTAATTAGTTACCTTCAAATAGGCGTCAAATAACTTCCTTAAACAGGAAATATTTGACCATCAGCTTAATGGTGCGACGTCAACGTAAGACGTTATTGATGTTATTTACTCCATTTATTACTTACAATTAGAATCTGACCACTATAGACAGATTTATTTCGCTTGATGCTGTAGGGAAGGCCGTTGTAATTAAATTAAATTATAAACTAGCATTAACGATTTTTTGCCTGTATACTAAGGCCCGGTGCCCATTATCGGCATCGGCAAGGAAAAGGTTTCTTCGGCATCCCTACATGCATGCAAAGCTATAGTTTTCGACAGTGTGCGCTTGCATGTAAGGATGCCTAAGGATCCTTTTCATTGCGGATGCTGATAATGGGCGCCGGGCCTTAGTCCTTTAAGCCATGTCTTCGCATAATATAATCACTTTGTTTTCCACTAAAACGCGGATGTAACACATTTTAATGCTTTTGCAGTTTTTGGCGACTAATATCTCGAGTCAACCTTCTCGGCAAGCTTCACTGAGGTAGTTAATACTACAATAAAATCCTCAGCGCCATTTTACCGAGATCACGCCTTTTCCAATGATCCCACATATTGTCCAGTTGTTCAGACACTTGAAATAGAAAACTAGACCAATTTTACATCACAATATTACTTACTAGGAATCAATTTGCGAATATTTAAAACAGCCACTGAACTTTGTCCGAAATAATCTCGCAAAAAACTTCTATAAATAAAGAAGTCAATAGGTACCTCTGATAAAAAAAAAACTACTTTTCAATCGCTTTTTGGCACTCATCAATCAGACTAAGCAGCTGTAACTTAACAATGAACGTAATTTATTTTGAAAGTATCGTATCATCAATTGTAGATCCATATCTGTAATTAAGAGATGGTTAATTATTACTTAGCTTTATTTATTACCGCTTACTGGGCTACAAATAGAAATAAAACAGTTATAAGTATTTATTCTATCTCGGCAAAGCGGGTTAGTATTGGATTTGTGTATTGGTTGACGTAAACATTTGTTTTTGTGTGCATTAGTAGATACAAAGCACATGGGGTCAGAATATCGTGCGGCCTTCTCCTTCACTAGCATTACTGCTTTGCAGAAGAAGGCCACCGCCTGCCATTCCTCCTCGCTTCGGACCATAGCCCGAACCAGGGTCCGACGCGAGAGGTCGCTGCCGCCGATTGCGGGGACGAGGACACGACGGTGCTCCGCCCAAGCGAGACACACCTTCACCATATGCTCCACCGTGTCCTTCAGGCGGTCCACACAATGGTGACACTCGGGCTTTTCTTCCTCCTGAATCAAATGCAGAAACCTATTGAACTTGCCATGTCGGTGAGGACCTGCGTCATGCGTAAGATGAGGACGCCGTGTTCCCGCTCCAGTCAATCCTCAAAGAGGAGACTTACCGCCATAATTAACCAAGAAAACACCTACCTTCGTGAGATAGAAATAGAATATTTATTACCTTCTTCATCTTCATTTAAAAAGCATTTCGTTCCTCTATGAGATTCTGTTACTTAAATAATTTGTTAATCAAAATATCCATTACCAGCCATGTGTATTTTATAGTCGCAAAAATTTTAAGATTCAGTGACAAATAAAATTTCTAGTACCTACTCCTAAAATAGAATAGAATAGAATAAACTATAATAATACCAGAAATCATCCCTTGTTACTTTAGTTTTTATTGAATCGCTGTATCAACTTCGGGTATTTGGCACCACGGTCCCTTTGGAATCCCAAAATATTGAGGCTCACTAAACCCGATTACTTTTTCGAAAAGTTCAGCACGAGCCAGTGCAAAAGTTTTCCATATGCGGGCTAGTCATGAATAGGCAATTCGCAATATTTCCGATCACGTACTGCCCCGACTTTGGGCTGTGGCCAAACGTCAACCAATAATTTTGTTTCAATACCAAGCCACGCCACGAACTTTGAAGTTCTAGTAAGCTTTAAATTAAAAAGGAGCTTATGAGTTAGCGGTGCAAACTTTCAGAGAGCTTTAAAGCCAGCTTATCTCATACGGATTTATCTGTGGACCAAACATTTAACTGGTCCGAATTAACCCTGTCCCAGATTTAGCTAGTACATTAAGATATTAAACTGTAGTATGAGTTTATTTTGTAAAAATAACATTTAGGTAAGAAGTTAACCCAAAAAGTAGATGATTTAATTTTTGCATCATTTTTATTCATTCAAGATCACAACAGGATATTCATTCTCATCTGAGTTTTTTTTTAATGGTGGAAATTATCCAATGACTTCTCTCGCTCTGGGTGGAGCGCGAGGGCGTGTCAGACTTTTACTGACTTGAACCACACCTGTGTCCTTCAGTTGCTCTTTGCGTTCTAGGACTACGGGTTTCCTTTTCAGAAAGTCCCCGCGGAAATTGTGTTAACACCTTCCCAATTTATAAGCAATCCCTAAGATATAAACACTGTAACCCTAAGCCGTGAGAAAAAAAAAACAAGATCCCAAATAAAGTTCACAGCATATATCTTTAAGACATCTCGAAAGGAAGTGGCTATAAAAACTATCGCTTGGCCGAACCTAACATAAGCCAGTATCTAGAAGTACACATATTATAAATCTTTGTAACTGATGTTTGACAACTTGTAACTGTTTTTTTATTAAGATCGAATCCATATTAAAAATGTTACGGACAAAATACGGTCAGGCAGTGGAGTGTATTGTTCGATGGTGTACAATCCAGTTCTGTCGCAGTACGTGATATACTGTCAATGGAAGCCTCACAGCGATTAAGAAACACTAATAATGATGATCGTATTGGCATGTAATAAATGTTCCATTGTATTTACGCTTATTCTATTTCGGCTCTCGTTGTGATGTACCGTAGCCTGTCTTTACCAAAGATCGATCGTCTGATATAGAACAATGTAATGTAACAGTCGTTGAACCAATCACTTGACAGAATCGCTGGGTCGCTCTTGTTTGTAAAACTTTACTACCGACTCACAATTTTCATCTTCATAATATTTCTCGCAATTTCCCCTGTTTTATATCTCCGCAGTTTATACGATTATTAT
The DNA here is from genome assembly GCA_961205895.1 of Mythimna pallens. Taxonomy (NCBI): domain Eukaryota; kingdom Metazoa; phylum Arthropoda; class Insecta; order Lepidoptera; family Noctuidae; genus Mythimna; species Mythimna pallens. The sequence continues at coordinate 12,823,267 of OY540834.1, read as the reverse complement.
TTCTTCCCTGAGAGACACCTTCAATATCCGAAGGTTCTTCTTATCTCATACAAGTATCTGTGACAATGTTGAAATTATTTACGATACTTTTATAATCGCATCCAGCGAATCGTATTCATTGTCGCATTGACACAAAAACATGATAATAAAATATGTATGATCTGATCATCCCTGGTTGCTGCGCCGTGGGACGTCGCCTGGCGGGTCTTGTCCTTCCTTTAACGGCTAGTGTTCACCAAATAAATTGTACGAATGTGCAGTTTTATCTGGCAGATTATAAAGTCGTAATAAATACGCGTAACGTTTCGAAAAGAACGTATTTGGTAGCGTGGTGTTGGTAGTAATACCACGGCATTAATCGTACGTCTAGAAGGTGAGTAATGCGGCAGCGTCAAAGTTGCGACGTTTAAGAGCTTTGTGATTGATGGAGCCGCGGGGATTGTTTTAAAACTTGCCTCGCGAGCACTCGCAGCTCTTATCAAGGCGAACAAAGAAGTGTTAATACAATTAGATATTAATTTGCTGTCGTCATTACTAATTATTACAATATTACTAATGTTTGATTACACGTTTTTTGTTGTAGTTCAATCTAAGGCACAGTAAAAATTTGTTAAAAGAAGACATCAAAATTATTATCACCATCACTTCAAAGTACTTTAACTCAAACCGAAAATCTAAATAATTTCCATAAGATTCACCAATGGCAAAACCGACGCAAAAATGAGCGGAAGTATAAAACACAACAATATTTTTCACTTAGGGCCGATTTGCCAATGACTGGTTTTGCGTATAAAATACGGCATGTTTTCTAACTACCTTAATTATTCTTCTGAAAAAAGATATAACTAAGTAACTATAAGACTATTGAAAAATGAGCTGATCAAGAGACTCAAGTCAAAATTAATTATGCGTTAGTAATATCGAAAGAGAATTAAGTACCAGGAGGTCATACTTTGTAAGGAGTACCCACACACCATCAAAAAACATAAGTGTCAGACGTGGCTAAGCTGGCTGACCCAGTTGCATGCGTTACGCTCCCAGCAAGCATCTCTGTTCAGTTCCTGTCGCCGGCAATCAACGCCCCCCGCCCATGACACATGGCTGCAAACCCTATCGTCATTCATATTCATGATGTCAGTTGTCACTTAGTGTTGAACACAATTAGACTCATCCTATTGTCCATATAACTACTCCCACATTTTGCATAGCGAACACTTTGGATGATGCGTCCTAGTGTTCAAAAGGTGTAAAAAGGTTTTTGATGGTAGGAGGGACAGAAATAAAAATAAAAAGTCAGTCACAAGTATCGGACCAAAGGTTTAGTGAAGTAATTATTATATTATTTATATATTGTATTTTTTTTTTATTATTATACCTAGCGTGGACTGTCCCACTACTGCGCTGGGCAAAAACTTCCCTTAAGAAAGGAGGGATTCGCTGTGTCCGGCTCTGTGTGTGTGTACTTCTTACCGATACCCAAGGAAGACATCATAAATTCCTTACAATTGATTTCAAACACTGTTCTTATAATAATGCTCGGATATATTGTATTGTGTTGCATTTTTTTAGGTGGAAAAATCATCTAATGACAAATCGCGCTATTGAGCGGAGCGAGAGATAGTGTCAGACTTTACTGACTAAAACCCACTCCTGTTCCTTCGTTGCCTTTCGTACCAGGGCCCGGGTTTCGTTTTTACACTAAATTATTAAAAACATATCGAAAATTTGCACTTTCAAGCTTTTTGCAAGATTTATTAAAATATTACGGTATTTGAAATTATCTAAAGACACGCATAGTATGTATATAGGAAACTAGAATTCATCAAATATTGTTCATAATAAGAATACGCCTTATAACAATTTTTAATTGATTAAAACTCTAAGTCAAAACAAAGAAAATTGGAAAACATAATCAGTGTCAAAAACATATAGTATTACAAATCTTTTACCTACAATTTCAAGCATAAAAGCTTCAAGAAGCTTTAAAGATGTCACATTGATCGGTTTGGTAAAGCCTACAGACGACTCAGATGAAACAAAAGCCATCAACACTGCACTGGATGTAACATTTATGAGGTAGTAAAGTTTATCTGCGATCCGCCACAATACGTCCTTTTTCTATGGTATACAGATACCGTATTATGGCATATTGTCCTTGGTTTATGGCTGATCTTAGAATCAGCAAGAAAGCATGGACAACAGAGCACACGTCCCGGATCTATCCAATTAACACTATTAACTCTGTTAAACTTACCTCTGTCAGGACTGCCGGACAGTTGGAAAAAGTTAATGCGGCCCTGGAACGCAAAGGGCAACTCAAGGAACACGAGTAAATTTTTGACACTCCCTGTGACTCCGACTAGAGCGAGAAAAGATATTTTCAATACACATACTCAAAAACTTGATTTTATCCCTACTTTTCGTTTTTTCGTCGTTTTTACGCTTTTAGGCACGCATTTGACTATTTTCGGCATTAGTGCGGAAAAGTGCGCAAGCTCGCCCACCTCACAATTATTACATTTATCGTATTAGGCTTGGTGCTAAGCGATCCCCACGAGTCACGTGTCAAGCCCCGTTTATTTCTATCTGCGTAAATGTATCGAAAAACGTCGTTTGATACACGTGCAAAATTTATCACTGCAGCATTCGGCTCCATAACACCTTCGCCTACAACTCGGGCGAATTCCACCTCGGTCGCAATGACCAAATTTCTCCACTTGTATCAAAATTTACTATTGATGATTGACCTGAAAAGATAGATTAATAGAGACTAGAACAATAAAGAAAAAAAATAGATACAAATAAGAAAACTGCGTAAAGCCACAGTTTAATTTTTTTTCGTCTTGCTCTTTTCAATTTTACCATGAAGGTCCTTAGTTATGATAAATTCTTGCAGCGTTTCTTATGCTAAACCACCAAGATTTCATTATCTTTTTTTACGTAAGAAATTATAAAAAAATATTTCTCCCATTCTGTGTAGAGTGTAAGTTAGTAGCTCTTTACGAGGCCCACGGCAACTCTTTCGAACAATCCGCAGCCAGGCAGGTTAATCTTACTGACATATGTTGAAGGCGTGTGTGAAACGCGCGCCATCGACCCAGGGTTGGTCTTTATCGGACGGCTGGACAGGGAGCTACCCATTGCTCGCCATCCGTAAGCCCGCGCTTATGGTGACCTCGAGTCGTTCTGCGAGCGGACATCTGCTAATACACGAACTGTCACCATGTTAATTAATTGTCCCGTTTAATAAGCCGGTTTTCAATAAACCCAACGCTCGTATATGCCTTTGAATGTAAGTTAATTTCATAAAATTACCCACATACGCTCATTAAATGGTCCTAAAAACATGTATTTATAGTTTCCTCGGCCGTCAATGAAATTGCTTGTAAACAGCATTTAATATTTCATCATAGCTTCAAATGATGCTGTACGCATATGTAGGTAAGGTACTGAAGACAAAAACGAATATACGCCGCCGGCTAATAGAGACAGAAAGAAAGAATAAATATTTATTTTACATTCGTACAGATTTGTTCTGTTTAACGATAAAACAAAAAATAATTAACTAATCTCTATCGAATAACTTAAAATTAAATACAACAATATCGACAATATGTCCGTTTCAATGCTGAACATGTATTTAAAAAAGAAGAAAGAATAAGTATACATGAGACAAACAATCGAAAGATTAATAAAAGTTAAAAAATAAACTAATAAAAATGAGCTTTAGATAGTGGGGATTTAGGCGCAGTTTAGGGCTTAGATCCTTAAACCATTATCATCTGAAGTTGATTTTCAGCAGTTGCCGATGACGGTTGCCATACGAATGCAATGATTGGGGTCAGTATTAATGACAATAACATTAATCTTAGATCTGATGAATTAGCTATTAAATTCTAAATATTCCACTTTAAGAATGTGCGCTTAACTTTTTGTTGCGCATTATAATTATCCTCATGTGTAAAAATTTTCTCGCTTTTAAATAATATTTGCTGTGAGAAAATCTAATTGTGGGTTAAGCTCGCCTGTGTACATCAGCTGTCATATTTTATTGTTTTATAAAAGTTGTGTGTACAATAAAGTAATGAAATTCTAATTCTAGCCAACCTACCAATACCTTCTGTTGACTGTACTTGGCTTTGAGTAGGTAGACGCCATAAATCGTCCTTTCTCGCCACGAAAAGATATGCCCACATGAGTTTATCTACTTATTGCTCAAGACTTAATTTTGATTTTACTATTGCGATACTCCATCGAGCCAAATGCTTTGAATTTAAAATAGGTAGATCGGATGTTCTTATTTTTACCGACAATCGATCACTACAAAACAGTGTGACGGAGGCGAAAAAAACGTACTTAATGTATTATTATTTTTATACATCTAAAAGTAAAAATAAATAAAATTAAAGTGCCTGTTTGTAATATCAAAATATATATTTTTTACTAAATGTATATCAAAGTAGATATACTTATACATATGCATTAGCAAAACCAAAAAAAATAATTTGCGTTTTTGTTATATGCGATACCCACAGCAAAAACAAAATTTTTGCTATTTTTGTCTGGTTCTGTTTTTTTCAGCTAATCTCTGAATTGACAGGACCGATTTTGATGAGACTTTAACAGACCTTGGTTTACTTTTATTTTAGAAAAAGAACTAGCCCTAGTTCTTTTTCCACGAAAAAAAAACCTTTTTTTCATTGTGACCAAATAGCAATGTGCTGTTTTTCGACTCTGATACAGACATAGTCGCAGGCACCAGCTACTAATAAAATTTAGCTTTGCCAGTTACTAATATTTTTTTTTAAATAATAAACTTTTATAAATTAAGCGTAAATAAGATATTTAAATTATTTTTCTTGAGGATACGATATCATACTGTATATTTAATTATTTAATTGACAACAGTCAGCAATTAAGATATTACCATATATCTACATTAAAATCCTTAAATTCTTCAATTCACTTAAATATTTCGCAATAACAGAGGTAGACACTTAAATAATTAACACAGAAAACGAAGTAAGAAATCATTTTTAGAAAAGAACTAGACTCATAAATTAAACCCATTTAAGAAATGCTTGGTCACAGTTCTTTTAATCGAAGACTCAGATATTTTCATATTAATATCATTACAAACAAGCACGACATAATTCATACACTTTGTATGAAAACCAAACTTCCTTTCCTTTTGTTCCAAATATATTTTACAGACTGAAATGGTTGGGAAAGAGTTATGTGGATGTAAAAGTGACATTAATGCGCGCTCGAATAGTCGTGTTAATTAACTAAATAGTTCATATATACGTCGTTGCGACGAGGTACAAATCTGTAACAATCACACCATGACACGTTTATGGCCACTTAATTATTTATGAACACATCTTCATAATTTACATCGCTTCGGAGATTACAGGGGGAGATAAAGTATCCCAAAATTAAAACAAAAATCTCAATATTGCATAATAATAAAATTTCACTGTGAATTTATGATAACTTGTCATATTTTGTTAATACAGCTATTATTCTTGCATGTAATTTAACAATGTGATTATCTATCTATATTAATTTATACCTACTACATATAAATAAAATAGAAGTGTTTGTTTGTAATATATTTTTGTAAACAACATCTTTTTTACTAAACAGACACGGAGGAACAAGCCATATCGTCTATGCTACTCAGCTGGTACATGAGTGGCTACTACATAGGTCTATATCAAGAAATGAAACGGTAATATGCATAAGAAAGTACTTAAGTTATACCCGTAACAAAAATGCATTTTTTATTTTATTTAATCCATGTGTCTGTTTGTTCCCACTAATCTCCGAAGTGGCTTAACCGATTTTGCCGGGACTTTTTCTGGTATGCTATAGCTGATGTTATCAGCTGCAACATAGGCTACATTTATATTAGAAAATGAATTAGGGTTCCGCGTAAAAAAAACTTCTTTAAATAGTGACACAAATGACATTGTGCTGCTTTACGCGTCTGATGCGGACGAAGTCATCAAGTTATTATATAAAGATGCTCCATCATACTAAATTTCATTAAATTAAAAACGAGTCGTTATCAAAAATTAAATTTAAAATTCCGATGCAAAAAAAAGCAGCAGTGAAAATGTCTGGACAGATCGCTTATTAAGGGCCCGTAACGAAACAGGGAGTAATCAAAAACAAGTGAAGTGCTGTTAGTGCTCATAAACAGCTTTTTAAACTGTCCCAGGCTTCATAACTGACAACCGCTTAAAGGCCAAAAAATTTCACAATTGCTTCCATTTCAAGCAGTTATTCAGATTTCATTCGTTGCGAAACAGCAAAGATAATATTTAACGTAGTTTTTTTATTATTATTGTTGATAGACTCGCACTTGATCACAAAATTCACCAAATGGTCGACGATGAAGCACTCTTGTATAGAAGTAATCTATTCACTCTTGACTTAAAAACCCCCAAGTTGTAGTCATTAAACATAGACTCTATCAGGGAATTCCACTCCTTAGCTGTTCGCACAATAAATGTGTTCCCAAATCATTTTGTGCGTAAGGGTGGGATGTCCACCATGTTCCGCCGCACGTCTGGTCGTCCGATGATGAAACGGGCTTGGCGGAATTAAGTTTTGCAATTCCGTCGCACACTCCCCGAAATGTAAACGGTAAAAATCCGACAGGCTAGCACCTCTGCGTCGATGTCCTGTGAAATCCTCGTATTTTGGATGGAATTTTCAAAAGTATGTTATAGGTACTTGCTTCAATTTTTTTTTGTGTATTATAGTAGGTATGGTAGACAGTTGTTGAACCCTAGGCTACCATAATGTGCCTGAAAAAAGAGCTAAAATTATTTTATTACCATGCATCTCAAACATTAGAGATCGATGATTTCAAACCAATCTTTTTACTTGTACGAACTTATTGCATTCCAATTGAAATGAATCTATTTGCCAACTAATAAATCCAGATCGATCTACATAAACGAGATTTAAAATTCTTTCTAATTTATTATGCGTCTCAGTCAGATCCCTACGATAAAACCAGTTGTCCCTGAAGATTTATAATGGAAATTTTATTGAGAATTTATTTTTAAAACGTTCAATTTCGTGACAGTTGGGAGAAATTATCACGCAATTAAAAGGATTCCCTAATGGGACCAAAAAGAGGAAGTTCGGCCCATATTTCGAATGTTGTTCGCAGTGATATAGCGCTAATTGGAGGACGGTATTGTCTTGCTTACACTGTCGTGTGGGGGAGCTAGATAAATACAATTATGTAGGCCCCAGATGTGCCATCACTCTATTAGATACGAACACGACTTGACTATTAACACAATATCAATAGCACATAAATTTCTCTGCAGTTAAAAAATGTATCAGTTACCGATATTCGTATTCGCATGGCGTAATAGCATAATCAACCTTATACGAGATGTTCTTACAGCTGGGGCTCAGGCCTCCTCTTTAGGCGAGGGAATGGGCCGTAATCCACCACTTGGGCCTAGTGCGGGTCGATAGACGTCACATGTGTTGGATTTTTTGAGTCTAACGTCAGCCTGGGATTGAACTTACGACGTACCACTTATAAGTCGGGGCCGTTACCACTGAGCCACCACTAGGCACTCTCCTAAGGACTAGGGGATACAAAACAACGGCCACAAAGATCGGTGTTTATTTATTTAGAGCACTGCAACATCACATATATTTAACATTACGGGAAAACAATTGCTTCACAATTGGCCTGATGTACGTAACAATAACTTCTTCAAAATTAAGCAACGTTTGACGTGCTTTGTCCAGGAATGGTAGACCATCGATGACATTGAAACCTCGTTGTACCATAAAAAAACAAATTAAATCGTTTGTTCCAGCTACGATGTGAAGAGCCGACACTCGTTGCGGGTGGTCAGAAACCCGATAATCTAAAACCATTCTTGCCAAGAAGTATCGTGCTATCCGTTGAAGACCCGATAGGTATGCACTTGCTGAGAAATACATAAATATTCAGTTTCATCCAGTTCTACTAAAAACACGGTTAGGTGTTGTCATAGCTGGGAAAAGCCCAGCACATTTTTATATGTAATTAAATCTAATTAAGCATTGCCATACAATGTGGCAATGCCGCCAATCTTTTGGGCACACTTCCAGTCGACAGCGATGCGGAGAAATTTTTTGATGACATATTTTAGTTAGGAGTTTTTGTTGTAAGTGTATAAGCAGGTATAGTTAGTTAAGTGTTTAATTTTTTTTTAGTTCTTTATATTGTAGTTATAAAATTAACTGTTCATGAATTACCATTATTACTATAAAATTGTTTGGTATATTATTTTTTTTACTATCACACAACTTGACACAACGCCGTCTAGTCCCAAGCTAAGCAGAGCTTGTGTTATGAGTACTAGACAACTGATAAACATACTTATATATTTTTAAATACATACATATTACAGATAAATTACACCCAGACACAGAACAAATAATCGTGCTCATCACACAAACATTTGTCCTGGGTGGCAATCGAACCCACGACCTCCGGCATAGAAGTCAGGGCCACCAACCACCAGGCCAGTCGAAACATTGTTAACAGATACATATTAACTAGTAAAAATGTAGCCCACAGGTTTTACCTCCCTGACGGGATCAGCGTGGTCTGCTACGCAGATGACACGCTGGTCCTGGCGCGGGGAGAGTCGTACCAGGCGGCGGTCGAACTAGCGACACGCGGGGTTGCGACAGTCGTGGGCAGGATCCAGGAGTTGGGACTCGAGGTGGCATTGCACAAGTCCGAGGCCATGTGCTTTCACGGACTTCGGAACGCGCCACCACCGGGTTCCCAACTAACGGTAGGAGGAGTCCACATCAATAATATAATAATAATAATTTATTTCGCTCTAAAAGTACAATCTTAATCAGTATACTACATATAAACATACAATTTGCTGGTTGGTTGTACAGTAGCACACAGTAAATGATCTACTAACTCCCAAACTAAGTCAAGCTTGTATTTTGGGAGTTAGTGGTTACATCGGCGTCGGGTCGACGATGAAGTACCTGGGACTCGTTCTCGACAGCTGGTGGGATTTCGAGGAGCACTTCCGACGTCTGGCTCCCAAACTAAATCGGACTGGGGCTGCCCTCAGGCGGCTCCTGCTCAACCTGGGGAGTACAGACGCCTCCTGCCGAAGGCTCTACGCGGGAATCGTTCGGTCCATGGTCCTTTATGGCGCACCGGTATGGGCGCCGGCGCTGCGGAAGCAGCTGGCGGCCCGGCTGAACGCATGCCAGAGGGTCATGGCCATACGGATGGTGCGAGGATACCAGACGATTTTCCGCGAAGCGGCGAGCCTCCTTGCCTGCCAGCCACCATGGGATCTGGAAGCAACAGGCCTTGCTCTCATGCACGATCTCCGCATGGAGATGCAATGCCGGGGCGACACTCCGCTGCCGCGACAAGTCGCAGCGGCGGACAGAGTTCCGGCGGGTTCTCATGAAAAAATGGCGACAGCGACTGTCGCGACCCAGCGCTGGGCACGCCACAATTATGGCGATAAGTCCCCTCTTTGAGGCGTGGTTGGAGACCTCACGACGTCCTCACCTTCCGCATGACGCAGGTTCTCACCGAACACGGGAAGTTCGGGAAGTTCCTGGACCGAATTCGTGCGGAAGCAACGCCCGGGTGTCGCCACTGTGTGGACCGCCCGGAGGACACGGTGGAGCACACGGTGGAGGTGTGTCCCGCTTGGGAAGAGCAACGCCGTGTCCTCATGGGGGCGATCGGCGGCGGCGATCTCTCGCGCCGGGCCTTGGTACAGGCCATGGGCCGGAGCGAGGAGGAGTGGCAGGCGGTCGCCTCCTTCTGCGAAGCAGTAATGCTAGCAAAGGAGGCGACCGATCGCGTGAGGCAACGGCAACGGTCCTCACGCCCCAACCGCCGCCGGGATTCCGATCCCGATTTCCGGCCACCGTAGGCGCAGGCTTGCGGACGGCGAGCAATGGGTGGCTTGCCGTCCGGTAACTGTCCGGACCGAGCCCAAGTCATCGACGGCGCGTACTGTTCCACGCGCGCCTCAGGGTGATGTCAGCAAATCGTAGGGGCCCAGCAGAGTCGAAGCCTACTGGGGCCAAGGGTAGTGTGAAAACGAAACCCGAGGTCCTGGGACGAAGGCAACGAAGGAACAGGAGTGGGTATGATTTTCCCACCTTAAAAAAAAAAAAAGCCCACAGGTTTATACTTTTATAAAATACTATAAAAAATTAAACGATTTCTAAAGTCTAAGAAATCTGTATATATACGGAATCCGTATAGTAATTACGGAAAATAAGCTACGAAAAATGATTAACACGACGTGATAGTACCTAAAGTACAAAGTAAGCTGTAGAAAGCATCATGGGTCTGAAGGTCATCTTCGCGAAAACGGTCGCACCCTCGTCAGGAAATATAACAAGATCATGTTTTACGAGCTTGTTTATCCGAATTCCTATAAACATTATATATCACTTGTCGTTTATACATAATATATCAATAGGGCAGGATCACACCGACAAATTGAAACAGAAAATACAGGGAAGAAATACCCTGTGATTTTTCCATCACGGTAAAGCCAAAACCGTGCGAGAATTTAGCCCATCTTTGGCATGCCAAAAATGAGCACATACCCGAACTCGTAACTCACAATAAGTGTACCAAAACATCAAGCAAATGATCAAAAACAACGGTGTGGGAGCAAATACTTAGTTTCGCCATGTTTCCGTAATGTTTGGCAATAAATTGTGGAGAACAAACAAGCTCCTTATCTTATCCTACCGGTGGAATCTTGCCCACACTCAAAGCACTCGAAGCCTATCAAATATCTTTTCACAATTTCCACGCCATTTAATCGACAAATACTGTAACATGTCACGTCATTACACAGAACATTATCTCCGTGATTTTAAGTATGTAAAAAAGAAGCTTTTGATCCTGTTTGTTTTTAATTTTCCAAACAGTTTTATCTGGTGCAATGGCCCAGCCGTAACGGCTCCGACTTACGAGTAGTAAGTAGGTCGTGGGTTCAAACCCAGCCAGGTGCATTAGTTTATGTAAATTATGTGAAAACCAGTATCTCCTAGAACCAAAAATTTCAAAGATATACCCTCCACCAACCAGCGCAGGGTTTATGGTATTGATGGATTATAACACATTGCCTCTCCTAGAGGCAATGGGTTGGTTCTTGAGGAGGTCTTCTGGAGGCTTGAGTCCCAGCAGTGGGAACATTATAACGCTGAATATAATGCTATACTATGCTAAACGGTTTTATCACCAAAACTCTTCACAGAAGTAACTACCACTTTAAAATTGATTTTGTTGAACATATTGTTGCGATTTACCTACTTCTGAAACCTAAATGAATAAATGGTACTTTTAATCATAATGAGTAAAGCTCGTCATTCTCTTGACAGTACTTTTAATATAACAAAACATAGTAAGCTATACGAGTATAATGTTTTCACCGCTGATACTAAGGCCTCCTCTCTAGGAGAGGCCGAGAGGGAGATGGGCCGTAATACACCACGCGGGCCCAGTGCAGCTTAGTAGATGTCTAATGTCTTCGAATTGTTTTGTTAAGACATGCCGGTTGCCTCACGCTATTTTCCTTCACCGTTTTTCCCCACCGGGTTTCGTACCTCAAAATAAAAAAACGGAACCCTTATAGGTTCACTTGGTTGTCCGTCAGTCTGGCTGTCTGTCTGTCAAGACCCTTTATCTCAGGAACGCGTGGAGTTATCGAGTTGAAATTAAAACCATATACTCAGGACCCTTGAAGCTGTGAAAAAATCAAACTTCTGAGTTTGATTTGAAAAAAAAGATGCGGTCGTTTATATCGTAAAAAACGTATATTTCGACACTCTCAAGGGAATCAAAATTCATAGGTTCTTTGACTACTTCCTGTTGACCTAGAATCCTGAAATTTAACATGAATCAAGGTCTCATAGCACAAGTATAGGAAAAAATCTGTAAATTTGTAGTTACGTCACAAAAAAAAACTGTTTTTGTGATTCACAAAAATCTTCGTAACTCAATTCTGGAATTGAACTGTTTTCATAGGTAAGTTTGTAAGGAACCCTCAGTGCACGAGTCCGACTCGCACTTGTTTAGAGCAGTGGCGATGAAATGAAATTACACAAAGTAGTGTGCCTGGCTGAGTTCGAACCCCACGATCGTACACATAAGTTGGAGCCGTTACCTCCGATCCAGCACTGTACTTACGGTACTTTTGCGGGCTAGTAATTATGATATTATAAAAAATTAAGTACCCTTTCTTATAGAGGACGGACGTAAATCAAAACAGTTTTTGGCAAGTTAATAATGATAATCTTCTTAAATGTATTAATTGCCTGTGTATACTTAAAGGTCATTGAATGATGTATGCGCAATTAATGATTAACCGAGTATTTATTTTCCGTTGTTAATCTTTGTAATTAAAGTAGGAGGAAAGGAGTGTTTATTCACATTAACAAAAGTGGTTGTCTTTTGAACACTCGCTTTTTTTGAGATGGGAAACCATCCAATGATTTCTCTCGCTCTGGGGTGGAGCGAAATGTATGTCAAACTTTTTTTTACGAGCAACGGGTTGCTCGCCGTCCGGCCGTCCAATCAGACCGAGCCCCAGTCGTCGATATGCGATAGCGCGTAGTGTTCCACGCGCACCTTATAGAGATGTCAGCAAAACCCCTGCCCCTCCCTAGCCAAGTTACAACCGTTTCGTTTCGATTCTCTTTTCGTTGATCACCTCGAGTCGGCCACGCCTCCGTCGGACATGCCGGTTTCCTCACGATGTTTTCCTTCACCGTTTTGAGATCAGTGGTGATGAAATAAATGACACACAGCAATGCGCCTGGCTTTATTTTCAAGTTTCTTTAATTTCGTAAGTTAACCCTTAAAAATCTGATGTTATTGAAGATTTCTTCATAAATACCTATTCTTCAAGTCGACCCTTTGGTATACTTGGTTTTAAACTTCCATAATCCTCACTTTGGAACTTTTACAACGAATTTTATTTTTACAGCACTCATAAATTTCAGGCAAAAAAAGCCCACACTTTTATTCGCAAAATGTTTTAAGTTTTTTGTTTTGAAAAAACACGATGATTTTATTACTGCAAGGTAGAGTTAATACTTTCAGTAGATATTCAAAGACATTAGAACCAATGTAACTCATTCCGAGATAGTTTGTGGAGATTTACTCGTTGAGAGTACTGAACGCTGATACTTGATCTAAAGAGATTTATGTTCGTCTAGACAGACGGCTCTCCTAACATTTCTCATCTAAACCCTACCTACAATAGTTACCTACTGCTACACATACGCATACGCTTACAATCCGAATGATCCGGATTCGACACGGTAGACTGTACTTTCGTGGTTTATTTTATAAAGGCGATCAAAAAAACTGAATAAAAAATAGTCAATTTTAATTAACAAGAAGAATAGCCGTTTATATATTACTGTATGTTTTAATCTGTGCATAGCATATGTACCTAGATCTATGTGAAATGGTGATCCTCTAGACACATTCTGCTCAGGGTTTTCGGTTCAGTGTTTTATTGAATTTGATTTTTTTCCTAGCATAAGTTTCGTACTTCTAACTTAAAGTAGTACAAATAACAAGCTTCGAATAGAAAAGTGTTAAACAAAGTGATGTGTCGGACATGAGAGAGCGGGACGGCGTGAGTGCGGAGGAACGGTGATGCGGGCGGCGCATGATGCCCGCGCGCCTTAATGGAAGAGTCATGGTCGTCGGGCGGCGCGCCGCTGCTGCGCACGAGGTCGCTGCCGCTGGTGCTAGAGGCCAGTGGCGCTGCGCCCACGCGCCAGGCCAAGCTCGACCCGCGCCAGCTGCTGACGCTCACGCGCCACTACTACCCCGAGGGCGGGTGGGGCTGGGGCGTCGCCGCGGCCGCCACTCTCGCGCAGATCCTCGCGCACGGCCTGCACCAGGCCTCCGCTGTGCTCGCCGTCGAAACTGTCAAACGGTTCGGGCCGGAGACTCGCATGCAAGCAGGTATAATCTGCGACAATCAAAATATTGTTTTAGAATATGTTGGTACTTTGGTAGGCCATTACTATGATATTCAGCTGCATGTGGAACTGGAAATCAATCCAAAAATATTTGGGAATACCAGGACTACGGGATTATTCGAAAGAGTTACCGTGGTCCTGGAATGCAAAGAGCAACTGAGTAAAACTGTAGAACACAATATTATTAATTTTATTGTACATTATTATCAATTTGTCTACAGGCAGATTAGATACGAACATTCGTACTGAATTTAAAAGCATTGGTAAACTGGTGCTCTACACCTCTGAACAGACACTATCACAAAATCCTTTATGTTATGGTTATGTGGCAACCTACACACATAACCCTAACCTACAAGATTTTATTCTCGAGAGTTCAAGAGTCTTGACCCTTGAAAAGGTGCCCATAAGAGATCCCAAATACAGACGTTACATTTCAGCGGTTAACTCCGTATCTATCACAAATAAAATAAATCATTGTGTGACATATTTCTAGAACAATGAAATATCGGAGAGGTCAAGATGTTAACGATGACCAATATTGTCCATGTGGGAAATAATAGACAGATTCCTTTTCTCCCTTCGTTTGTTATTTTCGTCGATTTTCTGGATTGCCGCGCCGTGTCTTTATGAATGTTGTACAAGATCGATGTATCTACAAGATGACATTTAATTCATTATCAATATTTCAAGTGTACTATGTGAGCTCGACAAAACTGTACTGCGACCTTATTTCGAATGCACGCTTGTGCGACACACTGAAGCTTGACATCACGCTGGTGTGACAAACGATTGTGCGACAGTAGTTCGACACTACGATAGTGTGACGAACAATTGTGTGACTACTACATGTATGAGTCATTCGACAGTATGTTAGTGCAGTAATACAGTAGTTTGACAGTAACCTGACCTAATCTGTGTCGGGGTGTCCTAAAATATGTTATTTCTTCATGTCGCAACTAGCGTGATGTCGAACTTCAGTGTGTCGCTCAAGCTTGCATTTGAACTATGGTGAGTTACAGTACAGTTTTCTCGCACAAGCGTTAAAAGCACATCCATTTTACGAGCTCACATATTACACTTACAAGATTTAAATATGAAATGATGAAACTAAAAGTCCACAAAATTAAGAATAATAAATATATTCCTATAATCCTAAAAGCTAATTACGAGACATGTCTTTAAACTTTGTTTCTATAATTTATTCCGCACACAAAGAACATAGAATAAGTATAAAGCATGCCAAGATTGCTCGACGGGGCCCTGCTCCGCAGTGCTGCAACTTCTGGATGGTTGTAAAAAAATAACCTGGAAAACTAACCAGTCTGTGTCGGCTGCCTAAAAATATGTTAATTCTTCACCCATGTCGCACTAGTGTAATTTCGAGGTTCAGTGTGTTGCACTAGCGTTAATCGCAGATCCATTAGTCGAGCTCACGTACTTCACGTAGTACACTCCAAAGGGGTGTAGTCATGAATATGGAAAACTTTTACTATAAACAAATCCTGAAAACATGAATAAAGGATCAGCTGCTTCCAAACATATTATCGAGTTATGCAAACGTAAATATTGTTTGTTTTTTTTCAAAAGCAGTTGAGCCTGGTTAAATTTTGAATATTCACGAATTACCTAATATAAACTACCTACACGTACCTATTCCCTAAAAGATTTCCGATGAATTAAAAGACTCCTGTGTCCTGTATCGTGGTTCTTCAAATCATCATTTTCCTGCCCTTGTCCCGTGTTATTTGGGGTCGGTGCAACACGTTTTTTTTCTTCCATTCTGCCCTGTCACTCGTCATGCTATCACTAAATTCCTTTTCTTTCATATCACTTTTCACACAAACCATCCATGGTTCGTTAAATGAGCTCAATTTAAAGAACTCGAAATTACGGTACTCAGTACAGATTCTTCAGATCGATCTTCCTGGAAGGACAGCTTCAAAATTACCTTGTAATTTTGTTTGTAATCTCTTTTATTTGCCTTAATGTTGGGTTTAGTAATATTAAGGATATCAATCTTAATCGTAATCCATCATAATAAAATGTTGTACTACTTGACGGGAATCAACGACATTGTTGTTCCTCAATAAATATTTTTGCCAATGTATTAGTTTGTGAACAGGGCACATTGCTCGTAGAACAGATGGTCGATGGAGCCGAAAAGTTCTGACGTGGCGTGCGCACCGGAAGACTCAGCGCGAGGGTCGCGGGAATGCGATGGATGCGAGACGCAAAGAACCATTCGTTGTGGCGAAACTTGGGGCGTATGTTCAGCAATGAACGGGTTTTGGCTGAAATGATGACGACAATGAATTGGTTTGAATTGGTTAATCGCCGTTAAAATAAATTGTCTTTTGCCAAGCGTTGCTACACTGCTCCTGAACTTCTCCAATTCAACGGACTCCCATGAGCCTCATCACATCTTGGATCTACCTTGCGGGAGACGTTTCAGAACTACAACTTCTGGTACACGGTAGCTACTACAGAACCTTCTACTCACTGTTCCTACATACTTCAGTAACGTGTACCACAGAACAAACTAACGATTATCTAAAAAAAATGTATATTCGTTGGTTGAAAAGCACTCTCAAGCCGTTGCTCCCGGCAATCTGGCACCAGACATGCCTAGGCGTATCGTGTTACTCAAGTAGGTACTGCGTTGTAGAGATCAGATATACTACATCCGGTTAAACTGGAAACTGAAAAGGCTAGGTAAATAGATTGATTGATTATGTTTATATCACGTAAAATGTTGACAAAAAAAATTTAGTTGTCAATATTACAATCCCTTTATTACTATGATTTTAATAGATGACTCAGGTCTACTACCAACACATAATATATCGTCGAAACAAAATGTCCACTTGTGTCCAGGGCATACACAAACACATATCTGATTACATTTCTATTATATGTTTGTTTGTCTGAGCCAAATAATGTTCTCTCTCATGGTTCATCTTTGTCAACATTTACACCCAAACGGCTATCAGTTTACTTAGATCTTCAATCAGCTATTTGATCAAACATGCCACTTCAGTGTACGAAAGTATTTTCCTAATTTTAACTTGCTGTCCCAGCGAACTATGCAACAATATTTAATTATAAGCTATCGGTTTTTACTCATCGATTTGGGTGACGTCCAATATTCTCTCGTTTACATGTTAGAATAGTAAGCTCGTGATGCGCTAGGGAATAGTTTGCATACAAAAGCTGTTATTTCCATATCGCTAAGCGTAACTAAGTATTAAAAAAACTTAAGTACCTGAAGCGAAAAAGTTAGAATGGCTGGCTGAACTATACTTTGCTTCAAGTCTTTGTGTCCCAATGCTGAGCTAAGGCCTCCTCTCTCTTGCCTAACTTCTTTGTCTTCGTCATGGGCGATTTTTGGCCAAAGTAACACCGCGAACATAATATGATCATCACAATACCTTTGCCGCGGTCGAACTCGATGTCGACGTCATCCGGCCCTCAGACGTCCACTAAATGATGACCTTTGCACATCTATCTATCCAAATGCATTCGTGTGACGTAGCCAGCCCATTTCCACTTCACTCTGGTTATTTTTCCCCAACATCTCCTCCTTGAGTTATGGAGTGCAGGATGAGCAATTTGCTTACAATGTCAATTCAGCTATGGTGCGCCCTATGTAGATCAAAGCTCCTTCACCCGTAGACGCTTTCACGATTCTCACGTTCAAATATTTTTCTGTACGCGTGTAAATACACTCGAGTGAATCACGAGCCCTCTCAAACTTTGACAACACGCAGATCATTTTACTTAGAAGAAAAATGAGAACATTTTTCATGAGCATCAGTTTTGTTATAGCCATTTGTTATCTACAAGGTAACTGTAGGGTGCAATTCTAATATAAATATGATGTCAATGCAATGCAAATGCCAGTGTAAGAAATGTAGATATATCACTGTGTGCCTAACAGGTCGAGTTTAAATAAAAATGCAATAGTCCGACTCAAACTACGTCTAATTAAAAACTAAAGTAAAAATACTTTACATAAATGCATGCAATCGTTGCTCTGCCTATGTCAATGCTACATAAAGAAAAGCTCAAAAAACTCAAGCTAGTCAAAGCTCACTTCCTTTCACTCTAATTGCTATCCTGCTTCTACCTAAATTCAGTTCTTCCGTCATTAACCCCACCTTATTGTTCTTTTCTTTTTTCCATCTCTTTTTATGAAATTGTGTAACTTATAATATGTATATATAATATTATTTTATATGTTTATATATTGTCTTTTATATATAATAGCTTTATTAATTTGCAGTACACCACAGACTACCCCCCCTTTTCTATTTCAAGTTCTTACAGTCCATCCTAAGGTTGTTGGTAGATATAGCTGTCAGCGATAATGCCGCCTTTGTACTCATAGATTTAAGTTACCTAGTGTAAAAGTTTTGTTACTATTTTGGTGTACAATAAAGTTTATTCTATTCTATTCTAATGCCTCATCGAATGTAGATCGCGTTCAAAATGCATATACATGAGCTTACATTCGGCTAATTTAACTAATTTAACAATCATATTATTTTTCCATGTAGGTACACCGTACAGTAACCAAATGTCACAAAGACATTAATTCGTGTAACGCAAACTGAATATAAAAATGCAAATGTTTCGAGTTCTCTAATTCTATTCATATAGAAGAGAATTCACTTAGCCAAACTTTTGTAAGTAGTGTAGAAGTGGATTCATATAAAATCTTAAAGTAAAATCACAAATACGAATACCTACAGTCTTTGAGAGACTTTCAGTCGAGCAGAAAATGTGCGATCGACGCAGAACGAATGCATCTATGCATCATGTACAGTCTGGTACATTGAGCTTCACTACTCATACATAACGTAACGAGTCACAAAGCTTCTTTTACGCACTTTAAATACTTTTGTTTTGAGAAAGAATAGAGGTTCTTGTCCTGAAACCTAAATGTGAAAAAGGCGTATATGGTACGGTTTATATGACTTTGAAAACTTGCTGAACAGCTTGTATACTAATATTATAAAGAGATAACATTTGTAAGTTTTTATGTATTTGAAACTGCTGTACCAATTCTGAAAATGCTTTCACTAATATATAGTTGCACTATCCCATAATGTCATACATTATATATCAATACTGTTTTCTGAACTAGTGCGGAAAAGTGCGCGAAGTCGCCCCTGCCAATTTATTCTTTATTCTTTATTGTACACATAATTTTATATAAACAATAAAAAAATAATGACAGTTGATGTACATAGGCGAGCTTAAACCACAACTGGGTTTTTATTTTTTTACTTATAATATCAGGCTGGACGCTAAGCGGCCCCCACGAGTCGCCAGTCATACCCCGTTTATTTATTTTTTTTGTGTATTGATAAACGTCATTTGATACAAGTGGAAATTCGTCACTACAGCACTCAGCTCCATAACAACCTCGCCTGTGCCTCGGTCGCAATGACAAACTTTCTCCACTTGTATCAAAATGTACTATTCATATCATGAGTTTTTAAATTTCCTATTTTAACGCGGGCGAAGCCGCTGGCAGTACCTAGTAGTATATAAACATAAAAGTCTATATTCACAAAGAATTTTGGGTACCATTTAACCATTAGCTATTACAATTTGTTTGATCTTCTGGCTAAGTAAAGTCGTGCCAAATAAATCGACATGTAGTTTTACGTCCAATAAACCTTCCACTAAACTGAACAGGCCACATTACCATTTCCCATATAAGGTTCTATTGTTATTACCATAAGTGTGTGATAAAAATAATATTGTCGATATACACAGAGAGATAATGCGTGTAAATGATCGTCAAGAATCGATTACTTGCTGACATAGACTTGTAAGTGAGCTTTATATTTGCGGACTGTGTTGTATCTTCTTTAACGACCACTTTATGTTCTAAAACAATATCAGCGGCACTGGTGAATCACTTAGGTTAAGCAATGTTTTTCGAAGTCGGTCTTTGGATGGGTGACCAATTTAATATACCTCAGTGCCTCAGAAAGCACGTTGAGCGTATGGTCCCGGCTGTCTTTTGTGCATATTTGACAGTAGCTCAGAAGCCAGGAAAGATGAATTCAATCTTGCTACGGGGTAACAAAATACCCAATGACTTGGGTGGTGGAGGTGAGACAGACAGATGTTCCATGTAAAACACTGGTGTCCAGCCGCATCCAGTTAGACTTGAACCCAACCCTAACTTAGTTTTTTTTTCGGTTAGAAAATCATCCAATGCCATCCCCCGCTCTTGGACGGAGCGGGAGATAGTGTCAGACTTTTACTGACTAAAAACCCACTTCTGTTCCTTCGTTGCCTTTCAGAATCAGACCCTTGGCCCCAGTAGGCTTCGACCCTGCTGGGCCCCTACGGTTGCTGACATCTTCTTGAGGCGCGCGTGGAACACTACGCGCCGTCGACGACTTGGGCTCGGTCTGGACGGTTACCGGACGGTCGGACGGCGAGCTACCCATTGCTCGCCGTCCGCGAGCTCGCGCCTACGGTGGCCGGTAATCAGGATCGGAATCCCGGCGGTTGGGGCGCGAAAGCCATTGCCTCGCGCGTGCACGTGTGGCCTCCTCCTTTGCTAGCATTCCTGTTTCCCAGAAGGAGGCGACCGCCTGCCACTCCTCCTCGCTCCAGAACATGGCCTGGCCATATCTGTTAAGAGGGTCCTTTTCCACTCGCCTATCGTCAACATCGAGCATGGTTTAAAAGCCTGTTGCTTCATCTAACGCAATCCAACGCGATGTTTGATGAAGAAGCAATGCAAAAAAACAGAGATAACGCCTGAAAACTCTATGGGCTTTCAGTAGTTCCGTGATTTACTCGAGTATTTCACAAAACTTGTTCCAGGAAATACATGTTTTCTTTAAACCCTTAAAAGTATTTTCAGAAACTTTTTCAGAAAATTCAGAATCTCGATTGAATGTGCAAGGCTTCTATTGATGTACTTTTTTATATTTTTAGTATATGATTATATTGTGGAGGGCCAAAGTTCACGTAAAATAGCTGATTTTCAGAAGTCTTTACTAGATTAATTTTATACAAATTTATGTTTTGATTTCTATAGAAGCCTAGATAATATTCACAAGATAGCTGTGTATCCAAAATATACAGAGAGAGATATGTAATAACATCATAATCACGTAAGAGCGATTGTATGAAAATGTACCTCAAAAAGGACACTCTTAAGTGTTACTCTTTAGCGCTCAATGGGATATACAGATTTAGATACGGATCGAAATGGATTAAGACATTTGATACTTTTTATACCGGAAATATATTCCCCTAAGGACAATTTTCTACATTCACACGGACGAAACCGCTAGTAAAAGCTCGTATATATTTTATATCTATTTCAGAATATACCGCAAAACTTGCCTTACTGAAAATGATTTCCCAGCGTATCTAAGATAGGGTGGGTGCCCCAAATGTCAATCATCGCCAGTCGTTTATTAGGATCGAGGCGAGGCGAGAGACAGGCCGATGCGTGTGCCGACCTCGAAGCACATCTATCATGCCAAAGAACGTTTAATATGTTTCTGTTAGGTGACAGCCGCCGCGGTAATGTGTTGACGGCAAAAGAAATTATAATTCGCATGTTTTTTTCAAACTTGACATCCTTTTCTTTTATTTAAGAAATATTTAATATTTACTTATGTGACAATGGACAGGTTGTTTTAGGGTTCCGTACCTCAAAAGGAAAAAACCGAACCCTTATAGAATCACTTTGTTGTCCATCCGTCTGTCTGTCTGTCAAGACCATTTGTCTCGGGAAGTTGAAATTAAAACCATATACTCAAGTCTGCAGTCTCTTGAAGCTGTGAAAAAATCAAACTTCTGATTTAACGAAAAAAAAAGATACAGCCGCAAAAAACGTATATTTCGATACTCTCAAGGGAATCAAAATTTATAGCGTACTTCCCGTTGACCTAGAATCCTGAAATTTGGCATGAAGCAAGGTCTCATAGCACAAGCAAAGGAAAAAAGTCTGAAAACTGTAAATTTGTAGTTTCGTCACAAAAAAAAAAACTTTTTTGCGTTTCGGAAAAATCTTCGTAACTCAATTCGGGAATTGAATTGTTTTCCTTTTCATGGGTAAGTTTGTACGGAACTAAGTCCGACTCGCATTTGCCCGGTTTTTTTATTAAATTAATGATAGGCTCGCGCTTGGCCACTATCTCACCTCCATCAGGTGAGGACATCAAGCGACGATGTGGTCGATGATGGAGCACACTTTCCTAAAAGTAATCTATTCATTCTTGACTTAATGACCACCCAAGATATTGCTATCAAGAAACAGAGACTCCGGCAGGAGATCAACTCTTTAACTGTACGCACAATGAATATGTTCCAAAAGTTGCATTTTTGCCAAATAAATTTTTGCAAAGCGAGTGTTTATGAACTAAAACATTTGCAGAATTATTTGTTTGCTAAAATAAATAGAACGAAACGTCGGTTGAAAATGTCAATGGAGTTTTGGTGAAACATTAGAGAACCGTTCCCAATACGGGTTGTGCGCATGGGTAGGATGTCCACCATAGTACCGTTGGCGCATCACCGTACCCAAAGTTGCATTTTTGCCAAATAAATTTTTGCAAGCCGAGTGTTTGTAAAATAAAACATTTGCAGAATATTTTTTTTGCTAAAATAAATAGAACGAAACGTCGGTTGAAAATGTCAATGGAGTTTTGGTGAAACATTAGAAAACCGTTCCTAATACGGATTGTGCGCATGGGTAGGATGTCTACCATAGTACCGTTGGCGCATCACCGTACCCAAAGTTGCATTTTTGCCAAATAAATTTTTGCAAAGCGAGTGTTTGTAAAATAAAACATTTGCAAAATTATTTGTTTGCCAAAATAAATAGAACGAAACGTCGTTTGAAAATGTCAATGGAGTTTTGGTGAAATATTAAAGAACCGTTCCCAATACGGTTTGTGCGCATGGGTAGGATGTCCACCATAGTACCGTTGGCGCATCACCGTAGGTGCGGCTGGTGGTCCAATGATGGTTTATTTCTCAATTCCAAAGAAACTTTCTTTACCGCAGTAGCTCTTTGTTATCTAAATCTTTTCAACTTTTGAGCTTACCCAGTCTACGTCAGCACATCGGGAACAAAGCAAAAAAGATTGTTTACAAAAATGTATTCTTTACAACCCAAGGAGTGTTTAAAACTTTATCTGTAAACCAAAAGTTAGTTACTAGTTCAAAATTTATTTGGTAACTAAGCCGATAACATCTATGAAAAAAGTTAACTCAAAGTCATGCTTTGTTCGTTACAATTTTGCAGTAGGTACTTTTTTTCTGTTTTATGATAACACTGGGGGATTCGGCTCGTTCATCCAGTGATTCCAGGGAAGACGGTGGCACACTGATGACCGGCTGCCTTTCACAGCAAGGCTCAGAGAAGATTGAGTATGAAAGGGTCATAGTCTCCTCAGGGATGAGCCCTAACAGGTGTTGTACAGAGAGAGTTCCGGTTGTCGTCGAGGTAGCAGGGTCCCTATGTGCTGATAGTGATTTGTGGATGGTTTTACTGAGGTGAAAATTCCACACTCTACGGGCTGATCCCATAATTCCGCGTGCCTTTTGGAGGTTTCTTCCCGAAAACAAAATAAACGTACTTACCTTCTATTCTGTTTTAACGAATCTGTATTTTGCTTCATCTGGGTTAATTTTCTTCAGCAGTGTCTTTTCTTAGTCTTCACAGTACCTCCGCTTTTCGACGTTACACTGTTTACACGTAAGTGGGTTTACGTCTGTAGTTGAAAATGCATTAAGGTTCTTCTTCTTCTTCTTCTTTTCGATTCGATGGTAAACTCGTCAAACTGTTTGGGCCCAATAGGTGGCTACATTAATAGCAGCATCGTTTCTCCCGCCTGGGCGCGATTTGCAGTGGCCTATATGGAAAGCACTAAATCAGTTGCGAACCCAGGTAGGCCGCTGCAAACACAACTTGGCAAAATGGGGTTTTATAGACCCGTCGGATATTCAATGTGACTGCGGTGCTCCTGTTCAAAACATGAGCCACATACTAGAATGCCCCAAGTGCCCATACACCTGCACTCTGGAGGATTTGATGAGTGCATTAAGGTTTATAACGTTTAACAATTTAGCACAATAATATTCTAATAAGTTCGTTTTAAAATTTCGGCTTACATCAATGTGCTTAGACAATATTCATATTCTAGCTTCTACCAGAGTCTTTGCCCGCGTGAAAATAGAAAATTATTGAAGGGAATACTTGACTGGCCTGTTGGTCTAGTGGTTAGTGGCTCTGACTGCTAAGCCGAAGCTTGAGGATTCGATTCCCACCCAGAACAAATGTTTGTGATGAGCACAATCATTTGTTCTGTGTCTGGGTTAAATTTATCTTATGTATGTATTTAGAAATATATGAGTATGTTTATCAGTTATCTAGTACTCATAGCATAAGCTCTGCTTAGTTTGGGACTAGATGGCGTTGTGATAGTTTGTAAAAAAAAAAATCCTAGAATTCAAACTACGTTTATGCTATGTCAGAACGTGGTTTACTCATGTGCTAAATTTCATCTAAAGCCGTTCAGCTGTTCGAGCGTGAAAGACTTACAATCATGCACACACACATACGTAGAAAAATTCGCCTTTATAATATTAGAGAGAAGTGTGTTAGTATGAGGACATTGCTCCCACTCTCTTCAAAATAAGGCGACCATATGGCCCAAACATCAATTTCGTTTGTGTGCATATTCGTCTACCTTGTTTGTAGCGTCGCGAAAGTTTTTCTATTTATGTTTATTTGTTGTGAATGAACTAGTAAACATGCCGTGTGACCAAATTTACCTTATCTCGACAGACGAAATAGGATCAAACAAAATAAATATATGTCAACTTTACCTGCCAATCAATATGATCTTCCTGTTGCCAATGTTATATTCCTATACAGAGTTAAGAAAAGTGTTTCTGTCTTATTTAACATCTTTTCGTTTATCCAATTTTATTAAGTCCGCCATTGTATCTTTTTGCATGAAGTTTTAGCCGACTTAAATTAAGGAGGAGGTTCTCAATTCGTTTGAATGTTTTTTTTAAATATCTTTTTCAACGATAACTCATTTTTCGTTAATTCTTTTTTGTTTAGAAGTATTTTTGCTAGGCCCCATGTGAATTTGAAAAACCTCGAATAGACCATGGAACTCTTTAATAAGCTATAGCAAGTCTTTCGCGATTATTGCAATGGTATGACTGTTTATTGTTAACATAACACCACGCCGGAACACCGAAGAGTGGCTAGGCGTTACGGCGTTCTCACCTTCCGCTTCACGCAGGTCCTCACCGGACATTGTATTTTAGGGAGGTTCCTGCATCTGATTCAGGCGGAAGAAACGCCCGGGTGTCACCATTGTGTGGACTGCCCGGAGGACATGATGGAGCATACGGTGGAGGTGTGTTCCACTTGATCGAAGAACCGCCGTGCCCTCGTGGAAGCGATCAGCGGCAGCAACCTCTCGCGTCAGGCCGTGGTTCTGGCCATGGCTCGAAGCAAGGAGTGGGCAGCAGTAGCCCCTAATATTATTATAACCACCAACATCATACTGTCTCTTTAAAACATCTGCATTTTCAGTAGCATTTCAAATCATGAAGTCTAAACAAAACTGGAACAGCTACAACGTTGAAACAAAAGTGCAGTAATGAACATGAATGAAAAACGAATCCTGTAAAAGAAGCTGCCAGGGAAAGCATCCTTTTTGTACATGCAATTTGCCAAAGAGGATTACCTCTCGTTGTGCGTTAACTTTCTAACCAGACGCCCGATTGCATTACCTATATTTTCACTTTCCGCGACAACAACGAAGATCAGTGACGACGTTCTTTAAAGTAGTTTTGTAAAAACATCGATTGGGTTGTTTTCGAAATTACAATTTACTTTTTAGGGTTCCATACATACCTCAAAAGAAAAAATGGAACCCTTATAGGATCCCTTTGTTGTCAGTCAGTCTGTCTGTCTTTCTGTCAAGACCCTTTATCTCGGGAACGCAAGGAGATATTGAGTTGAAATTAAAAACAAACTCAGCGGTCTCTTGAAGCTGTGAAAAATCAAATTTATAAGTTAACGAAAAAAAAAGATTCGGCCGTTTATGTCTCAAAAAACGTATATTTAGACACTCTCGAGGAAATTAAAATTCGTAGGGAAACCCGTTGACCCAGAATCCTGGAATTTTCCGTAAAACAAGGTTTTATAGTACAGATATAGGAATAAATCTGAAAACTCTAAAACTATTGTTGCGCAACAATAAAAAAAAAATTGCGATTCGGAAAAATCTTTGAGATTCCATTCGGGAATTGAATTATTTACATTTACGAGGCCGACTCACACTTGCCCAGTTTTTTTGGTAGGTATACCGTTGGCGATTCTCATTCGTAAATTTTGACAGTCGTTACAGGTAGTCAAATGCCAGAAGTCTGACCATCAATGTATCTAAGGAGTATCGTGTTGCTCAATAACTGGGTTATGGAGGTCTGATAGGCAGTCGCTCCATGTAAACCACGGGTATTCAGCCGCATGCGGTAAAACTTAAAGCCGACACCCAAGCTAGGTGGGAAAAGGCTAGGGAGATAATAATAATATTCATTAATTAATGAAAAATTAAAATGCATAAAAGACGAAAATATAATTCATGAAAAGAAATACGAACAATAAAAAAGAATAATTTAAAACGAAAAGACAAGTAATAAAAAGGCTAAAAAGGCTCCTCAGTACAATGCTGCTTACTTATTTATTATCTTGAAAGGTATCAGCATTTTTTAGGGTTCCGTACCTCAAAAGGAAAAAGGAACCCTTAAAGGATCAATTTGTTGTCCGTCCGTCTGTCTGTATGAACGAAAAAAAAAGTACCTAATGGCAGTTTATGTCGCAAAAAAACGTGTATTTCGACACTCTCAAAGAAATCAAAATTCATAGGATACCTACTTCCCGTTGACCTAGAATCCTGAAATTTAGTATGAAGCAAGGTCTCATAGCACAAGTGTAGAAAAAAATCTGAAAACTGTAAATGTGTAGATTTGGTTTCACACTTTTTGTGCATTTAGCCAGTGTCAATTTTAGAAAGTATTTATTTTTGATACGGTAATCAGTCACTTTATTTTCCTTGAGAATACGGATATAACACATTCTAATGTTTTTACATCATTTGGCAGAAAATGTATTAATATAATAATATAATATAATAAGAACTTTTTTTCAGACTTTTCGATCTAAACGTATTGAGTGAGCCTTCTCGGCAAGCTTCATCGAGGTAGTCAATACTGTGACAACGTTTTCAGTACACCACGCACTACCTGCTTAGCTTTTTCTCCTTCTCTGATAAATCCATCCAATGGTTGTCTGTAAAAAATCGCTTTTAGCGATAAGACCGCCCATTGTCACACCATTTTGAATTTAAGTTCCTATTGTAATTTTATTATTGGTGTACAATAAAGTATATATCTATCTATCTCAGCTCTATTTTGCCGAAATCGCGCCTGTTTCTATGATTCTACCTACATATTGTCCACATGATATTGTATCTCAAGTATAGATACCTCAGTATCTACATACATGAGATACAAAATTACAACAATTTAATATCACAATATCCACTAGAAATCAATTTGCGAATAATTAAAACTGCCACAGAACTTCAATCGAAAAAATCCCGCCAGGAAACCCATCTTGTTTGCAAACTAGCTACGCGCGAAACTTAAAAATTGCATTTTTTTTTAATTTTCCAATTTTAAGTGCATTTTCTATTTTTTTCTTTACGCAAAAACTTTTTACCAAAAATTAGAAAACGTAAAAAATTTAATTTACAAAAAGTCGGTAAAATCGTAATCAATTTATGGCGTGATCAAGGGAAATAGGGATTCATTTTTATTATTTACGAAAACCTTAGTAAGGTTACCTCGGTAAGGTTGCGTTTTTAGGTTAACTAAGCCACGACTCACGACCACAGACAACATTTATTTCAACTCTAAACTTGCTCAGATAGCGTGTAATATGAAACTATCCGTAAAATGGTGCAGATGGTACTGCACCGTCATATGTTTCATATCATAAAGTTACAGGCTTCTTGTATAACTGTCAACTGCTGTTGTAGCCAAAAGTTAAATGAAACTTTAACACCGGAACAATAATTTTAACTACACAATAAAAACAAATCGATAGAATGTCATTCTTTCTATCATTGAATATCTTACAATAAGGAGGCAGTCGCCTCCTTCTACGAAGCAGTAATGCTAGCAAAGGAGGCGGCCGATCGAGTGAGGCAACGGTCCTCACGCCCCAACCGCCGCCGGGATTCCGATTTCCGGCCACCGTAGGCGCGGACGGCGAGCAATGGGTAGCCCGCCGTCCGACCGTCTGGTAACCGTCCGGACCGAGCTCAAATCGTCGACGGCGCGTATTGTTCCACGCGCGCCTCAGAGAGATGTCAGCAAATCGTAGGAGCCCAGCAGGGTCGAAGCCTACTGGGGCCATGGGTAGTGTGAAAACTAAACCCAAGGCCCTGGGACGAAGGCAACGCAAAAACAGGAGTGGGTTTTTAGTCAGTAAAAGTCTGACACTATCTCCTGCTCCACCCAAGAGCGGGCTTTGTCATTAGATGATTTTCCAACCTAAAAAAAAAACTGTGTATAAGATATTATACAAATCCGTTATAATATATAAGATATTATACAAATCCGTCCGTAAGATATTAGCCATGCAGGAGTGAAATTGTGCGTACAGCTAAGGAGTGGAATTCCCTGCCAGAGTCTGTGTTTCCTGATGGCTACAACCCAGGAATCTTTAATTCAAGAGTGAATAGGTTACTTCTAGGCAAGCGCGCTCCATCGTCGACCGCATCATCGCCTTCGATCAGGTGAGATAGCGGTCAAGCGCGAACCTATCAACAATTAAAAAAAAAAAATTATGCCAATCCTTTGAGCCATGCTGGATGCAGGAGTAACGAACATACACACAGACAATATTTACAAACTTTCGCCTTTATAATATTAGTGTGATTAGACCGTAAAATCAACGATGTCGAAAATAGTACATTATGATATAAGTGTGTAATGTTAGTGATTACCGTCGAAACGGTATTTAGACCCGAGCCGTGGCGAGGGTCTTAAGAGAGTCAAGAACGGTAATCATTAATTACTCACGTGTGTAATACGACGTTTTACAATGCACTTGTGAAGACAACAACAGTAAAACTAGTAAAATTTTCTGTGACATGGCGGTAAAAATCTGTTTTCTGTTTTCATAACGCGCGCATCATTTATTTTATTTACCCTTAGAGGAAGGCTAAGGTATTTTGATCATACTGCCTAGTCTTATGTTTATGCACCGTTTATGTTTTCTTGCGTGAAAAGTTTTTACAATAATGTCTTTCGTAGTGACAATAGTATACGGATGTTACATTTTAATGATTTTGTATTATTTAATTAAGTAATACAGCCACTGAACTTCACGGGAATAAAAAAAAACACGCCAAAATCCGCACGCATCTGAAAATGGCGGCCAAAGACTACAAAAAAAATATAATTATTTGAAGGCACGATTTATTTACTAAATGATTTTTATTAAATAAATCGCTTGTACAAGATAAATTTGTCCATTTTAACTTGTAAATTGGATGAAATATTATAAGTAAGTAAGACACTAATTTATATAGGTACTATTGAACGGGAATCAAAATTTGTTTTGCGAACAAAGAGGTTGAACAAAAAGGTTTTAACTACATTATAGCACTAGTGCGTAATGGTAATCAAAATGTCACAGGTTGGTAACGAGTGCCATTATATACCTAAGTGCAGTGTAATAAGAGTCACTTTCTGAGCAAGTGTGTTGTAAAATTAGTTACCGTAAAGAAAATGTTATTGAAGTAATAGAACCACTTTTTTCGATTTCATTTTATTGGATGTCCTATCACATACTATCTAAAAGTGTCCGATATGACTCAAAATAAGTTAAAAACGGACGATTTGCCAGTTATTTACAAGACGATGAGACTGCGCAATTTCTTTATTTCGTTTCGATTGAGACGAGCAACCAAAAGCTCGCTTTATATGTTCCAGTGCATTTGTTGCCGTCTAAAGAATAAGCCCAACTCTTATTTATAGCGGTATATTTTGCCTTTACTGCTCCCTTTTCATATAAAGTTTCATTCTTAACAAAACTAGGGATATATTTCGTAAAAAAAAGTTTGAGACGTCTAGGATACATTTAAATGGAAGCTTCATTTATTTATTTATGTACACATAAATAAATAAATGAAGCAACACTTAAAAATGAAAAGAACAAAAGCAGATAGAAGAGCTCAATGGTACCGCTTATTTCAAATAAATTTTTTTCCAGCAGTCCTGCGACAGGAGAGTTGGGTGAGAGATGTAGACACAGAGTACACAAATATGTTAGAAAATTAAAAATACACTAACGGGTTTCTGAGTTGAATATTTCGATTTAAGCACGTCTCAAACCCTATTTAAATGCTAAACTATGACAGATTTTCAGGCTAAAGTATAGTTTGACCAATACTCAACTTCAAATGCTTAAATCAGAAATCGAGGGTATAATATCTAAATTAAATATATAAAACACATAAATAGATACAAAACATAAACTAATTTATAAAAATATATACTTATATTCATGTTAAATTACCAAACTTTTTATGCTCAAAACAGATGATTGAGGACAACAAATTAAAGTTGAAAGCTGTTTATTTCTCAAAGCTGCAAAACATAAGATGTCTATCAAAAAAACTTAAGAACAAAGCGACAGCTGAGAATCACGAATCGGTCATCAATCCACAGATCTATGCAGACTAAACAACGTCTCGTAGATGTATTCGTCAGATGTAAGATGCTCTTGTTATAAAGTCGACGAACTTCACAAATGCTTCGTCGTCGTCCGCAAAGTTTTTCAATAGAAATGTTTGTTGGACTTAAACATCAGACAGAACCCGCACAAATCACTAGTGTACACTCGTCACTCAACATTTGTATTATTTTACAAACAACTGCAAAGGCTTCTCTCGACACGCTCTGGAACGCTTGATAGCTTTGCGTTGTATGATTAGTAAGTACTTTTGAAGTTACGAGACAATCTGTCTTCGCTAGACAGCATTGTGGTGCTTTCATTTATTGTTTAAATGCCTCGAAATACATGGAGTATACTATCTTCAAATAAACTGAATGAACATATTTTAAAAAGAATATAGCTAAATAAAACAGAGATCAAAACAATAATTTCAAGATTCAACAATTCAATAATTTCAGAAATATAAATATTATTACAACAACCACTTATTTAGGGTTACGTACCTCAAAAGGAAAAAACGGAACTTTTATAGGGTTACTTTGTTGTCCGGCTATCTGTCTGCCTGCCTGTATGTCAAGTCCCTTTATCTCGGGAACGCGTGGAGGTATTGAGTTGAAATTAAAACCATATACTCTAGTCTGCGGTCCCTTGAAGCTGTGAAAAATCAAAAAAACAAAAAACGTATATTTCGACCCTCTCAAGGGAATCAAAACTCATTGGGTACTTCCCGTTGACCCAGAATCCGGAAATTTGGCAAAGTCTTATAGCACAGGTATAGGAATAAATCTGAAAACGGTAAATTTGTTGTTACTTCACAAAAAAAACTTCTTTTGCGGAACCAAGTTTGTACGGAACCCTCACTGCGCGAGTCTGACTCGATCTTGCCCAGTGTTTTTTTTTTAATAACTTTGATGCGAATTGCTCCCATTCAAAAATGTAGGTTTATAATCATCCTGCAATAAAAGCAGAGGTACAAGTTTGTAGCTACTTGATTACACTTCCCAGCTTCAAAATTAGTAGCGAGAGCAACGATAAAAAATGGACTGAAATTCAGGGCACTAGAAAACTACTAAGCTTTGTAGTAACATGATAATACACGCTAGCCGTTACAAGTTCGGCATACCGCGCTTTGGCAAAAGTTAAAACGCGGATTAAGCAATGTAACATTTTGGACCCAATAACTTTTGAAATCAAGTCATCATCTACCTAACTTTTTACCAACTAGCTTGGGGTCGGTTTCCAATCTAACCGGACGCTGAATACCTGTGTTTTACATGGAGCAACTGCCTGTCAGATCTCCACAATCCAGTTCCTGGGTACAATACTCCTTGGAAAAACTGATAGTCAGACTTTCTGGAGTCTGACTATTGCAACGACTGTCAAAGATCTACGAATGAGAACCAGGACCAGCGGCTTTACATGGATATCAGTATCAGTAATGTCCTAAACTTAAAAAAGTACATACTTGCCCGGTTTCGAACCGGTTATCTCAAGTATGAAAGGCGAGTTCTCTATTGAAATCAAGTATTGAAGAATATTACGAAGTAAAATCAGAGCAAAACGATTGCAACTTGATAGAAAATAATTCTCATAATGGTGGACCCTAGAGCAGAAAGTTCAAGTTAAGTTGTCCGTTCGTTCCGTCGACTTTTACATCAGAAATTGAACTGCATAAAATTTACTTATTCATTGAATTCACGCCCTAACTCTTTCGGATGAAAGCGCTGACAACGACATGAGTGAGAGTAAGACTATATTACTTTATTGCACCATTGCTATACTTGAAAAATTATGTTCTTATCATAAGATTTAGTGCTACATTCATACATTGAATTGTATATATCGCAGTCAAAACTGTTGATTGGTCAAGCCAATTTTTGAACAGTAAGAATTTGGTAGAAGTAGATATTTTTGATGACGTAATGACTAACATTTTAATTAAAGACCTGTTAGGTTAGTTAGTTTTTTTGTGACCATTTAAAAAAGAAATTGTAATGATTCTAATTTCTTATCCTTTTACATCATAAAACAAAGTCCCCACCGCATTTGTCTGAATATTCATAAGCTCAAAACCAATAAAGATTTTTCATGTTTAATACATGCATATTATGGTAAAGAAAAGCTGAAATGAAGCTGGGGCGGTTTGCTAGTAAAATAACTGAAATGTTTCGTATTTAATATATGATGTAAAGAGTTGCCATGGAGTTTCTTGCACGTTCTTCTCCTTATAGATCTACGCCTTGGAACGTGCAATTTAGCTTCACTAGTTTTTTTTTTTTTTTTTTGACTGATAGACATTTTGACAATTGAAAAGTGCCTGTAATTGGTCTATTTGAAATCAACGTTTCTGATTTTGATTTAAAATAATAAGCAAACGAGGTTTAAATAAATAAAAGTCTTGACTGAAGCCAAATATTGATTTTAGCATAAGAAACCATTTTATTTCGACTCGTTCCCCACTCAACGTGAAAATATAACAGATGGCAGACACGTCTGATAATGAATATCTCCTCAATGCGATAATCATTTAGCTTAATGGACTATTTAAATAATAAAAGTCCTTTTACGTCAATAATTTCCATTTAACTAACGTGTCAAGTCTCATATAAAGTGTAGTCACTGTGGAAGCACAACTTAGGGGTGCCACGTATTGTCCGAAAGAGTTACTGTGGCCCTGGAACGGAAAGGGCTACTGAAAGAATTATTTTTATTACTTACAAGTACTTCATTCTTTCTCACAGGACCAAAGAAAAAAAAAACTTCTATATCGTGGGAGCGTCCATACATGTAAACTCACATACACAAGACACACAGACCCGGAACAACTATCTCTATACATCAACAAAAAAAAAACCATAGTACAATATAAAATATCTATTACTAGCTGTGAAATCCTGAATGAATACAATAAATTCAAATCACTGCGGCTATTGTAATCATTATATAATCGTAAATTAAAAATCGAAAAACATAATAAACAACAGTCTCCTGGGTAGAGACATTTTTTGCCTCTTACGTAGGACACTAATAACTGACATATTGTGAACACGGCGAGTGCCAATTTAAAACCATTCGTTACGTTGACTGACACTTAATTAGTATATCACCTTACCTTTTCGACGAAAAAAGCAACACTATACGTTTCGCCTCGAAAATAAATCACAAGATGGAAAATTCATGAGTGCCACAAGCTTTGTGTTTGGTTACAGTGCACTAAATTCGTTGGGTACTTCATGCATTAAGCAGAAGAACAGCTATAACATTATGTCAAATTATTAAAACTGTCGCTTAACACATATAAAGGTGTGTTCATGAATATTTTGGAGATAAATCTCGTTTTCTTGGAGGCAGCCCTGGAGGAGGCACGCGTCCGTACAAGGCAGACGGAATGCCTGCACGCGAATCTTTACGACGTCGGATAACAATAAACAACACGAGCTTTTTGTAGCCGACCGCTACTTGGTAAGCAAAAACGTGGCGTAGACAGCTAAAGCACTGAAGTTCGACTATTGAGTTTATAGAGAAAATCGTTGATGTGCACGTTCACAAGTTTGATTTAGAGCTCTTTATTCAGAATATACAGATACTTATTCTCTTGGGGGTGGTTTGCGAAATAAGACCAACTAAGAATCGAACATTATTTTTATGAATCAGTGTCAAGCAGTATTCAGATTTTGTGAATAGCTATGGGTAACTCTAAATACATCCATTCGATATCCTGAAGAAAATGAAGAGACACGTCTTTCCGCCTACGTATTCTCGGAAAAGACAGCAGTAAGCTGACTGTTTCTACGTTTCTACATCTGTCGTCATTTGTTTTATATATTTTTATCTAAAATTACGTTTGATCACGATCACACCTGATAGTGAGCGATAATGTGGTCGATGATGGTGCACACTTATCTCAAAGTAACCTATTCACTCATGACTTAAAAACCTCAGAGAGAAGGAAAGTGGGAAAAAATACATGGTATAACAGACCAAGGATGTTGTATACCCCTACAGACTTGAATGTCACGTGGTCGCATTTTGGAGTTTTGACAAATGCTATCGCCAATGGAATATCACTTTATCTAGAACCCCAGGTCTTCTTCGGATTTTAATTCCTCTGTATTTCTGTTCCAGGATGCCTGGGTGCGTTATCAGCGGGGGTGGCGCTGGCGCTGTCACCGGTGACCGTAGCGCTGTGCGTGCGCAAGTCCACCAGGGTGACTGCCGTCGTGGGAGGCCTGGTAGCCGCCCTCGGCTGCCTCTTTACCTCCTTTGCCACGCAGTTCCACCAGCTCTTCTTCAGTTATGGTAAGTAATACTCTTTAAGAAAATAAGAATCTCAGGCAATGATAGAGAGTAAAGATTAGCTTAGAATTATGGCCACAAACGGAAAGATTATAACATGCATTTTTATACTACAGAAAAGAGCCATCACAGCTATTTACAATCTCCGCCGGTGCATTTCTTTATGGGAACTGTTTAAGGATTTTAACATCATGATGGTGCCTTGTCAATATATCTATGAGAACATCATGTACGTTAGAAAAAATCTTCATCTTTTTAGCAAAGGAGGCGATAGACATAATTATGTTAGGTACAAGAAATAGGGACCAATTAGTTCAACCAGGTTTCACACTGTCTAGAGTGGCCTCTTCTTTCATGGGGTACTGTTTGAAATATTATAATATAATACCTTCCCAAATATTAGAACTCAATGAAACGAAATTTAAATCTTGTATTAAACGCACACTATGCAGGCAGGCTATAAGTTGAAGGATTATATTCAAGATAAAAATGCTTGGTTCAATGCTGATCCAGCTCCATTACCACTAGGGTGTACCAATTGATTATTATATATATTTTTAAATGTTTATTGAAATTTTAAAATATTCTAGTAATGTAGATATAATGTAGAAGCATTTTTTCAAAGTTTGTATATGCGAGTACCATGAAGCTCTTTATGGTTTTTAGGTTACTACTGGTCTTGTTTGACATAAATAAGCATGGCAGTTGAGAGTTTGTCATGCTCACTCAAATGTCTCACTGATGGTGGCGTGTATTGGATCATTCAGTTCCCTTCAAAATGGTTGAGCTGAATGGTGATAATATTCGCGTCATGTCCGTGAACGGGTGCTGTCAGTTGAGACTGGTCATCTCTTAGCTGCCAGTTGCTATTTTAATATCTATATTTAGTTTTTATTTTTACTTTATCATGATAGTAGCGACAAGAAACATGTTTATATTTAATTATACTATATTATTATTACTTTGGAATGTGCAATTAGCATCATTTTTTCTGACTGACTTCTTGACATCTCAAAAGTTCGTGTAAACGGTTTATTTGAAATAAAATGCTTTAAATCTTTGCTCCAAATGATAGATTGACGAATTGCATCATTTTTACAACTTGTTGAAAACATAACAATATCCGAAGACTATTTTTTTAATCTTCACTAAATAACTATGACAGTTTTGCAAATATGTGCACATTTCTATGTAAAATTATTTCTGTATGGCGTCACAGGATCTAGGTTACCAGTGCTAAATCCGAATTAAATTAACGATGAGCCTAATAATACTAAAATGTCGCAAGGAATCCGGTCCAGGACGTGCGCGTGCACTTACATTAACACGGAATAAATAATTGGAACGTTAATGCACCTGAAACCGCCGCGCGCTTCTGACAACTCAATTTATTTCATCAGATTCATATCCGAAACCCGTTTTAGTGAACTTCAAAGGTATCCGCTAATTGGGTCTCTGTGTAAATAAACGGATATCTACATACTCGTACAGACCAAAATAGAACCCCGAATATTACTGAAACGATTTATATTTCAATGATTTATACAAATAATAATTTATAATGTCTCACTCATAGAAATTGAAAATATAACAACTTTATTTTTATGAACGGTTGAATAGAACTGAATTATTTATATGTCGATTCTTGGAATTCGAAGTTGAATTTTCAGTGTAGTAAATAATTCTTAGAAATAATTCAACGAATGAAACGGAGTTCTCTTTTACGGATTGCCTGGCGGGCTATTACCGAATAAGCCACAAATCGAATCAACGTAGCGTATTTTATTCTTTGGAAGATTCTGAAGGTATGGGAACTATTTCTACAAATTTTGCGAATAGCATCGGATCTTCGCGAGCTAAAGTGTTTTATAGATAATGTTATAATGTTGAGCAAACTGCACGCGTGCTCACATGCACTCTGAGCTAGTTCTATCTTCAAGGATAACGCGTTGGCGCCCGGTAGAATGCGGTATTAGCATTTAAATTGGGACGCCACCGCCCCGTTACAGAGAAGTGCCTCTATTAGGTTCTTGCCACTGAATATCACTAACCCTTGCATCCGACCCCGTTCGAAAGTCCCAATTATGTAGTAAATAGCGCAGTATTTCGGAACGTCGCTCCCGAGCGAGCCACGAGGGGCTTTAAAGTTTGTATCTAACTTTCTGGCCACAGTAACTTGTTTTATAAAAATCTTCTTCAAGAAGTCAGGATCTACCTAATTCCAATTTCAAATATCGTCTCTCTTTGTGCTTATTCTAAAATATACCCATAATAAATAGTAGCCTTCTTATATCTATCAGACGTATATCCTTATCCTTACATCTATATATATAAAAGGAGAAACTGACTGACTGACATATCAACGCACAGCCCTTAACTACTGGGAATGGAAGCGTGAAATTATGCATAAGGTTTCCTTTTATGACATAGGCAAGCACTAAGAGAGGATTTTGCAAAATTCACCCCCTAAAGGGATGAAACGGGGGTCCAAAGTTTGTATGGAGAAACCTATTTTCAAGCGGGCGAAGCCGCTGGCAGAAGCTAACATTATTATTAAATAAAATCCACCACCGCGTCTGTTTATTTGCGATAAACTCAAAAACTACTGAACGGTTTTGATGCGGGTTTCACCAATAGTCAAAGTGATTTATAAGGAACGTCTAGGTGTAAAATACATAATAATATAGTGCAGAAATGATTTCAAAGATTTTTAACACCCGTGCGAAGCTGGGGTGAGAATATCCTAAGCTGACAGCAGCATGCTGCTGCTCGAACAAGTATATAAAAAAAAAAGAAAAAAATTATTTGAGACTCGCACAGGACAAACAACAATAAAACAAAAAAGTAGCAGAAAACAATATTAAAAGATAAAAATAAAAGATCTGTGCGAGGCTAAAAAGGCTCCTATCTCAGCATATAATATGAGCAAGGCTTGATACCAGTGTTCCCCGAATCCTAGCAAACTTCAGGGAAATCAGAGCTAAGCTACATAGGAAGTACTGATTATACGTTAGCAGAGGCACAAGCTACACCGCATAGATATGAGGAAAACTATCCCAACTGGGAAACTGAACTACACGGCTAACGATAGCTAGGAGAGCGTAGGTAATATGGTTAGATATTGACAGCGAATTACCAACTCCTAATTGTCGTAGTCAAGAATTCCCACAAACGGAAATAAAGCGTTTGATGTCATGAGAAGTTAAATTTTTAAATATGAGAACTAACTTCTTTGGGGGGTAAAGGATTTTTCAAAATTATCCTGAGAGCAGTGGTGGCCAAGTGGTAACGGCCCCGACTTACTACAATTCGTAAGTCGGGGCCGTTCGCGGGTTTAAAAACCAGCCAGGCGCATTTATTTCATCACCACTGCTCTCAAAACGGTGACGGAAAACATCGTGAGGAAACCGGCATGTCCTAAAACCAAAAAATTTGAAGACATGTGACATTCACCAACCCGCACTGGCCTCGCGAGGTGGATTATGGCCCATTTCCTTTCCTAGAGAGAAGGCCTGAGTCCCAGCAGTGGGAACATTATAAGGTTGATTATGCTATGCTATTATATGCTATCCTGAATGAATATTTGAAAATCCTTTTTTATTCTTTGTATACATTATAAAAGGAACCTCTGCACAAAATTTCAGCGTTCTAGGTTCAAAGGTTTGGGCTAGGCGTTGATAAGTCAGGGAGTAAGTCAGTGCCTTTTATATATACGGATAGTAGCTTAAGCTGTAATTAATAGCCGTCCGGACCGAGTCCAAGTCGTCGACGGTGCGCACGTTCCACATGCGTCTCAAGGAGATGTCAGGAACCG
This sequence comes from Mythimna pallens, assembly GCA_961205895.1. Taxonomy (NCBI): domain Eukaryota; kingdom Metazoa; phylum Arthropoda; class Insecta; order Lepidoptera; family Noctuidae; genus Mythimna; species Mythimna pallens. The sequence goes on along the minus strand of OY540834.1, from coordinate 12,784,286 downwards.
TAGGCCCGCCCAGCAGGGTCGAAGCCTACTGTAGCCAAGGGTTTGATTCTGAAGGAAGACTCGGCCCTGGTATGAAAAGCAACGAAGGAACATGAGTGGGTTTTAGTCTGTAAAAGTCTGACACTATCTCCCGCTCCGCGCTGGGGATGTCATTGAATGATTTTCCCACCGAAGAAAGGTGCTTCCATATTGTAAATTAATACAATTGCAACCGAAAATACATTTCGGAGATTACACATAACGCGGGGTTTTTACTGATACCCCGTGTCTCGAAAAGCACGTAGAGTCGTTGTTTATCATTCGTAGATGTTGTGGATGTTACAGGTAGTTAGATGCCAGAAATTCTAACCATCAGTCTATCCAAGGAATATCGTGTAACTGGTTTGTGGAGGTCTGATAGGTAGTCGCTCCATGTAAAAGACAAGTATTTAGCCGCATGCAGTTAGAACGGACGCCTACTCCAAGCTAGTTGGGTTTTCACAAAGTTAGGGAGATGATGACATAAAACACCAACATTGCTTGACTTTGACACTACAACGTGCGAAAATTGCCTTATGATGGAAAACGATAAAAAGTGAATTCCTCGTAAACATTCAGTTATGAAAAATTGGCTCTTCACCATCGATAAAACCCTTTTTTTTTAAATGAAATCGTGTCAGACTTTAACTGATTTAAACCCGCCTGTGTTCTTTCAGTTGCTCTTTACATTCCAGGCCACGGTACCTCTTTCGAATAATCCCGCCGACCCTGTTACATGGTTAATATCACCGCACTACAATATAAACCGACTTTCGATTGGTATCGCAATGGTCACTGCAAATGCAACGAGCTATGAATGTCGAGTAACGATGCTCGAATAACGATAGCACTTCGCAGGAACTGTAACACGGACAATCACATTATAACGTAACAACTGTTATGATACTGTTAACGGATATGAATAGAAATGGGGAATATCAAATTGATTTTCGAATAGAATATTATGTGTTACATGCGTTGCCGAATTGACGCACGCATCTTGGATGTTAGCTTGAACTGACAGCCAAAGATCTGATTTATTAAATACTTTTAACTATCTCGTAACTAAACCATAATACTTAGAAAATACTTAACCATCTACAGTTATGTATACTTACACTAAAATAAAAATACAAACCCATAACTAATTAAAACTAACTAAGAACAATCGACCAACCCCCACTGGGCCCGCGTGGTGGATCAGGACCCATTCCCTTAGAGGAGGCCTGAGTCCCAGCAGTGGGAACATTAAAAGGTTGATTATGCTGTTATGTTTATGCTAAATACAATGTAAAATAAGGCGTCGAGAAAGTCCCCCACATTGCTGTCGACTGGTAATATGGCCCAAAAGACTGGTTGCATTGCCACACTGTATGGCAATACTTATCTCCTATACAAGGTAAAAGTCAGCTGTCCTTGCTTAAGCTGTCCTTGCTGCTTACGTCCTTAAATTAATGTAGTGTGATCACTAAGGAGTACCTGTCTATGAATGCTGCATTCAGCAGTGCCTAACATTTGACGATTTGTCGAACTTGTCGTTTATTTAGTATGAGATAAAGATATCTGTGACCTACAAATAATTGAACTGTTATTTTAGGGATTGTCCTAAAATATTGGCAATCTAAATAGAGTCCACTCAGAATTCGGCTCCGAGGGAACGTGCATGCAGTTCTTATAACATACAGACAACCAGACATCTTTAGCTATTAAATATAAGTAATGTCTATAACTAGAGCAACGAAGCCTAAGCACAAATGTCGCGACAGAGTCACAGGACAGAGTTCCGGTGAGATCTCATGGTGGTATAGAGTCAGCGACTGTCGTAATCCGGCGCTGGGTTGACCAAACCCAAGCCAACAGCGCGCTATGATCTACGCACGCCTCAAAGAGATGTTAGCCGCTGCTTGCTAGGGATGCGAGAATGTTCGAAAGAGTTACCGAGGCCATAGAACCCAAAGAGTGACTGAAAAAAAGGGGAACACAGATAGGTCTGTGTCTGACAGTCCCTCTTGCGCAAATTATTTGATGACTTCCCACCCCAAAAAGGAAAAAATAAGTTATATAGAAACATCTCAATGTAAATACACAACTAACTAAGTACTATATAACTTATCATGACGCTACGTAATAAAGAATAAAATCCCTATCTAAGTGGGTTAGACAACAAACGCTGAAATCTTATAGAATTAGCTGAATAATCGGATTTATGTTTACAAGTACTTTTCTTATTCCCACGCAACCTCTTATTTGTTGGGCTGACTGTTTAATGTTCCTTCGTGTTCTTTTTATTATAACCTAGGATGAATTAACGTATAATATGTCTTACCTATAATACAAATATTTTGGCAGAGACGAACTTCCAGCAGTGTAACCCCGGTTCATACAAATGTAAAACCAATTAGAGGTCGTACAATAATGACTTGATGTTTTTTAACAACTTTTTAATCCCCTACCTCCCTTTTTTAACTTTTTAGTTCTATCCCCCTCATGATACGTGTTTTTTTTAGGCGAAAATCATCTTATGACAAATTTCGCTCTTGGGCGAAACGGGAGATAGTGTCAGACTTTTACTGACTAAACTAAAAACCCACTCCTGTTCCTTCTTTGCCGTCAACCCAGGGCCCGGGTTTCACTTTCACACTACCCGTGGATGATACGTGGTGAGGTTTTTTACACTAACTTTCACCTCTCCTGCCTAAAATCAAGTGTATTTTTATGACACAAAATATGTAAAAAAAAAAAAAAAAATTTTGCGAAAAAATCATTGGCTGGTAATCACGAGTCAACGTCACGCTCAATTTTTTATTTTAGAATACGTGCACTCAACGAAAAAATTAATACATGTATTATTTTAGTAACCCCTCCTCCCGCCTTCTGATATTTCGTTAATTTTCCGACCAATCTTCTCTTTTGAACCTCATGTTATTATGGACGACCCCTGGATCTTCTTCGTAACTGCAATAGCGGTGCTCGAGTATACCGTTTGGTAATATTTAATCAACTGCTCATCACAGGATAGTCATGATCAAATTTTTCTTAGAATTTTATTTAACGTAGATAAGATAGGTTTTTTTTTGAGATGGAAAATCCCCTAATGACTGATTAAAACTACACCTCACCGTTCCTTCAGTGGCCTTTTGCTTTCCATGAGTATCCTTTTCGAACCGTTCCCATGAACAAGATAGGTTTGCGGATGTTAATAGCAAAAACGGTTTCAGAAACTTACGCCTAGTTTTCGATTGAAATTTGTTAATGTTAAACATCTATAGGGCACCTTGACAGTAAAACTGACGTAATTTCGTGACGGCAAACGGCATGATACTGTCAGTCTGTCATGCGGTTATGCCCCCACTACGAAACCGCCCTCGACTTTCTTGTATGGGCGCGCGCGTATACTAACATAGATAGTTCACATCTACCGGGCGTCCCATGACGTTCAACGTTTATTTTTTAACTTAAAATCAATAAATACGTACATTTTTAAGAGTCGATATTTCAGAAGGCTGTCATAGATATGTATCTATAAATATCATCTATATTTATTAGAAATAAACCAGATTTATCGGTTTAAATTCAATACCTAACAGGGATCTAGCAAAACGGTTTCATGAAAAGAAATAGACGACGGAGCGTCTCGATACCGCAATCTGATGCAGCTTTATCTCGGCAAAGCCCTCTAGCTGAATAAACATGATTGCAATGTCTAATGCTATTGACCAGTTTGTACACAACTGAAAGTCGTGTATTTATACGTTTTTCTCACAACTTTGGCACTTGTATTTCAGCCGATTTAATTCTGTTCGGGTCTGGTTGTCTTTTGTGTGTGAGTTTATATGTTGGTTAACACACCCATGAGTTCCTACAGTAGTTCCTAGTGTAGGGTAAAGTTTATTTTAACCCTTTCGAGTGTCACTTGTAAATTGCCCCCAATGTCGTCGTAGTTTTTAGGATTCCGTACCCAAAGAGTAAAAACGGGACCCTATTGCTAACTTATTCATTGCTTACTTCACTATCCGTTTGTCTGTCACCAGGCTGTATCTCATGCACCATGATAGCTAGACAGTTGAAATTTTCAGATGATGTATTTCTGTTGCCTTTATAACAACAAACAAATACTAAAAACTGAATAAAATCAATATTAAAGTGGGGCTCCCGTACAACAAACGTGATTTTTTTACAGTTTTTACTCGTATTAATTTTGTAGTACGCAACCCTTCATGTGCGAGTCCGACTCATACTTGACCAGTTTTTGTTTTAGGTAGACCTTTGTAAAAACGAAAATTTCATCGCTAAACATAGACATATTAACATAGAATACAATAAACTTTTACTAATAGAGACGGAATAGTTAAATGTGTCTATGGGTGTACAGTAACAGTTTATCGAGATGTTCATGTGTATCATAAGAACTAGCAATATGTTTAAGAGAAAAAAAAAACCAAAGAAAAAGAATTAATTCTGTTCGAGTTTCTACTCAATTTAACTTGGCAGAGCGTTGATTCTGTGCATGGAACATGTGACTGAGTCTCTACATTAGTTACAGTGATGGAAGGAGGCTGCTAAAGACAGGTTTTTGTACCGAAACAATGTGAACTTACCCTTAAATGAAGTACCTTAAATGCAGATACGTCTTAAGTAGATAGGCAAGTTCATCTCTAAGTAGGTATTTTGTAGTAAGGCATTGTATAATCAGCCTTATAATCGGTGGCGGAACTGTAGAGTGATAAGGTTGACAAATTGCCATGGGCCTCTCTGGTCCAACGGGGCCCCCGATCCGAGAGGCAGTGAGCTCAGAAAAAATAACCCAACCTATTTTACAAAATTTATTAAAATTAAATAAAACTTGACGATTTTTCTGGGGCCTCCAATGAATTTGCCACGGGCCTCACATGATATCTATAATTACGCCACTGCTTATAATATTCCACTGTTGGGACTCTGGCCAGGGGGCCACGGCCCATTCCTTCTCCTAGAGAGGACTCTTGGAGAGGAAATGGGCTATCCATCACGCGGGCTCAGAGCAGGTTGGTATATAATGTTGTTTACTTAGGACTTAATTAATATGTAAATCTAACCGCTTTATTTACTGTCTTTACGTATCTAGTAATTTACAACGGTAAAAGGTAGGTATCAATTAAGCTGCACACGGATATTATCGTTAAATGGATAGTTACCCGTACTAAGTAATTAATTTGCATTCAAATGTAATCAATCAGCTATCTGTAATTAAACATAAATCTATCGTTGAGTGAGATATACATCTGTAAATGGTTGGATATCATTAAAGTAACTTCGAACACTCCTTGTTTTCCCATTTGCTTCAATGGTGTCAAATCTTTATACCTATTTATAATTCTTCTGTACATGTGTCTGTCTCTAACTCCTCCTAAACGGCTTGACCGATTTGAAAGTAATTTGACCCATGGTTGGTTTGAAAATACAATTGGACCCGGTAGGTGGCAGAGCAATCGGGTTTTAAATTTTTTTTCTGACATAATGCTAGCAGTCTGGCCGGACAAAGTGTGCCGGAGCTGCTAGTATGAGAATTAAAATTCGATTTATCAAACATCATATTACTGCTCCCCTTGTGAATCCTAACAAGCGGTACATCCTGGACGAGGTGACTATATCAACTTCCCCAGTGCAGTATATGACAATTTATTACGTGCAATAAATTTTAATTCTAACAAGAAAAACATCGTACGACCTATTTCGTAGACTCTCGTAGTCGCGTAGCAAAGAAAAGATCTTTCGTGCTACGCGAACCGTAAAAATTGCTACGAGCATTATCAGTGTTATCAAATAAGCGACGATGGCAGAATCCTTTCATTAGGGTTAGCATATTATTTATACATAGGTTTTTTTTTCGGTGGGAAAATCATCTTATGACATCCCCCTCTCTTGGGCGGGGCGGGAGATAGTGTCAGACTTTTGCTGACTAAAAACCCACTACTGTTCCTTCGTTGCCTTTCGTACCAGGGCCGAGTCTTTTCAGAATCAGACCCTTGGGCCCAGTAGGCTTCGACCCTGCTGGGCCATTACAGTTGCTGACATCTCCATGAGGCGCGCGTGGAACAGCACGTGCCGTTGACGAATTGCGCTCGGTCCCGACGGTTACCGGACGGTCGGACGGCGAGCCACCCATTGCTCGCCGTCCGCAAGCCCGCGCCTACGGTGGCCAGAAATCGGGATCGGAATCCCGGCGGTGGTTGGGGTGTGAGGACCGCTGCCTCACGCGATCGGCCGCCTCCTTTGCAAGCATTACTGCTTCGCAGAAGGAGGCGACCGCCTGCCATTCCTCCTCGCTCCGGATCATGGCCTGTACCAAGGCCCGGCGCGAGAGATCGCCGCCGCCGATCGCCCCCACGAGGAGACGGCGTTGCTCTGCCCAAGCATTTATACCTATTTAATGGTTAAAGATAAGAATATATTTTTAAAACAGGAACTAGAATTGTAAGTACTGTAGGTACCTATCTCCTACATTACTAGTCCACTTTGAATAATTAGCTAAACTATAATTTACTTTGTTTAGAAAAATATATATAATCGATAGAGTTATTAAATACAATTGGACGTACTTTGTAACACTTATTATTAATAATAAAAAAAATAACTAGCTAAAATAAGGCGTTAAAAAATACCCCCGCATCGCTGTCGACTGGAAGTGTGCCCAAATGGCTGGCGGCATTGCCACGTTGTATGGCAATGGTTAATCGCTAGCCGAGATACTTATAACTCATATGATTAGGTATGATTAAATCATATAATTGAATAATCACGCCAATCATGCATACACTAACCTACCTAATTACGGTAAAGTTAATTTTGACAATAATTGTTTTTGATTTAAACTTTTAATACCTTTCCACTTTTACAGGGACGGTGGTAGGTGTGGGCGTGGGCCTGACGCGGGACTGCTCAACGCTGATGGTGGCGCAATACTTCAAGCGGAGACGGGAGTTCGTGGAAATATTTATCGTCAGCGGCAGCGGGCTCGGCATCGCGGTCATGTCCACCTTCATCAAAGGTGCCATAAGGTAAATATTGACGTTTTATTGACAGCTTAAGAGTCTCGATGAAAGAACTGATGGTGGCGCAATACGTCAATCGAAGAGGAGAGCTCATTGATATATGCATCGTCAGCGGCAGCTGGCCTTCATCAAAGAAACCATAAGGTAAATATTGTAATTTCTTTGAATAGGTTAAGTAAGCAGTAAGTTTAATAAATATTGAATTCATAATTAAAACCCACTGAAGCAGTCTGTTCACTTGCCCTGGCCAGCTAGAACTAAACTACCCTGGGTACTTAAGAACGTAACCAGGTAACGAATTAACTTAGATAATATCAAACTTGCAAATGTGTAACGCCAGTTTAGCAACAGCCAGGGTACCAACCTACACTAGACCCGCGTGATGGATTAAGGCCCATTCCCTCTCCTAGAGAGGTCTGAGTCCCAGCAGTAGGAACATTATAAAGCTAATTGCATGGTATCACATTAGTTCTAATGTAGGTCTTCTACTGAATCGAATACATAGCTACTTAACATTAGGAAACTCCTAACTTGGACAAAATACTTAGAACCAAGAAATATCTAGGTACTGATTTGCGTTTATCATGAACTTTCAGAGCAATCGGCTGGCGCTTAGGACTGCAGGCTGTGACGGGAGTAGTATTCGCTACCTTCATCCTGGGCACCTTCTATCGATCAGCGTCCCTATACCACCCACAGAGAAGAGCAATATTGCACCTTAAGAACCAAAACAAGATCAAACGGAAGATGAAGGATAGGAACAAAAACGATGACCGGCAGCCGTTCTTTGATTTCTCCACGTTGAAGTCCAAAACAGTGAGGATCCTGCTCATGTCGACCGGGATATCGGCGTTTGGTATCAATACACCCATATTCTATTTGGCTTACCATGCTGAAGAAGAAGGTATGTTCATCCTTTTGATTCCATATTATTATTAATTGTAGAGAACCTATTGTCGGTATATCGTAAATGTAAAGAATCATCAAAAATAGGACGTCCAACTGGGACTCACTTGCATTCACTTTGATTTCGATGATATAAAAACAGCGCCCAAGATCCAAATGCCACCAGATAATTAATCTTAAATTTGCAATCCGCAATGGGTTCATTGATATACCTATAATATACCACAGTCACTCACAGAGGGCAGGCATGAGCTTTTCGATATAGTAAAGACAACAATGAATCGTGAAACCTATTAGTAAAACAGTATGTTTAAAATACCGTATTTTCAGAATAATAACAATATCCAATCTATTACAGGTCTAGGCGACACAGTGGAGCTCCTGCAAGCGTATCTCGGCCTAGCCTGGGCTGTAGGATGCGCAGCCTTCGGTCTTTTGGTCCGCCAGAACTCGGCTGAATGCAGGATAGCCCGACAGTATCTGACTCAAGCGGCCGTGTTCGTGTGTGGTTTAGCGACCATGGCGCTGACGGCAGTGGAAGGGTCCTATCGGGGATACGTCCTGTTCGCTTGGGTTTATGGTAAGTATAATATTTTTTTCATGGTAGGCACTGATAGGATAGCCCGCCAGTACCTGACTCATGCTGAATCAAGCGATTGTGCTCACGTATGGACATAGCGATCCGAACATGGCACTGACGGCCGCCACGGTGGAGGGGTCCTATCTAAATACATGTTGGTCACTTCAGTATACGGTAAATGGGCCTGGACTTTTAAGATATATTACCGAGATGTTAGTATGTAGATACAATTAGAATTTTTCAGATTCAAACAAGTTTTTAATGAATTATTGGAGTTTAAATACTGCATCCATGAGATATTTCTGAAACATAAAACAATTGATTTTTAAATACAATATATTACCTAGGTTTTCAATGGTAAAAGGTTGTCTATGTCTTCCAGGTATATTCTGCGGCGGCTACCACTATTCGCTGAAGATGTACACGTACGAGCGGGTGCGTTCACGGAACTTTGCTCGAACGTGGGGCTTCGTGCAGTGTTCACAGGCCGTGCCCATCGCCATCGGGGTGCCGCTTTCAGGTGAAATATAACCTATGTGTACAGGGCCTCGATGTCCTCTTCTTTGATACTGGCGTTTTTTTTAAACTCGTATCAGTCAACAACCTCCTCACCTTATTAAACATGTAAAATCACATACACAAGACACCCAGACCTGGAACAAAGTTGTTCCGTGCAGGAATCGAACCCGCGCTGCAGCGCAGCAGCCAATCGCTCAACGACTGCGCCAAACGGTACTTTTTAATTGAGGGGGCTGAATCAAGTGGAAGCATTTTTTCCATTTAGAATGGGTATGGGCCATGGGTATACCTACCTGTGGGTGCTCTACAAACGGGGAGGAAAAACCGCTATGTCCTAGAACAAAATTAGAGACTCATCGACCCCACAGTCAAACCATTGCAACGGTTTTAACAACCTTTTTGGAATAAAGTTAAATAAATAAAAAATATAAAAAATCGGATACATTTGAGATCAGCCAACCCGCACTGGAAACCCCTGGTAGTTTATTTGGCCCATGCACTATCTGAGAGGTCCTGTATCCGAACACTTATACGTGTAATAGGAATAGGTAACAGGAACAACATTCGACTGTAAGTTATTTAAACACTAATGAATAAAATATTTTAAAGAACAGTTTAATGTTTTTGTATTCAACATTGCTACGCAAGCTTTGTTGCTATTTAGTTGTATACACAATCTACTTCACGAAGGGGATTAGGTCTTGTGTATATTTTTATTTCCGTATGCATAAGCAACCAATTCTTTTTTACGCCGCCGCTGATTGCACCATGCTTAGGTAGGTACGCACACTGAAACAAATGAGAGGTACAGTACATAAACCTACACACATCGATGACTAACCCGCCTTGGTGCAAGATAGAATGCAATTATCTACTTAAGTATGATAAAATCATTACGACTCATACAATTGATACCACACCATTCAATACACTAAAAAAAAAAACAGAAAATGTTGACTCGGCGTCACCTAGCGTTCTAACGTGGCCATGAATGATGATGATCTTTTTTCAGGGTACATAAATGTGGGCTGCGGCGGCAAAGCGGGCTACTACTTCAGCTCAACGTGCTCCCTCATCGGCTCCCTGTCTCTCTTCTGTATTGATCTTCATAGGCGTAGTGTAGCGCACAAACACACCAAGTATGTAGAATTTTGACGATATACCTACGTATTCTAAGTACTTAAGAACAGCACTGAGGTGCTGTACCTCTACCATGAGTTTAAAGCAATAGTATTCGTCGCTACTCGATATCGACGCCGTTAATTTTTAGTATGGCAAATTTTGCAGCGCCTCTAGCGGTCACTTGCAGAACCAAAAACGGTAGTAGATATGTCATCAAGTGCAAAACCTATCGAATAAGATCTCACTAGCGACTAAAGTTTTTAGTAGTTTCCTATAGAAAATCGGTACCATGAGTAACAAATTTGACAGGTGCTATCAAAGCAAACCGTGACTACAGTAGTAAAGTAACAACTCACTACCATAGTGAAGGGTGAAAGTGAGCGTATCGTGTAAAACAATATTTTATTTATTTGTCCATAAATATGTCCGGTAAAACTTATCTAACGTAGAATTTGTTAGGTACTGCTGCATATGAAGACTTATGACGCGTCAAAGGAAATATCTAAATGACTATACGAAAGGCATATTAGTGAAAATAATTTCATCAAAGAATATAGGCTCAATAAAGAGGTTTTCTAGTATTTGTGTGGTCTTCTAAGGGTTTATTACAGATTTGAAATATACACAACGAGTAGATAACACTTGAATCGAAGGTAAAATAGAAGTATGTTAGAAATAAGGCCATAACCTTACTTTTATACATGCATTTCATAATAGAAATACAAGTTTTCAGTATGCGCATTGTTATTTTACGTATTAGGTACTGGCACAAACTCACAACAGCACAGAATCATCAAAATATTTGTACAACTACAATTATTACATTTTGAATAGGCCAGGTTATAGAGAATCGGTGTTTCAATTTGGTAGGGTTTTTAGGTCTATCTGCCTTCCTCTGTCTTTTATTACCTTAACTAGAAAGAGAGCAAACATAAGTGTGAAGTTAGTTACGATGCGGTTTTTGTACTTAGGTAAACACTCAACACCGTTTATACAATCGAGTTGTCGCTAGCTTGTCCGTTTTCTATTCGATGCACGTTTATTCGATATCGACTACGGTAAGATGGTGTAGTTTTTCGATAGTAACTCATGGTAAGGGTACAGGTTATAGTGAAGTAAGAATTCTACACTTCCCAATCTTATCCCAAAAGTTCCGGCGACTTTTAAAAGGTTCCTCTCGAAAAAAAAGGAAGGTAGATACCTACATTATATCCAACTTGTGTTGCAGAGAAAACGGTGGAACTGCAAACTGCGAGTCGACATGCGAGCCCTCGCGACGCAGCCGGAGTCGCGATCGAGAGCCGCGCACCGCTGCAGGCGCAGCCACCGCCTTAGGTAACTTCGTTTATGCGCAACAGACACATTTTGATGCAAGTGTACAAAGTTTGTCATTGCAGCCGAGGCGAGATTCACTTTATGTAAAGAGAGTACAATGACAAATGCTCATGTGTATCAAACGATGTTTTTTAACACACTTATGAATGAAAAAGAAAAACACAGTTATTGTGAGAAGTGACTTTATGGCTAATGTAGATAAGATAAACTGAATAGTGGGGACCAGCCGCACACTTTTCCGGACAAGTGCAGTTATAGAAAAAGAATCGTACTGCGCCGCATTGTGAACTTTATAGCAGTGTAATAAAGTAGTCCCAGTTTCCGGGTGTTAAATAGCATTAAATGCGATAGGCGAGTAGACACCATTCCCAGTGCAGTGGTTGTCCGAGTTGTAGGTCGTAAGTTGAAACTAGGAGGCACTTTACAGCACTGCCCTTAAAACAGTGAAAGAAAACATCGAAAGAAAACTGGAATTACCTAGGTCCAAAAATTCAAAGACATCTTCCAACTCACACTGGGTCAGTGTGGCCCACACTTTTTCAGTGTAGATCCGTGAGCTGTCACAGCAGTAAAAGCTGATTATACTTATATTTTAGAAGTAGCAAGTTTCATATACCACATACGGTGTAGAGCGGTGCCAGCGGTGCCCGGCACAGGGCACAGTCCCTGGAGGGGTTCGCACTGGTCCTATAAAAGGTCCCACATACCTCCATTAATAACGGAGAACTCTGATACCGCGATGCACGATTTTATAATTTAGTTCCTATGTGTAAGAAAGAAAGAAAGAAAGCAAGAAAGAAAGAAAATGAATTTATTTTGTCACAACGCAAGGCACACATGCAGGCATGTGGTGGCAATAAATGTCGCTACAATATACCCAAGTCTAGTTAATGCTTAATATAATTCTAATATTTTTCCAAAGATAGCACTTCAAAGCTCCCAAGTTGTAACAAAATCTCTGTCAGTTCTAGGAGCAGAATTTGTAGCACCAGGTCGAACGGGTCGCGACCTCCTGCTGGACAGCATTCGCCCCGGCACGCTGGGCTCTCCGCCCCCCAACGTGCCCCCCGAGCTGACCTGCATCAGCGAGGAAGGCGGCCTAGACCTCGACCTCGATCTGGATATACCAGAGCATCTTCTCGATGATTTAGACTGCGGGGGTGATTGTATCACTAGTTGTAATAAGGTAAAGTTTTAAAAATTTTGTTTTCCATTTGTATCAGCCTAAAATGGGCATATTGAGCTTGCCAAGATTTTTATTCAGATTTAGGAGAAATTATGCTTATCTTTTTTTACCTCTCTACCGATCCACGAAAAGGCAGCCCACTCTTAAGTCTTCTTAGATCATCCCCTAGTTCCATCACTGTGAAAAATCCGATACATAAGGTTCGGAATTTATCTGTGGTTAGCTAATAATAGCTAACCACAGATAAATTACATTCTCATTGTTAGCCCCAACATGACGCACAAATGATTTCTGAAGACTAATTTAACCAAATAGTGGCTTCCACAATATTGAATCAGACTAATTTCAAAATATTGTTCCCAGGTCGAAAACTATTTAATGTTAAGCGAATACGAAAACAATCTGATAGCCGAGCTGCCCACGCTCAACGAACGACGTGGGCGACGCTGGTCCATCGTGGTGGCCAACTCTTCGCCACAACCATCCACCATCCCTGAACGTCCCGACTCACCCGAGATTCACGCCAAAAACTCTATCAAGTGGAAGAAAAAGTGCCATAACACAAACAATAGACTGATTACAGTGATCAACGAGCAATCACTCTGAAATACTAGTGAAATAATATTCAGACAATAAATAGAAATAATCCATTAGTGTATGACCTATAACCTCATTAATTTATTTGATGTGTGTGAATAGTAGCGTTTGTGTATTGTTCAAATAATTTATTAAATTATTATTACAATTGTATATTTGTTTAATTTTTAGATCTCCAGAATAAACTAAACGGCAACAAAAATGTGATGGGAAACTACCTAGTGTAACTAACAGATATTAAATAAAACCACTCCAATACAATGTAATTAAATATAATGTCATTGATATTTCGTTATATTAACATAAGTAGATAATAATATTAGTGAATACTGCACCAAAAATACAAAGGAACACAATATAATTATTTATTACCGTTGAGGAACCACAATATCTTCTAAGAACTGGGCGAAACAGCGCATCGCTTGCAGCAAGGCAGCGAGAAGTATTGACAGAGACAAGCTGAGCAACTTCTGGTTCTCGGTATTAGCAATTTCGTTGTTCGCAACAGGAACTAAACTTTGGCTCGATCCTACACTAGGTATACTTGAATAATCACAATCAACGTTACGTTTTTTTGTACCGACAACCTTCTTTTTATTTTTACCTTTAGACAATGCACGAACATTGTCGACATCACATGTCAGATCTATCACAATATAATCCGAAACTTTTTTATCCACCTTCAGATCTTTAGACTCCGCCGGGTGAGACCCGGCCTCCGTGTCTTCAATAAAAACACTTACATGATTAACAGCGGTCGAACAACTCGGAATCTCATTCCTGTGCTCAGCACAATGAGGTTCTATAGTTAGGCACTTCGTTATTACTTCTTGTTTATCGTCTACAATTGAACTTAAGTTATTACTTACGATATCATTATTGTTAGGACTTATGTTAAGTTTGAGAGAGTCGTCAGTTTCCTCAGATGACATACCGCTGTCATTGTCTTCGAGACAGGGCATGTCTTCCCGATGTTCGTTAATATTATTTTGCTTAATATTATCGACGTTGATCTTAGTGTTACCGAAGCTGCCGTAGGAAAGCGATATCGGGTTGACGGCAGTCGATTGCTGTAGTACCGTGCCCGCGTCGGGCACGGCCTCGGGTCAGGACACCTTGGCGCAGCTGATGTTACCCTTTATGACGATTGTACTTGAAGTTGATTCTTGGGCCCCAAATATACTATCCATGTCCGACAATGATGCATTGTCTAAGGAACTGCCATCGTCGAGCAGAAGCTCTGATCGTAAACCCTGAAATTAGATAATTAAAAATAACAAACATTACAAAGTTGTAATAAACTTCCAAAAACAGTGTGAACTTGAACTCACCTCAGAAAAATATTCATACTCTTTTTCAAAAGTTAATATAAACACACAAAATATTGCTGCTAATATGTTGCTACATAGGGAAGTCACGATGAAACAGAAGTATAGTGTGCTGGAACCATCTAAAATATAAAGAAAACAATTTAAAGTAATTCGATAATTTATTCAGAATCGTTTATCTAGGTATGCTAACCGAATCATGTGAGACTCCGATTACTAGCCAATTTCTGTGTGTACCTATCCTTAAATGTGGCATTCAGTTTGAAGTCTCCAGATTTCTAACACAATGCCTCATTTATGAGTTATGGATCAATGCAGACGCTCCTATTATTTGACGATCTTCGATTGCGAAGCATGGTCGCATGATTTCATTCTAAGAAACCCGTTCCATCATCGGACAACAAGCTATACGCTAGTGTTACATGGTAGACATCTAGGGTTGCCAACAATTTTTGCAAAAAATAAAGTATTTTTTATCTGAGAAGAATGTTAAACAGTATTTTAGAAAATAAACATTAACATATTTCTTAGAGCTTCTTATTAATTGCGCGCAACTTATTAATTTAGACTTTTTTTAAAACTTCATACGCCTCACCACAATTATAGCTAAAATTAAAATAAATGAGGATCTCATTCGATTCGTTCTGAAACTCAATTATTGTGATTTGATAAAAAAAAATTGTGTGAGTGTCCAAGTCTAACACTTAGGTACGAGTATTGTGATAATTGAATGCATTTTGATGCTGAAAACAGTATTTTGTATACTTTATTTTTGTTCAACATTAAAAAGTATAATGTAGTGAAAACCAGTATAATACTGTTTTTAACAGTATAGTTGGCAACCCTATGGACATCTCACCCACAAACACAAAACGATTTAGGAATAATTTATTTGTGACAGACTTGGGGATCTTTAGGTCAAGCATGTAAGGGTTACTTCTGGCAAGCATGCTTTGTCATCGACCACATCATTCATTCTTCGTCGCTTACCATCAGGTGCGCCGTGCGCGTGGGCAAATCATAATTTGTCAATAACAAATAAGAACATGTCTTTAAAATTAATAAAATATGTACTTACTCAATGGCAAAAATGATGTTACTGTTCCAAATATTGCCATTAAAATCAAAATCAGGAAGCTCAAGTTGGCAAGACATTGCCGAAATACTGTTAAATTTTTGTCATAAAACAGGGTTGAGATATAAGTCGTGAGGATGCACTGAAAAAAAATACATTTACTTATCAGAAAGCATTCAAAAACAAACATGAATCACCCTATCTCTTTTTATTATAATTGGATATTTATTACACGACTGACATCTACTTAAAATAAATTAATTTATAAAGATTCCTCGCGCCTTTTATAAAATGGTAAAAGGTAAGCAAAGAAAAATTATTCATGAAAGAGCTTGCCACAAGTAGCATACAAATATTTTATGAAATTCGTACAACTTTATGATTATCTTCCGCACAACAGTATACAATACACAACAATTAACACGGTCATTGCCAAGCTGAAAACTGATTTCGTGTGAAGGCCAGTTTTTTTAAAAATTGTTCTGATAAAAATTAGATATCGTATTTATTATATATTTTTATAACTTTTAAGCAGTTAAAGAATACAGCTATATAAAGAACAAAAAAAACAGGTTACGCGTCTCATTCAAAAGCCGTCTCTAAGTGCAGTGGCGAGCAAAAACAAATGGCGTGATCCGAAGGTCCCCTTTTAGGATTCCACGCGCGCCTCAAGGAGATGTCAGCGAAACCGTCAGGGCCCACCAGGGTCGAAGCCTACTGGGGTCACGCACGAGTAGTGTGAAAGCAAACCCCGAGGCCGCGGGATGAAGCCAAAGAGGGAACAGGAGTGGGTTTTAGTCAGTAAAAAACCAAAAAAAAACTTTTAAACCATGCTCGACGTTAAAGATAGGCGAGTGGAAAAGGACCTTCAAATGCAAATTCTAACATCTCTAAGAAATTCAAAATTTGCCTGATTATTATTTCATTATCAACATCAATTAGAATATAGATATGAGATAAATATTATATTAATTTACTAGCTTCTGCCAGTGGCTTGGCTCGCGTGAAAGTAATGAACTCCTCAGTGACCGCAATCGGGACTCCTGGGGACCTACTTGTGTAAGCCACTCACTTGAGGGGCGAGGACCTCGAGAAGAATGGGAAGCAATTGCCATTTCCTTAGACGTCTCGAAGGCCTTCGACAGAGCCTATTGAGTAAACTTCCAGCGGACGGCATTTCTGCTGGTCTGATTGGCTGGGTAAAAGAATTCCTGATTGTTCAATCAGGAATTGGTCTCTCCGAGTCGTTGTCAACGGATGGTCATTGACAACCAATGCCGGAGTTTCTCAGGGGTCAGTCCTTCTCTCTGCAACTCTCTTCCTGCTGCATATCAACGATTTTCTGATGCCCGGTATCTATGACAGGATATGCAGATGACAGTTGTAGAGAGAAACCCGCCGTGTGCTCAGGCTAGTAAGGAGCTAATACAGTTCGAAAGAGAGGCTATGATAGAACGTACGATTTTCTCACTTCAGGCTGTCTCCGTGTAGATAGCCAATCTGGTGGTATTTAACGCCACCAAAAAAGCGTGTCTGTTCACTTCAAAAAGGAGCCCCTTTACTTTGGCTCCTGCTTTCCAGAAATTTATCCCTGGAGTGTACCGACCGTCTTTAGCTCTTGGGAGTTGAAATTTCTTCAGACCTTAACTTTGGGCGGTTCATTAAGTCCAAAGCCAAGGTAGCTGCTAAAAAGCTCGGCGTTCTTGCAAAGGTCCGGCGGTACTTCTCATCGGGGCAGTTGTCCCGAAGTTATATATAGCACAGGTTCGATCGTGTGGACCACACACGATCGGACCTGTGCTTTGTATAATACACACGGTATTCCACACAGTGTGGAGCACTGCAGCTACATATGGGCTGGTGCTGCAAAATGCCATCTAGCAGCTTTGGACTCTCTGGAAAGGCGCGCGAAGAGGCCAATTGGTGATCCAGATTTAGTTAAGTCCAATTTACAAATGCGAGACGCACAGGACCGGTCATTGTGGCGACATTTGGGGGAGGCCTATGTCCAACAGTGGACGTCTTTCAGCTGAAATGATGATGATGATGAATTTACAAAGCCTGGAGCAGAGGCGTAAGGTAGTCGGCCTTTAGTATATAACAGAATGGATTTTGGAGTGTGCGCGGGAATTGCATACCTTGATTCTACATCAACTTTCTACCATAGGACAACCCGACGTACGGCGAGTATCTACCCTTATGTTGTTGAAACGTCTACAGTCCGAACTAAGCGTTTCGCCTCGTCTTTTATAACGCGTACATCGAAGGATTGGAACAATTTGCCTGCTGCGGTCTTTCCGTTTGATTATAATTTAGGTGTCTTCAAAGTTAGAGTGAATAGACTCTTAATAAACTAGTACGCCTTACCGTCAACGATTGCATCACTGCTTGCCATCAGGTGGGATCGCAGTCAAGCACTAGTTTCCTTATTTATTTTTTTTAAAGTATTAAATTGTCCCAAGGGAATAATTATACTCCCGTGATTAAAAGTATAATACGTATGGTATTCCAGGACATGGTCTACCCAAATAACAAATTTCATTTAAATCTGTTCAGCTGTTTGTGTGAGAAGGAGTAACAAACATGCACACATTAATACATACAAACTTTCGCCTTTATAATATTAATGTGATAGTAAGATTAACATACCTGCATCCAAATGTATAAAGTGCCAAATCCACATATAAAAATATTCAATGCCGTGAGGCAATGATTATCCACCTGCAAACAATTACATAAGTTATGTGTAAACTTAACTTACATGTAAGATTTACTTCATACTCATAAATATTTAGAGCTCACATTACTTAGGTGTTTATTATGAAATGCCCAAGAGTTACAATGCAATAACAGAGATGAATGTTACAGATATGTTTTATGTTAACATTTTTTTATTGAGACTATTTAATCTTATGTTAGTTTAAGTTAGTTAGATGATTATGGACATAGTAAAATTATTTAATTTACATAAGGCATAGCAATTAGTACCTTTTATAATAAGTTTACTGGAACAGATTAACTTCTGATGATAATTTTCAAGTATTAAAATATTTTTTCTAAGATTCTTGTTATAATGATTTTTAATTAGCTGAACTAAACTGACAGCAGTGGTCAATGCCCAGCTGTCAATGAGCAATACCCCGCTGTCATTAAACCATTGACAAATCTGTCACTTCAGTAGCATCTAATTATAAATCTTTTGGCTACCTTTCTAAAAGAAAACGACCTAAAATTTTAGTTGCACATTAGTATGTGCAACTAAAATTTTAGGTTGTTTTCTTTCATCTACCACGAAGTCAAAAGCTCGACGGTAATCCTCACCGAGTCGCCGTCTCAACGTGACACTGGCAGAATAGTCGCAAACGGCTCAATTGCCATAAAAAAAAAAAATATGGTTTGTTTAATGATCTTACCTTAAACAGGAAAAGGAAGAAATATACCAGGAAGCCCAGAGAAAGGAATGAGGCTGAAAAGGAAGCTATCCTATTTGCGAATGAAGTAACATTTGGATTTGGTGTTAATGAGCCGAGTATATTTATTTGCTGGTATCTGTCATACAATATTTTGCCAGCTGTAAAAAGACACATTGTTAGCACAAAATCATTAGTAATGATATAAAAAACCATGATTGATGATATTAAAATTAAAATTAAAAAATGAGGCAATATGAAACTATAACCATCATACTAGAAAACAATATCTAACTTTAACTACAGGCTGAAAGGCTAACTTTATTCCCAATTCTTTAATGGTTTTAATACAATAATGAGATATTTGCTTCAATGTTGGCATCAATTTAAAAAAGAGAAAATATTTTCTATCACAATTAGGACCTTAATATAAAAACTATGTCTATGGTTTAAAACTTATCTTATAAAAAAACCTTTTTTGTATTGAGTTATTACTGAAATATAACCCAAGTAATATTTATGTTATACACAGGATCTTAGAAGTGGCCTGTAAAACTGCTAAGAGCATGATCTGATTCCGATCCTTTCTTGAGCAAAAATGTGTTATAGTGCCATAATAGCCATCATCATAGCAGTATCTGTATATTACTTGCCGCTTGACATTTTACATAATGAAAGGGTCTTTTTTTATTTAATTACTAGCTGCCTACCACTATCTACTATAACTAATAATTGAATTATATTTCATTTTCTGTTTATTAAAAACAAATCACATCAATACCTTCATTACAAAATATCAAGGGCAATTAATTGACCATGCAAGTGGATTTTAATGACTTGATCATTATGAATATTATTAAAAAACTTATAAACACATCCGAATACAGAAAAAACATTGTTAGATAAAATAACATGCCTCATTATTCATTTACTTTTAATAAAACCTAGCTGAAAATAGAACTGTAGTTAGTTCATTTATGGGGTTAAATATTAAGTCGCTAAAAAGTAACCATTATGATGCAACTTTATATATCAAACTGTCTGTTTATCACAGCTGTCTGCTTATTATTTTTTTAAACTTGTCAAACAAAGTTAGAATAAATAAAAAAATATATTAAATTATGTTTTGTAAAGCTAATTCCAATTTAAATTAAGTGTTGATAAATTGTAACAGCTCAAAATGTAGCATTGTTGTAGCATTCATATTATTGCATCCACATTTCAACACTGACTTTATATAACATAGATATAAATCCCTCTCACCAATTGCTCCGCTGGCTATGAACAAAAAAGCAAGGCCAGTATCCAAAGCATTTGTGTCTTGCGAAACTTGGAAACACAGACTGAAACATAAAGAAAACAATGTATTACTATAAAAAATAAATAACTAACGCATTCCGAATGAAAGTGAAAGTAGTAAAGAATGTACTATAAATTACCCAAAGAGAACCACTGCAATATAAAATGTAGCTAACAAAACTTGTAGCATGAACGTACAATCTAGGTGGCACAATTTATTGAACAAATAGACATTAGATTTGTTTTTTTTTAATAACGAATCAAAACAAAAAACACAAGTGCCCAATCAACAACAATATTTTGAATGTAACATACGATACTTACGATACGATATACGTTGATGTTAGAATGATCAGGCCACACTTAAATATCAACATATTACGGTAACAAAATAAATTATAACAAGATAATAGTTGATAATAGTTACTCCAACACTTCGTTTCTAAAATAATACAAAGACAACTTGACCAATCTGACATTACGTTCGAATTTGACTTTGACATAATGACATCAGACATCACAAGTTGGAAGGAGTGCAAGTTTTAAATAATTTAGTTGAATCGAAACCAAGGCTTTTAAAAGGAGTGTCGTCAAAACTAGTTTTAGTAGTTTTCATTTTGCCAAATAACCAGTAAATCAAATGATTTTTTGTAGTGACGTTGTAAACAATTTTTCAAATTTTTAAAAGGTGTACGGCAGGATTTTTTCGAGTAAAGTTCAATGTAGGTTTTAATTATTTGCAAGTGGATTCCTAGTAAATATTGTGATGTAAAATTAGTGTAGTTTTGTATCTCAAATGTACACAACTGAAATACATCAGAATGTGTTGCACCCACATTATAATGCGGATATATCTTATTTGAGTTGCATTAGAATGTTAAACTTTTACTGATGACGAGGCGGAATGATCTAAGATTTTAGTACGGGTAAAGAAAAACAATTTTGATTTGTTCAGGTATTTTGACCGAATGTCTTCGAGTGAAGTTGATTCCTAGTGTATATTGTGATTTGTGGTATAAAATTGGTGTAGTTGTGTATTTCAAGTATCTGCGCAACTGAACAATATATGGAATCAATGAAACAGGCGCGATCTCGGTAAAATGGAGCTGAAAATATTATTGTAGTTTTGGCAACCTCAGCGAAGTTTGCCGAGAAGGCTGACTGGATACATTTGCAACCAAATACTACAAAAATATTAGAATGTGTGCACCCGCATTCTAATCGTAAACTTATGAACTATTCATACGAAGAGATGGCTTAAAAAACGTAGTCTCCAAGCGAAAAAAAATAACAGAAAAAAGAATTAAATGGCGGGAAAGGGATTTAATGATTGTCAAAGTCATTTTGTCAAAATCAAACTTGTTTGGTGTTTTGATTGTAATTTTTGTATTCTGATATTGTTTGTGGCTTAAATATCAAAGAGCGATGTCTTCTTTGCAACCTATTCACGCATTGAGCTTAGGTAAGTGTATCTCCTGGAATTCCTTTGAAATGAAACTCGTTAATTACTAACAAACAACGACATACAATTGCTTGTCTTCATCTCCTATCATAATATTGCAAAAGATTAGTATTAGGGATTAAAGTATTATGAAATTGCCGTTTTTAAAAACGGGTTGCTTTGACGTGTAAAAGCTT
The DNA here is from genome assembly GCA_961205895.1 of Mythimna pallens. Classification (NCBI taxonomy): domain Eukaryota; kingdom Metazoa; phylum Arthropoda; class Insecta; order Lepidoptera; family Noctuidae; genus Mythimna; species Mythimna pallens. The sequence continues at coordinate 12,762,242 of OY540834.1, read as the reverse complement.
TATTGGCTTAACTAACTCAAAGTATGAAAAAAAAAAGTTTTTTTCATGGTTATAAGAACTGCGATATCACAGAAAATACAAAACACAGAGAATCCAATAAATACCTAATTTTTTTAACCCCTAATAACTCCGTCTTCTGGTGGTCTTACTATAGTCCGACCCACGTAAACACCAAATTGTACCTGACACAAATCAACTAAAGTTGACTTCCAGTGAATGGAGAGTTATGCTCTCCATTCACTGACTAACTCTCCTAGAACTAGATTAACTGTACAAAAACTCCTATCAACTAGATTAACTGTACAAATATCCCATTCGATTTTTCTCTCTATTGTAATCTATTTTCTTATTTATTGTAGTTTATGCAACATTATGTTACATGTACGCAAAATACATGCTTTAGTTGTGAAGTTGTGGACACTAACCCAAAAATACAAATACAATTATGCAACATTGAAGGTACAAAACAGATTTAATGCCCTAAGTAATCTCTGTGTATTAGGCTACTAAAGGACTACTGGCAATTAGTACAAGGACTGAATGAATTACTAGTGCTATTATAGAAATAAAAATGAATAGAAGACAAAAAGATTTACAATTGTTTCGTTACTATGGATCTGATCTACTGGCTACATAATATGTTGACAGTCACAATCCAATAATTAACTTTTTTGCTATGTTAAACTAAACCATGAAATGCACTTAAATTATTTTTGCTTGTATAGTTATTTTACTCAACTACCTAGGATGTTTTGATTATTTATTTAATTCATTAAACCCCAAGCAACGCTCGCCCATTGTCTTTCTATTGTGTCTCTAATTACGGTACTCAAAAGGTTAAAATATGTGTATAGTGTCTAAACAATTTTCACCTGTGGTGAATGTCATATACATAATTAAATAATAAAATTCAAATGGAGAATACTACAAAGTGAAAAATAACTTTAATTTCACAAGTTGATGTCTACTAACAAGTAAATAAGACATCAACTTCAGTAAGTTTTTTTTTGTAAAATCCTTGTTTTTGTGTGATTTAAAATGTGGCTTTCAGCTTTTAAAATTTCTCAATTTTTTGATAGTATTCAATTTAACTCTGATTTTTAAATAAGTATTTATACTGTGCCATATCTTTTCTGTAGGCTTTAAGAAATATTAAAAATAAACACTTCTCAAATAGATGCTCATTTAAAAGTTGACATTTAAAAGTTGTCCTTCAAGGATTTAGATGAAACCTGCTTTCAGTCAGTGATGTAAAATTTATGTTTGGGTACATGAGACATAAATCCACATGGGTTTTTTACTCAGTTGCTTATGTTTTTAAGACTATCAGATAAAGTAAGATTTTACTATATAATGCATAATATCACCAAGAATTGTAAATGAGTTAATAAGAAAGCTTTTACATCTTGTTATGCAATTACAGCCCATGACTCCTTATTTAGATTACATTTTAATTTAAAATGTTTGTTGACTTTTATTTGAAGCCATACTTTTAACCTGGCAGGAATTTGGATGACTTTTTAGTGCTGTACAAACAGATTTCATAATATTAGACAGGTTATTCTTGAAATTTACAATCCAGACCAAATTTTTGTCAGCTCAAATGACAAAAAGACAGTATGTCACCCAATCCCCCCAACCCACCATAGACCGATCATGTGCAACATCAAATCTGAAGTGGTTATGCCATTCAAACACATGACTCAAAAACCAAAAAAAAAACATGGTCCACCATCTGCAAGTTCACTAGTGAGCCACTTCTTCCTCATACGCCCAGTGAAGTAACAGCAATCAAGTTGCTCGCCAACTCTTCCTAAACGGCAAACCACGACAATGGCTTGGAAGAATTCCCAAAACTAATAATCAGACATCCTTCAATGTGTCTATACAGCGCACACATGACACACCACACGCGACCCATTCTAACTATCAAACATCATCCTAGCCATTCAAAGGCATAGCTCTGGTAAGGCCTCCGGAGTTGACGACATTACAATCGAACAACTTGCACATCTTGGCGCAATATCTGTGTCATAGTTGTGTCCCATTTTGTGTCCAGGCAATGTCTATCCATTCCAGGTTGCCTGGAAGAAATCGCCGAGTGCGATAAGGCCGCCAATTATATGTTTTTTTATTGTAAGGTTTCAATTTGTAATTTTGGTGTGCAATAAAGTATATATAACAGTTGCTACAACTTTTCTACGACTACCTGGAGTCGGCGAACTTACCTCGCTTCTGGAAAAGATAAAGTTATTGCTATTCCCAAGCCTAGGAAACAACATGACGATCCTAAAAACTTTCGGCCCATATCTCTACTATGCTACACTTACAAACTGTCTTTTTCAAACAGTTTGTAAGTGAAGAGAGAAAGAAGTGTTCGTAGGTGTAAGCCCATAAGTCATACCAGAGCAAGCTGGATTTCGGCCTGGAAAATCTTGCTGCGGCCAAGTTTTTAACCCAAGGCAACACATTGAGGATGGGTTCGAAACCAATAAAGTGACGGACGCAATATTTGTGGACTTGTCAGCTGCCTACGATACCGTCAACATTCAGCGCTTGTTGTGAAAGGTTACCTACCTAACAGAAGACCCAGAGTTTACTTGATATCTTGAGAGAACTTCTCAGAAACTGACGTTTTCAATTGAGCCTTCTTAGCGATAAAAGCAAGTGACGAACTCAAAAATTGGACTGCCACAAGGTAGTGTTCTGGCTCCCTTGCTGTTTAACTTTAACACTAAAGACCAACCGGTGAGCGCTAACACAACTCGCTTTCTGTATGCAGTCGTCCTGGCATTAACTTGCCAAGCCACTTATTTTGAGCAAATTAAGACCAATCTTACCATTTAAAATCTCAGCCATTATTATACTGATAACGCATTGAAACCAAATCATTCAAAAACACGTGCGTCGTCACCTTCGTAACAGACGAGCGGGTCGAATGCTTAATATCTCGTGGAAGGGACTGCCATTCATCCATAGCCCCCATCTGAGATATCTCGGCATCACTTTGGACAGGTCCCTCTATTACAGCAAGAATTGCGAGAATGTTAAACGAAAATTTTCAAGTTTTGCGAACAACTGGAATGACGCTCTATTTCTCCGCTAGTGAATATGCCTGTCCAGTATGGAGCCGCTTCGCCCAACGGTGTCCAACTTACTGGATACAGCACTTATTGCCGTTTAACCCCCAGAAATTCGCAGGGCTGTGGCTAGCTGCATTAAAAGAACGAAACGACCCTCGCCATTTAATGCACAATTACAGCTCAGTGCACCAGAGACTTGAAATCGTAAGAGTTTTTTTGCAAGCATGAATCCATCTCATGGTAACACCATCTCGGAGGGATACGACCTTAAACGGGAAAAACGCTTAAACCTCCTGATGCATCGACCCGTCGAAGAGCCTCTCGCCTGGACACGACACGCTGAGAAGAAGATTTATTGGTTTCAAATTTGTCAGAGGTTTTACCACACTATTGTTATTAAAGGATGGCACTAGCATATTTTTCAGAGTGTTTTTTTCTATAGAAATGTTTACCCCCAATCTTTAATGTCCAAGAAAAGTTTAAGGACACACATGCAAATACATTAATGTTTTCCTGTTTGGTGTTTTACGATTCCCATAAGCCCTTTTAATTCAGACTTGCCCTCTTTTACAAAGTAGATGTCAACTTAAAAGTAAAGAAAGAAAACTAAAAATCCAAACTTTGTTGCACAATAATTTTATTGACACAATCACAATACTTATTCATATAAATATATTGTTTACAGATTCGGTTCAGCAGCAGGCTTTTGTCAAATATTACCAGGCTCTACCAGAGGTGAGTTTTACTTATTAAATTAAATAATAATCATGAAATACTATTTCTGTCTAGCATTTACAACACACATTTTTTCCGCATTTCATCCACAAATATTTTTAAACTAACAATAACTTAAAAGTTCTTTTATGAACATTAGTTTATCATTATGACTAGGTAATTGAATAAATATATTATTTACGAATATATAAATTCATAACATTGCACCTTTTTAAAACCATGAAGCAATTTTGCTTTTTGCCCTGGAGAATTTATTTCCAACAGATTTCCAGAATCCAGTTGATTCAGTTACTGGCTCTATTGGCGATGATTCAGTAATTGGAGTTTGTGCAGAAATTGAGTGTAAATCATTACTTTGTTTTTTAACGATGGGCTGTTCAATATCTTCTGGAGGTGGAAGGTAGGTTTGTGATTGTACATTATTTTTTGGAAGTGCTGTTCTTTCTTCTTTTGAGTATTTAAATGTTTGTTCTGGATTTTGACTTAATTGTTCTAAGTTTTTATTTTGACGCTGCATTTCACCATGTGATCCAAAAGATTGTAAACTTTGTTGCTCTAAATATGCTTGGTGTCCAAAATCTTGCGAATTTTGTTGCTCTAAATATGCTTGTTGTCCAAAACCTTGTGAATATTGTTGCTCTAAATTTTCCTGCTGTCCAAAATCTTGTAAGTTTTGTTGCTGCAAGTTATTATACTTATCAAAATCTTGTAAATTTTGTTGCTCTAAATTTACTTGCTGTGCAAAATCTTGTAAGTTTTGTTGTTCCAAGGTATCCCGGTTTCCAAAATCATGTAAATTTTGCTGCTCTACGTTATCTTGCTTTCCGAAGTTTTTTAGATCATGTTGCTCTAAATTTACTTGCTGTCCAAAATCTTGTAAGCTTTGTTGCTCCAAGTTATCTTGCATTCCAAAATCTTGTAAATTTTGTTGATCGACATTTACTTGCTGTCCAAAGTCTTGTAAGTTCTGTTGCTCCAAGTTACCTTGATTTTCAAAATGTTCGTTTTCTTGCTGGGTAAAGTCTTGTTGATTTTGTTGCTCCAAATTTTCCTCATCATCTTGATGTTGTTTTGTGGAATCTTGTTCATTTGGCTGCTCAATAGGTTCGTGTAGTGATAAAACATGCAGATTTTGCTGCTCTGTATTTTCTGCATCGCTTTGCTCTTGAAAATCGTGATGCTGATGGAAATAATGTTGCCCATGTGTATAGCCGTGATGTTGAATATCTTGGTTATTATGTTGCGTGTTCGTTAATTTTTTATTACTAATACCGTTTTCATTCTGATTCTGTACAGTTTCTGAGCTTTCAGGTATCTCAGTTGGGTATTTCTCAGGTTTCAAATCTGATACATCTTCAGGGCCAATATCTCCGCGACCTACGTCTAGAGAGCTTTCTTTCTCTGTCTCATTTGATTTGTTTTGACTTGTTTCCTTTTCAGTAGTAGGTACTATGACTTCATTTGGTTTAATTTGGCTATGGAGATGCTCCTGGGAAATACTTTCGATATTATGGTATGTATTCATCGAATTTGCATATGAGTTTTGAGTGTTCGTATGTGCTTGTGAAAAGGCGTTTCCTTCATCTTTATCTGCTTTGCCGGATACCAATGTTTGTTCGAAATTACCCAATTTATTCCATAAGCTGGACAAAGGCGCGGTATTGGGTGAAATTGTATCAGAAGCACTAAAATATGATGAGCTGTTGGTGTTCGTATTCTGTTCTTGTTTGCTGCCATTCGAGAAAGACCAATGGTTGCTTTGGTGTATGTTATGAGTTTCTTGAAAAGAATTTTCTTCATTCCAAAACTGGTTTTGATTGGTCTGTATGTTGAAATGTCCATCGTGGAAATCAAAATTTCCAGTGTTACTTTGTTCGTTAGTGTCTGAGGTTTTGTTAGATTGTGTAGTTGATGTCATCTGCCCGGCAGTGAAGCCATTGTTCACATTATGATAAACTGATTGAGACTCGGGATTGCTTCCCGAGTTAAGAGGCTGCTGGTCCAGGCCTACCTGTTGTGGAACGAAACTCCAATTAACGGGATTACCATTCGAAGTTGCATGCTCGCTGTTGTCTTTATTTTGCTGTATATATTGATCCGATCCAAAGTCAAACTTATCCCATACACTCATTTGATCATTGTTATGTTTTTGTGATTGTTGCGAATAACTGAAAATGTCGTCATTCTGTTGTGACTGCGTTTCTTGCTGATTGAATTTGTCGGATTGTACGTTTTCTTGGTCATCGCCAGTAGCAATTTGTTGTTCATCCTGGTTCTTGAAATTAAAACCCCATTTATCTTGTGCTTGTTGATCTTCACTATTATTTTTTAGTTCAGTTGCGATATCTTGTGGGCGTTGTTGATGACCGTCTAAATTAAGAAGTTTTTATTAATTTGGATTGCCACACAATATATCTAGTTGGTTTTAGTTGATTGATGAGTTTGATAGCATTTCAATATTTTATTTAGTTTTTACATGTTATTTTTGACAAAAGGAAAAACGCAAAATCCGACACCACCTTACGTAAAAATGTATCATGCATTGTCGACATCATTTATTTTTATATTCCTACCTAAATACAGTCAATAAAATATATTATGATTAGAATTGTTTTGTTTAATATGCTTCTGATACTACGACTGAAAATAGCAATCACTTTCCTTGCGAAAAACAGAGTCAAGCATTATATGATTTTTTACTAACTTATAGTGCTATTTTGAATAGTACTGAGTTTGAGAGATAAAGAGATCGTATTGAGATAGGAACTACAATTGAAATATTTTATTTCTCTTTTTAGATCGTTTTTTTAAAATAGTTCGTCAATTGATCAGTTTTACTTAATTGGATGTCAAAGAATCCCTATTTTGAATCAATCATGATTAACAAAATTCGTAGTTTTGTCAATAAATTCTGTCATTAGTAAAATATTCCTTTCGTTTTCTAAATATCGCTATGTTATAATGCTGCCATAACTCTTATCCGATTAATAGAAGGATTAGGTTGATCTATTAGTCTACAAAGTAAAGCCAGCCACCATTTTAGTTTGCTTGAATATAATAAAACTGAGAAATTCAATAATTCTGACAGCATCATAAAGTGTAATGAGTACGTAAGAAAACACAATGAGATATGGTTAAATAACAGAATATTTCTTTTACATTAACATATTATTTCGTTAGTATAAATAAACACAAGTTATGGCAAATTTATTAGTAATACAAATGATTAAAATCATATTTAAATAGGCATTGGTTGTTTGTTAAATTAGTTATGAACCAGTAAGTATCGAAGAATACCAGATACTTAGTGAAAAAAGATTGTCATTCATTTTATCACTTACTTTGATTTTCTTGAGGATTTGGTCCCAAAACTTCGAATTTATCCCAAGTGTGCTGTATGTCGTCCCGATTATTATGCGTTTGCTGACTTAAATTTTCTAAGTTATCCCATGTGTTTTGGGTCTGTTGTCCAGCTTCTTGTTGGGGAACTTGTGTTTGGCCCAAATCTTCCAAATTCTGTTGGTGTTGTTGCTGACCTAAATCTTCTAGGTTTTGGTTTTGTTGTTGCTGACTGAAATAATCAAAATTTTGACTTTGTTGCTGTTGGCCAAAATCTTCAAGGTTCTGACTTTGTTGCTGCTGACCAAAATCTTCTAGGTTTTGACTTTGTTGTTGTTGGCCTAAATTTTCTAGGTTTTGACTTTGTTGCTCTTGGCCAAAATTTTCTAGGTTTTGACTTTCCTGCTGACCAAAATCTTCAAGGTTTTGACTTTGCTGTTGTTGACCTAAATCTTCTAGGTTTTGACTTTGCTGCTGACCAAAATCTTCCAGGTTTTGACTTTGCTGCTGACCAAAATCTTCTAGGTTTTGACTTTGCTGCTGGCCAAAGTCTTCAAGATTTTGACTTTGCTGCTGACCCAAATCTTCTAGATTTTGACTCTGTTGCTGACCCAAATCTTCTAAATTTTGACTTTGTTGCTGCATGTCTTGAAATTGATCAGTGTTATAAGAACGAGCCACGCGTATATGACCGTTCTCGTCACAGTCAGCTCCGCTTGCGTGCGAATGCTGGTAATGTGATCCAGTCGATGAATATCCTAGATTTTGTGTTGAATCCGCCGTCAATCTTTGAGAGGATTGACCATCGTAATAAGCACTAGATGCTGGCTTAATAACATAAGGATCTCCTTGACGTTCCCATGACTTGTGGTAAGAATAGGCTGACTGATAACTTTTAGGTTGTCCATTTAAACTTTCAAATTGGCCGTTTACATCGGCCGCCGCGTTATGTGCTGCTTGAGTCAAAGCATCTGCTGAAGCTCCATGATATCTTCCGGAATTATATTGGGATTGACTGTTGTAACCATTAAAACTAGAGTCTGATGAAGTTTCATGATGATTAGTTCCGTATCCCGCTACAGAATAAGCGTTGGCATTAGTTTGCGATGCTGCATTGCGTTGTGTGTCGTAATTAAAACGAGATTGACCAGATGTTGATTTTACCGCCGCATTATATCCGCCATAAGTCGAGTGTGCTCTCTGAGAGTCCACTCTGCGCGTGTCATGTTGTTCACTTCCTCCCCGCGAAACTTGGCCATCTTCGTAAAGTTCACTATTTCTAGGGAAAGGGTTATCTGTAGTAGTAGGTAAGACGTTTGCGGGAATAGTATCATGTTTTTCCCATTCTTTACGGTAGTTATATGACGACTCGTAGTGTCTGGCGTTACTAGGCACGCGGTATACAGTACGTTGGTTATCGTTACTTAAAACTTCGGCATCACTGTTGATTAGAGAATTTTGATCATATGTTTGAGCAGCTACTGGTATAGTTACTCGGGTGCCTGGCCTGACGATAACTCTCACTGGTGTTGCGCTTATTAATCTAGTGTGAACATTGGAGCCATAACCGCCAGAATGTGAATTTGTATTGCTGGTATCATAAGCAGCGTGCTGTTGGAATCCAGACTGCGCATTATACCCTGAGGCCTGGTCTGTTTGCCTGCCGTAGTCATAGTGTCCGGTTCTTTGCGACTGATCTGTGACTGCTTGAAGATTATCAGATTGGAGATGATGACCTGAGTATCCTGACGCTTGATATCCATTGTGCCTTGAACTCTGATAACCACTATTGGCGTATGCTGTATTGTACGCTGAAGATGCTGAATGAGATGATTGTGACTGTGTGTCGCCGCTTGAAATGCTTTCTTGGAAATTACGGCCTGCGAGATTGCTTAAGTCAAAATGACCTGAGCCATATGTACCTCTGGAGTTGGCAGCAGTATACACACTACCAGTTCTCATGTTAGCGCCATCACCTAATTCTCCTTCAACTTGCTTTACGAGGCCACTCATCTGATTTTGAGCTAAGGCATCCATGTTGTGAGCGCGCTCGTAATTTCCGCCCATGTTACCTCTTTGAGCGCCATAGAACCCTGACTTAGTTCCATCATCCGAAGAGCTTCTTGAAAATTGGAAGTCTTCTTTTTCTTTGTATAACTCAGGCCTAGCCACTGCTAGAGCCCAAACCGCGCCCAAGATCATAAGACGCTTCATGTTGAAGTGTTGGTCCACTCTGAAAAGAGTAAAATAAAATTATGAAATAAAAACATCGTGTTATGTTATTAAAAGAGTTATGCGTATCTATACATGTCAGGGAGGCCAAAAAATATATTTAGATTGTGTGAGGAAAGAAAAGGGGGAAGGGGGTGAGATATGAAAGAAAAGGGAGTTGGTGATAGCGTGACGGTTGACAGGAAGAATGGAAGAAAAATACTTTTTGTGCCGACCCCAAATAAAACGGGACATGGGCAGGAAGATGATGATGATGATGTTTTGTTTTCACTAAGTTTCTTGCTGCAGGCATTTCATTTGTTATCTAAGGGGGCGGACAGCAAAGTTTTGGAGATACTGCAGTGCTTTTGGGGAGAGTTCTGGACCAATATCGGTTACGCCATGTTATAATGGGCAGAGCTTGTATAGAATTAGGCATTGCCCTATTTTATTTTATTGTGTACGTATGAAAAGTTGCTTCAATCAACAATTCCTAGGTAGGTGGTATATAAAGAATTCGATTTATTAAACTCGCAAATACAAAAATACAGTATTGCCAAAATAAACAGTGACAATTCTGTAAACGTGATAGGTATATGTAGTATCTTAGTATCAACAGGCAATTATTTCGTCATGCCAAAGATATACAAAAAACTTCAAATTATGTACATCCTTAAGCCTTAAAAAAAAAATAGCAACTGATGATGAGACGTTAAACGTAAATAAAAAAAACTTGACACATTTTTGCGGCAGGTGCTGCTTACTAAAGAGTAATATCTACTGATAATATTTATGTATGATACTTATAATATTGTCATCTGTCGCATGCTAGTTTATTAAATAGATACCTTCTTGTCTAATCAATAAAAGGCCATAAATTAAACCTATCAATTTAAAATGATTCACCGTTATACCTACTACTACCTTATTCACCATGTTAAGCTAAAGTTCAAGTGATTAAGCTTTAATGCGAGAAAATATTTCATTATAAGCGCTGTTATTTACGCATGACATAAGTTTCAGTGGTCAATTGCGACTTGTGGACGATAATTCAATAATTGCTTCTCGCCCTGTTTTTCTCGAAATGTGAAAATCATCATTAGTAAAATATAATCAGCCTTATAATGTCCCTTCTGCTGGGACTCGGGCTTTTCTCTAGGAGAGGGAATGGGCCATAATCACGTGGGCCTAGTGCGGGTTGGTGGATGTCATTTGTCTTCGAATTTTTGGTGGTAGGACATACCAGTTTCCTCACGATGTTTTCCTACACCATTTCAAAATCAGCGGTGAGGAAATAAATCACACAAAATATGTAACTGGCTGGGTTTGAATTAAACTCACGACCTACAACTCGGTAAGTCGGTGCGACGAGATAAAACAAGAGACTAGGTGTTATAGTTCTATCTCACGAAGTCCAGTTGGTTTTGGATGTGTGTGTGTAGGTTCACGTGCTTACACTTTTTTCTGTGTGCGTAAGCTCGGTGCTTACGCACGTCATGTTATAGAAAATAAGTTACACAAACAGAAACAGTGTGCACGTGAACCAACAGGCACACCCAAGATCAACCGGCTTTCGTGAGATAGAACAACTGTATTTGACTAGGTATTTGCCTGAGTTTCTTTTTATACAATACCTGCTCTATACTAAACAACAATTATTACTAAAATACACCGAAAACAGCATCTAAATTAATTATTAAATGAAACAGCAAAATTGGCATTCCAAATATTGGTATTTAAGGAAGAGTACATGGTGAGAATATCTGGCTATCTGTTTTGTACACGTATGCTACAGTCGGTGACGTCACAATTCATTATGTGCATCCTTATTCTGATACTTGACGGTTTCCCCTTCCACCATATTTAAAAGGCTTGTGAAATAATTATAACAAGGATGAGGCTTACTTACATATTATTACGTTTATAGCTATTGTCCAAAGGGTGTAGCAAAGGTATAGGTACACCCATATTGCCCCAGTAAACATAAGTTTCATGTAAAAAGGTAGCCTGCAAATCTATGTGACTAACCAACAACGCTCAGCCTAAACCATTGAATATTTTATATTTTTTGCACAATTTTATAAAGTGTACCATACAAGAATCAAAAAAACTGAGAGAAAATGTCGCGGGCACGAAATAAATAATTGTCTATCTACGAAATAGTCACCGTTTAACTAGCGAAACTACCAAAAATGCACTATTCTTAATTGGTCGTAAATCGTAATATAAAACACTTAATAACAGTCTAAGTATCAAGATGTGGTCAAACATCTATACCTCCTACACATATTTAAGATAGTAAGGCTAAAAGTAATTTTTTTCAGGAAAGTTCGTTTTCGTAATTGTTAAAGACATAATGAGTTTGAGACATCGTGGTGAAAGGATTAGTCAGCTAGACTCTGCGTTACCGAGTGCTAGCTGTCCAGGGTGTAAATGTAAAACGACATAATTAATTCGTGAAACTCTTTTAACCAATATTTTTGCATTACGGAATCAATAAATCATTTTAATCACAGTAAGTACTTGACGCCAAGAAAAAATTATATATTTTTTTTTTACAGTAAAATGTTATTTAAAAAATATGCTAAGTACCTACGAGTTTTTACGTAGAAAGTATCGATATATCTAAACAATTTTACAAAGAATCTATGTATTATGAAAACAATAGGTAGTTAAGTTAATTAAACAAAAAACTTGTAAATAAAGCAAACGGTGTATATAACTTACCTAATATCAATAATATTCAGAGCACTTGCACAATTATTATAATTTCACACCGCGACTAGTGCGCGTCGCATACTGACATTGGTTGATCAGGACGCGCCAATTTATTGAGCTTTAATATTCTATCTCCAGCCAGATAACCTCATGACCGGAACATGAGTGATCTTTTATTCTCAGAAGCGGGCTTGCAAATAAACTAAATCTGAGTCCAAAACCTTGAGTGGCCCAACGATCACTGTTATTTATATTGGTGATTGTCAACTTATAGGTTTTTGTTTGCAAGCTTAATGATTCAGCGCTAAAGTGACTTCATTCATAAAGTTTCAACTAAGTCAATAAGTAATCCTATGACTTTACTATGTAAGTATGCTAGTTTATACAACTGCAGTTGAGTTTTGTTTGCTTCAATAGTACCAATGCAAATATACACGCATTTATACCGATAAGATTTTCTATAAGTCAGCCAAGTACGCGATTTCTGATTAGTTTGATGACCTTTCGCATATTCTTATCTTCCTCTCCGAATTAATAATATGGCACTTATTTGTAGCGGCTTCGTGGAATATCTGTTGTTGTTAATAATGTTGCGGTTATCGAGGATTTTAAAGTTGATACATAGATACACACCTATTTATAGAAAGTACACGATATATTAGTATTTTTGCTAGGACTGCGGCTTTGGACCTGAGTTCTAACCACTAACATGCTGCGTATCACTGAGGGGGTTAGTCCCGGGCCCATATATTTTGTGTTGAAGTTTTGATGGCCAAGGACCTTATTATGTAGGATTACTCTTCAAGTTGGAAAAACTGTTCCGAGCAAATGCGCTAATTTACTGTGAACGGAAAAACGCAGCATCTTATGCCAAGAGAAATAATACATTTTATAATGAATAACAATACTCAGAAATGACATTGCTCTTATTTTAAAATGGGCCATCAACGGAAGCATAATAAGGATTGACACTGAAATAAATAATCGATAACAATATTTTACACGGCGGTGTCGATTTGTTTGTAATTTTTTTCTTGAAATTTATTGATAAGTTTTTTTTTAAATGTTTGTTTACAATAAAATTCTAAAGAATTTATTTTATCATAACTCATATTCCTCATAATCTACCGGGGCCAATGACGCGCATTTACATCACACATTTTTTTATTTGTTCACTAGCTTAGGCTCGCAGCTTCGCCCGCGTACATCAAATGTACACGGTAATACCTATGTCACTCAGGAATAAAGCAGCTTTCTGGTAGAAATCGCTGTTAGCGATAAGGCTGCCATTGTACCCATAGATTAAGTTATTTTAAAAGTTTTTGTTACTATTTTGGTGTATAATAAAGTTTTATTCTATTCTATTATTTCTATCGGTAAAAAAAATATCAATCGGAACAGTACTTTCACAGTTTACCTCCTACAAACAAAAAAAAAGCAAACTTTACCTCTTTATAATATTAGTGTAGATAAAAAAACATCTTCATTGTACTTCTTGACATGAGTCGTCATACACCGCGTGACTCGCAACTGTACCTACTTATGTAAGATTTTTTAAGATAATTATGAGCAATGCGTGAACAAAATAATTGTACTGGAAAAAAAAATTTACAAACCGATTCGAGGTAGTAGGCAAGTAACTATAGTACCGCAAAATTTTCAGAAACCTGCTACAACGGTGAGGATTTTTGACCGCAATGATTACTACAGTGTCCATGGAGCTGACGCAACTACTGCTGCCAGGGAAGTATTTTCCACCGTGGCGAATATTAAGAAGATGGGCCTTGAACCGAATCGCCTCGACTACCTAGTATTGTCGAAGGGTAACTTCGAAATTCTGATAAAAAAGATTTTGTTGGTAAGTCCCATATCCTCGATTCCTAAAAATAATAAACCCCCTTTAGTTGTGCATAACAATGTTCAGTGTCAAATGCTTGATAGATATAAAAGAACATTGAACTATGTGTCGCACTTGGCGATATGTTCAAGATAAGGTCAATGTTGTGTTGATATTTTAACACCTACCTATGTCTACTACTATTTATTAGTTTATTTATGTACAGAAATCAGTTGAAAGTTATTGATGTAAGTTAATAATTATTACAAGAATATTTGCCAGCCATGGAGCGCAGTATCCTGGGTGGGGGTTCGAATTTTGGACCGTGTAAGGAACACAAAACTGCACGCCGAAATTAAGAAGTTACTCGGAATGCTGCTATTCTTAAGTAAGATTGGACCGGAAACAGCTGCCACATGTCAGTTGCGCTGTGGGCTAAAAGAGCCACTTAGATACTGGGTCCATTGGGGTCACATTAAACGTAAGGCATTGCAGCAGACAAGACAAAGTTGGAGAGATAAACTTGACTCTTACCGGAGGGATTGGCCTGCAATGGTCGAAGATAGACGTGTGGAAAAAGAAAGGGGGTCTTCGCTCAATGGGACATAATGGGTTAATGAAATTAGATTAGAGATAGATTAATTTTCAATTAGACATTGGCTTTATCTTGCATTGCTTGTATTTGGGGCCAAAACATTTTTTTTTTTAAAGTTTCTCGTTAGATATACTTACAATATTTTGTACTGCCTTGTTTTGTTGCTGTGTGTACATTATTAGTCATATTAATTTGACTAACCAATTTGATATTAATGATCATATGACCAATGAGGATAAATCAGAAAATCTAAACGTGAGGAGAAGTAACGTAAAACGCGTAATGACACGTGACCTTACACTTTATCAGGGCTAACTCACGTTTATCAATCGGTCTTTTATAAACACGGATCATCTTAAACACGTTTTAATTGTATTAATCGTTTTACTCTACAATGCAGGCTTCTGATTTCCACTAGTTACTCTAGGCAAGTAGCCAGGGCACCACGAATCACGATCAATGGAGACCCTAGTTCCTGACCAATCAACAAGCGACATTGCCGAATAAATACAAAGTGTTTCACAAGTTTTCTTCAAAAAATAAATAACTTACTACAGAAAAAAGAGACAGTTTAAATTAAAATACAGTTCTTTGGCGTGTATTTTTTTCAAAATTATGTCATCTTAATGTGCTCCGTTATTTAGCTGACACACTTCTAAACGGGAAGAAAATTTTCGCAAAACTTTTCGTCACGTGTTGTCTGTGATCGTTGCCATTTCTTCGCCGATAGTTTGACTTAATTGATCCAGATAGGTAGGATTGTTACCTTATAAACCCACACGAGAAAATCCATTCATTGGTGTCAAATTAGGACTACATGGAGGATCAGGCCTCCACGTAGTCTAGATTTATCAACTATCCAAGAACTAATTCACAAACAATCGGCATACACACGTAAAGTAAGGTTGGTAGCACCAACTTTTTAGCTTTTTTGTATTGTAATGAACAACGCCGTACTCTGGCAACTATCCGGCTGCCTATCTAAAAGATGGTTCGATAATTTGACAGTTGAATCTTAAATGTTAGTTAGACTGTAACGTAACTGCATATAATCAAGCAAGATGAAAAGAAATATATATATGTAACGCCCGCCCAGCTAATGCCCGGGTTTAATGAAGCCCATGTCCATCTGATGTAATGCTGTACCTTTTCAAGGTACAAATTACTTCAGATACATAAACACAATCGAACAAAACTCGCGCTTTCACTTTATAAAATTAAGTATAGAAGCAAGTGTAGGTAAAAATAGTACATTTACACATAGTAAACCTCAGAAGCTGCAATGACAATTTTCCATGTGTATTGAGCGACGTTTTTAATACTTCTCAACAAAAATAAATTGTAATTGTGATATGTCTCGTGGATATACATCCGTGTGCCGAGGTCGATTTTCATGGCTGCCCTGTGACCAACCCGATATAATAAATGTAATAAACGGTGGCGGGAGCTGGCCATCACATTTTTCCTAACTAGTGCAAAAATACTTCAATTTGAGCCTAAAAGCAGTAGCATTAGCTGCTGTTCGATAAAGTACCTATGTTAAAAATAAATAATATAGTATATTTTACCTACCTCGTCAGGAGTTCGTTCCAGTTTTAAATCCAAGATACCTCCAAACTGGATCAATGTAAAAACACTATGATGGTTTTTGAATTATGACGTAAAACGACGAAAAATAAGTAAAGACCATAAAGTTTTATGGTTCTACAACTACTTATGATTTTTTTTTTCACAGGTGCGGAGGTATAGAGTTGAAATATATGTGCCTGAAGGTTCAGTAAAGGGTAGTGATTGGTCGCTGAAATACAAAGGTTCACCTGGATACCTCTCACAACTGGAAGAAATACTTGGCGAAGGGTTGGGAGCCTCTGATGAAACGACACCATGTTTGATGGCAGTTCATATCAAGACAGATGCAGTTACCAAAGTAATGTAGTTTATATTATGGGGTTTGGTGTTATATTTGTCATCGTGTTATTGCAAACACCGTAATTTTATAATAAAGCGTGTAGGTTTGTAAAATATATATCTTCGTCTTTAACACAAAAAAGCTGTTGAATTCGGATGAACTGTATTGTATTTGTAGTGTTGTTCACTTAGCAAAATGTTATAATCTAGCAAGATTTATTATAACTTACGGTGTTAACGATAATGTCATAAAAATAAATAAAGAATGATGCTGCGTGCTATTTTAAAAAGTCCAGTCATACAAAATGCAACTAAACGTCATTTATCTAAATTAAATGAGAAGATAGGATTTTTTCTTTGTTTTGCACAATAATTGCAATATTTTCTTTTGCTTTTTCATATAAGTAATTGCATTAGAAATAAAATAATGACATATATTTTTTGCGAATTCAGTGTTTATTCTATATATTTATAACAAAAATGCAGGTTTAATAATAATGAGCCTCATTAGACTCATCATTATTAAAACCTGCATTTTTGTAACCTGCATTTTATTTTTGTGTTGTTGGTCTCCTAAGAGGTTCTCGGTTATTTCAATTACACCTTGTATACTTTAAATAGAATTGTAAGAATAGTGTTCCGAAAGCCCGTAAAGACACTTCTATGAAAACGAGAGGCTTAACATGGTCTCTCAATAGTAGTAGTCCATTGTCTACTTGTCTATAAATACTATGGCATCTTAGAAGAACAAGCTTTACTCGCAATCGCCATAGTCAGCTATGGCAAGTGAGGCTAAAGGTAGAACTTACACTGCACACACGTGTGCCACACACGCCGATCAGGGGGCTTCGGTCTCCATACATTTTATATGGCAACTAGACTTGTAGAACTACATTAGATAGGATTTTTTGCGTGGCCTACTGTAGCCCCATCTTACTGTGTTAATGTCCATGTATTGGTTATACTTACAATTAATCTATGAAAAAAAAACAGTTCAACCTGATATTTCATTTGGCATAAAACGTATTCTATATGTATATTGGTATAAGCGTTTTATAACTTACATCATTATCCTTATAAAATAAAGTACCCCACCGAGTCTGTCTGTTCGCGATAAACTCAAAAACTACTGAAGGGATTATCATGCGATTTTCACCAATAGACAGAGTGATTCATGAGGAAGGAGACACCTAATGTCTAATACTATAGTAGAGAATAGCCGAGAATTTCTATCATTTGTAGTTTCCATGTGAAGATGTGGCGGGCCGCTAGTTGGTTATAAACATAATTTTATTCATATTCTAGGGTCGTCTTCTAGGCGTAGCTTGCGTAACCGCTGGTGACTACCAGATGTCTGTTACGGAGTTCACCGATGATGACTTGCTGACGGAGTTAGAAACTATCACGGTTCAGATGGCGCCATCCGAATGTCTCGTACCGATTAGTGAACAGGATGATGTAAGTACAGATAGCAAAAAATATTGGTACCTGTGTATGAGTTTCGATAAAACTCGTTCACGATCGGGGCGCTATATCATCTCGACAAAATTTAAAATCAAAAGGTTGGTATTTTTTCTGAGCTGCTACGTCACTGGATTTGTAGCCGACTGATGGCAGTTGGGTTGTCTTGTAAATTGGAGGCTCAAACTCATGCGACGGTGTGCTACAGGACTCTGTAGCCAGAGATTCCTTTAGGAATATAGTCCTTACGATGTCTTTTGATAATATCTCACCCATCAATTGGGTTGCAGGCTTACCTATTTCACTCATCATCATTTCAGGCGAAAGACGTCCACTGTTGAACATAGGCTTCCACCAAGTGTCGCCACAACGAATGGTCCTGTGCGTCTCGCATTCATCGGATTCCCTCGACCTTCACCAGGTCATCGGTCCACTTTGTAGGAGGCCTAACGCTGCGTCTTCCGGTACGCGGTCGCCACTCCAGGACCTTTCGGCTCCAACGATAATCTGTTCTGCGAGCAATGTGCCCTGTCTACTGCAACTTAAGTTTAGCGCTTCTTTGGACCTATTTCATAAATTTTTGAAACATTAAAAATATTTCAATTTTTACAGTACAAAGCATTAAAAAAAGTAATGGAACGAACAAACGTCACTGTGACTAAAATGAAGAAGTCGGAGTTTTCAACTGAAGGTCTCACACAAGATCTGAACAGGCTGCTCAAGTTCAAGGAGAACCAACAACAGGACGCGAATGCTTTCCCAGAGACAAGGAAAGAGGTTGCCATGACTAGTTTGGCTGCAGCTATAAAATACTCTGCCTTGTTAAATGATAGCACTAATTTTGGAAGGTATGTGTACTTAAGACAAGTATTAAAAAAAAAAATACAATAAAAACATAATCATAAATTCATGACAAGTATACATTTAAAAGTAATTGTTATCGGTGTACCTACTTATTTATCTCTACCAGTCAACCTTTGGGTTAATAAAAAAAACTACACTGTGGTAGGTGTGCACAATAAATAAATAATACATATTTGAAACATGAAGTATTAATATGTAGGGCTAGGCTAAAATAGTAATACTCGTAAATGTGAAGTAATAATTTTGCAGAAAACAGTTGTTTTATTTTAGGCTGGTCTTAGATGTGTTTGTACACAGCAATTAACATTTGCACGTGTACACTTTGTTTCTGTGTGCGTAAACTTGGAGCGCTCGGTGTCATAAAAAACAGCTTACGCATACAGAATTTTTTTCTGTGTCATCCATCATTATCTTTACAGCCGAAAGACGTCCACTGTTGGAGATAGGTATCCCTCAAGTGTAGCCACAAAGAATGGTCCTGTACATCTCGCATCCATCGGATTCCCGCGACTCTCACCAAGTCATCTCGTCAGGTTTCTGTGTGCGTGCACGTGCATTTTTTAACCCTGCCCACATCCATTACCAACCCGCCTTCGTGCGATAGAACAACTCTTAACAGATATTATAATGCCGCCTCTAGCATTACCTCTAGTTACATGTTTTTTGTACAAAAATAGTATAACATGCCAATGTTGTTTCAGGTTCCGTTTATCAACCATCCAGGCTGACTGTTTCCTACACTTGGACTCAGCAGCACTATCAGCGCTCAACGTGTTCCCTGAACTGGGTGACACATCGCATGCACCTTCTAGGAGCCTGTATGGCCTGCTTGATAAATGTCGGACTCAGCAGGGGAAACGGTATGTATCAATATTTTCTTCAGCATCAGTCAGTAGGGTGCGCAGAACGCCCTGGTGTCACCATTGTGTGGACCGCCCGGAGGACACGGTGGAGCATACGGTACAGGTGAGCCGGGGGCGCTCGGCGGCAGCGATCTCTGGCGCGGGGCCTTGGCACAGGCCATGGTCCGGAGCGAAGGAGGCGGCCGCACACGCGAGGCAACGGCCCTCACGCCCCAGCTGCCGGGATTCCGATCCCGATTTCCGGCCACCGTAGGCGCAGGCTTCCGGACGGCGAACAATGGGTAGCTCGCCGTTTGACCATCCGGTAACCGTCCGGACCGAGCCCAAGTCGTTGACGGCGCGTAGTTTCACACGCGCCTCAAGGAGATGTCAACAACCGTAGGGGCCCAGCAAGGTCGAAGCCTACTGGGGCCATGGGTGATGCAAAAGAGAACCCCGGTAACGAAGAACGAAGACAAAGAAGGAACAGGAATGGGTTTTTGTCAGTAAAAGTCTGACATGAGGGCGATAGATGTCATTAGATGATTTCCCACCTAAAAAAAAAATAGGAATTACACGACTTGATTTCGCCATCACCTTTCTACCATCGGACAACCCGACGAACATCGAAAGATTGGAATATTTTGCCTGCAGTGGTCTTCCTGTCCGATTATAATTTAGGTATCTTCAAGGCTAAAGTGAATAGACACTTAATAAACCAGAGTGATTCACTTGATGGTAAATCACACTAGTGTATTTAAGAGTCTGCATCACTGCTTGCATCACTGCTTACCATCAGGTCGGATCGCAGTCAAGCACTAGTTTATATCATTAAAAAAAACCGGCCAAGTGCGAGTCGGACTCGCGCATTGAGGGTTCTGTACAAATTTACCCATGAAAACAGTTCAATTCCCGAATCAAGTTACGAATTTTTTTCCGAATCTCGATAAAACAAAATTTTTGTAACGTAACACAACAAATTTACAGTTTTAAGATTTTTTCTTATACTTCTGCTATGAGACCTTGCTTCATGCCAAATTTCAGGATTCTAGGTCCACGGGAAGTACCCTATAAATTTTGTTTCTTTTAAGAGTATTGAAATATGCGTTTTTTGCGACATAAACCGCCGTATCTTTTTTTTTTAGTTAACTCAGAAGTTTGATTTTTTCACAGCTTCAAGGGACCGCAGACCTGAGTAGGTATATAGTTTAAATTTCAACTCGATACCTTCACGCGTTCTCGAGATTAAGGGTCTTGACAGACAGACGGACAAAAAAAAAAGGCTTTCCCAACTATATTCCAGTCAGCTTCCGGTGTAACTGCTAGCAGCTGAATACCAGTATTTTACACTGAGCAAATGCCTATCTGATGTCCGCAACCCAGTAGCTAGGTAACAGTATACCCAATAGTAAAACTGTTTATCAAAGGACCTGTTGCATCACCTATGATTAAGTTTCCATTAACATACATGGCTGGCATCTGGTACCAGGTGGGTCGCTTTTCTTATTTTCCACACTAAGGAATAAACTATGTACCCACTAGTATGAGAGAAATACTATCATAACTTTGAAGGATGGTATAAACTAAAGCAAACACGATTGTTTTATTCTTTCAATGATTCATCTTAACTCTTAACAAAGTTATTATGATTCATTCTAACTAGAAGCTAGTTTTGTCATTCTGACATCATAGTGTGACACTTAAATGTCACTTCAGAAATAATATAATATTGTTTAATAAGTAGTTAGGTATTCCATTAATGATACAGTTTTTATCTTCCTTCATTTCACGAAGACCGTTAACGCTAAACAACGATTTGCTTCATAAACCATGATCGTACTTATAAATGTATAGTAATTAATATTTTTTTTTATGTTGTTTGTGTTGTAACCACACACTGTTTTGATGACAAAAGTCGACATAAAAAAAAAAACTGCAGGATTATACAGGGTGTCTTTGACATCGACCCACAAAGGAATACCATGGATCCAGTCCATGATTCTGGACCCCCCAGTGGTGGAATTATTTGTCGGATTATTGAATTGACCTTGTGTACTTTTACTTTGCAGATAGAAGGGGTTATTTTCAGCGTTCATTAATGGGCTGAAATACTATCTAGTACAAATATATAATATCTTGGTATAAAAATTGCCTTAATCCTTTCAGCCTCTTAGCTCAATGGCTGCGGCAGCCGCTCCGGGACATAAACTTAATCAACGAGCGGTTGGACATCGTCGAGTTGTTAATGAAAAACTCACAGCTTCGGCTACAGTTACACGAAGATCATCTTAGGAGGATACCTGACCTGCAAGCTCTGGCCAGGAGGCTGACCAGAAAGAAGGCTAACTTACATGACTGCTACAGGATTTATCAGGTATCTATCTATCTATTTTAGGTTTCCGCACTTAGTCCTATGTGGACTATTGTACGTGGGCCATGGCGGCTTTATCAGGTAAGATTTACTGAAGAGCAGCTCACATCTTCACGAAGATCATTTTAGGAGGCTACCTGACCTGCAAGCTCTGGTCAGGATACTGACCAGACAGAAAACTAACTTACATGCAAGATTTATCAGGTAAGAGGTAGTGATGATCAACTCACAGCTTCATGGAGACCACCTGGAAGAGGAGGATGCTTGAATAGAAAGAAGGCCAACATGCATGACTGTTGCAAGATTTATGTGTTCAGATTTCTTGATGAGCGTCTTACAACTTCATGAAGACCCGCCTGATTACGATACCTGAACCTGAAGCTCCAGCCAGAAGACTCACCAGAAAAAAGGTCAATTTACATAACATGACTACTATGTGATTTTTTATTAAATAAATAAATAAATCAGGTACTGGATAAAAAATCGGGCGCTAAAATGTTTTCGTCAGAACACTAGTCCACAAATTCTTAGATTACTTCCTACTACGACTCACTTTTTTTTAATATGATTATTTTTATCGTGCTTTTGGGTACAATATTGACTGGTCTACACTGTTCTTACATAATATCTATTAATACTGAAACATGTAAATATTGTAATCAATCACTTTTATTAAAAGTGTAACCATGGAGTTTCTTGTCGGTTCTTCTCCATAGGAAACGACCAATTTGGAACCGTAGTGCACGGTTCCAAATTGGTCGCTTCTGACTTTTTATAAGTGCCCATGTAGGCCTATGTGAAATAAATATTGATTGTGTGTGAATTATCTAATCTGAATCGTAATGCTATTCCAGTTCGCGCAAGTCATAAACATCGTACATGACGGCCGGTGCAACATGTAATAGACTGTTTCGTCGGCAGTCGAGTACATATTTTCGTTAATCGAGTGTACCACAATATTTGGACGTCACCCAGTCTTTATTCAAGAGTCCTGTTACTACTTACTACTTGTGCGTTTAGAGTATTAAAAAAATATTTGCTAAGAAGTATTTCCCTTCTTTGTCTACAATTTATACATATTTAATTAGTCAGTGAACTTCAGACTAATACTTGTGAGAATAGTGATATTCTGAAACTGAAGTAGTCAACAATAAGACGAATTCCAGGCTATCAACAGACTGCCATCTTTACTACGTTGTTTAGCCGAAGCAGAGAACGCAACTGTTCATTCATCGATCACTGAACCAATATCGGAGTTGAATGAAGACCTCGGCAAGTTCGTGCAGATGATAGAAACCACCGTCGATATGGATGCTGTTGACAGAGGTAAAAGTATTTTATTTCTTCTTAAATTGTGGTCTTAGTCGCTATTTTATGTCAACACAAAACATAGGCCCTACTAAAAGCTATTAACGCGATCCATTTTCCACGACCTAAATTGAACTGTTAAAGGGATTGAGCTATATAGGGTGTATAGCTCTCTCGCTTGCACGCCTGACATTTTAACACGTCATGGTAAGGCCCTTGAACTGGTATATTGGCATTATCAGTTCACTAGTAAAGGGGTGACCAGATGGTTGCAAACCAAAATCTCAACCAAGGTGACCTTGCTAGTCTCAATCCGTGTAGACAGCAGTTGTAAACCATGACCTGCAATGCCTTTGTTTGGGAGGCGCGTTTTCCCAACCTCCGAACGTGTTGGCGTGTGGTTTACATTGATGTAGCCGCAACACAAACCAAGGTACCTTGTTTGGAACGCTAGTTTGCAACCGTCTGGTCAAGCCTTAATTAACCATTGGTATGTATTGTATATTGTATGCAGGACACAATTACAAGTAGATATAAAAAAAATACTAATGTTTGTGGAATAAGAGTTTAACAAAAACGCGCGTATCATTCAAAGTCCATTTACTTAATTTAAATGTCTATTTTAATGTGTAAATGCTTATTGGCAGGTGATTTTCTCGTAAAGCCGTCCTTCGACGAACAACTTCAGAGCTTAAGTGAGCAATTGGAAAAATTGCAGTCATCGGCAGAAAAGGAACTTAATAAAGCGGCTAGGGATCTCGGACTCGAAGCCGGCAAGACCATTAAGCTTGATAGTAATCCTCAGAATGGATTCTTTTTCAGGTAGGAACATTGTCAATTGTTTACCTCGTTGACCTCGGGGTTTTTGAAAGCGAGTTGGTAGAAGTGGTGGTCTTTGAAGCTGTGTGAAGCTGAGATATAAATGCGTAACAGACTGTTCTACGCTGTGTTATACGTAGTCATTTCTCGCTCTCGTCTACCGCCCATATCTTTTGCTTTATGTATGTAAATTTTGCTAACTTTTTTTTTGACCTGATTTTTTACTTATTTCCACTATAGCTGCGCTAAGTCTCCCCACCAACTGTGTTCCCACGTTGTCGTCGTGGTGGGGCTTGCGTGTCTCTGTGATCTTGAGGGCTATGCCGGTAGAGCTACTCATGCCGGAAGGCCTCAAGTGAGAGACCAGACCAAGAGGATCACACACAGCCCGGAGTCCAGATGGACCGCCACGGAGGGTGCGCTGTCCAGAAGCATCGGCACCAACAGCTGTTGGTGCGTTTGGATAGTGGTTTTGGAGAGTGGGTTCGCCTCTGGTATGTATCTGCATATCAGACATGACCATGATGGCGAACGTGTTTATTGGGGACCCCACCCCATTGACAAAAAGGCAAAGTTGTGGCCAGCACCAATATGAGCGAGAGTAGTAAAAAGGTAACTACCCCAGGAGGGTACCTGCATGCAGGAGCATCCCTCCCCGAGCAGAGCTCGGGCTGCCCCTCGTATTCTGGGGGGGGCAACTACCGCCTTGGGTCTTCGGACCCTGTACCGTCCTCTTCGGACGCATTGAGCCAGGATGGCTCACCTGCCGGCGACGTGGAGTCCCTGGGACCCGTTCCTAGCACGTCCGTAGCGCCGGCAAGTACAGAACAGGTCGGCAGGAGCTCCGGCCTTAAGGAGGTGAGTGGATATGCGGTATCAGATTCCGATACCACATCTTCGCTCACTTCGGAGAGAATGGAGGTTGAAAAACCCTCGTCCAGAAGGGATCAGTTCCTCCGAAAGCGCCCCATGTCGGGAGAAGGCGAGAGGTCGTCTTCCGACGAAGTTTCAGCCCGCAAAATATCTACCGCTAGGCGGGGGGCGGGCCGCAAGTCGGGGAAGGGGAGGGGGCTCACTGCCCAGGAGGCGGCCCCCCAATCTCTAGAAATCGCTAGGGAAGGGCGTCATCCCAGGGCGATCACCGGTAGGGCTAGCCCTTTGGAGCCAGAGCCTTCTGGAAGTGAGTCAGACGGCATGAAGGAGGCAGTGGCCAACTTCACAGAGGTCGTGGCTGACGCTTTAACAAGCGTCGCACAAAAAAGGGAGAAGTCCTCCAAGGGGAGGGCCAAAACCCAAGCCACGATCTCAATCGCGAAGGCTCTTGAGACCGTCATAGAGACCCTCAAAAAGTCCCTCAACAAGAGGATTGAGGGGCTCGAGGCGAACCTGGCCGATCTCCGAGGGGCTGATCCCGAGGTGGCGCCAAAAGGGGGGCGTAAGCAAGGGCAATGCAAGTCCCAGCCCCAGCCCCAGCCGGAGAGTGAGATGCTGACCCTGCTGCGGCAAGAGCTGGCTGCCTTCCGGCAGCAACAGCAGCAGCAGTAGTTTCAGCAGCAGGTGCAGCAGCAGTTCTCCGTTCTGGAGGGCATCGTGCTGCGCCCACCGCTCGCGGCCTCCGGCCAACGGAGGGTGGCATCATACGCCGCCGCCGCCGTAGTCACAGCTGCTGCGCCTAAGCCGGGCTCGTCGGGGCAAACCAAACGCGGGCCCACGATGGTGTCAGAGCCCACGAGGCCAGCCCCGGCGGCTAAGCAGCAGCAGAAGCCTGCCCCTCGTAGAAAAGGCAAGGCTGCTAAGGGGGCAAAATCTTCTGCCACGGCAGCGCGCCGTCCACCCCCGCTACCCCAACCTTCAGAATCTCCGGCCGACGCCGAGTGGCAAGTCGTCGGTGAGAAGAAAAGGGCGGGTAAGGTGGCAAGGGCGGCCAAGAAGCGGAAAAGGCAGCGGCAGCGTCATATGAGGGCCCTTGCGGCTAGGCTTCGCGCCCCGGCATCCGCAGCTGTAGTTATCACGCTACAGCCGGCTGCGGAAAAGAAGGGCGTGACCTACGGCAAGGTCATCACTAAAGCGAGGCAGGCGGTGGATCTTACCGAGCTTGGTATCGCCGGGGGCTTCCAGATGCGGCATCCCGCGACCGGGGCCCTTATGTTGGAGGTCCCCGGGGCGAACAGCGGCCCCACAGCAGACGCCCTGGCCGACAAAATCAGGGCGTCCTTAGATGCGGAGGAGGCCCGAGTGTCCAGGCCCACAAAGTGCGTTGACATGCGCATTATGGGCCTGGACGACTCCGTGACGGTGGATGAGGTTGTGGCCGCCGTCGTCAAGACGGGAGGGTGCTTTACCGACCAGGTCCGGGCGGGCCCCATCCGTGCTGATAGCACGGGCATGGGGGCAGTGACGGTGAGTTGCCCCGTGTCGGCGGCCAAGAACATCACCGAGGAGGGCCGACGGCTTTTGGTGGGCTGGGTCTCCGCGCGGGTAAAACTGCTGGAGCCCAGACCTCTGCGGTGTTATCGCTGCCACGTGGGATCCCACGTGAGGGCCTATTGCGCAGCGGAGGTTGATCGCAGTGACCGCTGCTTTCAGTGCGGTCAGCCCGGTCACAAGGCCGTCACTTGCAGTGCAGCGCCGCATTGCTACGCATGTGCGGCGGCAGGCAAGCCGGCCGATCACCGGGCTGGGGGCAGGTCATGCGATCCCCCCACCAAGGCCAAGGGCAAGGCCCCGAGGCCCATTCCAGCGGATGTTCTCACTGCTGCGGCCGCCAAGTTAGCCACCGCCGCTATCGCTTCCACAGACGCCGCCGCTGCAACCGCCGCAGCTGTGCCCTCACAGGGGGCTCGGGAGGAGACTATAATGGACTGCCAATAATGGCTCCATTACGTCTCCTCCAGGCGAACATCAACCACTGCTCCTCCGCTCAGGATCTGTTGCTCCAGAGCATGGCGCAGTGGTCGATCAACATCGCCGTTGTCTCCGAGCCGTACCATGTCCTACCCAGGGCTGACTGGGTGCAGGACCTGAACGGCTCGGTGACCTTAATTTCATCGGCCGCCGCTGGTACCCCGTCCCTCGAGGGTATCAAGAGAGGACAGGGTTGCGTGGCAGCACGGTTCGGGGAGATGGCTGTGGTCGGGGTGTACCTCTCCCCGAATAAAACTCTCGCCGAACTCCACAACTCCCTTATGGAGTTGAACGCCGTCGTCGCTGGGTTTGCATCCCTCCCCGTGGTTGTTTGCGGGGACTTCAATGCCAAGAACTTGGCTTGGGGTTCCCGGTTCACGAACCAGCGGGGTCAGATGATGGAGGACTGGGCACTGGAGACAGGCCTGGTCGTCCTAAACCGGGGTTCTGTCCCCACGTGTGTGCGGATGCGGGGCGAGTCAGTGGTGGACATTTCGTTTGCCAGCCCCGCTTTGTCGCAGCGTGTCGTCGACTGGCGCGTCATGGAGGGGGTGGAGACGTTCTCAGACCACCGCTACATCCGGTTCGACGTCTCCACCCAGACCCCGACCGCGCCGGTCCAACAGACCCCGTGTGGTCCACGGTGGGCGCTGAAGCAGCTGGACCGGGAGCTTCTCCTGGAAGCCGCGATGGTACAGGCCTGGGTGCAAGCACCGGACAGGCCTGTCGACATCGACGTCGAGGCAGAGTGGCTCCGGGAGGCCATGTCACAAATCTGCGACGTGGCAATGCCCCGAGTCCGGCAAGAACGTGCTCGGCGCCAGGTGTACTGGTGGTCGCCGGAGATTGCTGCGCTGCGTAGTGCGTGCAATACCGCGCGGCGCCGGTACGCCAGACATCGCAGGCGCCGCATCCGCCCGCCGGATGCAGAGGCTAGAGAGACGGAGCTGTACGAGGGATACAGAGCGGCGAAGCGCACCCTCCGAGCCCGCAACGTGTTGGAAGCCCGCAACGTGTGGCTGGGGACTCTAAACGGAGACCCATGGGGACGCCCCTACAAGTTGGTGCGAGACAAGCTCCGCCCTTGGGCTCCCCCGCTGACGCAGAGTCTCCGGCCCCAGCTTGTGGAGGGCGTGGTGAGCGCTCTGTTCCCCGCGCGAGGAGAACACTCTCCCCCGCCCATGGCTCCGCCACCTGCGGTGTCCAACGTGGGCCACGACGGCGACGGCGACGACAATGTTCCAGAGGTGACCGAGGTAGAGATGAGTGTGGCGGTACGAAGGCTGAATGCCAAGAATACCGCCCCGGGACCCGACGGCTTGCCTGGAAAAGCCTGGGTCCTGGCCATGGAGGAACTCGGGCCTCGACTAAGGGGGCTCTTAAGCGCATGCTTGGAGAGGGGCCAGTTCCCACTTCGCTGGAAGACGGGGAAACTGGTCCTCATCGCAAAGCAGGGGCGCCCTGCGGACTCACCGTCTGCGTACCGGCCCATCGTGCTGCTCGACGAGGTGGGCAAGCTCTTTGAAAGAGTTATTGCAGACCGCCTCGTCGCGCACCTAGCACGGGTGGGGCCGGATCTGGCGGTCGGCCAGTTCGGCTTTCGCAGGGGACGCTCCACGGTGGACGCTATCATGCGCGTGCGAGCCCTCACGACGGGGGATGCGGTATCCCGGGGCAGGTGTGTCTTGGCGGTGTCTTTGGATATCGCCAACGCCTTCAATTCCCTGCCCTGGAGTAGCATTAGGAGGGCACTCAGGTATCACCGGGTGCCCGACTACCTCTGTCGTGTGATCGAGGCCTACCTGACGGACAAGTTCATCATCTACCCCGGTCACCAGGGAGAGTGGAAATGGCGAGAGATGTCGTGCGGTGTTCCGCAGGGATCGGTACTAGGACCGCCCTTGTGGAACATCGGTTACGACTGCGTGCTGCGCGGCGACCTCCCTGACGGGGTTAGCGTCGTCTGTTACGCGGACGACACGCTGGTTCTGGCACAGGGAGAGTCGTACCAGGCGGCGGTCGAACTAGCGACACGCGGGGTTGCGATAGTCGTGGAGAGGATCCAGCAGTTGGGACTCGAGGTGGCACTGCACAAGTCAGAGGCCATGTGCTTTCACGGCCCTCGGAATGTGCCACCGCCGGGTTCCCAAATAACGGTAGGAGGAGTTCATATCGGCGTCGGGTCGACAATGAAGTACCTGGGACTCGTCCTCGACAGCCGATGGAATTTCGAAGAGCACTTCCGACGTCTGGCTCCCAAACTGGATCGGAATGGGGCTGCCCTTAAGCGGCTTCTGCCTAACCTAGGGGGTCCAGACGCCTCCTGCCGGAGGCTCTACGCAGGAATCGTTAGATCCATGGCCCTTTATGGGGCGCCGGTATGGGCCCCGTCGCTGCGAAAACGACCGGCGGCCAAGCTGAACGCATGCCAGAGGGTCATGGCCATCAGAATGGTGCGGGGATATCGCACGGTTTCTCGCGAAGCGGCGAGCCTCCTTGCTGGCCAGCCACCATGGTATCTGGAGGCAACAGTCCTTGCACGCATGCACGATCTGCGCGTGGAGATGCAACGCCGGGGCGAAACTCCGCTGCCGCGCCAAGTTGCGGCATGGCGGGAAGAAATCCGGCGGGATATCATGGTGGAATGGCGACAGCGACTATCGCAACCCAGTGCTGGGCACGCCACAATTATGGCGGTAAGTCCCCTCTTTGAGGAATGGCTGGAGAGACCACATGGCGTCCTTACCTACCGCATGACGCAGATCCTCACCGGACATGGTAAGTTCGGGAGGTTCCTGCACCGAATTCGTGCGGAAGACACGCCCGGGTGTCGCCACTGTGTGGAACGCCCGGAGGACACGGTGGAGCATACGGTGGAGGTGTGCCCCGCTTGGGCAGAGCAACGCCGTGTCCTCGTGGGGGCGATCGGCGGCAGTGATCTCTCGAGCCGGGCATTGGTACAGGCCATGGTCCGGAGTGAGGAGGAGTGGCAGGCGGTCGCCTCCTTCTGCGAAGCAGTAATGCTAGCAAAGGACTCGGCCGATCGCGTGAGGCAACAGCAACGGTCCTCACGCCCCAACCGCCGCCGGGATTCCGATCCCGAATTCCGGCCACCGTAGGCGCGGGCTTGCGGACGGCGAGCAATGGGTAGCCCGCCGTCCGACCGTCCGGTAACTGTCCGGACCGAGCCCAAGCCGTCGACGGCGCGTATTGTTCCACGCGCGCCTCAGGGAGATGTCAGCAAATCGTTGGGGCCCGGCAGGGTCGAAGCCTACTGGGGCCACGGGTAGTGTGAAAGCGAAGCCCGGGGCCCCGGGATGAAGGCAAAGAGGGAACAGGAGTGGGTTTTTAGTCAGTAAAAGTCTGACACTATCTCTCGCTACACCCAAGAGCGAGATTTGTCATTAGATGATTTTCCCACCTCAAAAAAAAAAAAAAAAGCTGCGCTAAGTCTGTTGAGAAAAATGAAGTGAACCAATTTATGATTATTTTGCCTCGCACTGCCTTAATATTGCGTTACATTGGAAACAGTCGTACCAAAACAAATATATGATCTGACTGACAAATTCAATAACCTTTACAGAGTTACATTAAAAGAGGAACAAACACTGCGTGGAAACAAAAAGTATACGATCATAGATGCAGTAAAGGGTGGCGTCAGATTCAAAACAAATACGTTGGAGAACATCACGGAAGAGTATACTTCTATCAAGTCGACGTATGAGAAGGAACAAGATAAAGTGGTTGCTGAGATAGTTGGCATTGCAGGTGAGATGTGTTAAGACGTGATGTGAATTAAAGAAAGGTTTCATTTTCTAAAAGACGCTTTTAAATGATAATATTATTATTATTAAGGTGAGGCTTCGTTTTCTAAAACACGCTTTTAAATAATAAAATTATTATTATTTACGTGTACAGTTAGAGATATCAACAATCAGAATTAGGTGGATTTTGAAGCAAAAATTAGACTAAGTTTAATAAAGTGGAATGTCCGATTTTAGCAAATACTATTTGCTTGACTTAGGCTTAATGCACTTAATATACACTAAAAATGAAATAAACTAAAAATATTGCGTTCAGCGCCATCTAACGAGAACTGGGTTACGCTTGGGTGTCCTTCCAGTACAGAGTGAAATCATCTACTCTCAATCCGCTTCTCTCGAGGTAAATCGAATAAGAACAAGTTTTAGCTTCAATAAAAGTCAAATAAATCATCCACAATATTACAATCATTAAAAGCCTAAAGCGCCGATTTGGGCGCGTTTGTCTTTTATTTGGCAACTAGATTTGTGTGTGAGTTACACGAAAACTCTACGTACATCTCAGGCGTCGCCCAGGTGTTCGTGGGTTTCATATAGTTCCCGCTTGCCTGTTGCAAAATATAGACCTACTTTCGCGAAAGGTTGGCCACGACGTCTTCTGACTAGCCAGCTTTCATAAAGGAATGGTCAGCTCATTAATTAAATAAAGCCGCTAGCTGTAAAACAGCGACCGAAGTAGTATCCAACACTTTTAATGCTATACAGCAGCCGTGATACAATAATTATCTTTAACATCCATTCCAGGTTGCCTGGAAGAGATCGCGGAATGCGATAAGGCCGCCCATTGGATGTGTTTTAGATATAAGTTTTTCTTTGTTATGTTTCTTGTTGTTACCTAGAATAAAGTATATAAACTAGCTTTTGCCCGCGGCTTCACTCCCGTCAACTGACTACACTATCTAACTCTACCCTGCCCTACCCTACCCTACTCTACCCTGCCCTACCCTACCCTACTCTACCCTGGCCTGCCCTACCCTACCCTACTCTACCCTACAAGTTTTAATTTGACAGCAAAATCCCCATTAACAAAATGATCCGCCATTTATTGAATTCATTTGTTACAAAAAATGTGATAAATGAAGAACCGCTCGACCGATTTTGAGTAAACTTCACATAAACCATCTACTAAATAGTATGAACAAAGCCTAAACATTTGGTTTGGATAGGTGAGGCCGTTCTTGAGTTATAAAATTACAACGAAAAGTGGCATTGATTTTTATATAAATTGATGATAAATAAACTTTTTTTTTAATGTTCGTGATATTTCTACTACCTCTATAATGTTTCAGCGGGATATTCCGAATGCCTATTCTGCTTGTCCCACATCGTGTCCCGCCTAGACGTGCTGGTATCGTTCGCGGTGGCCGCGGCCGGCGCGCCGGCGCCGTACGTGCGCCCCATGCTCACGGAGGAACTCGACGAGCTAATACTCGAGGACTTGAGACACCCTTGTCTCGAGATTGCTGAAGGCGTGTCATTTATACCTAATAATGTGGTGTTTAAACGAGGTATGTTGTGAAATTTAGAAGTCTTTTTTAGTTAGTTTCACCATTTAAATAAACAATGTTTTTTTTTTTGACTAGTAGTCAACCTCACCTGATGGTTATATACTAAGCAACCATGTGGTCGACGAAGGAGCACGCTTGTCTAGAAATAAACTGTTCTATATACTAATCTTGACTTAATTGGGCGTCTCTACGGTTAGAGAAGGGTACGGGAGAAGATAATTGGTGCCCATAGATTTAGACATTAGAAACGTTGTGGAATTGTCTTTTGAAATGTTTGTTACTGTGGATGCTAATTTAGAAATCTCTATTATACCATTTCAAAGACACGTTTCCAACTGTTTGCTTATATACATGCAAAACATGCAGCTCAACTCGATGCAGCTGGCAGATTGCATGCAGCGATGATGCCTGGGCGTCGACAAGTTTTTATGGTTTTGTATGTAAGCTTGTTGCTTACATGCAGGTGTACCAAATACTCAATGCTTGCAGTCACGCTACGAGTCATTGAAGTTATCAACTACGCGAAATTGGAAATGCTAACGTTGCTATGACTACGCGACGTAAAAAATCAGTAAATCGACCAGTTTTGCTACTTATAATCTGATGATGTCTTCCTCTACCGGTACCTTTAACTTTCCAGGTTCAAGTCTGATGCACATAGTCACCGGCGCTAACATGGGCGGCAAGTCAACGTGGATGCGTTCCTGCGGCGCCGCGTGCGTGCTGGCACACGCGGGCTGTCCCGTGCCGGCCAGTGCGGCGCGCCTGCCGCGCCTGCGCAGCCTGGCCGCCAGGGTGGGCGCGGGCGACGCCGAGGGGCAGGGACATAGCACCTTCATGCGCGAGATGATCGACACCGCGGCCATACTGCGGGTCAGTATACTGTATGTACTGTAGCCGCGAGCGTGCTGGCACACGCGGGCTGTCCCGTGCCGGCCAGTGCGGCGCGCCTGCCGCGCCTGCGCAGCCTGGCCGCCAGGGTGGGCGCGGGCGACGCCGAGGGGCAGGGACATAGCACCTTCATGCGCGAGATGATCGACACCGCGGCCATACTGCGGGTCAGTATACTGTATGTACTGTAGCCGCGAGCGTGCTGGCACACGCGGGCTGTCCCGTGCCGGCCAGTGCGGCGCGCCTGCCGCGCCTGCGCAGCCTGGCCGCCAGGGTGGGCGCGGGCGACGCCGAGGGGCAGGGACATAGCACCTTCATGCGCGAGATGATCGACACCGCGGCCATACTGCGGGTCAGTATACTGTATGTACTGTAGCCGCGAGCGTGCTGGCACACGCGGGCTGTCCCGTGCCGGCCAGTGCGGCGCGCCTGCCGCGCCTGCGCAGCCTGGCCGCCAGGGTGGGCGCGGGCGACGCCGAGGGGCAGGGACATAGCACCTTCATGCGCGAGATGATCGACACCGCGGCCATACTGCGGGTCAGTATACTGTATGTACTGTAGCCGCGAGCGTGCTGGCACACGCGGGCTGTCCCGTGCCGGCCAGTGCGGCGCGCCTGCCGCGCCTGCGCAGCCTGGCCGCCAGGGTGGGCGCGGGCGACGCCGAGGGGCAGGGACATAGCACCTTCATGCGCGAGATGATCGACACCGCGGCCATACTGCGGGTCAGTATACTGTATGTACTGTAGCCGCGAGCGTGCTGGCACACGCGGGCTGTCCCGTGCCGGCCAGTGCGGCGCGCCTGCCGCGCCTGCGCAGCCTGGCCGCCAGGGTGGGCGCGG
Source organism: Mythimna pallens (assembly GCA_961205895.1). Classification (NCBI taxonomy): domain Eukaryota; kingdom Metazoa; phylum Arthropoda; class Insecta; order Lepidoptera; family Noctuidae; genus Mythimna; species Mythimna pallens. Next base: position 12,728,188 of record OY540834.1, on the reverse strand, counting down.
GCGACGCCGAGGGGCAGGGACATAGCACCTTCATGCGCGAGATGATCGACACCGCGGCCATACTGCGGGTCAGTATACTGTATGTACTGTAGCCGCGAGCGTGCTGGCACACGCGGGCTGTCCCGTGCCGGCCAGTGCGGCGCGCCTGCCGCGCCTGCGCAGCCTGGCCGCCAGGGTGGGCGCGGGCGACGCCGAGGGGCAGGGACATAGCACCTTCATGCGCGAGATGATCGACACCGCGGCCATACTGCGGGTCAGTATACTGTATGTACTGTAGCCGCGAGCGTGCTGGCACACGCGGGCTGTCCCGTGCCGGCCAGTGCGGCGCGCCTGCCGCGCCTGCGCAGCCTGGCCGCCAGGGTGGGCGCGGGCGACGCCGAGGGGCAGGGACATAGCACCTTCATGCGCGAGATGATCGACACCGCGGCCATACTGCGGGTCAGTATACTGTATGTACTGTAGCCGCGAGCGTGCTGGCACACGCGGGCTGTCCCGTGCCGGCCAGTGCGGCGCGCCTGCCGCGCCTGCGCAGCCTGGCCGCCAGGGTGGGCGCGGGCGACGCCGAGGGGCAGGGACATAGCACCTTCATGCGCGAGATGATCGACACCGCGGCCATACTGCGGGTCAGTATACTGTATGTACTGTAGCCGCGAGCGTGCTGGCACACGCGGGCTGTCCCGTGCCGGCCAGTGCGGCGCGCCTGCCGCGCCTGCGCAGCCTGGCCGCCAGGGTGGGCGCGGGCGACGCCGAGGGGCAGGGACATAGCACCTTCATGCGCGAGATGATCGACACCGCGGCCATACTGCGGGTCAGTATACTGTATGTACTGTAGCCGCGAGCGTGCTGGCACACGCGGGCTGTCCCGTGCCGGCCAGTGCGGCGCGCCTGCCGCGCCTGCGCAGCCTGGCCGCCAGGGTGGGCGCGGGCGACGCCGAGGGGCAGGGACATAGCACCTTCATGCGCGAGATGATCGACACCGCGGCCATACTGCGGGTCAGTATACTGTATGTACTGTAGCCGCGAGCGTGCTGGCACACGCGGGCTGTCCCGTGCCGGCCAGTGCGGCGCGCCTGCCGCGCCTGCGCAGCCTGGCCGCCAGGGTGGGCGCGGGCGACGCCGAGGGGCAGGGACATAGCACCTTCATGCGCGAGATGATCGACACCGCGGCCATACTGCGGGTCAGTATACTGTATGTACTGTAGCCGCGAGCGTGCTGGCACACGCGGGCTGTCCCGTGCCGGCCAGTGCGGCGCGCCTGCCGCGCCTGCGCAGCCTGGCCGCCAGGGTGGGCGCGGGCGACGCCGAGGGGCAGGGACATAGCACCTTCATGCGCGAGATGATCGACACCGCGGCCATACTGCGGGTCAGTATACTGTATGTACTGTAGCCGCGAGCGTGCTGGCACACGCGGGCTGTCCCGTGCCGGCCAGTGCGGCGCGCCTGCGTGCTGGCACACGCGATCTGTACCTCCGGCTAGACTAGAACAACCAAATTATAGTCGGATTTTTTTCTGCTTGAGCGTTGTGTTTTCGATAGGTTCAGCGGGAGCAGTAAAATAAAATACGTAAGACTATATAAAACTCTGTATAGAGGTGGATCTACGCTAGAGGAGCCGAGCACGAGCGACGCTACACTGCTCCTCTAGTTTAGACCCATCTTTACATGAAAACAGAAATTATAAAGTAGTCGCCCGCGAGCCAATGAATGTATTGTTTAGACAGAAAACATTAGGTTGATTCATGTATGACCTGACCACCAAAAGCTAGCTCAACTATTATTATTGCAAGTTTATAGTAATACTGCAGAGCAAAGGCTTTCTTTCCTATTCTTAAATTTCTTTCTGTCTAGGACTACTAAGGATTATTCTTTTTCGAAAGTATCAAATTTTTCCCGCCAAATTTTTCAACCTTTTTTTAAAAACCGCAGTAGTGAAGCAATATAATCCAATCTTCCATTACAATGTAACATCTGTCGTTCGTACTAGTACTAAGTCATCAAAACAGCGTATCTGAACCTTAAAACCTATTGAAATCCACTCAGCTAAGAATTTTTTTTTTATTCTAGAACAGAAGTTGTTTTATTTCAGACAGCAACTCCTGATTCGCTCGTTCTCATCGACGAGTTAGGACGAGGCACTTCAACATACGAAGGTTGTGGGATTGCTTGGGCGATTGCAGAGTAAGTACTTTAAAAATAAAACGTAAAAAACCAAGCATATAGTTTAGTGTAAGTTACAACAGTCAAGAACTGTATAGCGGTGTCCTGTGTAGCGGCTCCACACTGGCATTGTGTTAGAGATGGGTCGAGGAAGCCCCATTTGGCCAAATAGTTTTTACAGTGGCCAATCTGGAAATCTGCGAACGACTGCGAAAGTCGTTTAAGAGATTTCCAGATTGGCCACTGCAATTCGCGTCCAGGGGGAAGTGTAAAAGGGGCTAATGAACTGGTGAAGATTGCGGGAATCTGATGAATGCGAGACGCGAAAGACCGTTCCTTGTGGCGATACTTGGGGGAGGCCTATGACCAGTAGTAGACGTCTTTCGTCTGAAATTATGATGGTGTATTGTTTGTAAACCAAAAAGAAAATACTTTCAAATATGAAATTTCGTTTCATTTACAGGGAACTAGCAACAAAGAGTAAATGTTTTTGCCTTTTCGCAACTCACTATCAAGAACTGACGCGGCTAGCGAGTGCCCACCCGGGCGTCATCGTCAACTCTCACGCGGAAGCCTCGGTCGTCAACGGACAACTATTATTACTACACCGCATCGCACCCGGACCAGCCCTGCATTCGCTAGGACTGCATGTTGCTAAGCTTGCGGATCTACCTGAATCTATTATTGAGGTGAGTAACTTGATTGCAACATAAAAACAAAAATTAAAACAATATATGATAGACATAGGACAAAGGAGGTTCATTGAAACAGATGTGCACAACATTTATTTTTCGAAATAAAGTCAAACGATTTTAATAAATAAATTCATTTTATTGTTAATTATTTGAAACATGCTACTGGTGAAAACGGATTTCCGCTTTTGTTATTACCCTCATGGAATCACTGGTCTCCAAGTCACAAGTTATAAACCTAGTTAGGGGACTGAGGTCCTGGACCTTTGGAAGGCGTACGAGGGGCCAAAGCCAATTCGCAGAGGCCCTTTAGATAATTTGAATGGAACGTGATACCAACCGACGATTATCCCTGTACGCGCTATGCTAGTGCACCCAAGGACAACCCCCGGTTGGTGAAAAACTATTGCAACATATGGAAAACAAAAACAATAGAGCTATGGTTTTTGGATTCTTAAATAATGACCCCTGCCTGAACAATGTTTTTAATTTCCATCGATAAAAAGGAAGGGGGTGACTTGCCCACTCAACTAATGGGCCACCAAAATTTATTATTATACACCCTTTTATTATTATTATTTCTTTATTGTCAGGCAAATAAGGCCCATAGATAAAATACATTATATTAAAATCTTATAAACAAAATAAACTAATACATATTAAAAATATCACAAACAATTAACTATAATTATACACGTAACATTGGCGTCGTGTTCCGCTGCGGGGTGTCGCGTAGCCGTCCTCAGAAACGTCGAAACATGACACAAATCGACCAAAAGTCCTCTCTCAAAAAGGTCTGTAGATGGTGGGTTAGAACTCGTATCATGGATGACTTGATATTGGTGTCATGGAGCGAATCCAGCCTTTCGACCCTCTAGAGTCCAGTCGCTCTTTATCTTCATATACTCCACGACTTCCTCAACCTTCGTAGAGCAATGCAGACGCGAAATATACAGCGGCCTCGTAGGCACAGCAGGAACAGCATCCCTAAGAGACTGACATATACCAAGGCGGACTTTATTGTGGAACTTTTTAAGGTGTACAATACTGTAGTACATTATTTTAATCTATCCTGTAGGGTTGTTGTATATTTACGACAAATGTGTTTATTTACGACATTACACTAGAAACCTCAGAAGTTATCAGTGTTTCTCATATATATTATGCATGTATTAATACATATAAACCTTCCTCTTGAATCAAACCTATTAAAATAAACCGCATAAAAATTCCGTTTCGTAGTTTTAAAGATCTAAGCATACATAGGGACAGAAAGACGGGAAGCGACTTTGTTTTATACTATGTAGTGATAGTGATCACCATAACATTATTTCAATCAATTTTACAATTTTTTTATAATGGCATATCAACAAGTTTCCTTACAAAACAAATGAATTGTACACAATACAAGGCAATACTTAACAAAGTAATTATTTTGAACTTCATAGAAATAATTAATATTATAAAACGTTTACATTTAAAATGAAGACTGGAAAACTTCTTATTACGGTTGTTCTGGTAGGTTTTGCCGGCGGTGATAGTGATGGTTGATTAATCTTCTTATTCATACATCATCATCTTATGATGATGACGAAGATGAAGATGTTTCACCAACGTTAATAAGAAATCTCTCTACCACATCATTCATTAAGGCCATCAAATTGACAAAACCTTTCCTCTCCTCTTGTTTGTGGGGTTGTAGTGGGTATCTTCTCTACTTTCCGCGAATGATACGGCGCATTATCCATTATGACAGCTCCACTCTTCATTTTGTTCAATATTAATTTGAAGTGCGAACCCATTTTCATTACGAGCATGGCAGTTGAGAGTTTGTCATGCTCACTCAAATGTCTGGCTGATGGTGGCACGTGTTACTGGGTCATTCAGTTCCCTTCAAAATGGTTGAGCTGAGTGGGGCTGATGCACGCGTCATGCTCGTGAACGGGTGCCGTCAGTTGAGACTGGTCATCTCTTAGCTGCCAGTGGCTAAATTCGATTTCTATGTTTTTAATTAGTTTTTATTCTTACCTATCTACATTGTGTTCACATATTATTAGAAGCGACAAGAAATATGTAACCAAGATTTATGTAACTCATAATATGAATTAAAACGAGTGTCCATGGAGTTTCTTGCACGTTCTTCTCCGTAGAGATCTACGCTTTGGCACGTGCAATTTAGCTTCACTTCATTGGTCTATTTGAAATAAATGTTTCTGATTTCTGATTTTCAAAATTATACGAATCCATTTTCGAATGGTAGTCTCCATCACCTTTTTTAGCTTAAAATTTTAATGCAGCATTCTCTATGAACCCATCTGATGATCCTGTAAAATGCAAATAAATCTATCATTCTGTACCGGTATACATGTATAATATTATTATATTACTGAAAATAAATTTTATAACCTACAATTAAGTAGCAACTAAGTTATTAACTGTAGTATGACTGTATGACTTAATCTACAACACATATGAAAATCCAAAACTACCATCCTTCTCCGAGAGGAGGAGTTAACACTGAGCCAACTTTGAATGACAATAATGCCATTCAAAGTTGGCCCTTTGGCTGGTTGACAGTAATAAAGTAATTTTAAAAACAAATACATACAAATGCTTACCAATATGACCAATAATAAGCCGTTTTCCTCTTCTAGTTGGATTCTTTAACCCCGTGGATAAACCTGCCCGGTGTGATTCCTTTCAAGACTTGATATTGGAATTGACCGTCCGGCACACACAAACCTATCCTTTCCAAAATATCCGCATTATGTATCTTCCCCCTAATAGGTTACGAGTGTAAGTTCCCTCCTGACCCTCGGTTCATAATTTCCGACCATACCTAGGACAAATAGGGTAAGATACATTAGCGGATAAAAAGGATAAACCCCGTACAGCTTCATGTAAATAAACCTAATGAACTTATTTCGCACACGCTCCAACATGAGGTTATATTTAGTCTCATGTGGGGCCCAAATTATGATTCCAAAAGAGTGGGTCTTAAAATGGACATGGACAAAACCAAAGTCATGGTAAATAACTCTGATCAAGATCGGAGGCTCTCGAAGTTGTAGACGATTACGTTTACCTGGGACAGACAATCCAGTTAGGTAGGTCTAACTTTGAAAAAGAGGTCAATCGTCGAATCCGACTCGGCTGGGCAGCGTTCGGGAAGCTGCTCGGTATCTTCTCGTCCAACATACCACAGTGTCACAAGACGAAAGTCTATGACCAGTGCGTGTTGCCAGTGATGACAGACATATGGTACTGAAACAGGGTCGCTTACAATGGGCCTCATCAGAAGGTTTACAGTCACCCAAAGGACAATGGAAAGGGCTATGCTCGGAGTTTCCTTGCGTGATCGCATAAAGAATGAAGATATCCGCAGTAGCACCAAGGTCGCCGATATAGCCCGAAGAATCGCCAAACTAAAGTGGCAGTGGGCAGGGCACATTGCTCGTGGAACGGACGTTCAATGGGGCCGAAAGGTTTTATAGCGGCGACCGCGCACCGGAAAACGCAGCGTTGGAAGGCTTCCCACAAGGTGAACCGACGGCCTGGTGAGAGTCGCGGGAATGCGGTGGATGCGAGACGCACAGGATCGGTCGTTGTGGAGACGCTTGGGGGAGACCTATGTCCAATGTCCAACAGTGGATGTCTTTCGGCTGAAATGTTGATGATGATGGAGCCGAGATAACTGCGTCACATTCTAGTTGGGTTCAAACTAAAGAATTAGATAACGCTATAATAGCTTTTATATTGGTAAAGCCTCTAGCCATTCGAAGAACCAACCCCATGTCTTTTAACAAATTTTGAGAATGTGATTACGAAACGTCAGCTCAGTAATAAAACTCCCAAATCCCTCAGCCGTTACCCTAGTCAACTCATTTCCATCCACAGTGTACTTATATTGGGTGCGCGTGCCCGTGAAAATGAGATAGTCATGCACTTCGACACGTTAAACTGCAACCGATTCTGTTTGCTCCAACTAATGACTCTGCAATATTTCTATATTCTATATCTCTGCAATATTTCTATTATCTCTGCAATATTTCACAATCTTCCGTGTTTCTAACAAAAAAATAAATAAAGACATACCGTTTGGTCACGCCGACAGCGACAGGGACAAGAGCTCATCTGATGATGTCGTCAATAGTCGCGTGTCGCGTTATCCTACACGCGCTTCGGCTGCAAGAAATTCAACAAAAAAAGTTTCAATCTCTCTTGATTAGATCAAAGACACTGATTGCAAGTGAAAATAAATCAGTTTTTTTTTTTATAATTTTCAGTACGCCGAGGCTCAACAAGCACAGCTAGAAATCAACTTATTCGACGTGGAGGCAGCTGTAAAATCGAAAGAAACCACTGAGGGCCATCAATTAATCGCAGATTTCTTACGAAAATGTAAACAAATTCAAGAAGAAACGACATCAGATGACATTATGATAAAAGAAATAAATAAGCTAAAGCAAGAATTGTTACAATCTAATAATAAGTATGTGGAATCTCTTGTGGCCTGATACCTTTTTTTATGATTTACTTACATTATTATGTCAAATAAACGTTTGTTTTTTTTTTTATCTCAAGTGTTAACTTTGCAATTATTTATTTTGCCTTCCTATCTTGTACCTAAAAAATAAGTACTTACGACACGTTGTCTGTTCTCATTGATATTTCGGTCCTAGGTTCGATTCCCAGTCGATTGTGTATTTCAACTAAAAAATTCTTAGTACAAGTTCAAAGTCCAGATAAATAATTAATATGTATTGCATCCTCTATTTCCAAAGGCCAATGCCAAATGACGAATTTGGATGTAGGTATCTACTAAACACCTAACACCGGAACAAAATCCACGGTGGACGCCATCATGCGCGTGCGAGCCCTCACGGCGGGGGATGCGGTGACCCGGGGCAGCCTTTAAATCCTTGCCCTGAAGTAGTAGCATTAGGAGGGCACTCCAGTATCACCAGGTGACCGACTACCTCTGTCGTGTGATCGAGGCCTACCTGACGGACAGGTACATCATCTACCCCAGTAACTAGGAGAGAGGAAACGGCGTGAGACGTCGTGCGGTGTTCCGCAGGGATCGGTACTAGGGCCGCCCTTGTGGAACATCGGGTACGACTACGTGCTGCGCGGCGAACTCCCTGACGGGGTCAGCGTGGTCCGTTACGTCACGCTGGTCCTGGCAGGGAGTCTTACCAGGCGCCGGACTCGAACTAGCGACACAGGGTTGCGACAATCGTGGAGAGAATCCAGCAGTTGTGACTCGAGGCACAGCACAAGTCCGAGATCATGGGTTCGGAACGCCACCACCGGGTTCCCAAATAACGGTAGGAAGAGTTCACATCGGCGTCGATTAGACGATGAAGTACAACCTGAAACTCTTCTTCGACAACCGATGGAATTTCGAGGTGCACTTCCGACGGCTTGATCCCAAACTGGATCGGACTGGGGCAGCCCTCAAGCGGCTCCTGCCCTACTTAGGGGGTCCAGACGCCTGCCAAAAGCTATGCGGTATCGTTCGGTCCATGGCCCTTTATGGAGCGCCGGTATGGGCGCCGTCGCTGCAAAAGCGACCGGCGGCCAAGCTGAACGCATGTCACATTGTCATGGCCACCCGGAGTGTGCGGGGATAAAGAAAGGTTTCCTGCGAAGCGGTGAGCCTGCTTGCTGGCCTGCCACCATGGTATCTGGAGGCAACAGTCCTTGCAGGCATGCACGATTTGCACATGGAGATGCAACGCCAGGGCGAAACTCCGCTGCGACAAGTCGCGGCATGGCGGACAGAGTTACGACGTGATATAATTCTGGTGGAATGGCGATAGCGATTCGCAATCCAGTAAGTCCCCTCTTTGAGGAGTGGCTGGAAAGCCAACACGGCGTCCTCACCTTCCGCATGATGCAGGTTCTCACCTGACATGGTAAGTTCGGGAGGTTCCTGCACCGGATTCGTGCGGAAGCAACGCCCGGGTGTCACCATTGTGTGGACCGCCCAGAGGACAAGGTGGAGCATACGAAAGAAGTGTGCCCCGCTTGTGCAGAGCACCGCCATGTCCTCGTGGGGCGATCGGCGGCAATGATCTCTCGCGCCGGGCGTTGGTACATGGCCCGGAGCGAGAAGGAATGGCAGGTGGTCTCCTCCTTCTGCGAAGCAGTAATGCTAGCAAAAGCGGCAGCGTCGACGGCGCGTAGTGTCCCACGCGCACCTCAAGAAGATGTCAGCAAAAACGTAGGGGCAAAACCATAGGTAACTGGCAAAGCCGGATGATCCCAAAACCTACAGGCCAATATCACTGCTATGCCATACCTATAAGTTGTTCGAAAGGTTACTATTAAATCGCTTGACTGAAGTGGTTGAGCCTAAGTTAATTCCTGAGCAGGCTGATTTTAGGCCCGGCAAGTCATGTTCCAGCCACGTCCTATAAAGGATGGATGCGAGACTAACAAAGTCACACGTGTGGTATTTGTGGATCTGTCTGCAGCATACGACACTATAAATATTAAAATGCTGCTGCCTAATGCACCCTTCGAAACGATCGTGGATTTTTCAAAATGTTGAGAAAATTATTGCACAATCATCACTTTCAGGTATGCTTCCGATCTGATAAGAGCAGATGGTGTAGGCAAAAAAATACGGTCACCCTCAAAGCAGCGTGCTAGCACCAACGCCTTTCAACGTCTACACAAACGATCAGCCTGGTACGAAGTACTCGGAACGCTTCTTGAACGCGGATGACCAAGCCAAGATGTTAAAACTATTGACGGCTCAATAAACTAATTTCACGGAAGTTGAAAATATCTTAACAACTGCAGTCGAGTCTCTTGGAAGGTACATACTACTGCGGTAACGCTCTTCTTTCAAACTTGTCTAAAACCGTAAAAACTTTACGATAACCGTAAGCGAAAAATGCAATGGCTGACCCTAGGTCAAGCGCCGCAACAGTGTCCCAAAGCAAAGCTTACCAATAAAAAGGTAATGGTAACTGTTTGGTGGTGTCATTCACAATAGCTTTCTCCGATCTAGTCAAGCAATAACGGCAGATGTCTACTGTGCTGAACTCCGAACAATGATAGCAAAACTACTCGTAGCAGTGAAACAGCCCCGACTCATAAATCAATCTTCACCATTATTGCTCCATGATAACGCGAGACCTCATACAGCACGAGAAATCATTTTAACTCTACAGGAACTGCATTTAGAAACCATTTATCACCCTCTGTATTCGCCAGACCTTCCTCCAACGGACTAACATTTTTTTTTTACCCTTACGTTGATGAAACTTCAACGGTCCGGACTAAGCGTTTCGCTTCGTCGTTTATATCGATGGACTGGAACAATTTGCCTGCTGCGGTCTTCAAGGCTAGAGTGAATAGGCTCTTAAGAAACCAGTGCGCCTCACCATCAATGATTACATCACTCTGCTTACCATCAGGCGAGATCGCAGTCAAGCACTGGTTTATATCAATAAAAAAATCTTATAAGAAGGATCTTCTTTTTTAACACGCTTTTATTAGCTTCACTTGTAACTATGTATGATAAGAAAATCTTGGAATCTTAATTTTACCCACTTCTCGGTCTTCGATTAGGATGATTTTTTTTTTGTTTCTAGCTACCTCCAACATAATTAAAGCTTATTATAAGACTAAATCCTTTCATGTCGGTTCTGGAACTTTTGCTTCTCGCACTTGAATCCCGCCGTATACTGTATTTCTCTATCATGCATCTTCTTTCTTTCCTATGGGTGGGACTCCCATTTTATGCTTGTGCCTATTCTTGTTCTATCTGTGTAACCTATATCTGGAGGCTGTTGGAGCTACTTACTGCCTCCTATTAATTTTAGGAAAATATATACCGAGTAATAGTAACCAAAAGAGCTTGAAGCGAGCTGTGTTCGAGGTTTGAGAGTCGAATCTTAGATAGGATTTAAATAATAGGAATTTTATGTAAGGGCTAGGTTGAGTGAAGAGAAAAATATTTACAGTAAAACAATATGGTTACAACAATTTCTTTATTAATAATGAAATACTAATCAATTAGAAAAACAATTTTTAATGCGACTTTATGAATTATTTTATGCATTATTTATAATGTCAAAAACTATATAATTTAGTGGCATGTGGTGCAAGTTATATGAAATAGACATCTGTAAAATCCACTAATTTAAATATTTATACACCTATGAAACAATTATTGTTTTATTAAATAGAAGCCCTAAGCCTTCGGTATTTTGATTCTATGTCACAAATTATAACTCTAAGGATTTGCTTTGAAAAAAACAACTTAAATGCGACATATTTGAATCTGAATCACTCGTTAGTTCACAAAAAGTCTTTTAAAAAATGCTTTCATTTAATTACATTCTGAAACTGTCAGTACGATTTCCTGTTTTGAACTTCAATTTGCATTATTAAAATGTTTACTCTATTGAACATTTGGTCAGCACAAGAAACAAAACAGAAGTTTTTGAATATTTTTTATGTCAAAATGCAATGTTTTTTTGTACTGTCTTGTTAGTTATGCTGCTAAACGTTTTTACATTTTTTACACTTTTGTCGGTGGGACAAAACAATAAGCTAGAATATATACATTAAATTATTTACATTGTATATGTCACAGCAGGGATACACATTTTTGGAAATAATGACAGAAACCAAATAGTATTGTTTCAAATTGCAATATTATCACTTTTTGCATTTGTATCTAATACTTAATAATTCAGACTAGCCTTTTAAATAAAATCCAAGTTTAGTCTCTTATAAACTGAGTAAACCTCAGAAACATACATGATTTAGGTCTACTACTGAACTTACATATTTGACATTCATATTTTTCCAAAATGTGGATGTCCTGTATATCTTTTCAAATAATTTAAAATAATTATAACATCAAAAAATCATATTGTCTTATAAATTATTATTTTATGCGGAGTTTTAAAATTGCCCCACCGTTTTTAATTTATTAGATCACAAGGGCGGCCCTTGTAAACAGTTCGCCAAGCCACGCTTCCACAGTCAGAAATATAGTATTTCAATTCCTATATTAATCATTATTTTGCCAATAAAGTTAATATCACTTGAAGTTTTTTGTAAGATACTGACAAATGTTTTAACTAACTAAGTAATTTCTCACGTAAATGAGCAGTTTTTACTCTATTATATTTAAAGTTGTTAATAATTATGTATAAAATAAATAATTTATATATCACGCCAAAAACGAAATTGTTTATTAATTAATAAGCGTATTCTACTTTCGTCAGTAAGTTAACTAGGTACTTATTTTACTATTAGATACATTTCTCGTAATTGTTTTTTTTTTTTTTTTTTAAGTGGGAAATCATCAAATGACTTCTCCCGTCCTAGGATGGAGCGAGAGGACGTGTCAGACTTATACTGACTAAAACCCACCTGAGGACTCAATCTCAATGAACTGTAAAAGCGTATTCGTCTATCTTGACACCAGCGAGTTCCTATCGTATCTATCATACGAGGGTTCTCCGTCTGTGGAAACGTGACATTGGAGCTAGAGGGTTCAAACACCAGCTCTGTCGGGCCGTCCCTGACTAGAATCGAGTCTTCGATTAGGCGGCTCTTCTCAAGAGAAATATAATCGCACTGCATTCTGAAACGTCCTGCGGCACATTGGGCATTTGTCAGCCGCCAGCGCGCACTTGGCACACGCCACCACGTGTCCACACGGCACGAAGCACACGTTACGCTCCTCCGCGTAACAGATTTTACACAACTTGGAGTCGTCCACGGAGTTCTCCGGCGAGTCGAGCGGCGAGTTGGAGGTGCTGGCCGTCCGCACGGGCGCTACATCGCGACCGGCTTCAGCGGCGGGCACTGCGCACGCCTCCGTCATCACCTTCTGAACGTACTCCCGTCCCTTCACCAGCTGCACGTAGGCGCAGCGGTCAAACCAGCGCGCGTGCTGCTCCCATGGCACGTCATCGTTCTCCCAGTCTTTCAAACCTCCGTCGCAGTAAAAGCATTTAGTCTTATCACCTTGACCGGTGTAGAAGAAGCCAGCCTCAGCGAGCTCCTCAGGTTTCTGTTTCATGCATCTCGGCCAGTCTTGGAAACTGCGCAGTCGTGCGGTTTCGGAAGCGTAACGAGGGTGCACGGGGCCGGTCATTCGTGGGGGTGTGGTGCTGCTGGTGGCAGCGCGCGTGCCGCACTCGTCGCGTCCGGAGCTACCCGTCTCCGAGCTGGCGCTGCTGCCCAACTTTCGAACGAATGGACATTGAGGTGCCCATCGCTGATGGTCCTTGGCAGGATCGTCGCCTTCAACCCATTTCATAATTTCAACCTTACAGAAAGCGCAGCGTACTTCATCTCCACGGCCGAGGTAATAAAATCCATTTCGCGCGAGTTCATCTCCAGATAGGAAAGTGACAGGCCATTTTTCGAACGTTTTAATTCGTTCATCTTCTGTGCGCATATCAACTGCGTCCGTGCCAAAGCTAAAGTCGTGGTTATCGGTCTTGTCGATGGAGAACGTAGAGGAAGAAGGAGGTGTAGAAGGTGACGAAGCCGGAGAGCCGGCGTTTGAGTCGTAGTTGGATGTCGGTAGCACAAGACCGGCCAGAGGTTTTAGCTTAGCGTCGCACGGAGTCCGCTTGAATAGCGGCAATGCTGAGGTGGGATGGATCTGGATTGGTCCATTGGATGCCACTGAAAAAAAACAGAAAAGTTTTTATTAATAAACAGGTTTTTTTTAAGATCATGCTTTAACTATCAGTATCAAGTAGAAAGTTATTAGGTCGCCATTGCAGCTTTTAACATGACATGTGTAAGTGTTCTATTTGTCTTCTATTGAAAACGTCGGTATGCTAATAAAATAGATCAAGGGGAATTTTAGAAATTGCATGATATCTCAGGCAAATTTTTTAATGAGTTCAGAACTAATTTAATATCTTAAACATACAAGATGCATTAATATGTAGAAGATAGCCGTGTGCGAGTGAGCGTTTAAAAACAGTTTCACATAACAACAAGTTCGCGGCCGCCGGGGCCGACCCGGCTGGCTGCGTCATCCACATTCCGATGCCTGCCTCCGCCCGCAGCCCGCCTTCACCCCTCCCTAAGTGCACTCAGTGCGCATGTACCGAATGACCACAAAGTTTTCTAACCCTAACTAGTAAGCTAGTAAGTACACCAAGACTTTCAAGACCCTCAACAGATGATTGGTTTTGAGTTTCTTCAGAACTACTTGGAAAACTACTAACAATACTAGATATCTAGTTAATGGCCTTTCTTCATTAAAACTTGGTCGACAAAATGCTCGTAAGCATTTGAGACCGTCATTGACCACAATGACCTGTATTAGATAAAGTTTAATTTACGAACCCTAAACAATTTCATTTTACAGAGTTCAGAGCAAAGAAAACACTGAAGAACAAATGTTTTAATATTTGTAATGTGTAAACATGTCTTGAATTAAACATCTTTTCAGACTTATGTTCCAGGCTGATATATAATCACATCTTGAACGAATAGAATAAAACGAAAGTTCCAATGTTACCAAAACAATAGGGCTCGAAAATAGGTAATGGCCGACAGTACACGGATCGATATTTACCATTTCTACTTTGAGTGTCGATTAAAAGCGGCATTTTGGCCGAATTTGTACACACGAGAACTTTTCACGTAACACTGCAAATACACATTGCAAGAAAACTAGAAATTTTGCAAATAATAGTTGTAGAATTAAAATGATGGCGCGATTTCGTACGAGTGAGTACGGACATCGTTGGCTCTACGAGTACTGTGCCGCCTGGTGGTGATACTATGCTACAACGACCACCCCACTGCGCAAGCGTACGCACTTCAAAAGAGGGTTTAAATAGTCTGACTGCAACCCTCCGCGATCAGGAGTATTGTCGTGCACAACACATGGGGTGCGCGCTGCGTTTCGGCAATTCGCCATTGTAAACTAAATACTACACAGCTGTTTGTACATTCCGGAGACTGCAAATTTACCGTGCCTTTAGGATGCAATTATTTCTTTAAAAGCCTAAACTAAACAATAAATTATTTTTTACTGAATCCGTATCATGATGATATTCACGTTCACGAGATTATTATCTTTAATTATGGTCAGGATAATATATTGATTTTAGATAAGATTTTAATTTTGGATGTTTATTCTGTCGGTATGCGGTATCTCGACTTTATGACGTAGGGCTATGACGCTTTAATATTTGTATGTACTTAACTACGCACCTAATACCTATGTAGCTAGAATACGGGAAAAATGCTATGAGCCGCTAGAGAGAAATTCCAATAGCCCTAAGACCAGAAAAATCGAACATACAAATGGAAGTGTTTAGTGTGCTTATTCATGGCCTCTTTGATAGTTAAAAAACTATTTGTCCAGTTTTAAAAAACTCGAATTGAACTAGCACAATATTTTTTCTGTATACCTTCCTTTTCATTAAGTTTAATTTTTATTATTTAAAACGGCAACAGAAATTATACGCTCTTTGAAAATGTATTTTTTTAGTTATAGATAGACGGAGGGACCGCTGAAGCATGGTAATAGGGTTCCGTTAGTGACCCTTCGGGTACGGAATCCAAAAAAGAAGATTACGTTCTCACGAAACTGTTTTTGGGCTTGTTTGCATGTTATCTCCCAAATGATTCTCCTTCTATAGGTACCGACAAAGTGATTAAACTGATCTCCACTACAAAACTTGAGTTAATTTTACACAACTTAATTATTCCCTGAAATGTGGGTAAATCTCTTTCTACTTTATCCCTCAAATTCCATCTGGCAACACTGATAGTAAGTTCTCAATCAGGCAAGCGTCTGGTGCGACGTTGCCGTGCCGTTCACAGCCGACCGGATTTCATTCATATTTGAGACGCGACGTTGCCGTCTTCAGCGGAAACCGCGACCACACAGCGTAAAAAAGGGCCTGTGGAATGTGGCAGTAGTTTACTGATGGGCGGGTCTAATACAACACCAAATAAAAAGTAGACAAAAGTGGATGCTTGGAATGCGGACAGTACTTTAGTTTTATTAAAAAAAGTAGTATGTAAAGCGTTGAATGATATATCTTTATGGAGTTTATACTTCAGTAATGAATATTGTTTAAAATGTGAACGAAAATAATTGCCAGTACAATAAATAATACCTACTTCTTCCATTTTATATACAATTTAAACGATGGGCATTTTGCAAAAAGTTCTCTCAAAGCTCAACATTAAATATATCATCAGACATGTTGGATGTAAGTCCAACGGGCAGACTGATATCATGTGCAAAGTTCACGTCATTCGCCGCAAAAAGCAAATGAAATTCAGCATTGTGCTTTAAGAGAGCGGCGAGAGGCGGCGCCGGGCGGGAGAGCAAGCGTGGGGAAGGGGACGGGGCCGTGTTCTCATGCCTATGGGTGGTCGGCGCTCGGCTTTCGAATTCCAATGCCTCGCCTGTAGCGCCTACGCGCTAGACTGCTATCTATTTAGCTACATACGTCTACGTAATTTCAGTACATTTGTATCTAAGCAATTTCTCCTCAAATAATTGAAACTGTTTACGACTTGCAGTGCTTGTATCTAAATAGAAGCAACCTAAAAATGAATCAATCTTCAAATAGGAATGTATGAATGAATTTTATGCTTGTTGCCTTAACGTAGTTTAAACAAACTATGGCTTCTCTCATCATAAAAGTAGAAAAAATAAACTAAAGGATAGCCCGGAATTGGTGTCAGCGGAAGAGAACATCCGCCAGATGGGGCACATACATATCAAAGAGCTCGGCATTGAATATAAAATGTACGAGGAAAAAATATCCGGCTAGGGATAACTAAGTAACACAAAAAGTCAATATTGCAACGATAAGATAAACAGACCGAAATTACTTTTAGCTAGACACAGTATCAATATTGATCATTTATGGTATTTCGTTATCTAACTGCCTATTAATGTTAACTGTGACCTAACCCCAACCGTTACCCCGTATTGGACAGTTTTGCGCTCGAACTTAGCAGGTTGTGGTGTGCGCATAAATAGATATAACGACCAACCGGCGTCTAAAATCAAATTTTATCGAAAAAATTTTTTTCCGAATTTTTTCGAAATTCGAAATCATTACTACAAAATGCGTTTTTGTTGCCATTGTTTATAATTCAGTGTTCACCATATTGATTGCATAAAAACTAGAATATGCATGTTGGCAACACTATTTATAGTAATGTTGCCAACATTTGGACACAGCACCAGTTATCTAGTGTAATAATTTGATAAGCATTTATGAAAATCCGTAATTAAAAATACAATGACGGAATGGTCGGAAATAAATAATGCCTACTGCATTATCTATGTACTATTTGACAAGTTTTTTTTTTATATTACATTTTAATCTATGATTTTTACAATTACTTGTTAGTTTGTACACATAATATCTCCGATATAAAGGTGAATAAATAAAAGAGCCTGTCATGTATAAAAAATAACATTAATCACAAACATTTCTAACAGATGGCGCTACTAGCTGGTAAGTGGAGTTACAAGGTGTTTTTAATAATTATCACAAAACCATAATTTAAGAGGAAAAAACACTTTTAATTATAACTGGCACAAACGTAAAGGAAACTTATATGAATAATAATGGTTTTCCCTAGTATTGAAATGAGACCATTTTGTATTCCTAAAAGGCACAAATTTTCCATTTTAAACAAGTTGTCATTCTTGCGGTATATAATATAAAGTTAAAGAATGGACTTCTCTGGCAAAAAGCCTCAATATTGGCATAGCTATAAATTAAATTCAACACCCATAAGGTACTTACAAATTTGGTAACAGCGAAGAGGCCCCACTGGGTAGAGTACAATCAAGTGGCAAGGCCACACAAATACTACTTTAGAGCCATGAAAAATAGATTTCTCCTTGCTTGAAGGTAAATAAAATTGATGGCTTATTATTGTTATTCCTAACATGTCTTACTTGAGGAAATGAGTAAAGTAACACATACTATCCAATTTAAGCTATTATATGTGTATATCTTATCAGTACTTGAGTAATGATTCTCTGAAAATGTACATAAGTCATATATGTAGATAAACAATTTAGTCTTGATGTTAAAGGGTTCTTGAAAATATTCTATTTTCTTTACGTAGACTGCTAATGGGCCACTTATTAAAGGCTTTCTGCTCATTTAATTAACATTCTTTTTCTTTATGACATCAGCATTTAAATTTAGCTTACACTTGTGTTGTATAGATGGCGTTGGTATAGCCATAGCGCTATAACAATTGATTTCCATTAAGGTTTTCTACTTATGTATTATTTCCTAGATTTTATGTTAGGTATATTTGTGAGCATTCTCCTTTGAATTGGAATTAAAACTAAACTATTTAAAAAAAAAAAAACAATTTATATATAATACACGGGACATTACAAGGCATCATCTTTCAATTTTACTGCAACAAAGGAAAACAATAACACTTATTGGTAGTTTCATTAATAACATTCAAGGTACAAGAACAATTAATGCTAATAAAGATTTGGAACTAAGGAATTTGTGTCACCTGATATTGTTTATTTTAGCGAAAAAATAAGGTCGTCAGATCAAAACCCCATCACAGAATTCAATATATTTTTATTGAACTGCTATTAAAGATTCTTCCTTTTCTATAGAGCATTTTTATGGTTAGTGTAAATCATCGACATGTCTGACTTTTAACATTACCTACAATTTAAATCTGCTACAAACGACGTTTATTCATAAAATGTAAACATCCAAAATAAACTACATATCTACTGACGAGAATAAGTGACGTCGCCGTCGTTCCAAATCTAAAAACATATGGTCATGAGAAGGTTATGTAAAGGAAAACGCTTTTACCTTTGGTAATATCCATTTGTAATCCAGTTAATGCTGTATTTACACAAGGTAATGAACACGACCACATCAAATTGATTGTTTTTGACTAGGTTACAAGCAGTTCTCACTCTCACTTGTCAAACGTAAAACGGATTGACAACAAACAACACAACTCTCCAACATGAGTGCGAAACCCGCGACTAACGAAACGGACGACGTTCACGATCGATCGCTCGCCCGACTGCTGAGTAGCTGTAAGTAAAGAATGCGTCACACGTACAACAGCAGAGTTCGGAAATCGGACTAAAACTATTCTTCGTACACGCTCGCTCGCTGTGCGGCTCACTGCGCTGCCTACGTATCAGTGTTGCCAGATAAGAGGTTAAAATCGTACTTGTACATTAATATTGAAACTACAAATTGGTTTATATTATTTAAACAAAGTATTACCATTTTAAATATAAAATTGAATAAAAGTAGTTTTCAAAAATCATAACTTGTTTTAATCCTATTAGTGTTGCTAATTGAAAATGTATGAACCATTTTATTTTAATGATATATTATCTATATATTTTAATTTTTGGTGCTAGTGACAAAAAATCGATTTTTATTTTTGTCAAACACAATATTGTCTAAAAACAAATGTTCTCATAATTGTACGAAATCGATTTCAACACATAGCAACATTACATTACAACGGCTTCAGAGTTTAGTTTGCTTTGCAATCAGTTCGACATAAAAAATAAATTAAAGAATAAGTTTTTTTTTAAGAAATAAAACACAAATAACATTTAGTATTCAATATTTTCAGATGTTCTGAATACAAAAACAAGTGGATAAATATTTTTGTCTACCCGTTTTTACAAGGAAGTAGGTAACTAAAATCTACATATCTATCTAGTAATCTAGTTGACAATAGATTCTTATTCCTGTATGATGGTATCGTACCTACCTACCTACTTAAATTATAAAGTGTTAGTAGCTTGAAACTGCAGTCAGAGAACTTGACAACAAAAGTATATAATTTAAAAAAAAAGCTGCATTTTAGGTACTTTCACTTACCTACCTATTTTATCTTTCCAAATGTTTTTAAAATATTTACTAAGATATTTATGTAGGTATTGTATCCAGAATGTAGATTTGGAAAATGAGATGATGACTATTATCAAGATTTGAGGATGAAAAAAAGATGAGTTACCTACATTAACCCCAAATAAGTTTGAATATCTAAGCACTGAAACTGATTTGGCAGTGCTGTTGGGGTAAGTGCTGAACGAACATCTATTTTGTACGATTTTAAATGTGTTAAACATCTTGCATTAGATATAGGTACTATTGTACAAACGGGTAAAATACGTAGTTAAAACTGAAGTAATGGTAGCTAGCCGTCGTAGTTGTTTTCATACTAATAGGAAGGTAGTTACATACTTACTTACCTACTTGGGTTAAGTTCCCTAAGCGGACAGGGGAACCACAAAAATATGAAGTTTGAGCAAGATGACAAAAATAAATAAACATGACAATACCTGGCGTTGAAGTACTTGCTGACAAGTTATTTTCCGCATCTTTATTTCTCGATATGTTTTCTTCCATGCCCTGAGATGCAAAAGGAATATTATTAATTAACACTTTACACTGTTTGAAGTTTGAACACTCATTTCGGTTACGTACAGCTAAAATTCAATTTTTAATTTAGCGAAATATTATCAAAAAATTCTGACGCCTATCAATCCTGATCAAAGATAATTTAAGACCAGAGATAAACAAAAACAAATCGCTGATCTCCAAGGAGGTATATTACCTGTAAAAGGCAATTGTGAACTACTAGCGAGCGCTGCAGCTATCGCTTCAATACGTGTAAACTAAGCCGAGATACAGCGACAAACATCGTTCTACGTAATAAAACGTAAGTCAACGTGACGAATGATTACCTCATAGTAGGTACGGTACGTAGGTGGTATTGCATAGCATTGATTAATCAAACACAGGCTCCTTCAGCGCAGTTTGAAGTTCTTCTCATAGTCAAAGCCTCTCTATTTCGAAAACATAATAAGACCTTACCTCCTTGCCTAGATAAATTTAGTTTGTCACCTTTTAACATGAAGTTTCTAAAGAATTTATTACTGTGTCAATTGAACATTGGTATACGCCTTATCGTCTAGGAAAGTACCTACGTTATAGGTAGGTGTCATCATCAATTAAACGAGTAGATACTTGTGTGCGGTATGATTAAGTATATTTAAAGTTTTCTTTTTGATAGCTGCTATTGGTTTGTTTATGATAAACAGCTGTTAGTTTAATAAGGGCAGATGTCAATCCACCGTTTCATTGTGAAGGTGGGTAGTACAAAAACCTGGTAATATTTGACGTTGGCAGGTGCGCGCGCAGCTTGCGCAGGCGCGGGTGGCATCAGCTCCGCCAGCTGCTGCCCCACGTGCTTCGCAGCTGTCGCCCTCATCCCTTGCACCGCACCCCCCACCATCCCCTTAATTCATTTCTGAAATTAGCCAAAAAACACTCAATTTATTTATTCCACAACATTCGGGACATCCTGTTCTTTGTTGATAGATAGTAGGACTATAATGAAGCGTCTCTCACTGCAAATTCATCTTTTGAAAGGTGGTGAGTGTTTTTTAGTTTTATCAAGATTAGTTTATACCTACCTACCTAAATCATGTGGCGTCCATTAACGTTTAGGTTAAGTGACCACTTAACAGCTAGTCATTAACAAATTTCTTAGAACACTAGTAAATCCATATTCGTAAAGGATAGGGTAAAACTCACTAAAGGTCTGTCTGGCTGCGGCAATGCACCGCAGACGCATGTTAGTAATAATAAATGCATATTTTAATGAATGAACCCGGCCCGACGAGAGTGGTGCCTACAGCGTTCACTTCGTGACTTAACAATGACCATAGAGTAAGGGTTTACAGATACTACGTAGGTACACAATGTAGTTGGAGTTGGAGTACCAAGTCAAAATGTGACTGAAGAATGGTAAGAAAATATTATGTAGAACTGGGCTTTTTACCAGACTGCAACGCAACGAATACTTAAGTAAGACATAAATTGAAAATTTGAGAACCCAATAATTCTAGGATTTTTTCTACCTAAATTCTATCATATTTTTTTGGTGATTTCACAGTTCTTTATTGCTGAATTTTTATTTCTGGTGTTATAACTTTTTTTTTGTCATTACTTACGTAATAATTAAAAAGCCCGTATTTTGATATTTCCGATGGAGAATTCGACAACCATGCTAGTTTTTGGCGGTTAAAAATCTCATAAATTTTGTTGCTAGGGACAAAATATGGCGCTTCTGAAATGTTGTCTTTGCGTGCGGGCGGGCACAAGGCAAGGCGGTCCAATGGCGGCTCGCGGCGTGGTATGCGGCCTGCTTTTCCCAGAACTCTTCGCTCCGAGCTCGCGGGACGGGATCAGTTGCACGAAGTACCCAGCCAGCCCGCCGAACACAGTATTGTGTGCTGATGTGAAACACTTGTTATTGCCAAAGTTCTGAGATTCTCATTTTTTTTCGGGCAATACCTAGAACTTTAAGCACCTATGTTCAATCCCAGTCAAGACGTTTGTTTCTACAGGGCCAGGTTTGTGACAACACTGCAAGTTAATTTCAGTTCAGCGTTGCTGATTCCTTGTACCGTGACCATGCTGCCGATGTTTCTCTGTTAGAAAGAAGTACACAACTAGGTACAATACAAACAACTTAAATGGAATAATAAAGTAAACGCAAAGTAAGGGCACACAATCATTTTATGTTGTAGTTACTATGTTAGGTACCTACTTATTTCTGCTGACAGGTTACGTTAATTTATACGAATCGAGCTTATTCAGTCTTGGGAAGTACATGGGGCTATTCAATTTTAAATGAGAAAACGTTACGAAAACGTACTACAATGGCCGTCTTTACAATGCACTATTTTTTCCTATCCAAATCCGTTACATTCCATTCCACACAGCCGCGGGTTGGGCACGAAGCTATCTCGTCGAGATTTCGAATTCCGAGAAAGGCAAAGCCTTATAAATTATACTCAAAAGCGCCGACGCGGCCCTGCAGCCAGAATGCTTTTTTTACACCACAGGTACTGGCGCTAAGAAGGCGAAGGAATTTATAGTCGTACTGCCCAATTTGATACTTGAACTCCAAATTTTATAATTTTTACTCAGATGAAACATTTCTGGAGTTAGTAACATAATAAGTTATTCCTTCATTAGTACATAGAAATTGGTTGTAATCCTGTGTTTATTTGTGTACAATATTTTATATTAAACAACAAATAACACTAAAAAGAGTAGTGTTAAATGAAACAGTGACCAGAATTTCAAATATTGGTAAGAGAGGGGGCGTGGTAGTAACATCTGCCTATCTCTTTTGTATACACGTAACCTAAGGCGGTGACGTCATATTTCAGTATATGTATCCTTCTTCTGTTACTTGAAAGTTTTCCCTTCCACCAGGTTTGAAAGGTTTCTAACTTACTTACCCACTATTGAATTTGAAAAAATATTTTTGTTTGCAATTTCGTTTAAAGTTACATAATAAAATAAAAAAGAATAGTAATGTAGGTAACTGTTCTACTGAAATGCTTTTGGCTAAAAGAGTTTACTTAAATATAATTATCACGAGACATGAAGGAAATCTTAATGCATCTTGTAGCTAAACCATCTAGAAGAAATTCCGCGGCCCGTAGTATCAAGATCCTTCCCACGGTTCTGTAATATAATACATAATACCGTGTAAAAAATGTGCGTGGTACACGCGTGGAGCACCTTTCTTAGAAGATAGCTTTCTTGAAGCAACCCAAGACATTCTCGAGACCAGCCCTGAAGGTCGGCTCCACAAATAATAACAGCTATTGTCATATGGCGCCCAACATAAAACATTTATGTTGGCCGTTCTACAATACGGCCCCAGCGTCCTTTGGAAAATAAATTTTATCGATCTCGTTTTGCATGGCAACATAAATGCTTCTTTTTCGAATCGTAACCAGCTCCCTTTAACAAGCTCCGATTGAAATTATAATTAATTTAATGCCTTGTTAAATTTATCTGATGTTACTCTGAATATCTCATGAAAGTATAACGCTACTTGCTGTCCATTGCCTGAAACAAATTGACTTTCGTTATACCATATTGTTAGCGGTTTTATGGAGGTAGGAGATAAAAAAAAAATTGTTCTGAGAAAATTGCTTCAATGGGTTCTTGAAACATTGCCGCGGCCGTAAAGCATCTGCTAGACATTAATGCTAGAGTCGCGAGTCGCTAGATCAACGAAACAATGGTCTCTCAGAAGCTCGGCAGCGAGGCAAAGTAGTTTTTACAAGCATGCTACTTAGGTTGATATTGCATTGAGGCAACATTACGGATGGTGTACTGTGGAATTTGGGGCACAGAGCTGACTCAACGATCTAGTCCCTTCCCCTATCGCGAAGGTAATCTTAGTGAAGTAAAACGGCACGGATATGAACAGTTAGCTGCTTTCCGATCCTAGTAAAATTTAACTTAGATTTAATTAACTTCTCTAGCAAAGGAAGCTCATCATTAGTTTTCTGGCTGCTATTAAGACTTGTTTCTTTCACGTGCTTCTCAAGTAACGTGGAAATAGTGATTGGTGTCTTCAAATTATTACAGAGTGTAGCGCTTCCTTTGATCATGGTTGGTTACAGACTCGCTTTGGCAACGCACTAAGCGTAAAAAACGTGTCAAGCAAGCTTACCGCCAATTCGATCACACGTGTTCACTCACTGCCGTTATTTCTTAGTATTTTGTGCCAATAATAAATGGTAACTCCAGCATTAGAAATAAACCATTGATTATAATCATCTTAGATCAGCGGCCCCATTATTATGTCTTAAAACCATGATGATTCAAGTATGTGAGAGAGACAGACCACTAAAGAACGAATAGCACTATCTCTTTCTCACGACGGAAACCTGATGGCATTGGCACTTTATTGTATAGATGAGGCAAAAAAAAAAAACAAGATAAGATGATGCGGCAAAATTGGTTCTACATGAATCATTATCATTTTTTTTTTGGAAGACGAGTGCCTAACTTCTAAACTAGTTGGTACCTACCTATACTAGAGGAAAACATCATGAGAACAAATGTTGATAATACATTCGCGGCATGAATAGATGGGTCATACTGGTGCCAAGAATTCAACAGTGACTGACATTCTTGACAAGCTGTTTAGAGCAAAAGCGTGAAGAAAATTACGAATAGGTAAAGCCATAAATCTAAACATAGAGCTCTGCTCAAGTATTATAGACCATTTTTTGTTTTTAGGTTGAAATTCATTAAATAACTTCTCCGGCTCTGGGTCGAAGGAGAGGGACTTTCTCAGCCTTTTATATACTCTGTTCCTTCAGTTGCCCTTTGCGATGTAGGACCATGGTAACTGGCTCGAACGATTGTAAGATTTCGATAAAGAAGAAATCTTCTTAATCGAGCACAAAGTGTGCTCGAAGGTCTCAGTGATCTTTGTCAGATTTTCAGTCTTAGGAGCCAGAGCGTCCTACACTGTATTTATATAATGTCTGCCTTCATTCCAAAAGTGATCGTGACATTCACTCATGATTTTTAGGTTCCTGTTTCCAAAGAATTCGAAGGGAATTCCTCTAGTTCATCCGTCCTTCCTTTTCAATTAGGTAAGCTAGCAGCTAAATAGCTATACAGTGTAGCTACAGTCTTTATATTTGCTTTATTTTTTGGGTTAAAACTAAATACCGTTGCCAGAAAAAGCCACGTGAAAATTATGGTTGCAAGCAAGTGTATAAATAGCACAAGGTTGAGCTCCACAATATCCGACCGTTGTTATGATGCTTCTGAAAATAGACTTTTGAGAATTCCCAGTTTCTGAATTTCGTATGATTGCACAGAAATTGTGAATCTGTAGAACTAAAATAACTTGTTTAATACTCTTCCTCAAAAACTGCCTCTGATCACATTACGATTAGGTTCAATATGCAATGTAAATCCCCTCGTGTTTTTTTTTCATTTAACACAACACAAGGGTAACAATAAACAACGGTGATTTTTTTCTTAAAAGTAACAATGCTCGTATTTTTAAGGCCTTAATATTTAATGAAAATTTAAATTGTTTTAAAGTCAAAGTCAAATATGTTTATTTACATATATGTAGGTACCCGTAAGTACAATGGTGATTTATAATATATCGATTCACCATGTGTTGTCTTGCTGGACATACTAATATTGATTACCAAAAATTGAACTGAAAAAAAAAATGTTTTAGTACAGTTTATAATATTGCTTTTTAAACTTTAGTTATAAAATATAACACTTCACAAAAGAAGAAAATTAAATTATAACATAAAACATCAAAAATAAGTTGCTTAGAAATCTAAAATAGACCGCGCTACTGGCTACATAAATCGGAGAATATGGTGCTAGGCACGCTTTGTTATAGATTTAGGTATAGTTTATTAAATATTTTTAGGGTCATTCGTTAAAAACTTTTTGAGCAAAAGGGTGGTTTGATGGGTTTTTAATTTAAGTGCTCCTTGATGGCGTTTGATGGATAGAATTTCAAAAAGGTTATTGTTATTTTTCATTACTCATACTCAGAAAGTAGGTCTGAAGTTGCCTGGGGGATTCCTTCTATTTGGCAGAATCTTGATACTCCGATTTTTATTTGGCATAACTCACATGGCATAATCTTATTTAATCGAATATTTTTAAGGCATAAAAATTATTTAGCATAACTTTTGTTTGGCAGAATATTTACGTGTCCGAATTTACAATGGCATACTTTTATCTTGGCAGAATTTTGTTTCGCACCTTTGCCATAATTAATATTATGCATAATTTTGTTTAGCATAACATTTATTTAGAGATACGATTATTTGGTATGGGTGCATATTTGAACATCAAAAATTAAAATAGATGTATCTTCTTGTAAAAATTAGTGTTCAAAACATCAAAAACTTATAATATATGGAATAAAACTGATAATTTAAATAAAGTAAATTTATGCTGTCGAATGGTTAGATAACCTACGTGCAATGTATTTAAAATCGAATGGTCTGCAAAAGTGACATAGAATGTTCTAAATATAGCATGTATTGGTAGCATTTTCAATATTAAATTAAATTTGTGTCATAAAAAGTCAATACGTTGTGCTGCAAAATTTTGTGACAGAAACGAATCGCTGCGAAACCGACTTTACGCAGTCTTGTCTGCCCTACCCCTAGAGTGTAATTTAAACCCGCGTAGGCGCGGAGGGGTAGGGCGGCCCGCGAGCTGAGGAGCAGGTGGTTTAAGGGCCCGCCACCGCGGCTGAGGCTGGCCGGCGAAGCCGGCGAGCAAGCCGAAGCTGCGGTGGTGAGCGTTAAAACCATCTGTGACGATAAGCTCGCGTGGCGCCGCCCAAACCCCGCAGCGCCGGAGCCGTGACAGAAACAATGCTTGCTGCATGTTGCATGCCTGCTTGCATGCTGCATGCCTGCTGCATGTTGCATGCCTGCTTGCATGCTGCATGCATGCTGCATGTTGCATGCCTGCTTGCATGCTACATGCATGCTGCACTATCGATATAAAATGTATGCCAAAAAACGATTCTGACTGTAAATTTTCTGCGATATGATGGTTCTGCTTTTTAATTATTATGGATATAAACATTATGCCTAAAGATGATTCTGACTAACAAAATTATGAGTTTTGAATGTATGACAACTGAGTGTATGCGAATTGATTTTCTGCGAAATGAAGTTTATGCTATCCGTTGTTATGCAAAACAATATTATGACGTAAAAAGTTCTGCTATAAAAGGTAGACCCGTTGCCTGGGGAGCGGGTTGAAAGTAATGCTTTTCAGCCCTAGGAGAATCGCTTTAAACAGACAGCTGTCAAAATATTAAACAAAAATAGTTCTATTTTCACATTTCTATTGGACCATGTCCCAACTTTCTATACAGCCACTCAATTGCAGCGCGATGTACAATTGAAACAATACATATATCCCTATTTTTTAATTAGTTCAAAAAAAATGGAGCTCTATTCGTAATTCCGTACTCGTTACTGATCATATTTTGGTAATCAAAAGTAAAAAAAAAACGAAATCAAAATTTTCCACGAAAATTTGTCATAATTGGTAAATTCATAACAATGGCTTCTAGAAAATACTACGCGCAGTGTTTTTTCATTTTGATCGTCATTTATTCATTCATAATTTATAGTAATCAATAGACTGTACAATATTTCCATAAATTGTGTGAGATTTTGGTATATACTTAAACATACTGTTTATGAATATTATTTATAGAGACTTTATTTAAATAATAACAAGAACTTTTTCAATAAGCCCTTTATGTATTTGTACTAATTAAAAAATAGTGGTGTATAAAGACAAGTATTAATTAAATGTTATTTTATTAAACTAGGTATTTCTTTAAAATAATAAAGGTTTTGGGTAAAATAATGGCTTGATAGCCGGCTGCTCTCAGAAAAAAAAAAAACCTAAATAGGCGGAAAAGCGGCAATCCGATCTTCATTTATTTTTCGAGTTGAAGAGATAAACTCTATGAGATTCGTTCAATAATATACCTAAAATCATAGGACCACTCAGGTTTTTATTTTTGCTTTCCTTGTATTCGTATGAAAAATACAGTGTTTACCTCGGAATAAAGACTTATTTATTTTAGTCCTTCGATCTATTGGCGACTTCGCTACGCTCGGACGCCAAACTCCTTCTGGTGAGTGAATAAGTTACTTTCATCCTTAGGGTAATATTATACTGATGGGCGTAGCCCTAATATGAGGGTTTCAACAAAATAAAACAAAAATATGCTAAAAATGTTTTTTATATTTAAGTATGTGTAACAATTCGAAATACTACAGCTTGTCGGGCTCAAATTAAATTTTTAATATTTCTTGGTTAACCCCAAAAAACCCTCCTTTGGCTACGCCCGCGTACTGATCTAACCAAAGCCCTGAGAATTTTATGTTTACAATTTTAGAAACAATATTTTGTTTAAACGAACTATCGTTCGTTGGTTGCAGTTTTTGAATGATTTTATATCAGCCATTGAATTATTTTATTTTCAAATGTTTCTATGTTCTTTCCTATAAATTTTGTAGTACAGTCATCAGCGAATAGAGTCATGGGTTGTTCTATGGTTCTGGGGATATCGTTTATATAACAAAGGAATAATAATGGATCCAGTACACTTCCCTGTGGTACGCCGTAATAAAGTATCTTTGCTTAGAAATGTAAGTTACTTCAGATTTTGTTTTAGGTTTTTTTTTTTATTTTAGTTGATCAAGTACGACTTAATTAGTTCTAGGATAATACCTCTAATTTTAAGCTTATATAGTTATATGATATCTCTGTGGTCAACAAAATGAAACGGCTTCATCATGTCCATGAATAAAGCTGAAACTGTTTTTTTTGACCGTATTTGAGTCTAGTATTTGCCCGCGGCTTTGCTTGCGTACATAAAATATAGCCTTTGTCACTCAAGAATAAAGCAGCTTTCTATCGGTGAAAAAATTATAGCAATCGTACCAGTACTTTCAGAGATTACCACCTACAAACAAAGAAACAAAAAAAAACAAACTTTACCTCTTTATTATATTGGTGTAATTACTAACGAATTTACGGTGGTTGGCGTCTAATAATATAAAAAAAATTGCAAAAGCAATGTGTAAGAAGAAAAGAAAATGTATATATTACAACAAATGTGGAGCAGTTAATAGATGTACACAATATTATGAGTTACCAGGGGACCACATGTGCAGAAGCAGTCATTGCCAAATAAGCGTGTCTTCGACATAGTCTTTAACTTTGTAATACGCTTTTTTAGTTAGGACACGCTTAATATGGGTTTTGAACTTGCCCTCGCTAAGTTCAGTCACCGCCTTTGGTAGCTTGTTATAAAAGCGTATGCTGTTTACTAAAAACGACTTGCTGGTCTTAGCTAATCTTCATTTGGGTAATACAATTTCGTGTACGCGTATTTATGTTATATAAATCGCTTCTAATTTTGAAAAGTCCTCAGTTTTTACGAACGTACAAAATACTTTCTAAGATATAAAGAGAAGGCAGAGTAAGTATATCGATTTCTTTGAATTTATTTCTGAGGAACTCGCAAGAACCCATTTTATAAATAGTCCGGATTGCTCTCTTTTGTAATATGAAAATTGAGTCCACATCAGCTGCAGATCCCCACAGTAAAATGCCATAAGACATAATACTGTGGAAATAAGCATAGTAAACTAACCTAGCTGTGGCTATTTTTCTTACTGCATATGCGGCTGAGCTTAATCTACCTGAAAGAGTTCTAATACGAGCGCCCCACTGCAGTTTAGAATCAATAGTTATACCTAAAAACACAGTTTCCGTAGTAACATCAAGTTTGTTGCCGTCAAGAATTAGATTGAAGCCAACTTGAGGGACATTCGGTAATGAAAATTTTATACATTTAGTTTTATTCGCATTTAATATGAGATTATTAGGTGCGAACCATTTCGAAAGAACAGTCAGACTTTCGTTGACATGCAAGACATCCCCATCTTTTCTATCTACTTTAAAAATAAGAGAAGTGTCATCAGCAAACAGAATTATGTCGGATAAATTAGCCATCATGTAAGGAAGGTCAATAATATAAACTAGAAAAAGAAAAGGGCCAAGAATTTAACCCTGAGGCACGCCCATCTTTACTAAAGACCCCGAAGACGTCGCCCCATTAATGGATACTTTTTGCTGCCTGTAAGATAAATAGGAAAAAACAATATCAGCAGCTCGTCCACGAATTCCGTAATTATGTAATTTACGGATCAGAGTATTATGGTCAACACAGTCAAATGCTTTTGAGAGGTCACAGAATATGCCAATAGCATCCTGGGACTTCTCCCAGGATTCCAAAATGTGACTGATGAGTTTCACTCCTGCATCCGTCGTTGACCTTCCTTTCGTGAAGCCAAACTGATGACTATGCAAAATCCTATTTGAATTGAAATGAGACAACATCTGATTTTTCTCAATGCTGGAAGCACAGATATAGGTCTATAATTAGAGGGATCACTCTTACTACCTGATTTAAAAATTGGTACTACTTTACTATGTTTCATTAAATCAGGGAACATTCCGCTGTCTAAGCATTGATTGAATATGCCTGTTAGGACAGGAGCCATAGTATCAACAATATCACCAAGAACCTTAACGGATATACCCCATAAGTCTTCAGTGTTTTTTTATTCGAACGATAGACGCTTAAATTCAATGGTTGGTATATCCTTAGTGAAATGTTTTTTTAAAAAAGATTCAGCTAACAAAGACGAAGAAGGGAGAGATTTCGTAACTTCTATTGGGATGTTGGTGAAAAAGTTTTCTAACGTCTCAGCCACTTTTGACCTATGATTGAGATGATTTTATTGTCAATTTTTAGCGACAATTCATTCCGATCTCATTGGATTGTCCTTCCAGTTTCCCTGTTATCACCTTCCAGACAGCTTTTATTTTATTATTAGAATTTTCAATTAACTTACTTATTGATTTAGATTCAGCTTGGTCGCAGACAGACAATAATTTGCTTTTACCAACAAATTGTGACTGCGATTGTTGGCGACTGGCCTGTTGGTCTAGTGGTTAGTAGCCCTG
Source organism: Mythimna pallens (assembly GCA_961205895.1). Lineage (NCBI taxonomy): Eukaryota > Metazoa > Arthropoda > Insecta > Lepidoptera > Noctuidae > Mythimna > Mythimna pallens. The sequence continues at coordinate 12,696,873 of OY540834.1, read as the reverse complement.
ACTGCTATGCCGGAGGTCGTGGGTTCGATTCCCACCCAGGACAAATGTTTGTGTGATGAGCACGATCATTTGTTCTGTGTCTAGGTGTAATTTATCTATAATATGTATGTATTTAGAAATATTTAAGTATGTTTATCAGTTGTCTAGTACTCATAACACAAGCTCTGCTTAGCTTGGGACTAGACGGCGTTGTGTGATAGTTGTGTGAATATTACATTACATTACAATTAATATTTATGAATTAAAAAATATGTATCCAACTCTTTTCAATTTTTATTAGGATGTATAGCAGTTTCATACCTTTTGACTCTCCTTCAATCTGCAAAGGTTAAGCGCAGGAAAAAATCAAATACAAATAAATAACACAAATGAATAAATAAATTTTATTAATTTGTGTTATTTATTTGTAAAAAAAAAAATCGAATTTAAGTTTTGAAGAGAATTCTTTAATTGCCAGATGCTGTGATTGAAGCAGAAAATGCTTGCGATAGACTATTACCTTTAAATCAAAACTAAAAGGTATCTATGGAAAATTTTCTCCAGTGGAAAATTAACAAAATGAGTCGTCATTTCCATAGATAGTATTGCATCATAAGTATAAAGAAAAAGTCGTTTAATACATGTAGAAATTAGTCACTGCAGCAATCAGTTCCATAACCCACTGGCCTGCGTCTCGGGCGAATTCTACCTCGGTCGCTATGACAAAGTTTCTTCATTATCTACATTGGTATGGTATCAACTATTGTTTGGCAGTGAGTTGTTGACGGAAGAGTTAATATTTTTTTTCCATTCATTTAATGAAATAATCAGTAGATTGTATATTTGTTTCTATTATATCTACAGACTTCTAAATGGGACCATCATAATCACCATACCGATTAGTGATGGCTTGCCATACAAGTTATTGATTTAGTCAACAGGAAGATATAGCCTATTCTTTCCGACATCTTTAATCGGTCATCTCAATTTTATTATTACTAGGTATTTTTTTACTTTGTCTATAAATTTTTCCTCAATCTATACCTACACATATTTATATTAAAAAAACAGGTTTGTTCTGTTTACGCTGAGCATTTGTAGATCCATTTCCATAATTCGGTAAACCTCTTAAATATTATGATCGGTTTGGTCTGAACTGTATGATGTGATGATCACTCATATCACATAAATAAAGCTTATCAAAGGTAGGGCCAAATATAAGTCAAATTCATCTTAAAAATGGTAATTCCACCATTGCGTCATCGCTGTGCAAGTACCTAGATGTTTTGATGAGATTGCGTCATTAATTACATATACCTAATACTTAGAATTCTGAGATTCGTATTAGTAATCTACTTAGTTATTTTCCTATAAGTAATCACACCTACCGGTTCTAAATACCATGAATAGAAGTAAACAAATCCGATTATGATTTTGAGTTATTTTTTGACAGGAACAAATTACGAGATTCGGTACCTACTCGTTTTGATGCCTTACTAGCGTGTTGAGTATATAGTACGGTAATGGTTGTAGTTGTAATGAGTAGTTTCTCTCGCCACAACAACGCCCGTATGGACCCGATGGACGGGTCTAATTTCTTTTGTTATTGTCTGTACAAGTAATGTTGTTTCTCTTTGTTTACCACAACTCTATCTTCGATCAACAATATCTAAGAGCTATCCACAGTTAAGTACTAACTAATTAGTGAGTAAATATCATTTGTCTAAGTATTTGATAAGCAGAGTAGTCAATATTTATTGGATGGTCTAATTAGTCTACTTATTTGGACTTTTGATATTTGACGGAAGCATAATATAGGTATATTAACATATTTTGTTTAAGTATATGTGTTTACGACAGTGAGTGACTGTTTTTACTTTATTTTAATATGAATGAACAAGCAGAAATATGCGTATCATTGTGTTTAAATATGGCGTCACATTTTATCTGTAATCTGTAGTTATTTAATGACCTCAGAGTAACCTTGTTGCTCAGCCTCTGTGACAATGGAGTAGATTTCCCATGACACGTCATCTTCATCTCCGCTGTAAAATAAGTCATTGTAGTTTCCATTGAAATCCTTGAAAGTAGATAGGTTCTTAATTTAATTAATTTATTAAAATATTCACGGTACCTACACGTGATACTTTGTTTGTTGTAGCTGTTTACGAAATGATCACAGTTTCATAATAAAAAAACTTATAAAATATGTAAGTACCTACCTATTATAAAATACTCATCTTCAATCTGTTTCATACAACTCATTAAATAAATTGACTAGTTTAGTTAAGTATAATAATAATAATATATTTGGACTAATATGGATCAATAAAACATCAAATAGTTTCTCACACACACAACACTAACACACCAACCACCACCAACACACCAACTAACACTTAAGTACTAATAATCATATCATCACAATATTTACCACCAACCTAACAGGGGACAATGTCACCTAGCAATCTAAATACTAGAAGGAGAATCTAAGGTGTAGGTTATTATTTCTTTATTCATTTTAATACAAAAAAAATATTATTTTTTTATTATTATTATTAAGTAGGTATCTTGGATCCCTATTTTTCGTGTTTGGTAGTTTTTAGATCATAATTGGGCCTGAATCTTCTGTGAGTATTTACCACTATTTCTCATAGTTTCGGTTAGGGCCACTCGCGTCCACTTGGAAAATTCACCTTATAAAAGCCGGTAATTTAAGGCACCCCGATACGGATAGGTTAGGTTTGGGGCTAAAATGATCGAGCAAAGCGAGCAAAGGATGCCCCCGTCGTCACCTTCACGTTAGGTTCCTTTAAACTCTGCAGACAGAATAGCTTGACTTATCTAACTTACGACCGTTGTCGGCACATTGCTGGCTGACAATTTGGCATTTTATAGAATGTACTCTATTAAAACTTCGTAATAAATGAATTCCTAATACATAAATACTTTTATTACTTATATAATTACATTATAACCAGTGAGTTTTGACTAAGGGCTCAGTCAATTAAATCTACTTTTGACCAAGCTGTTCAGTCAAAAGTAGGCACTTTTAATTAAGAGTTTTGACTGTAACAATAGGTTTACTATTTAGAAAATAATAATTTATAGTAACAGTATAATTCCTTATAGGATAAATGCAATTGTATCCTTTGTCGTGCAAAATAAGATCAAAATATGCTTACCATTCCTATTCACAGACTTCGCAGTACAGCCGGCTCGTTTGTGTGATGTAATTTGAGAGCAAAAAAGCTGTGATTTTTGCCGATGATAACATTTCTATGTATGTAAATGTGTTTATACATATACGAGTCTACTGCGCAGTTTCGGAGCCACGACGCTTATGTTACTCCAAGCTTGTCGCTGGAGGTCGACGCCTGGCATTGCCAAATTCGAACACATGACGTCACCTCTCAAATTAACTTCAACAAAATCGCTAAACAGGCCTTCTGACGCTTGTTGAATAAGAACAACACAAGTCCATGTCCATCTCGAAAGAGCAATGTATTTAGAACATGCGGAACAAACATATGAACAATAAGCATTAGAATGTAAGACGATGTAAAAACGGTCACGTCTTTTGCCTTCAACGGTCGATGTCTCCTTGGGAAAAATAAAGAGGTGCTCAAATTACTCAGCTTCTTTAAGTAGACAGGCAATTAGTAGATATATGATTCCACCACACACTAGCCGTGGACAGAGTATATTGTTACTGTATATTTGCATATCTTATTCATACAAATTAAGGTATTAACACCTGAGCACAGTGGCCATACTTCAAAACTGCGTCGTGTTAAAGCCGTCGTCGCGCTAACGTTGAGTTTCTCTAATCACGGTTCCATGTTCGTTATGTTGGTATCTTCGTGATCTGTAAGTTAGAAACATTCAAATTTGAATAAGTTTAGTAAACAATCCCTTATTTAGCAGTCGCAATGAGAATTAGAACTGTATCTAATATAAAGTAGCCAAACAATCTGACACACGTATATTGGGTAGGACAATTTGACTCTCATCATAGACTATTTATTTCTCCTAGGTGTTAGGTAGGCGGCTTATGTGCCAAAAGTCGTGTCGTCCATGCAAGTTTGAACATGTCTGGCTTAATTAATTCAGTCACCACATTTTTTGGGGGCCTTTGTCACTTTTAAATAATATCTTGTTTTGCAGGTGCAACATAAACGCCGTGACATTACCAGTTTCCGCGAGGAAAAATATCCGAAATCGCAGCAACATTAACGAGATAGTTAGTCTGAATATTAAACTAATTATAGTAATGATGAAGATAGCATGTCTGTTGTTTTAGAACAAGGCCGAGATGAGACGACGCACTCCGTTAGGCTCGCGGCGCAGGATCCCATTTCACGTTGTGCCTTAGGTCTAGCACAATGAACATTGTTCGCCGTATTCAAAGAAGAATGTCTTCACGCACATATTATGATACACAGCATTGTGCTCGCGAAAGTCATATGTTCAGGGAACAGAGGATATTTCCACAACACTGAGGCCGCACATTGCAGTGCATCATGTGGGGCTATATAAAAAAAAAAACTGTGCAAGTGAGAGTCGGACTCGCGCACTGAGAGTTCCGTACAAGCTTACTCATCTAAATAATTTAATTCCCGAATGGAGTCTCGAAGATTTTTCCAAATTACTTACAAAAAGTTTTTATTACGACGTAACAACAAAACTGTTTTCAGACTTATTTTATGCCAAATTTCAGGATTCTGGGTCAACAGGAAGTACCCTCTGAATTTTGATTCTCTTGAGGTTGTCGAAATATAAGTTTTTTGCAACATAAACGGCCTTATCTTTTTTTTTCATTAATTTAGAAGTTTGATTTTTACACAGCTTCAAGGGACCGCAGACCTGAGCACATGGTTTTAATTTCAACTTGTCTGTCTATCTCTCCACGCGTTTCCGAGATAGACAGACAGATAGACGGACAACAAAGTGATCCTATAAGGGATCCGTTTTTTCCTTTTGAGATACGGAATCTTAATATGCCACCATTTTTATCAACTTCAACAAGAATTAACGTATCATGGCACTGTTCTTAAAGTTTTTCGATCTCGATTGGGCTGCACAAATTCAATTTTTTAAATTAATTTTATTTGAAATTAATGAAACTTAATACCCGAATGTGCTATTATGTAAGCAGGCAAATTGTTCTCGCTACTAGTCTCGTGCGTCTTGAAATTATCCTCACATGACAAACTAAGATATTAGGTAAGTACACTGCTGCTAAGGGCTATCTTAGCTCAAAAAACTAACCTCGATCAGAAGTGTATGAAAAATTTAACGAGACTCACCGCAACACACTTTAAGTTGAAGGAGGTCGAAGAAGATGTTTTTTAGTGAAATAAGAATAATTTCCTGTAGTCGTATAAAAGTGGGACAACGTATTCTCAGCACATACAGAATCTGAATAGAATGTTACAAAAATAGGAGGAACCAATGCTGAAAAACTAAATGAAACAAAAAGTATCAGATATAACAAATTGCTTCTTATACTGTAATATGCACGTGTAAACGTAGTCATTTTTTCGAAACCGACTGTTATTGTGGTCGTGGGTGCATAGATTTATCAAAATTATGGAAAACTGGAACAAAAATAACGTTTTTCTAGATGGCAAATATTCTGAAACGATTGGAACAGAAAAAGATGGTGGTACGAGATAGAGTAATTTTAAGAGGAATGGCTTACAATCTTATTACACTGGGAACACTGGAAAGAGTTTATTACAGCCTTCTTCCTGCAGCTGGTGAACATACAAAATGTTGTCGGGAAATCTGAAAATACGCAGCTAAATCTACCAACCACGAAGATGTAATATCCGATATGTATCCGTGGATTGCTCACACCAGCTTTCTATTTGAACGAACTGACTAGATGTCTGGTAGTCGGCGGTGGCAGCTTTCGCAAGTCGCTGCGTCGACGCCGAGCAAACCACGTTGCGGATAGAAAGCGCGCGACCTCACTTTCACTGTGCTAGCAAAACCAGAGAATGAATAACGTTAACGTCACCCTGTCTTGCTGCACACCTTCCTGGATTGAGGTTGAGTTCGTTCAACTTCTTCATAAATTTAGTTTTTAGAAATATATATACCCTATAACCTCTATATATTTTATATAAATATTTTATATAGATATATTTAACTAACTACGAATATTTACGAATGCGATAAGGCCGCCAATTGTATATTTTTTTTAAGGCTGACACTGTAACATTTATTATCTTGGTGTACAATAAAGTATATATAAATATTTATATGTACATATATGCAAAATAAAATACATTTAAGCATTAGTACTCCTCCACATTGCTGTCTTGTGGGCACGACAGACTGAACTTCTTTACGTTTAGACACTGAAACTTTATTCAGATTTTAGTGATGAATTGATATAAGAAAAGACTTGAGACTATCGAGTTCAATTTGATTGACTTCTTCTTGATATAAAGAGGAATAAACAGTGCTAAACTTCGGAGCCAGTGTTTTGTTACTGTACTTAAATTGGATCCTACTTATTGATTTCTTTATCTTCTCATTGGACCAAAGTGGCTGTTGAAAGATCACTTATCATAACATGGCGTTCTGAGAGATAAGAACAGTGGCCCCGATGTGTCAAGATACTGTAAACTTGTGTAATTACCGGGAAATAATTTAAAACATAACAAACGAACGTGATCAGAGAGGATGTCACTCATCCAACTCGTTGAGTCAATAATAACTTCGTGACAATTGATTCCCAATAACAGTTTACAATTGAGACAGACGATGTATGCGGGGCCCGCTCAATTGTTTAATCAACAATCGACTGCAGCAATTTGTGACGCCATTATGGCTTTTTTTAATAAAATGCCATGAGAAACGTAAACCTCCATGAACACTGGCCGCGGCGGGAGGTCTCAAACCCGACGGGCAAGCAGGAAAACTTGGCAAGAATCAACACACCTTGTGAACATTTGCAGTCTACGAAAATTTACGGCCCTTGACGTGCCAGTCAAAACACAAACTCTTGGAATCCCGAAGTTAAATATTTGCTCGCTATAACCGTAACCAATAAGATTATCACGGTTTCGACACAAAAGATTGTTATAGTTGCAACACGGTGCAGCCTGCACGTTCTCTAACTAGTGACCAATCACGAACATATATCTGTGGGCACAGCAACTATATCTTTGATTGCTTAATTACATCGAAATTGATTATATTGTGCGAAAAGGCTTTGGTAAAATAAAATACGAGGAAAATTACAACTTGTATGAGGCAGGATGCACGGTACAGTGGAGCGAAACGGTTGCGCGCTGTGGCGCAGAATGTTCGTGAACCGTTAAATTATGTAACGAATTCAAATAATCTCATTTTAAACTTTAGTTGTGAAGACCAACGGCTCAAAATCGTCTGTAAATTCTTTACAACATATCACGTTAATGCCACTAACTGAGATAAAATTTTGTAGCCGGCAACTTCGAGAATGTTACAACTGTAAAATTGGACTTTATAGTCCAAACTTATGGTTTATATTTGATGCACGTCTAGATGGTTCGAGAGTCGTTCTAGAATGTTGCAGTTCAGTTCTATGAACCGCTTCCGCCGCTGCTCCTTCCGTCTCGGGTTGCTGGTTGCAGACATTCTTGAGGCGGACACCGGACCCGGCTTAAGAATGTTGACCAGACGGGGATGCGGGACGCGCTGATGGCATGATAGCTTAATGCTCCCTCGAACGATGGCCCTGGCTGGCATTCCATACCAAAGAGACAAAGCCGTCCTACTGTAACTCGTGATCTTTCTGTCCAAAAATATATCATTTCAATTTTATCTGATGTATTGGTCTTTTGTCTGTCTATTGTCGTCAATAACTTCAATATCTATCTTCAAATTATCAGTATTTTCGGTCGGGTTATGTCATAAAGTTTTTATCTAAGCATGAACCGTGAGAATGATTATGGGCCACGATCCCATGTCTCTGGTCCATTCATGAAGCGCTCGTACTCGGTCCCACGCACATTTGTGATCCATGTGTGACTACAAATGTTGCTTGCATTATTTCAGCAGTTAGGTTTTTTAACATAAATATTTTGCCTTGTAATAAAGTATAGTTATGCCATAAGTATTGGATGTCTCTGTGTTTTATAATCTTTAATCGCTATTGAGTTAATTATTTCATCTGGTCGTGTATCCAGTCACAATCACTCAGAGTTGCACATTCCATTTTTAGGGATCGTGTTATCAATGTTTTGTAACCAAATAGTGCACAAATCTGGGTTGTTATCAGTATTTTTTTGTATTATTTAGTAACAAAATGTTCCAGTTTCAAGCGGTTCCCGCCACACATGGTCTCTTTATACAGATTTCTCAATGACAGACATTCACAAGTTATGGGAACATTTTTTCGGGAGCGTAACGGTTTTTGTATTATTTTTTGTCGCCTTTGACCGTGTGAAGGGACCTCAATGGATGCATGTGAACGGGTCGCCCATTTACAAAAGATCTATGATAATACGTGTGCTACCCTCATTCAACGAGAGCTTACACCTCGGGGGAGGGGCGGGGGAGGTCTTTCTTCGTTGGTATTATGTTAAGTGTCTTCAATGAGCTGTTTCTTTGAGAACCGTCTCTCTTTCTTTGCATTGTTTGATGTTTTCACATGGACTTGTTACCAGGAATTGTGCAAGTAATTGAAATATCATCCTTTCCCATAGCATGTGTACACGTAGGTACTTACTGCAAGATGTCGTGGAATCATAGTCATCGCAGATATCTAATTGATTAAATTGACTGTAAAATTCTACACAACAAACCACTTGATTCCAATCCAGTTACAAGTGTCCTACAATAAAGTAGAGTATCAAGGCTGTGCTCTGGGTGGTTATATAAAAATTACAAAATGAAAAAGTCCGTAACGAAACGAACCCTTTCCCTTTGCTGAGGAATGTGGGGCCGTCCGTCCTTCAAGCGATTATGGGACGTCGACTCGGCCCAAATTACCATAGCACGTTTTAACTCATTAAAATAGAATTAGTTAATTGTTTGGTAAAACCAGGTTGATTGATAGACATCGAAAACCACATTCTGTAGTCATTAGTTAGGTATCGTCATAAGAAATGCACTTGTCAAGTCATTAAACGGGACGGGCGATTATAAAAAAAAAAATATTTACTTTGTTATTAATTGAATGAAAGAACAATAGCTTCTTTTTTTCATAACACAACACAACAAGTAATTTGTTGACCAACATTTTATTATCTTGTTATTGTTTTTGTTTTCTTCTTATCTGTTATTGACATAAAATACGCTATTCTTAACTTGCAACATAAAATAAAAATGTATCGTTAGACATTACAAGCACAGGTTGTTTTTGGCAAGTAGTAGAACTGCATAATATGTAGGCTCTTCTTAATCACTTATTTATACACCAAAACTAAAAGACAATATGGGCTGATTTTTTAGTAAGTAGGATGATGTTAATATGGGTAGGATGACAGCAGGACGAAAATAAGACGAGAGAAAGGCTTCATTGTATGAATCCGACAGCTGTCACCCGCACCATCCTAAAGTAATTGTAGCGTAGGCATTCTTAATAAACTGCTTAATTATGTCAAACCTATGCTGTGTAATTTTAAAATGGCGATGTGACTTAAACCTACATACTAATTCTATGCAGATATTCTGAATAGAAGCTGTTTTTCCTAAGACATCTGACTACTAAAAAATCGTCTCTAAAACTTGTACCCGTCATTTTTCCCAAGATACATCTGACTACTAAAAAATCGGCTCTAAAACAAAACTGTAAAGAAAATCCCTCTCAGCTATGAAAAGCAAATTTTCGCGAATTCCATTTGACCTTTGTTGCGGCATGCGAGGCGAGGCTTGGCTCGGTCGCGTTCTCACGGGAACGCGCGGTGATTGCACCGCATTACGCCCTGCAGTGGGTCGCTACGACCGCCGGGGACATACAGCCACCCGACCGCGGATAAGCCTTTATTTTAGTAATATTTTTTTGAAAGCGAGCAGTCGTGGACCTGTGGTAAGGAACGTGACCGCGAGTCGAGGTAGGCCCTTTAGATAAAATACTTTATTATCATACTAATATTTTAAAACCCAAAGTTTTGTATGTACGCATGTAGGTATAAGTATGTTTATTAATTCGTCACGTTCGAACAGGTTTGCTTATACCCTGGATTAACACAAAGGGTTTAATTTTTAATGGGGGGGAAGTTATAATTCTGATGAAGCGCGTGCGGGCGCATCTACAGAATCCATGATATGTAAATAGGATTTGCCCTTATTAACAATAATAACTTGGTTAATAGAAGAAGATTGATTTCCGAAGGTGTTTTGTTATAGCATAGATCTCCCTCATATTTATCCTCATTGGATTTCCCTCTTTCACATTGACATCACTGTCGTCTTCAGATCTCCGCCCCACCTTCAAAATGTTTACTTTATTCCATCACTACTGCTTTCCAAATGGGGAAGGAGGACCTCGAGAGGAAACCGTCATAGCCTAGATCCCAAAATTCGAGAACACGACATTCCCTCCATCTTGAAAAAAGGAGGCTTGTATCCTAACACTGGGATGATTTTAGGCAGTTAATGCTTTAAAAAATATTTAATAACAATCTGTACGGTATACATACATTTGGGATATGATGGAGGATGTCCTACTTGGGCGGACCACTACTGTGTCCTTGTGAAGGCGATCGGCGGCGGTAACATCTCGCGCCAGGTCCTGGTTCAGGCCATGGTCCGGAGCGAGAGTGAATGGGCGGCAGTCGCCTACTTCTGAGAAGCAGTAATGCTAGTGAAGGAGACGACCACACAAGTAGCCGTAGTAGACACCGACTTGCGGACGAGGAGTAATGGGGAGCTCGCCGTCTGGCCGTCAGGTTACCGTTCGGAGCAAGCCCGAGTCATCGACGGCGCGTAGTGTTCCACACCCGTCTAAAGAGATGTCAGCAAAACGTAGTAGCCCAGCAGGGCCGATGCCCGTTAGGGCTACGGGGAATTTCTGAAAAGGAAAACTAGAATGGAAAAGGCAACTGAAGGACACAGGTGTGGTTTTAGTCAGTAAAAGTCTGAAACGCCCTCCCGTTTCACCGTAGAGCAAAAGAAGTCATTGATTGGATGATTTCCCACCTCAAAAAAAGATCTTACACGCTTGAAAAAAAAAAGATGGTGAATAAAAGTTGATAAAAAAAAACATCAAAAGGCCTTGCAAGCTGATGTACCAACGTAGGATGACGTAACTTACCTTGGGTAATTTGTGCCTACGAAAATATTGACATCACAAAATCCAGCTATACACCTACTACAGTGCTACGGGGGTGCTACGTCATTCGTAGTAGTTGCGTAGAAGATGTAGTATTGCGTAGAAGTCGTAGATTCGTAGTATTTCGTAGCAGTTCGTAGTATTTCGTAGAATGACATTACAGGGGAATCCCCTCTATACATATATCACTATTATCATTCAAGATATCATTTTATCAATTTTATTGTGAAAGAACCAGTGTATCGAAAATATTTTGTTGTGGACGGTAGTGTTGCTATCAATATATTTTTAATCAATATGCTTGTGAAGCACGATTGCAGTATAAAGGGGAATCCCCTTTTTATCAGTCAGTTATATCGATTAATTGTGCAGTGTGTTATCATTTAATTCAAATACAACTTATACAACACATGCAGAGATTCAATAATTGTATGGTGTTTGAAAAAGTGTTTTCTACTCGGGTTTTCTCCAGGTGGTTTTTCCTTGCTCGGGAGCAAGACCCTCAGGGAAAAGGAGGTTCGGATCCCTTGCAATAATTGTATATAATAATTTGTTTAATTTTTTGTAATTATAATTTATGTTAGTATAGTGAAAATATATCGCCATACAGTCGCGCGTTTCGTTAGTTATAATACAAAAGAACACTTAAATTGACTGATAACAGGGGAATCCCTCGTACCAGTCAAATGAAATTCATTTGACCGATATCAGATATTCACCTGGTTGCGAAGTAAAGTCTAGTGAATTGACAATACTGTGGCACTAAGGGGAAATCCCTCTTATCTTAATACCGCGTTGCTTTGTAGATTAGCAAGTAGGTATCGTTCAAATATATTATTTTTAAAACGATAACGTATTGTTTGTTTATTAAAAGGGGAATCCCCTCTTTATCGGTCAATAATTATATTGCTCAATATCTAATCGAATCTATATTTAAGTTCAAATCGAAGTTCGAACCTGACGCATGGAAAAATATATTCGTAGTATCAGGGTTCATGAGATACAGACGGATAGTTAAAACTTAGTAATAGAGTTACGTTTTTACCCTTTGGGTACGGAACCCTAAAAAAGAGGAATGATATTAAAAATACGCCAATAAATAGCTGTCAGTTCACAGAATGGTGTGGCTGCATAATGGCATCTTAGCCTCTCTGCGATCAATAGTGTATCAGCGTTATCTGGAGACTGATATCTTTACTGGCCATCCAGGATCTGGTAGATAACGAGCCACGTCTGAGCAAGAGGACCGTTATGTTGTGTTAGTACGTTTCTCCAAGATAACGTCACTTTAACTCTATTTAACTGCAGCAGCGGCTCTGTCAGGTTCAAGAATTAGAGGTTACCAAAAATTTGGCTTTAAAGTAGGGTTTGAGACGTTCTTAACTCAAAATAATCAATATAGAAACCCGCCCTGAATTTAAAACATTTTGTTTAATGTTTTTTTGTTCACTCTTGTCCACTATCTCCCCTGATGGAAAGCGACGATGTGGTGGACGATAGAGCACGCTTACCTAGAAGTAACCTATTCACTCTTGTTTTTAAGATCCCCAGGTTGTACCTGTTGAACAAAGACGATAGACAAAGAAATTTAATTTTAATCCGCAATTAAATGGCATTTTTTGTTATAAACTTAAAACTCATTCAAAACCCAACTTCCTTGGGTTTTGGAGGTAACAGATAACACTTGCACGACCTGCGCATGGTATCGCAAGGATGGGCGAAATTCAGCTGTCGCGACCGATCAAGGCATGGCGGACAGAGTTCCGACGGGATCTTATGGCGGTATGGCGACTGTGACGCAACCCATCATTGGGCACGCCACAATTGCAGCAGTAAGTCCCCTCTTTAAGGACTGGCTGAAGTGGGGCTACGGTGTTCTCACCTTCCGCATAACGCAGGTCCTATTAGTTAGGGGGACACTCTCGGAGGACACGGTAGAGCACACGGTGGAGGTGTGATCCACTTAGGTGGAGCACCACCGTGTCCTCATGGAGGCCAACTTTCGCACCTGGCCCTGGTTCAGGCCATGGTCGAGAGCGAGAACTATCTCATGTTTGATATAGGGTTAATGTTCCATTTGATATCTCCAATTCAGAATTAAATATTTTCTTCTAAGCCCGAGATACCGACTCCACTCGTAGATGGTTCGTCGCTTCACAAGCTGAGCGCTGTGCGACTTTTCCCATTGGAGCGCGCGACCGCGACTTGTTCCAATCAACAATGGAATGCGCCGACTTTTTGGTCTGCGCCCGAGCAACTGCTCTCGCACACGGGAAGATCAAGTTTTTATCCAGCCAGTGTTAACTCAATTGGAAACAAGGACCTTTGATTACTTTAACTGTTACTTCTAAGTAGCTTTTGGTATTTGATGTTGTAACTTGATTGTAGGACTTACAGAATTTGTTTAAGGCTCGCATCCACCTCGATATTTACCGCATAACGAATTTAAACGTAGTTCTATTTTTGCCAAAGGTTTAAAATCAACAGAGACGGATTGAAAGTTTAGCATTAAATTAAATGTAGGTATTATTATAGTTAGTCATTTGTGGTGCAAGCGGGCTTAAGAATTGCAGTTTTTATGTTTCTCATATTCGGAAAAACGGTTTTGTAATAAGAAAAGGTATGATTAGTGCAAGTTGGCCAAAGCTTGGGCAGTTATGCGGTACATAAAATATGCTTTAATCTCAAGTATTTGTGTTCTTCTAACGCTTAGCCGACCAGATAACTCGCTTTTCAACAATATTAAACTGAACGTTTCCCCAGTTATTGTATGATCCGTTAGCTTTTATAGTTTTGTATAAATACAAGTCTTGAGTTAATAGCTGCGAAGAACGATTTAGCTGATCCTTCATTTATTTAACCATAGACATAGTAAGAACTGCTAGGGCTACGGAATTGTTGAAAGAATCAGCACGACTCTCGCAAAAGGCAACTGAAAGAACATAGGTGGGTTATTAAAAATCTGATACTTGCAGCTGCAGCAGGGGCAAAGCCTACTGGGGGCATCGCTTCCGAAAGGGAAACCTGGGGTCCTGAAACGAAAGGCAAAGTCGGAACATAGGTGTGGTGTGTTTAGTCAGTAAAAGTCTGACGCGCCCTCTCGCTCTGCGGGAGAAGTCGTAGGATGACGAGAACCTTAAAAAAAACGCCTGTAAAGTCTATGTTTATATATTATATATCATAGTCCACGGATAGTAGGATCATAGTGCAATGGTAGGTAAAGTAAAACTCAGACCGCATGAAATATTGGCGCAAGTAATCAATTATTCAGTTATATAAACGTAAAATAAATATTCAATTACCACAATATTATTTGCCTCATCCTCGATGTTTCATGCAGTATGACATAACAATTTGCGTCATTGAGAGATATGAAAGTATTGATTTTGAAATGATGTAACCCTTATTGTTTCTTTATACCTAATTCGGGTTTATACTGTTACCTAATATAAACTGTATTACCAATCACAAGTTATGAAAGATTAATAATATTAAGTACACTATATGTATATTGTCTTGATCTTACAAACTTTCTTGAGAAAAATGCCTAAAAATTAACAAACATGAATTAACGACAAATTGTCCGACAATTACCTACTTCAAATGGTAGGAAACCCAATAAAATTTCAATAATTAGCACACTAAGTAAAGGTCAGTTTGAAACATTTTTTTTTATTAACTATGTTCAAGTCCGTGAACAAAAAGCCGAGTCGTCGTTTTAGCGGGTCAACCTGTTACCTGAGACGGTGTTCAAAAATAGGGAGTTATCAAAAGGACTATTAGTAGTTTCTGTCTATTTCAGATATTTTCAAAATCAAATTGTGTGTCAAAAAAATGTCAAATTCCTTAATCAGAGGAAAAGTGTGTTTTTAAGTAGGTTAGAGAAAATACTAAATACAGAAATACCAACACAAAGAAAATATGGAAAAGTCATAATTATTATATTGTTTAGCTTTATCAGTAGATATTTCTTTTTTATCTGTAGATGTATTTTATTCAGTTCAGGGCACATCGTATCATATTCCGTCCGCTACGCGACGACCGCAACAATGAAAGAAGCTAATATAAATATATATTTAAATAATAATAACTATATTTATTAGTAATAGTATTAATCTTTCATAACCTGTGACTGGTAAGGTAACACAGCATATAATTAACTGTTTAAAAAAACAGAAACAAAAGAACAATGACTGGGTATGGGTACTGAATAAAACTGCACAATGGGCTTTACAGACCATTCATAATTTTTTATTGAATTTTTGTAAATAAATTCGCCACTGTTTGTCATGTCCTCATGACAAACAGTGGTGAATTAATATGATCATTTAAGTTTTATATTTTGATGGGTAACAATTTTAGCTTTAGTATAGAAAACGCCATTTTTATTCTTAAAATAAAAGTTCTCTGATTATTGAAAAATCACCCCTTAGAATTAATATTAATACGTACGTAGTGAGTAACTAAGTAGTATTAGGTAGTTTTTTATAGCATTTTAATGGATATAGAAACAAGCAAAAATTTTACTTTTGACATTTTGCTTCATAAAAAAGGCTACAGCTGTTTTAAGAAAAAAATCAGAGGATAAAATCTAGTTAGCCTGACGCACTTTTTTTTTCGGTGAAAAAATCATCCAATGACAACCCCCGCTCTTGGGCGGAGTGGGAAACAACGTCAGCATTTTACTGACTAAAAACCCACTCCTGTTCCTTCGTTGCCTTTCGTACCAGGGCCGAATCTTCTTTTCAGAATCGGACCTTGGCTCCAGTAGGCTTCGACCCTGCTGGGCCTACGGTTTGCTGACATCTTTTTGACCCTGACGCACTGGAAATTATCACAATGCGTAACTGCGTAAGGATGAAACTTAGGACTGAAGCCTTTTCAACTATCTGCTAAGCATCTTAAGCACTTATTAGCACGATTTCTTTAAACATCAAACGAGCGGTGGTCAAATGAGACAAGAACTAGAATAAAGGAGTGACATTTTCTGTCTCCGTATCGACCTTTTCTGATATTATTGGCCAAAGGGCATAACTGATATTTTTGGCAATAAGTGATAATCATCTTTCTAGCCTATTTCCAAGTAACTTGAGGTCAGCTTCCAGTCTTCCCGGATTTTTATATAATGAGTTAAAAACTAACAAGTTTGGCGAAAAAGTTTTTTTATTTAGATAGGAAATCATCCAATGACTTCAGGGACGTGTCAGACTTTTACTGATTAAAATCACACCTGTGTCCTTCAATTGACCTTTGCGTTCTAAAACCACGGGTTTCCTTTTCAGAAAATGCATCGGCCCTAATGGGCTACGGTTTGCTGACATCTCTTTGAGGAGCGCGCTGTGAAAAAGTGATTGAGCATTAAGCATTTTGGGTTGTAAAAATCTTCTTTTCACCATATTGAAAGAGCGTGAAAAACTGAATAACAGTGCATCAAAAAGTCCATTTCTCCAAAATCGTCTTTACACCTTTTGTAGCAAAAAGAGTCGCATCTGTCCGGTTCATTTCCTTCTATTTCATATTTAGAGCCACGTACTACATGGCAATAATTGTGCCGATTGATCGATGGATTGCCATAAACTTGTGATACGCAATAAGGTCCTTCAGTAGCGGTACATTAGAATAATGTTGATCCTATGAGTCAGACATGCTGCACCCACGCGTCGTCACTTGCTTTTAACATCTAAATATGCTCAGATATCGTTATGGCAACGATAAGATTAGTTCAGTTAAAGTGTTTATCATGTTTTCGGTTGATATGCTAAGAGATTCGTTCTAGTTCTAGATGAGATAATCAGTTGTGATAATATTATTTACCTAGTTAAAATCTTGTCGAGGTTGGAACACAAAATCACTAAGGGGGCGATATTAGGGAGTTTTCCACTTACTTTACTTCCAGAAATTCTTTCTAGAATATTCTTCTAACTAATGAGCCTTGGTTACGTTAGTAGTACATATGGTGAGCCTTGGCGGAAACACTGTTTACGAAAGAAAGAACCAGGCATATAAATTCTGGTTGGGCTGTCTAGGGTTGAATACTCGTAAGAGCTGTTATGAGACTGTTTACCTTGGAGCCTGATATGTGATGTCGCACCTTCTGTCCTATACCAGATATTAAAGCGTGTACTAGGCCATAAGACCATCAAAAGAAAGCAAGAGATCCGAATCCTGACGAACTCTTGTTTGTATGTTAGTACCTTTTGCATCTCTCGTGCCGAGCCTTGGTACAGGCCATGGTCCGGAGCGAGGAGGATTGGCAGGCAGTTGCCTCCTTTTGCTAAACAGTAATGCTAGCAAAGGAGGCGGCCGATCGCGTTAGGCAACGGTCCTCACGCCCCAACCGTCGCTGGGATTCCGATCCCGATTTGCGGCCACCGTAGGCGCGGGGTTGACAGCGAGCAATAGGTTGCTCGCCGTCCGACCGTCCGGTAACCGTCCGGACCGAGCCCAAGTCGTCGACGGCGCGTACTGTTCCACGCGCGCCTCAAGGAGATGTCAGCAACTGTAGGGGCCTAGCAGGGTCGAAGCCTACTGGGGTCAAGGGTCTGATTCTGAAAGGAAGACTCGACCCTGAAACGAAAGGTAACGAAGGAACAGGAGTGGGTTTTTAGTCAGTAAAAGTCAGACACTATCTCCCGTCCGCCCAAGAGCGGGGATATCATAAGATGATTTTCCCATCGGAAAAAAAGTACCTTTTGCATATTTTTTTAATATTCCTAAGGTATTGTTAGGAACATCAACGACATATCTACTAAAGATTTCATATTGCTTTAGATCAGTGCAAATACATGTCGCTTACAGGTGTACCTACACAGCTTGAACAATTTGACATTATTAGATAAAAAAATATAAATTAGATTACAGAATACGTAAATTTATTTTAAATGAACAAAAATCTATACTAATATTGTAAAGCCGAAGAGTTTGGTTGGTTTATTTGGTTGAATTCGCAAAACTCAATAACTACTGGTTCGAATTAAAAAGTTATTTTAGCGTTGGATTTTACTGGTATATAGACGGTAGCAACCCAACTGCCAAAAGCATCATTTTCCTTGCTTTCCTTGTTTAATTTTTCCTTGTTTTAGTCTCTTCTGACCATAAAGCCAACATACCTAAGTATATGTAGGTAGTCTTAGAGTTTGTAGTTATGCTAAATGTTCTATGGGGCATTTATTAATTTATTAACTTTATGAGCAAGACGCAACTGTTTAATAGCTGTCATGGGCTTCACGTATAGGTACCATCGTTTTCCTTTAATTTTTCCTTCAGTCGTGGCTCACTTTATAGTCTATATTATATGAATACTTTATGTATATTGGTGGCTATAGTATTATTTATTTATACATTGTCGTTATCAAGTGTTGTGCCTATCGTGGCGAGGCAACGGTCACCGCTGTCGGCTGCGGTATCAAGCACAAATGCTCACGACCTAGATCAAGTGCAGTCGGTAACTGTTGCTAGTCGGAGTTGTCGGCAAATGCTTTTATTTCGTAAGTCTGTTCTGATGGTAGTTTAAAAGTTTTTGCTTTAATTTCGTCGTAAATGGCTTAATAGACAAGTGAATCAGCGTAAGGGGCTTTAGACCTTGAAATATGCTTTTTTGTGTGGCTTCCATTCCGGTTGTCGGTATCAATTATTTTTGGCTTCCGCTATAAAATTCGCTTTAAATAATCAAGCTAACAAAACAATTGACTAAACTACTGAAGTAAGTAGAACATTCAAATAGGTATGTTAGTTATAGATCACGGTACTTTATAAAAAAACAAATCTTGTTATAATAAATTCACACATCCTAATTTATTTAACAGAATATATACTTGAACGCAGCCCATAGAGTTTAGAAAGTAACGGACGGCCTCATTGTGGTTCGAATATAACTGCTAAAAACTAGCCAAATTCTAAGATTCGGACGTTGACCTTCAGACGGTTACATTATCCTAGAAATCGAAAATGAATCATCAGTTTACAAGTCATGGGAAGTTTTCGAATAAACTTAGGTAACAAACTTTATGAGTAAATTGACCTCAACACAAATTATTTTCCTTAAACCCAGGTAGGAATCGGCTCCAACGACTTTCGAGACCACAAGTTGACCGATATTAAGTGTGTTTCATAAGGAATTAATGTGAAACAACATAGTTGGCTTTGCCAATTTAATTAAATGTTCCTCAAGTGTTTTATTAATTTTTATAATTAAACAAAAATTTAGAACTTTTAAATTATGATATTTAAAGACATAATTGGATAATAATTATCAATATGCATAGCTCAACAGAAAATAAATACTTAATTAAGAAAAAAATAACTTAATTGAAATTACAAATTAATTTAGCTTGGTAATGCCAGATGCAACCGATTTCTAGACGTTGTTGCAAAGACTAAACAAATCATTAAATTCTCAACAAGATCTAATACATTTGCTTCAAAAGACGCAAGGTTTGTATTAAATCGATTTATGGTAATGCATATTAGCAGAACCAAATTAAATAATGGCCTACATTACACCCACATGCGATCGACAGGACGACAGGTCCAATACGGGAGTTGTATCAGGGCTACGGCTGTTTATTTTGGTCGTATGACTCGAAACATGACGGAGCTGCAGCATGAGATCACCAGTCCTCATTATCAACCAACTGGGAACCCGAGTTCGTTAAAAAATAAAAATAAACTGTCAAATTACTTAACGCTCCTTTTTTAAAATTTAACGTTCTAATTTTAAAATTTTGAAAGTGGTCGATACATCATTTGTAGATATTTATAAATTATCTGCCCTCGCGTTTCATAAAAACTAGTAATGGAGATAATTAGTATCCACATTGTCTAAGTTAAGACTGTATTCCCCCACAGATTATAAAAACAGACCACCGCGAGCATAACGTTACGTTTAAAACAGTCCTGTGTATGAGAGTATGAGTGTCCTTAATATTGATAGTTATAATATAATCAAAATCGAATATAGAAACTAATTTTATTCCACTGTTTTAATTGTGTTCGTTTATATTTTAGAATACTTTTAACTATAACAAAGGTGTTTGGCCAATTTTGAATCTCTTCTTTGTCATTTAACAAAAAGTCTTTTATATTAAAGATACAATAACTAATAATATTATAATATTGCTGTTATTTCTATTATCTAGATCAAAACCAACACGAGCTAACATTTGAATTAATTTTGATTCAATTTCCCAATAATCGACATCAAGACATGAGAACTAGAATCCTTTTCGTTCGCACAATATTTTGTATTGGATCACTCCATGGGTTCGCTCAGATCAAATATAATAAGTACAGATATATCTTTGGGGCTAGCATCTGGCTACAATCATGTCGAAACTTGTTCTACACGTGCAATTAGAGGGGGTCACACAAATAATATAGAATATTATTTAAAAATTTTGCCATCCATTATTCGCTCCCTAAATACTGGGCCCGTACCAAATTACGTATTAATGTATTCAATCCAGTTTCTATTCATATGTAATTCAATGTTTTTGTAAGCTTTTTAGAGCAAGAACTGGGTCGCAGATGGGCGCTGGATTGAGAAATTTAAATAAAAACTTGGTGCGATCTTTACAAATAATATCATCCATGAATAAGTAATAACAATGAATTCGCTGGAATATGGGATTTTATTTGGAGTGGTTTTAGAAAGTGGAGAATAAGTATAACAGACGATTATAGAGTGTCACGATGAATAGGTAACTGTCTAAGCTATAGAAGGTCTGAACAATTAAATTCTTAAACTGGTCGAGTTGTCATCAAACAAAGAATACTGATATCACTCATATATCCATAACAGTATTGAAGACAACGAATCCATGAGTTCGTAGAGTCTATCATTAACATTTTTATGTTCCGCGTTTGTCTTGTTAAGAACTGACATTTTGAGGTACCTTTGCAATAGTATTTATTTTGACTATTACTATGTGGTATGATTTGTAATAAACCTTTCATTTAATGACTCTTGCTTAGACATAATACTGGCTGGTTATGCGCGCGTGCGCACGACCTAACTATTGTCATTTACATCATTGACTATTGTTCCCTGTTCCGTGACTTCTAATAGCTAACTAAAATACTAATTAGCTGGAAACGTATAAATTTGTTTTTACTCATGGCTGACAAGGTAACGTTTTTATTGAAGTACTTTTTGTAACTGTTGGATATGTTGTGAAAACAGTTTCGATTCTGATGCAATATTTTGTTAATTTTGATGTCGTTTGATTTAAAAAAATATATAAATTAAATGTAAAATTCAAAAGTATAAATACGTATTGCGTTATGGTATTATTCATATCATTATAAGTACAAGACCAGAAAAACTATAAACTCTAGGATACATTGTAGGTAGGTACTCTGATGATATAGACTACCTTGGTGTAGATAGTGGAAACACTAAGAATTCCACACTCCCAAAACTAAATATTCTGATTGAAAGATCAGTAAAAGTTGAACCTAAGTACAAAATAGCACAGTGCTTGAAGGATCCACATGATAAATCTAGACGTTATTTTTAGGCCTCAAAGCTGTTAAAACCCTTCTAATTTCAAAACTTGGTGATATTTGTCATCAGTAAGATTAATTTACTTCTCTGTGATTTCCAAACGAACCTTGTAAGTAGCAAAAACTTAGGTATAGTCATAGGACAGTGATTTACGTCTTTTGCAATCCCTTCGCAAAGTTATTTAACATAGGTATAGCGAATTGCAAAGCTGGTGAATGTCATACTGCATGATGTATGTCCGAAATGATAGGAGAGGCATTACAGTACTGTAGCCGTAGTTTTGTACCGATAGAGCGGATGGTCCCATTCCTCGGCGATAACGGTACTAACCGCCGCTCGCAAATAACTATGCACCACCACTAAGTTCCGGTGATCAATTTATGTAAGTATGTTATGTTTTATTGATAATTACGTGTTCCATTAATAAAAATTATGAATGAGTGTTGGATGTGAGTCAACTGGAGCTCAGATAAGTAAAGTGCGTTATGATTTCTAGGGTCTCTTCAAACATAGCCTATAATATCTAGTGTTACAATTTGTTACTTAATAAATATTGAAGATAGAAACTTCAAATTTTTTATATTCGAGACTGGATGAAACCTTTGATGAGAGTTGATCAGCTTTTGTGAAATGGTAATATTAGTTATACGTAAAATGGTTCCCAGTAGAGCTGGGAGACTAGTCTTGCCGGCAATTTAAACTTCATTCTAAACGCATAGCATCGTACACTCTTTCCTTATTGCAATAAAGTTCAAAACTCTTTAAAATAATACAAGATTTATAGCAATTGGCGTTGAGAGCGAGGTCCATTTAGGTCCGTTGATTTGTGTTCTCACGCCTTAAAAGAATAGTTACTTTCAGGATTATGGCCGTATCCGTTATAACCATTCGTCATGGTGCTGAATTAATATTCCTTCGCTGTTATCTTGTAGATAATTGTGATCTCTAACAGCTGAAGTTTGTAGAATTTAGTTGAAAAAGCTGTTGTGGCCATACGCGTTGTGTGCGAAACGTGCGACCGCAACATTCGCAGTGCCTCGAACGATGCCACTTGTGGCGATCGGCGACAGACGACCGTTTATGGCGAGGACGATCGCGAAGGAATGTGGTCTGCTCTTCCATTGGTGCGCCTCATGTGAAGAGTGGACAGAGTCTCGGGCACTGACAGGAAAACGACAACGATATTTTAAAGGACACAGGAAAAATTCTGTGGACGTTAACGTTCGAAGAAAAGGTTATGAAAACTGGTAAGTTAGTTTCTGCTCAACCATAATTTTATGTTCTGATACCTGTATTCGGGTATCGACTTAGGGTTTTCTCGCAGAGAGAATTCTCCATTGAGGAAACTGTTTTCTTCCTGTCGCTTCATTTGTAACACTTTTATAGCTTGTATTTTTTGTGTCTTATAATATGCTTGTTTACATATAAACTAAACATAATGCCAGGGACCTTTCATCAAAATGACAATTGGAAAGTGTTATAATGACGAATTTATAAAAATAGCAGACTTGGGCCCCTGTTTTATTGCTGTCTCTTGTCACTTACACCAAATTACAAAATGACTCGACAACCGCGAGAATGCATGCTTGCCAACTACATACTTAAATGACACTCAAACTTATTTGTTTTAAATGCTTGCTAAGGCTTAGGCATGCATTTTGATTGCTAAACAACTAAATATTACAAGCCAAGCATTCCTAATGAAGCAACTGCTTCCAATTTGTCGTGGGGTTATAATAAATCATGTATCCAAGTAATAAATAGTACCTATCATTAACAAGTGCATGGAACTAGGAAGTTCTTTGGTGTACAAGCCTTGTACGGGTCAATGCACAAAGGTGCCGACGAACGACCATCTAAGAGTATCAGGCCCACACAGTACCCGCCGCGGGCTAACGGTGCCACGCTCAAATATTTTACCATTACACTGAGCATGAGCCTAGTCAACTAACTGTGAATAAATACAAGTATTCACTGTACTTAACAACCTTAAAAACATGTAAATGTTATGTACAGACGTGATTTTCTCTGAAGATATACGTATTTAGGTAGTTAAGTGACGGCGGAGGGCCGGTTTCGGCATTTCGTACACGCTCAAAGAAGTAAGTGCATGCGAACTCCTTGCCTCCGTGAGCCTGTACAATGTGGACAACTGATGCGGGTAACGTCGAAACCTGCAGATTGAAACGTCGATACGATATGTGGACCCACTTCAATAAATCTACCCGTTTATCATAAACCTGCTCTCCACAATCTTGCGGTTTGCAAGTCCATGTATTGATCAAACAAACTTCGCAAGTAATAACTCTTCCAGCTCGTGAACACTGTTACGTGGTTGTTTACGTATTGTGTTAAATAGTAACGGTTTCAGATTGAGCGGCGCGTGCTGAAATGCGGCCAATCGATTGGGAACGTATTTAGCGCGAACAAACATATACGAGTAGCTAGGATATTAGTAGCAAGCTGGCAAGCCTACGCAATCTCAAATAGAAATAATTGCAGTTCCGCCGACGTTGATATCCGTTGAATCATCCAGCCATTTCAAAAGAGCTTTCGACAATCTATCAGCGCTCGCAATCACAACTTATACGTACATCGTGTCGGGGCCATCTCATTGGCTCGGCGAACTTGACAAAAACATGGCGGTTCATAGGTACCTACTCAGTCATCTATTGTGAGTAGACCACCAGCATATTCATTCTTTTTTGTTAGAATTTAAAGGTAATCTTATCCATATTACTAAGTAAACTAGGTACCTATCTATCTATACTAATACAATACAACAAAGCGGAAGACGGAGATTTTTTTTTCTTTGTTTAGTCGCGCTAATCTCTGAAATTACCGATCGCATTGAAAAAAAATCTCTCTGTATGGGATAGCCAGATTCACGATGCATATAGGTAATAGAATAGGGATAGGTTATATAATATCACGCTACGACCCACGAAAGTGGAGCGGTAACCAAAAGGTGGGTCTACGCTTGAGGAACCAGTGACGGCTCGTACTCCACTAGCCAAACTCAAATTCGTGTAGTATGGACCGACTCTAGAGAAGCCAAGCCCGAGCGACACTACACGAAGTTGAGCTCGGCTCGTGCTCGACTCCTCTAGCGTAGACCCACCTAAAACGCGGATGAAACCGCGGGTGACAGCTAGTTAAATATATAGGCGGTATAGTCACTTCCTCAGCATGTGTTATACATAGATGAATACTACATGTATGATGATTTCATACTAACGACATGTTTGCGAATTTGTCACCAGTATTTAAAGAGTGAACTAAAACACCAGTGGGTGTGGGACCCAACCCACTTCTGGCTTTGGTCATCATGCCTATTGAAGTTAGTAAAAATACAAGTCAAATACTTAATCTTACTAGACGCGGGTGAAACTGGGACAGCTAGTTTTAATCTTAAAAGTAGCTGTAGCTGTGTGTAGGCAGCTACACACAGCTACAGCTAAAATCCACCCGCGTCTTTAGTTACTGCTCCGCGCGTATTGGTCGTAGCGTGATGTTTTATATATTTGTATCCTAGCCTACAGCCTTTCTCGATAAAAGGGCTATTTAACAGTACAAGATTTTGACATTTTTAACCAGTAGATAGTTCCTAAGATTAGCGTGTGCAAACAAACTCGTCTGCTTTATAACTTTAAAAAGTATAGGTGATAAACACTTAAGTAACTTATGATTTCATCTCCGAAATAATGTGAATCTATACTGTAAAGTGGATTTGCTTTGGCCCTAAGGTATAACTTTGACCAGAACTCATTAACCAATAGAAACACAGTAAACCGTTTCTCGTGTTCCTATTGCATAATAAGATTGTCACAAAATTATATCACAGGGCCAAAGTTATCCCACTTTACTAGGTAGTTTAAAAAATTATAAAAGTGATGAGAGCTTTATAATTTTAAAAAGTATAGATGTTCTTATGATTACATCTCCGAAACAAGATGAATCTTTAATTTTAAAAAATCCCTGATATTTGTATGTTTCAAGTTAACGCCAACGAGATGAGTTATTGGACCTGTCACCGGTCACGTTGACCCGTGCACTTCGTGGACTCGTGATATCAATCTTTTATTGAATAGACTGCACTTGTTATGTGTGTAAATGACAGCAATTTATTTCCCGTCGTCTCTTGAGTCTTGCGTCCGATCGGCGCAAGCGCAGCTCTGCGGAGGTCTGCGACACATTCATTGTGCAGTCATGCATCATCGTCAACATGTTTTGCTTTTTGCTAAATATTATGTTTATGTCGCACCACTTACAGCTCATGTTCTGAATATTCTTGTATTTTTTGTGACGTTTTGAATTTGCTATCTATGGTTGAGTGTTAAATTCAAAATCTCACTTGCTCACTCTGGCTTACACATTAAGGTCTTTTTTACATAGCATGGGTAGGATGACAGCAGGACGAAAATATGCATCTTTAAGATGAGAGAAAAGGATAGCTACATTGTATGAATCTGACAGCTGTCACCCGCACCATCCTATAGCAATTTGTAAGTAGTATAGCTTCAGACTCTCTTTGTTCTTCACCAATTTTTGACAATGGATAGGTCAGGATACCAGTCTCTTTAACCTATGGCACTGGAGAGATTCAATGATTTAATAAGTACTTACTATCTTGACAGTTTTCAGGCGGCCTTCCCTTGCAAAGACGCAAACCTACCCTTCCGTGTCAACGCAATTACGTATACGCGACGCAAGTGCAGCGTCAACGCGGCGTCAACGAAAGCATTACACCTCAGCTCCAAAACATCAAAGATATTTTTGATAAAACATTTATATGGTGTTTGTAAAACACCTTTGGCTTGGTATTATTTAAACGAAGATAATTAGCGCGCAATAGGACACATGCCATTCAACGTGTGTCGTGAATAACTCGTGATTGTTAACGTTTCGCCTCGCCAATGTTTACATATTTTCTTTTCAAGAACTATGTTCTATTAAGTTTTCCTCATTATTTCTTCCGCATACTAGTAATTGGTTCACACAATCCTTATCAAAAGTCAATACAATTTCTGGTAATGATTGCTCATTGTTGCAATACAATGCATACATGCATTTCTGTATATATGAGGTATAAACGATAACGATGCTAGAACAATAGGGATGTTATCGGCATACTATTGCCAAGTGAAATGTCGATAGAGCGTTGACCGCTGAGTAACACTTGTTGCGATAACCCGACTTTGTCTGTGTTGCTTTATTTCTGCTCTCCCTGGTGGTAAACACCCGTGCGTCATCCCCAGTGGTTTCTGATCTACAAATAAATAAACATGTGGTCTCTTCCAGCTTTGTTTTACATTAGAGCTGAATATAATACTTATGCATATTTTTTACCATCCGTTCATATAAGAATTTATATCGATAGAATACCATAGAGCTGTTCTACTCTAAACGTAATACGAATCTGCTGATGTAAAATCTATGGTGTCGATAGCGTTTTTATTTATAACTGCAACAGTTTATCAACATTGAAAGGGTTCTCTTATTCAAGAATTATGCAAAATGGCAGTGTGAAGCGTGATTGTCAGGTTTGTATAGGTAGGACGCGTCTCATTAGCAAGGGTATCCATATGCATCTTTCGTTTGAGTTTAAGACAATGGCTGGTGTGGTAGTCGTGACTCGGCCGCTTATGACATGTAGTGTGTCAAAGAGGAACATATGGATCGGCTCAAGACACTCCAGGACTGTAAACACTGGATGTACAGCAAGTCATTTGCAAAACAAAGACCGCAGAACGCGGCCGAAATAAAAATATTTACGCAGCCACTGCTGACTCAAGCCACGCTTTGTTTGGACGGAGGAATAACCTTTTTGCAAGAAAATAAATTAATGTCAAATCACAAAAACAACAAGGGCTTGATTATAATCCGCTGCGTTTTACCTAAATTGAAGGGCGAAGCAAATTGCGATTACATCTGGGGAATAAAGAAAAGGATCTTGAGTAATACTTATAATAATACCATAAAGAAACGGATCTATTTTTATAACAACTAAATACGAATACTTGAAATGATATCTACTAATAGCTACACAGCTGATGAACACGTTACAAAACGGAAATAGAAAATTGGAACTTCAAATGACAGCATTTAAAAACTTAGCATTGTAACAGGTAGAAAAAATGCAATAAAGACTTGCATAAGTATGTATTATAAACAAACAGTATCAATTTACATTATTTACAATGAGCGGCGTCGGCACGCGAAGGCGACACGGGTATCGCCGGACGTGAGACATTAGTTTAATGAAATAACGACAATTTGCATGGAATAACTTGCGACGCGTCCGTTCAGCCGGAGCCTTATTCCATGACTGCTCTCAATGACTACCTAAAGAGCTATTTGACTCATGCTCAATGAACATGAATCTTAATTGAAGCGAAATGGCAATGTGAATTGTTGATGAATGTTTGCTTTTGTGGTTGCCGTTATACATGCAGTATTACCAGTGCATGGTGGAATTTATTTATATTTCCATACAGAATGAATGTGTTTGTTTTCTTTTTTCACATGACACACATTCGTAAGTTGTCAGGGCATGACTGTACGTAATCCTTGAGAGGGTAGGTAGAGATTTATTAATTCTCTCATACTCAGAATCCGAACACTCCAGTCCAGAACTCAGACACTAAAAAGAGGTAAAAAAGAGGCGTACTGAGTAACCATTGGACAATGTTCTGTATCATGACACTGCGCAAACCAATCGAAACAAAGAACGCAGAACGCCACCGCGACCACTTCGGATATTTGTCTTCCTAACTCTGTAGGTATTTATTTCATATGACATTTCAGATCTAGAAACGGATACGGATATAGGAATAATATTATACCGGTTTCGGATACGGTTACGGATATGAAATTATTTCGGATTACCCACTAGTTTCGGATATTTTTGGTTACGGATATAAGTATTTTAAAATTATAAAGGTAAAAAACAAATTGAAGGATTTTACTTTTATTTCGAGTATATCTAGACTAACCTAACTAATCTTATTATTTCTTTGGCTGGGAAAACAAACAAAAACTGGTCGTAACCTATAATTTAGACTCCGCCCTTATCCGAAACTTTCAGATCGATTTCGTTACGTTAGGGATACTTATTTTTTTCTTTACTATTTCAATCTCTACAAGTTCACAACTTTTTGACACCTAAGATTTAAAAAAATGTACGAAACAATGTTGTTGTGCCCCTGTTAAAAACATGAGCCACCTGTTAGAGTGCCCTAAGTGCCCATACACCTGCACTATGAAGAATTTTATGAGTGCCACTGATACTGCACTGTTAACGTAGCCACCTACTGGGCCCCAACGGTTTAACAAGTTTACCATCGATTCGAAAAGAAGAAGAAAGAAGATATTAAAATATCAATTATTATCAAAATATTTATTAGAATAACATTGGTGAGAATTTACTGTGCATTCTGTAAATATCTCATCATGGAAACTTAGATCAATGGTACCCAACTTTTTGTGAACGGGAACCACTTTGGTTTATTTTTTTTTTTTTGTTAGTCAAATGTCCAGAAGAATTCTTAATGATAGTTATGATTATAATAAAAAACTTATATCATTAATTCAAAACTATTCTAAAAAACACACCTATTCTGAAAAATTTAAAGTAACGAGCATTATCGCAGAAAATACAACATTTCAGATAGAACTTAAAATCTGTTCTATACTGTTGCGGACCACCAGTGGTCCGTGTACCACAGGTTGGGAACCACTGACTTGGACGAAGTAGTTTTCGATCCATAGCTTTAGGTGGATGACGGTCTTCGCGATTTTACACCTACGTTACCACGGTGACCTTTTTAAAAGCTTCTGTTTAACTATATAAGTTGTGTTCTGTTTATCTATATAAGTTTTGGTTTAGGGCAAATCTTGAACTGAAATTTGGTATGTCTACGAAACTTTTTTTTTAACCACTCTAAGTTCTCTCTCTCTCTCTCTTTTTACTCCTGTATCGTGGGTGCCTTCATAAACATGTATACTTACTGTAGCGACTGCAGTGCAGCAATCGAACAGCGACTGCAGTGCAGCAATCGAACAGCAACTGAAGTGCAGCAATCGAACAGCAACTGCAGTGCACCAACCAATCGCTCAACCACTGCGCCAACCATGCCCTTCAAACTTGAATGACAATGCATTAATACAGCTAGTCTGATGATGGTGTTGGACAGCCTTAGAAACAATTGAACCCAACCAGATAACCCATCGTATTTGAGCTGAATCGTGTTTGAAATTAATGGAATGGTATCGCGATAAAAAAAAGTTATGAAAAAATTATTTTCATTGAAAATTTAATAAAGTTAGAATCAACTTGATGGATACCAGTACAAGAGCAGCTGACTACACTTGAGGAAATACTTCCGCAATAGTGTAGAAATTAGTAATCAACATATCTTAGAAATGACGGAAGTTTCAAGAAACCTTGGGGTTCAAAGAATTGTTTACTAAAAACAAAGATAATGTAATCAGAGGATGTACGACTTACTCGAACTAGTATGTGTAATTACCTACTTCATGACTTGCAATTGAGACAGTCTTGTCTCAAGCGCAAGTCCTTATTGTATTTTCCCATTTGATTAATCTATTTATATTACCGGCAATCTGTAAAATTCGGGTATTCTATACAATACCTAGGCAGATTATAGAATGTCTGGGGTGTCTAGGCAATGTATGAAATATTATGAATATTATTCCATTACATACTTTACCTGGGTAATGTATACAATTCCTAGGGATTGTATAGAGTACCTGCTGGTTCACCGGCAGTGTAAAATAAATAGATTTTGTCTATATTTATCAATGTAGATAGTTCAATATCTATAAAATGACGGGTAATAAAAACGTGTTCTATTAATTAAGATCAATGTGTGTAAAAGACGAGAGCAGGAAAGAAATTGACGTAATTTTAAGGCACCCTGACACGGAACATAATAAAATAACATGAAAATAAAAAATCTTCTGGCTTTAAGTAACATAATATGCTTTGCCTACAAGTACTCAGGTCCTATTTCTGT
Source organism: Mythimna pallens (assembly GCA_961205895.1). Classification (NCBI taxonomy): domain Eukaryota; kingdom Metazoa; phylum Arthropoda; class Insecta; order Lepidoptera; family Noctuidae; genus Mythimna; species Mythimna pallens. The sequence continues at coordinate 12,666,077 of OY540834.1, read as the reverse complement.
CTGCAGGGTTTAAAGTAAGGCTTCTATATCAAGTTAGTTATGTCATTGCCTAGGTATTGTATAGAATACCGGATTATACAGATTGCCGGTAACATATACACTTGAAAGTAGCTTATTTTATCTTAGTATTGAATCTTAAATTTGAGATGAAGAATTTCGGTTCCGTGCAAAATAAAAAAATCTTGAAATTGTGACTAAATGGCATAATGCTGTTTTAAGAGTCAGGCGCGTGAAGTTGCGGGCAGCAACAAGATAATATTTAAATAAAATACAAGACTGCACTTTGAATGAAAAAAAGTTAGGCGTCCTGCATCCGAATCCCGGATCAGGTAAAAACTGCTGGGGGTTTTGGCTCGGAGTTTGGAACCTGGTGGTGTGATACATCCGGGCTCGAAAAGCACGTAAAGCCGTTGATCCTGCGGCTGATAAACTCACAAAACTACAGAATGGATTTTAATACTGTTTTCACCAAAAGACAGAGTGATTCACGAGGAAGCGTCAAGTATAATACAAGCATATTTTAGTAAAGAAAAGACAAGAATTTCAAAGATTTCTAACACCCGTGCGAAGCTGGGACTCTAGTATTAGGTAAATACAAAAGAATATGATGCATCTCATTATATTAACTTAGCAGCCATTGAATATTTACCAGAATATTCTCGCGTTCTACAGAATATTCTCGCGTTCTACAAAATGGCGAGTCTTTGTTAAAATTATAGTCATTCCTCATGTTCACAATAAGAGAGCCCTTGGCACTGTTTCACCCACACTCGTTTTATGCAAACAATTCTAAGAAATAGGTACCCTTCAGAATTGTCATAAAGATGCGTCAAGATAACACTCGTTTAAGATGGATGGGAGATGAAGAGGATGATACCTAATCTGCGACACGCCTTGAAGATTGCAATATCGATGGCAGTTGAGCCATCGGACAACGATGTCACCGGCTATTTATACACAGACAAGTTTTATATGAATGCCGATCAATAGCAACACTAATAGCTGGACATTTGTTTGCTTCTGACATCATTCAGGATAGAAATAGGTAGGTACTTATTTTTTTATGATATAAACTAGTGCTTTACTGCGATCCCACTTGATGGGAAGCAGTTTTTTCCTATTTATCTTACAGGCAGCCAAAAGTATCCATTAATGGGGTGAAGTCTTCGGGGTCTTTAGTAAAGATGGGCGTGCCTCAGGGTTCAGTTCTTGGCCCTTTCCTTTTTCTAGTTTATAATGACCTTCCTTACATGATGGCTAATTTATCCGATATAATTCTGTTTGCTGATGACACTTCTCTTATTTTTAAAGTAAATAGAAAAGATGGGGATGTCTTGCATGTCATCGAAAGTCTGACGAACGAAGTTCTTTCGAAATGGTTCGCAGCTAATAATCTCTTATTAAATGCGAATAAAACTAAATGTATAAAATTTTCATTACCGAATGTCCCTCAAGTTGGGGTCAATCTAATTCTTGATGTTACTACGGAAACTGTGTTTTTAGGTATAACTATCGATTCTAAACTGCAGTGGGGCGCTCATATTAGAACTCTTTCAGGTAGATTAAGCTCAACCGCATATCATCATCATCATCATCTTCCTGCCCTTGTCCAGTGTTATTTGGGGTCGGCGCAATAGGTTTTCTTCTTCCATTCTGCCCTGTCTCAGCCGCATATGCAGTAGGAAAAATAAGGCAATTGACAGATGTAGCCACAGCTAGGTTAGTTTACTATGCTTATTTCGACAGTATTTTGTCTTATGGCATTTTACTGTGGGGATCTGCAGCTGATGTAGACTCAATTTTCATATTGCAAAAGAGAGCAATCCGGGCTATTTATAAAATGGGTCCTCGGGAGTCCCTTAGAAATAAATTCAAAGAAATCGATATACCTACTTACTCTGCCTTCTCTTTATATTTTAGAAAGTATTTTGTACGTTCGTAAAAACCTAGGGCTTTTCAAAATTAGAAGCGATTTTCATAACCTAAATACGCGTAGCATATATATAACACGAAATTGAATTACCCAAATGGAGATTAGCTAAGACCAGCAAGTCATTTTTAGTAAACAGCATACGCTTTTATAACAAGCTACCAAAGGCGGTGACTGAACTTAGCGAGGGCAATTTCAAAACCCATATTAAGCGTGTCCTAACTAAAAAAGCGTATTACAAGGTTAAAGACTATGTCGAAGAAACGCGCTTGTTGCAATGACTGCTTCTGCACATGTGGCCCCCTGGTAACTCATAATATTGTGTACATCTATCTATTAACTGCTCCACATTTGTTGTAATATATACATTTTCTTTTCTTCTTACACATTGCTTTTGCAATATTTTTTATATTATTATACCCAACCACCATAAATTCAAATGTCAAATCAAATGTCATTTATTGATAATTGTAATTTTTCTTGTTTTTTTTTTTTTATATAGCCTCTTTTTTTTTAATTTGAATGTGAGAACACTGTGGACTTCGCGAATTCTTAGGTTACTTCCTATTACGACTCACTTTTTTTTAATATGATTATTTGTATTGTGCTTTGGGGTACAATATCGACTGGTCTACACTGTTCTTACATAATGTTTATTAATACTGTAATATGAAACTATTGTAAACAATCACTTTTTTAAAAGAGTAACGAAACCGGCAAAAAGGTTCTTCTCCATAGGAAACAACCAATTTGGAACCGTGCACTATCTTCTGACGTTTTATAAGTGCCCATGTGAAATAAAAACTTTTGACTTTTGACTTTTTGAGTGATGCAATCGTTGATAGTGAATTGTATAAAGACTTGTTTATTAAGAGCCTATTCACTCTAGCCTTGAAGACACCTAAATTATAATCGGACGGGAAGATCGCTGCAGGCAAATTGTTTCAATTCGACGAGGAGGAACGGGGTGAAACCGGACCGTAGAAGTGTCAACAACATAAGGGTGGGCGGACACTCGCCGTACATCGGGTTGTCCGATGGTAGAAGGGTGACGGCGTAATCAAGTCGTGTAATTCCTTATTTACTACTAAGTATAAAGAGTCGTAAATATTATGTTAAAACGAAGGTCGAATATTATCGGTTTTGATAAATTATTAAAAGTGTTATTTTCCTAATTATCATGCATTGAAAAAATGTAGATAAGCAGCCATAGGAATTGGATAACAACGATGGCGCTACGAGTGAACGCCGACGCTTCGATGTCTCAACTCGATATGATTGTGCATGTTATGGTACCTTGACGTGCTTTTTGATAAAAAATAATCGAATTTGATAAAATCAATAATCGTTTTTTTATCCGTAATGAGTCCATTTATCCGCTAATTCCAAAATGATACGAAATGACTGATTTAATGTGACTTTAAATGGTATATTGTTGATTTCAGACTGTCGTTTATTGTATTGATAACCTCTGATATTGGAACGATAGCTATTATTAGCTGTCTTAGCTATCACATTTACACTCCTGCACGTATGTATTTATTGACTTTGCGACTGATCGATTATACTTAAGTCTATCACGTTGCATCTAAAGCCCTTGACGTGATCATTGGAATGTTAAGTACATAGGTACATGTAATTTCAAAATGGATAGATAATACTCGAGCATTATCTCTGCGGGTATTTTATGAAACCTACGATTTCTGATTACGTCTGTGTGTGGGTAGATACAAAAACACGTCAGCCTACTAAAGTTTCAATAGCCTATTTTCCTATGTATCCGATGGCCATGAATACGTCATAGCCTATTTCACAACATTATCTTTGGAAGAGTAATTCTGTCTCGCCAGTTGAGATAACCATGTTAGTATTATGAGTGAGTCAAAATTCCATGAATACATAAGGGTAACAGAGCCCTTCTGTGCAATGCTAAGTATAGATAACATAATTAACTTGAAACTTCTAAAGACAAAGTCTTATGATAATGAAAGTATTTATGGTAAACATTTCATCATACCCTTTCATTGTAATGGTATTTAAGTGACTCACGCTCACCAGATGAAGATAAGACATAAAAAAAGTTATCCCACGTTGGGCGCCAAAATACTTATCGGTTTTTGATACGGTTACGGATACGAAATTATTTCTGATTATCCACTAGTTTCGGTTACGGATATAAGAATTTTAAAATTATATTAAAATAAAGTATAAATATTTTTTTTAAATATTTATTTGTATTGGCTTTTATTCTTATTATACTTACCTAGATATTATCATTTGTTTGATCGGGAAAAACAAACAAAAATCTGGCGCAACTTATAATTTATTATAAATAAAGGCTGAGTCCCTTTATGTGATACTATCCGGAACCTTTATAACTGATATAAAAGTTCCGTTACCGACTCAAATATATGTCATAAAAGGATCCAGAATATAGAACAAATGGCACTTAGGTTGTAAATGGCGCTTAGGTACATGTAAATAGTGCTCTTGAACACGCAAAACATTTCCCTATCTATTTGTACTTTGATGTACGCTTAGCGATATCAAGGACTATCTAGATTAGATTATGGATGTGGCGTTAAACCATCTGCAATGACGGTTATAAGCGCTGCCGTTGTTGCTGATAAACATGTTTTATTTACATTATTATTATTACATTTATTTTCTTTATTCACTATTTTAAACATATAAATTAAATTTTTAAACATTTCAATTAAAAAAAAACATTTAAAAAAAAATTAAAAATAGTGTCCCACCGGTATCGGGAACAGGGTCCAAGCTACCGGCGGTCAGGGCTCCAGAGAAAGGAACCTCCTAACAATACGAGCCGTGTCCAGGAGAACCGCTTTCTGAATCAAGCCCTTGATCCAGCCGCCTAACACGAGCCTCCTAAGGTGTTGGTCGAGGCTCTTGGCTATTAAGCCATTGCCCGACACGACTATCGGTACAATGAGCGCCGAGTCCACATCCCACATGTCGACAACCTCGCGAGCCAAGTCATTATTATTATAACTAGCTAACCCGACAATGAATCGACTAATCGAGGAAATTCCTCAAATATTATGGAAGGTAGACACGTGAACTTCATATTAAAAGGTCTTTTATTTCACACTTTTTAGTTGCGACACACTTATAACCAGAGTGTCTATTTCTCATGCAAATTTTAATAAGCCCAAACACGGCTAGGATACATTGATTAATTACGGATTTCCTGTGCCTACCTACTGGTTCTATCATCAGATCAGTTCGATAGTACCTTATAGTCAAAGTGTATTTCATGACAATTGTAATAAGCCCAAACACGGGTAGGTTACATTGATTAATTACGGAGTTCTAGTGCCTACCTTCCGGCTCCATAACCATCATCAGTTCGTTTCAATGATACCATTTTCAACATAACTATTCAGAACCATTTATTTATTTGTATTGTCATAGTCGCTTAACTATCTTCATTGTGATATCTATGTGAGTATGAAATTCCGTTGGCCATTTCTGGTCTTCTTCATCAGTTCCACTTCATCAAATGTTGCCTATAATATTTGAGGAGTTCCCTCGATTCCTCATGGATCCCATCATCAGATCTGGATTCTGAAAAAAATGGCACCAATCGGAAAGCATATCCTCTAAGAGGAAAAACAAATTGCAAATCGGTCCATAAACGACGGAGTTCTGAGGTAAAAAACATAAAACCGAATTAATAACCTCCACCTTTTTTTGAAGTCGGTTAAAACGGTTGAATATTTTGCAATTTTTAGGACTCACAATTTTGTTTTGCATTAGAATATGCAATTTTAATTTTATTTTTACTGACTTTCATCAGATTAGCAGGTAGGTTCTCTAGTCGCCTAAATTTTATTTTTACGTATTTAGTGTTAACCATATCCACAAAAAAAAAATTGTTAAGTACTCACACCTACTGGTAAGTATTTCAGTGACGGTAGTCACTGAAATATTTGAAAATGTATTGTAATTTTTCAGCGGTTTTCCGCAATTAACGGCAGTAGGTAATGGCAAAACCTTTTACGCAAACTCCAGTCGAACAAATAGTTAATTAAACTTTATAATTAAGCGCATAGTCCATCGAGTCCTAAATAAATAAGTATATACATAAAGTTATGTACCACGAATATCAGTAGGGACTAGATGCTTGTGACCTAACTTTCTCTACTACTTGGAAAAAGTGAATTAAATTAAATCTATAATAACAAGATTTTTTTTATATCTACTTATCCCGGATTAAGCTAACTTATCCAAATACTTTCTTTGTGAATCTTCCATTTGATAACTGTCATCAAGTGCGATGCATTTGAAAGAGTATGGCATCTAACAGGATTATACAGTACCGTAAGTTTATAATAAATCGCGTGAGATTATAAACCCCTTTTTCTCGATAAGACATAGAAAAATCGTATAATATCGAATTTGGATGAGATTTATTGTGTTTGAAATGTTTTCACAATATATCGAGAGTTTACAATATCGCTAGATTTATAACAAACTTATGTTGTTTGCCATAATCCGGCGACAGTTAAAAGCTGTAAACGCTTCGCTAAATAAATTGATGTTCAGCATTCTTCTCAGTTTACAGCTGGATTAAACAGGAAACGATTAACTAAATTTAGAGCGCCATGTGCTTCGTTTTCGGGCTACATCACTTTCGATAAAGTATTAGACAGGTGTAGCTCTAGGGATGGTGATTCTTCCCAAAGAAGATCGATGTTTGCATCGATTCGAATCCACATCTAAACAATCGAATCAATAATAAATCGAGTTTTAAAAAATCGATTGCCTGAAAATCGTGTGTTCCCGATCCATTGGTTACCCTGCAGGAACTTACTGAGTCCTAAAAAGCACGATACAAATGATCCTGCAATGCATGCATGTGTTTCATGGCTGGTGAGTAGGTAATTAATTCTATACCTCAGAGTTATACAATAGTAACTCCACTTTTTTTGAAAATATTTTGTTTGCACCATTAAAATCGCAAGAACCTGTCCTACGTAATGGTATACGACATCAAGTCCTATGACATCTAGAAAGAGAAATACCCAATCGTATATGACATTAAATCCACAAACTCAAACAAAATAAATAAATAATAAATAAATAAACGTTTATCGGGTATAGGACCTCAAGTGATGATAAGATTAGCAATTATTGGATGCCTCCAACATAGGTACACACACGGGGTACACATAAAAATTAGCTTGAGGAAAATAGGAGCTTTAAATGTTTCAAAATATTAATATGGTTTACGATTTCAAGTTTCTGAGATCAAATAAAAAAATCGATTTTCTCGACCTATAACATCGATTATTCGATTAATCAATCTCAGATCGCCATCCCTAGTAGGGACCTACTCTTTATTAATAGAATAGACAGGATTTCGTTTAGGTAATGAATTCTGGAAGTTGTGAACAAATTCTGAAAATTCATAGGTTTATTTTTTGTAGATTTAGGGAATATATTCTTTTTTTTTTTAATTGATATAAACTAGTGCTTGACTGCGTTCTCACCTGATGGTAACTTATTTATTTAATCTTCATACAACACAAAGTACAAAGGTAGACTTAATGCCTTAGGCATTCTCTACCAATCAACCTAGAGTGATTTTTTTTTTAGATGGGAAAATCATCCAATGATAAATCTCGCTCTTGGGCGGAGAGCGAGATAGTGTCAGACAGCTGTTCCTTCGTTGCCTCCGTCCCAGGGCTCCGGGTTTCGTTTTCACACTAGCCATGGCCCCAGTAGGCTTCGACCCTGCTGGGCCCCTACGATTTGCTGACATCTCCCTGAGGCGCGCGTACAATACGCGCCGTCAACGTCTTGGGCTCGGTCCGGACAGTTACCGGACGATCGGACGGCGAGCCACCCATTGCTCGCCGTCCGCAAGCCCGCGCCTACGGTCGCCGGAAATAGTGATCGGAATCCCGGCGGTGGTTAGGGCGTGAGGACCGTTGCCTCACACGATCTGCTGCCTCCTTTGCTAGCATTACTGTTGCGCAGAAGGAGACGACCGCCTGCCACTCCTCCTGGCTCCGGACCATGGCCTGTACCAAGAACCGGTGAACTTAGGGTGGTGAAGAGACAATATGGTAGGTGCATAAAAAGAAAATGTGTCCGGATAAAGCCGGACACAGTCAGACTTTGTGGTTGCGCGTCCGGCCAAATTAGACGGTATCCGGCCTGTCCGGTTTTTGTTAGGCTTTTAAATTTGACCTTTTTTCTATTTTTTCGTTCCGCTCCGACCGCCTCATCATCGTCGTCCTTCTCCCCACCAGTAGGTGGGTTTTTGATTGGTATTTTTTATCACTATCCAAATGTTTTCCAAGCATTAAGCGTCAATAGACACGATTCATACAAAAATAGTCCAGCAGATTTTTTATTTCTACCATGTCTCTGATTAATATAGGTACCCTAATGACTGGAAATATATGTATAGTGATAACGTGGTTTTTACGTTGTAGATACCTAATCTTTAAATTCTATATCTCGACTAACGGTCGTGTTCCTTTCCTATCCTTTGTATTAGATAAAAGGAGTTATGAAATCATGATTGTCAACTTTTTGTTACAGTCATAGCCACCATGCAATGAATCAAAGAATTTAGTAATTTTATTGTAATTATGTAAGTATTGCTGACTAATTAAAGTTTCCCTTTTTCTTCTTGTTTTTACAATTATCTTGATTATTCTACTTGCAACTTTCCAAATAAAAGTTATTTGTCAACCGGACAAATATGTAGGTCCTATTCGACATATTTATCGATTGAAGCATTGGCAGTTCTCAGGAACGGTCTACCTACTTGAAGTAAGAATAAAAGTATGACACAAATTAATTTGTTATGTAAGTGTTTCTAATTAAAGGAAAATTCTCTAAGAGTCTCAACCTATTTGAAAATAATAGGCTCTTAGGTGATAAGTAGTATTATACTGCGCAGTTCATGTGCTAGAGTACCTAGCCGCTAGTAGACTGAAGTCCATTGTTTTAATATGTAAAGAGCGTTCGCAAGTGTTGTAATTGTAATCAACTAGATATACTTTGGTAGATACCTGGGGCCCTAACAAGACATCAAGACAGCGGTGTGAGAGAGACGGAACTACACGGACCGTACAGCAATAACCCTTTCTTACACTTGATTCATGATGAGTCTTAGACGTCATGGTAAGTGCGATGTGCGATAACAGGAAGACGTAGTTTCAGAAATGATGTCTGACACAGGTTGCTTCATAACTTTCACAATATTTTTTTTTGCAGTCAGTTTTTCTTCCATGAAGACATCATTTGGAAAAAAATGCATAAACGTTAGCTTTACAAATTGTTTCATCATTTTTTTTCTAATTCTTCCACAATGCCGAATTTCTCTTTTGTCTGAAAAACCTGTTTCAGAAATGTTTGCTATTAATATAGGTTTCTGCATCATTTTGTGCTGATTCTCCCAGAATGCAATTTTCTTTGCCGGATTTTTCTTTTGTCTGAAAAACCTGTTTTAAGATAAGTTTTTGTTTTTACGAAGGTAAATCCGCTTATGTCAAACATTAACCATGGTTAACTTTTATGATTCCGTTCTTCCCCAGCAAGAAAATAACTTACGGAACATGATGAAATACTTTTTTTGTGATATTTCCCCCTTGTGTATTGAACTCACTGATCGTTTTGTTCATAAAATAGTTATTACTACTTACTGTAACAACACACACAACATTTTTACTCATAAACAAGGAGATTATTTAGTTTATTATTATAGCATTAGGTAAACCGAAAAGAAAAAAAAATGACATTAGGAATTTGAGTAAAGTTTCTGCATTCTAATTATTGCTAGTTTAGGAATTAAGTCAGATTTAGGTACTGTTTAGACAAAAAATTAAATGAAAGAGCGTATCCCTATTGTCGCTATGTCTCATCACCCCCGCGGCCGCGCACTAGCATCTTTGACAGTCGAACATAGAATTACAGTCACTTCAGTCGCGCCAATTTCTTGCAGTCCATACTAAGGTTGTCTGGTACTATATCGTTGTCAGCGATAAGACCGCCATTGTTCCCATAGATTTATGTTTCTATAAAAGTTTTGTTACCATTTTGGTGTACAAGAAAGTTTATTCTATTCTATTCTATGCGCCCTTTTCGCGGTGTTTCAGGGCGGGTTTCTGAATTGAGTATTTTGAATTAAGAACGTGTCAAACTTACTTTAATGATAATTGTTGACCGGTTTTCAGACTAAAGTAGAGTTTGAGAAATACACTACCTACTTTAAATGTTTATGTGTTAAAACTGCATTTATCTGTAATAGTACTAATAAGATTTACCTAAAGCTCTTGAGAACAAGGTCCGGTTAGTTCTAGATCTCGAGGGCAAGGACGAATCTTAACCGCAAAACCTTGTGTAAGTATTACTAACATGTTAGTAATAAATAGATTGCAAAATATGTAAGTAGTTACAAATTAGAATCCCATTGGAATTCTCGTAATTTCCAATATGACGTCTAGCTACTAGATAGGGACCATCACTAGGATTACTCCAAGATCTAAATATTATAGAAGAAAAATCAATAAAACTATAGACCTGGATATGTAAAACAAATATTGTTCTGGCAAGAGATAAATTCTAACATGTTAGTAATAAATAGATTGCAAAATAATTTAAGTATAAAAAATAAGCGTCCCATTGGAATTGTCGTAATTTCCAATAGGACTTCTATTTAGTAGGTAGTTACAAATAAGAGTCCCATTGGAATTGTCGTAATTTCCAATAGGACTTCTATTTAGTAGGTAGTTACAAATATGATTCCAATTGGAATTGTCGTAATGTCCAATAGGACGTCTATCTAGTAGGTAGTTGCAAATAAGAGTCCGATTGGAAATGTCGTAATTTCCAATAGGAAGTCTAACTATTAGATAGGAGGACATCACTAGGATTGTTTTTTTTTATTGATATAAATTAGTGCTTGACTGCGATCCTACCTGATGGTAAGCACTAGTTTATTAAGAGCCTATTCAGAACATCAAGGTAAATATTTAAAACCACGGATCAATAAAACACTAGGCCCTGATTTATAAATTAATATTGTTCTCATTGAATACACGGTGGCCAAAGGAGACATGCTCGTAAGTATATTATCTAAACAAATTACGAATTTGTAAAAAATAGGGTATCGACAACTACGAGATGTCCAGAAATTAGATAGAAACTTATTAGACTCGTTTTTTTAAATTATTCATATCAAAAAATTGCTTATAAGAATTTTTCAAGTCTATTCAAAATTGAATACTTAAGTTAAATCGGGTGGAACTGTTTAAAATTGAATAAATTAGAAACCTTTCTAATCTGGTGGAAGGGGAAACAAATAGTGTCCGACCGAAAGTTCGGTTTCGGTTTCAGTTTCGGTCGAGTTTCGAGAGGTTTGCCGCCGTAACCATTTAGTTTTGGTTTCGGCAGCAAACCTCCCGCAATTACAACAGAAACCGGGGAGTTATCGCGCTGTGATCCATGTTCGGCGCGTTAAATTCCATCCAAGTAAGTGACGAAGACATTTTGCCGCGTCCGCGTGCCTAATCATGTCGTGACTGGGTTATGTTTGCAGTTCGTTTTGTTTGTTGTGAGTTTTATGTTTTTTTTTTTTGAATTCGGTAAGTTTTATTATGTGATATTGGCATAAGATTATGTAGTAGTGTCTAGTTGAGAAGAAACACCGAAACAACTCAGGAGGAGTTTGTTTTGGTGTTTCTTCTCAGAGTAGTCAGTTAGGAAACAATAAAATTCATGACAGACAACGAATTTAAATGCCTAAATTTAAAATGCATAATGCATTTAAAAAAAACATAAAGATTGAATGATTATATCACGTATTTTATTTATTTTTCCCTCCAAACATGATCATTGTAAGGAAATTTCGGTTTCGGTTTCGGCCAAAACTAAGACCTTTGCCGAAATTCGATTTAGGTTTCTATCGAAACTAAGACTGTTGCCAAAATTCTGTTTCGAGGTCTGTCGAAACTAAGACTGTTGCTCAAATTCGGTTTCGGTTTCGGTCGAAACTAAGATAGTTGCCGAAATTTGGTTTCGGTTTCGGTCGAAACTAAGACTGTTGCTGAAATTCGGATTCGGTTTCGGTCGAAACAGACTGTAACCGAAATTCGGTTTCGGTTTCGGTCGAAACTAAGACTGTTGCCGAAATTCGGATTCGGTTTCGGTCAAAACTAAGACTTGCCGTTATTCGGTTTCGGCTTCGGTCGGACACTAGAAACAAGTAATAGGAAATGGATGTGAAAACTGAAATGTGACGTCGCCACCATTAGTATACGTACATAGAAAAGAGATAGATGTTCCCACCACGCTCCCACTCATCTTCATACCAATATTAATAATGTAACTTTGAGTTGCTTAAAATTTACGAAATAAATACCAAGTATTAAAGTTACCTTCATATGCTGACTAACCGTTTATTTTGTGGAACTGCAATTACTTGTAAGAAATGCTTCAAAAGAATTTAATATTAATGTAACAAGTCTGTTCTCCGTGACACCGTATAGAAACGAGTTTGAATGCGGGTACTTTACATTCACGTTAGGTTTACTTAAACTATCTGGGACACATATGGCTTATTATCACGAAACTAGGTAGGTACATTACCTAAATGTTATCTACGTATCACTTAGGTAAACATGCACATACATATATAAGTAGGCCGTTTACATATGTATAAGGTACTAAGTGTAGGTTAACCTAGTACCTATATGGTAATAAATATATATATATATATGATATGATGGTAACCAGAGCCAGAGTGGACAGACCAAATGTTAGGGTAGGTACAAGATGGAAAATGGCGGGACAGGCTTCTGCGCCCTACCGACGGCCTCGCCACCGTCGATGCGATCCGACCAGTGCTCGACGAATGGCTCGGGAGGAAGCACGGCTCCCTGTCATTTAGGGCGACGCAGTTGCTCTCGGGACATGGCTGCATCGGGAAGTACTTGTGTCGCATAAACAGGGAGCCGGACGCTCGGTGCCATCACTGCACCGACTGTCGGGAGGACACGGCGCAACACACACTGGCAGAGTGTGCCGCATGGGAGGAGCAGCGAAGTGCCCTTGTATCTGAAGTGGCCCCGACCTGTCGCTGCCGGCCGTCGTTCGTTCGATGGTCGGGAGCGCCGAGTCGTGGGATGCGGTGATCTCCTTCTGTGAAGCCGTAATTTCGCAGAAGGAGGCTGCGGAGAGGGAGAGGGAGGCCGTGGCCACTCTTCCGTGCCGCAGCAGGCGAACCGGGCGTCGGCGGAGGGCAGACAACGCCCTCTTCCAGCCCCCATAAAGAGGTCCGGAGGGACGGTGGACTCGGGGTCGTCCGCCGTCCCCCATCCAGCAAGACCCGAGACGGCGGCTCGTAGTGTTCCACGCGCGCCCCTATTGGACGTCGCGGGGGGAGGACACCTCACACTCCCCGCGGGCTTGAGGTGGCCCGCGTAGGCGGGCCGGCACCAGCTGGGGATCATGGATGGCGCATCAGCTCCCACAATCCCCGGTCCAAGTGTGGGAGGGAACACCAAGGTGGTTTTTAGCCAGTAAGCGTCTGACAGATCCCTTCGTCTGCCCCAGGCGAAGGACATCCATGAGGATTTTCCACCCCGGCGACAAAAAAAAAAAAAAAGGTACAAGATGGAAAAATGGAGCAAGATTGTCAAAAACTGGTACCCTAGAGATGAAAGGAGAAATAAAGGTATACAGACAGACCAGAAAATGGCAAGACGAAATCAAGCTCATAGAGGGACCTAACTGGAGAAGAGTAAGTAGCACAGGACAAACGGCAGTGGAAAGAACTAGAAGTGGCCTTTTTTAGGGTTCCGTTTCTCATAAAGAAATTACGGAACCCTTATAGGATTACTTTGTTGTCTGTCTGTCTGTCAAGACCCTTTATCTCGGGAACGCGTAGAGGTATCGAGTTGAAATGAAAACCATATACTCAGGTCTGCGGTCCCTTGAACCTGAGAAAAATCAAACTTCTAAGTTAACGAAAAAAAAAGATACGGCCGTTTATGTTGCGAAAAAACAACAAAGACAACAAACGTATATTTCGACACTCTCAAGGGAATCAAAATTTATTTGGTACTTCCCGTTGACCCAGAATCCTGATATTTGACATAAAGCAAGATCTTATAGCACAGGTATAGGAACCAATCTGAAAACAGTAAATTTGTTGTTACATCACAAAAAAATAAAACTTATTTTGCGATTCGGAATAATCATCGAGAGAGATTCGGAAATTGAACTATTAACATACGTAAGTTTATACGGAACCCTCAGTGCGCGAGTCCGACTCGAACTTGCCCAGTTTTTTTTCTATCAAGCTGTCTTCATCCTTGTCGATATCACTCTTGACAGAGTGGTCGTGGTCATCACTTCAGGTGTTGGTGGCAAGCTTCACAACGCGCCGCCACTCCTCTCTGATGGCCGCCTTCCTCGTGCATTCGTGCAGTGATGATGAGCCACTTACTGCCGCTTTAATCTGGTCAGTCCACCTCATAGGTGACCTTCCTCGTGGCCTGGTACCCTCAACCTTTCCCTGAACTACAAGTCGCTCAATAGCCACTTCCCCTCTGCGGCATACGTGGCCAAAAAAGGTGAGAATACGAGACTGTACCAAAGAAGATAAACGCTGCTTGATGCCGAGTTCCCGAAGTATAGACTCGTTGGTACGGAATTCAGTCCACGATACTCCGAGCATTCTCCTCCAGCACCACATCTCTAGGGCGTCTATCTTCTTCTTCTCTATTTCCCGTAAGGTCCACGTTTCTGCGGCGTACAAGAATATGGGGAATACAAGTGCCCGAACTAGCCGGATTTTTGTGGCTCTATATATGTTGCGATTCCTCCATATTTTCCTCAACTTGTCCATCGCAGACCTGGAAATTGCCAAACGCCTCTTCACTTCATCGATACATCCACCGTTGTTCGTAATTAAGGCCCCCAGATAAATGTATGATTGCACCACATCACAATTAGCAATTTGTGTAATTTCTGGAGAATTGTTATTCATGCGGTCGACAATCATCACTTTCGTTTTATTCCGGTTTATCTTAAGTCGAAACTCAAGGCTAACCCGTTCCATCTTGGCAAGAAGTTGTTCCATGTGCTGGGTACTGGTGGCGAACAAAGTGGTATCGTCAGCATATCGCAGGTTGGAGATCTTCAAGCCACCAATCGAGATGCCATCTGTCCAGTTTTCAAGTATAATCCTCATTATGAGCTCTGTGTACACATTGAACAGTAGTGGAGAAATAATACATCCCTGACGGACTCCGGCGCTGGGGTGGAAGTGATTGGATTGAATGTCATCTGCGCGTACTGAGGCTGTACCATTCTCATACAGTTTTCGCAGGAGGTATACCAGGTGTTTTGGAACACCCATCGCCGTCAGCGTTTCCCAGAGTTTGGGCCATTTGAGGCCAAACCAAAACCAAAGGCCAACGGAATCGAACGCCTTAGAGAAGTCCACAAAGCATATGTAGGTAGGCTTGTTGAATTCTCTGGCTTTCTCTATAATTTGTCGAACCGTCAAAATTTGCTCCCGGGTTCCCTTCCCCTTAACAAAACCAGCCTGTTCAGGAGCAATTTCTTTGCTCAAGTAGGACTTTAGACGCTCGTTCAGTACCTGCAGTAAAATCTTGCTTGCGTGAGAGATAAGAGCAATAAGTCGGTAATTACTGCACGTCTTGGTGGAACCCTTGTGCAAGGGGACAAAAATAGTGTGAGCCCATTCTTTTGGCCATTGCCCCGTGAGCCATATCTTATTGCATAGGGTGTGGAAGATTTGGACACCATATTCGCCCGATGCCTTGATTGTCTCGATCGGTATTGCATCCGCCCCTGTGGCTTTGCCGTTCTTCAGATGCTTAATAGCGGCTCGTATTTCATCTTTCAGAATATCAGGCTCAAGATCTTCGTTTCCGGGATCCGTAGGGGTATAACACTCCGATTTTGGGTCTTGAAAGAGAGACTGGCAATATTGTCTCCAAGTTTCAGCTATTGCTTCTATGTTCGTCACCGTTTCTCCAGTTGAGTTTTCGATGGCCCAGGTCTTGCTACTCAGGGTTTTTGTGATGGCGCGAATTTTTTGGTGTAGGTCCCTAGATTCATGCTTATTTGCATGGACTTCAACTGCACAAATGTCCCGAAGTTGGTCGTTCTGGTCCCACCTACAAGCTTTCTGAATTCTAGCGGACATTTCGTTGAGGGATCTTATATCAGCTCCAGATGCTTTCATGTTTCGCCTTTCCTCCACAAGACTTAACGTTGAATCGCTCATCCAATGCTGCCGTTTCCGTTTCCGTGCGTTTACACCAGACTCATTGCTCGAGCTCACCATAATGTTTTTAGCCCGATCCCACAACTGATCTGGAGTCTCTGTACTGGGGTCTACGCTCGTCCACGGTATCATCGCTTGCTCCAGTGCACTTAAAAACTTCGCATTGTCAGTTACTTCAATCTTTCGTCGTGTCTCGAGTTTCCTAACTGCTCTTAACTTTAGATGCACTTTCGATATCAGCAATTGATGATCTGACCCGCAGTCTGCTCCCGGTAGAGTATGAGCATTCTTGATGGAAGTTTTCCATCGCGATCTAATCAGGATATAATCAATTTGATTGCGATGTCTGCCGTCTGGCGATATCCAAGTATATAGTCTGCGCTAGTGATGTTCAAAGAATGTATTGGATACTACCAAACCGTTATCAGCTGCGAATTGAATGAGCCGCTCCCCTCGCTCGTTGCGTTGCCCTAAGCTAAATTTACCCGCACAATGACTTAGGTGATGTGCATCAGCTCCCACTTTAGCTTTATCTTCACTTTAGATTTATAGCACTTTATCAAGCTGTAAACCAGTGGAAATCACCATCAATGTCTGCTTCACTGGTGGGATCGCAGTCAAGCACTAGTTTAAATAAATTAAAATAAAAAATATGTAATTGGTTACTAGTTGCATAATTTGTTGTTAAATTTGTTAGTTGTTAATACTGTTTGTTTTCCGTTTACGATAAAATAAAATAAAAAAATATTTAAAAAAAAACAAATAAAAACAGTAAATAATTAATAATTTGCAGATATTATTATTGAGTACTCACTCCATCTTCAGTAGTATAGTATCCATCTTCAGTAAATAAAGGCTATATTTTAGTATAATGTCAGAGTGTCACTCATGACAATTCTAATAAGTCTAAACATGGTCAGGATTTATCAATTCTATGGTACGCGAAGCGCGGCTACGCGACCCGCACAGTGCGCGGCTATTCGACCCGGAGGGATGCACGGGTACTCGTTCCGCAGGAATGCTCGGCTACTCGACCCGCAGTGGATGCGCGGCAATTCGACCCGAAGCAATGCTCGGGCACTCGATCCGCAGGAATGCTCCGCTACTCGACCCGCAGTGGATGCGCGGCAATTCGACACGAAGGGATGCTCGGGCATTCGATCCGCAGGAATGCTCGGCTACTCGACCCACAGTGAATGCGTGGCTACGCAGCTTGCAGTAGATGCACGGCTTATCGACCCGCAGTGGATTCGCGGCTACTCGGCCCGCGGTTGACGCGCAGCTAACGTCAGTGGTCTCTGAATATGTCGCTATAAAGTTTTCGAAGTTTAAAATGTTGTTTTGGGAGTTATATTTGCAATTTTATCCTATTTTATTGTTAAGTTGTTATTCTAATATGTAATATTGTCGTGGCAAGTTGTAAGCGATTCGGTCGAGGACACTTAACATAACCCGCTCCATAGTGTTCCCACTTAATGCCTCGAAGAGAAGGAATGGGTCATATTCCACCAGGCGGGCCCAGGCCGGTTGGTGGATTGCATTGGAACGAATACTTTTTATAGCATCTTTTATTACAAACGGTCACTTAAAAATAAACTTACAAGAACTGTGCTAAAGTCAACATTTAAGTCAGTGATGAATTATTAAAATTATCTCGAATTATAAATTATACATAAATATTCTTTCTATTTGTGTATGCCTACCTATGTCCTGCATATCTGTAGCACTAAACACACTAGATGCGTACAACATACAAAGAGGTGACTATCAACATCGTCGGTTTACAGTTTGTTAAGTGAAGCAAGAAAAGTTACAATTCAATAAAAAAAAGTGGGTGGATTGTGGAAAACATAATTAACTAGTCATGATTATTCTATGAAGAAAATAAACAAGTGACTACCGGTATAATTTTGAAAGGAGGTAGTCACTGCGCTAGCCTCGAATCAATTGGGATAAAGCCAAAAGGGGAGCAGTGGTGGCCGAGTGGTAAGGGTCCTGACTTACGAGTTGTAGGTCGCCGGTTCAAACCCAACCAGGCGCATTACTTTATGTAATTTATTTCATCACTACTGCTCTCGTGTACGGTGAAGGAAAACATCGTGAGGAAACCGGCTTGTCCTAGGACCCGCACTGGGCCCGCGTGGTGGATTACGGCCTATTCCCTCTCCTGGATAGGAGGCCTGAGTCCCAACAGTGGGAACATTATAAAGCCGATTATGCTATGCTATGCAAAAAGGAGGATGCTAATTTAATGATTTCTTATATATTTTTTGGCCGAGTTTCAGACTTTCGCTATAACTAGTATAACTAGGGTGTAAATAGATGTACTATGCCAAACAATTGAACATCAATTATTCTAACTTCTAAATATTCGAACGTTCATAATATCGGATGGTTAATAAATAGAACATTCAAAATATCGAACACTCAATACGTCGAGTGTTCAAAATATCGAATGTTTGTTTGATCGCCAACACATCGCACGTATTTATTCCATCGAAATATGAATATATTGAATACTTTTTATATAAAATACAAGAAAAACACAAAATTTACTAATAAATCACATTTCAATCAACAATTATTACATTTTATAGATAATTTTTTTTTAATTTTGAGCGAATTGCAATTTTATGGAGAAACTCTAATAAATCTATGTGTTTTTTATGGATCTACCTTTTATAGCAGAACTTTTTATGTCATAATATTATTTTGCATAACAACGGATAGCATAAACTTCATTTCGCAGAAAATCGTTTCGCATACACTCATTTGTCATACATTAAAAACTCATAACTTTGTTAGTCAGAATCATCTTTAGGCATAAATTTCATATCTATAATAATCAAAAAGCAGAACCATCACATCGCAGAAAATTCACAGTCAGCATCATCTTTTGGCATATATTTTATATCGATAGTCATTAGTTGCGGTGGAAGTAGGTAATATCAAAACGGTAACCTAAAATTAATTAAAAAACACTGTTTGTTTACATAGGGTCGACGAAGGCCCCCGGCGGGTCCAGTTATTTCTGGGTGGTTATAAAAAATAATAACCACGAAATAACTTCTAACCTAACCTGTCCGTGTCGGGGTGCCAATAAAATTCAGAGAACGCTACGCCCGCTTATGGACTATGTACCATGTACATGCAAACAAGAATACACTATGATATTACTATTAATATCAAAACGGTAACCTAATTACAAAACACTGTCGGCTTGAATAAGGTCGACGAAGGCCCCTTGCGGGGGCCTCCTATTTGCGATTATAAAAAAATAACCAAGGTGGCTAAAGTGGGAGCGGAGCTCCTGCCTTCAAATAGGCATGTAGCATGCAAGCAGACATGCAACATGCAGCAGGCACGCAGCATGTAAGCAGGCATGCAGTATGCAAGCAGGCATACAGCATGCAGTAAGCATTTTTCTGTCATGACTCCGGCGCTGAGGGGTTTGAGCGGGCCCACGCGAGCTTATCGTCGTAGATGGTTTTAACGCTTACCACCTGCTTCTCAGCTCGCGGGCCGCCCTACCCCTCCGCGCCTACGCGCGCTTAAATTACACTCTAGGGGTAGGGCAGACGTAAGACTATGTGAAGTCGGTTTCGCAGCGATTTGTTTCTGTCACTAAACTTTGTAACACAACTTATTGACTTTTTAATACTATTTAAATTTCATATTGAAAATGCTACCAAGTAACCGTCTATATATTTGTGACCAAAATTCCGTAAAATGTTGTTTCGGTGTGGTGAAAATATGGCAAATAAATCATTTGGCAAATGAAAAAAGTAAAAAAAGACTTCGGCCAATAGCAAAAAGTTATTTTGATTTACAAAAGTAAAATATAGTTCGGTAAAATAATTCTTATGACACATGATACTTCGATGATCTAAAAATATGTCAAAAAATGCAAAAGCAAAAAAGCCGTCGGACAAATAGGTTTTGGTAAAATGAAATTCGAACAAAAAAATTTCGGCAAAGTGATCGGTTCCCCAAATAATCATCTCTCAAAATAAACGTTATGCTAAAAGAAATTATGCGTAATATTAACTATGGCAAAGGTAATTATGCCAAATAAAATTCTGCCATGTTAAAAATATGCCGTTGTAAATTCAGACACGTAAACATTCTGCCAAACAATAGTTATGCTAAATAATTTGCATGCCTTAAAAATATTTGATTAAAGAAGTTTATGCCAAATAAATTTCGGAGTATCAAAATTTTTGCCTCTTTTATGTATGGTCTTCTCAATCTTGCGTTTACCTTATCAATTGTTCTATTTGTTTTAGGTTCCTCCTTGAATAATAGTTCTATGGTTTTTTTAGGTGCGAAATCATCCAATAATTTCTCCTGTTCTAGGGCGGTGCGGGTAAGTTAGACTTTTACCATTTAAATCATGGCCCCAGTAGGTTTCGGTCCTGCTGGGCCCATACGGTATTGCTGACATCTCTTTGAGGCGCGCGTAGAACATTACGCGCCGTCGACGAATCGGACTCGTTCCGGATGGTTTTCAAGAAGTACAAACTATACAAAGAAAGCATTTTATGCATAAAAAAAGCATTTTATGCATATCTATTCTAAAACGGAAGCAGGTGTGAGACCGGGCTTGTTTGAACATTGTCGATTATTTCGACGTAGTTAGCTTGTGTACAGCTTACGATTACGAATAAAAAAGTAAAGATACAAAAAGTGTCACTTTTTGAAAACCCCTTTTGAATGACCCCCGTTTCTAAACTAGAACAATGTCTAGAAATTACGGATGGACGCCAGCCTACAGCGATCTTTCGGACAAATATTCTAATGAACTTCGAGCAATTTTGACAGACTCAGTCAGCCTGATGCGGATTTCTATTTTCTTACAAAAGTCAAATAGGTAGTAGGTATTCAAATCAATCTGTTGTGTCTCAAACAACAACACGGCCAAGTCAATTTGAAATACAAAACAACTGATAAAATTTACATTTCATGAAAATGGACACTACGGGGTATAAACGAGATGTATAATCGAGGGGCATTAGCCTCCTGTCCTTTATTGATATGCTGAAAACATGAATATATGTAAAGGAAATAAATAAATGGTTCAGACAACATACTTTAGCTGTGTCCTGTATATCCTAAATATATTCCTTTACATAATTATATGTAATGATTATGTGCATATTTTTATTTATTTTAGTACTTCATTTTCAGTGGAAATATCCATGACTATTTTAACATAAGTTACTCATTTAAATTTCTACTTTTCTTGATTTCAATATACTCACTACTTCACTACCAATATTTGATATATTGCGCGCATTCTGATCTATTCAAATCTTCACTTTTCCGATCCACAGACCATAACGACCACCATTTTTTTAAATACATGTATGTATCTGTTATATAGTGTTTTTATCCCCTATGACTAAATCCGGACTTACTGAGTGAGAGAACTAAGATATTGCAAATAATTAATTAGATAAAAATAATTACCTATTGCTACTACTGCTAGTCACCGATTGAATATGATTTGCATACCTAGGGCAAAGATTGATAAAATCTAAATTAGCAACAGGATTATGACCATTTATGACGAAGTTACTAGATAGCAAATCAAATTAGTATAATTAATGCATAACACCTACCTAAAAATCCGCATATAATACCTAGGTGTGTATACTTTTTTATTTTTATTTTTGCCATTATTTCTCACCTAGAAAAACTGACCTGCTGGAACTTAAAAAATCTAAGAAGGATGAACTTTCCGCATCAAAAATTTCTACTAATTTGTAACTGGCCAGCTACAGCAATATTATGTGCATTTTTATCGTCAGTCATACTTTTATTGGTAAGGGAATCTTACAAGACATAGTCGGCTTACTTTTTTCATGCGATCTTAACACAGCTACAACAATGCGGCAAGCAAGCCTCATTTGTCACACCGGCTAAGTCTTTCATTATCCTCCCGCGGCCGGACCGAGCAGCTTTCATCTCACCTCTGACTGATGACCTGATGGACATTTGAACGATTATCGGCCGATCCCTTTGTCAGTCAAAGGTTCAGTTCTCATGGCTAACAATGAGGCGGCTGATCAAAGTGTTACGAGTTAAAATTGCTGGTAAAACGTTTGGTTTAGTAGGATTCTTTTGTTAATTGAGTTTTTTGACGGTTTTGAGAGTACGGACTAACTTCATAGTTAGCATTGCGATAGACCCACAATTATTCAGTATTCCCGCTATTGACAATAATGTTTCTGAAACAATGCGTTATCCAGAATGTAGGTACTATGCGTGTCATGTAAGAATAAGAAAGCCAATAACCTCGATCTGTCAAATATTGATTGAAAAGTACGGTTTGCAAAAAAAAACTAATTTGCGTGTTAATAACGGTTTTTTTTGCTTTGTATTACCGAGTTATCATTAAATCTAGGCGAAGTAAAAACATTATTGTTCAATCTAAATTAGATGAATATATTATTTAAGTAATAATTTGTTTAAAAAAAAAACATTTTCTTTCTTATTTTCATTGTTATGAACAATTCGCCTTCTTCTTCTATTTGCCAATACTCAGACACTTCACACAGTGACGCAGAGATTAGCTTTTTTTTTTGAACTGGATTCTGATTAAACTTTTTTCGTTCATGATTCGTACATAAATATTATTTAAACAAAGTCTTGTTTTGCTCACCCTACCCAATTTTTCGATTTGACAGCTATGACGACACAACATGGCGTAAAAATCGATACTATTCTTATTTGGAACGCATTGTACAATTGTCAATTTAATGTAATATGCCCTAAGAAAGGTAGAATTGTTTTTGAAAAGTTTTAGTAAAATTATAAATTATTTGTATACATTATAATTATAATAGTGTCATTTATTAACTTCTCCATATTTATACTTCACCTTTACTGTCACTAATGAAGCATGTTAAACACTGAATGCTATGTATAGTATAATTCGACTTCAGATTTATGTCTTAACTGTGCTGATTATCTTAGTGTGTAGTCTGTCACTGTAATTATAAAAATGAAATAAAATAAAATATTTATTGCCGCAGCTCTATAGAATAGACATAAAGCCAGGGGCGCCGGCTTTTAGAAAAGCTCATGGGTGCTCATGCTCATTTGATGGATTCGAAAAAGTGGCGAAGTGTGAGAAGAGAAATACACACTGATCAACCGACAAATAAATAAATGCCCTACTTACATACTGCGTACTTAATTACTAATTATGTTTGATAAAAATATAAAATAAAACCATTATATAAAAAATAGTTTTTAGTATCAAGAAATATTATAATGTATATGTAACCTAAAAGGCGATTACTGATCAATTTCTTGATATCTATTCTCAGGGGTGCTCGGCACTCACTGTTTATTTCACATGGGTGCTCGAGCCCCCGAACACCCACGGAGTCGGCGGCCCTACATAGAGCTGTGATTTTCCGGACGCTTCAGTCGTCCTCAAGTTCTAATTCTTTATCGATTTCTTTGTCTTGAAGTTCTTTTAATATCTGTAGATTTGCAAAAAATAGGTCTTCTATCAAGGTGCAGTACATCGGCATTGTTTCAGTTCATCGACCCAACGTTTCTGTAACATTAATTGTTCTTGTTCGCGTGATGCAACGCCAGTGGCTGCATGACGTCAAAGCGCGTGGATACATACAGCTGATGTATCATGTACTGATGTTTACCAGTAAATTTTGCTAACATATTTATTTATAAGTACGTCAGTTTGCATGAAAATGGAACTTTCTGAGAAGTTAGTCACTTTAAATTTTAAAACAAATATGTTGATGTATTCGTACATAAATGAAAACAACTTGTGGATGCTTGTGAGTTTGTAATTATTAGAATTAAAATAAAAATGCACTAAATTTCCAAAAAATAACTATTATTTTGAAGAAATTGGTTTGTACAATATTTTATTATAAACAGGAAATAAAACTAAAAATATATCTTATCCTGAAAACAACATCTCCAGATGTTGTGGGAAAATCTCGCCCATCTCTATATACATGTAACATCGGTAACGTCACATCTTAGGGCGGAATTCACCAATAAAACTAATCGCGTTTTAACGTTTGGCTTGCCTAATCGCGTTTAGCCGCTGTCACTAGTGTCACTTGTAAAAATACAACAAAAGAAAAATACAAACAAGTGATACTAGTGACAGCAGCTAAACGCCATTATGCGAATCCTTATTCTGATATTTGACCGTTTTCCCTTCTACAAGATTGGAAAGTTACTGGGGTCTTACCATGACGTGTTAACATGTCAGGCGCGCGAGCGAGAAAGAGGAATGGAGCTATACACTCAAAATAGCTCCATCCTTTTAACTGTTCAGTTTAGGTCGTTAAAGAGCTCGTGGTAGGGCCTCAGTTGATACAATTTTGAGAAAAAGTAGACTATCTATGACTAGGCAAGCGAGCTGCATCGTCGACCACATCGTCGCTTACCATCAGGTGAGTTAGTGGTCAAACGTGAAGCTGTCAACTAATATAAAAATAAATAAATACATTCAGTGATAACATTATCACTTTGCTCAGGGAGCTTTCTATCTCTGAAAGAATTTCATAATCAAATTAGTACTTTCAGAGTTTATTTTTTAATTTTTTATTATTTTAACACAATTAAACGATTATAGGTACTTGAGTACCTACATTTATATAATATTGGTGATCCCCACGTAGTCGCTTGGAATCATCATCATCATCATCATTTTAGCCGAAAGACGTCCACAGTTGGACATAGGCCTCCCCCAAGTGTCGCCATAATAATTGGTCTTGTGCGTCTCGCATCCATTGGATTCCCGCGACCCTCGTGTTCAACTGCCGACGGGAAAATTAAATTAACCCTTGATTAATCATAAAGCCTATAATTATACCATGTACCCTTAGATAATGTAATGTAATTATTAACTTGTTTTATTGTCAATTCCATATATTTTGCCAGGCGCATTACTTTGTGTAATTTATTTCATCACCTCTGCTCTCAAAACGGTGAAGGAAAACATCGTGAGGAAACCGGCATGTCTTAGAACCAAAAATTCAAAGACATGTGACATTCACCAATCCGCACTGGGCCCGCGTAGTGGATTACAGCCCATTCCCTCTCCTAGAGAGAGGAGACCTGAGTCCCAGCAGTGGGAACATTAAAAGGCTAATTATGCTTATGCTTATGCCCATATATTTTTGCACTGATATCAAGAAATACCGTACCAACTTCCATGGGTTTTCTTCTGAATGGGAAACCCGTGGTTTTGGAACGTAAAGGGTAAAAAAGGAAAATAGGCGCAGTAACAGGTTAGTAAGTAAAAGTCTGACACGCCCTCACGCTCCGCCCTAAATCAAATCCGCATCAAATGACTTCTCACGAAGTCATTTGATGATTTCCCACCTTAAAAAAAAAAAAATAATAATAATAATTCAAAGTACCACTAGGTAAGTAAGTGATACTAAATTTAAAACGGCACATGCAGAGCAACGACCAATGTTTATTGCTTGGAGTTCGAGCGGAAGCTCCTTTGACCCTTTGTTTATCAGCAGCGGAGCGGCGCGGGCGCAGCGAAGCCGGATATGCAGTGTTGCTGACGGAAATGCGTCGTCAGCGGGCATCAATGGCTGCACTTGTGGGGCCTGGCGTTTTTAGGGTTGCTACATAGTGTAGATTATAAAAATTTAAATAGGTAGGTTGGGGCTATTTAAATTGAATTATTTTCAAGTGGCAATCTTACAAATCTTTTTGTCGAAGGTGAACTTTAATTAGGCTCAAATATTTCTAATTTTAAGGTTAAATCTAGCTAAGAATATAATTGTAAGTCTATGATCATTAATGTTGTTGACTAAATAATTTAGTTGTTAACGAACACAAGACAGTTTTATAAATTCGTTTACTTTTACAGCAATCTTTATGACTGATCGATGAACTACTACTTACTAGCTTCTGCCAGCGGCTTCGCCCGCGTAAAAGTAGGTTTCTCAATACAAACTTTCAACTCCCGTTTTACCCCCAAGAACGGATAAAAACGGATTTTACGAAATAGGAGTGGAGTTTCGTAAAATCCGTTCTTAGCGGATGTCTACATATAAGGAACCTACTTGCCAAATTTTAAGTTTGTAGGTTTTATAGTTTCTGAGATTTCGTGATTAATCAGTGAGTGGTATTTCGCTTTTATATAATTATATAGATTTGTTAAATGGGCAGAGAACTATGGCATGATAATTTTTTTAATCAAAAATCGAAGAGGAAAAATGAGTAACGTGTTACAATATATAATAAAATGGGTGTACCACAAGGCTCAATATTAGGTCCTTTCCTCTTTTTAGTATATATTATATAAATGATCTACAGCATCTATTAAAAAAACAACCACATATTGTATTGTTTGCTGACGACACGTCGTTAATTTTTAAGATCAATAGACGTTCCACAAATCTTGTTGACGTAAACAATGCTTTACAGCAAGTCCAAAACTGGTTTACTGTTAATAATTTAGTATTAAATGGAAAAAAAAACTAAGTGCATAAGATTTGCGTTACCGAATGTTAAAAGTAATTACTCCGACATAGTATTGAACAAGGAGAAACTCGAATTCGTCGAGACTACGGTTTTCCTATCACGCTTGACTCGAGGCTACAATGGGGTCCTCATTTAACATCTCTGGCAGGTCGGCTTAGTTCAGCAGCATATGCTGTCAGAAAAATCCGTCAATTTACTGATGTGGATACTGCGCGACTAGTTTATTTTAGTTACTTTCATAGTATCATGTCTTACGGTATTTTGCTATGGGGACAGGCTACAGATATAGTCTATTTTTATTCTGCAGAAAAGAGCTATAAGAGCCATATATAATCTTCGCAGACGCGATTCTCTTAGGGAACTATTTAAGGAAATAAACATCCTGACGGTCCCTTGTCAATACATTTATGAAAACATTATGTACCTATGTTTGGAAAAATATTCATCTTTTTACTAAGATAAGTGACAGGCACAATTTTAATACTAGGAACAGGAACAAATTAGATCAACCTCGGTTCAAATTGGCTAAAGTACATAGTTCTTTCATGGGGTACTGTGTAAAATTTTATAATAAAATACCAGTTGAGATTCTACAACTAAATGAGTCCAAATTTAAAGCATGCATTAAACGCACACTATGTAGACAAGCGTATTATAAACTGGAGGATTATATCCTTGTTAAAAACGCTTGGCTAAATGCCGGTCCTGC
The DNA here is from genome assembly GCA_961205895.1 of Mythimna pallens. NCBI lineage: Eukaryota > Metazoa > Arthropoda > Insecta > Lepidoptera > Noctuidae > Mythimna > Mythimna pallens. The sequence goes on along the minus strand of OY540834.1, from coordinate 12,638,633 downwards.
TCCGCAGCCACAGCCACTTTTACCTTCAAAGTAGTTTATATATATATATAAAAATATTGGAAGAGATACTATTCCCCTTTTTGTATTGTTGTTTTCGAAATGTTTTTTTATTTTATTTGTTTATTTCAATAGAGTTTATGATAATTTACAACCTTTTATATTTGGAAACAATAGCATTGTATAATGTAGAAGCACTTTGTTTTTCAAGTTTTGTGAATGTGAAGTACCATGGAGCATTTTTATTAGGTTACAACTTGTTTGACATTACGAGCATGGCAGTTGAGAGTTTGTCATGCCCACTCAAATGTCTCGCTGATGGTGGCACGTGTTATTGGGTCATTCAGTTCCCTTCAGAATGGTTGAGCTGAGTGGGGCTGATGCACGCGTCATGCTCGTGAACGGGTGCCGTCAGTTGAGACTGGTCATCTCTTAGCTGCCAGTGACTTAATTCAATTTCTATTTTTTTTAATTAGTTTTTTTTTTATTTTAATTATTATAACATAGCTACATTGTGCTCACATATTAGAAGCGACAAGAACTATGTAACCAAGATTTATGTAACTCATAATATGATTTAAAAGTGTCCATGGAGTTTCTTGTATGTTCTTCTCCATAGAGATCTACGCTTTGGAACGTGTAATTTTGCTTCACTTCCGTTTTTTCCTTTTGAGGTACGGAATCCAAAAGAATCCCTGGCCTTCACGTAGTAGGTACCCACCGGATAATTATTTTATTTACCACTCGATAATAAAAACATAGATAAAAGATAACCAACATTTTATGGGCACTTATCGATTTAATAATAATACGCAGCTGTATGTATAAGTTTTCAAAACATTTCCTATGAGCACATAATTGCTTCGATATTCCGCTTTTGACATAATGTTACGCCGTGAAACTTGAACACGCCATATCTTCGATGAAATCAAGAGTAGGATTAAATAATTGAAACGCATTGCTATACGAACCTTCTAGAATGGAAGTTTGTAAGTACCCAGACCTGGTAAGTTCTAGAAAAGTCCAACATGATACATCATGTCGGACCTTTATTTAATATGTTTTATTATTTGATATGTCATGTCGTGGTAGGTACTCCTACCACTATTATTATTAAATAAGGTTTAGTAGGTAGGTATGTACGTAGGTAAGGGAATTCGTACCTTCTAAAATTAATAATAGAGTCAAAATTCGCGTGAAAGGAAGGTACATGTTTGTAATAAAAATAATTTATAACCCCGCGATTCAACGACGATTTTCTGGAATGGCCTCGAAACTTCGGTATCTAGTGTTAGGTTTTGTTTCTGATAATAAATAGTACCTTAAGTTTTAAGGATAATTGTTAAAATTAGTTAAAATTGTAAACATTATTGTTTTAAGTTATATCTAAAGTATGTTGTATAAGCAATTAATTTCTATGGTTTGGGAATGTTAACTGATATCGTGGACCAATCGGAAAGCGCGACGCGGCGGGTCCGCGGGGGATTTTTTGGCTACGAGCGGGTGCGCGGACGGGGACTCGCCCTCGGTCCGCCGCCTGGGCCACTCGATTGGAATATTCGTTTTGAGCAGTGTAATGATTGTGAATTATTACTTAGTTGTTTGTTCTTGATGTAATTAATAAAACTAAGTGAACAGTTTGAGTTTATCTTAATATAGTCCTCCCAGTTGAAATAGTTTCCCCGAAGATTCCAGACCGCTAAGGCAACGAGATTTTATACTTCAGAAGTGACAAGTGCACCCAAAACGTAAGTATGCGCCCAAATAGTATTTCTACTTTGTTTGTTGTATTTATAATTATTTGCCTGTCAATTAACCTGAGACCTATTAATTAGTCTTAGGATAGGTTGTACATTATAAATAATAATTAGGCATGAATACGATTTTATTTCTAAATCATGTCATCATATGTACCATTGTTGAATGTTTTCTTGCTAAAAGATTTTATTTCTAAATCATGTCATCATATTTACCATTGTTGAAAGTTTTCTTGCTAAAATCGGTAATCACATTATGTTTACTATTATTTTTCGTGAGTCGGCAGTATTTTAGCGAGAGAATACCCGTTAACACTATTGCGTGATCTTACTGTGGGAGATGTAATAGCTAGCACACATTTAAATTGGCTTGTGGTCCAGGTCAGAATTTTGCTAGTGCCAAATTGCGAGCTTAAAATCGAATGATTTAGGTGGGTGTTAAGTAACCCTTTAAAACAAAGTTAAAAATAGTCAACGATAGAGCTATGTTGTAATTTTTTTTCGTCATAGAACTTTTAAGTTTGGGTTGCAACAGCGCTTACCTACTAAGAGCGTCACCCGACACTTCCCACGATAAGTTCGACCGAGGCGAGTGAACCACTTGACGCCGCATACCGCATCTATCGCCGGACTTAAGTGTTTATACTTGAAACAAAGGTGCCTATGTTTAATTTTTAGAAAAGGACGAATTAGACTTCATTCTCTATTTAAGACATAACGATTTTGATTTTAAAGAATAAAGGCTACTTGCTCAGCACACATGCTCAACTAAAGCGATATATCTGTACCTTATTCTATCTTCCAATAGTATTCAAATAAAGGATAAACAAAGACTTAGATTCTTAGTCTGCTAGTAATCACTAACTTCTCAGTTACAACTTCAATATACGGCTCTCAAGTTTCCTTGCCGTGAGATTTCAGACAATGTCAAACTCAACGGGTCAACGAAGACTCATGACTCCGAGTCGCGGAGAGCCTCACTCTGCCACGAGGAGCCGAAGTCGGCTGCGAAGTCGTAGCCCCGAGCCAGACATCGAGCTGCGCCGTGAGCGGCTTCGGATGCTGGAGAACGAACTACGACGGGAGTGCGATCGTGTACGCGCCACCGAAGACCTGTTCCTCGCATCGCGTCGCAGCGACGAGCCGCGAGTGGACAACCTTCTCCGCAGCACCTCCGCGGCATCGACACGGCGCCGAGACGTCGAGCTCCATGCAGAGCAACTTGGGGAGCGCGACCGTGTACGCACCGCCGAAGACCTGCACCACGCATCGCGTCGCAGCGACGAGCCGCGAACGAACAACCGTCCCCGCAGCACCTCCACGGCATCGACACGGCGCCGGAACGCCGAGCCATTTGCAGAGCAGCGTGGGGAGCGCAGACCACGACAGCAGGTCCGCGCGGAAAGGATTAAAAGGTCACGTAGTCATTCTATTTCAAAAAGAGATTTGTTTAACATTATTAAGGACTTGAGGGATGGTTTCGCATCTCCACCTGTGGACCAAGGCGCACCCCAATCACTACAGAAAATTAACCACGAAAATATATTGCCAAACTTTGATCCCTCGTCCAAAAACCAGCGAATGGACGGGTGGTTAAGAAAGGTAAATGAGTGCGCCTCGGTATACGGTTGGGATGAAAGAACCACCACTCATTTTGCAATGCAAAAGTTGCAAGGTCTGGCCAAGACGTGGTACGAAAGTCTGCATACCATCCTATTTACTTGGCAAGAATGGCAAGAGAAGTTACTAAGCGCGTTTCCGTGTGAACAGAATTACGGTCAGACCTTGGAGGATATGATTAAGAGAAAGAGCAGAAATAACGAATCCATAGAGGTTTATTACTATGAAAAACTAAGTTTAGTGAATCAATGCGATATAGTAGGTACCCGTGCGGCAGAATGCATAATACATGGCATTACAGATAAAACACTCAAATCAGGAGCTTTAGCACTGCGTTGTTCTCACCCCGATCAGTTGTTACAGTATTTACTCAGTAAAAGGGACATAGTTTCATGCATTGTACCAAGCCGTTGATTAAATGCACGCGTTGTGATAGGATTGGTCACATCGCGGAAAAATGTCATATTAAATCAGATGATAAATTGGCAAACGTTAGTGGTAAAGTGCAGTAAACTATGCGGATTGATTTTATAAACAACGAAGACTCACAAATAGACAATTGTCCTGGCTCTAAGTTTATAAAGGAGGTGAAAGTCAACAGTTGTGTACTTAGAGCTTTTATTGATTTTGGGAGCGACGCTACCCTAATTAGGAAATCTACTGTCAGCCAACTAGGTGTATTTCACGATAATGTCCCTACTCTATTGAAAGGATTTGGCAATGGCGTAGTCCAATCGCTAGGAAATCTGTATCGTGATATGATTGTCGATGAGGTGGAGGCTAGAGTTGATTACAAAATAGTGCCCGACTATCTATTCGTGGTCCCTGTGCTTATGGGACATTCATACACAGATGCAAGTAGGATAGAAATCGGTGGAATTCTCCTTCAACGAAAGCGAGACTTCGAGAATTTTCACCCTGTAGCATACTATAGTCGACAAACTTCTCCGGAAGAGAAGAACTTCCACTCTTACGAGTTAGAAACCCTAGCAGTAGCTTGCTCTCTTCGTAAGTTTAGAGTATATTTATTAGGGAAAGATTCTTAGGTTCTCACCGATTGCAGAGCACTGCACTCTACATTTTTAAAGCAGTGCTTGACCCCCAGGATAGCTCGATGGTGGCTGACGTTACAAGAATTCGACTGTACTGTCGAATATAGGGCTGGAACTAAAATGAGTCATGTTGATGCATTGTCTCGAAACCCTGTCGAACCATCAGAATCTCTCAATGATCAATTTCCGGCAATAATGACGATTAGTAGTGAAGATTGGTTTCATACGCTACAATTAGGTGACTCTGAGCTACGTAGAATAACAGACGTTTTAAATAGTAATCTAGATGAAAAAGGCCTACAATACATTAAACAGAATTATGTCATTAGGGACATACGCGACAAAGTTAAAGCTAGAATAGATAGAGAGCAGGCTAAACAAAAAGAAAGGTACGATTGGAATAGAAAACACGCACGCACCTACGGTGAAGGTGAGCTCGTAAAAATAATAAAGACTGGTTTTAGTAACTTCGGACAGAGCAAAAAACTTATGCCTTCTTTTGAAGGGCCGTACCGTGCAAAGTTCTAGGTATGGACCGTTATATCGTGGCTCCGATACCAGGATTAGTCGATACGGAAAGCAGACGTCCGACAACGGTTGCTGCGGACCGCATGAAGCCATGGATCCATGTGACTGCTCCAGAGATCGACGGAAATGATGTTGATGATGGTTGCAATAGTGATGACAAAAATACTGAGAACAATTCGAGTTAAAATACGAGCACCTTACTTGTTATGTTGTATCGAATGTAAAATACCTTTTATTATTTGCAAAATTTTATCCATTGTTACAGATCAAGTACGCGAGAATCGATTGGTTCGTGACTTGATGTAAAAAGTGGCAAAGCAAGTCCTTCCGGCTGTCATCACGAGCATTAATCGATCGGCTCGTGCGGGCGTCGCTAGGCATCCTGATTAATCGATCGTTCAGGTATTTCGTTTGTTCACGACATAAATCGATCGGTCGTGAACTTACTCGTATGATGTTTTGTGACCCAATTAATCGATCGTTTGGGTTCACCTTGTGTTGGGGTTCTAATGCCCAACGGTGAAGTGTTGGGGTTCTAATGCCCAGCAGTGAATTAGTTCACCTTGTGTTGGGGTTCTAATGCCCAACGGTGAATTGTTGGGGTTCTAATGCCCAACAGTGAGAAGTGTTGGGGTTCTAATGCCCAACGGTGAAGTGTTGGGGTTCTAATGCCCAACGGTGAAGTGTTGGGGTTCTAATGCCCAACAGCGAGAAGTGTTGGGGTTCTAATGCCCAACGGTGAAGTGTTGGGGTTCTAATGCCCAGCAGTAAATGAGTTCACCTTGTGTTGGGGTTCTAATGCCCAACGGTGAATTGTTGGGGTTCTAATGCCCAACAGTGAGAAGTGTTGGGGTTCTAATGCCCAACAGTAAAGAGTTGGGGTTCTAATGCCCAACAGTGAAGAGTTGGGGTTCTAATGCCCAACAGTGAATGAGTTCACCCTGTGTTGGGGTTCTAATGCCCAACAGTGAATGTACAGCGTAGCTCGTACACCTTGTTTCGATCCAGCAAATCGATTGCTGGTGAATATTGTAAGTTAAGTGTAAAATTTTCATTAATGTTTATTTGATATCATAGTACTTACAAAATTTGTGTAACAAAACCAAAACAAACTTGTAAAAAAAAAAAGCAAGTGCTTAAATTTCATTATGTAATGCTACTTTGTCTTCACTATTTTATTTGATTGTTGTTAGTTCATCAAAACTAGTTAATATGTAATAATAGTAGTAGTCATTAATAATTATTGTAATAAGTTCAAACGACTAGTAATAATTATTAATTATTGTATCTAATAAATTCAGGTTACTTATTAAAAGTCCGATTGTTAGGTTTCCACCTGGAGCCGTGTGCAGGGCCGCACACGATGTCAGGACGGACGATTGTTAGGTTTTGTTTCTGATAATAAATAGTACCTTAAGTTTTAAGGATAATTGTTAAAATTAGTTAAAATTGTAAACATTATTGTTTTAAGTTATATCTAAAGTATGTTGTATAAGCAATTAATTTCTATGGTTTGGGAATGTTAACTGATATCGTGGACCAATCGGAAAGCGCGACGCGGCGGGTCCGCGGGGGATTTTTTGGCTACGAGCGGGTGCGCGGACGGGGACTCGCCCTCGGTCCGCCGCCTGGGCCACTCGATTGGAATATTCGTTTTGAGCAGTGTAATGATTGTGAATTATTACTTAGTTGTTTGTTCTTGATGTAATTAATAAAACTAAGTGAACAGTTTGAGTTTATCTTAATATAGTCCTCCCAGTTGAAATAGTTTCCCCGAAGATTCCAGACCGCTAAGGCAACGAGATTTTATACTAGAATGTTCCTGGCTTCGCATATAAATACGAGCTCCCGACCGGAAGTGAGTCAATTTGTTTTCGACTACGAAACGAGTGCAATACCTAAGTGTAAGAGTGTTCATTGTGATTCGGATTATTGTAGATTGGACTTTGTTATTGTTTGTGGTGAATAAAGTTCTCTGCTAGTAAACCGGCATTTAATTACTCACGTTCGTAACATTACGTTGATTATTTCTATTTACTGAAATGGTTAGTCTATTCATTGGACCGGAGACGTCCAAACATAAGCATTTGGAATTATATTAGTTTATAAGTATTTTCTTTGCCCACCTTCTTCACTTTAATGGATAACAACCATTTTTTCTTCTGGCTTTAATTGCTTTGGATGGATAGATAGATTCATTTATTTGCGTAAAATGTAGGTAATTAATACAATGTGGTAATATTATTGGCATTTTTTGGAAACCTTGTACATTTTGCCTCATGGCATGCAAAATTTTACTAACCTACAATTATTTTATTTATTTAAATTTATTTATTTAATTAATATTAAGTTTGTGCTTTGTGGTTAGTGTTGTGCGCGTTGACAGAAATGTGACCTTTTTTACGTGGGAAATCATCAAATAACTTCTTTCGCTCTGGGTGGGCCGAAAGGGAGTGTCAGACTTTTACTAACTAAATCCACAGTGGGGATCCCTTCAGTCACCCTTCCTTGCGAGGGTTGCCTTCGAACAATCCACAGCCCTGGCAGGCTTGGGCCCTAACGGACTCCATCAATTCTGCTGATATCTCTTTGAGACACGCGTGCAACGCAAGGCGCCGCTGCCACCGCACCATCGATTCGGCCTTGGTCCTTACCGGTCAGTCGTACGTCGAACTATCCATGGCTTGTGAAGGTGACAGCCCTAGCTGGCGTTGTTTTATTGTCAACTAATACTTCGTCACGACCCAAATATCCAGCGATACTAACAATGCTAACTGAGCACTTCATAACTTGACGACTGCAGTAACAGCTACGTTTGACACGTCTGCTTAAACAGTAAGTTTAGCTAGCTGCTTAGCAGAAATGGCTTTTGTTGCTTCCTGACTATTGAGTAGTGTAATCTACATTTATTCTAAATGCTTCGTTCTTCTTTGCTTACAGTAAGCTTCTAGCAATGGAAAGGGCTATGCTCGGAGTTTCATTGCGTGATCGAATCAGGAATCAGGATATCCGCAGGAGAACCAAGGTCACCGACATGGCACGAAGAATCGCCAAACTTAAGTGGCAATGAGCAGGGCACATTGCTCGCCGAACGGATGGCCGTTGGGGCCGAAAGGTTCTGGAATGGCGACCACGTACCTGAAGACGTAGCGTTGGAAGGCCTCCTACAAGGTGAACCGATGACTTGGTAACGGTTGTGGGAGTCCGATGGATGCGAGACGCACAGGACCGTTCATTGTGGCGACACTAGGGGGAGGTCTATTCCCAGCAGTGTACGTCTTCTTCTAGCCGTCTAATGATTCTGTTTAGATTTTCTTTATTCGGCTGACGATGACGCACTTTTCCTTGGGAATGGAAATTCTTTAACTTTATGTTTTTCAGTTTTTTTTTACCTTATGTTGGATGACTTGCCCACCAAGTGAGAGTGAGTATAAGGTGTCTACCCTATACTCACTCTCACTTGGTGGACGGGTGGCACAGTGGCCACGTGCTGCCCTTTTCAGCCTCCCAAGAGATGTCACCAAACAGCTGTTGCATAGAGGGGTTGGAGGGATGGTTATTTATCCTCTTAAATGACCGTGCCTTCAACCTCTCTGTCCCCAATCAGGGCATGAAACAACACCAATATGTCCTGGCTGGTCAATAGGGTAGTTTTAGTGATCTAAGTAATAGAGGTTAAAGTATCAAATTGCCGTTTTTTAAAACGGGTTTCTTTGAAGTTGATTGACTTGGAATTATAAGTTCAATTAAACTTTATATTAAACGTACGTTTTTCTTTTTTCAAAATTAGGTATTTATTGGTTTCTTTGTGTTTTGTATTTTAGTTATAAGAACTGCGATATTACAGAAAATACAAAACACGCATTTATTTTTTCTGAATATGTCTAAAATGACGTTTGAACTGAGTTTTTGTGCAAAATTCTAATATCATAGGTACCTACAGGTCACCCAACACGTATATGAGAAGGGAATAACACAACTAGGTACTAAACTTTTATATCCTTATATTACGACAGCCATTGTTAAACTAGGTACTCCAATGAATGGGGTTTTCCTAGGAACTAGATGACGAATTCAGGACTTCGACTTTCCCGAGCATCCGTCAGACTATGACGTTACGATTACGACACATTGTACCTAGCTAACTGACCTACTAGGACAACTAGGACAAAGGTGCCAACTATGTACTACGTGCTTCTCTGCTCGTAATCAAAATTAAAAATACTATGCCGAAGTCTACTGCGGCCATGGGTTGACTTCAGAAAGGGAAACCCATGGTTTTGGAACGCAAATGGCAACTGAAGGAACAAAGGTATGGTTTAGTCAGTAAAGTCTGTCAGACCCTCTCGATCCACGCTAGAGCGAAATAAGTCATTAGATGGTTTCCCACCTTAAAAAAACTAATTCTATATTTAAATTTTTAAATGTTAATATTTAAAACTACATTTTTATATAAAAAATAAAGGAAGTAATAATAATAATTTATTTCGACCGACATGGATCATAAACATTAAATATTTTTTAATACACTTCCATGAAAACTGATAATAGACTAGAGAATATCCGTTTTCCGAATTTAGTGTGAATGTTTTATTGTGACTATTTTACTTTTTTTAAATCTTTTATCATTGTTTTAATTTGGATTATATTGTTGCAGTTTCATCATTCTTGGTTATTATATGGTTCAAAACATGAAATTTACAACTTCACTCAATCATCAAAATCTATATTGAGACATTTTAAGAAATTTTACTTATTTTTTTTTAGTATACGACTCAAAAAATACGTCATAAAATAAGTAACAACGTTATAACAAAGGGGCCCCACGCACCTACCCCGCTCAGCAGTCAGTTCAGTTCAGTAGCCCACCGGGTGTGTCCAAGGTAGGACGTATAAATCGATTTTTCTGGCTCGCTACGCTTCCCCACAAATAGACGTGTAGGTGAGGGTGGGTACCCTCGCTCCCTCGACCCCTAACAAATAATGTGTCCACTGGACCCCTTACTATAGTTTATACCCGGCGAGTTCGAGAGGGGAATATATTTTCCAGACAAGTTTTAGTTTCCTCTCGGCCCCCAAAGTTAAATCATGTTGTTAAATAGTCAGTAACCTTATAGTTGCATATTATTTAATTAAAATACCGTCAATATAATTTGTGTAACATCTACTTAAATAATTTGAGCTTTAGTAGTTATCAAGTGGTTAGTGCACAAGTTCTATTTGCAAAAATGTCTAATATACCGACTACAAGTGATAGTAAGGCGCATTTCAAATTTATAACTTCTCAGAGAGGAGGACGTGTACTGCTTCTAGAAGGTCATCAATACCATGTCAAGAAAAAGTTTAAAAATGGATCATCATATTGGCGGTGTATTAATCGGCCTATATGCCACGGAACTGTCACAATATTAGAAGTGGAAAGCCAAGTCATCAAATCTACTGTGCATTTATGTCGAACTAATAGTGCCAAAAATAAAGTGCAACAGATCATGTCACTATGTAAACAACGAGTGTCGAAGGATTTCAAACAGACTGTGCGATCTATATACTATGATGCAGTGGTTGCGCTAAAGGACTCCGAGCCAAATGTAATGAAAGAATTACCGTCATTTAAAAGTGTAAAATCAGGGCTTTACAAACAAAGGAGTAAAGCTAAAGGCGTAAAAAACGGTAGCTTAACGGCCAACGAAGTAGAAGTGCCTAAATTATTTGAGAACTTTTTATTATTTGACTATAACTGTAGATCTGAGAGAATATTGGCCTTCGCAAGTAGGAATGCAAGGCAAATGATGTGCAGTGTCGATCATTTTTTTTGTGATGGAACATTCAAAGTTTGCCCCCGTCCTTTTCTACAACTATATTCGATTCATGGCGACATTGGGAGCTCAGAGGAAAGTATCAATACTGTACCCTTAGTTTATGTCCTCTTGGGAAGTAAAAAGCAAACTACGTATAACTTATTATTCAGTTTAATAAAAAAAGTATTGCCTGATTGGAAGCCAAAAAAAATTACAGTTGATTTTGAAAGTAAACCCATGTTAGCGTTAGAAAAAACTTTTCCTGAGACACAAATAACTGGTTGTTTTTATTATTTCAACAGGGCTGTTTGGAAAAAAGCCAAAGCTTTAAATTTAACTAAAAGAAAAATAACTCGGAAACATGTAGCTTTATGCATTGTTCTGGCACATTTACCCCAAAAAGACATAGATAATGGATTTCTTTATATCATGGAAGACAGCCCTGAGGAACAGAGTGTGAAAGAATTTAATGATCATTTTAAACAACAATGGTTTGAAAACCGACTTATGAAAAATAAATGGTGTTGTTATGGTGAACGACATTGCACCACTAATAAACTGGAAGGTTGGCATGCTTTGCTTAATATAGAATTAGCAAAAACCACTAACTTTAAACAATTTTTGAAAATTATAGAAGATGATTCCAATTATCAAAGACTTGTTAAGATGATATCTTCGACACATTCTAAACGAAGATCAGACGATATTGAGAACTACAAACGCATTAGTTATATTCTGAATCAGTTTGTTACTAAAGAAATACCAGTAAGTCTTTGTTTAGAAAAATTAAGTCCATTTATTTTTTAAGATTGTATACCTACTTGTTTGGTAAAAGTAAAGAGTTATTGCAGATCATAAATAAATAATTATACATTAAGTATACTCTAATATTGCTGTTTTATTTTTTTCAATATCCCTTTCAGAATTTAGCCAGTCTGTACTTTTCTGTACCAAAATATTACTTTTAAGTACGAGTACTTAAGGTAGGCTAGGGGTTGAAAGCGGATGAAGTATCGAGTGTGAAGAATGTCAAAAAATAAACAAATTATTTTTTAGGGGACGAGAAGATAAGAGTGTATTAAAGGCTGATTGATCGGAATATCTATTTTATTTATTAATTTTTAAAGGCAAGTATAGCTACGAGAATAGTTAGTGAATCCACCCAAGTAGACCGTTGCAAACACAACCTGGCAAAATCGGGGATTATAGATCCTTCCGACACCTATTGCGATTGCGGCCATCGTCTGGTCAGGGGCACTGACCAGACGAGTGCCCAAGATGTCCACAATCATCTGTACTTTGGAGAACCTTAAAAACGTCACTGACGCTGCTATAAACGCTATCTACTCTACCTACCCTTCCCTACCTACCGTACCTATGTTTTATGATGCTCTAGACTTGGATGGCACCGACGGAAATTTTCTTTTTCATCACGGGTATCCTTTTCATGGTTTTCAGGGTCGGCAAAAACGAATTTGGGGTCTGATTAAAAATAACGCCACGTTAAATTTCAAAATAGGTAGGTATCGTTTTTTCCACCTTTTTTTAACCACCAGGTTGCAGTGACCGGAACCACCAGGTTATAGAAAATTGGGATCAAATTAAAAATCGAAATATGGAACGTAGGGATCGCACACACAGCGCAGCGGGATCAGAGGTTAGCGAGTTCATATAAGAAATACGCGCACAGCCGACTTACCTCGCGGGGACAGTAGTAGGTAAATACTTACTACGCTTGAATATAATCTCTTTAACTTTGGCGTACAGTTGGATCACTGAGTTTTCCGTCTGCCTGTATGTCGTGTCTGTCAAGACCCTTTATCTCGGGAACGCGTAAAGCTGATCTACAATTTTTGTCTGAGCTAATTTTATGATAAAACTTACCGTTTTGCTGAAAATCGCGAAAAACTGTGACCTTTGACCCCGAGTATTTTTTTTCCAGGAGTCGGATCGATGAGGACTTTTTTAGATTTCATTTGCTGAAAATTGGTAGGGTTGTTGAAAACACCATCATATAAGCCAATTTTCAGCTGGGTGCGAATTATTGTAACCTTAGATGTCTAAATTGACCGGACTATGACGCTTTGGGCAGAAATGTTGTGGGTAAAAACGCGGTAAAATCACGCGTGTACGGTACATTACCCATCTATTTTTCCTAGCGTGACACATTTCCCGGAAGAAAACCGTCCATAGGTATGAACAAATCTATTGCTTACGAATAGAGTTGCACGTTCATCTAGCATAGTTTTACCAAGAATTATAACAAGAATAAGTAAATTTTAATTAAACATAACAATGTCCTGTGGAACAGTAATCTTGCATCAAACAGTTTATCAAGCGCACACTACCGATGTTTACAACATTCCATGAATGTTGGCGGAGCCCACCTGTGGGATTAACCACCCACGACTATGGTGAGCAAACACAATCTAACTCTTAAATTACTAGCGATATTTGTACTCAACTGCTTTATTTACTTCTCAAATAATGTTACAAGGCTTCAATGTTTGTCTTAATGAATTGCTTTACAACGTTTGTAGGTAAGTGGTTCTATCTCACCAAGGTGGGTTTGTCTTCGATGTGTGTGTTTATGTGCATTTTTTTCAGTGTATCACAGAAAATAGTTACCACAGATTATGTACTCTTCTCGGATTAGGCGAGAAGATAAGGCCGAGTTTCTTACTAATTGTGTCGCCCGGAGAACACAATGCAGCTTACGGTAGAAATCAGCCTGGCTTGGGCGGAGCTCCGCCGTGTCGTGGAGGCGATCGGCGCTGGTGTCTTGCGTCTGGCCCTGGTCCAGGAGAAGGCATGAGAAGCAGACACCTCAGCCTGCGAAGTAGTAATACCAAGAAATACAAGCGATGGAGGTGGCGGAAAGCGTGAGGAAGGGGTAATCTTTACACCCTGGCCGTTGGAAGAGAAGGGTTGAGCATCGGAAGTGGCAGGGCGATTCCGGACCACCGTAAACGCTGGCTAGCGGACGCCGTGCTTGAAAATTGTCAATAGAGAGCAATAGGTAGCTTGCTATCGGATAAGAACCAGGTCCGGATGCCGGCGTGATTCGTTCCGCGCTAACGGTAAAGAAATGTCTGCACACTTACCTAATTGTGCCTAATTGACAAGGCTTGTCAGGCCTGCGGGATTATTCGAAAGAATCCACTGCCTCTCGTTCCACCCATAGATATGATTGAGAGATGATTTTCAATCCTCAAATAAAAACCATCACCAATGAGTTTTCTTGAAAATGACGTTCGTTCACAACTTTGCCGTTGCCGTCATCATGGCCGCGGGGCTGAGTGCGTGACGTCACGTCATAACATGGCCGCCCGACCGTTCTGCTATCGGACTCGCGAACGCTGGTTGTGGGCGGTGAAGTGGAGGGGGGTAGGTGGATACCGTACCGGTGAAAAACCGCGCGTAAAAATGTCTTTATAAGTAAGTACAAAGTATGTACAATACAAGAAAAATGATTCGAGATAATTTGAATTTATAATAAAAAAGTTTGTAAAATAAAATATTTATTCCTAATTCAAAATTCCATTAGAGCATGGACTCCGTCTATAACCAATAACAGGTATGGTTTTTTTTTATGCCGTAGGATAGAATAGTCATTTTGATACAAGTGGAAAACTATTGTCATTGAGACCGAGGCGGATTTTTCAATAGGTACATTTACGAAGTAATAAATAAACGAAGGTTGACCGGCGCTTCGTGGGGGCTGCGCGGCGGGCGCCCAGCCTAATACGATAAAAGTGGCGGGGGTGAGCTGGCGCACTTTTTCGTACTAATGCGAAAAACAGAATATTATGTGATTATGAACGGTAGATGTAGGAGCGGTTTTTCGAGTGTACGGAAAAGAGATTGTTTAAAAAAAGCAACTAGATAATCGTAGTTCGGTCAATTTCAGTTTCTTATATAAATTAGATAGGTACCTACATGAAGAAGTACAGACTCCTTGTCTAAAAACACTAGAATAATATACTTAGGTACCAGCAGTCGTGTATCACGTGCGATGGCATTTAGTTGAGCTCAGGCCGGTGATAATTACGCCGCCACGAGTCCACGACAGAGGGCGGCCAATTAGCCGTGCCGCCGCCATTCACTGTAGGCAGCGCGGCCATTCATAGCTCCCGCGGGAATCATTCATCCCTGTCATGGTCACTAGGCTAGTCTTTGTATCCTGAGCCGCGTCGACGGATTAGAAATTATTAGACAGACTTGTTACTGATAAATAATCCTTGAACGGATAATTCCTTTAATCGGCTTTTCATATTCAATTGGAAATTCAAATGAAGTTATGCCTAGGTAACAGAGAGGACTGATATTATTAAAAACTGGGTGTGAGGTGTGTACTTTTCAAAAAAAAATTCATATAACAACTTCTATATACTTATTTTGTGTATAGAATAGAACTACCAGAATGAAAGGCTTCCTGTCCTAATGAGGTCTATCGGTGTTCAAAGTTGCATCCAAATTAATTCAACTGTTAATGCGTGATTGATTAATAAACATCCTTTAACTTTACTTGTCTGTATTTTTCTTTTGTTGTATTTTTACAAGTGACACTAGTGACAGCGGCTAAACGCGATTATGCGAGCCAAACGTTGAAACGCGATTAGTTTTATTAGTGAACTCCTCACTTAGACAGACAAAAAATGGTTTTTACTGACTGTATTTTAGACAAATCTCGAGGACCCGTTGGGAATTTATGTAGGAACCACTGAAACAAGTTTTTTTTTTCGGTGGGAAATGAAGAACAATAGAATCATGGACCTCTGGGAACAACCTATAAAAGGAAACCTAGTGCAAAATTGCTCCTAGTCCTGGTAGTTTCAGCAGTTCGTTGATGCTAGTCAGTCAGCTTCTCCTTTGATATAATATAGACTAGGATTTTACACATCAATTCATGACGCATTCTTAGGTTTAGTCTT
Source organism: Mythimna pallens (assembly GCA_961205895.1). Taxonomy (NCBI): domain Eukaryota; kingdom Metazoa; phylum Arthropoda; class Insecta; order Lepidoptera; family Noctuidae; genus Mythimna; species Mythimna pallens. Next base: position 12,622,947 of record OY540834.1, on the reverse strand, counting down.
CAAGATAATCACAGCATTGTTCTCGAGGATACGACGACAAAAGTAAATTGTTATTGCAAGTCTTTAACTCAGAATCGCATTTCCGCGTGGTCCGTCTCAAGGCGCTCGTGTTCTCAAGCGAAGGGCCAACAGAAGGTCAGTAAGTAAATGTACAAAGCTATAATAAAATCTCAAATGAAGAAAAATAAAACGAATCCGGGTTTATATGTATAACATATTGATTTACATAAGTACATGAATCGAAGATCTTACGCCACCGTTCACGGCACCGTGCCGCGGCATTATGACGCCTCTACCGGGAGGCGGCACCATGCGGTGGCCGGTGCCGTACCGTAGACATGTGTCCATGCCCATAGGGTAGGATGCAGTCAAATCTAATGAGCCTACCACTCGTAAAAGCTTCACCACAGTTTTACTATCGTGTTGGTAAAACTTTTACACGGTGTTCCTTCATTCTTCGTACAATCCGGCTTGCACTGCCTGCGCAGGCAATACTGTGGTGAAGCTTGTGCGTTTGGTACTAGGCTTATAACGTCAAGTGCTTGCATAACTGACGTGGCCGTTAAGGCCGATGGCTACCAGCCCCCCTAGCCAAGTTACAATCGTATCGATCGTTCGCGCTGAACGCCTCGAGTAGGCCACGCCTCCGATTCCTTTGTCCTGACGTCACCTCAACGCTCAGTCACGTGGTCAGAACAAAGAAATCGGAGGCGTGGCCTGCTCGAGGCGTTCGGCGCGAAAGATACGATTGTAACTTGGCTAGGGGGGCAGGGGTGCGCGTAGTTCGAAAGAACCCCATCGCGATCCTGGAATGCAAAGGGCAACTGAAGTAACAGGGTGGGTTTTAGTCAGGTATAAAAGTCTGAGGGCGGGTACCTGAACTGAGTGTTTTGAATTTCAAACCCTACTTTAAAGCCTAATTTCGACATATTTTCAGGCTAGAGTTACAAATGCTCAAATCAAAAATCGGGATCACACTCGCTCTTACTCCACCTAGAGCACGAGAAATTATTTGATGATTTCACACCCACAAAAAAGGGCTGTCGGTGATTTAGTTTTTTTGTTATTGTTTTGCAAACTTTCGTCTATAACAACAGTTTGCAATATGTAAGAATACATCGACAAGAAAAGAAAACGAAGAAGAATATTATTTAAGAATCCTTATTTGTACTAAAAAATAACTAAAGTAGGTACCTTATAAGGTACTACGTGTTGGTAAGATGAACGTCAGAATCAGAATGCAACTGGTGGAATAGGTCACGCATCTAAATATGCATGCAATATATGCGACCTGGCAGTTGGCACGTTCCCCATTACAAGATGTCATGTGGGTTCGTCGCCTCCATACAATATTTAACAGAACAAAACCGCCTGTTTTACGTCAACCCATAGCTCATGTGAAGCTTGCAATTTATACCAAGTATAATGCGAAAGTATTTCTGTCTGTCTGTAATGATTTCACGTCTAAACTAGTAAACGAATTTTGATTAAACTTGGGACACGGATAGGGTCAGTTCACACCGAGACGCGTGAACAATGAAATGTGTGTCATTTGGTGTAGTAAATAAAGTTATATTTTGAGTCGCACGTCGCGCAATGTCGCGTCGCATCGCGTCTCGGTGTGAACTGACCCATAGACCTCGATGAGGACAAATAATAACTTTTATCCCGGTAGCAAATTCTTTCGGGATCATAAAACACTTCTCACACGGGTGAAGTCACGGGTACAAACGAGAGACCCTTCCACGAACTCTTAACGCGATCCATTTGCCTCACCATCAACGATACTATCAATGCTTCATCAGGAATTGCAGTCAAGCACTGGTTTATATCAAAAAAAAAAATAGGGTGTGTAGCTCCATTAGTGATGAAGTAAATCTTTGTGGATGCGGAAGCGGAAGTGTTAATACTATTAAGAAAAAGCACAATATTATTTTTAAACAACAGAAGGTTTACGTCGTAATCACGTCATGGCGCGGTGATGTGCAGAATGAAACGCGGAAGCAGAGTTCTGTTGCAACACAAATTTTAACACATCATCGTCATGGTAAGGCCCCAGTTCGGTATTAAAACAAATATATTGTATGAATGGCCAACTGGAACTGCAAACAACGTGATCAAAGCATAACATTCAAGTCTACAATGTAACAGCTGTTGCTAAATTGATGTGCTGATTCAACTGCAGCTAATTTATTCTTCTACATATAATTGAAGCTTCCTCGGACTGACTAATGAGCAATGTGTGCTGGTGACAAGACGTAGTATCGATGCCATTTTTGTTTTAGTGACTTTAGCACAAAATAGATTTTTAACCGTCTTCCAAAAAAGGAAGTTTTCAAGTTGTCGGAACGGTTTTTTTTTTGATCTCGCTAAATAAATATGATGATTCTTTTTATGTTTCAAAGAGTGTGTCTGCCAGGTGGTCCCATTTTTAGATGAAGAATTTCGGAAATAGACCATGGAACACTTCAAGAAGTGATACCAAATTTATCAGGATTGCTGCAATCGCATTTCTGCAGATGTTACTCATTTCCATTTCACCAATTACATCCAAATTGCATGATATCGAGCATAAATAGTATTGTTCAGGGTACAGTTTATTAGTTTATGCTCTTCAAAATATTGCTTTGTCCCTAAGACTAAATTCTAAGTAAGATAATTATATTTACTTCATACAAAATAAAAGAGGCATTAGGTACCTCGTTTATTTTAAAAAAAAACAACGATTTAGTTTAAAAATAAATATAAACTTATCAGGATAATTATCCATTTTGTATTTAAATTCTTTAAGCTTATCAAATTGGAAAAATATTCAGCAAATATGTCCAAAAGCGAGCGAAACGAGCTCGAAATTTTAGGGAAACCTACACAAGTTAGGTTAGAAGGGGATAACGGAGGCTAGAGTGAGTGAGCAAAGCTAGCGAATGAAAACCCCGATATCCCTGCGGTTCGATTGGCCCGCTTCAAGCTTCTTAACCAATCAGGTGGCCAAAAACGGTAAGCGTTTCGATCGCGTTCACGTAAAAAAAAACCCGCACTCAGCGCACACAAATGTTTGCAACACTAAATGTTTCCGGCGCCAGACTAGAGTCTACCGATAGATTGCAAAAAGAAGACTGCTCCTACCATTCGAGCTAGCGTGAGCTCTGTCTATTATTTTTATATAACATGTGTTTATTACAAATAATTAAGAATAGACCCCATTTTCCAATATCCACGAGTTTCATTAGCGTGTGTACCTCCAAACACTGTTTAACTTTACTTCTTGGATTCAATTATCCGCTTCGAACACCAACTACTTGAAGACAGATTACTCTAAATTTAAGCACTTAAAAACTATTTTAATATATCAAAATCGGTTCGCCCTCAACAAATCAACACAGATAAGAATTTTTTAATGTAAACAAACGTTCCGAATTCCGAATATTATGATTCACGCTAACGTGCAACGTAGTCACTCACAGCCTTTTTTTGGTTTTCTACTTTTGAAAGTTATTACGTTCTTTTTATGAAAGTTACATAAATCCTTTTCAAAATGTATTTTAGCAAGGCATCGTTTGAGTAAAATGTATTTATTCTATTGGTTCACGATGAACTTCAATATAGCAATTCGAACAATAAACATGTGAAAGAGACAACGCTATACAGATCATTATAGCGCGTATCTTTTTTGTTTTAGCAGGGAATAGACAAAATCTTTAAAATCGATCATTCTATCTCAGCCCTTAGCAGGAACACAATCATACTGAGCGATTAAGCTCATGGTACACACTGAAGTGATGAAAACAAAACTCTCCTGCAATAAGATAATTTTAAAACACTTTATGGTCGGCCTCAGTCTGGTCCTTAAAGACGGGTCGGACGGCGAGTAAACCATTATTCATCGTCTGTATAACCTAAAGATGGCCAGGAATGGCACTGTGATTACCCTAGATAGCCATTAAAAGTCATTCATCTGTTGAGTTGTCACGAAGATGTAAGAATTTTTGTCGTAAATAAGGGTGAGAGCAGTGGTGGCCGAGTGGTAATGGCCCCGACTTACGGAATTGTAGGTCGCGGGTTCAAACCCAGCCAGGCGCATTACTTTGTGTAATTTATTTTATCACCACTGCTCTCAAAACGGTGAAGGAAACATCGTGAGGAACCGGCATGTCCTAGAACCAAAAATTCGAAGACGTGTGACATCCACCAACCCGCACTGGGCCCGCGTGGTGGATTACGGCCCATTCCCTCTCCTAGAGAGGAGGCAGAGTCCCAACAGTGGAAACATTATAAGGCCGACTATGCTATGCTATGCAAATAAGGGTACTCTGCATGATTTAAAATTAATTAAGTACCTACCTATATATACGGAATAGCACAAAATATTTTTACAGCCATACTCAATATTAACTCGTGTTTATTAATATTAAATGCTAAAGCTTTCAATACCAAGTACCTACTTATTTATACTGAATGACAGCCATAATATCTTATGTAAAAGGTCGCATTGCTGCAGAAATATTGGCAGGATATTAGCCATCAGATGTGAGCTCATTTCCTTAGTTGAATGTGACTGCCTCAGGAAACGATAAGCATTTCACATTATGCGGCAACTTTAATTAAAATATAATTAATTGCATCCCACTAGCGCACATGGGAAGTTCACATTACCATTCTCTATTCGAGAATATCTTGTTAGAACTGGAGGATTACCATGACGCGTGAGAGCGAAAAAAAGGGATGGAGCTGTACCTACACCTTAGGGCCTGTAAACACCACGTTTTTTAAACGAGCCGTTGACGCGCGTTTGTAGCGATACGCACGCAAGTCAGACGCAACCTGTAGACCTTTATTAGGATAAAAGCGCACCGTCGACGCAGGTTTCTAAAACGCGCGTCAACGGCGCGTTTATAAAACGTGCTGTGCGCAGGCCCTTATGTAGCTCCATCCCTTAAACAATACAGTTTAGGTTGTCAAATGGATCGCGTTATGAGCTCTAGGAGCCTCTGGCTTTGTTTCAGAAATTTGTCATAGGTACTTATGTTCTCATCACTGCAACATGTTTATAAAAATATATGGTATGATAGCTCTATATGTCATGTCATTGGCGCCAGTAAGTACATTCAGCGTCATAGACAATATTATATAGCTTTAAAATTCCATTGGAGTTACTCAACGAACGTGAGTATAAAGCAAGTTATTATGGACATACACAGTAATGCACAGACAGTGTCAGCTGTGTTTTTTTAGTTATTGAGTGGATATTGCGATGTTGGCTCATACACGATTATTCGTAATCATTTGTTTACCTAAATATACGCATGAATATAGGATTACTCGGAAATGAACTAGATTTCAGCTTTCACGCTGTAGATGAGCTGGGATTTATTTTCTAAAAAAACTTCGTGCTGAAATCTAAATTGGTACTTATTTTCAAATGTCTTATAGTGTATTCCTGAATGAGCCACCAATAAATATAAATAATGTAGAATGGTCACCCACAATACACATGAAGATTTCAGGAGCAGGTACCATATAAAAATAGCAGCGTGCCTTGGTATATTGGGTCACTAGGGGATATGAACGGGAGATACTGCAGAACATCAATATTTTCAAGCAATTGCGACTGTTGCATATTATTTTGGGCAATCAGATATAGCAATACATAACGCAAGTACACGCGTTGTTTGTTCTTATTCACAGTGAAAGCCGCATATTGTGGCATGCGCTTGCAACACCAGCGTTAGCACGGAAGCGATACCGACCGACTTATTCGTTGCTTGCCAAATGCTCACTTCGATTAAAGTACCCAGTAGGAACGTACCCAGCTTACGTCATCGTTGGCTGGATGGCGCCATTCGTTCCAATTTAGTATCTGAGTGCTTGCTCATGAAATGCTTCTTATTTTGATCAACGGCCAATGACTCTCAATTTAGATGTCTAATCATAATATCAACGGACACATCTGGAAGCCTCTATTTAAGTAACTGAAATGAGATCATTTCGAAATAAGTTTCGCTTTGTATTGCAACGGACGTACAGAAATGCCAAGCTTTTTGTTTGTAGTTTCTATCGGGGAATTCCCCACCTATAGATGCCACTCAAGCTCCCCCTTGTCTTTGAAGTGCTCTATTCTTACCTAAGTAGGTAGGTTATACTTGTGGTTCCCCAGATTTCTTTCTTTTGCCCGTTGCAAATAAGAATAGCATTGACCTATTCCAAATGCATCGCCTTTTGGCTGCCAAGCTGAATTTAATTGGTAAGATTTAAATAGGTTGCCCTGACTCATCAATTCAAAGTTTATACGACCAAATTCAATGCCGTTGTATTCTTCGTATGCTGATCACATCGGCAACTAAGTAATGGGAAAATAGATAGCTGGTATGTATCAGCAGTCACTGTATGAATGAAACGATCAAACGACAATTGTCAACACAGCTGGTTAACCAAGTTTTATATCAGTTACCTACATCCGCGTTTGGTCTGTCTGTCAAGATAGTGTAGGTACATGAACATAATATTATTATTAAACATTATTAGAAACAATTTGTCAACTGAAAAATATGCAGGAGTTAAGTAAGAAACTAGAAACCTAATACCTATGTTGAAAAAACAACATTGCCTTGCGTTCACCTCTTTGGGAGTCATGTTAATGAAGTTAGCGGGTCGTGACTAGTAATATGTCGGGTCGAGTCCATAAGTGGCTGGACTTGGTACATCCCTTGTTGGTACGTGTCTGTGAATCAGCGCGTGACTGCCCCGGCGCTGCGTGCTCGTACCACACTGCACATTGTTCCAAGCCAACTAAAATACAATGGTTGATGTCATACAATAACGTGATGCGTTTTAAGGGCATACAGACATCGTACAGGGATCCTTTATTGTTTTGGTTCTTAAAGAAGTCGTGTAACTTGTGGTCGTCTTCATAATACTGACCGATTTGTAAAAACAAAGGTTTTTAACTAACGAACTCTACTAGGTAAGTGATACCTTTATTGTTTCTGTGCACCTATGTAGGTGGGATTGCAGTGTGCAGACCGAAGAGAAACGAAGCTTACATGCATGACTATTGATGGGAATAGCAATGTCATTCAAATACTGCACGGAACAGAGTTAAAGTTACTCTTGAATATTATTAATAATGCGTCTACATTCGCTATGGCACTAGTAAGAAAATACTGCTGCTTCAAGGAATGCGTTCTCTAACTGAAGGGACCATGCTGGAAAATCTTTAAAAGAACACTTAAGCAAATCGAAAAACACTAAAAAGAAAACTAATAACGAGTAGGTATTAATAAGTTATAATCAAGCAACAAGCTAGCAAACAAGTACAGGGCAGCGACGATATACAGGGTATAAAAGACAGGTCTCCGAAAACTTTAAGGGGTTGCTCGAAACGAAATAATAAATCGGCCCCTCCATACAAACTGTCCAATCAAGTTTATAATTTTGTATAGAGGCCGATTTATTATTTCGTTTCCGGAATAAAAACCTATGTAAGGTTGTTCAGTTTTGTCTACTGAGCAAGCTTTGAAAGTTTGCGGAGACCTGTCCCTTACACCTTGTATGATTTTGAAATGTGGAATTGCATTCTGTAAAGCATACGGTGAAATAATAGAAGCAACCGAAGGTAAAATCTTACGGGGAGTTACGCCCAAGCTCAGCAAAAACGGCATAAGTTGGATTTACAACAAGTCAAGAAGAACAAATCCGACATGGTATCTCTGTAGGTATGTCGGTATTGTCCTGTGACAAAAATAGCAAATTCTATAGGCTATTTATACGAGTATATGTATTTAAAATAATTACTTGTAACAGGAGCTCCTCATGATGACGATGACTGGTAATACCAAAAATACTTATAAAACAATGGAAATGAAATAAATACCGCAGCAAAATGACCACAGCAGACACAAACAGACCCATTACCTACTACAAGTAACGTATGACATATAACTAATGGAACTTGTATGTATGTATGCATTCGATAGCGCGGTTATCGAGTGACCCACTGTGACTCGCCGATAGCTGCAGAATGCAAACATACCCTCGGAACAATAGCAGTCTCATATAGTTATGTATAACATGACATAGATAGACTTCCCAATGTTAGTTGGCCCGTGGCAGAATAAGGAAATAGTTTTAAATATAACTACTTTTTTTTGTAGCATGGCACTAGTTGTATATTTGTGCCAATTTAGGGTTTTTAAAAATATACTCAAAGCAATTCAAATAAGAATAGGATCACCTTTCCGCCATATTGTGACGTCTTAGCTGTCAATTCAAACCATTAGTACTTAGTAGGGTGAGCAGAACAAGAAATATTTTTTAAATAAAATTTGTTTATGAACTAAGAACGAAAAGTTTTTGATTAGAATCTAGCTTTTCAATTCCGCTCATCTCTGCATCACTGTCTGAAGTGTCTGATTAGTTGGGATTGGTAGAAGGCGAATTATTGCCAACAATGAAAATAAAAAAGAAATAGTATAATAGTACGAATTATGAATGAAATAATATATTTAGCTAATTTCCCTTCTATTTTTTTACTTTGACTTAACTAATACTCAGTTATACAAAGTAAAAAAAGTCGATAATGATACGCAAATAAAATTTCTTTAAAAACCGTACATTTTAAGTGACATTTGTCAGATAGAGGCTCGCTGATTTGGCAGCTAGCGCTGGATACCTATAGATACCGCGGGTGCAAAAAGCTCTCAAACTTGACGCATGAATAGGGCCATCTAAGTCCATTTTGATATGTAGCGCCATCTATCGTACTAAGGACACAGTAGAAAACCTTTCCATGACACATTTCAAGATCACATGTGCCATCTTAGACGTTCAAGGTACTCTAAATTATCGGTGGGCGATTATGAGATATACTAATAAAATCATTCGATTATAAAGATGACATGATTAACAAGTTAGTGTTACTAATACTAATATTTTAAACAAGTAGTTAGTAGTCACGCTCGCGGTCGCGAGTCGATTCAAAGAAAGAAAACTTATTTATTTTGTTCTCATTACAAAACACAATAAAATAAATACAGTACAGACTACAGAGAAGAAAATACATTCATATTCGTACTCACCGTACTCCCGACACTATAGTATTAATTAGTAACGTCATACGATTATGAAAACATCGATTATCAACATTAGTAATACAAAGTAATTCCATTATGCCGATCATTCATTATCGCCCACCACTAGGTACTTTAAATAAGAAAAAAGCTTGAAAATGTACCAACGCTATGTAACAAAGCGTTTGTATCAATACAGTAACTAGTTGTCTGGGTCGGGGTTAAAACGCCCTCCGTACTAGTAATCTCTGTACCTACTCGAGTTCAAGCCTGTGCTACCAAGGCTGGAAATTGTTCGAATGAGTTAACGCGGCCCTCGCAAAGGGCAACTGAAGGAACACTGTGGCTTTTAGTCAGTTTAAGTCCTTCCACCCAGAACGGGAGAACTCATTTTATGAATTTCTGCGTAATAAAAAAGCGTTCAAGCCAGAGAACTAGGGAAGGAAAGGCTGCACTTTTCTACTAAGTTAATATTCTTAAGTCAGGACTTAGGTACATCAGGGCTTTGAGCCTCACATTTTATGAGAATGCTGCGGTCAGTTACTCGTCGTCCACACCTGCCTGGTTCATGCGGGCTGGCAATAAAACTGGTGGTGCACGGGTCAAGGAAAAAGTACTAGCGCCGCCACCAGTTCAAACCAGCATCATAGCCTTCATAATAATCACTCTTTTTGTTTTGATAAAGAAGTATTTCATTCGCATTATCGATATCGTAACCTCGTTCTGGTACTTTTTTCGAATAGTAATACTGATAATCTAGATTGAAATTGCCATGTTGCAAAAACAAATGGTACCTATAAGGAAACAAAAAAAAAAACATATGCTTATGTTATCATCACCATCATTTCAGCCGAAAGAAGTCCACTGTTGTTCATAGGCCTCTCCCTAGTGTCGCCACAATGAACGGTCCTGTGCGTCTCGCACCCATCAGATTCCTGCGACGAATACCAGGTCATCGGTCCACCTTGTGAAGGCCTTGTAACGCTGTCTTCTGGTACGCGGTCGCAACTCAGGAATCTTTCGGCATTTTTTCATTTTCCCACTGCCTACTTTATTCTAAATTGTTTCTTACTACATATTACTTACAAAGGTAATCATGGTTAAAAAAAAAATTGTTAACGAGGCCGGGTCCAAAACCTCAAATTGTCTCTCGTACCTTCCCTTTTCAAGGAATACTTCGAATCACCAGTCACCCTGTAGTAAAACATGGACAAGCACTTCAGTTAAGTGGATTTGTTGATAGCATCATCTCAACAGCAACGTTGATTAGATTGTCAGCGAGTGTCACTCACTCCTTTATAGAAGTAACACTCTTGTCCTGTCCTCTTGTATTGTTTCAGTACATCAATTGCTTTTTAAAATGCAGCATTGTTTTGAAATAATTTTCTATTAAAACCGCATGACCATCAGAAGTTTTTTGAACGTGCTGATCACAGAAACTACTGGATTGACCGACCAATTTGGAACCGTGCACTAGCTTCTGACGTTTTTTAAGTGCCCATGTAGGCCTAGGTGAAATAAAAACTTTTGACTTTGAACTGATAAATAATTTTAGGGTTGAATAATCCCTTTATCGAGGAGGAATATAGGCTGTATAACATCACGCTATGACCCACGCGAGTGTCGCAGTAACCAAAGACGTGAGCGAAACCATGGGGGACATCAAGTAACTAAGTAAATAAATGCTAGAAAATAATTACAAATTACTAATTGACACCTAGGATGTTACATAGTATTTTACTACAGCAGATTGGTGTCTGTTATTTCTTTACTTGATGTTATTAGTAATTAGGATAAGGACATTAGCCAGTCTTCACCACTATGTACTTACTCATTAAGATCGGCCGTACAGAGCATTAATAACAAGTACATTGTTGTGCCTTGATTGCAATGAATAATTGTGATACAATTATTCATTGTGGTGTGTGTGAGTGGCACTGAGTGGCACCTACACAGGTCATAGATGTCGTGGGACACATTCTGCATAAGGCGAGGATCAAACTGGAGTAGCCGACATACTTGATTTTTAGTTCACGTCATTTTGTAGTAAGTATCTGACGTAACCAGTAGCCTCATTCGGGTCATGGATAACTGAGGTCAATTGCTTTGTCCTAAATTCAATTCTTTTGTTCTATATTACTGCCGCCAATGCTAAAATCAATTGGATTGAAACCAAAATTGATGTTGATTCGATTAAACAAGGTTAATTTGTTTTATATCAGAAAACAAATTAGATCGCGGTTAACGTAATCTGAAAGATAGTAAAAGATATTGATAAAAATAGAATGTGAAGTCCCGAAGGAATTGAGGAAAAGCGAACATGTGAGAAACCATTCTGTAAAAAAAAAATAGACGGTGTCAAAAAAACCGACCTCAAACGCAAAAAAACTACTAAAAAGTTCGAAACAAGTCACTTTCAGCAGTCTAATGCACAGTTGGTGGAATTTATTGGTTCATTCATAGATTTGCTGTAACATAATTATGACAGAGGTCACCTATGGTCCTCTACGTCACGTAAAAACATATAATTTGACGCCAAAAAACCGCCAATTTATTATATCTTTTTTATATGTACGATTAAAATCAAAATTTATCTAACGAACCTCTCGAGCTGAAATGGTTTTTTTTTATTTGATACACCCTAGCGTGCGAAATAAATAATATACATACACTCTAAAACATAACCATTCTTCTGGCGCAGTCGGGTAACAAAGCCCCAGTTTCGAGGAACGAACGAAAGGCGCAGAACGCGAGTGGGTCGCGGGCGCGACTCAAGTAGCGACATAAGGCGTGTACTGCGGGTAGCCAAGCAAGGAGTGCCTATGACTCACGTCGGTGGCGCCCACGCCTTTTAAAACTTAAATTGTACAAGACAGATGGCGCCATATAACTTCAGTCTATTGCTACATTATCTAGATATAAGAATATCTAGATTTCTTACGAAAGGTAAAGGTGCAAGTTTGGATGAAGCTCGACTCAAGTCACTCGTTTACGATGTTGACGATGATAAATATTCTCACAAATGGATTTTTCCAATTTGCTCACAGGTGGGCGTAACCGTTTTGTATTGTGTGGGTGGGGGGTTATTAACATAACATTTATACCTACTTACATAAACAGCATATAATGGTCAATGCTATAATTTCAACAGATATCTCTAGCGACTGCTCTAAAAACTAGTATTCTTATATCTTGCAGAGCGAGTTATGACTGCAAGTTATGGCGATGTCACGCTAATTCATACTCGCCCCAACGAGTCATCCTCATAAACCGTGTGTATTAGTTTCCTTTCTTAATTCAAAGACGGTTATGGTTGCGCCGGCGCCGGCGATTCGCTACGCGCCCACATCTCCTCTATAATAATGAGCCAGGACCAAGTGAACGAACGGGAACCTTGCCTGACAACTGTCTGTGACCGAAAATACTAAAGATCTTGGCTTTGAATGGACTCCCTAGATTATATACCTAAGTAGTTAAACGTCTTTGTAAATTAAATAGCTAATATTATTTACATACAAATTAAGTAGGTAATCAAAACTCAAAAGTGACAGTCGTTATTAACTACAATAATCGTGTTTTGTAAAGTATTAATAGAGTGATTAGTATCTAAAGTTATGTAAGAGGAAAATTGAATGGATGCTGACGTCCAAGTGTCAAAGCGGTAAAACATTTGAAACCACAAAATATAAGTTACTGGATACATTTAAAGCAAGATAAAATACTGTATATTTTATCTCGCTTTAAATGTATCCAGTAACTTATATTAATATTCTTAAAAACAAGACCGAAAGCACATTACCGAAACACAGGTCCAATAAAGGGCCTTGTTTGAAGTATAAAACTGTACTGATTCAGGTTAACGGCGCAAGAGGGCGGCACGGCGCAGGCGCGGTGCATGCGGCCGGCACGTGATCGCCAGCGCAGCAGCCTTGCAAGGACGTTGCGTCTATGCAGGCAACTATCGTTAATTAATTCCACCTTCACGCTGACTCACCGCTAGTTGCATTACGTTAAAATCTTTGCAGATTAAATATATAGCGAATATAGCGACATCTGTGTTTTAAAGAATGAAAATATTTTCATAAAATATCCTTCCTTTTTTCGATATTTTTTTTAACTTTTCTTACTCTGGATGGAGCGAGCTGGAGTCTCAGACTTTTACTGACTAAAACCCACCTACGTGCCTTTAGTTGTCCTTAGAGAACTGAGGCCTGAGCTACAACTTTGGGTTTCCCCAACTGAACTCATGGATATTATTGATTGGCGATGCCATTTTTGTCGGCCACAATATAAATTATTCCTTTGAGTTTTTGACAAAGATTTTGTATGTGTCAAAACAATTTAATTTACTTACATTAGTTAATTTATAAGACTTTTACATACCTACACAGTACCGTCTTTACCATAAGGGCACACGGGGCCCGTGCCCAGGGCCCCCATTCTCAGAGGGCCCCGAAGGACCGCCAATTTCTCTCTCACACTTATTCTCAAAACGTTTTTGTCAGGCATATTACACTTTTTTCACAAATCAGTAATCTTATCAGAAGGCATATACTACGCCGTTATATCGATGACTACGCCTATTACTACTGTACAAATTAATAATATTTCCGAACGCATCCTACCTAATTTACTAAGTACACCATCTAGCGATCACTCAATCCTTCCGATTCCAAAGTCAGGCTGCACCGTCTAAACAAACATAAATGTTGACATTGTCTATGGACAATGGTTGGGGAAATCCCCGAATGATGTATTAAACTTTCATGATAGGAGTGAGTGGCGTTATTTTGTTTGTTTGATATTTAAAATTGTGTAAGATAAACAGAAGTTTTGATTTGTTCATTTAAACATTATTTCATTATGTCGAAAAGAAGATATTTAAGTGGTTCCCAAAAAAAAAGTAATAGGTCAAAAAGAAATAACGGAAAAACTTCCAAAGCTCACTTCTTTTTTTACGGTTGAACAAAAAAAGCCCGACGAATTATTCATTCTCATCACCGCAAGACAAAAGTATCTCTGAATGTCATCAGGAAAAAGAGGTTACGTGTGACGAAAATGACAAAGACACATTAGATGCTGAACCATCGACTTCAAGCTACAGTGAATTAATAACTGCAAACTTAGAGAATGTATCTGTGTGACCCTGGTAATTACTGTGACAACATTTTACCGGAAGAAGTCCGTGATATTTGGATTCGAAAATTGCCAGAGTTTTTCCAAAATAAAAATAGTGACTTCTACAAGTTTTCCAGATTCAAATGGTAAAACGAAAACTAGATACTTGATTAAAAATATTTTTATTCGTATATTGACGAATGGTGAGTCTTTAGAAAGAAAATGGCTCCTTTATTCACCAGCAACAAAATCTGTATACTGTTATTGTTGCCATCTATCTAATACCAGTACTGGTACTGGACATAATTTAAGTTCTCCTAATGGATATAAAGATTGGAAGCATATAAGTAACTTATTGATAAAGCATGAGAACAGTTTACAGCACAGGGAATTTATGATGAATTATGTTGCAAGAATGAAAACTACTGGACGAATTGATACAGAGTTGCTGTCCCAATATAATACAGAAATTAATTATTGGAAGAATGTGCTTAGGAGGATTGTTGCAGTAGTGAAAGTTTTAGCTTCAAGAGGTCTTGCTTTTCGTGGTGATAATGAGACATTAGGATCGCAAAATAATGGGATTATTTGGGATGCTTAGGATGATTAGGATGTCGCGGGCAGAGCTACGGCAATGCATCAAATATGTCTGGAAAGTACTCTGGTGTTCAGTAAAGAATAAAAGAAGTTTTTTTAAAAGAAATTTGCGATTTACGTTCCATGTGCGGCACATTCGCTAAATTTAGTAGGTGTTCAGGCTGTTGAGTGTGTTACTGAAGCAGTAATATTCTTTCAATTTGTACAAAAATTGTTCAATTTTTTCTCGGCTTCGACAGAATGCATTAGATTTTGACAGAACATTTAAGTGCAAATAGAGTCCTGAAGTCTCTTTCGGAAACTAGATGGTCTGCACGTGCCAATGCTATTAATGCTTTGCAAAATGCTAATTTAAATATTTCTGAAGCATTGTCTTCAATCGCAAGTGACATCAATCAACCAGCAGACACTAGAAAGGAAACCCAAGGCCTAGCAAAAATCTGAGACTGCTCTTCTAACGGAAATATGGAATGATCTTTTGGGAGTTATGAATAAAACAAGTCTAAGTTTACAGAATAGCACTGACCATTGACGTTGTAACGAAACTTTACGAATCTCTGATCAGTTATGTCAATACCGCACGCAATAATCAATAATTTGATCAGTACGAAACGGCTGCTAAAGAAAAAAATCCATATGCTGACTACAAAGATTCATTTGAAAGAAAAAGATTTCGCAGCACACGCATCACTTTTTTTGAAGGATCATCAGAGACGCACAGTTGAGAGGTAAGGAAAAGTTTCGTGTAGATACTTTCATTCCCATAATTGACACATTAAATACACATCTAAAAATACTTTCGGCAGCATACCAAGAAATTGATAGTGGATTTAGTTTTCTTTGTCAGTTAACAACAATCGAATCTGGTGAGTTGACCAAAAAATGCAAAGAATTTGCAGAATTTTATCATGAAGACATTAATGCAGATGAGCTCAAAACAGAATGTTTTCATTTGAGCCAATATTTAAAAAAACATAGCAAAGCAATTAGCGGATTTAAATATCTCAACCTTACATAACTTAATAAAAACAGATAAATTGGAAGAAACTTTTCCAAACGTAGAAATTGCTACAAGAATATTCCTTTGCCTAATGGTTACCAATTGTAATGGAGAACGGTAATTTTCGCAGCTTAAGAGAATAAAAAATGAATTGCGAACAACAATGTTACAAGAACGACTGAGTAATTTGTCAATTATGTGCATAGAAAGCGATATCCTTCAAAAAATTGACTTTGAGGACATAATAGAAGATTTTGCTCAACAGAAATCCCGAAAGAGACCGTTATCGTAATCGTAACCAAAAAAACAGCAGCATTCTAATATCATTTATGACATATTATATCATACTGTATTTGATTAGCTATAATAAATGGTCATACTTAGTAAAAAAATGTTATTATAATTCGCTGTTTTACTTCCCAAAAGGGCCCCAAATTCTTGTGTGCCCAAGGGCCCCAGCCTAGTTTAAGACGGCCCTGTACCTACAACGTAACGGGGACGGCCAGACGATAACGTTTTCCTGGTCAAAGCTCAAAGCGAATCAACACGTACTTATTATATGTGATGCTTCTGCGAAACGTTGAGTCAGCTAGGTAGGTATGGAGTGATTGCTATTCAACTCTAGTTACACAACCCTTTTTGGTATTCAGCACGCTGCTTTAAGTTATTATTCTTAAGAACTGAATCAACGGTTGTATCTGCAGAATATTCGAAACTTATTTTGGTAACATACTGTTCACTAGTTATTGGTTGGCAAAGATATCGGTGCTACGTCCACTTTTCATTGAAGTTCCTTTGTAAATTATATTTTTTTGTTAAGAGGGTCCTTTTCTACTCGCCTATCGTCAACATCGAGCATGGTTTAAAAGTTTGTTGATTCATCTAACGAAATCCAACGCGATGTTTGATTAAGAGGCAATGCAAAAGAGAGATAACACCTAAAAATTCTGTTGGCATTCGGTAATTCCGTGATTTACTCGAATATTTCACAAAACTTGTTCCAGGAAATACGTGTTTTTTTTAAACCCTTAAAAGTTTTTCAAAAAAATTGTCGTCATTCAGAATCTCAATTAAATGTACAAGGCTTTTATTGATGTACTTTTTTATATTTTTAACTAGCGGTCCCGGCAGACGTTGTTCTGCCCAAAAGCGGAATTTAGTAAAAAAAAAAAATTACCCTACTCTACCCTACTCGTTAAAAAGTACCCTATGTCCGTCTCCTGGTTCTAAGCTACCTCCCCACCAATTTTCAGCCAAATCGGTTCAGCCGTTCTTGAGTTATAAACAGTGTAACTAACACGACTTTCTTTTATATATATAGATATATGAGTACATTATGAAGGGCAAGGAAAGTTCACGTAAAATGTAGATTTTCAGACGTCATTACTGGATTAGTTTTACACAAATTTATGTTTTAATTTCTATAGAAGCCTAGATAATTTTCACAAGATAGCTGTGTATCCAAAATATTTAGAGAAAAATGTGTAATAACATAACAATCACGTAAGAGCGGTTGTATGAAAATGTACCTCGAAAAGGACGCTCTTAAAACAAGTAATCAACATCGATGTTTGCAGCAGACCTTAAAACAATCAATATTAAAACTGAAAAACAAGTAATAAAAATCACATCATAATTTAAAAATATAAATAATTGGACTTACTGCCTACATCAAAATATTAATGACAAAGATATAATAGGTACCAACATTATGAATAACATCCTATATTCTCATTAATGAATTACCTTTGATAAGTATTTAGTTCATAAACAATAAAAAAATATCGATAAGTTATCGCGCAACTCTAAAAATAAAAAGGTTAGTTATTGATAACGTTGTATTTTGTGTTATAATCATATAACTATGGAAACGATAACGTGGCGTTATTACCATTCTCTTTTAAAAATTTAAGCGCCCCGATTCGGTAAGTATGGTAGGTATTTACTAGCTCCTGATAGTTACAACCTAGGCCTTTAAGTCAAGAGTGAATAGGTTACTACTTCTAGGCAAGTGCACTCCTTCGTCGACCACATCACCGCTTACTATCAGGTGAGATGGTGGTCAAACGTGAGCCTATCCATAATTACAAAAAAAGTTACTGTGACCCTGCGAAGCAAAGGGCAATTGATGGAACACTAGTCAATAAAAGTCTGACAGTTCCTCTCGCTGCACCCGGAGTGAAAAAAGTTATTTGATGAGCGAACCCTTCAAAAAAAAAAAAATGGTACTGCAGCGGGTTCGATAGACGAACTTGCTCAACAAGTAAGTACCAGAAATCTTAGTCGTCTCCATTCGAGTTCAATTAATCGGATACCTAACATCGGTATCGATACCTATTGAGTAAAAATCGGAAACTTATTCTCCTCACACTCAATGCTGTATCGAGTGAAGTCATCAAGTTCATGAGACATCCACGCTTTAAAATGTTTTAAAAATATTTACTCCCGTACGACTACCTGCATCCTTTTCGCAAGTTCATATGCAGCCTCGAATTAACCAAAGCGATGACTAATAGAGTCCCCAAAATCTTTGTGCTGTTCGATAGCCAGTTTTTGCAGGTCTACATTACAAATCTCTCATAAAAAAGAAAAACAAACTTCCTACGGATAATCTTGCAGGTATATACCTCGCAAATCCCATTCAGCCTATATTATAATTAGCGAAACCCCAAATATGACTGTTTGAGAACTAGTTTCTGAGTCTTACAATCAAGAAAAATTAACTCCTACAAAAATTTAGCAGGTTCTGTAGCAGCTCATGAACAGGACGGCATATCTCTCGCAAATTCATAAGCAGCTCCGAATTAAACACTAGAGTTAGTGCAATAACCTGAGCCCCAAAATTGCCACTGTTTGAGAGTCAATTTTTTAGAGGTCTCTGCTTACCACTTCTCTTAACACAAAACAAAGTAGGTACCTCACTTAACTAAGTAGCTACCGGTAAGTAAATAGCATAAACCGAGAGGACAGTATTTCACCATTTCCATCCTCACGTTCATCTCTCAAATTAATATGTATACGCAGTCCCGAATTGGACGATGTAATAATTCGCCGAGACCTCGAAAATTAGCACTGCTTGAGAACCAGTTCCCCCTAACAAAAAAAAAAACTCCTTACACATAATAGTAGGTACCAGTAAGAGCTCATGAACCGACAGGATAGCATAGCATATCTCTCCCGTGAATCACCGCGGTGTGAAGGTGCGCGACTTTCGCATATTAATATTGTTCCAAATGCGTCGTGTCGTCGTATGGCGTCGTCTACGCTATTCCTGTGCCCGCCGGCCGAGCTATTCCCGGCCAGACGCCCGCCGCGGCGCCGTATCATGCATAGCGAACTTCTTAACACGCACTTCACCTTTATTAGAAAAAAAACTCGCCTTTGATCTGATAAAACAAAGACTTGAACGTATCCGCGCTGATTGTTCGTGCATCTGCTCGAAAATGTTGGTTTGTACGAATATTTTGTGTTGGAATCCTGAATTTCAAGGCGGCTTATAACGTCAGGGTGAGGTATCACGTTTATACAAGGTGTAATTTTTAATTAATTGGTGGAACTTCAAAGATTTAGGTATAATTTGTTTATTATTAATTAGTTCCTCTATAACTAGAAGTCGACCATAATATAGTACCTACGAAAAGATTTGCTATTGAGGTTTCACCAATTAATTATAAAGAACCCTGTGGACCATTAGAAATTTTATGCAAAAGAAAAAGCTATGTTTACCATCGGTCAGGTTTAAAACCAGTGTATTTGAGTACCATGATAATAAAAAATGACACTGCGTTACAAGCTAACCTACGTACAACGTAACAATATCAATTACTTATTTGACGTACAATATCAATAAATGGCGCTTACACGTTATTCCCAAGATAGGCAGTGTTTACAAAGGCCATAGTTCTTACTTTAGTTTTTAGGGGCATAACACACCGAATAAGCAAATAGGTAATAGCGTTGCTTGTAAAACGCTGGTGTGAAATCACCCTAACAAGAACAACGACGGTAACGTGTTGTGCACTGAGTGAGAGTTGTTTTCACGTTAACGCGATCGACACGTTTACTGCGTTAGGTTCTCTGATTGGTTAAGAGCTTGAAGCGGACCAATCGGAACGCCGATCGTCACAAACGTGTCGTTCGAAACGTTTACTGCGTTAAGGGCCTATTACACTACGCGATATTCAGCACACGATATTCAGACTGTCTTATTTTTTGTTCTGAGTAAGACCGGTCTAACCCTTATTACACCACGCGACATCGACTAAGACTGTCTGAATATCGAGTAGTGTAATAGGCCCTTTAGGTTCTCTAATTGGTTAAGAGCTTGAAGCGGACCAGTCGCGGAGCGCCGAACGTCTTAAACGTGTCCATCGCGTTAACGTAATACAAACTCGCATTAGGCACTCTGTAGGCACCATTTTTAGTGACCTGCCTTACACCAAATGTACTTAAAAATACTATGACCGAATTGCACATTATTTAAGGTTAAAAGAGAATAATTCATCGGCGAAGTTGTCATTTTTGGGAACAATATTAATATAATTATGGGGTTATACCAGTGTGGTACTTTCTTTTTGTTTTTTCAATGTTTACATTTTCAAGAATATCCTATAAAAATGGGCCAGGAATAGCTGATTAGACTTTTTACGGTAAATATCGTTATTTATCTTGCTTGGGTTCAAACTTAGCCAGCACATTACTTTGTGATTTATTTCATAACCTCTGCTCTCAAAACGATGAAGGAAAACATCGCGAGGAAACCCGCACTGGGCCCGCGTGGTAGATTATGGCCCATTCCCTCTACTAGATGAGGAAGCCTGACTCCCAGTAGTGGGAACATTGAAAATCTGATTATGCTTATGCTTATCTTGCAAAATTCGATATCTAAATCTAGAAACGCGTTTTTCTTGAAATTACATTTTGCAATTTCCTGACATTGTAACTCAAAGAGCAATTTATCAGATTGACTTAGAAAGTTGTGTTTCTTGAATATAAGTATACAGCAAATACGATATATTTTTAAGATGCCTTTTTTTTGTATCGTCTGCTCAATCGGCAAGAAATATTTCAGCAGTGGCAGGAACTTTATTTATTGCGCCTCCGAAGACGGCGAATAAGTCGCTGGGATCATATTATTTTTCTACGAAAACATGCGTTTATTATATTCTAAACTTTCAAAAATATTTGATTAAGTCCTACCCTACTTTTCTTCCAAAAAAAAAACGAAAATTACCTAAATTTACAGCGTTCACACTGGTATACCTCCTAAACGTGAGCTTAAAAGCAGTATGCTAATTATTACATTAATTTACGAGTACTCGCTAAATGAAAATGTAAATTATTGTCATAGAAACGAATATAGACACAATTGAACAGTCGCCATAAAAAATCATACCCTCCAATTTAGTTGGTATAAAGCAAGTCATTTTTGTTGTAATATCAGATCATCTTATATCACTAAAACTTCCATACGACATTATATTTACGTCGAGAAGGCAAACCGTAAGTTACAGTATGACAATATTACATCAGCCTTCTCGTTTTACCACAGCCTACCAAAAAAAAACTATATACATGGAAAATAAATTAATAAATAAACTTATATGCAGATAACACAATATTTCTTTTCAATGCATGCAGTTTACACTTTTTAGTTCCATGTAACATTACTTAACCAGCATTTAGTATTCATTTTATTCAAAATCGCAAATAGAAAGATTTTTTCAAAACCGTTCAATATTAAGTAAATTAGAAACATTTCAAATCTGGTGGAAGGGGAAACTGTCAAATAACAGAATGTGTGCATCCTTACACATACTGATGTGACGTCATCACCATTACAAAGTTACGTGTGTACAAAAGAGATAGAAAGATAATCAAGCTAGAACTACATTAGACCGACGCACACGTGTAACACGCCTGATTTGTACGTAGAACGACGTCGCGTGGCGAGGATCAAATGTAGCTCTACAAGTCTAGTTTCCGTATAAAATGTATGGAGACCGACGCGCCCAGATCGGCGTGTGTGGCACACGTGTGCGCAGTGTAGTTCTAGCTTCACTCTTCCGCGTACCAATATTTGAAATGCCAATCACTGTTTCATTTAATAACCAATATTGACGCTATTTTCAGAAAAAAAGATTATTTAGTGTTCATTGTTGTTTAGTAAAAAAAAAACCAATATAAACACAAGCAAATACCCAACTTATATTCGAATATCAATACAAAGAAAAACGTTCACAAATATTTGACCGATAACGAAATTATTATATTAAAATATAAGTAGGTACCTAATATTAAATTGGGGCAATATTATGTTGGCCGATGGCTTTAATCTTAAAGACAGATCACGTAAGTGTTCACTGGTTGATGTTGGTTATAAGACCAAGACTAGCTGTCAAAATGATTTTAACTTTCGAACAGGAAAAGTTAGTGACTCTAAATAATAATCTTAATCTGCAAAACCGAGAAAGAAGATATTGTCTGAGGCAGAAAAAGTACCTACGAGTGTCTTAGAAATAAATGTAAGTAATAAACTTATTAAACTTTGGCTCAATTTCAAGAACCCATTTACAATTTTTATTAAGGGCCCAAACACAAAACTCCAATGCGAAGCCACGTTGCTTCGTAAAAAGCTACAAGCTGGTACGACACATCGCAAGAACTTGTGAATTGATTCGCATCGCACTTTGTTACCTGAACCGATGCTTTATCACACGAAATCGTATCGCAGGTGTCTACGATGCGGCATCGTATCGCATCTCGTAGCAGTTTTGTGTGGGAGCCCTACATTCGTTTCATAAAATATGATTCCTATATAATTCGTACTTAATGATTTTCCGTAGTACTTAATTAATTTTCATATTTAATCTAAGTAAACGTGTAGTTAAACTACGAATTTTGATAATAAATTGTTTTGTAAACATTCATGATGACAAGTAACAGTAATAATTTATTATTTTATTCCCTGACAATCATTTTACGTACTTATTGTTTTGGACATTTTTCAAAAGATTTTTTTTTTAATTTATATGTTGCTTTATCACTGGGATGCGTTGTATTTGAAAGATATTTATTATAGAAAGCGAGAAAGATAAAAAAATAAACTTTAAAAGCCTTTAACTTTTTTATTTCACTTTAACTTTTTTTATTCGTTAGTGCTTTATCTTTCAGGAAAACATAAAAGCTATCGAATTTAATACGAATTCTACCAACTGAAGTACAAAACCTAGTCTTTATTTTTGTATTATACACTTGTCAATCCTTTTTTTATTTTCCTTTTCATGAGATTATTTATTTTTATTAATTCTATCGGATACATCTAATGTAGGCCCAATTATAATTAAGGTATATTTACAACATGCGCATCAAAATATATGCAATAGGGACTATGTATGAGCTAGTGACTACTACACAATTTCTTGTAAATGTGGTCGAGATAGTATGTAGTACCGTGTTTTGAATGCACCTCGTTTAATCTGAAAAAAAAAAAAAAAAACATAAGATGTTTGAAGTTATTTCAGAGAAACAATTTTGATTAATCTGTGTTTAACGAACGCAAAATGAAATTGTAGATGTCTGAACTAATGGTAACAAAGACCGCCATTTTGACTGAAGAAAAACTTTATACATGTCGTTTGTTTTGCAAAATCTTAATCATTGTGCGACTAGCCTTTTAATGTGTGTAGCTATTTGGTATACACGCAAATATTTAATTTATCCACTATACTGCCTTTATTATTGTTTATCATACAATATGGGGACGAAAATACAACAATAAATGAAAACACTAGCGATACTTCTTCTTCTTCTTTTCGTGTCGATGTACTCGAGATAAAATTTATTATCTGACCAGTATTTGGCAACCTCTACGGCTCTGTTATTGGCCTCGTATAGATCCTGAAAACTGCAGGTAGTTGTGCAGGATGGACAGCATAGTAAATGACGCATGTCCTGTGCAGCGGCTCCACACTGGCACTGAGTTAGAGATGGGTCGAGGAAGCCCCATTTGGCCAAATTATTTTTAGCGATACTGATCATTACGAATAACTTTTGCTATGAGACCAACATTGAAAGAACAAAAAAATCCGCATACGTTTGTTTGCTCGACAAAATCCACTGAACCGATGATTTTTTTCGCGTCTGAGTAAGTTGTTTACGATGATGAGTATTGCCACTGTTTTCATTTGTTCTTATATTATCATCTCTTCGTTGTATTCGCAATATAAAGGAGACGTTAAATAAATATATATAGAGCTTGGGCTAAAAAGAATTAAAAAAAATTAACAGCAGTCTGACTTATATGGGTTGAAAGAAGCAGTTTTTTTTTTTAAGTGAAGTGGAGAAAAACTTTACCTTGGTTAGCAACCCTGTGGTAATTGACTTGACAGTATAATTTTTTATCTGTGTCATCTGTGTATCCTATGCACCGCGTTCCGAGTTACGATAAAATCGATGTTAGTGCGACAACCACGGTCCTTCCCGGTAATCGATTTGTAAACGCGCTAACAGGGACTTTCTCGTGACTGTTTAGCGCGGGAATGGTTTATATGAACGGACCTTTTTCGACACGTTTTGATATTGTATTATCATGATAATGTTTTGTCTTTATTACATAAAGCGGTTGAAATCATAATAAAAGGTTAAGGTATTTAATAAATACGGTAATTTTAGCTACCTTTTAAATAATTCTATTGCTTAGGAACTAATAATGGGTTTGTTTCTACTAAGATATTTTTCAGCTATTTATAAACGGAACACACGACACGAGGTGTCCGCACGGCAGGAACACTACGCTCACCTGTGTCTGAGCTGCGTGTATGGGCTCCCCGCCAGCTGGTCAGGCGAGGTAGGCGCGCACGAGCGCGCGCACGCTGGCGCGGCACAGCGGGCACGCGCCCAGCGCGGCGCCGCAGCGCGCACACGACACGAGGTGTCCGCACGGCAGGAACACTACGCTCACCTGTGTCTGAGCTGCGTGTATGGGCTCCCCGCCAGCTGGTCAGGCGAGGTAGGCGCGCACGAGCGCGCGCACGCTGGCGCGGCACAGCGGGCACGCGCCCAGCGCGGCGCCGCAGCGCGCACACGACACGAGGTGTCCGCACGGCAGGAACACTACGCTCACCTGTGTCTGAGCTGCGTGTATGGGCTCCCCGCCAGCTGGTCAGGCGAGGTAGGCGCGCACGAGCGCGCGCACGCTGGCGCGGCACAGCGGGCACGCGCCCAGCGCGGCGCCGCAGCGCGCACACGACACGAGGTGTCCGCACGGCAGGAACACTACGCTCACCTGTGTCTGAGCTGCGTGTATGGGCTCCCCGCCAGCTGGTCAGGCGAGGTAGGCGCGCACGAGCGCGCGCACGCTGGCGCGGCACAGCGGGCACGCGCCCAGCGCGGCGCCGCAGCGCGCACACGACACGAGGTGTCCGCACGGCAGGAACACTACGCTCACCTGTGTCTGAGCTGCGTGTATGGGCTCCCCGCCAGCTGGTCAGGCGAGGTAGGCGCGCACGAGCGCGCGCACGCTGGCGCGGCACAGCGGGCACGCGCCCAGCGCGGCGCCGCAGCGCGCACACGACACGAGGTGTCCGCACGGCAGGAACACTACGCTCACCTGTGTCTGAGCTGCGTGTATGGGCTCCCCGCCAGCTGGTCAGGCGAGGTAGGCGCGCACGAGCGCGCGCACGCTGGCGCGGCACAGCGGGCACGCGCCCAGCGCGGCGCCGCAGCGCGCACACGACACGAGGTGTCCGCACGGCAGGAACACTACGCTCACCTGTGTCTGAGCTGCGTGTATGGGCTCCCCGCCAGCTGGTCAGGCGAGGTAGGCGCGCACGAGCGCGCGCACGCTGGCGCGGCACAGCGGGCACGCGCCCAGCGCGGCGCCGCAGCGCGCACACGACACGAGGTGTCCGCACGGCAGGAACACTACGCTCACCTGTGTACAAAGAAACTAAATTTAAAAAAAAAAAGCAGTTTTATAAGTTTTCTAACTTTCTTTTCTAAATAAGATTTTCAGTATTATGCTCCTGCCGTATTATGTGTTCACCACCCTCGGTTAACAGTCCTTGCACACATGCAAATAAGCGCATGGTGTTGCAAACCAGGCCGAAACTCCACTGCCGGGACAAGTCGTGGCAAGGCGGACAAAGTTCCGGCGGTAGACGCGCCATGATTGTGGCGGTCAGTCCCTTCCTTGAGGGGTGGCTGGAGAGTTGCCACGGCGTCTTGACCTTCCGCATGTCACAAGTCCACACACACACACACGACACATGACATGGTAAGTTCGAAGGGTTCCTGTACCAAATTTAGGCGGAAGAAATGTCACCATTGCGCGGACCGCCCGGAGAACACAGTGGAGGTGTGCCCCGCTTGGGCGGAGCGCTGCCGCGTCCTCGTGAAGGAGATCGGTGGTGACGACCTCACACGCCGAGCCCTGGTTGTTCAGGCCATGGCCATTCTTCTGCGAAGCAGTAATGCTAGCGAAGGAGGCTGCCGCAAGAGTGAGGGAACGCATATCCTCACGCTCTAGCCACCGCGACCGGAGACCCCTCGAGCGTCGGGAATCGCTGAGCGATCTCCGGCCACCATAGGTGTGAGCTTGCGGACAACGAACATTGGGTAGCTCGCCGTTCGCTCGACCTATATAAGGACCGAGCTTGAGCCGTCGACGGCGCGTAGTGTTTCACGTGCGCCTCAAAGAGATGTCAGTCAACCGTGCGAACCCAGTGGGGCCAATACCTGCTAGGGTGCATAGGATTGGTTTTGGAAAGGATATACTCATGGTCCTGGAACGCAAAAGGCAACAGAAGGAACATTGGAAATCATAAAATGATTTAAAACCCCTAAAAAAACCCTAATTGATTGGTAGAGAATGCCTAAGGTATTAAGTCTGCCTTCGTACCATTGTGTAGCATGAAAATTAAATAAATAAATACTTCTTGGTAAAGTTGCTCGTCACTTACGGGTCAACCGGGCGTACTTCTATATAACATGAGGCTCTTTTGCCTTATTAAATTGCCCACATTTGTATGTTTAGTAGTAATATAGAATATAATTTAATAACAAAAGTAATATAGAAGATAATTTATTAACAAAAAAAAAAGAAATCTGTTATATTATACATTAATGTTGCATTATTTGGCAAAAAACATCTTAAATAGTAGGTTAAAATAGTAGGCTAATAGTAGTAATAGTATATAAGGCGCATAAGGAAACCCAATACTATGCTGCAATCTATCGATAAAATATTTCGCTGTGTGCCAACATTAGCCAAAGGTGACTCACATATTTTGATGAGTCATAATATCACTTCGACTAAATATTATTGATTTGTTTCCTGCCTGGCTCAACAACAAGAACAGTCATTAATAAATACACTTGACTCTCCGTTTTGCATAACATTATTTTAGCCTAACACTACCAAGGCACCATTGACACGCAGAAATATATGTATGATGATTTTTTTTAT
This sequence comes from Mythimna pallens, assembly GCA_961205895.1. Lineage (NCBI taxonomy): Eukaryota > Metazoa > Arthropoda > Insecta > Lepidoptera > Noctuidae > Mythimna > Mythimna pallens. The sequence continues at coordinate 12,595,700 of OY540834.1, read as the reverse complement.
AAAGAATTCGCTGCGATAATTTTATACTAAGAAGATTTTTTCTTTTTGTAAAAACTCGTTGCGAATGCCTTAATAAATAAACATCTTAGGAACCAATGGCTCGGTTTCAAAAATATTTTAATGTTGGACAGCCCATTTAACGAGGAAAGCTTATATAACACAATTAGTGTGAACTCAGCCAGAAGGTGTTTAAGCCTCAAATTCTTTAAGTAGCATTAGGTTTAATATATTGTTTATTAGTTGTTTAAGTGCAAACCAAGGATTTATGCTGTACTTCCTACTTAACTAAAAAGCGAAGCTTTATTGTTTTTGTGCTCAAACCATTTTTAATTTTTACTGTATTGTCTATACGTGAGGACTTGTAATTGGCTTTCTAGTGATTATGGTTTCCTTTTTTTTTTGTCTGGTTTTATTAGCTGTAAGTCCTCCATGTACTAAATAAATAAATAAATAAAAACACGCTTCGACCATTAAGAGCGGTACAGTAACCAAAGACGTCGGCGAAACCGCAGAAAACATCTATATATAAAGCCAAATTCACTAACCTCACAATCCATACACACTTTACATAATCTAGCCTCTTTCAATTGTCTATTCTCTTCTTCCAAAGACAACTTCTTTCCTTCGGGCGCGGGTGCCTCTTGCGTGTTATCATTATCACTCTTAGCTTCTTGTACATTAGTTGCCGCGTTACTGTTGTCAGTCTCTGTTCTGGTGGCTGGTTTGTTGGCTCGCTCGTTGGCGTACGGCTCGTCACTTTCGTCATCGTCGTCATCATCTTCGTCATCGTCAGGAGTCATTGATCGCTCGGGACTGCTTTGATCGCTGCCGTAGGGACGGGTTAGTAAGGCAACGTGTTGCGGAGGTATTCTGAAATGGTAAACAGAAATACTGTATTTGTATACTATTGAATTAGCAGAATCGACTAAGCACTGGTGGCCCAGAGGTAACGACCCCGATTTACAAGTTACAAGTCGTGGATTCAAACCCAGACAGGCGCATTAATTTGTGGTGATGATTAACGGTGACGGAAGATGTCGTAAGGAAACCAATATGTGCTAGAACCAAAAATTATAATCTGTAGTTGCATTGGGCCCTCGTGGTGGATTACGGCCCATTCGTTTTTCTATAGAGGAGGCCTAAGTCCCAGCAGAGAGAACATTATAAGGCTGATTAATGTATGCTATGATTTGCTGAGTTTTATGTAAAATTGCTTTTGGGCTTCCATCATTAGGTTTAATCAATAGACCTTAAAACTTTTTAACTACAAGCATATGAAAGTATATTCGATACCTATAACAAAAACGCAGTTTTAAAATTTTATATGTTTCTGTTGGTCTGTCTATGTTTCTGTTGGTCTGGCAAATCTCTGAAACGGCTGGACCAATTTTGACGAACTTTCACTAATACATAGCTGATCTTATAAGGAGTAACTTAGGCTACTTTTATTTTGATCCCTCTAAATAAAAATTTCTCAAAATTGTGACCAAATGGCATTGTGCTGTTTTACGAGTCTGACGCGGACAAAATCGCAGGCAATAACTAGTCACACAAATATTATAATGGCGAAAGTTGGTGAGTGTGTGTATGTGTGTTACTTCTCCACTCTCGAACGGCTGAACGGATTTAGATGAAGCATGGCACACAGGTAGATAATAACCTGGAATAGCACATGGGATACTTTTTTTCCCAGGAGTATGTACCTATGCGTTAATTTTTTACTTTTACTCGGGCAAAGCTGCTGCCAGCAACTAGTATTCTTTAAGTTTAAATTAGTTTTGTAATATTTACCCAGCTCTCGGCGCAAACTCTCTGAAAGTTTCAGATAGTATGTCTCTCGCGAGTCGACTTTGCGGCGTCGTCGACCACGGCTCCTCGTTTAGCTGGTCATCCAACACTGCATCGATCAATGCCTCGGAAGATGTGAATGGCGTACCTAGAAATGAACCAGACGTTAATTGTGTTATAAGATGGCGATGGATAAAGAAGTATTGAATAAAACACTGGCTGTTCAGACTCCAAATAATCTTTATACATATATACAATTCATCTATACATGTTTTTGTCACCTAACTCCTCCTAAACGGCATGACCAATTTTAATGAAATGTTGTGTGTATATTTGAGTGGAACACGCAGTGAGTAGGGAGATTCCCGGCCACCATAGACGCGTACTTGTGAACGGCGAGTAATATTTAGCTCGCTGTCCAATAAGGACCAGGCCCGTGTCACAGAAAGTCCGGCTTACAGAGATGTCAGTAAAATGGACGGGCTTAAGAGGACTACGAGATTGTTCGAAAGAGTTCCGGTGACCCTGAAAGGCAAAGGCAGGGAAGGAAAAACCGGTGAGCTTTAGTCAGTAAAATTCTCTCCCTCTCGCCCCACCCAGAGCGGGAAGAAAGGTTTAATGATTTTTCACCGAAAAAAAAAAAGTAAAATGAGTAGCAGAATGTGACGAAAATGCAGGTATTCCACTGCGTGTCTTTTTCGTCAGTAAAAATCCAACACACTCCTCCATTTACCCCAGGGCGTAGGACATACATGAGAATATTACTTTACCTGTTTCTACCCGTGAGAACCTGTAATTGGCTCAATGTCTCTCATACTATTGTTGCTCTTTTGTTATATATCAAAATTATGTAAGATATTCATCAAAAACAGGTGAAGAAATCAACGTAAGAGGACCAGCTCATATTAACTTTTCATTTACCCGCGTATACTATTCCCCCTTAGGGCTCCCATACAAAACTGCAGGTTTGTCAAACCTGCGATTTCGTACGGCAAAGGATTGGTTCAGATGACCCTATAATATTATTTTGAGGCGGGAAATCATTTTATGACTTCTCCCAATCTAGAGTGGTGCGAGAGGTGTCAGACTTTTACTGACTAAAACCACACGTATGTTCCTTCATTTGCTTTTTGCGTTTCAAGACAATGATTATATTCTTTTCAGAACCAATCCCATGACCCTAGCATCAGCCCTGCTGGGCCCCAACAGTTTGTTGATATTTATTTGAAGCGCACGTGGAACATGACGTGTATTCGACAACCTGGGCTTGGTCCTTATAGGACGAGCGGACGGCGAGCTACTCTTTGCTCGTCGTCCGCATCAGATCGAACCGCACGAGCCTCGCGTATAGAGCCTCCGGCAGAAAGGTGACCATACAATGTGCGATATGAAACAATTTGCAAGATTTTTACGATGCGATGTCGCATCGCAGTTTTATGTTTCTTCCCTTACCAGCAGTTCGGAGCAATTGTACTGTTTAATTAATATAAACATTGAAATAATCTAAATACCGACTAATCTCACAAGGTTGCTGAAGGTAGATATGGTCGCGGGGATTTTTAATAATCTTTGAGGATAATTTTAACATAAATTACATTGTTGATACATTAGGTCATTACACTGATATCGAAAATCGATATTAATATAATAAAGATGTACCTATATAATTTTAAACGTAGGTAGTAATCTCAATCTTTTATTAAGGCTATAAATTATTTTGCGTTTCATATTCATATCACGAGATTTGCGGGTGAAGCCGCTAGCAGAAGCAAGTGTACATGTAAAAATTCATTCTCTAATATGAAACTGTACTATTCCCGAGTGCTATAGGTTATAAATTAATTAGCGTGAAGCGACAGTTTAGTCAGTTTATGTAGACAATGAGTGCGGGTGCTTGGAAATAAAAGTCGCTGCTGGGTAGTACTCACGGTTTACTCGCACTAGAGAAACATCCGTACATACACAACACACATCACAGAAGGTGTACATAAACAAGACAGAGAGACACAACAGGCACAGCACGAAACAATTAAATAGTTCACATGAACATTCAGATCGCGTAAAAAACAGGTGGTTGAGCTGAATGGTGCTAATATTCGCGTCATGTCCGTGAACGGGTGCTGTCAGTTGAGACTGGTCATCTCTTAGCAGCCAGTTGCTATTTTAATATCACATTCAGGGGAGTCCGACAAGAGAAATGAACAGTGGGTGCCGAGCACCCCTGAGAATAGATATCAAGAAACAGATCAGTAATCGCCTTTTAGGTTACGTATAAATTGTAATATTTCTCGATACTAAAAACTAGTTTCATTTTTATATAATGGTTTTGTTTTATATTTTTATCAAACATAATTAGTAATTCAGTACGCAGTATGTAAGTAGGACATTTATTTATTTGTCGGTCGATCAGTGTGCATCCATTTTTTCGAGTCCATTGAGTCATTCAGAGCATGAGCACCCATGAGGTTTTCTAAAAGCCGGCGCCCCTGTCTACATTTAAATTTATTTTTCTTTATTTACATTGTTCTCACATGATAGTAGCGACAAGAACCATGCAACCGAGATATTTGTAATACATAACATGACTGAAAAGAGCCTCCATGGAGTTTCGCCTTGGAATGTGCAATCAGCATCTTTTTCTTTCTGACTGACTGACTTCTTGACATTTCATGTGCCTGCAAATAGTTTATTTGAAACAAAATGCTTTGAATTTTTAAAGCCTTGAAATAATATTAGCGAGATATCAAAAAGATTCACGAGCGCAGAGCAGGCGGTAGGCGGCGAGGACTGTGACCGACCCATTGGAACCAACCTACCGCTGGCCTGTCACGCATCAAGAAACATCAAGAACCATCGATCTCCGATCTCCGGAGGGGAGTGATGTAGCGACATCCATGGCGTCACATAAGAACTTATCCTGCAACGCGCAATTAAAGTTCTCCGCGCGATTTGAACATATAGAACAGCCCGAAAATCATCTATCGGGCAGTTGCCTACCAGACAAAATACCCGTGTGGTCGGAGGATCCTCCCTTTTTAACGGAGGTTTGCGGGTCTTAACTCTCTGTTCCGCATACCTCCAAATGTGTTTCATATTCATATCATGAGTTTAACGGGAGAAGTTTCTGGCAGAAGTTAATATGTAAATAAAACTGCACGACTACAGTAGATACGGTACACGGACACAAGTGAGCTTAATAAAAACATTTCCTTATAAATTTAAGTTATAATAAAGCGTGATCTTTTCCCGATCAGATAAGCACAAGATTGCGTGTGCAAGCATTTTGCTTGTAAAAGGTCTCGAACTGGAAGTTAAATACATGGTCGATCAAATGCCACATCAACTTACTCATTCAGTACAAACAATTTGTGTAGCCTTTACCGAAGTTTATTTGAGGTCGGCTTTTAGTCTAACTGAATATCAATATACTACCCACACAGCCGGAACGGAAGCTTGACGTGCTTTACATGATACAGAGTCTCGGAAAGTACTAACAATCCTTAATTCTTCCGTCAAACAGCCAAATTAAAACGTATTCATTAAAATTATGCTAGAAATCAGTGCTTTTAAAAGTCATCGTGATCATTTCAGCCGAAAGACGTCCACCGCTGGACATAGGCCTTCCCAAGTGTCACCACAATGAACGGTCCTGTGCGTCTCGCCTCCATCGCATTCCCGTGACTCTCACCAGGTCACGGTTCACCTTGTGGGAACACTTTGAAAGTAAAAATAACAAAATCTAGTTCCTCAAAACGCTCGTCTGTTACCACTTCTTATTGCATAGCTGTGAAGAAAGAGTGGCGCAACATTCCTCAGCAACACATCTGTCTTTTAGGTTATCACAAATGATAAGATACGTGAGGCTTGCAGTTGGTACCAACCAAATTACAGTACTGTCAAACTAATTATGTTGACCGCACTGAAGTTGGCGTTCCGAACTATTGAGCATACTTCAAAAAATACGCATTCGTCATATGAATCTTAAAAAATCGGCAAAGTGCGAGTTGGACTCGCGCGCAAAGGTTTTCCATTCAGGCCTTCCATGACAAAAAACGAAAAAAAAAACACATTTGTTGTATGGGAGCACCACTTAAATATCTATTTTATTCTGTTTTTAACCGACTTAAAAAAGGAGGAGGTTCTATGTTCGGTTTAATGTATGTTTTTTATTAGTATTTGTTGTTATAGCGGCAACAGAAATACATCATCTGTGAAAATTCCAACAGTCTATACTCTATTCAGTTCTGCATTAGACAAAAGAGGTTCATAGAAACAGGTGTGCACAACATTTATTTTTCGAGATAAATTCAAACTATTTTAATAAACGATGGTTTCAATATAAAATTTTAACATTACCTACTTAGATAAATTTGATTATTGTAAGGTAAGTACTAAATACTTATAGATGAATGAAATGTTTTTTTTTTTTTTAAATAAACATAACTATTTCAAACAATTTCACTTTTTTTTTAAATGGCCTATCAACTAGTTTCCTCCTAACAAAACATATGAATTGTACACAATACAAGGCAACAAGATAATTATTTAACATTCATACAAATAGAAATAACTAATATTACATAGTAAAATGAAAAACGTTCCATGTACTGACAACCCCTGCTTCTTTTAGGTTTTTAACATATTTATTTAATTAAAAGCCTCATAAATTCAGAAGACGGATAGTTTTAATGAATTCATTTAAGTATAACAGTTGGTATATAAGTCGATTATAATAAATTCAGTATCAATCTTAACTGTAATAAAGCACAATATACAATTGTACTTTTATTATATTACAAAGTGTACCCTAAAACAACCTTTTTTAACTTCTGTCTAATGCTATCGCGACCAGAGTATAGCTATCAAGATTCATGAGATACAGCCTGGTGACAGACAGACGGACGGACAGCGGAGTCTTAGTTATAGGGCCCCGTTTAACCCTTTGGGTACGAAAAATAACTCAGCAAGCATTTGTTCGAAGTTCAGAGAGGTCAAGATATTTCGGTCGTGTTGTACAGGCGTAAAAGATTAAACTTTGCCTAATAGATAGGCAAAACAGGCCTTGTTGCTATTAGTGTCAATAACCGGGGCCACGGCAACCACTTTCCCAATGTGGGTCATCACTCCCTTTATCACACCTTTTTGATAAGATATCATAAAAGTAACATAAGTGCACGTACCAACAGCTCGTAATCTGTTGATTACCGCTCGGCGCACGCGAGCCGCGTCTAGTCCTGCGCCTAGCGCCGCTGCCACTATCGTACTTTCCATACATTCTTCTACCTGAAAATAAAAGTACATATTGTAATTTTTCAGAATTACAAAACGTAATACCTATATTTGAATTCAAAATTCAAGATAAACTAAGAACAAAGCGGAAGCAATGGAATCAAATTATACGAAGTACAAAACATGTATTTTTTGCGGTCACGAATATCACGATAACGTCAATGATTGATGTCCAGCAAATGGCAATTGTAATATAACGCATTTTATCTATGGACCTTAGTTGCCTGACAATAAAGAAATAATAATAATAAGCCCTCTAAACAAACACACGTCCTGATTGACTATCTAATCACGTAGGGGGCGTACACACGAAGCTGAAATTACTGGCGTGGCTAACGTGGCTCTGGAAACCCCTTCAAAATGGAGATTAGATCAATGAGATTACGTATAAGACCGCTACCCGAGGGTAATCGTCGGGGCGCACCTGAGGCCGATGCTGGGTGTCACAGCATACGAGCCATCGGCGGTGGGGGACTGAGCAGGCGGGTTAGACCCGGCAAAAATACTACAGCCGAACCGACGGACAGACTAGACAATAGTGACAGTAGAGCAGTTACATCCACCTTGGATATTTAGGAGGCGGCATCAGACACTCAGCCTGCGACCACCAAAGCGGGAAAACCCAGAATGCGCATGAAATGGACCGAAGACTTGCACACAATTATTTGAAAAATTTAAATTACAATATCCAGAAATGAATGTAACTGAGCAAAGAATAGCAGACCAAAGAAGGGTCATTGTCAGAAACAAGTTTTTATCGGACGACCCTTTAAATAGAATTAGATTTGAAATAGCAGAACAATTGAAGAAAGAAGAAGAGGAAAGAATAAACCTTATAAAACAAATAAACAGCTACAATAACACCTCCTGGAACCCGACACGAGTCCCGGGACTGAAAATTTTGTTACAGATTAAAGTGTACCTACACAAAACACCACTCAATCTATTTTAGATGATTCGACATTAACTCAGACACAAAATAATACTGATTTTGATTCATTATTAGTAAATACATTAAGTAACGAATTAGAAACAAATATGCTAAAATATAATGGAATCCTACTTGTAGACCGTTATTACCAAAAATGAGACCATCTCGCAAATTATCCGACATAATTAATATTTTTAACCAAAAAATTATTCTTCTGGGGCTTACATCTCTAGAAAGTCTAAGTGACACTACATTCGTTAATTTGTTGTATAGCTATCTCAATTGCAAATTACTTTAAATTAAAAATAAATACGGACAGAAGTTTTCAAAGTAATAGAGTAAAACATGATCCACCTTGGCAAAAAAGATTAGAATCAGATATAGAGCAATTGAGAAAAGATATAAATTATAGGGCTCCTCTTCACATGACCATACCAAGACAAACGATTCCCTTTCAACTTTTCAGTCACTGGCGCCACTTTCAAACTTCCCCTAATATACTCATTTCTCACTTTATCCATTCTCGTCACACCACACATCCATCTTAACAATCTCATCTCCGCTACGTGCAATCTTTTTTCATCCGTCTTTTTCACAACATTCTGATCCATACAGTATGACAGGACTTGTAGATTTTACCCTTCAACTTGAGGGGCATCCGTGGGTCACAAGTTGATCCCGTGACCTGTCGCCATTTCATCCATCCTGCGTTGATCCGATGTGTTACGTCCCGGTCTACCTCACCATCCCCTTGGACGAGTGACTCGAGGTACCGAAAGTCGGAGCAGATCGGTATGGGCGTTCCAGCAAGAGCTAAAAGCATTGGAGAGACCGCCGAAATCGCAGAACAAGTATTCCGAGTACAAGTATTTAGACACATTGAAACAAAAATTTATATAATTTTATTGGACTGACATTTTTAATTTCAATTATATTAACTATCACAATTTAATGTAACCTTTTTAATATTTGTACGCCCATGTGGTAGAACGTGCCGAGACTAAATGTTTAAACCTAAGACCATGTAATGTACCTACCATGTTCTACCAAATAAATGATTATGATTAAAAAAAAAAGATACACGACGAATTATGTAGATCAGAAACTATAAACGAAATGTCATTTGAAGATTTATTAAATATTACAACTACATTTTCAAAAGACTGAGTGGATTTTGGACTAAACCTAGAGTAAATGCCGAAAACTAAATATAGAGAAAGGTAAGATTGTAGGAAGAAACTACTCGACAGATACCAATGGAACAATAGAAGCAATTAAAGACGAAGGAACTGTATAAACATTTAGGGTATTATCAAGCTTGACTTTTAGAACACAGGCAATTAAAAAAAAAACTCGACAAGTGCGAGTCGAACTCGCGCACTGAGGGTTCCGTACAAACTTACAAATGAAAAAAAAAAATTTTACGATTCACTGTTTATTTTTGTGATGTAACTACAAATTTATAGTTTTCAGATTTTTCCTATGCTTATGATATGAAATCTTGCTTCATGCCAAATTTCAACATTCAAGGACAACGTCTGAAGTACCCTATAATTTTGATTCCCATGAGAGTGTCGAAACATACGTTATTTTCAACATAAACGGCCGTATCTTTTTTTTTATTTAACTTACAAGTTTGATTTTTTCACAGCATCAAGGGACCGCAGACTTGAGTACTTATATGATTTTAATTTCAACTCGATACCTCCACTCGTTTCCGAGATAAAGGGTCTTGACAGACTGACATACAGACGGACGGACAACAATGTGATAAGGGTACCGTTTTTTCGTTTGAGGTACGAAACCCTAAAAAGAATATAATAGTAGAATACATTCATTATGCAAAATGCATCTATTATCATTTTTGTACACACATTATAATGGAAGAAGATCCATAATACTCCTAATCCATTAATACTTACGCGATATCAATACTTACTTATTCTTTCGGGGTAATAAAATGGTCTAACTCAGAATTACATAGTCTCGAAGTAAAAACAAGAACTATACTGACACAACACAGATATCACCACCCGAAATCTGCGATAGAAAGAGTTATATTGCCAAGAAAAGAAGGAGGAAGAGGATTGATCGAAATTTCACATCTCCATAAAAGACAAATAATAAAAATAAAATAATTTTTCAGACGAAAGAAAAGTACCCGTAATTTACAAAAAACAATTATAGAGATAGATAAACAGTATACACTATTGAACCTTAGCGGTGATGATAATATTGTGACAGTAGATAAAGTGCAACATATAGAAGAGATAAATAGAAAATGGAGACAAAAAGAGCTACATGGGTGACCTCCCAATGATTTACAACAATCACATATAGATAAAGAAGCTTCCAAGAAATGGCTAAAACTAAGTGGGCCGTTGCCTGAAACAGAAGGGTTTATGTTAGCCATTCAGGACCACGTCATTAATACCAAAAATTATAGAAAATTTATAATAAAAGATAGTACATTAAGGAATAATTTATGCAGAAAATGTCACAGCAAACTTGAAAAAATGCAACATATCATTGTATGACATTGCCATAGAACGTTTATACTCACAGATATAATCAACTCGTTAATATCATACACCAAAAACTCGTAATTAAACTTAAACTCATACAGGACCCATACACACCATATTATAAATACACTTCTCATCAGAAAAATCGAAACACTTCCGTTTTAAGCCGACTTCAAAAGGAGGAGGTTCTATGTTCGGCTGAATGTATGTTTATTATGGTTTCTGCCCTAATTTAACACAAAAGAATTTTTATTCCATGAAAAAAATCACATGTTTTTATAGCTGGTAGTTTGGCCATTACAGTGATATGCGAAAATTCTAAATTCAAAATTAGAATTTATTTTGTTTATCTTATAAATGAAATGATTCACTATTTTGAGACAAAATAATGTGTGTTTAGAGTTGGAGTACATTTCACCTTTGAAAACTAAAAATTAGCGCTTATCTTATAAATTTTTGTTCGTTATTTGTTTACTGTGACTTTGGGACGTCTGAAAAAGTTTTTTTTTTTTCTAAAACATATGGATACTGCACCCGCAGAAGACGCCCAAGTGATGGCATTGCTGGATTCTGGACTTGGCGTGTTGTGGCTGAAAGATTCCATCTGAGCCTGTCGTCTGTTCATAGATCCTACTAACGCTATGGGGAGACTGGTTTGTTCACGCGCCGTTCAGAATCTGTCAGGAATCGGGTCATTTCTGAGCAAGATTATCGATTTATTGTAACAACTTCTTTATGAAATCGACGCCTTAATGCTTTTCAACTGCAGCAGCAGCTCATGTTATACGTAAGGTGGGTGTAAGTGACTCTACAATTACAAGAAGGTTGAAGGAACGTGGACTGGTACCACACAAGCCAACAAGTGGGCCGAATTAACTGCAGACCATCGAAGAGCACGCCTTAAATTTGCAAGTGGGCAACTAAATTGGTCATACCTCCAGTGGAACAAAGTCCTCTTTTCTGATGAGTGTAAAATTATGCTATATGGTAACCGTTTGTCGCCACTGTTTGGACCACCCGGAGGACACGGTGTAGCACACGGTTGAGATGTGTCCCGCTTGGGCAGAGCAACGCCGTGTCCTCGTGGGGGCGATCGGCGGCACTGATTTCTCGCGCCGGGCTTTGGTACAGGCCATGGTCCGGAGTGAGGAGGAGTGGCAGGCGGTCGCCTCCTTCTGCAAAGCAGTAATGCTAGCAAAGGAGGCGGCCGATCGCGTGAGGCAACGGTCCTCACGCCCTAACCGCCGCCGGGATTCCGATCTCGATTTCCGGCCACCGTGGGCGCGGGTTTGCGGACGGCGGGCAATGGGTGGCTCGCCGTCCCATCAATCGTCCGGTAACCATCCGGACCGAGCTCAAGTTGTCGACGGCGCGTAGTGTTCCACGCGTGCCTCAAGGAGATGTCAGCAAAGCCGTAGGGGCCCAGCAGGGTCAGAGCCTACTGGGGCCAGGGGTAGTATGAAAACGAAGCCCGGGGCCCCGGGATGAAAGCAGAGAAGGAACAGGAGTGGGTTTTTAGTCGTATCGTCGGTATCTCCAATATGGAATGGCCAGCAAGAAGCCAGGACATGAATCCGACCGAACATCTATGGGATGAATTAAAAAGACAAATTCCGTGCAAGAGATCCTGCCCCAGAAACACTTAGCCAGCTGCAAAATGCAATCCAAGAGGAATGGAAGGGAATGCCACAACAGTTGATCGTGACTCTCATCCGATCGATAGAGAATCATATGGAAGCAGTATTGAGCTCGGGGTGGGGGAATACCAGTTATCAAATAAACGTTTCTTAGCAATTTCCTTCATACTCCATACAGGGTAAAAATGACTTGTTAAACAAAATACGAAACATATGAAAATTTCATTTGAATTTAGAACATTAACATTATAAATATATTACGACCGCACTATAATTACAGGTCACACTATATAAAATGTGTATGAGTATGAGAAGTGTTTAGGGGTCTGAAAGGATAGCAGATGACCCTTCCAGTCGACCATTTCAATTTGGCACATGATGCATCAAACACCCTGTATAACAACAGACCCGAAATAACACTTGTTGATAAAGAAAACAAACATGCATTCATAATTAATATAGCAATCCCAAATACTAATAACATACAAAAAACTATCACGGAAAAAAATTAGGAAGTACACAGAATTACAAGAGGAAAACACCAGAGTTTGGAAAATGAATAGTCACAATAGTCCCAATAGTAATATCAGCAACAGATGTTTTAATGTTCTCAATCTATTAAAATACACATATCTAACACTACAAAAAACGGCTATTTTGAGTCGTATAGTTAGAAATTTTTTACAACTGGACTTAGATAATAATTCGAATTCAGCACAAAGTCTTTTACCATCTTAAACCAATAATTAGGATCTCGCCTTGTTTCACACCTGTGAGATTCTAAAAGAACATTAGGTACTAGCTTGAGAAAAATTGCCTAAAAAAACCATAATGCCAATGTAGGGCTGCAGCAAACTTTTGTTTTAACTTTTCAGTAATTTGACAAATAGTTTCCATGAACGTGCTTGTCTATCGCTAGAATAATTATAGGTCGATGGTCTATAGGGAAAGAAATATGAAAGTTTGGTTATGAACACTGCAGAATATGAGCGAACCTGCCAAATGGCAACTGAAGGAACACTTTGGGTTTTAATCCATAAAAGTCCGACACATCCTCTCGCTCCACCCAGAGCGCGAGAAGTTATTTGATGATTTCCCACATAAAAAAATAGAAAATGAACGAACAAAACAAGTGTTTTTCAACAATTTAAAAGAATGGGCGTCAAAACGTTAAGAGATTGAGAAACTTAATGAATTACAGACAGAAAGCTGTTTTTGGTTTGAACTTAGAAGATGCATACCTACCTACTTACTGCGTCCTCCTTTAGTAAGATTAACGAAGACGAGATAACCAAACTCTGCTCCCTATTTTTAATCAGCGACATCTCGAAAATCAACTTATGAGGTTGTCGTATAAATAACCGTTAATTTAAAGCGTCCAGCGGACGCGACTACACGTATACTACTACCGTGCCCCACAGTGTGCCCTTATGGCACACTCTGTGGGGTACGGATTATTACGTAGCATGTACTATTATTGAAAGTTTTGAACGTAGAAATCATTAAAATGTATGAATACACTTTTATAACGTTGTTGAAATACATCAGTAGACTACTTTTTTTTACGGTTTTGGCACGTATTCACCTAGATTACATGCTAATATGTAAATTATTAATATATGTTAACCATTTATCCTGAGTGAACCAAGTCTACATCATCATCTTCCTGCCCTTGTCCCGTGTTATTTGGGGTCGGCGCAACATGTTTGTTTCTTCCATTCTGCCCTGTCATTCGTCATGCTATCACTAACTTCCTTTTCTTTCATATCACTCTTCACACAATCCATCCATCTTTTCTTTGGTCTCCCTCTCCCTCTCCATCCATCCACATGTAAACTCATAACTCTTTTAGTAACATGCGTTTCATCCCTCCTCTTCACATGACCATACCAAGACAAACGATTCCCTTTCAATTTTTCAGTCACTGGTGCCACTTTCAAACTTCCCCTAATATACTCATTTCTCACTTTATCCATTCTCGTCACACCACACATCCATCTTAACATTCTCATCTCCGCTACGTGCAGTCTTTTTTCATCCGTCTTTTTCACAGCCCAACATTCTGATCCATACAGTATGACAGGTCTTATCACGGACTTGTAGATTTTACCCTTCAACTTGAGGGGCATCCGTGGGTCACAAGTGGTTCCCGTGACCTGTCGCCATTTCATCCATCCTGCGTTGATCCGATGTGTTACGTCCCGGTCTACCTCACCATCCCCTTGAACGAGTGACCCGAGGTACCGAAAGTCGGAGCAGATCGGTATGGGTGTTCCAGCGAGAGCTAAAGGCACTGGATTGGAGACACCGCCGAAATCGCAGAACAAGTATTCTGTTTTGGTTCTACTCAATTTCAGGCCAACACTCTCCAGTCTGTGCCACCACACCTCCAATCTGTTCTGGACCTCTAGGCCACTCTCGGCAACCAACACAATGTCATCGGCAAACAGCATACACCAGGGAGCCTCTTCCTGAATGTCCGACGTTAGAGCGTCCATTATCATTAGGAAGAGGTAAGGGCTGAGAGCCGACCCTTGATGTAAGCCAACAGCCACATTGAAGCTGCCAGTGGTGCCCACTGTAGACCGGACTTGGGTACTGCATCGACTGTACATCGCTCGGATCAACTGCACATACTTCCCAGGCACACCTTTCTCCTTAAGGGCCCACCACAGAACCTCACGAGGTACCCAAGTCTACAATACAGTTAAAATTGCTTTGAAAATAAACATTAAAATATAAGATAAACACAATCAATTTAAAATTTTAATATTACTAAGAAATTTTTCTAATATCAAATTCGAATGAAGGAATCTTTAAATACAACGAAATACCTATGCATCCGGACTTGTTGCATTTAAAAAATAAATAAAAAATGTAGACTAGTGTTATTATTATGTGGCCTTGATGTAACGCCAAAAACTATTTTCCTAGTAAAAAATATTGCTGTTGCCAATACCTAGATGCGAAAAATCTCACATACAACCTATGACACGCGTGCCTGTTGCGTGAACGCAAGAAGCACGCGTGTCATAGGTTCACCGTCTCTGTCATATGTGATCACCATTGACCATTCCTTCGACGAACATTTCTAACTCGGCATAAATTTTCACTATTTGTCATACAACCGCTCTAACGCGATTATGACGTTATTACACATTTTTCATTAGCTATTTTGGAAACATATTGTGGATATTATCTAGGTTTCTATTGGAATCAATTTATAAATTTGTGTAAAACTGTAAAGACCTCTGAAAGTCTGCTATTTTGCATGAACTTTAACATTTCATAATATACTCAAAAATTTAAAAAGTCAAAAAAGTATAACAATACAAGCCCTGCAAATTTAATCAAGATGCTGAATGACGACATTTTTTTCAAAAACTTTTAAAGGTTAAAAAAAAAAAACGTATTTCCGTACGTATACGTATTTAAGTAGAATTTTTTATTGTGTAATATTCGGGTAGATCTCGGAATTACCGAATGCTTTTTCAGACGTTAACTCTCTTTTTTTGCGTTGCCTTTTCGTCAAACATCACGTTGGATTGCGTTAGATGAAGTAACAAGCTTTTCAACCATGCTCGATATTGACGATAGGCGAGTGAAAAAGGACCCACCGTAACTTCACCCGCATGGAATTCCGAACTCATCCCAAGGAAACATGCTCCCGAGATAAAATAAGTATTCTATGTCATTCCCCAAGGTCCAAGCCATCTCTATTCACGACGCATCAAAATTGGTTCATCCGTTTAGACGTAAAAACTTAACGGACAGACAGAGTAAACAAAGTATAGAGAGATGTGTGTAAAATTAAATACTAAAATGTATTTACCTGACTTTCTATGACAGGAAAGTTCTCGCCGTTCCGTCGTCTAGAATTACGAGCATTTTCAGTTAACTGAAAACAGTGAAAAAGTAAATGTTTATTTTCTATTAAAGCGATAGACGTCTTCTGATATTAGATAGAAAGGTATAAATAGTTTTCTATAAGTCTAGGTTCCAAACTAACAATTTAGTTTATTCTCACATAAATCGATTTAACTAACTTTAATCTGGGTCGTGTCGGCTTGACGTCCCTTCGAACTAAGAGAATGAGGGAATAGGGAGTGCACCTGTGTTAGCGCACACAATTGTGCTCTAATCTTCAATAAAGCATTGAGATTGTCCACCACAATTGACAACTTGCCTATGTTTATTTTGTACTAAACAACTAATAAGACTAAAATCAAATCTTTTTCCTAAGGATCAAAATTGGTTATAAAATGAAGCAGTAATATGAATTGCAGATATTTAAATGAGGAAGAGTCGACGCGTGGTGGGAACATCTCGCCAACTCTTTTCTACTCACGTCACCTAATGGTGGTGACAGCACATTGTTTGTTGCATTTTTTTTAATATACGTTTATAATAAAGGAACGTTTTTCTTTCTTTCTTTATTGTAGTTTGACAGATTCCCCTTCCACCAGATTTGAAAGGTAAACTTAGTGTCAGATTTCCTGATTTCTGACTATTTGCAATGACTGGCTTTTTTCAGTGGTACTATAAGTATGATGGTGGTTATAAAAGCTAACGGTAAGTACTCACGCTAACAGTTCGTTGCACAGAGGTCCTATTGCGGCAGGTGTCCACGAACTCCTGCCCTTTGACCAGCAGCACATAGCCGCAGTGGGGGAACCAGTGAGCATGCTCCGACCACGGCGTGTCGCCCGCCTCCCATTTGCCAAGACCGCCGTCACAGTAGAAACAACGGACCTGGAATTGTTAATACAAAAAAAAAAACATTATCATCAATACTGCAATTTGTCGCTGTGATTTTTGTCAGTTTTTATTGTTATCTTATCCATTAAGAATTGACAATTTGGTAATCGGAATTAGTACCTATCGTAAAACTTAATTGTTTATGTTTTGATTAACAATCAATGTTGTATCTACATTTAAAATTGACTAATATTGGTTAGATATTTATTGTATTACCATAGCATCAATTAGCTATCGTCCTTAAAGGCATAGTGCTAACATGACACTTCCGCGCAAATTCAAATAATACGGTAAATATTAACTTATACCAGAGATTCAATTTATCAATTATACATTAGTAAATTCCATATTCGAGGCTAACTATAGATGTCAAGAGACCTTCCACCGAGTGTATATTTTTTGAATATTTATTTATATATTTATTTCTAAAGTTCACAAATACCTTTACAGGCAAGACCCAATATGTGCCTGTAAATGACCTAAAAAATGAAATTGCGAGGCTGAAGAAGAATTCGACAGGCCACATTTACAAGATGCATGAAACCAGATGGTCTAGAATCCAGCTACTTGAAGACAGGCGTCGTCACCAAGGCAGGGCTAAAAAACGCTGGTCTAAATTCTTTCCTGCAGGTTAGTCGGCAAAAACAAGGGGCAAAGAGATGGAATAGTATAGAAGAGGAGGCTTTTACCCAAATACAACAAAGGCGAGCAAAAAGAAACCTATAAATACCTGATCATCAGTTCCAGTATGAAAGAATCCCGCCTCCGACAGCGCCCTGGGCGCCTGGTGCCGGTCCGCAGGCCAACGCTCAAAGCTGGCGAGTCGGGCCGCTAACGATGCATACTGCGGGTGCCTTGCGCCGCCACCCACGACACCGAGGTGGCGCCAAGTACCACCCTGAGATAGTACCTGTTCGTTGTGAGCCGCGCCTGACCTGGAGACAGTATCTATCTATCAGTGTTTGCTTTAAAAACCTGTCTAGCTCTTTTTTTTCTGACGGTAGACTACTAACTCAAACTAAATTAGTACGAATAATATCTAGCAACCGAATAGGTAAGTCAATCATTGGCCTTGTATCGATCTTGGAAGTTGGAGCAGGTTGTGTAGGACTAGGGCGACGCAGGTGCTCTCGGGGCATGGCTGCTTCGGAAAGTACTTGTATCGCATAAACAGGGACCCGGACGCTCAGTGCCATCACTGCACTGACTGTCGGGAGGACACGCCGCAGCACACACTGGCAGAGTGTGCCACATGGGAGGAGTAGCGCCGTGCCCTTGTATTTGAAGTGGGCCCCGACCTGTCGTTGCCGGCCGTCGTTCGTTCGATGGTCGGGAGCGCCGAGTCGTGGGATGCGGTGATCTTCTTCTGTGAAGCCGTTATTTCGCAGAAAGAGGCTGCGGAGAGGGAGAGGGAAGCCGTGGCCACTCTCCCGTGCTGCAGCAGGCGAACCGGGCGTCGGCGGAGGGCAGACAACGCCCTCTTCCAGCCCCCATAAAGAGGTCCGGAGGGACGGCGGACTTGGGGTCGTCCGCCGTCCCCCATCCAGCAAGACCCGAGGCGGTAGCGCGTAGTGTTCCACGCGCGCCCCTATTGGACGTCGCGGGGGGAGGACACCTCACACTCCCCGCGGGCCTGAGGTGGCCCGCGTAGGCGGGCCGGCACTAGCCGGGGATCATGGATGGCGTATCAGCTCCCACGATCCCCGGTCCAAGTGTGGGAGGGAACACAGAGGTGATTTTTAGACAGTAAGAGTCTGACAGACCCCTTCGCCTGCCTCAGGCGAAGGACATCCATGAGGTTTTTCCAGCCCGACAACAAAAAAAATAAAAAGCTTGTGTAGGACAGGCAAAGACGACTGTGATTTATTTTCTGTTACAAGCATGCTGCTTGTAACATATTTTGAAGCTTGACTATAAGTAACATATTCAATCTTAACCTATCGTGAAACACAGACTCCGGTAGGGAATTCCACTAATCAACAAGGTTTGAGGAATTCCCTGACGGAATCTGTGAGCAATGAATGCGGTTGAAGAAACAACTTCAATACACATCAATTTTAGTTTGCGCTAAAGCGATGACATCAATTTGAGATTTGGACTCAGATAGTTTATCGTGATCCAAATGTCCAATTTATGTTGAAATGAAATGAATCTACACAATTCAAAAGATTATTTCCTTAGGAACAAAGAATATAGTACTCGTATGTTAAAAAAATATTTCAAACGATTTTCTTTCCCCCGATTAAATTGTACTTATAAACTGTTTTTTTTTTTTTTAAGGTGGGAAATCATCTAATGACTTACTAAAACCACACCCATGTTCTTTCAGATGCCCTTTGCGTTCTAGGGCCACGGGTTTCCCTTTCAGAAATCAGGCCCCAGTAGGCTTCGGCCACTAAGTGGAACACTAAGCGCCGACGACGATTCGAGCTCGGTCCGGACCACCCGGACGGGCACCGGACGGCCAGACGTACTAAACCGTATCTTCTGCATCTTATTGCTTTGGTTGTAACAACTGAAGTTAAATGCAATTGGAATACGCTACTGTCACACCTTAAAAACACTTCATCACAACTTTTCTCATTAGATTTGGTGTTTAGCCTACTTACCTGGGAATGCATATGTTATCCGTTGATATCATTATTATAAGCCACCTGACTTTTACAAGATCACAACACAGCTAGACAGTATTTTTGAACGCTGATTTACGAATGCTCTCCAAAGCAGAGGGGTCTTTGACCGTAACAACAATGCTCTAACGGCCAATCTGAGCGGTGGTTTTAAGTTAACTAAAATGCGGCTGTTATGAGGAAATCGCAGGTGAACAGGTGATTATGAGTATTCGATAGCACTACAATTCATTCGATATCAGTGACGTCGTTTTGGGTGAATTCCCAGTGTTATCAATAATAATAATAAAGTTATTAGTAGAAAATAGATTACAGTCAATGATTTTTCTATTGATACATCGTTTTTATATACTTATTTACATGCATCAATTTCGGTAATTTACGACTACTCACTGCTGTAATTACCCTTTTTCTTGCCCATATCAATTCATTCAATATTTAAGTACACTGATATCGAAAGATAGAAAAACGATAAGGTTGCTCACCTGATTCGGATCATTGAAAATAAAGACGTATTTATTTTGATTTAATAAAACTTCAGTTTCTTCCAGCAATGGGTCATAGGGTCACTACAGAAACTCCAAACAGTTAGCTATAGCGGTAACAAAATTTTATCTAGTCCAAATTGATATAAGTAACACCGGGGAAAGAAAGGCTTGCGGTAACTTAAACGCAATAGCCATTTAATTATTCACTGAAATCCTGGTTTGACGGGTACAATAAAATTGCAAAAACCAGTCTAATCCAATGTGGGATGATGAATAGCTCAACTACACAAGTTGCATTACTGAAATTCAATCGAAATTTTTCAGTATTTGAGCGAACGGCAGCGACCGTTTCCGCATGTGTCTTGCTGAATACTAATATGCGTGATCGGAAACAACTAACTTGCTATCCGAGTGCGAAATGACTAAGTGGCCATGTAGGTCGCTTCTGAATAAACCAATATTTTCCTATTATTCGGAAGCGACTTATGACCGAGGTTTCAGTGTAATTGTTCTTTGTTGGTACTTGGTACGTTTGTGCCGTCATCAACCGAATGGATGCCCTTCAAATAGATCACCTTCTAAAACACCTACCTACATAATAGTTTGTTTTCATTGACAGTAGTTACAGACTCAAGTGTGGTATTTACTATTCGTAGTTAAAACCTTGAATTATTTCCCTGAAGAGGTAAATAAATTCGCTTTAGATAAAATCAATTAGGTATAAATATTACTCGTTAAATGCATTAGACAAATATTTTCATAAATAAATAATTTTTATTTTTAAAGGAAATAAAATTTTATACATATTTTGATGGAGCTTTTCGCTACTGTAAAAATTCAAGATGGTGCTATTCCTTCTTGAGTTATCTCTCGCGTAAGAATATAATCTTTTCTTACTTTCTTTCTTTTCTTTTTAAAAAGTTGTTACCCCATACTAGGTACTACTCTTGTGCAGTGGATGCGTTCACAAATATGTAAATTCACATACAACAAGACACCCAGACCCGGAACATATATCTGTAGGCCATGCAAATATTTGTTCCGTGCAGGAATTGAACCCGTGACACGTAGCGCAGTATTCAATCGCTTGCCACTGCGCCAACCGTGCCATCGATTTACTGACTGTAGCCCTCTCGATCCAGATCTTAATGAATGTGTCGTGTGTGTTGGAGGTATTTAAATATTAAATAGTTACTTTTTGTTTTATTGCTGTTTGTCCTGTGCGAGTCTCAAATAAATGTTTTCTTTTTTCTTTCTTTCAGGCGGAGGAGGCGAAGAGGGACTCTAATTTACGAGAGTGGTCCCAGAAGTACCCGACCTGACCAAGAAAATAATAAAAAAAAATGCAAAAACAAATATTATTCTTTGACTTAGTTTGTTTGTAGGTGGATACATCTTTCCCAACATTGGTTATTAGCTTCGATACCATATTTATAGTAGGACCGTCAAGCTCTTTAAAATAGCCACTAACCGCAGACTCTATTTCTATTTTCAATTCTCTATTGTTGGTAAATCTTTTTTCACCGAGGCATTTTTTTAGATGAGGAAAAAGAAAATAATCTTAGGAAGCCAGACCTGGCGAATATGGTACATGAGGAATCAATTCAAAATTCAACTCATTGATTTTAGCCATCGCAATGACGGACGGCGTTAATGGCGTGATGAAACAACACTTTCTTTTTCGCCAGATGAGGCCGATTTTACTTGAATTCTTTACTTAAACACTATAAGGCTGCATAATCCTCGTTGATTGTTCTTGCTTTAACAATATAGCCATAGGCCTTGCCAGTCAGCTGAATTGTCTTCACTTTGTTCGGAGTCGGTTGTCTCCTACAATTCACTGCTTTAATTGCGCCTTCGTCTCGGGTGTGAAAAGGTGGACTCATGTTTTATTCAAGGTTATGAATCGATGCAAAAATCTGGCTTTATTACTGCGAAACATATGGCATAGAAACATCCTGGCAACGCTGTTTGTGCTCCATTGTGAGCAAACGCGGAACCCATCTTGCGCGCAGCTTTCTCATGTCCAAATTTTCGGTCAATATGCAATTTACATTACTTTTTGAATGTCTACTATCTTGCGTAATTTCAATCGATGGTCATCCTATACCATTTTGTGGATTTTCATGTTATTTTCTGGCATTGTGATCTCACTAGGTCGACCACAGCAGTGTTCGTCTTGGCAGTTCATTCAATCTCGGTTGAACTAAGCTACCCAATATTTCACTTTGGTAAACGAAAGAATAGACTCCCCCAGAGTAGAATCCAACTCGGGTTTGATATCAGTTTGTTTGAAACCTTTCAGAGGAAAGTTTTGTATCACATAACGATGACAATTTTGTTCTGTGTACAAGTTCACTAAAAGCGTTAACTTTTATTGTGCTTTTGGGTACAATATCGACTGGTCTACACTGTTCTTACATAATGTCTATTAATACTGTATTATGAAAATATTGTAAACAATCACTTTTTTAAAAGAGTAACCATGGAGTTTCTTGCCGGTTCTTCTCCATAGGAAACGACCAATTTGGAACCGTGCACTAGCTTCTGACGTTTTATAAGTGCCCATGTAGGCCTATGTAAAATAAAAACTTTTGACTTTGACTATTTAAATAATTTACCGTAACATTATCAAATTTATAACTTAAGTAGTTGAAAGACAGTACTATCGATTGAAGTAATTAATTTGTTTTTTTTTTAAATTACCCATATTTATAAATCAGGTCGGGTACTTTTGGGACCACCCTCGTACACTAAGATTTCGGCGGCGTACCGAAGCTGGTTTGTTTTTAGCGTTGTTTACAAAAGGGCGAATGCCGGTTTTCGTGAATTTCGAAGTCCAACTTGGTCATCTAACAATTACCTAGGTACTATCTAGTGTAAGTAGGCCATAAAAAGTAGGTACGACAGCAAGAATAAATGTACTATTATCATATCTCTATATTTCCGCCTTTCCCAATTTTCTCCAACCGGCTTAGGTTCAGCTTACAGAGTGATGGTCAGACTTTCTGTTGGCTACCTGTAACATTTGTCGAAAGAGCTACAATTGACAACGGAGACCAACAGCTTTACGTGCTTTCCGAGGCACGGGGTGTCAGTACTGTCCTAGATAAATTTAGAAAAGTACATATGAATTGAAAAATTCACATTGGTACTTTCCCGGTTTCGAACCCGCAACCTCGTGAGTGAATAAGAGGTGGGTGCCTAAACCACTGGGCCATCACGACAATCGAATAAGTAGTAATTTTAGCGTGTGTACAGACGCTCAAATTTGATTCGATAGACCGATTCCGGCAACCAAATTCGTTCTCGCAACAGACAACCTGATCGGACAGATCGCTAGTGGACCTACACGGTCTCAAATAATAATAATTTTGGTCGCCGAACTACTCTACAGATGCACTGATTTTGTTCAGAAGCGAACCAAATTTGTGGTCCGAATGCACTAAGTTTAAGCGTTTATACTATAAATGATATTCCGCCGACCGCGTTGCGATGACTGACGAAGACAAAACAATAAACCGGCCAAGTGCGAGTTCGACTCGCGCATGGAGGGTTCCGTACCGTCCGTAGCAAAAAACAAAAAACGGCAAAACAGACAGCCAGCGGAGTCTTAGCAATAGAGTCCCGCTTTTACCTTTTGGGTACGGAACCCTAAAAAGAACAACTCAGTAGCCTGATTAAAACAAAACAGTTAACATACGATTGCGGCAAGTTATTCAAGTTAGCGGGCGGCGACTGCGCACGTGGAGTGTCGTTGGGTGGCGATGGCGAAAGGGAAGGAGACGATGACGCGGAGATGTTACCAGCCTGGGCCTGTTGAGCTGCCTCCAGCCCTGCCGCGTGCTGGCATCGGGAGAAATACCTGCAGAGAAACAAAAACTTATTATGAAAACTTTACTTTTAAGTTTTTTAGGGTTCCGTGGCCAAATGGCAAAAAACGGAACCGTTATGGATTCGTCATGTCTGTCTGTCTGTCCTTCCGTATGTCACAGCCACTTTTTTCCGAAACTATAACAACTATACTGTTGAAACTTGGTAAGTAGATGTATTCTGTGAACCGCATTAAGATATTCACACAAAAATAGAAAAAAAAACAATACGTTTTGGGGGTTCCCCATACTTAGAACTGAAACTCAAAAATTTTTTTTCATCAACTCTTCGTGTATCTATGGATAAATCTTCAAAAATGATATTGAGGTTTCTAATAATTTTTTTTTCTAAACTGAATAGTTTGCGCGAGAGACACTTCCAAAACTAACCCTGTAACTTCTAAAATAAGAGAATGATGTACATTACCATGCAAATTTCCACCGAAAATTGGTTTGAACGAGATCTAGTAAGTAGTTTTTTAATACGTCATAAATCGTAAACTGCAATTTACCTTTCAAGTTTGTACGGAACCTTCAGTGCGCGAGTTCGACTCGCACTTTTTTTAATTGCCTCTAAATAGGAATTATTCCTGTATCGTGGGTGCGCTCACAAACATGTAATCTCACATAGATAAGACACCGAGACCCGGAACATATATCTGTAGGCCATACAAATATTTGTTCCGTGCAGGGATACCCACGACCCACAGCGCAGCAGCCAATCGCTCAACCGAGCCATAAAAAAAAAAAAATTTGTTTTTTTTTGAGGTGGGTATCATACAATGACTTCCTTCGCTCTAGGTTGGAGCCGGAGGGCGTGTCGGACTTTTACCCACTAAAGCGAGAATTACATTAGACCCACGCATACGTGGGCCACGCCTGAATTGTACGTAGAGCCGCGTGAATCTAATGTAGCTCAACAAGTCTAATTGCCAAATAAAATTTATGGAGACCGACACGACCACATCGGCGTACGTGGGCCACGTGTGCTCAACGTAGTTCTAGGACCACGGGCTTCCTTTTCAAAAATTCCCCTTGGTCCTAGCGGGCATCGGCACTGCTAGACTCTATGGTTTGCTGACATCTCTTTGAGGCGCGCATGGAACTCTACCCGCCGTCGTTGACTTACGTTACCGGAAAGTCGTGCTACCCATTTCGCGTAGTCTGCAAGCCTGCGCCTTCCGTGGCTGGTGGTCGGGATCAGGGTCACGGCGGCTGGGACGTGAGGATGTTCTTTACCTCACGTGTACGGCAGTCTACTTCGCTATCATTACTGTTTCACAAAAGGATGCAACCTCCACCCGGACCATGGCCTGAAACAAGGCCTGGCGCCAGAGGTTACCAGCACGCATTGCCTCCACGAGGACACGGCGGTGCTCCGTCTAAGTTGGGTACACCTCCACCGTGTCCTCTGGGCGGTCCATGCAATGGTGCCTGTACAGTTTGGGTGTTTGCCGGTACAGGAACCTCCCGAACTTACCATGTCCGGTGAGGACCTGCGTCATGCGGAAGGTGAGGACGCCGTGACGCCTGTCCAGCCACTCCTCTAAGAGGGGACTTACCGCCATGATTATGGCGTGCGTAACCTACAGCCTACACTACAGTTGTGTTGTTGTACAAAGACAGGCTTGGTGCAACAAAGTAATGTCTGCTAATCAACCCGCTACATCAATGTATAAAATCTTCAATGTTTAGTTGAATAGTGATGAAATATTTATTTTTTGTTAGGCTTCAATTTATCTACACCAGATTGCATCGTTGTTAAGATAAAATAGGTATTTGATTCGAAAGGATAATAATTTTGCCAGACGGGTTCAATTGAATTCTGTACAGAAAAAGTTAAGTAAAATGCAGCTGTTTAAATTGGTAGTGCATTACTTTATGTTTTAAATAATAGTCAGATGACCAGACATTACATACTAGTTTTTGCCCACAACATCTGCATTTCATCTGCATATAATTATGTCAGTTATAGCAGACAGAAAGTTGAAGTTAAAGCCAGATAAAAAGTAGCGTTCAAGCTTACTCTGTACCAAATTTCATCAAAATTGGTTCAGTAGTTTGAAAATGAAAGTATAACTGGCAAACAGAGTTACTTTCACATTAATAATTTTATATATTAAAGTATGGAAATATTGCACAACAATCGCTGGTCATGCAAGCATAGTCGTGAGATAATTTCTCATATAAGTTGGGGTCAAAAGGTCAGGTTCCCACACAGTGTTAACGCAAACAAATACACATTGTATTTGGCTACATTTGGTTATAGAAAAGTATTTCATAATTTCATTTATTCTTACATTCGGTGAACTTCAAGAGGTGAAAGGGAGCGGAAGTGATTGTAAGGGGCCAATTCTCCTCCGCACCAGGCACAACGCAGACGACCCTCACCAGCGTGATAGAATCCAGCATTTACCAATGATTGGCGGGATACCGAAGTGTCCTGTACAAATATAATGTCACATGAATTATGTGGTCTTTAATAATGAAGAAATCCATAAACTCTAAATGTGTAATACTTGTGATGCTTCCTAGGAAATAGGATATGGATTATTTTCTGAGCATGCTGCAAAGCTTAAATAGTAGCTGAAATATGTTAAAATACCATTCCTTAGAAAAAGCACACTGTTACAATATTAAAAAGCATTGCCAAGCAAAATATGAAGTTTTATACATTATTCTTCATTTGATGCAATTATGAATGTAAAATTATGACAATGTTGATTTTACACAGATAGATCAAATAGTGTTGGCACATTAGCTACTCTCTTATACAAAACAAACAATACACGTTATTTAAAAATAGAATTGTATGTGAAGTTAATCCTTTTAGCAAGCATATAATAGCATCATCTAGATTCTCATCATAAAAACATAACAGTAAGGTGCCAACAATGAGAAATCATTCTGTATTAGTTGCAATTATCTACATATATATATACTACTAGGGGACTTTTCATAACAAATTGTTTTCTTTTTTTAATATAACTATAATCATGAGTGGCTGTGTATAGTTCTACAATGAATGTTCACATATTCAAAAGTTCATAATCTAATCTTGAATAGGCTCTTCCCCCAAATTACCTACAATTCAAATCAATACAAATAAACATATAGTATAATATATCTCTACATTATAAATATTGTTTAATAATATTGATTGGTACTTTATGACCTTGATAATATCATTAACCTACAACAAATAGTTTTCTTTTTTTTTAATTTTTACATCCACACTACAAATTTTATGAAATAGATTTATGGTAAATTGAACTATTGTCTTGACATAAACACACTCAGTCTCTCGGGAGTACAAATAAACTTTAACATTATTCTATTACAACCTAATTACAAATAGTCAAATTATGTTCTTACATCCCAATTAATAAAAGACAGAAGTCGTAAAGCATCATTCTTATATGTTTCATCTTCTTCTGTTAGTCCATAATCAGGTGCAGTGTAAGTATGATCATTCTGAACTTCATCAGGGGGCACAGATGGTCTACGAGTATACGATGGAGGGCAATCTGGCCCTAGAACTAAAGGCACATTGCCCGAGAAATCAGGATGCACCACGAACGGACAGTTTGGCTGCATTTGCCTATGCCTCCACATCACCTGGTCTCCATAATTCCATTGTGATATTTTACAACCACAACAAAAGCACTTCACTTCTGTACCTTCGCCCGTATAGAAAAATCCTGCTTTTGCAATCCTTATAGGATCTACGGGTGCTGATGAAGGCCAATCGGTAAATGTATTGAGTCTATTAGTCTCGTAATTCATTTTAAATTATTAATGTGAACACAACTGCACGGATTGAAATGATTGACTATAAGCTACAGGTACTTAGGCAAACTTGATTCTTACTGTGTGTTATACGTTTAGTGAAAGAAATGCACAACTAAAAAGTCTGATAGACGATGATTATATCATTTGATTCACCACAAAATAAGTAAATAACACTCTCATGAAAGACGAATAAACACACATGAATCAATAAATACATACAGATAAAGGAAAAAGTAAAAAGGGATGGTTTAGTGATGGGACCGCTGATTAAAGTGCATTTCATTGAATCCGAATCGAGATAGTTTGTAATTAAGACGAAACGGGTAATATAAAGTCGATTAGGTAAAAGAAGAACAAGAAGGTAATTAATTAAATCATTCGATAACAGTCTTAAAACCTTTTCCAATTAATATCTGTGCAATAAGAGCGCCCAACCCGTGATACTATTTCCACAAAACCGCTCTTATGTGATTTTAATTAAACGTCATTATAATGCGTTCCAAATAAGAATAGGATCGATTTCCATGTTGTGACGACACGTCATACTGTGAAATCGAAGAATTATTATAATAATAATAATAATTTATTTATTCCCAAAACTTCAAAGTACATTACATCAGTGTGGTCTCAGCCCCTGAACTAGGACAACCTGTATGACAGGGGTTGAGGTATCTCCGATTACAATGATCCGAAATGTGTAAACTGTGCGTCATAAGAAATAAATTACAGAAAAATAATAATAATAAAAAAAATTAAGGTGATTGCCAAAAACTCACTGAAAAATAAATTACAACAAAGTTTATAAGGAATAGCGGTAGTGTTGTGTGTGTGCATGTGTATGTGTCTGTATGTGTGTGTGTGTGTGTGTGTGTGGTGAGATTAAGGTATGCATGTGTAATAATTGTGTCAGTCACTAGGTTAGATTACTGATTATGGTTTCAGTGTCATCGTAGCTATAGTTTTCCAGCCAAGGTAATATTTCCTTTTTTATCTGAAAGTTACTCACATGCTTGACTGGTTTGTACTGGCAAATTTTGGTGTAGAGGCGAGGCGCTAAGCTGATAAAGTGCTTTCGGGCAAATTGACTCCTTACTCGTGGAGCAGGATATCTGTCTGATCTTTTATTTTGAATAATCAAGTAGGGGACCGTAAGTCGGTGATATCTCCGTAGACACTCGTAAATAAATATTTTTCTTACGCTTAGCACTCTTGCTTGCTCATACACTAAACTGGTAGGAGTTCTGAAGTTAAGTGACAGTAGGACCTTCAGAACTACACGCTGCGAACGCTCTATTTGTATCATATGGGATTTGCTGGCGCCACCCCACGCACATATACCATAGCCCAAGATGCAGTAACACAGTGTTTTATACGTTTGTATTAAAAGTTTCTCATTGGCGACCTGTCTTAGGGTTTTGAAAATGAAGATTAGTTTGCGTGTTTTTTTTGCTGTGACTGAGATGTGTTGACTCCACTTCAAGTTTTCATCGATAGTAACACCGAGGTATTTTATGCTGTTCACTTTTTCAAGCCTAGGGCAAGCACACGTATCTTGAATACAGGAACCTCTGTTACAAGGGAACGAGTGGATTGGCACCTCAAAGTCAGAGCGGGGGCTTCCTGACCTTGAAATACTAAAGCACAGGTATTTAGTTTTACTTGCATTTATGGACAAAAGGCTGTCTTCGAGCCAAGCTGTTACTCTAGCAAGCCCTCGTTGGCTGACCTGTGCCAAGCTCTCCCAAGATGTGTTGTGGAATAGGAGGACTGTGTCATCAGCAAACATAGTTATTTCTGCTTGATGGATTGGAAGATCACAAAGTCGGTTAATGTATACCAGGAAAAGCGTTGGGGCTAAAGTACTACCCTGGGGAACACCGAAAGAGCATATAGCCTCGTCACTCATCTGCCGTATAGAAAAATCCTGCTTTTGCAATCCTTATAGGATCTACGGGTGCTGATGAAGGCCAATCGGTAAATGTATTGAGTCTATTAGTCTCGTAATTCATTTTAAATTATTAATGTGAACACAACTGCACGGATTGAAATGATTGACTATAAGCTACAGGTACTTAGGCAAACTTGATTCTTACTGTGTGTTATACGTTTAGTGAAAGAAATGCACAACTAAAAAGTCTGATAGACGATGATTATATCATTTGATTCACCACAAAATAAGTAAATAACACTCTCATGAAAGACGAATAAACACACATGAATCAATAAATACATACAGATAAAGGAAAAAGTAAAAAGGGATGGTTTAGTGATGGGACCGCTGATTAAAGTGCATTTCATTGAATCCGAATCGAGATAGTTTGTAATTAAGACGAAACGGGTAATATAAAGTCGATTAGGTAAAAGAAGAACAAGAAGGTAATTAATTAAATCATTCGATAACAGTCTTAAAACCTTTTCCAATTAATATCTGTGCAATAAGAGCGCCCAACCCGTGATACTATTTCCACAAAACCGCTCTTATGTGATTTTAATTAAACGTCATTATAATGCGTTCCAAATAAGAATAGGATCGATTTCCATGTTGTGACGACACGTCATACTGTGAAATCGAAGAATTATTATAATAATAATAATAATTTATTTATTCCCAAAACTTCAAAGTACATTACATCAGTGTGGTCTCAGCCCCTGAACTAGGACAACCTGTATGACAGGGGTTGAGGTATCTCCGATTACAATGATCCGAAATGTGTAAACTGTGCGTCAAAAGAAATAAATTACAGAAAAATAATAATAATAAAAAAAATTAAGGTGATTGCCAAAAACTCACTGAAAAATAAATTACAACAAAGTTTATAAGGAATAGCGGTAGTGTTGTGTGTGTGCATGTGTATGTGTCTGTATGTGTGTGTGTGTGTGTGTGTGTGGTGAGATTAAGGTATGCATGTGTAATAATTGTGTCAGTCACTAGGTTAGATTACTGATTATGGTTTCAGTGTCATCGTAGCTATAGTTTTCCAGCCAAGGTAATATTTCCTTTTTTATCTGAAAGTTACTCACATGCTTGACTGGTTTGTACTGGCAAATTTTGGTGTAGAGGCGAGGCGCTAAGCTGATAAAGTGCTTTCGGGCAAATTGACTCCTTACTCGTGGAGCAGGATATCTGTCTGATCTTTTATTTTGAATAATCAAGTAGGGGACCGTAAGTCGGTGATATCTCCGTAGACACTCGTAAATAAATATTTTTCTTACGCTTAGCACTCTTGCTTGCTCATACACTAAACTGGTAGGAGTTCTGAAGTTAAGTGACAGTAGGACCTTCAGAACTACACGCTGCGAACGCTCTATTTGTATCATATGGGATTTGCTGGCGCCACCCCACGCACATATACCATAGCCCAAGATGCAGTAACACAGTGTTTTATACGTTTGTATTAAAAGTTTCTCATTGGCGACCTGTCTTAGGGTTTTGAAAATGAAGATTAGTTTGCGTGTTTTTTTTGCTGTGACTGAGATGTGTTGACTCCACTTCAAGTTTTCATCGATAGTAACACCGAGGTATTTTATGCTGTTCACTTTTTCAAGCCTAGGGCAAGCACACGTATCTTGAATACAGGAACCTCTGTTACAAGGGAACGAGTGGATTGGCACCTCAAAGTCAGAGCGGGGGCTTCCTGACCTTGAAATACTAAAGCACAGGTATTTAGTTTTACTTGCATTTATGGACAAAAGGCTGTCTTCGAGCCAAGCTGTTACTCTAGCAAGCCCTCGTTGGCTGACCTGTGCCAAGCTCTCCCAAGATGTGTTGTGGAATAGGAGGACTGTGTCATCAGCAAACATAGTTATTTCTGCTTGATGGATTGGAAGATCACAAAGTCGGTTAATGTATACCAGGAAAAGCGTTGGGGCTAAAGTACTACCCTGGGGAACACCGAAAGAGCATATAGCCTCGTCACTCATCTGCCCATCAATGCGGACTCTTTGGTATCGGCCAGACAAGTAGCTCTTAAACCAATCCTGGGGTACACCTCTTAGGCCGACGCCCTCCAATCGGCTCAGCAAGATGGGAATTGACACAGTGTCGAAGGCTTTTTGAAGATCGAGGAAAATGCCGACGCATTTGTCACCTCTATCCAGACAGTTCGTGATTGTCGTAGTAAGCCTTAAAACCGCATCATTTGTAGAACGTCCAGCTCTGAACCCGTATTGTTTATCTGATAGCAGGTTGTTTTTTTCGAGGTATTCTATGAGTCGCCGGTTTGCTAGTTTTTCCATGACTTTTGCGAGAGTACTTAAGAGAGATATTGGTCTGTAGTTGGTTAGTTTTGAATTGTCGCCGGCCTTAAAGATGGGAGATACTACAGCTTTTTTGAAAGCGGAAGGAAATATACCCTGCATGTAGCTCATATTGCAGAGGTGTGCAAAGGGTGTAGCAAGTTTAAGCATAAACTTGCTACACCCTTGCTTGTATTTTTTAATATGGCTACATTTATGTTATCCCACCCAGGAGTACTACCATTCCTAAGGCCAGTGATCTATCAACGATCTATGGTGAGCAAAACAAGAAATTTTTAAAAGTCTAGTTATTTACGAACTGTGAACGAAAAAAGTTTAATCAGAATCCTTTCGTTCGTTCTTTCTTCAATTTTGCGCATCTCTGAGTTCTTAAATTTTGCCCAATTTCTTGCGATTTGACAGTATGACGTGACGTCACAAAATGGCAATCGATCCTATTCTTATTTGGAACGCATTGTACAAATCTTTCTCTGAATATTTTAAAAACACAGATACCTTGCGGTTATTATCTAGGTTTCTGTTGGAATCAAAACATAAATTTGTGTAAAACTAATCCAGTAAAGTTAAAGAAAAAAATGCAGTTTTGCACTATTTGGCCCTTCATAATTTAAAAATAAATATTTATAGAAATCTTGCACTTTGAATCGAGATTCTGAACGACGAAAATACTTTGCAAAAACTTTTAAGGTTTTAAAAAAACACTTATTTCTTAGAACAAGTTCTATGAAATATTCGAGTGAGTGACGGAAGTTACCGCATAGTTAGCGTTCAGGTGTTATCTCTCCTTTTCCGCGTTGCCCCTTTATCAAACATTGAATTGGATAAACCAACAAACTTTTAAACCATGCTTACAAACTTGTACGTTGATGATAGACGGATCGTGAAGGGCCCTCTTAAATGTTTGACAGTAAGTGCATCTATGTGAAAGTTGCTCCAGAAATGGCTTTACTATTCTTTCCACACTTATTTGTATAAGTTCACATCATGTGGCCGTGGGCGAAGTGGGCCCTCGCCCTCGCTAGTGCATACGTAACAGGTTTGCCGGTACAGTTGAGTTTTACAGGTAAGCCGGAGTGTGTATGTTGCACTACTGTGCAGGTTTCCACACAAGCTTACCTGACATGTATAACTGTACAGGCAAACCTGTCAGTTATACCCTAGCGTGTATAGTACCTGTACCTACTTTCCGGCTTCATCATCAGATCAGTTCGATATATCCCCTCCCCTTCTTACTTCAGTTAGTCATCGACTACACGTATAAACAAAGCAATTTTACTTGTTACGACCGTTCTACTGTAATTCCATGAAGTGTTGCGTTTTATATCTTCGAAGTTCATCATCAGTTGTTTCATTTGTTTTGTGGGATATATTATTGTAGTGGTAATGTAAAAAAAGTTTTTTTTCAATTCGGAAAAATCTTCGTAACTCAATTTGGGAATTAAACTGTTTTCATAGGTAAGTTTGTACGGAACCCTCAGTGTGCCACTTGCCTGGTTTTTTTTTTTAATTTTCTTCAATATGTATGAATTTCTTATTAGATTATTATTGTTTTATTAAATGTATTTTTTTTTGTTTGTAAGTTTCTACTGTACAACGCCTTGTACATCCTCCATAACGTTGTACAAGTGCTTGTAAATAAATAAACAAATCAGATCATTGTAATATTTCTATGGGACCAACTCGAAAGCATAGGTAACCTTTCAATCAAAAAAATAATTTTCAAAATCGGACCACAATTATTGACCTAGAAATCGATGTAAATAAATTTAAAGGTAACCTACATCTGTAGTTACGTGAATAATAAGTCATAAGAGTAAGATAATAATTTTAATTAGGAAAAACCTTTCCTATCAATGGTGTGAATCGATAAATTTACTAAATCAACTAAGTTGATCCGTATTGCAACACTATACTTGCACTCTTGTTTTAAAAAAACATGCACCTAAAAAAAAAAGGTCTAGAATTAAAGCTGTCAGCTGTCACTTTGGTTCATTAGTGATGTGCAAACACTGACTGTTTTGGTGGATCGAGTCTGCTCGAGTCGATTTGTAAAGTATTCGAATCATAACTTCATACCAAGGCGCGAGTCCGTAGTAGGATTCGAGTATTGAATCCTATGTTTAGTACTCGAATGTTGACTCGAGTCTTGGACTCGAGTCTAGGACTGTAAATTAGAGTGTGATTAATCTGGAAATTTGAGTCGAACTTAAATCTAGTTTAAGTCCAGAACACGAGTTTGTTACCAATTTTAGAGCGAAAACAAAAAAACAAAAAGGAGTAAACTTCAAATACGACCTTACAGCCTAGCCAACTAGACGTCTACTAACAGGCGACGCATGTCTGTCAACACATATGACTTATAGATCTAATGTAAGCCACCACAGAATAATATCCAAATAGTCTCGACCACTTCTTCTTTCTTCTTTTCTTTGAGCCATAACCATGTCTGCGATAGTTAGGTAATAAACATATTAGAAAATAAATATAACAATGGGGGCCATTGTTATATTTATTTTCTAATATTTTTGTAGTTTAAGTATTTTTTTCAATACTTTGGTGTTTTATGTAACAACAGCCAGACTTCGCGTATTTGAAAATACGATGGCCTATAATTTTATCGGATAATTTAAAACAATTTTATTGATATTCTGACATTATTTATCGGAGTTCAACTTACATTGGTCATAACTATAGGTTTGAACAAAACTAGTGATGTACCAATTCTTATGACCACCTCTGTCATCGATAAAGTAAAAAACCTATTTAATATTTATAAAACTTTTTTTGTTTTTTGACCGAAACTCATTAAAAATTTGGCGTTATAGGTGTCTCAAAACTAAAAAGTAATAATGTAGAAGTACAGCACGAGCGACTCAATTTAACTCAAATTCTAGACTCTAGTCTAGTCAGTTGGACTCCCATCCCATATGGCGACCAGGCGGGTTACCGTGACATTCAAAGTAAGATTGTTTCATTCTTATTTCCAGTGTGGGTAAGAGACAGAGCTATGCAGGTTGTCTAGCGCCATCTCTTACACACACTGGAAATAAGAATGAAACAATCTTACTTTACACGTCATGGTACAGTACACGGTCATGCAAGGGTCAATCAAAACCATCAAACATAAATGACGTTTGAATGACGGAATTTTACAAGTACAAAATCGTTTCTTCTTGACTCGAGTGCCGTAATCGAATCCGGCGCGTACTCGAATAAAAATAAATTGGTATTGGTACTCGAGTAGGCGAGTCCAAATCAAGAATCGAGTCTAACTCGAGTCAAGTCAGCCGTACTCGGCAAATCGGTTAATTCATCCGTTTATAAATAAAAAATACGGGTAAGGTTTAGTTAATTAGACAATATTTAGATTAGTCTATGATTAGTCATAGTGAATCAATTAACGCCCGGTGTGTCGGTCTTGGGTTGGATATTAAAATCACAGTTATCAACATCTTCAACTAAGTTCCTATAACTTAACTTTTTTCGGTTTAAATAATAACATCAAAACCATGTTGATATACATTTTGGTGTTTCTGTTTGTGTCACTCGCCTTGGCACTTGTTATACATTTCTCTTTAGATAAGAAAGTAATTTACAAGGAACTAAAAGGTAAACATGTAGTCATAACAGGCGGATCTAGTGGGATAGGAAAAGCTGCAGCAGTGGAGGCAGCTAGACTTGGGGCTCATGTTACTGTAATCGGGCGTGATGTTGGTAAGCTGACCAGTGCCGTTGCCGAGATAACCGCGAATTGCTTAGATAAAAGCTGCCAGAAAGTACAGTCTGTGGCTTTAGATGTGACCTCCGATTACAAAACAATAGAAAAAAGTTTCGCGTCTATGGAAGAGAAGCTGGGGCCCATATTTATGTTGGTAAATTGTGCTGGAATGTGTATATGCGGCCAGTTCGAGAAAATGGAAATTGATGT
Organism: Mythimna pallens; assembly: GCA_961205895.1. NCBI lineage: Eukaryota > Metazoa > Arthropoda > Insecta > Lepidoptera > Noctuidae > Mythimna > Mythimna pallens. The sequence goes on along the minus strand of OY540834.1, from coordinate 12,559,805 downwards.
TATAAAGCAAATGATTGATCTTAACTATTTTGGTACCGCATATCCTACTCGGTATGTTTTACCAGGAATGAAGGAAAGGAATGAGGGCCTAATTGTTTTTGTGAGCTCTGAAGCTGCTTTAATTGGTAAGTACATCAATAACTTTATTTTGAGCATTGCTGTTTTTTGACATATTATTTCTTAGAAACTTATATTGCATACAATATATGATATAATTCTATACTTTCCAGGCATATACGGGTACAGTGCCTACAGTGCTGGCAAATGGGCTGTCCGTGGGCTAGCAGAGTCAGTGATTATGGAACTTGTAGGTACTGGCGTAAGGTTAACAGTAGCATTCCCCCCTGACACGGACACACCTGGATTGAAGAATGAGGATCTTACTAAACCTGAAGAAACCAAACTTATATCTGGATCAGCTGGCTTACATTCAGCTGATGATGTGGGAAAGCAAATGATTCATGATGCTTTAGTATGTTCATGCTATTTTTTTTATTACTATTGTTTTATCTTGCTATCAGTTTTTAAAACAATGAGCAGATGAGTTGCAGGATGATCTAGTAGGTCCCTCTGAGACGAGGTCCGAGTCCTAGCTGTGAATATTATTAGGCTGCTTATGCTAGCAGGTACTAGCTATTCACATCAGTAGCAACTTTGGGGTGACTGTCATCCGTATTGGTATTTTGACCATCATAGCCTGAACCATCAAACTTAAATGGCAGTGGGCGGAGCAATTGTTGCAGAACAGATGGTTGATAGGGCCGAAAGGTTCTGGGATGGTGATTACATACCGGAAGACTCAGCGTTGGAAGGGAGGCCTTTCAACACTACAAGGTGGACCGATGACCTCGTGAGAGCCACTGGAATCCAATGGATGCGAGACTCATAGGATTGGTCGTTATGGTGGCACTTGGGGGAGGCCTATGTCCAATAGTGGATGTCTTTCGGGTGAAATGATGATGATGACCTGAATAATGTCCAACTCTTGAACTATAGCGCTTAAGTAGGTATAGTCATCTGACTATACTATAATCCTAATTCAGGTATTTTTAGCTATTAGGTGGATTTTGAATTCAGTGCCATCTTGTGTCATGGCTATGCTTGGGCCTGTAAGTAGCTATAACCTTAAATATTCATTATTCCCGCTTTGGAGAAAAGGTCAGTTGATGTGGAAAAAGGAATGTGCATTGCTATGCTTTTGCACACATTGCATATTTGTAATTTAAAACCAAGTAGATATTTTATTTGCATTAGATTGGGCAGAGTAATGCCGTGTTTCAGTGGAGGCTATCGGTGGCGACGACTTGCCCTGACCCTGGTTCAGGCCATAGTCCGGAGCGAGAGCGAAGCATTTATGCCATCGAAGCAGGCGACCACGAGTGAGGGAACATACATCCTCACGTTCGTTTCGTGAATTTGGGCCACCATAGGCGCGGGCTTGCAGACGACGAGCAATGGGTTGCTTGCTGTCCGCTCGTCCTATAAGGACCGAGCCTGAGCGCGTCGACGGCGTATAGTTTCCACGTGCGCCTCACAGGGATGTTAGCAAAACCGTCGGGGCCCAGCAGGGCCAATGTTTGCTAGGGCTATGGGGAAAAGTTTGAAAGGGATACTTGTTGTCCTAGACTGCAAAAGGCAGCTTAAGGAACATAGGTGTGGTTTTAGTCAGTAAAAGTCTGACATCCTCCACAAGAGAATTCATTAGGTGATTTCACAATGGAAAAAAATAACTAGGGAAGGAAAAATACTCTTCCTGTTTTTTATTTATGTATGGTACTTGGGGTGTTTTATATAAAGCTTGAACCAAAGGAGATATTCTCCAAGCTGTTTGAATGTTTAAAATTAATTTTTACTTTATTTGTTTCAGGTTGGCAAGACATATTCAGTGTATAGTCTCTCTGGCACATTACTTAGTACATTGTTTGGTGGTTCCATAGAAAGTGGTTGGCAAGTTGTCCTGCAAGTTTTGTCCATGGGATTGCTCAGGATTGTCATGGTTGGAATCTTACTTTCATTCCATAATATTGTCAGAGATGGTCTCAAAAAGAAGGGCAATGTTAAAAATAAATAACGGTTATCATACTTTGTTGTGTAGTAAAAATAACAGCGGATTTTTTAACAGTACGGGCGAAATAATTATCTTGACCGCCTTGAACTTTGAATGATTGCCTGCACAGTAATCCTTTTAGGTATCAAATAGCGAATGCGCATTGCGTATTTTTTCGAGTATGCGTTATATTACGAAACGCCAACTTAAGAGTGGCCCACATTTATTTTGATTGTACTGTACATTACTTTCATAATATAACAGTACTTTGCTCTATGAGCATGCTTTCCGAGGTAGGTACATTTTCATACAATAAAAGGAAGAAGGAATATTACTTGTCCTTGTAATTTTGTTTCGTTTTTAGCTGTATTAATTGTAGTTGTCACTTGTTTCCTCGCCTATATAATTATTTAGTATGTATGTATTTAAGTATGTATTTTAGTGTTAAGTATGTACTTTATTTCTCTCCATTTTTTTTATCTTTTTTTGTAATGCACCAAGTGCAACCCCATTTAATGTCCAGACAATCTCTTTCCATACCAGGTTGCCTGGAAGAGATCGCGGAATGCGATAAGGCCGCCAATTGTATGTTTTTTGATATAAGGCTCATATGTATCATTTATTATCTTGGTGTACAATAAAGTATATATAAATAAATATAAATAAATAAATAAACGCTCTAACGTGTTTATGACGTTATTCTCTACAATCGCTCTAGATATTTTGGAACTACATATGGTGGATATTAGTTAGTTTTCTATTGAAATCAAATCATTAATTTGTTTGACTAATCCAGTAAAGACCTTTGAAAATCTGCTATTTTGCGTGAATTTTGGCTGTTCATAATGTACCCGTAAATTAAAAAACCGGGCAAGTGCGAGTCAGACTCGTGCAATTGGGGTGTTTTCTGTAAAACTATTGTGGTAGGTTACCAGATAGGTAGTAAATTTGTATAATTAGAATGATATGTAACATGGTTCATTTTATGTTTAGTAACAATTTTTTTTTTCTTTTGTTTTCATACTTATTTCAGCTTTAATTACCACTATTAAAGCTGCAGTAAGTATGAAAACAATGCAAAAGAAAAAAAAAATAGCTTTTTTTATTCTAGTATTTAAATATGCATTTAGAATGTCTAGGAGCCATATTATTTGTATTAGATAAAACCTTTGCCAGTCTTGGCATTTTTTTTTGTATAATGTCTGGCTGCCATACAAAATATTTTATACTGTTTATAATATCCATAATCATACACAGGTTAGCGATTTATATTTTAATACTAACTTCTTAATTATTTATTGCATATCTCAATGTATTTACATTGAGGTATGCTTAGGTGGTAAGTGAGAATTTATAAGACACAAATTGTAGATCCTATTATTTTGCCCTGTTGAACAACAGTTGTAGAATAAATGTACATACTTGATGTTACGTTAGCCACTAAGTACAATATGATTGAATACTTCGCTTGAATGTAACATGAATGAAGACACGTTTTATATTTATTTTGTGTATTTATTTATTGGAGATTACTTATTTTGATAGCTGTTTACTGTTTGGTTAAATAAAATCAATATTAAGTACACTACCAATAATTTAATAAGTTAATAAATGCATATTTTTTTCAAAATTACTGTGTTTAACTAATAACATTTATGTGCTACATGAGTTCTGTTGATACATTAGTTTGAAGCCATCGCCAACGTAAGATTCATCTGAACGAAACCATACTACGATAGGTCCTGCTCCATTATCTGAAAGGAAAAAAGTTAGCTGAATAAATTATTTTGAGGTGAAAGCATCTGGCTAGATGGCACTGAAATCAACATTAAGTATTACTTTTTAGTTAATGAGAGCATTATTAAGTTAAGGATTGTATATGCTAAAATCAGATATTGTATTTAATTATACTTAATCAAGTTATTACCTCAAAATCCGACTAATTCAGACTGCTCATGTTTGTAAAACAATAGTGTTTATTTAGGTATAACACTAAGTTCAGCGCCATCTATGTAGAAAAAGGACTGGGATGGATAGGATTTTCATCCTAATACGATATAAGGTGAAAGGCCAGGGTAGCCAAAGGAATTCAAATTTTCTTAAGTTTCGTGTGGTCAGTGTCAAGTTGTATGTTCATTTTAAAATATGAACATGAATTTATTTGCGGAATTATAATAATTAAAATCATCATTACAACCCTCTAAGTTCGTCTAAGGGTCGACGCTGCGTTAAGCGGGCGCCCTCGACGGGCATCCGGACGCGTCGCGGGGAGCCGGAGCTACGTAAGGGCCTGCGCACACTTGAGGCAAGAATGTCTTGATAGACTTGTCTACGACGTCGCAGACTTGTCTGCGACAAGACTGTTTTGTCTACGACACGGCGCACACCATTAAGACAAGACAGTCTAGCGGCGTACAGCCAGTGTTGCCAACTTAGTGGATTTTACACTAAAACTGGTGGTTTTCCCCCATTTAGTTGCGAAATAATAGGCATTCAATTGGTTTAGGGCCGAAACTGCGGCCCTACCAACCAATTGAATGGTTATTTCATGAAAAAGTGTTCAATAGTGTTAGCCCAACTCGGAGGATAAATATAGGAGGATATATATTGATGATTAAGGCTCAGTAAAGCCATATTTATTACGAAAAAGATAACAGCTGGAGGAGACTTTTACCCGCAAGCGATCTTACTAAACAAAACATTTTTTTTTTTTTCAATACCTATCTACTAAAAAATAATGTTACCTGTGATAGGCGCATTTACAGTGAAGTCCTGAAAAACAGACCCATCGTTGAGGCGTTCACCGCAAAGTCTAGTCGCAGCTATGAGCAACCAATCGCCGGGGCAGTTCAGGATTTCCACCCCGGCTTGACCAGGAGGGATCACTGGTACTCCATCTACTAACAGAACATTACGTATAGTTCCTGTAGCGTATGTTCAAATAGATATTTTTTCTCGCACACTTGTTATTTTATTTTTCACATTTTATAAAAGATCCGTTACTTTCACAAATATTATGTTACTAAAGGGATGACCAGACGGTTGCAAACTACCGTAAACGGGGTGAATAGAAACAAAACTTTGGTTTAGTTTTTCACTTTGATACCACATTATCGGCTTCTAACAAAGCATTCTGGAAGAAGTTGGGGGAGGCCTTTGCCCAGCAGTGGGACAGTATAGGCTAATTAATAAAAAAAAAAACAAAGCATCGAATTAGAATCACAATTCATTAATATATTGACATAGTTAAATGCTGCAAAAAATATTCAAATATCGTGCAAATTCCCTTTGAAGTTTTGTTTCTTTTCACCCCATTTCACTATAGCGTTCCAACCAAGGTGACCTTGTTTTATGTGTTTGGTTTGTGTTACGGCTACATGGATGCAAAACACGCGCTGACACGTTCGGTGGTTTGGAAAACACGCCTCCCAACCAAGGGCATTGAAGGTCATGGATTACAACTGCTGTCTACACGGATTGAAGCTAGCAAGGTCACCTTGATTGGGACGTTGGTTTGCAACCGTCTGGTCACCCCTTTACTGCTACACTAAGGGTCTCCCCACATTTATCGACGCGGAATCGGCTAATACCGGTCAAAAAAGCCTTTATGTCTACGTAATAAGGGTGTTACTAATATCATTCGCATCGGCTCGGCTCGGACGACGCGTCGCGGCGCCGGCCGACGGCGAAACGAGCCGTTTGTTGATTAGCTGATCGCATCCGTACGGCACTGAATCTAGCGGAACGTTTCCGACTGCTGCCGAACAGCGCCGGAGACGGTCGAACGGCGTTGGACGGCAGTTTAATAATCCGCTCGCATGCCTTCATCTCCGACGGTAGCCGAACGGCGCCGGAGACGGCCGATCGGCATTGGGTAACAGTCGAATGATCCGCTCGCATGCCTGCATCTCCGACGACAGCCGAACGGCGCCGGAGACGGCTGAGTACCGATGGTGGTGGCACAGGGCCTGTGGCCAGAGGCGCCGCGATTGCAGTCAGTCAAGTGTCTATGAGTGGATCAGTCGTACGCTACTGCCGGGCCGTGACGATATTTTTATTAAACGAAGAATAGATACGTACCGTACTATGAAAGCATTTGTGGATATTTTCGGGGTCATGGCACGACAACCAGCCCCTCGCGACGGCTATCCGGATGAGTCGACTGCCGAACAGATGTAAACATCCGTCGCAACAGCCGTTCGGAGGAGTCGACTGCCGAACGTAAGTGAACAGAGGTCGTGACGGCCATTCGGAGGAGTCGACTGCCGAACGTAAGTGAACAGCCGTCGTGACGGCCGTTCGGAGTAATCGACTGCCGATAGCATGTCAACATCCGTCGCAACAGCTGATCGGCGATAAGTCGAGTAGTGTGGTGATACGCACTCGGCTTAAGCCGATTCCGCGTCGATAAATGTGGGGAGACCCTAAGATGTTGTCGAGTGACGAGTTCTTTATACGTCTGTGGTCGAGTGTCGCTAAAATACATCTACCTGAACTTACAAATGCTCAATTAACTTATTGTTAGTTGACTTTGATCTTCCTCTATATTTACTATACTTTTTGACCACCTTTGGCTCATCACTGTGGACTGTACCTAATAGTGTTAACACAAGCTCGAACATGATACGGACGGTTGACGGACCACGGATAACCGCAAAATACCCTTACATCAATCATCGTAAGGTACATTATTACATTTTAGGTAAATGTCCCTTACGTTATTTTAGTAGGTATCGTATATACCGGTCGTCTATTGCGAGAACTGATTTGCTCCGGTGGGTTCGGTCCGTCGTACCAAATTCGAGCGTGTGTTAAACGAGAATCTACTATTGACTTTTGTCCACTTAGCATGTCATACGTTAAACGCAACCGAACGAAAACGAATCTAGCAACTTGTTCACACAAAACTGTTAACAGTTTCAATTTTTAGCAGAACTTCTAAAATGAGGTTTTGTATTCGACCTTTTCCTATGTTTATATGTCCAGGTTTTTCTCAAAAATTAGGTAGGTTCTGATCCGATTTAGATAGATAGGGTTTTCGTTATTTCGTATAAAAGTTGTTTCGTATTCCGATTCCTTTGTTCTGACGTCATCTCAACGCTCAGTCACGTGGTCAGAACAAAGGAATCGGAGGCGTGGCCTACTCGAGGCGTTCGGTGCGAACGAAACGATTGTAACTTGGCTAGGGGGCTGATCTCCTCTGATCACAGTAATGTAGGTCTGTTAGTGAACTTACACGTGTCGTAATTGACAATCTGCATTGTACCGCTGTTGGTGTATGTGACACTGCAGGTCTCTGCTTTACGCTCTATGCACATGGCGTAATTAAGATTGTTCTGAAATGGAAATGTTCATTAGTTTATTTTAGTAAACTTCAATCTTCTTCACGCCCTTTCGCTCCACCCTAGAGTGGCAAGTCTTTTGATGATATCCCACTTCAATAAAGGGGTCCTACCAAGACATTTTAACATTATCATGAATCCGGTTTGAGAAAGGGATAGTGCTGTAGGGCCTGCATAGCTCCGTCTCTCACTAACTGAAATTTTCGATTGGGAAACTACGCGATTTTATTAGTTATACAATGGGGGCAGAATAATACTCCTCCCTTGATATCTCAGATCCATTGCATGTTTAATTTTTTTTCTGCACGTCGACGTAAAACGTGCAATGAATAGGTTAGATACTAAAATGGTAAAATAGGCAAAAGCAATTGCGATCAATTGTGTGAAGTGGTGTATTACGCAATTAGCCTGCATGACATATTCCGGCTGAAACTATGAGTCATGGTGACGAGGCGAGGTACATTTCTTACATATCTTTTCCACCCTGTATAGTAAATACTTACGTGATAAATAAATTATATTAATTAACATGAACCTACTAGATAACTTGGGTTTCTTGAAATAACGATTTCAGATTTATCTTGATAGTTGAAAGATTCTAAATAGTCTTGTGCTTCTGTAAAGTATTGTAGACAGCCCGTAGGCGCAGATAGATCGTCTGATGACGTCAATTGCGTAATCTGTAACATAACAGAAGTTACACAAAAAATAGGCAATAATATTTGTCACTAACAATTTTTAACAGGCCAACCCTGTTAAGCAAGTGGTTGATGTATTAGGGGCGTGCCTCACTGGGACACCATCGTCATAGTGACGTAGCCAGGTAATGACGTCAAAAAAATGTTTGAACCACCAGTGGACAGGTAAGGTATAGACACACCAGCTGCAAGCATTTTCTAGGTTGCGCGAACTCGCAGCGCCGCCATTAGCGTCCCAGCGAAGACAGATAATAAAGTTCTTTGTCTATGCGTCCCAATAAGGCACGGGCCTTACATTTGCGTACCGGGTTCGAATTTAGTTTTTTTTTTTATAATCTATGGCCTAGGATCGTTTTGTAGAATATGGATGAACTATTCATACGAAGAAAAGGACTTAGTATCTAACTAAGCCAAAAAACATAAACAATAAAATAATAATTGTACAAGCATTAGAGGACTTTCTGAACAAACTTTACCTTAATCGAAAATAATCTGCTATCGGATGAAACTGTTTGGAACGTAAGATAAATGGGTCCGTCCACATTTCCAACTTCAATGTAAACTGAAACCAAAATCAAAAACCGACTTTAAACAATGGAGTAGGGTTCTCGATTCCTTTGTTTATTTTTGTTTGATACCACAAAACTTTTGGAAAAATCTTTTGTTTTTGAAACAATAAACTCTATTTTTTACATTACCTACTAAGCTCAAATTTCTTTGCAACCCATATTTGAGTTGGTGGGGATGAATTATTATCTCGAATTATTAACTCAAGTACCTAGGTATAATGCTTAGTGTCACTCACTGTGTTGTCCAGAGTTGATTCCACAGAGGATCGGTATTGGGCTATTGACATTTTGTCCTGAGACGATAAATTGATCATCTTGACATGAGCCATCCGTGGGTGGAAGCAACTAAAATGAAAACAATTTAGATAAATAATATAATAATAATATTCACACAACTATCACACAACGCCGTCTAGTCTCAAGCTAAGCAGAGCTTGTGTTATGAGTACTAGACAACTGATAAACATACTTAAATATTTCTAAATACATACATATTATAGATAAAAATAATAGATACGATTATTACGTACTCACTCTTTAGTTTTCTATTACACATCATTACTTAGCTATAGCATAACTTTACATACAAATTGCACAAGTAGGAAATATTGTAAATCATCGTATGTACCTCACCTCGAAATTGGTAAAGTCTAAACGTATCTGTTTGACGTCTTCCGAAGCTTTGTCCAACCCAAAGGCACAGGATAGTCTTTCAGTGCTCGGCGAAGGGAAGTCTGGGTTGGTAAACCATCCTGACTCGGCAGCTGAGCGGTCGTCACATCCAAATTGAGCTGGAACATTATTCGCAAAATATTCATTAAGTAGGTAGTTTCTATTGTAATTTTATTTTTGGTGTACATTAGAGAGTATTGTCTCAGGGATATGATAAAAATAGAGATTTGGTCAAATCCCCAATTGATTTGATCAAATCACTTAGGGAATTAACCAAATCTCTGTTTTTATCATATCCATGTGACATAAATATATCTATATACTTATCTCCTTATTTGAAATGGCTAAAAGAAGACACTTTTGCATACAGAAAATATTTGGAATCGGTAGGTGAAAACTGTTTTCGATGTTACTATGTGTGTAAAATTTATATAGTTATTATAAGTTATCCTTACAGTAGATAATATAAAAATAGACTTACTAACGCAACACGTGCCGTATCCATCAGCACAAGTACCCATGGTAGCTCCTCCAGAGTCAGTGCACTCGGACTCAGGTAAGCACGTTCCTTCCAGACCACTGCTAGATGTACAAGATACATGGTCAAACTCTACAACTTGGAACACTTCCAGGAACCTAGTCTTGGATTTGTGTTTCAAATTTAACTGGCGTGACCGCCTCGGTCCAACCGCAGGACACTTCTTCCGAATATGTTTTCTTTTTGGCCGAATTCTATTCAATACATTTATGTTTTCTATCGTGTTGTTATAATTCACTATTATGTCTTCAGAATTAAAATAAGAAACATTGTTTTCGCTCCTTATACCGCTACTGAAAGTGTTTGATGTAGAAATAAAATCATTATGTTTATTTTCCGGCTTTTTAGGATCGATTAACATTAGGGGCATAAAACGATCTTGTATATTATAATTCGACTTAAATTCTGGATTGGAAAAATTGTGGAGTGCGTCTCTTCTTTCAAAGATTGCCGCGGAATACCAGCGCTCAGCCTTGGTAGATACTATAGTGCAGATTAGTAAAGTGATATGTTTATAGAAGAAATACATTTTCACGCACAAATAACTGCGAAGACCAACCACAAAGTAGGGTGCACAGAACTGAATTGTAGTCAGTGTGACGATGCACTTGGCTTGCCCCGTGGGGACAGCGTGACGAATGTAATTATTGCCTAGAAATCGTTCTGGTTTGCTAATTTGCCCCATATAATGGGTAGCGGCATTAAGTACCATGGCTTCAAATTATTTTATTAGTTTAAACTGCACACTTATGTCTGACGACATCGTATAGGCTTGTCTAAATATCCAATTTAACGTAGGTAGATAATAGTCTAGGCTTGACGGGTTTAGGTCACACAGATCAGTTTGTAATGAATAAAAGACAAGGCGAACCGCGCCCTGTCTAACAATCTAACACGTGCTGATAATATGGAAATTGTATGAGCCATTAGCTAAATGCGATTTGATTGTTGCTAATTTTCTTGATTTATATGGGTCAGAGATAGAGAAATTTATTACGTTGGAATTGGAACCTTTGGTTATCTAATATCATCTCATGTCACAGTATTTGTTATCGAACTCCTCCGAAACGGCTTGATCGATTTTTATGAAATACTAGCTTCTGTCAGCGGCTTCGCCCGCGTGATAGTAGGTTTCTCCATACAAACTTTGGAACCCTGTTTCATCCCTTTGGGGGGCGAGTCCCAGTAATTTCGCCTGTGGGTTGATATGTCAGTCAGTCAATTTCTCCTTTTATATACTTAGACAGTTTTCTAGTATATTTGGTAGGTCGTAGGCTATTTTTCACCGTCCTATCCCCATCCGCCATCTTCTTCTTCGATAATTTATATGGCAGAACAACATTTGCTGGGTCAGCTAGTTCATGTATAAAACCGTGATAGTAGAATGCATCTGTAATTGTAATATGTAATTTTCCGAGCAGTAACGTACGGCTGTCAATCAGTTCATCTATACATATGTCTGGTATTTACTTACCTGCTTACTGTTACGATGGTCACTAATTGTCCAGGGTAAAATAGGACGATAAGAAGCCGGTCCGCATCCTCCGGTTAGATCGACCGACCTCCTTAGAAAGGCGGCTGGGAGATTTTAATTGTGGAAGGCGCGAAGGCAAGAAGTAGTTTCTTTGGGACATTCTTACCTATGTCCAACTTCGGACTGAGATCAAGTATTTGCAGAGTTGATTGAATTATCTTGTGTAGAATAAAGTACCTATACTATATTCATCCATCTATTTACGACGATAGGTATACCTATTCTTATATTTTGATAACGAACTAAATCGGTAAAACCTTCTGCCAAAACGTAATTATTCAGCAGTCAATGCTTTTAATAATCGATAAAAAGTATAATAAATGTTCTCTAAAATATGAGTAGGTATATATAAACCAAAAAAATCTCAAGAGATCTTATAATAATGTTTCTACCGAACTGGGCCAAGACAGCCATTATGTGCTCCTATTATAAGTAATTCACCTATGTTACCTACCGATAAAACTTGACGAACTTGGTCTAGATATAAACGGAGATTATTGTTATTATATATAACTACATAGCTGCTAGACGGTGTGTGCGCCAAATACATTCCGTTAGGGGCTGATGCAATAAAACGCTTCGTTGCTTTTTAAAATAGGTAAATAAGTATTAAATGATACGGAGATATGCAAAACCCAAATTATTATTTATTGTATTAAATGATTGTGCACCATAAAAAAATACAGTATAAGCCTGTACAAAAGAAGCCCTAGGACTTACAGATGGCTACAAAAAAATTGTCTTACCTTAGGCTATGACACTGACTAGATTGATAGTTTAAGAATTAATGAATATCTCTTTGTGCAGTTAAAAAAGCAGTCAAAAGAAAAAAATAATGCGGATGAATAATTATTATTTTACTATTTTATGAATTTCGATTACAACCAAAAAAGGATAGACGAAATTTCAGGATTGGTAATTTATGACAAAATAAATTAACTGACCACGTTCTGGTCCAAATTGGGTTATGATACAGGTTGCACAAATAAACCACAAACAATCAGTTTGCTTTATATTTAGTTCTGGCAGTACAAACTTTAAGAATGAACTATCTTTTATCAAGGATGTTATTAGAAAACTCCATGAAGTAGGACTACGCGTGCTTGTGATTGTGACCAAGGGTCCTCAAATTTTAGTAAAATTAATTCACCAGAAAGAATGAGGTGTTATAGAAAGGCATATTTGAAACAGAATAAGGCATATTGATGACTAGCTTTTGCTTGCGGCTTCCCCCTCTTACATAAAATAGCCTATATCACTGAGGAATAAAGCAGCTTTCTATCGGTGAAAAAAAATTTGCAATCGGACCAGTACTTCCAGAGCTTACCTCTTACAAACAAACTTTACCTCTTTATAATAATAGTGTAGAATGTGTAGATGATGAGCTGTAATCCCACATTATGATTCACTGCATTTGATAAAAAGAAACTTAAAAAAAAAAAAAAAAATTCTTCATTCATGGACCCATAGCTATGTAGTATCTACCCGCCGGTCAAATCAAACCCAACAACGGTGGTTTAAAAAAAAAAACTCGTATCGTGAGATTATTATAGGTATGTCAAACTCAAAAATGTTTTATATGTTTCTAGCAGTTATGTTTTGAAGAAATAAAAAAGTACATCGATACATTTTTGACAAATCGTTTTATTTGTTCATTCTCATTGAACACAACTTATGTAAATAAAAAGCCAACTTCTTCTGATTCGACGGCGAAGTTAGAAGCATCGATAGTATCACCTGTAAATAAAAAAAAGAATTTGCGTTACCATACAAATCTATATGTGTAAAGTTTTTAAAAGCAATGCTTCTACTAACTACATAATTGCGTTATTAAAAATCTTATTTGCAAAACTATTCAAATACAATTCTTACCTCATTTTAAAGGATTTCCAAATTATTTTCATTTTGGTAAAATTGAATCTAGGATTATAACTTCATCGGAGTTCGACTCTGGTGGGAGGTTCTCCTTATTAACTATATGATTATGCTTATTTTTATTATTTTCCTGAGTGTGGAACAACTTGCTATCGTCGGCGCACCTTATTTTAATCAAGGTTCTGTGAAAAGAAAGAAAATAAGTATTATAATATCTTCTGTTACTCTTAATTTACAATTTTCTTGATATTGAGCAAGGAAAATGGAGTTATTACCTAACTACGTTTTTCGGTACGCTGCATCGTTCAGCTACCGTCTGCACGATGTCGTTCACCAAGATTGGGTTTAAGTTTTTCACAGCTAGCTTATCTGGGAATGCTGGAGATGACTTTCCAAGTACTGAATGTGTCGCTAAATCGCTAAAATTATAAAAGGGAGGCATGAGGCGAAATTCTAATTCCGATTAGAACAGGAAGTTAATTAGCATTATATATATCAAGGTTAATAAATACCCGCGTGTAAGTACTGCCGTCAACAATGTGCGTGTAGCATTAGTGTAAGAGTTCCAATTAATACTCCTAAATATTCTTATTGGAATCAGTGCATTACCCTTACCTATTGATACCTGTAAAAATATAGAACAGTCAGTTTAATATACTTGTTGTGGGGATGGCCCTAGGCCAGAGCACTTCGACCCTTCTGGATCTTTTGTGCTACAGTTTAATATACTACAAACGATTTATCGAAATATGTCGAGAGAAAAGTACTAACCACGCCATCAGCATTCACATCAAGTTTTCTTTTTCTAACTACCTTTGCACTGTTGTCTTTTCTAGCATTATGTTGTGATTTTTCATTTTTAGGATTATTACGGGTAAATGTTTCATCGATATCTGAATCGGAAGTATCACTGAGGACGATCGTCTGAAAAAAAATATTATAGTGATCTATATTCTTATTTTTAAATTGAAGATTAACTAGTTTTTATTTCTCGAGAGACAACTTTATAAGTCTCGTCGTCAGCGTCATCATCACCATAAAAATCTTTATCACAATAAGAAACTTCTTGCTGAAACGTTTCTGTAAGCTGTGGATTCGGTTTGATTTGCTCTTTTAACAATTTAATCTCCTCATAAAGTTTGGAGGTAGTGAGTCCCATAGTTTTTATTATAAGAAGTTGATATCATCCTCGGATTGCATCAAGAGTTTATAATCTTATAAACATTACCCTCGTTATTCTTATTATGAGCATTAGCTTTGCCAGTTAGATAATAGTAAAAAAAAATATTGACTTCTTTTGAATGATTTAGGCTGTTTATTAGTTAATTCATTACCTACCATCTAGATCAGAGATCTTTCTTTTCGCCGGTGACAGGTGAAATTATTTGATTAAATTTTTTATATTATCTCATGGGCAAACTTAAATTATATCGTGTATGTATGGTTGATTTAAATTATTATACTATTTATAGTCTTACCGTAATAGGAACATCAGACTTCATTGTTGAATTTTCGGCAACCACGTGCATGGGACTAGCAGTCCCAACTTTTACTGAAGTTACATCTATAATTGGCTCTTTCTAAAATAAGAGAAAACTCAGTTAAGAATAATTGTACTATGAACCAACTATTTCACTTTGTTTTAGGTTAAACTTTAAGATCTTACCGGTACGTTGGTTCCTACCACACAGCTCATAAGAAGCTTTGCGGTTTCTACAGACTCGTTATAGTCATCTGCAAATAAAAAGAAGGGTATTTTTTATCTGTGGCCCTATTACGAGCTCATAACGCGATTTAACTGACCCTTATCGCACTACGATTTGGTTCAACAAGTACATATGTTACAAAGTACTCTGTGGTTCAACATGCAATATGTATCACCCTTGAGTTTTTTTTACTATTTGTCACAATAATGATTCTGTCCCAAGGGAGAAAATGCAGTATGGGCGACGTCTAGGGAATAATGAGATTTAAATTTGGAACGTCAAAAACCGTCAACATTAAGTGAATTAAAATGTACGTGAATCAAACAAGTTTATTCAATATTCAAACTGGCCACTAACAAAAAAAAAAACAACAACAACAGAATAAAACGTGGTTACAGACGAGTTTCTAAAAAAAAGGAAAGAGCTAGCGTTATAGAAAATTGAAACTATAGAATCAGAGTAGCGAATTTTGTTTGTTTCAAATCTCAAAACATGTTGAGTGATAGTTAAGATTAACTTGTAAATGATACTTATTTTTCTCCAATATCTAATTTGTTTTTAGATTGTCTTTTAATTATCTCAAAGATGGTGTAAAAAGTAGAATATTCAACATGGGGATAAAGCTATCTTTGTCTTGGGCGGCTTGAATTCCTCACTTTACTCAGGTTTCCTTATTAAATCCCTCGCAATGTTCGGGAATTAATTATATAAATCTCTCACTGACGTTCGGGATTAAAATTAGCAACCTTCGTGTCGTTCAAAAATTCAACATGCCGCCCGCGACTTAAAGACACTGCTTTATCCCCTAGCTATATTGTACGGTACAACCGCACATACTGCAAGTCAGCATTTCGCGCTCACACTCATTTTACTTTATAATAAAGTTGAGTTCGCGTCGAGCCATCAAGCCGGGCGATCTCATCACGGCCAACAAGGGCCACGTGTCACTCAGTTCACACACATCAGTTCATTCGCTCATTTTACCTATAACCTTTGGAACAATACAGTAGTTTAAATTATTTTACCATCTTTTATTCTATACCGCCCACATCATCTAAAAGTAGTGTGTGATCTAGCAAGAGATCATACATATATAATCTACTTTTTTACACCGCCAGCTCGATAATACCCTTTTATACGTCATACAACCATCACTTAAAGCAAGTCATTATGTCCCTAGGGAGATAATGCAGTATGGGCGATCCCTAGGGAATAATGAGATTTGAATTTAGAACGTGAAAAACCGTCAGCATTATGTGAATTAAAATGTAATGCATCAAACAAGTTTATTAAAATTTAAACTGGCCATTGACAAAAAAAAAAAACAGAATAAAAAAGTTTCTAAAATAAAGTAATGAACAAGCGGGAGCGTCATAGAAAATTTAAACTATAGAATCTTTGAGTAGTGAATTTTGTTTGTTTCAAATCTCAAAACATTTTGAGTGACAGTTAAGATTAACTCGTAAATAATACTTATATTTCTCTATAATAACATTTGTTTTACTAAATTGTCTTTTAATTATCTCACGACTGGTGTTAAAAGTAGAGTATCCAACACGGGGATAAAGCTGTCTTTGTCTTGGGCGGCTTGAATTCCTCATTTCACTCGGGTTTCTACATTAACTCCCTCGCAATGCTCGGGAGTAAATTATATAGATCCCTCAGTGTCGTTCGGGATTAAATTTAGAAACCTTCGTTTCGTTCGTAATTCAACATGCCGCTTGCGACTTAAAGACACTCCTTTATCCCCTAGTCACATAATCTACTATTATTTATTTAATTAGTGTTATTTGTAAAAAAAACGATTTTAAGTTTTGAAGAGCTACGCCGCCAGATATTGTGAGTTAGGCAGAAAATGCTTGCTAAAAACTAAAATAAATGACCACTATGGAAAACTTTCAGCGAAAGTATTTCTAAGTAAGTGTATTGAGAAACGTCGTTTGATACATGTGGAAATTTGTCATTGCAGCACTCGACTTCAGATTCATTAAAAAAACTTACAGTATTCATGATTATTATCTTGAATATTGGTTTGCAGATCCAACAGAGCCTGTGCAGCATCATATTCTGAGTTGTCAAAATTTATTAACCGCGACATTTTCTTAACTCCTTGTACTTACTGAAAGAAATGGAATAAAAAAAATGGGATTACTATACTGTAAACTTCGGATGTTCAAATTATGTTTAACAAAACACACTTAAATTAGAATTAAGAAAGATAGACTACGGTGAATTCATAAAATCTATATACTTACGCACTTTTTGATTTAGTTCACAGCAGATTCCTCACACAGTTATTAGGCTAAAACTACAAACTGACTAGAAATGAGAGCAACAACCACACACAACAGGGAACCAAAGAAGACTGACGTTTTTGAAATTAACCTGCTTATGTTTTGTGTTCCACATAAATACCTTTCTTCCCTTAACTTATTGGGTACTCTATTGTCTACAACTATATCTCATCTTTATTGTTTTCAACTATATACCTGGACGCTGGTACCTGCAAAAGATTAACTTTAGTTGAACACACGAAATTTAAAAAAAGGCAAGTTGTAAAATCAAAAGAACAATGAGAGTAATTTAACTTATTGTTCCGCCGCATCTTTGACTGGCCATCTTTTGCAGAAAGTTATTTAATAGGCATTATCTATTACAATGTCTTTTTTGGAATTTACTGGAACTGGTTAGTTTCGACTGTTAGTGCAGAGAGTAAGTACCTACCTGTAAGAAAATAAATAAACAAGTAATCACCGACATAAAATACCACACCTGCATTCTACATAGATTATAGAAGTAAGTACGTATGAGGTAGATAAAGCAATGGATGGCCCATCTCTCGCAATTTGAGCTGTGTGAACGGGCGCATTGTCTTGCAGAAAAAGCACATTTCGCGCGCCAACTTGCCACGTCTTTTCTTCACGACTGCCTCAACTGCCTGACTCGGTAACTTAGCGTAGTAAAGGCTGCTCATTGAATTCCCTTTAGGCAAATAATCAATTAATAAAATTCCCTCGCTGTCCCAGAAAATGGTAACCGTGTGCTTCGATGCCGACTTTTCCACTTTGAATTTCTTCGGAGGCCTTTCCCCCTTTTCATACATTGCATCGACTCATGTTTGGACTCGGGATTGTACTGAATCCGTGTTAGGCTGGCACAACTCCAAAAAATCTTTACAGCTGCCTAATCGTCACTGCTTGTCAAGCGGTGTAAGCATTCAGGGTACCCAACGCACACTAATTTTTTTCAGGTGCCAATGATTATGCACAATCTCTCCAATTCGTTCTTGACTAATCTGTAGCTTTTCTGCTACTCGTATCTTCCACAATGTAATCCTGCGATCAGCCAGTACAAATTTTTCCACATTTTTGACATTTTCTTCGGTCATGACCGTCACAGGGCGACCTGGGCTAGGGTCGTCTTCACATGTCTCTCTGCCTTGTTGAAATAGCCGAGCCTATTTTTTAACCATCGTATGAAGGTGCGGATTCCTAAAGAACTGATATCATCTCTTTGAAAATTTCTTTGGGCGTATTTCCATTTTTAACAAAGAATTTAATCACAGCGCGATGTTCCAAATTGCGAGAATTTCCAGTTCTCGTGACATTGTGTTGTTACTTGTTCCAAAAGTAATTTGTTTATGAACTAAATTATAAAGATACCTACAATTTATAACAACAACAATAAGTCCCGCAATTAGTGGTACTAGTAGTGAGACTTTGAGTTATCGGTACTTAGGCCGTGAACTTATCAGCCGCCCTGGTTGATTCTAATTATTATTTTTTTCATCCGCAATAAGCCAAGATATAAGCCCCTTGGCACTCCGCTACTATAACAATAATGCAATTTAATAAAGAAATATCTGTCTGTCTGTTTGTCCCGGTTATTCCACAAAACGGCTGGACCAATTTTGACGGGACCATCATTTCCACTACTTTATCTAGTTGTTCATTTTTCAAAACGTTGCCTGCCTGTGTAGCTTGATACACTATTGCTACATAGCATCCTTTTACGTGATTGACGGTAATTGATCCAAAAATATATGTTTTACTTTAAAAAATAATTGAAGCAATTGGCAATAAGACATTGTCATTGTCATTTACGTAAATATTGTTAATCACAACATTGACCGTTTCAGGGATCCTTCAGTTTTGTAAATGATAAAAGAACTTTGCCTACTTGCGTAACTGTTATTCGTTGGACTATTTGTATCAGTCCCAGATTTCTAACAAACAAACAAAAAGATGGACACAATAGAAGTGAAAACTTCATCAAGGTGAGATTAATAATACAAAATCATGAATTTCGACGAGCGAAATAATTTGTTAATATTTCAGCACGTGATACGACTAACTGGCTGACTGTGTATTATATTGTCCTTGCTAACCTGTGTGTGCAGCCACGCCTAACTGCGCGTACGCGCTTTTTCCAAAGCTCAACGAGCACGCATACAATGAATGCTGTCATACTTACAATATGTTACTAGTGCCTTATCACACATGTGGCCCTTCATTCTAACATGTTTTCATACTGGACCAGTAGTATATAAGGCCAACGCATGTATCGATTCAAACATATCGGTCTGAGCTTTCAGGGTTTGAACACTAAATATGTTTTTAAAAGTAAGTTTATTGCTAATTATATTTCCGTAGCTATTAGTATGTTATCATATAGTCTACTAGTCTTACTAATTGACGTAATTGTTATTGATAGGCTTATATTGGCGTTGAAGTCTTTTGCTCTGCGTTTTGAGACTTTCAAATTCAACAATACATTATTATAAGTTATGACTTATCGTGAGATCTTTGCAATTTAGAGGTTTAACGTAATAAATAACTTCTTCTAAAATCCTACACTTAGGAGACATAATCAGTGTATATGTAAATAATTTAAATTTATCCTGCTCTAGGTGAAGCGAAAGGGAGTGTCAGACTTTTACAAACTAAACTCAGTGTTCTTTCAGTTGCGCTTTGCAATGCAGATCCGCAGCCCTGGCAGATATAGAAGACGTATTTATTGTGCACAGCTATCATTACGTTGCCTTTTTAACCCAAAGGTTGATTAGTAGAGAATGCCTTGTTGCATAAGTCCGCTATGTACCACTATTATCCATGAAGTTTTAATATATAAATAAGAAGTACCTACCCAATTCATCATCATCTTTCATTTCATAGAACAGTTCTAAAAGTTGCAGATGTTTTGTGATTATATGCTAAACGAACTGGTCACCCATATTTCTGGTGCAACTTAAGTCCTTTTTGTTAAAGTTGGTAAACCTACCTATTGATGTCTCTTTTTCTTTACAGTTATTATTCGTGGTGTGCCTAGCAGCGGCCACCAACGCTGGGCTCGTGTCTCCTTACGCCTATGGAGGCTGGAACCCATACAGCTCCTACCCTGCTCAGCCAGCTGTCGCTACTCAGCACTCCAATATTCTGAGATCACCATTCAATCTTGGCCAGGTACCTACATCACAATTTAATAACAAAATAATTGCATTAAGAACTTGTGAGATTGTGGGAAACAAGTGCGAGCCAGACTCATCACGCACTGAGGGTTCCGTACAAACTTACCTATAAATCAGTTCAATTCCTTAATTGAGTTACGAAGATTTTTCCGAATCGCAATAAAAGTTTTTTTTTTGTGACATAACCACAAATTTACTGTTTTCTGATTTTTTCGATTACTTGTGCTATGAGACCTTGCTACATGCAAAATTTCAAGATTCTAGGTCAACGGGAAGTAGGTACCCTATGATATATTATATTTATCATAAGGTACCTACTTCCCGTTGACTTGACGTTATATTTTGATTCCCTTGAAAGTATCGAAATAGACGTTTTTTGCGACATAAACGGCCGTATTTTTTTTCATTAACTCAGAAGTTTGATTTTTTCACAGCTTCAAGGGACCGCGGACCTGAGTATATGGTTTTAATTTCAACTCGATACCTCCACGCGTTCCTGAGATAAAGCGTCTCGACACACAGACAGACAGACAGACGGCCAACAAAGTGATCCTATAAGGGTTCCATTTTTTGCCCTTTGAGGTACGGAACCCTAAAATGTGAACCATCGTTTAATACAGGATAATTTGTCGACAGACTGCTTAATGTGGCAGTCTGTCGAGTTGCCGCTACTTCTGCGCGATTACTAATCATGGGATCTCTGGTTCGGAATTTTAGATCAGACAGCACTATTCGTCTTCAGGAGTTTATTGAGAAGAGTCCGGAGTCTGGAGTTTCAGTTGAAGGCTATAGAATTTTTTTTTCTTAAATAAATCTTTGGTCCACACTGGGAATTACTACTGTGTAGTACGTTCACAAACATATCAACTCACACTAAGCTCTCACACTCGCGTTCAATATATGCAAACCCCGAAAAACTATGTCTGGAGTAGAGGTGAGATTTACTAGGTAGAATGTGTACTGAGAGTCTTAGAAGTAGGTACGCGTCCGCTGAAATACTTATTCCAAAAGCTAGGTCCACAAGTATTGAGGCGTCTCGAGTTTTTTGACGTTTCCTTATCTAGCGAGTATTCGTACGCCACGAGTATTTTGGCGTCTCGAGTTTTCAGCCACAGATCTATTCCAAAAACTTGTTCCAGTATACCAATACGTTTCAGTCTGGACCATACAAAAATTTGTCCCATGCGGGAATCGTGTGTTATCTATCTTTTTATTCTTTAGGTATCGACATACTCGAAAGCGATCGACACTCCGTTTTCAAGCGTCCGTAAATCTGATGTGCGCGTGAGCAACCCCGGCGTCGCCTACTCGCCTGGATACTCGAGCTTCGCGTCGCCGCTGGTCTCCCATGTCGGTGTTGCTCCCGTCGCTAAGGTATGTAGAAGGATAAAGGTGCTTCTTCACTAACTCAATCGGTCGCGATTAGCCTGAAAAATCAGCCTTCTAGGCCAATAGGACTTCTTAAATACAGAACATTGTCTGGGACGTTCTTTTTTTTACTGACAATTGATCAGTTTAAAAAACTGTGACGGAGGTGTTTTTCATCCATTCTGCTATGCAAATTAAAAAAAAAAACAAACTTTATTAACGTCTCATCGAGTAGATGAGACGTAAAATTGATGCAAGTCATGCTAGATATCTTCTGGCTGACTGCAAAGTACTGCAACAGAATATCTTTCATATTGCGTTCCCTTCTTTATTAAACCTGTCGCCTAGAAGTCAGGAACTATTGTTAGTCTAAAAGTATTTTTTTTAACCTTCTGCTTTTTTACTAGGTGGCTACTGCTGGTCTTCTCGGAGTGGCATACTCGGCTGCACCTACAGTATCCCACATGACTTACACCAATGGACTCGGCCTGGCATACGGCTGGTAATCAGGGACAAGTTGAATGTTAGAGTATTTAATTAATTGTAAATGCATAGAATGATTCCTCTTCATTTGTTACCTGTTAGTTGTTAACATAAATTATTTACCTACATGGTAGTATTTTTTATGAATATATTATTTTCTAAAAATATGCTATATTACTTTATTCAATGAGTGCAGAAATCACGTCGAGAAACAAAACAATACGGCAGATCTATATAAATATGTATGTATAGATCTGCCGTATTGTTTGTAACGATAACGCAAGAGTACTTTAGGATTTTTAACCGACTTCAAAAAAAGGGAGACCCTGGGTCTCAATTCGGTTGTATTTTTTTTATGTTTCTTACCTCAGAACTCCGTCGTTTATAAATTTTTATTTTCCCCTTATATGATATGCCTCCGGATTGGTTTCAAAACCCAGTTCTGATGATGGGATCCATGAGAAATCAAGGGAACTCCTCAAATATTATACCCAACTATATGGTGATTTTGGTATTTTCATCGAGAACTTAAGCATTTACAGTCAAAAACTAACATTTGATGAAGTGGAACTGATGAAGAAGACCAGAAATAGCCAACGGAACTTTATACTCACATAGATATCACAATGAAGATAGTTAAGGGACTATGACAATATAAATAAATAAATGGTTCTGAATAGTTATGTAGAAAATGATATCATCAAAGTGACCTGATGATGGTGATGGAGCCGGAGGATAGGCACCAGAACTCCGTAATTAATCAATGTATCCTAGCCATGTTTGAGATTATTAGAATTGAGATGCACTTTATACGCGGCTATAAGGTACTATCGAATTGATCTGATGATGGAGGCGGAAGGTGGAAAGGAAACTTCATAATAAAACATTGTAGATATCCTAGCAGTGTTTAGATTAATTAGAATTGTCATGAGAAATATGCACACTGGTTATGCTTAATTGTAACACAACAAAAAAAATTGAAATAAAAAGCTTTTTACAAAAAAAAAAATAACCGACTTCATTAAAAAAAAAACATTGATCATTTTAATGTTTTTTTTTTAATAATTTTAATTCCATAAGTTATTTTTTTTTATTAAATAGTTTTTTGTACGTATCTAAGTAAGTAATCCTTTGAACATCCTCCCTCCCTCCAAGATCGTTTCCTCACTTTTGTAGTAATAATGCTAACTTGACTGATATGGTAAACGCAAAAAAAAAAAATAGAAAATTTAATTTTACGAGCTGAACCTTAAAAAAAAAGTAATGAAATAACTAATGAAGAAAGAATGTAATGGATGGAGGTATTCAGTGTTTGATAGAAAAGAATAACCCATCGTATTTCACGAAGATAAAACCGACCTCCTCAATATAAGGGAAGTCTAGCTAGATGTTATTATAAAAGGATACTGGCTCGAAATGTTGATACCCTAAGCTGCAATGCTTTTCTAATGTCGATGATGACGTCATTCATGCTGTACATTACGTCAAAAAATCCTTTACAGACGTGCCACATAATAGCATAGCATAGCATACTCAGCCTTTTAATGTTCCCACTGCTGGGACTTAGGCCTCCTCTCTAGGACAGGGAATGGGCCGTAATCCACCACGCGGGCCCAGAGCGGGTTGGTAAATGTCACATGTCTTTGAATTTTTGGTTTTAGGAAATGCCGGTTTCCTCACGAAGTTTTCCTTCACCGTTTTGAGAGCAGTGATGATGAAATAAATTACACAAAGTAATGCGCCTGGCTGGGTTTGAACCCGCGACCTATAACTCTTAAGTCGGGGCCGTTACCACTCAGCCATCACTCGTGACGTGCCATGCTCACGGTTAATTCGGAACGACTTTTAGCGCGCTGACAGCGATGAAATCTTTTCTCGGAACGCAGTGCTTTTTTCATAAATGTCAATGTCATTTCACGTCTTTACGGATTTGTCAGTTTTGTTGTCGTAGTTGCCATTTTCCACTTGCCAAGTTACTAATCACAATAAATGAAATAAAAATTACCTGTGTGTATTAATAAAGATACGGGACAACTCGTTTAATAAGTCAGTAATACCTTCGGCCTAGATAGTTGCGTTTATTTGTTCACGTCGCGTACTCTGTGTGCACATGTATTATCTTTACTGCCACCGATAGTGTTCGTAAACACACTGCAGTGGATTGTCTGGGAGGTTTAGTTGTGCTATTGCATCGCAGTGAGCATGTCTGATAGCGGAGACAGCGACGTCGCGTGGACGTACTACAAGGACCGTCCGGAATGGAGCGACGTGACACCCGTGCCGGAGGATGAGGGTCCTAACCTAGTCGTCGTTATTGCCCATTCAGATAAATGTACGTATACTTTTTACATAGATGTTTATTGGCTATAAAAACTTTAGTCATTATGATAAGTATATCTACATACAACTTTATTTAACAAATTAAAAATTCTTAATAACCTTCAGTTTAGAAAGGACATGCAAGTCATAAAAACTTGTTGGGCTCATTACCATAACTTGATTATTTTTTTACTAGCTGAGAGATGAGATGATTAATAATTTGGATTGAGTAATACATGCTCAGTGCGATTTGAACTTGTTTACAATTATTTTTCTCATCTTTCTTATGTTACAACTTATATTATACCTGTGATATAATCAGTTTTAATACTGTTTTATTTCAGTTGTTGATGTGTATGATTATTTCCGAGCCGTGCTTCAAAATAATGAGAGGTCTGAACGAGCCCTTCACCTGACAAAAGATGCAGTGGAGCTAAACCCAGCTAATTATACTGTGTGGCAATACAGGTGAGTCTAAAATAACACTAAAATATTCAAAAATCTTCTAGTAAGTGGTAGGAATAATTAACTAGCAGTAGCTAAAGAGTACAATGTACAATAAATTAGATTGGATTGGATGATATCCAACCTGGCAATTAGTACCAAAATAGCTTGATCTTGTAACATGCCTATTGCTATTAACATTCATGCACTGTTATTATATCATTTGTTTTATTTATGGTACCATAATTATGACAAAATAATTAGGACTTCTGATTTCAGCTATTTTTGTGACCTGTATTTATATATATTTATTTAGTTTAACATGAACATTCCTTTCACCCAATTTCACAGGATCAAATTGTTGGTTAGTTAAATAATGTGAATGGCAATTTTGCTTTTAAAATACACTGTAAGTAAAGCATAAAAAAATTATGTGTGCTTGTAAAAGTATGTACTAAGTAAAATGTTATTGCTTAAACACTGTCAATGTACTGCAGTAATAAACAGTTCTTTTACACAATACGTGTTTTGAATGTTTGACACTTATTTAATGAAATGGCAAACAATGGTCTTGTAGCAGTCAATAGAGACAAAATAGTACTGAGTTTAAAAACATGTTAATCACTATACATTGGCTTGTGAATATATCAACTTTATTACCGGACAATAAGTTGATAATCGAAAAGCTACTTTTTGAGATTACCGACACATTGCCCGGTGATGTTGATATGTACTAAATTGTCTCTTCATAAGAACCTCCTTGAATACACTTTATGGAATTAGAATTCTATTACTGAAATATGTACCTTTTATCCTTATAAATAAAGTTCTATTTTCAGAAGTTGTCTCCCTAAGGTCAATTGGTAAAAAATACCTAAGACATTAAGTCTGCCTTTGTACAGTGTTTACTAGTGCGTAAAGTTTGAATAAATAAATAAAAGTAATTCGCCTTTTGTTGAGTGCTCCTATTGTTAAGAAATACTAATTACTGCTGTCTCGATTGTTACATAATTATTGCTTTTGTATTTTTACAGGAGAGATCTACTGAAGGCATTGGGAACGGATTTGAGATCTGAATTGGAATATGTAGAACTAGTAATTAAGAACTCTCCTAAAAACTATCAGGTAAGAGTCCGTAAGATAGTACTACATTTTTTAATGATCCTGCATTTAGCATGAAGACAATAGTTTTCCTTGCATTTTGCTCTCCCCAACATTACATCTTACAACCAGTATTTATTTATTTATTGCCCTCTTTAATTGTTGTTGACATATATTCTATTATGTTTAATTTATTCTGTGTGCTTTTTGGCAAAGGTCTCTTCCACACTGGCGTAGCTACCGAAGGGCCAAGCCGCAGTGCCCCGGGGTCTCCAAGCTCGAGGGGCCCCCAATACCTGATTAACAAACCTCTTATAACTTCCAGAAAATTCCCACACCTTTAGTAACTGAATAAAATAGTTTGCAACAATAATTTAATCATGGCACCTCGTTTTTCCCTCTCCTAAAGAGGAGGCCTGAGTCCCAGAAGTGGCTGATTCTACTATACCTTGTTTTAATCAATAAAAGTCTGACACTCACTCCTGCTCCACCCAGAGCAGGAGAGGTTATTGGATAATTTCTTATGTAAAAGAGGCCTCAGTATTTTTTGCTCCTAGGCCGTTGGTCACCTAGCTACGCTCCTGCTCCTCCAACACCTTCCAATCCTTGTTCTTCTTCACCAGTCTAGTGGAGGTTTTTCTGGCTGCCTGTCTTGACCAAATCACCTTCCCACCTACTGAATGGTTTTCCTTTCTTTGTCTTGGGCTCTCTTGGAATCTGTAGTGTAAGTTACCTTACAGTCAGTGCATGTGAATAGGCTAGCTTGTTCTTGCCACTACACTCCAGTTGCTTATCGAGCCACAGAAACTGAGTAGGAGTAGAAGTTTAGTGAAATTTTTGTTATCAGATTAGTACTTTCAGAGGATAGCTTTTACAAACATGTAAAAAAACAATTCAACCTCTTTATAGTTGAGATTTTTGAGAAAAAGGAGTTACTGATAGCGTGACGGATAACAGGACAGAATGAAAGAAAAAAACGTGTTGCACCGACCCCAAATAAAACGCGACAAGGGCAGGAAGATGATGATGATGATAGTTGAGATTTTTTGAAACATGCATCATGCTACAAAGTTCCTAATTAACGACATAAGGTATGAAGCACCGGGCTTGCGGACGACGAGCAATAGGTATCTCGCCGTCCGGCAGTCCGGTAGCCATCCGGGACGGGCCCGAATCGTCGATGGCGCGTAGTTTAACTCGCGCGCTTCAAAGATATATCTGCAAAACTGTAGGGGCCCAGCAGGGTCGATGCCCGGTAGGGCCAAGAGGAATTTCTGAAGAGGAACCTCGTCGCCCTATGCCCTATAACCCAAAAGCAACTGAAGGTCACATATGTAGTTTTAGTCAGTAAGTCTGACACGCCATCTCGCTCCATTCTAAAGCGGGAGAAGTCATTGGATGACTTCCTATACAAAAAAACGTGTGATGCAACTTAATTAATTACTCTTTATTTATTTACCTATTTATCATTTTCTAGGTCTGGCACCACCGGAGAGTACTTGTCGAGTGGCTTCAAGATCCGACACAGGAGATGGAGCTAACAGGCGACGCCCTGATGCAGGACCCTAAAAATTATCACGCCTGGCAGCATCGACAGTGGGCTATCAAAACATTTGGGTATGCATCTCAGCTAATTAATATCTAAATACTAACTTGATACATCCAGTGTTCATGTTTCATGCGCGTCATCATTCTAATTTGTACTTTATGAGTAGGGCTGCCATCACCTAATTTACCGATGCCGAACAAACACGGCAAAAATATCCCGGACATTTGGGCGAAATATGGTTTTTTCCCCGGACAAGTCGGATTTTTTTTTTGCAACAAAAATAAAAACATCGTTATCATTTTTTTATTTTCATTCATTGATATAGGTTGTTAATAAAATCGAACTAGGTAGATACGTATGTAACCGCAACAATTGATAGACATTTTTATTAATAAAATTATACACTATATACAGGGTCCGGGTTTCACCCGGACACTTTTTAAAACCCCGCCCGGAAGCCCCTCGGGTGCCCTTCAAAATAGGACAAATCCGGTGAAACCTGGACGGATGGCAGCCCTATTTATGAGTGAACCTTTATGTAGGCACACAGCCCGGGTGCAATTTATACACTGCCCAAGACATTTTTTTTTTAAATAATATAAACTAGTGCTTGACTGCGATCCCACCTAACAGTAAGCAGTGATGCTATTGTTGATGGTGATAGGCACAAATGGGTACCATGGATCCAGTACATATACGATTCTAGACCCAGGGGTGGAATTTTTCGTCGGCATTTTGCTAATACAAAAAAAATACCTTTTTTTTTAATTTATAAAATCGTTACCCTTGTCAACCCAAATGACAATTAAAAAGTAATCTCACTTTTTTTATTAAAAAATGTATTATCATTATATCCACCTTATACTGTTCCACTGCTGGGTATAAGCTTCCATTTCTTCCATTGTTTCCCCGAGTCTCTTTTTGCCAATTTCCAAGAAAGACATCTAAGTCGTCCCGCTATTTCTTTCTTGGTTTGATTGTCATACATGTGATGTGTTTTGTATTATAACATTTTGATTGTAACTATCAGTGCCCTTTCCAAAAATACCACATACCTACTTGGCAAAAGCAGAGAGTAAACAAGGAAATATAAAATACTAGACTTGTATGAAACAACAATAATATTATAAGAATTTACTCGAGATATTAACTTGATTCTTTACAAGGTCTCTTAACAAACCATTCTTACTTATGTTCTAATCTTTTTACAGTCTCTACGAGAAGGAAATGGATTTCGTTGATAACCTTATCACAGACGATGTGCGTAACAATTCAGCGTGGAACCAACGTTACTTCGTTGTGAATAACCATCTAGGCTGGTCAGACCTGAATGTACAAAAAGAAATCTGTTATACATTGGAAAAGATTAAGTTTATAAAGAACAATGAAAGTGCTTGGAATTATCTAAGAGGTGTTTTAATACATGACAAGCGGGGCTTGACCGGAAATGCCGTAGTTACTTCCTTTTGTGAAGAACTTTACAAGAACAAGTGCCGTTCTCCTTACTTGTTAGCGTTCATTATAGATATTTGTGATGAAGCTGTCAAAAAAGGAGAGATCAACCTTCTACACAGTGCGACCCGAGCCGTAGCATTATGTCAAGCATTAGCAGGGAAATATGACAAAATTCGTAGCAAGTACTGGAATTACATGTGTGAGAAATTCAAAAAGGCGGCTGAACAAGAAGAAATTGACAGAGAAGCGGCGAATAATATTGATGATGAATGATTTTAGTTCTTTCTCAAGTTCTTTTGGTACAAATATAAATTCAAATCTTATAAAAGAATTTATGTGATATTTCGGCCACTGTAAGATATTGATGACAAGTGTTAAAAAGATAAAAAACCTAATTGAAAAAAATATGTTATTTTATATTGAAGAATCCAAAAGGCGCTATTTCTAAAAAGCTAGTATTTTACCTTGCATTTATGTCATCGGTGTTTGTGTATCATTTGTACATTTTTCATCATAATAAAAGAACATAATGGTAAGAGTTGTTTTTATTATTCGAAGAATGCTATTTTGGGAGTTGCTAACATTTTATTTTATTATAAGATTCACTGTCCAGTGCATCACAAGCACAGCATTTGTTTGTTCAGCTATTGTTTGTTTTCTGGGCGGTATCTTATACTTCTTTCCCACTAGTTCCGATTGTGCCACGGGTATCTATTTTTTAGGTTTTTTAGCTGGTGCAGTTTGTGTTTTACGCGTATCGACCTCTTTTGTTGTGATTTGTTGTCTTTCACATATTGGTTCCCTTGCAGGTTTGTTCTTTTTGGATTCTTCAACTAGGTTGTCGATGTCAGCTCGGCGACTCGACATTCCCTGTACGCCGGCTAAGTCTCCCTTCAGTGCTCGCGCCATCGCCTGGCAAAAACATGGTTTATCACGGGTAATTTTTATTGGCAGGTTCGTTTCCTCATCAATCTCGCAATCGGGATCTACCTTTGAATAGAATAAAATTATATATCAATGTATATATAAATATAAACAAAATAGTCAAATTGTTCGTCATTCTCAGTTTGTTGAGACAAAGACTATTATCTATACGTAAAAACATGGAGTTTTTACGTATAGATAATAGTCATTGCCAACAACGACGATTTTTTTCATAAATTAAAATCATTAATTCGAATTATTCCGATTGTAACAAGTATCATAGAGGTCATCATAACTGACAGAATGAGATTTTAGAATTATTAACTGTCGATCTCGAGGCGATTGAAAAAGCTTGATGCTGAATGCTATTGTAGCTTCTGCTAGTGGCATCACCCGTGTATTACGTCGAAAATGATCCCGCGGGAACATATTTCGTAGGAAAAAAAGTAACCAAATGTAATCTGAATAGATTAGACTTTGATTACTTTTTTTTACAGAACTAATATTGTTATTTTTTTATACTCAATACTTTATTGCAATCCATACGTATACATAGATATGAAGTGCAATAAAGTGTTGAGATAGGTGTTGAAAATTGTTATAGATCAATATGGACCCTGTCGGGCACATCAAAGTTAGGAGAGAGGTAGTTTTAGTAAGTGTAGGGACTTAAGTAATTCTGCAGTTTAGGCGTGAAAACCAAATATAGACAGACTGAGACCTGAGTTACTTTTTCTCTTGTAATATTAGTAAAGAACTTTAGCCATAGTTGACTACTATTCAATAGTTTATCCACACATAGTGTTAAAAAAACCTTTTCTCCTGCCGCAATGTGAATTGCTAACGTTTGCGAAAAAATATTATGTCCAGGCTAGTATGTTCGGACAGAGCAGTGATGTGACACTACAGTGGATCAAAGGACATAGCGGCTCACTGGGCAACGACGCAGCGTACGAACTGGCCGGTCCCCTTTGGTCAGCTGCGTAGTTGGCTACGTGAACACACGCATATACAACCAGAGCGCTGGTGGTCCTCGACACCAGGATGCAGGCAGGCCAAGGAGGCCCTGCCACATCTCAATAAAGCCCTCACCTAAAAACTCCTAAGACTGGACAGAGGCGGCCTGCGCCTGGTGACGGGGACCATCACCGGACACTGCACACTGAATAAGCACCACCACGCAATAGGCATCATAGACAGTCCCCTGTGCAGAGCATGTTTGGAGCGAAAGGAGACAATTGCGCATTTGCTCCTAGACTGCACAGGTGTCACTGAAATACGCACACGAACCTTAGGATCCTCGAACTCCCTTATTGATGCCCTGAAAAACCTAAGAGGCCTAAAGTGGGCTGGTTGGAATGAGCCCACCTAAGGTTATGACCGCCATGGCCCACGTACAATGGTTCACATAGGACTAAGTGCGGAAATCTAAAAAAATAGAATAGAATAGAAGAGCAATGATGACCCAGTGATAACGGCCCTGACTTACGAATACTACGGTTAACCCAGTGGGTTCAAACCCAGTCCAGGCGCATTACTTTGTGTAATTTATTTCATCACCGCTGCTGTTAAAATGGTGAAATAAAACTGGACTGCCAATAACGGCTCCATTACGTCTCCTCCAGGCGAACGCAGCAGCAGAACGCGGCAGCAGGGTGGCGCAGTGGTTGATACCACTGCGCCCCCGCTCAGGATCTGTTGCTCCAGAGCATGGCGCAGTGGTCGATCCACATCGCCATGGTCTCCGAGCCGTAGGTATTATGTCCTGCCCAGGGGAGACTGGGCCCGCGTGGTGGACATCCCTACTGTCAAAAGAAACATGATGCAAATGAAACTTTAGAAGTATGCAGAACAGGATGTGAAGACCTGCAAACCTCCGTTGAAAAGGGCGAATGCTACGACCACATGGACATTATGTCTGGTCCGGGCAACTGCCTAGTCGGGAATTAAGCCAGCACGGGGCTTGTAGCACATTCGACCAAGGGGCCCCTGTGTAGACCTATTTAGTACTATTGTTACTCTCAATAACCCAGCGGATTTTAAGATCGGGTAAGATACGTGGAAATTACGGTAATAAGGGAAATCTAAGAGATTGACTGACTATCATAATCAATGAAATAATCAGCTGTATTCAGATTATAGTAGCAATAGCTGCTCTTGCAAGATGGCTAATCCGCAACTGCAATTGCCTGGTGGTTGATCTCGCGTTGTGTATGTTCTAATCACGCGGTGGACTCTAATACCGCGATGTAGGATTTCGTAGTTTAGTTCTTATGTGGCATCATAAATGTCGCTGTAGTACAATTATTCTAACATCCATGTTTAGACAAAATGAGAGATAATTGCATTTTTACCGACTTCAAAAAGAAGGAGGTTATATGTACGGCAGTAGACCGATTTTGAAAATTATTTTTTTGTTTGGTAGGTTATACTTCTGAATTGGTTCCATAGAAACATTGTTATGATCTGATGATGAACTTCGAAGATATGGAACGGAACTCCTCATGAGATCACAGCAAAACTGTCGTAATAAGTAAAATTGCATTATTTATATGTGTAGTCGATGACTGACTGAAAAAAGAGGGGGACGGTATACATCGAACTGATCTGATAATGAAGCCGGAAGGAACGCTGTAGTAAATCAATGTAACCTAGCCGTGTTTGGGATTAGGTATTACAATTGACATGAGATGCACTCTCACTATAATAAGGTAGGTACTCGTATTATCGAGGTAACCTGATGATGGAAAGTAGGCAAGAAAACTCCATAACAAAACAATGTATCCTAGTCGTCGCTTGGCTTATTGGAATTGTCCATAGGTACCTTACTATAGAACTTGCACACTATTAAAACTTGGCTGTGGGGTACCACTAGTGTTGCCAGCTCTGATTTGATAAAAATCGGGACAGATGGTAAAACAAATCGGGATTTAGGGTTTAGATAGGAACATTTTTTTTTCAGGTGGGAAATCGTCCAATAACTTCCAGCTCTAGGATGGAACGAGAGGGTCTGTCAGACTTTTACTGACTAAAACCCAGTTTTCTTCAGTCGCCCTTTGCGTTCCAGGGCCATGGTAATTGGTTCAAACGTTCCTGCAGCCCTAGCAAACATTGGCTCTATTGGGCCCCTTCAGTTTTTCTGGTATCTCTTTGAGGAGCGTGTGCAACACGACGCACTATCAACTTGGGCTTAGTCCTTATTGGACGGGCGAACGACGAGCTACCCATTGCTTGTCGTTTGCAAACCCATGCCTGCGGTGGTCGGAAATCACTGTGCGACTCCCGTCACGCACATCTCCTTCGGAGCCGACTGGGGCGTGAGGGTGTCCGTTGCTTCACGGTAGCGGTCTACTCCTTCGCATGCATAACTGCTTCGCGGAAGGAGATGACCGCTTTGACCCTTTCCCTCTCGGTCCAGACCATGGCCAGAACCAGGACCCGGCGGCGCCGCGAGAGGTCGCTGCCGCCAAACGCCTCCACGAGAACACGGAGCGGTGGTGCTCCGCTCAAGCATACTTCCACCGTAATCTCCATCGTGCCAATAAAGACAAAAACGGAAAAAAGTAATGAATGATTACTGTTTTAAGTTTCAATATTTTTATATTAAAATAATTGTATTGTTGGTTACATATGAATGGAATGAATGAAGGAAGATTGAATTAAGTCACAGATTACTTCTAATTACTGTACGGCCGTATTGAGTGAAGCAGAAGACATGGTCGCGTGTGACGCGGCTGTTAGAGAGAGATATAACTAGCTAGTGACGCGCCATGTGTTATTTTGAACACACTTGATATGGTGATGTAAATGCTGATGCATGATTACAGAGTTCCGGTGCCTAACTTTAGGCTTCATCATCAGATCAGTTCGACATATTCCCCCTCTTCTTTCAGTCAGTCATCGACTACACGTATAAACAAAGCAATTTTACTCGTTACGACGGTTCTGCTGTGATTCTATGAGGAGTTCTGTTCCATATCTTTGAAGTTCATAATCAGATCATAACAATATTTTTATGGGACCAACTCGGAAGCAAAACCTATCAATAAAATAAAAAAAAAAAATTGGCGCAGAATCGTCAAACTTAAGTGGCAGTGGGCAGGGCACATTGCTCGTAGAACGGATGGCCGATGGGGCCAAAGGTTCTAGAGTGGCGACCGCGCGCCGGAAGACGCAGCGTTGGAAGGCCTCCCACAAGATGGACCGACGACCTGGTGAGGGTCGCGGGAGTGCGGTGGATGCGAGAAGCACAGGATCGGTCATTGTTGAAATTGGTGAAAAAGAAATACGTACAGCTGAACATAGAACCTCCTCCTTTTTGAAGTCGGTTAAAAATAAACTGTGTAGCAGTTATAGATTGCGCAGCACATATTAAGGTGTGTCTACGCTAGAGACGTCGAGCACAAGCGGTGCACGAGCCGAGCTCAAATTCGTGTTGTGTCGCTCGTGCTTGGTGCCTCTAGGTTTGGTCCACACTACACGAATTTGAGCTCGGCTCGTGCTCCACTCGTGCTTGGCTGCTCTAGCGTAAACCTCCCTTTAACTGCGTAGCAATTACAAATGTCAACTAATTCTGTACCAAGTGAACTGCGTATCTACATAGCTAGACTGCGAGTATTAACTATATAGACACTTTGAACTGCATAGTTACAATTGTACATTAAAAAGCACCCTGCACACACTGCGCGCTCTGCAGTCTATATGTTGAAAAATATTAATAACCTCTACGGGTTTTCCTCACCTCAGATTCTCCATCTGTTTTATTTCTTTTGGTGTTTTCGCGTTCATGGATATTTCCGCATTTTTCATGAAATTTTTGTTTTGATTCTGATAATAATTTTAAATTGAATTTCGACATGGTTGTAATTTTCAAGCAATGATGAAACGAAACTCAAATAATACAAGTGCAGAGGAAGGTATCTACATTCGATTCATAAACTGCAATGGTTCTTCCACGGACAATGTAGGAGCGTGCGATTATTTCGCCTTTTAAAATTCTGTATTCGATCCGATTTCCTGGTTGTTTTTTGCCATTATTGTCAAAAAAATCGAGTACTTTCATTTTTATTTCATTTTGGTGATTTGTGGTACTGCAATGCACCGGCTGGAGCCTTGGTCTTGTTCAGGGGTTGATGATCCAAAGCAGCATGTTCTTTCAGTAATAGTGATCGCCAACATTCCCAATATGTCTGGAGCTGGACAGCTGGTGCACGGAGAGTTTCTACAATCGCAGAGTGGCTAAAATTGTAACATTTTCGGAGTTAGATGTTTAGGCCATTTATTTGAGTATATAGTTGTTATAGATATTTGTTAGGCTAACGCGGTACCTACGTTTGTTAGAGTATCGTTGCTCTTCGTCCGTTGCCTTGATTTACGGTTACAGCTGTTGTAGGAGGGTTCTTGATGAGGTTTCGGCATATTTATCTTAACGTTGTGTTGTATCTATCTGTTCCATGATTTTTCTATTTCAAAGTTATGTAAAAATGGTTAGAACGACATTTTGTCCATGAATAAGAAAATAATATTTTTAAATTAACGTTGTCAGAAAAACCTTTGTGGACGTTCAGCGTCAGTCAGCATATGGTTTCGATAGCTAAAGAGTTTTCTATCTACGTATTATTTTTTTATGGTGGGAAATTATGCAATGACTTCTCGCGCCTTGGGCGAAGTGGGAGGGCGTGCCAAACTTTTACTGACTGAAACCCACTCCTGTTCCTTCTTTGCCTTTGTTCCAGGGCCCCGGGGTTCACTTTCACTCAACTCATGTCACCAGTAAGCTTCGACCTTGCAGGGCCCCTACTATTTGCTGTCGTCTCCATGAGGCGCGCGTGGAACACGCACCTTTGACGACTTAGGCTCGATCCGGACGGTTACTGGACGCCGGCAAGCCTACGCCTACGGTGGCTGGAAATCGAGATTGGGATCCCGACGGCTGGGGCGTGAGGGCCGTTCCCTCGCGCGTGTGGTAGCCTCTTTAGCTAGCATAATGCTTCGCAGAAAGAGGCGACCGCCTGTCATTCCTTCTCGCTCCGGACCATGGGCCTGTACCCGGCGTTAGAGGTTGTTGCCGCCGATCGTCCCTACGAGGACACGGCATGCTCTGCCCAAGCGGGGCACACCTTTACCGTATGCTCTTACGTGTTCGCATTATACCGCATTTAATTAAACTGGAAGCCGACCCCGCCGACCGGAATAATATAGTTGGGAAAAGTCTGACCTGCTTAACCTTTTCTGGTATTCCTTGTAAAGAACAAAGATATGTAATGTTGTTACTGTCTAAAATAGTATCAATCTCGCAAATCAATTGCAGAAATCATCCTGGAAAGGTGGTCGTTGTGGATAACTCAAATATACTAAATAAGTACCTATAATATTTTCTAATACTTTTATTTTTAGAAACGAAATGATACGTTTTTTTGGAATTACGAATGGCATATAGCATAGTCGGCCTTATAATGTTCCCACTGTTGGGACTCAGGCCTCCTCTCTGGGAGAGGGAATGGGCCGTAATCCACCACGCGGGCCCAATGCGGGTTGGTGGATGTCACATGTCTTTGAAGTTTTGGTTCTAGGACATGCCGGTTTCCTCACGATGTTTTCCTTCACCGTTTTGAGAGCAGTGGTGATGAAATTAATTACACAAAGTAATGCGCCTGGCTGGGTTTGAACTCGCGACCTACAACTCGTAAGTCGGGGCTGTTACCACTCGGCCACCACTGCTCACGAATGGCAAGATGCTTTAAAAAGCATTTGAAGACATGCCTAACAGTACGCTATTTGAGTTATTCCCAGAGGTCCACGACATTTTAAAATATTAAATAGTTATTTTCTTACCCTACGGGTCCATGAGAATGTTTGGTACAGTCAACAATAAAAGCTAAGAGAGATAAATGTTTATTATTTCAATTAAATAAAAGACGGAGACCAAGATCATGACCAAACAGCTCTACAAGGAACATAGATCTTTAGGTAACTTTACTAAATTCGTGTTCATAATCATCACTGGAATGGGGTGAATATACCTTCAACTTTAAAATCCAATTAGCCTTTTTTTATTGAGGTGGGAAATTATTAAATGACTTCTCTCGCTCAAGTGTGGAGGTTTTTTTTAATTGATTTAAACTAGTGCACCTGATGGTAAGTATTAATACAATCGTTGATGGTAAGGTGCACTAATTTATAAAGAGCCTATTCACTCTAGCCTTGAAGACACCTAAATTATAATCGGACGGGAAGACCGCAGCAGGCAAATTGTTCCAGTCCCTCAATGTACGCGGGATAAACGACGAGGCGAAACGCTTGGTCCGGACCGTAAAGGTAACGTAAGGATGGATGAATGTGAAGTACTGCCGGACCTTTGCAAGTACGCCGTGTTTCCTAATAGCTACCTTAGCTTTGGACTCAATGAACCGTCCAAAGTTTAGGTCTGAGAAAATTTTAACTACCAAGAGCTGAAGGTGGTCGGTGTACTCCAGAGTTACATTCTGAAAAGAAGGAGCCAAGGTGAACAGGCTTCATTTTTGCGGTGAACAGACACCAGATTGGCTTCACCCCACTTGGAGACTGCCTTTTGTGCGACATTCGTACGTTCTACCATTGCCTCTCTCTTGCGGATCGGATTAGTTCCTTACTGACCCGAGCACCCAGGTATCTCTCTACAACTGTGCTATCAACTGCATACCCAGAGATACCGGGCATCAGCTGATCGTTGATATGCAGCAGGAAGAGAGTTGCAGAGAGAACAGACCCCTGAGGAACTCCAGCATTAGTCGTTATGGGCTTTGATGATGATCCATCGACAACAACTCGGAAAGACCGTTCACTCACGAAGTCTTTTACCCTTTTAATCAGACCAGGAGAAATGCCGTACGCTGGAAGCTTACTCAAAAGACTAGCGTACCATACCTGTCGAAGACCTTCGAGACGTCTAAGGAAACGGCAATCGCTTCCCCATTCCTCTCGAGGGTCTCGCCCTACAAGTGGGTGGCATAAACTAGTAATTTTCGCCGCAATCGGTCTAATGGGGACCCCATTAGACCGATTGCGGCGAAACCCATACTGTTCGCTAACTAATACACGGTCCATAATCTTGTATAGTATGGAGGTTATTGAAATCGGCCGACAGTTGGCAGGATCGGCACGACTGCTCTTTTTGGGCACGGGTTGCACGTTGGCAAGCTTCCAGGACTTGAGCACTATACCAGTCCTAAATGAGAGGCGTTACAAGCGCGTTAATATAGGAGACAACTCGGGCACACAAGCCTTGGGAACAATCGCTGGTATACCATCTGGTCCACTAGTTTTATTCACGTCTAGATGACACAGTGCTATCAGAGCTTCTTTGTTTCATATGCGAACTCGGCGATCATTGTACCGATAGTCGTGTCGGGTAATGGCTTAATAGCCAAGAGTTTCGACTAACACCTTATTAGACTCGCGTTAGGCGACTGGATCAAGGGTTTGATTCAGAAAGCGGTACACGGACACGGCTCGTATTGTTAGGAGGTTCATTTCTCTGGAGCCCTAAACGCCGGTAGCTTGGACCCTGTTCCTGATACCACAGAACACCATCTAGTCCTAAACTAAGCAGAGCTTGTGGTATGAGTACTAGACAACTGATAAACACACTTATATATTTCTATATACAAACATAAGTATTATAGATAAATTACACCCAGACACACAACAAATGATCGTGCTCATCACACAAACATTTGTCCTGGGTGGGAATCGAACCCACGACCGGCTTAGCAGTCAGGGTCACTGACACTAGACTAACAGGCCAGTCCAATACACGTGGGCATTTGTACCAAATGTTGGAGTCTCCTCCAGGGCCGGGACAATCCTTGTCTCCTCATGCTTTTCGCCACCTCCTTCGTATGCATCAATGATTCGTAAAAGGTGAATGTTTCCTATTCTCTCTCACTCTGGACCATGGCCTGAACCACGGAAGCAAGTGGTTGCGACACCCGATCGCCTCCACGACGATAAAAGGGGCTGGTCGCCGCATTTTACCGTACGAGTGCGAAATACAAAAAACAGGGCGATTTATTTTTATTATCGAAGATTTATGTTTTACTGAAAATCTCATAATATTCAACAGAAAAATAATTTTGGATTCCTACCTATTTAAAGAACCTTCTTGTAGACTCTTAGCACGCAGGCTAGTCAATGGCTTTCAACCTCGCAAACCTGACAGGCGTCAAAGCGCGTGACAATGGTGCAAAAGTGCAAAGCATTGCCTGCCGCGAATCACGAAACAAAGTTCAACAAAATGCTATAATTCGTATCCAATGTTATAAAGATGGCTCTGTGTACTGGCATTTTACCATCCCAGTTATAGGGTAGTGAACCAAGCTACCCCAATCAAGTATGTGGCACATTTCATCTCCGTTCTGCGCAGAGCCAGAAGAACTTCGCTTATTAAAAGAGCGGCTAGCCAAAGTAAATTGTAAATGCAACCTTTGCCATAACTATCCACCTTCCATAAGACAGCTTTCCGACCCGTTTTTAGAAAATGTCACATATACGAAAGAAACCGAAACGCAATCTGAAGATATAGAGAATTCCCAAGCAGGAAATATCCTCAATAATTCTCATTGTCCCTCGTGTTGCATGACTTTGAATCTACTACGTGGGGGCGTAGTCAAGGTTTTGAAAGATGAAGAATCGGAAACACTGGCGTCTATGTTCAGCTCCGATAAAGCCACCGACAAAGGATACATGTCACAAGAGACAGTTCCTGTATTAAAAAATGTGCCGTTATCAGAAAATTCCAGTTTGACTATCTGTGGTTTTCCAACGGCCACGTCAAGCGAAGTAACAGTACGTAATACGAAGAACAACAGTCACCCGCCACGCAGACGTTGCTTAGATAGGGTGACTTTTCGTAATTTTCATTATGAATACCCTGCTAAACCACAAGATGTCCATAATTGTGTGTGCTTAGAAGAATTCATTGATACTATAAGGCCACCTATGAACTAATCGCCTCAGGAATTATAGAAGCCGTTCTGTATTCATATTAACAGGTCTCTGTATTTGTGGTTAATGCCAACACACAGCGTCATTGATTCTATGTTATGTATTTTTGAACGTTGCAGCTTTAGTTTCTGTGTCAAATTTCTGCGAATTTAAAGCTGCAACATCTACTTAATTGATGAAGTTCTCTGATAAACTTCATCAATTGCGTATCTTTCAGATTGATTTGTTTTAAAATATATAGTAGGTACCTAGTTAACTACAAGTTTGTTTAATTATAAAATAGTTTAGGTACTACCATCTACACAGCTACACTACCTTAGTCTTCAGGGATAGGTATGTTCTTATCTACCTCCCCAGGGAGGCAGATTTTCTACAAATAGAAATATTAGTTATTATTAATTAAGAAACCTAATTAATAATGACTAATATTTCTATGTGTATACATCAACCTTCTTCTAATTGGGACTACTTATTCGAAATAATTAAATAGAAAATGATGTTAGTGCAATGTAGGTACTTACAATGCATTGGGTTTGACGTGACAACAACACACACACACACACATAGCATAGTCGGCCTTATAATGTTCCCACTGTTGGGACTCAGGCCTCCTCTCTAGGAGAGGGAGTGGGCCGTAATCCACCACGCGGGCCCAGTACCTACGGGTTGGTGGATGTCACATGTCTTCGAATTTTTGGTTCTAGGACAAGCCGGTTTCCTCACGATGTTTTCCTTCACCGGTTTGAGAATGTTAGAATACGCAGCCTAAAAATTTGATGGCACAACGCCGACGGTAGGTACTTTGCGGATAAAGGTGCCGCTCCACAACACCTTACTGCTAAGCTACGTAAATGTAGATTCTTTGCTTCAATGTATGAAAATGTAGGAGGGCATCATTCAAATACAGTAAGTTGAATAGAAACTATAAGTTGAACACCACGGGAGGCGCCTAAAACTTCGAGTTTTGATTTTTCGACTAATAGAATATTTCGACTTAGATGGATTTCTGATTCGATTTGTAGAGGTCATTCAATGGTTCATTTTTTGATTTGTTTCACTTTAAGGTTGGGGTTGGTGGAGTGGGGATTCATTCTAATTAATTTTGAGTAGAGAGTTGAAATAAATAAAAACAAGTTGCAGAGGTATCACTCAATAAAGGAAATAAATAACCAAGGTCGTATGAAATTTTTCATGGAAATCGATGAATGTATATGAATTAAATTTAAAAAACTTTACTACTAAAAGGATCAAAATAACTTTAATTTTGGAAGTCGGTGTTTCTCGGTATTGTTTGTTTTTTGTTTAACACCGAGTGGTTTTTTTAGTGAAGTCGGTTATATTTTTTTTTGGAAAAAAAAATAATTATTTCACACTTTTTAGTTGCGATACACTTATAACCAGAGTGCCTATTTCTCATGACAATTCCAATTAACCCAAACAATGCTAGGTTACATTGCTTTATTATGAAGTTCCTGTGTCTACCTTCCACCTTCCGGCTCCATCATCAGATCAGTTCGATAGCACCTCATAGCCAAAGTGCATCTTATGACAATTCTAATAAGCCCAAACACTGTTAGGATACGATGATTAATTACAGAGTTCCAGTGCCTATCTTCCGGCTACATCATCATCATCAGGTCACTTCGATGATACCATTTTCAACATAACTATTCAAAACCATTTATTTATTTGTATTATCATAGTCGCTTAACTATCTTCATTGTGATCTCTATGTGAGTATGAACTTCCGTTGACCATTTCTGGTCTTCTTGATCACTTCCACTTCATCAAATGTTACTTTTTGACTATAAATACTTAAGTTCTCGATGAAAATACCAAATTACTATATGGTTGACTATAATATTTAAGGAGTTCCCTCGATTCCTCA
Source organism: Mythimna pallens (assembly GCA_961205895.1). Lineage (NCBI taxonomy): Eukaryota > Metazoa > Arthropoda > Insecta > Lepidoptera > Noctuidae > Mythimna > Mythimna pallens. The sequence continues at coordinate 12,517,842 of OY540834.1, read as the reverse complement.
TGGATCCCATCACCAAAACTGGACTTTGAAAAAAATGGGAGCAATCTGGAAGCAAATCCATTATGAGAAAAAAAAATGTTGCAAATCGATCCATAAACGACGGAGTTCTGAGGTAACACATAAAACAAAAATACAACCAAATTGATACCTCCTTTTTTTGAAATCGGTTAAAAATTTTATTCATAGTAAATAAGTAATAATTTCATTAAAAACAATATGGCCCCAGTAGGCTTCGGCCCTACTGATATCTTTTTAACCGACTTCAAAAAAAGGAGGTTATCAATTCGGTTGTATTTTTTTGTTGAGGTGGAGGCGGACACCTCCGATGACTCGAGCTCGGTGTAAACGGCTACTGGACGGCGAGCTACCCATTACTCGTCCTGCTTCATGCAGATGGTGAGAACGCCGTGACGCTTATCCAGTCACCCCTCAAAGTGGGAACTTATCACCATGATTATGGCGTGCCCATGCTTAGCAGTGTGCAGTCGCCTTTAAATCTCATCGAGCAGAGCTGTGAATACGACACGAGGGTCGTATCCGTTTGCTCTAACTCCGTTGGGTCTCAAACTTTGCGATTACCTAATCCACGTAGCCCGAAATTGTAACGTTGTTCGCGTTCCTCTAGGCTATTTAGGTAGTTAGATACTTCATGTTCGTCATGACCTTTCAGTTACGAACTGAAGTGTTGGAAGTGTTGTCTGAAATAACCAACTCGCCTCGAGCAAACATGGTGATTGTTGTTAGTAGCGTCTTTATTTGTGATGAGGTCTTTGCCCTGCAGTGGGGCAGGAACCGGTTCATATTATTTTTTGACAGACAAGGCGAATTCAGCATGCATTGTGAGTATAAACGGTTGGTATTCTCACCATCATAATTAAGCTTGATAGGCCAATGATAATTAAATTGCTGAATAAAATTAACATTCATTGGGCCAAATTCGGTAGCTGATCTGATTCTGATTAGACTTACTCCCCGGTAAGTCAATCATCCAATAACGTCTCCCGTTCTGGGTGGAGGGAGTGTCAGACTTTTACTGACTAAAACTCACCCATGCAAAGGGCAACTGAAGGAACATGGGCAGCGGTGACTCTTTCGAATAATCCCGCAGCCCTGGCAGTCGTCGTCCCCGTCAATTATGTTATATCCCCGTTATCCCTTTTGTTATGTTTTCGTGACTCGTGTCTTATTATAGTGAAAGGCGATTGGTTTTAATTACTCTGCCCCGTAGGTGATAAGCATTACAAATAATGCCCGGACGATTTGATTATTTCAATAGTGATCAACATATTGCTCTTTTTTTAAAACTGGGCCGGTATTTTTTAACCGACTTCAAAAAGGAGGAGGTTCTATGTTCGGTTGAATATATGTTTTTTTTTATGTATGTTCACCGATTTCTCGGTCAATTGTAGACCGATTTTGATTTTTTTTTTTATCGAAAAGTTATGCTTTCGAATTGGTCCCATAGAAATATTGTTATGATCTGATCATGAACTTCGAAGATAAAGAACAGAACTCTTCATAGAATCATAGCAGAACCTTCGTAACAAGTAAAATTGCTTTGTTTATACGTCTAGTCGATGACTGACTGAAAGCAGAGGGGGAATATATCGAACTGATCTGATGATGAAGCCTGAAGTTAGGCACTGGAACTCTGTAATAAATTAATGTAATTTAACCGTGTTAGGGATTATTAGAATTGTCATGAGATGCACTCTGACTACAAGGTATTTAAGTTTGGCTGAGGGGTACTTTTTAGTGGTGGTACCATGACTAAACACTGTAAAATAAAAAACTTTTTACAAAAAAAAAAATACAAGCGACTTCAATTTAAAAAAAAAACACTGAAAAGTGCGAAATCGGAAGTCTATCTATTTAATTTCGGAAGTCGGTGTTAAATAACAAAGAGACAAAACTATTATAGAAACACCGACTTCCGAAATTAAATAGATAGACTTCCGAGATTATATAGATATAGTATATAATCTTCTTTTCCCATAGTATACCATATTGTTTGTATTGCCTGCAAGGAGCTGCGCAAGCCACCTCTAGGCAACTATGATTTTCTAGCCCGTAACTTCATGGCTGTCAAAAGAAAATCTAACTTCTTCGAGCTTGAGTGCCAACATTTTCAACATTATCATAATTTTATATATGAGCCGATGTAGTAACTTTTACATCTGTTCTATATGAACAGTAAAAAAAAAGTACCATCTGAGGCATATGATACGGTGGAGCGCGAGGGCATATCAGACTTTAACCTGACTAAAACCAAACCTGTGTAAGGGCTACTGAAGGAAGTAGCCATTTACGTTTTGAGATCACGGTTTTCCTTTCGAAAATTCCCCATGATACTAGCGAAGTTTTCAACTCTATGAGTTATGTTGTTGTTTATCAAATGACAATACGGATGAGTTTGATGCGTAACTGCCCTGTCGTGCATAGTTTAAATTAGTGATACAACGGAAGTGTATTAACGGAAGCAGAAACGGAAACAAATGTCAAAAGTAAATTTTAGCGGAAGCGGAAGTGAAGAAAAACACACAATTTTATTGTTTAATTTTTGTATTTTGTACTTACTACCGTACTCGGAATTATAGAGAGGTAAATTAGTTTGGCCGCTTTTACACCTTGTTTCGGTTTTCTTTATATATTAAACCAGTTCCGCTAAATAATTGCTCATTGATTTTACTTCTGGCGGGAGCTAATAAGTATCGGCGAACTATTGACAACAGAAGAACAAAACAAACAACAAAAATAAGATAAAAATAACAAAAGATTTACGTGCTTACGCTAAACGTCACGAGGCGCAGTGATGCGTAGAATGAACCAAAATAATATATAATACATTATAAACAAAAAAAGTCGTTGCGACACGTTTGTGTACCGTACGCCCCTCCCCCTCTTTCCACGCCATTTCCTTCCCCACCCCCCCGCTCCTTGTTGTATTCTTCTGTTAAGAGTTCTGTTATAAAGTTTGCGGAACCAAAACGGAAACGGAAGTGAAAAAGTTTGCGGAACTTCTGCAGAAGCAAAAGTGGAAGCAGAGTTCTGTTGCAATACTAGTTTAAATGGGTTGTGTTCAAGCTTGTGCCTGTATGCAGCAAACGTTGAGTAAGACTTAAGACGGACAATAATGTTAAGATAAACAAGAAACTTGTCCCTGGGCGTTTTGATAAGTCCTAAGCTGGATTATGGAGCTGAGGATATACCTAGTAGCCCATTTCTTAAAGGTAAGTACTATACTTAAACCACAAGTACGTTGCTTGCCGGCACGGTTAGCGCAGTTGAGCTATTGTCTGCTGCGCTGGGTGTCGCGGGTTCGATTCCTGCACGGAACATATATTTGTATGGCCTATAGATAGGTGTTGCGAGTCTGGTTCACTTGTGTGTAAGTTTATGGTAGGCGCAGAGTGACTTGCATTGCCTGGTCCTCATTACATCTTTTGACACGGTGTCCATTCCAACGAAGCCTACTTTTTGTCATTTTACTGACCCTATTCCCACGGCAATTTGACTGGCCTGTTGGTCTAGTGGTTAGTGGCCCTGACTGCTATGACGGAAGTAGTGGGTTCAATTTCCACCAAGGACAAAAATAATTGTGTGATGAGCACAATCATTTTTTTCTGTGTCTGGGTGTAATTTATCTATAATATGTATGTATTTAGAAATATTTAAGTATGTTTATAAGTTGTCTAGTACTCATAACACAAGCTCTGCTTAGCTTGGGACTAGACGGCGTTGTGTAATAGTTGAATATAATTATCATTATATGTATCAGAATATCACGGAACCCTGAGATCCCGAACCTTGGAAGGCGTACGAGGAGCCGAAACCAACTCGCAGAGGCCCTTTAGTCACTTTTAATGGAATGTGATACCATATACGGCTAAAAATTATTATTATCTATATATATAAAAGGGGAAACTGACTGACTGACATATCAACGTACAGCCGAAACTACTGGGATTAGGAACGTGAAATTTTGCACAAGGTTTCGTTTTATGTTGTAGGTGAGCACTAAGAAAGGATTTTCCAAAATTCACTCCCTAAGGGGATGAAGTGGGGGTCCAAAGTTTGTATGGAAAAACCTACATTCACGCGAGTGAAGCCGCGGGCAGAAGTTAGTTATTATATATATTATAATCGACCCAATGTAGATAGTCTCAAGTAAGTTTTTTCCGCTGAAAGCACTTCGGTTTTGCTCCTGCTAACCCTCAGGCGGTATCGATCCAAGGATGTTATCCATGTACATATTTAGGAAATCAACTTTCTTTAGTAGCTTATTGTTTACAATATTTATCCTATAAACAATACATACCAGTATGATAATCAGGATAGTCACGGAATCTATAGCTCTCGGCTTCAATTTGGTAGTCAAATAGATTATTATGTAAACGACGGGGGTTTTAACACGAGCTTGACTTATAAGACCTATAATATTATAACAACAGGTAAACGATTACTGTTGAGGAAATTGGACATAAGAGATATAAGCATAGGGTTGCCATCTATTTTTATAAGAAATATAATATATCTGATTTAATAAAGGGGGAAATGAAGAGTACCTACATCCATACCCCCAAGATACAGGCACTGTCTAGTTTGGGGATGTGGTCCCAAAACTAGACAGTGCCATAACATAACTTTAGTAGATTAAGATACATTCTGTAACACTAGACTAATAAATGATTATATTATTCTTTAAAAAAATAATACCTTAATTGTTTTACTTCCTTTGAATCAAAGATTTCGTGGTTTTAAACTATCTATATTATTATGACAGTCTCAACGAAGCCATGGTATTATTTAACCATCACTTTACAATTTTTGACCAAGATAATATTTTTTTTTTAGTGTAATCGATACCGAAATGGCAGGATTTTCATTTAAAATCTGAGTCAATATAAGTTGAGTATTTTAGCGTCGTCTATTGCGTTCGTAAATAGAGTACCATACTCTATATCAGAGTACAGTTCGCATACCTATTTTATATAGGTAGTATATTACTTTGTAATAATTGGTACTGGATTCCAATAAACACCGTAATTGACCAGTAATAGGTGATTCCTTTTATAACAAAGATATGTATGTCTACATTGATCTTCGAATTAATTTAATTAATTTACTATAATACGAGTAATTGTATTCTCTTTATTACTTTAATTGTTTTAATTTGTTTTTATTCGATCTTGTCTTTTCTAATCAATTTTTTTTTTATTTTGTCACTAAAATTGACATTCGAATTATTGTAATTTTTAATGTATTCGATTTTTTTATATAGTACAAAAAAATGGGGCTCTATCCGTACCCGTTATTGATCATATTTTTGTAGTCAAAATTAAAAAAGAAATACCATAATTGTCCTCGAAAATTGGTCATAATTGGTAAATTCATAATAGAATCAATAATTCATAACAATTGCTATTATAAAATACAACGCGCAGTGTTTTTCCCATTTTGATCGTCATTTATTCATTCATAATCCAACACCTGACAATATTTCCATAAATTGAGTGACATTGAGATATAAACGCATAACTTTGCTGTTTGAATATTATTTATTGAGACTTTACTTAAATAATAACAAGACCTTTTCTAATAAGCCCTTTAAATACTTGTACTAATTAAAAACTAGTGCTGTATAATTTGTTATTTTGTAAATTTTAAATAATCACAGTGAATGATGTGCATGCCTTTTGATTGGTTTACACGGAACCATCCTCTGAACACTCAATCTAGAATCTTATTTTGTGAACAAGTTGTTGGTGTGCCTTATTAATAAAAATTAAAAAAACAAAACTTAGAGTAAACAAAGAAAATATAGTGTGCCAAAACCAACAAAGTGACAGGTGTTAGTATTTTTTGATAATAATATAATAATAATCGTTTCATTAATAAAATAGGGCCACGTTTACACTAAAAAAATATATCTTAAATATTAATAAATAATAGTTTAAAAAAACTAAAAAAACACGCTTTTATAGAAAATCCAACTAAAAAAATAGAAAATAAAATTTAATAAATTTGGATTAAGAATAGTGTACATAAGAAATAAATGTATATTATTGTAAAAAAGCGTGGGGTGCATTCAAAGTGTTTTTTAAGATATTATCAAAGTGATGATCCTTCTACTCATCTGTCAATACAATGTTCATAATTATTGACATTATATGCACCCCACGCTTTTTTACAATAATATACATTTATTTCTTATGTACACTATTCTTAATCCAAATTTATTAAATTTTATTTTCTATTTTTTTAGTTGGATTTTCTATAAAAGCGTGTTTTTTTAGTTTTTTTAAACTATTATTTATTTTTCATTTTTTAGTTAAATTTTTTAAACTATAAATTATTTAGTTCGATTTGCTAACTATCAACCGCCCTTAATATGTACAAATGTGTTCTGATTGTATCTCGGTTAAGAACACATATTCAAGATTTCTATGATGCCAATATAAACAGTGAGACACAGAGGTGTAACCTTATTTACATATACAGTCAGTCACATTAATGCTTGGGTATGGAATTTTCAATCCGTAATCACTCTACATGATATTATAATCATAGGAGCGAATCTGTTGGCGGCACTGAGAATGAGGATGAGTGAAAGTTCACACTCATCCTCATTCTCAGTGTGCCGCCACCACTACCACATTAGTCTCTATAAGGTTGTGCTGAACTGAGTGCCCGAAAGAGTAAGTACCACCACCACCACCACCACCACCACCACCACCACCACCACCACCACCACCACCACACCACCACCACCACCACACCACCACCACCACTACCACCACCACCACACCACCACCACCACTACCACCACCACACCACCACCACCACCACCACCACCATACCACCACCACCACCACCATACCACCACCATACCACCACCATACCACCACCACCACCACCACCACCCACCCACCACTCTACATGATATTATAATCATAGGAGCGAATCTGTTGGCGGCACTGAGAATGAGGATGAGTGAAAGTTCACACTCATCCTCATTCTCAGTGCCACCACCACTACCACATTAGTCTTTATAAGGTTGTGCTGAACTGAGTGCCCGAAAGAGTAAGTACAACCACCACCACCACCACCACCACCACCACCACCACCACCACCACCACCACCACCACCACCACCACCACCACACCACCACCACACCACCACACTACCACCACCTCCACCACACCACCACCACACCACCACCACTACCATACCACCACCACCACCACCATACCACCACCATATTATTTTGATCGGATTATTGCATTGTCATCGATCTTTGACAGGTGTGCAAAGTTTGAATTAAATCTGATCGTTCAAAGTAGGACAAAATCGAGCTCAAAGGGGTCGGTTACAAACAAACAAACATACATACATACATACAGGTGAAACTAATAAAAGCGTGTTAAAAAAGAACACAATCGCTTATTTGCCTGAACTAGGGTAAACCTGTTAATGAATTTTTGTGGAGAGATTTATTTTCTAAAATGAGTGCCACTGTCGACGTGTTGAAGTATACCTATACCTGGAGAAAAACTGCATTTTTGTTTTAAAAACGTCAGTATCTACTTTAGTGTTGGCCTGGGTAGCGGTGGTAGCGGTGTAATAGATAGTGGTGAGTAGTAGATAGGTTACTAAGTGATTAGGTGCTACAGCCTCGGGGTCTTTAAGTCAAGAGTGAATAGGTTATTTCTTGGTAGGTAAATGTGCGCTATCGTTGACTACATCATCGCTTACCATCAGGTGAAATAGTGGTCAAACGCGAGCCTATCAATAATAGTTTAATAAAAAATAGCTATTGTGGCTTGACCATTTGTATATATGTATTCACTGGTTTTTCATTTTCAATGAAGAGTTACACGAAGTTAGCTCAACTGAGTGGAGTTAAAATAGGTAAATATTTGTAAATTAAACTAGTTTTATTATACTTGTTTATAATTTTAATTCAACGTTTTAGAAAATAACAATAACATTTTCCTTATTACAATAGATGCATATTTTTGATAGTTTTGTTTTCCAGTAAGTTAACCTCTCCTGCGTTTGATTTGTTCGTAGATTTCGTGGCCAGTGCCGATGGCACTAATCGCTCCAATTCCGGCTTTCTGTAACAAAATTTTACCCAAAATTAATCATTGAAGTAATGTTTGTGTAACAGGGCAAATTTCAAACTTCTGCTTGTTTCGGAGTTTACAATAGGTGTATAAAATGAACTCTGTTTCATATCAAACATTTTAAACAATCATCTCTTTTAACAAAATAATGGTGCTTTGTTTTTGAAGTCTTTAGATGAGAAAAAAAATTGTTTTTGAAAATATGTAAGTACAAACTTTGGTGCAAACTATGCAAACAATTACCTAACTACTTTTTAATCTGGACCCTGTGGGTCTCACAGTCAAAGAAATCTATCCAAGATGATAGAATAGAATAAAATGGAATAAACATTATTATACAAAAATAGTAACATAATTTTACACAAACTTAAATGTATATGTATAATGACGGCCTTATTATTTTATAGCTTATAGTGATAGAATACATAGTTACACAAATTAAATACTCTTTATCGTACACCATAACATAATATACCATTTTGTACCTTCAAAGTAGATAGGGTAGTTCAACCGCTAAAAGAGATTGTCTATTAAAAAAACTGGGCAAATGCGAGTCGGTTCCGTACAAACTTACCTATGTAAACAGTTCAATTCGCGAATGGAGTCTCGAAGATTTTTCCGAATCGCAATTTTTTTTTGTTGTGACGTAACTACAAATTTACTGTTTTTAGATTTGTACCTGTGCTATAAGACCTTAACTGATGGCTTTATGCAAAATTTCAGGATTCTGGGTCAATCTTATGAATTTTGATTTCCTCGTGAGTGTCGAAATATACGTTTTTTGAGACGTATAATATACGTCTTTTTTTCCCGCAACTTAGAAAGAGTTATGAGTTTACATGTGGATGGATGGTGAGGGAGAGGGAGACCAAAGAAAAGATGGATGGATTGTGTGAAGAGTGATATGAAAGAAAAGGAAGTTAATGATAGCATGACGAGTGACAGGGCAGAATGGAAGAAAAAAACATGTTGCGCCCACCCCAAATAACACGGGACAAGGGCAGGAAGATGATGATGAACTTAGAAAGATTTTTCACAGCTTCAAGAGACCGCAAACTTGAGTATATGGTTTTAATTTTAACTCGATACCTCCACGCGTTCCCGAGATAAAGGGTCTTGACAGACAGACAGACAGACGGACGGACAACAAAGTGATCGTATAAGGGTTCCGTTTTTTCCTTTTGACGTGCGGAACCCTAAAAAAACAAACAACACTTACAATTCCTTTAACTCCCTTCTTCAATCCACTGCCGGCGCCCTTAGGGTGTGCGCTGGCGCCACCCATCAGCATAGCGAACACTGCCAGCACCAGAATGACTAAACCGAACAGTTTCATATTTATGATGGTGCTGGCTGACTGTTGCTCAAACGAATGATGTCTTCTGCTTGCTTCATTTAACTTATATACTGCAATAGCACGCTTGGTGACTAATCTTAAAGAGAATCCTGCGCACTATGAAAAACCATAATTCGTTTTCCTTAAGTAAGCTCGTACGTCGACAATAGCATAAGTGGTGCATGTGCAATTGTGCACAATAATAGAAATCATAAATAGATGTTTTTATTCTTGATTGTTTGTTGCCGAAATGCAAATTAAGTACCATTTAAATTATGCGAGATTTATTATTGAAGTTCTTGGTATTGATGTCTGAAACGGATATAAAACGATATGAAATAAAATACGGTGATATCGAAAGAAATCGCATAGAAAACGGCCCTTATTAATATGCGGGCTGATTAAACAAATATACTTTTCTTCTTTTTATTTTATTTTAAATAGTGAATTTAAAATTCAATAAAAAAATAATTGTTTTTGTTTATCAGTAGTTGAATAGACAAGCAATAGTAGACTGGCAAGTACTAATGCGAATTTTTCAATTCATATGTACTGTTCTAAGTTTATCAAACCCATTACTGACACTCCGTGCCTCCGAAAGCATGTAAAGTCTTTGGTCCTGCTTATCATTAGTAGATATTTGACAGTCGTTATAGGAAGTTAGACGCCAGAAAGTCTGACCATCAGTCTATTCAAAGAGTATCGTGTTTCTCAGTCAGTGGATTGTGAAAGTCTAATAGGCAGTCGCTCCATGTAAAACACGGGTATTTAATCGCCTCCGGTTAAAATGGAAGCCGTCCCTAATAGTCCAAGATCCCAGAGTGATGAAAACTTAGGTTCTCATTAGCGTCTCATGTGCTTTAAATACCTGTGTGCTTGTGGAGCTCTCCTTGTGACCCCTGGGCCAGGACCAGGGGAGAAAGGTAACTAAAATTATGAGTTGCTTAATTTAACTTTGTATGGCCGATGTTTATATATGTTTTGTAGAATATTATTCTAAAGTAGTATCATAAGTGTCAGACACTTTCCATGGACCAAAACTTGTCACACGCTTTGAAGCTCCACAAAAAATAAATAAGTGAAAATACAAAGTTGGTGTCTAAACCTACACAGGAACTTACGCCCCAACACCAATCCAGGTCATTGTAATCGTATGAGAAACACCTTCATTAACGTGTGGGTTGAATAGAAAAATACACTTTTGAAGGGTTATGGTTTAGAATAGAATTTGAATGAAAAAAAGTTGAATTGATTTTTAAGTCAGTTGTTAAATAGAGAATCTTACAGAAGTTTGGGCAGAGGCGGATTTACAGATTTTTGGGGCGGCAAATTTGGGGACCGATTTTTTTTTGCTACCTCATAGAAATCAAAAAGATTTTTGGATGACGGTTTTCTGATGTCTCACAGATTTTGCTGTAGACTTTCTTCTCTCACTTGTCATTGCACATTCCGAGAGTAGAAAAATTCAATTGGAATTTTTAAAAAAAACTTAAAAAACCGCGAACATTGATAGTGAGGTAGGGTGCTTACATAAAGAAACAGGTTTCCGGTACAGACAAATCTGTACGGGTAGGTACCGATCAGCGCAGGTATTATATTTCAATATAATATAATATAATATATATAATAATATAATATAATATTCCACAACTATATAATCCTATTCACTCACTTATAAAGAAACAGGTTGTAACTTGTCGGTGCCGACTACCTGGACCGTGCCATACGGGTTTAAGCATTTACTGGTGTAGGGTGTGTTTAATAATATTTCACCTGTTTCTTTATGCGAGTCAACACTGTACCGATCGGTACCGACTCGTACAGATTGTCTGTACCGGAAAACTGTTTCTTTATGTAAGTACCCTTAGTTAGGATAGTCTTAAGTCTTAATGCAGGAGATGACAATTGTAGAGGCAAGGGCGGGCAAAAACTGTATGGTCTATGCCTTGAAAATTTGTAAATCCGCCACTGAGTTTGGGAAATACAAAGTATTCAAATATTGTGTCCTGTGTTTAACTACATTAGCACTACAGCAGCCTAGGGACCTGTGTCCCAAAACCGATCCAGGAAAGACTTATGACATGACATGACATACTTGTTTTTTTTTTTTTTGCATTCAAGGTGAAAGCTACTTCCCGGAGCGTGGCTATTTCGTCTGACTGATATCTGACTATAGTCAAGCACTACAGTTTTTTTATGTGAGAAATCATCTAATGACTTCTATCGCTCTTGAGCGCAGTGAGAGAGCGTGTCTGACTTTTACCGACTTAAATCCACTCCTATGTTTCTTTTTTTGCCTTGCTTTCCAGGGCCCCGGGTTTTCCCTTCGGAAGCGAATTCATAGCTCCAGTAGGCTTCGACTCTGCTGGGCCCCTACGGTTTTGCTGACATCTCCTTGAGGCGCGTGTGGAACACCACGCGCCGTTGATGACTTAGGCTCAGTCCGGACGGTTACCGGACGGCCGGAGGGCGAGCTACCCATTGCTCGCCTTCCGCAAGCCTACGCCTACGGAGGCTGAAAACTCAGCGGCTGAAGCGTGAGCTGATCGCCCCCACGAGGACACGCGGTGCTCTGCCCAAGCGGGGCTGTCAAGCAGTATAATTTTCAATTGGATGTTAGTTTACGGATACTTGGCAAATCTCTTGGGTGGCTTTTGAGGCAACCATTTCACAAAGTTCAATAAAGTCGAATGTCTTATTTCCGCTGATAAATGGCTTCTTTGGCTTAATAATACTCCAAAAACAAAATAATAATATTCCACAACTACCACGCAATGCCGTCTAGTATCAAGCTAAGCAGAGCTTGTGTTATGAGTACTAGACAATTGAGAAACATACTTATATATTTCTAAATACATACGTATTATAGATAAATTACAGAAAAAATGATCGTGCTCATCACACAAACATTTGTCCTGGGTGGGAATAAAACCCACGATCTCCGGTATAGCAGACAGGGCCACTAACCACTAGACCAACAGACCAGTCAAAATAAACTAAACTTCTTGACTTCAGCGTCATCTAGTGAAGAAATTATCACTCTCGAGACTATAGATTTCACTTCAATTAAATAACTACATTCACACCTGTATTTTTGAAAGGTTTTGCACAGTTGTAGAAATCTGTAGGTTAAGGTAACACGCTTAATTCGCAAGGCGAGCTTATTACTCTCGACTCGATACAAAGTCAGACTTTGGACTGATACTGGGACAATCCTAATGGAAAAACCCAACAACACTGCAGTTTCTGGAAATTAACTCAGGACCTCACTTTGTATTCAATTATATATTTGCTATAGTTATTGAGAAAGATAAAATTGTTATGTAGCATGAAATCTGACAATTAATGATCAAACTTAACGTTGTTTAGTCTTTTGATCTCGATTACGGTGATTTCAATGCTTTTCTGACTTCCACGAAACGGTCTTTGATCTGTGTGACCTCAACAATTTACCTACATTTTAACAAGAAATGAAATTTCGCAAACAGTATCAGATTCAGATGAATCAGATCTTATTAATTAGTACGTGGCTGTTAGATCTTTCAGTAAAATTCTTAGAGCATATTTGGGTTTACCTATACATACGTAGGTCATATCTAAGGGTGCGTTTCCACTAACGCGAAGCTGGGCGGAATGAATTGTTCAGTCACTGTGCTCGAAATCTCCACACCGCTTCAGTCGAAACAGTGTAATTAACTCGTATGTCATATCTAAGGGTGCGTTTCCACCGGCGCGGAGCTGGCCTGAGTAGAGTGGAGCGGACTGTGAAATTGGCCAATCAGTGTTCGGAATCTCCACACCTCTTCAGTGGAAACAGTGTAACTCGTAATGTCATATGTAAGGGTGCATTTCCACTGACGCGGAGCTAGTTTGAGTGGAGAGGAGCAGACTGAGAATTGACCAATCACAGCGCTCGAAATCTCCACACCGCATCGGCATCAGTGGAAACAGTGTAAGGGCCTGCGCACACTTGGGAAAAGACTCTTAAACAGAATTGTCTACGACGTCACAGACTTGTCTACGACTTTTAGGACAAGACTGTTTTGTCTACGTCACGGCGCACACTATCAAGACAAAACAGTCTAGCGGCATACGCCCAGTGTAGCCAACTTAGTGGATTTTCCACTAAAACTGGTGGTTTTAACTCCCCATTTTATTGCGAAATATTGGTTTTAGTGCCTAGTGGATTTTTCTAGTGCTTTAGTAAAATTTAATTGGCTACTAAAAATGCAATCACTCGGGTGTAAATTAGCACCATAGAATCCATAATTATCAATCTGATACCGACTTTGATGGTGCAAACAAAAATGATTCGTCTGAAGACGAATTAATATAGCATAGCTGTTATTGATTTACCTAATAATGTTAATTTACCCATAAATGGTGTTTTGATCACCTGATTGTTAATCACTTATTATTAAAGGGGACTAATAATCTATACGCCTATTTATTTTATTTCGTACAACACACATTTTTTAGTGAGAAATTTTGCGATTTTGTGGTTGGGATAATTTTTTGTTAGTGGTTTTCTGATGGTTTTAAATGTTTACTATTGTGTTAAGTTTGTGTAACTGTTGGCAACACTGGACGTCTCAAAACAGACTTGTCACAGACAAGTCTACGGTGTCGTAGACAAGTCTGCGACGTCGTAGACAATTCTGTATCTTCTTCTGACATTCTTTTCTCAAGTGTGCGCAGGCCCTATGTGGGGCTGAGAAGATTTTCAAATAAAACAAATTAACACGCGGCTCTGAGTTGAGAGACTTGAGCGGAGAGCACGAAGCAGAGGGTAGCTCGGCTCCACTGCGCCCCGCTTCGTTTCAGTGGAAACGCACCCTAAGGGCTAATGTTTTTACCTACTTATCTCAACCAATACTTAAAAAAATTTGAAATACATAAGTCTTTAAATTTTCTTTTTTCGTAACTAATTGTTATTTACTTGACGACTTTTCAAGCTAATTTGTTCAACGCATTTTACCGAAATCTTACAGTTACATAGAAGTTACAGTTTAACACCTAGCGACTTGCAGCAGCTTCGCACAGGTGTTAGGAATGTTTGATATTACTGGACTTACACTGCTAAAGTATCTATGCACTAGCGGTGCCGACAGACATCTTGCCCGAAAACTAGCTTTTCATCAAAATAAGAATTATCTGTTTATAATATCTGTTTTTCCAAAATATTTAGAGAAAAATGAGTAATAATATCATAATCACGTGAGAGCGGTTGTATGGAAATGTACCTCGGGAAGGATGCTCTTTATTTACATTTATCGAGCCTTTTCAGGACGAAAATCGTAAGCGTATAGTTTGTGCTTTTTGCGATCGTAAATAAAAAAACATTTGGAAAAATATATCAGTACCTAGTTGTGTGAATAGTGTTTTTTGGAAGGGTATTGTTATTAATATTTTTTAATTAGGGAAAAAAGAACTTATTCCTGTAAAAATCACAAACAGATAAACAGTTGAACCTATAAATAGATAAAAATTACATTTAAAAGTCACATGCTTCTCCACTGTCGCTTACCGATGTTCTGCCAAAAAAGGATTGATGTCATAAAAACTCAACCCAAAATTGATCATTATTTTCGTAAGGAATTGTTTCATTATAACCTATAATATGATTCGAATTTGGAACGTCAACTTTATATTCGTATGAAAACCCAAGAGCGTTTCGATTCTCTTTCGTCGATCGACTCGTGTCGGCCACGCCTCCTGTTCTTTTGTTCTGACTAGGTACGTGGCTGAGCGTTGAGATGACTTCAGAACAAAGGAATCGGAGGCGCGGCTGACTGCACCTAGCAGCAGTGGCCAGCTAATACTGCACCAGTTACTGCACGCGGTGGCTAGCTTCCACTCTCAATTTATCTACAGTAAGTGTGAGAAGTCTCTGCCTTGGACTAGCTTGAATTTATCACTGCATTCAGTACATTTACTATTAATTCCCTAGCTTCGCTTGTAAGTCAAACTCCCTCTTTCCGCCCGAGAAGTTAAATCTGGAATTCTTAATTACGCTCAAGATCCAATATCCGCCCGTAACAATAGACACTGCTTAATCCCGTTGTTTAAAATTTATTATTTTCGAGGCACTTCACCTTTGTGAGTTCTCGATAACGACGTATTTTATCCATCGATATGTTTTCGAGGTTTTCTGCCATTATGATCATTGTGACAAAGTCTACAGAAGGTAGTCAATTGTCGAGGGATTCAGAATCAGGTATGTACCTAAATAAAAGCAGCAAATAAATTTATACATTTTATTCAATAACAATATCATTTAAAGGATGTATTAGAGGTAGCAACAATTAAGAATGATTCTAGTTAGTTTGCAATGAGTTTTAACCCCTGTTCTTCACGTGTTGATAGATTTCGTGGCCGGTGCCAATGGCCCCAATCGCTCCGATTCCAGCTTTCTGTAGAAAAAAAATTAAGAAATTGGTTATCGAGCCGGTAATTGGTAATCTCGCACTGTTATACCAGTAATCTTTTGTCTTTACTGTTACGATTCAGTATTGAAGTTTATGTGGATATTATTTTTTTTTTTTTGTATTATTCTTATCATGTAATCAGTCATGTAGACTATAAACAGATGGGATGTAGTCTGGATTATATGTAGGGTGCTGCCCCCTGTGGGGCCTGCCCTTCCTTGATAGTAGTCACATTTATAGGTGACTTTTCTAATCAAAGATGTCACGCCGTTTCTTCAGTCGGCGAATACTTTCAGGAATAGTAAGCTGTCCCGCTAGCTGGTTTGGGTGCTTTTGAAGACGTGATTTGTAATTGCCACCATGGCAGTTGATCACTTCTTTAACCATTGGCACGTTCAAGATTTCATGGATCTCCTCTGTTTTGATGAACCAGGGCGCATTTGATATCTGCTTGAGAATGTAGTTTTGTGCCCTTTGTATAATCATAATATTGGAGTCGCATGCCGAACCCCAGAGTTCAATGCCATAGGTCCAGATTGGCTTCAGCATAGTTTTATAAATGAGAATCTTGTTATCGATTCCTAGTTTTGAGTTTCTACCCAACAACCAGTAGAGACCCCTATATTTTAAGTTCACCTCATCTCTTTTTGTTTGAATATGTTTTTTCCAGGTGATTCTGCGGTCCAGGTGTAATCCCAAATATTTGACTGTATTTTGATGCGGAAGTTGTATACCGTTAAGAGTAACTGAAGCACAGTCCTCTTTGCGAAGTGTAAAAGTAATGTGCACTGACTTCGACTCATTGGCTGCGATTCTCCATTTACTCAACCATTTTTCTATTTTATGTAATCCACTTTGCAGGAGCTCTGAAGCCCGAACGGGACATGGACTTGAAGCTAGTAGGGCCGTATCATCTGCAAAGGTCGCAACTGTGATATCTGGGCTTTGTGGTAGGTCAGAAGTATACAGGGTGTACAAAACTGGCCCTAGAACAGACCCTTGTGGCACTCCTGCGGTGATATCATGGAAATCTGATGTGCAGTTGTTTTCTTTGACTTGAAATAGCCTGTTGGACATATATGATTTTAGAATTCCAAAATATGTATGTGGCAGAAGTGATTTGATTTTACATAACAGCCCCTTATGCCAAACTCTGTCAAAAGCCTGCTGTATGTCAAGGAAGGCTGATGAGCAGTATTCTTTTTTTTCAAATGATTTTCTAATGGCTCTGCACGCTCTATGAACCTGTTCAGTAGTTGCATGTTCTTTCCGAAAGCCGAATTGATGGTCGGGAATGATAGACTTTTCCTTAAGGTCATTGGTAAGTCTATGCAGCAGTATTTTCTCAAATAGCTTGGACATAACTGGTAGCAAGCTAATGGGTCGGTATGAAGTCACTTCGTGGCTTGGTTTGCCAGGTTTGTGCACCATTATGATCTGGGAGACTTTCCACAAATCTGGAAAATATCCCACACGGAGAATGGCGTTACATAGTGTGGTAAGATAGACTATTGCCTTACGCGGCAACTCTTCCAAAACCTTTTTGTCTATGAGATCAAACCCTGGGGCTTTGTTATTATCCATAGATCTGATATTTCTAGCGACTTCTTTGGGTGTCACTGGTTTCAGTGGTAAATCAAGTTGAAGGTCCTGGTCGAGGATAGAGTCTATATCAGATTCGTCTATGTTTGGGTTTGCATCATTTGGTCTAAAAACTTGGCTAAGATGATGTGCAAATGCGTCAGCCTTTTCCTGTGCGGTTTTAGCCCAGTTTCCTTCTCGTGTCCTGAGTGGAGGTTTGTGGTATAGAGGTCGATCAAAATTTTTACATGCCTTCCACAGGGAATAGTTCGTGGCTTTAGTAGGCGAGAGACTTTCTAAGTACGTCTCTAGGGCGACAGCATTAGCCTCAGATATTAGCGTTTTCAGCTCCCTGGTCGCTTTGTTGAGCGCTCTTTTGTCACTCGGATGCCTGCTAGTGTGCCAGATTCGTCGAAGTCTTCTTTTTTCCTGTATATGCAATCGTATGCTTTCGGAATAGACTTTACGTTGTTGGGAATACTCGTTAGCTTCTGGTGTGCAGAGCCAGCAACATTTTTGGATGGTAGTGGTTATCATTTCAGTAGCTGCGTCAATGTCGTCCTTAGTTTTTAGGGCTATTTTAAGTTCTAGTCTCTCGTCAATTAACTCGCGAAAGTTATTCCAATCCGTGCGTTTGTTATATAATTTCAAATTCCTTTCAATATTAAGAACTGTAGTACCAATAGACAGTATTACCGGAACATGGTTTGTGTCAGTATCTAGGCATGTTTTAATGTGGTAGAATAACCTAGATAAACCCTTGGTGACAAAGAAGTCTATGACGTCTGGTAGTCTTGTTGGGTCCGTCGGCCAGTTTGTGGGTTCCGCCGTTGAGATTGTAATAAGTTTATTTCTGTCTAGGCTTTTCTTGAGTTCTCTGCCCCTTGTGTTTGTTAGTCGAGAGGCCCAATGCACATGCTTTGCATTCCAATCTCCTCCGACTATAAAACGCGGTTTATGTGGATATAAAAATATTCATTTAATCTAAAAACATTGAGTATATAGGTACATATATGATGCAGTCCTAGTAAGTAACAGGATTCGTATTTTCAGAGATTAATTTTAAGTAATTAAAATTGCTTACTCAATAATTAAGGGCATTGTCTAAAGTTATGTAAAAATAAAAGATAAGAAGGTATTTCGAGCACTGAAACTTTTGTGGTCTAAAAGGTTGCTTGCCAAGTTTGATCGAGTCTTCCAAAAGTTCTAAAATTTATAAAGGACTTAATAGATAGGTACTTACAACAGCCTTAGCTCCCTTCTTGAGCGCACCACCTGCGCCCTTGGGATTTGCGCTGACATCTCCCATCAGCATGGCGAACACCGCCAGCACCAGAACTACCAAACCGAACAGTTTCATATTGACGATGGAGATGGCTCACTGTTCCACAAACAAATGATAGTCTATGCTCGTTTTCATTTAACTTATATACCATAAAGCGCACAAGATGACTAACCTTCTAGGAGAATTCTACGCGTTGTAAAAACCATAACTATGAGGTATTTACCTCAAGTTAAGTTCGCGATTAGCATAGAATAAGTTATCTTTGTATACGAACACTAGACGAATGTTTAAGAGTACCGCATTTAGGAGAGTAATTGTTGGTTTCCGAAACATGAACTGTGGTGGTATTATTATTATTATTATATTATTATATCTGACCTGTGATTGAATCAGAAATGAAGATCTGCAGGAGAATCAAGGTTGCCGACGTAGGACGAAGAATCGCCAAACTTAAGTGGCATTGGGCAGGGTACATTGCACGCAGAATTGATCGTTGGAGCCGAAAGGTTCTGGAGTGGCGACCGTGTACCGGAAGACGCAGCATTGGAAGGCCTCCCACAAGGTGGACCAATGATCAGGGTCAGGGTCGCTGGAATCCGATATCTGCGAGACGCACAGGATCGGTCCTGTGCGTCTCGCAGATATCGGATTCGGATCGCTGTGGCGACGCTTGGGGGAGGCCTATGTCCAACAGTGGATGTCTTTCAGCTGAAATAAAGATAATGCTATCTAGTCTATACTGTCCCACAGCTGGGCAAAGGCCTCCCTCCATTCTTTCCATTGTTCCCGGGTTTGAGCCACTTCTTGCCAGTTCCTTACGGAAGACATTATTCGTCCCGCCATCTTCTTCTTGGTCTGCCGCGACCCGTCGTGCGATTTCAGGGCACCAACTTTGTGTTCTACTGACCCATCGCCCGACAGGCATGCGGCAGACATGTCCCGCTCAGTCCCACTTAAGCTGTTTTAATTAATGAATTTTATTTACACAGAATGCTCTTTATTGTACAATACAATGTAGGATCCAACTTATCTAATAGGATCATAGAAGTACAATGCTCAATCGCAATTTTCCGTTGTAGAGACCTTTTATATAAGAGTGATGTAACTAACCGACGACGTGGTCAAATGGCTCGTCCCATTCTGGGTGGAGCGAGGATTGTTTGATTATTTACTGACTTAAACCCACCTGTGTTTCTTCAGTTTTCTTATGCGGTCCAGGGCCACGGCAACTGTTAATAATAATCTGTCGAATAATTCTATAACCCATCATTTTGAAGTTCTACAGACTGATCGAAGTTAGGAATGTCAATAAAATGCTTTGCTTAGTACGAACGTCTTATTGTACAGCTGTACAAGTAAAGAAACCATTTTACAGTAGTTCCTATTGTTCGCTTCAATTTTATTATTAAAGGTTCTCCAGCACCACAAAGCAGTAACAAAAGAGTTTAGTATTCTTGGATTCCTTTGTACCCGTTCCAGTCTGACGTACCAAAGTGCCTCAATTTCGAGCATTCAGGATCTGCGTTACTTGAAAGCTTTTCAAATGGTGTTATATGCAAGACTTTAAATAAAATCGACGCCCATTTAAAATAAAGGTACCTACTTGATGTATTTCAAAACCTTTTAATTAAAACGTCAAAATTATGTCAGGATATATTTCAAACGATTATTTTGCGTAAATGAGCTGCCCCCACCCGAAACCCGTCTGGTAAGATTTGTATCAATTTCAAAATTAATTTTATAATTTGCCCTGATTCCCTGTTCCCAGAAAATATCGGAAAGCAATTAATTGGTATTAGAAAATTAATCGGTTTATGAGGCCTAATTATAGAAGATTGGAATCCTTAAATGAATTTGAAGTAATGATAGAAAACCTTAGATTCAATTTAATGTAAATAATGGTTAATTAAGTATTTTGGTTTGGTATATTGAAATGGTATGTAGTAATTTTTAAATAAATAACATTCCATATCAATTATATAAAAAGTATTGCGCCGACCCCAAATAACACGGGACAAGGGCAGGAAGATGATGATGATCAATTATATAAAGCAATTATCAATTCTTTTTCCGAAGTTGAGGAAAGTATCTACTTAAACGTATATCTATCTATATATATAGGTGTATAAAAATAAATCCCTATTTCCCTTGGTCACGAACTCACGACATCACGCAAGAACGGTTGGACCAATTTTGCTAAATCTATTTTTGTTGTGTTTGTTATAGTAGGGAGAAGGTTCTTAAGGAAAGAAAAATTAAGGAAGTGGTGCAGAAAAATAGAAAATTCCAAAAAATACGATTATTTAATCTTTGAGCGTTTGACGATTCAATGCATAGACAGGACAACGTCCGTCGGGTCAACTAGTTTATCTATTTAAATAAAAGTAGAAACTGACTGACTGACATATCAACGCGCAGCCGATCTAACTGGGACTAGGAACGTGGAATTTTGTACAAGGTTTCCTTTTATGATTTTTGAAAATTTAACCTACAACAAATAGGAGCGGAGCACTATCCAAAGATACAGGTGAAACCTTCTATAATATATATATGAAGAACTTAATTGTCATCACGGCACGAAGTTTAAGTAAAGAACATCTAAAGAAGAGAAGTTTAAATAAAGAAATCACAGAACATGTGATACGGCTTCCAGTTGAAACCTTGCTATTGAAGTGGTCAGGTTTGGTCAGTGGGTGTAGTCTTAGGGGCGGATACGAAATAATGGTCAATAGAAATAATTATTTCCAATCACATTAGAAAATTGTATCTTAAATGTTTTTTCTATAGTTGATACGTTCGCGCTTGAACGCTATCTCACCTGATGGAAAGCGATGATGCAGTCGACTACGGAGCTGGCTTACCTAGAAGTAACCCATTCACTCTTGAAATAACTTATTGAATTCGATATGTTGTTGTATGTTGCATTAAGTCCGCCTTTGTACCTTTATGTTGCATGAAGTTTTAATAAATAAATAAATAAATAAATTCGATATGTTGTAATAACTTATGTTCAGATTTTACCCTGAAATAGGATCATAAACTTAGATCGAAATAATAAGTACATATTACTTACATTTCTATAAATATTTATCCATCCTTACATATTTTAAAACAAACTTCCCCATCGCGTCTGTACGTCTACGAATGCGTTAAACTTAGGAACTACTGAACGGATTTTTATGTAGTTTTCACCAATAGACAAAATGATTAATAGGGAAGATTTAGGTGTATAATACATGTATATTATAGAACAGAAAATATGAGAGTTTTACAGATTTCTAATACCGCGCGAAGCTAACGTGGGTAACTAGTATGTACATAATAAATTTTAAAAATACATTAATTATCCATAGCGGAGCGTGTCAGTTAAGTACAGAATGTAAATCACAAATCAATCAAGGTAAGTACGGTAAGAATTATAATGAATAACCGCAGGAGAAACCTCTTAAATGATTCTCTTGATCCCTTCATCTATAACATTTTCCTTGTAAATGCGCAATGACGCGCAAAGGACAATAGAAGAACATTTATTTATCTTTCATATTGAAACATCACACAACAATCATCTGATGACAAATCCCGTTCTTGGGCGGAGCGGGAGATAGTGTCAGACTTTTACTGACTAAAGGCCCCAGTGGACTTCGACCCTGCTGGGCCCCTACGATTGCTGGCATCTCCTCGAGGCGCGCGTGAAACAGTACGCGCCGCCGACGACTGGTCAACACAGTGGCGACACCCGGGCGTCGCTTCCGCACGAATCCGGTGCAGGAACCTCCCGAACTTACCATGTCCGGTGAGGATCTACGTTATGCGGAAGGTAAGGACGCCATGATGTCTTTCCAGCCACCCTGAAAGAGGGGACTTACCGCCATAATTGTGGCGTGCCCAGCACTGGGTTGCGACAGTCGCTGTCGCTATTCCACCGTGAGATCCCGCCGAGACACACCTCTCTGTTGAGCGGGCCAATTGGAGCTCCGAACATCATAAACGTGTCCCTTATAAGTTCGACTGTACTAAGTAGTGCAGTCGAACGTAAGCGGTTTCTATGAAACGCTTACTTTCTTGGTAATGTAGCGACCATGGGCGCCGACTCCGTGGGTGCTCGGGGGCTCGAGCAACCATGAGCAACCACAAATCAGTAATTGCCTGAAACTTTTTGGTTTCGTAGTGTTAAA
This sequence comes from Mythimna pallens, assembly GCA_961205895.1. Lineage (NCBI taxonomy): Eukaryota > Metazoa > Arthropoda > Insecta > Lepidoptera > Noctuidae > Mythimna > Mythimna pallens. Next base: position 12,494,908 of record OY540834.1, on the reverse strand, counting down.
AGTAGACAGAAATAGGTAATGGAAAATATTTATTTGCGACTGCTACAGGAATTTATACAATTAAGATTAAATCTAACAAAGTATAAAAAAATACCGGCCAAGTGCGAGTCAACCCGCGCACGAAGGGTTCCGTACCGTCCGTAGCAAAAAAATGCTAAGAAATCACGTTTGTTGTATGGGAGCCCCACTTAAATATATATTTTATTCTTTTTTTAGTATTTGTTGTAATGGCGCCAACAGAAATACATCATCTGTGAAAATTTTAACTGTCTAGCTATCACAGTTCATGAGATACAGCTTGATGACAGACGGACAGACAGACAGACAGATAGACATACGGACAGACGGATAGCGGAGTCTTAGTAATAGGGTGAGGTTTTATCCTTTCGGAATGGAACCCTAATATAAATACCTTGTTCGAACCAGATTCACCGGTGAAATTATGTATAGTCTTAAATTCCTCCATCCCGTCCCTTGCTGTTCTTCCCCAGCGATGCCCTAAGCTGAGGTTCACACCCTTCAGGTAAGGTTTTAGGTTTTTGGTAGGTCTTGACTGGAGGCTTTATTAAGATCAACACAGGTAAATCCATTTAAGTAGGCGTAAACCTCATAGGAGGGAGAAACCACTCAGAAACACAAATATCATGCGCAGTGTTGATGCTGATGGCGGGCGGACATAGCGTGAGCCCTAACGGCATGTGGAGAGTGGCAAAGTTATTTGAGTTTTTTTTTTTTTAAACTTAGTTTTTTTTAGAACTTTTAATGGGAACAATTCCGTTTACGCAGTGCACGCTACGGAAACTCTTTTTTCTCCGTTTTTGCAACATTTTTCGTTGATGACGTATGACGGTTTAGGTATAGACTTCCTCAATAAATGAGCTATCTTACAATGATAGAATTTTTCAAATCGGACCAGTAGTTCTTGAGATTAACGCGTTAAACCAAACAAACAAAGTATAAAAAACGCGCTTTTCAGCTTTATATTATTATATAAAATTTATTAATATATTTAAAAAAAAAATTATAGGTAAGTACCTATAGATAGGTACCTATATCTTTTCCTATTGATTTTCTTTTTAGCTGCGTCATATAGATCGCAGTTATTACTCGTAGTAATTAGATTCACGGTGTTACTTCAATGTTATGATACACTCTTATCCTTAGTTGACTTCTAAGAATTTTACAAATTGTTATGTGAAACCAATATGGAATTTGTTTGTTGGGTTAAAACAACTCGTGCGGTTGGTGTACAGGTAGGCAAACAGTCCAGCTTACTTGATCCAGTATATCAATTTTGAGTTTTTATCCTACAATTAAGCTAGCGAAGGAGACGGCTGCACACGTGAGTGAATGAACATCCTCACGCTCCAGCCGCCGCAACCGCGACACCGACTACCAGCCATGTTAGGTGCAGGCTTGCTGTCCGGTAATCGTCCGGACCGAGCCCAAGTCGTCGACAGCACGTAGTGATCCATGTGCTCCTCAAAGAAATGGGGGCCCAGTAGGACCACAGCACCTTTGAAAATGAAACCCGTAGTCTTGGACCGCAAAGGGCAATTGAAGGACACAGATGTGGTTTTAGTCAGTAAAAATCTGACAAGCTCTCCCTCTCCATCCAGAACGAGAGAAGTAATTGAAGAAGATTCCGCACCTTAAAAAGAATCCTACGATTAAGCACTATTTTTTTAAAAAAGTAGCAAAATAATGAAAGGAAAAAAATAAAAGAAAATGAAACCGAAAAGATTGCATTTCCTGGCGTTATTTTAAAACCATTAAAATGATTTTATTTATACTGTACGTATTTCTATTCCCACTTTTAATCATGCATATCCGAGTGAGCTGTTCCAATATTACTTGTGTATTAACAACATCATTATGTCCTGTCCTTTGAGCTAGCTTGCTAATTAATTTAGAAATGCATCCGCACTAATTCCTCGCATACGTTCCTTGCACATATCCCTCAAAAACAATCCTCTCTTGCATCTCTCGCTTTTTTTTTGTGCACAATTATCTAGTTGCATTAGATGGTGGTCTTTATCCACCTGAACTGCGCTAAGCCAGGCCAGGAAAATGAAGTGACCCCTTTGATGGATTATTTCCTCGCACACTGCCTCACTGCTTCGCACATCTTTGGTGAATAATTACCCTTACACACCTCCCTGTTTTTTTTGTATAGGTGGTAAATCATCTGATGACAAATCCCGTTCTTGGGCGGAGCGGGAGATAGTGTCAGACTTTTACTGACTAAAGGCCCCAGTGGACTTCGACCCTGCTGGGCCCCTACGATTGCTGGCATCTCCTCGAGGCGCGCGTGAAACAGTACGCGCCGCCGACGACTGGTCAACACAGTGGCAACACCCGGGCGTCGCTTCCGCACGAATCCGGTGCAGGAACCTCCCGAACTTACCATGTCCGGTGAGGATCTACGTTATGCGGAAGGTAAGGACGCCATGATGTCTTTCCAGCCACCCTGAAAGAGGGGACTTACCGCCATAATTGTGGCGTGCCCAGCACTGGGTTGCGACAGTCGCTGTCGCTATTCCACCGTGAGATCCCGCCGAGACACACCTCTCTGTTGAGCGGGCCAATTGGAGCTCCGAACATCATAAACGTGTCCCTTATAAGTTCGACTGTACTAAGTAGTGCAGTCGAACGTAAGCGGTTTCTATGAAACGCTTACTTTCTTGGTAATGTAGCGACCATGGGCGCCGACTCCGTGGGTGCTCGGGGGCTCGAGCAACCATGAGCAACCACAAATCAGTAATTGCCTTTTAGGTTACGTATAAATTATTATATTTCTTGATAGTAAAAACTAGTTTAATTTTTATATTTTTAACAAACATAATTAATAATAAAGTACGCAGTATGTAAGTAGGACATTTATTTATTTGTTGGTCGATCAGTGTGCATTTCTCTTCTCACACTTCGCTACTTTTTCGAGTCTATCAAATGAGTATGAGCATCCAAGAGGTAGCGGCAACTACGTCTCCATATAAGAACTTAAAATTCAAAATCCTGCATCACGGTACCAGAGGTCTCCATGCCATTAGAGCTATACAACAATTACCTGAACACAACACCGGTCTGGTCGGAGGACCCTCCCTTTTTAACGGAGGAATGTGGAACTACACGCCCTGTTTCATACTTCTAAAAGTCATTGCAGGCCGTCATCCGTGTCTGCGCAGGTAGGTAATATAGCTTTAAAGGAAACTTTTCATTGCTATCTCAATATTGCGGGTGCAATTAACTCATTTTCATTACTATGAGCCGCTGCACAGCACCTGTGCCACCTACAATGCTGTCCATCCTGCACAACCACCTGCAGTTTCCAGGATCTATACGACACCAATACCAGAGCCGTAGAGGTTGCCAAATACAGGTCAGAAAAAAAAATTGTAAGAGTGCATGGACACGAGAAGAAGAAGAATTTCGTATATTAATTCCCTTCGCCCATGTGATAGAAATGTATCCCAAGGGAACATATTCCGGAGATAAAAATTATCCTATGTGCTTTTTTAAGACTTGGTTTACGTGTGTGTTACAGTTTCAACAAAAAAGATATGAGTTTGTGTATATGTACACTAAAGAAGCAAAAGTCCATAGTAAAAACAGAAATAAAATCGTGTGAAGCGAGAAATGACGCCATCTAGCATAAAACCAGATTGAAATGTTGCTATTGATAACATTACATTGTACTGTTAATAGATGGCGTCACTGTGCTTAATTAATGCTTATTATTGTAGTACTTTCTTTTTGTTTCTTTAAATATTGAAATAATTTATAATTTATTTTAAAGAGATGAAGATATTAAAATTGAATATCAATTAATAAATATTTGATTATCTATGTGTTAGTTTTCAAACTTGAGAGGGTAGGTTGAATAAGGATTTATAAATAATAACTAGTAGGTAGTATAGAGTATAATTGATACTTAGACCAAAAAATTATGACTAAGCTCAATTGTTTGTTTGCCAAGTTAATTTCGATTATCTCGTACCAGCGCCTTTCGTTAATTTTTTTTTTAACCAGGTGTATTGTCTACTTATTTTACCAAAATGAGTAAATATGCATTGTTATATAGATTTAGTAAAAAGAGCTCCAATAATTGCTAAGCATAATCAAGGTAAAAACTTGTCAGAAGACGCCAGAGAGACCAGTGTAAATGTAAGTAGTTTTTTTAACTCTTTTATATAACAAAAAACTCCTATATAATAATCATTATTGGGTATTATATATTTATGTTTTATTGTTGCAGAGAAAAAAAGTTGTTCTATGGATATGACGATTTGAAGAAGAGGGTTCTTTAAAACACCAACAAAAAGCTGGCAGACTAAAACTAATAAACATATTGCAGTGTCAAACCATGATAAGGGAGTATACGAAGAAAACGGACATCTGTCGACGAACCACTATGCTAGTTTATTTGACACAAGCGTTGGCACTGTCCGTCGGAGGCTTGCTTACAGAAAACCATAAAAGGGCAAGATTGCAGTTTGCTTTGGATCACATAAACTTTGATTAGAGTAATATCATGTTTACTCATGAAAAAACTTTTAAGTCCAGTGAACACGGACGGTTTTGTTTGTGGCTACAAGATAATAAATAATTATAATACTGATTTAATATTATTCACTCAGTACTTATTCTCTGTATTAACTGGAGACCTTGTTATGTGTGTTTAACTTAATATCCGTAATTAATACATTAAAAAAGTTATGAACACTTGATATGTTGTTGTGCAATTTTATAGTTTTTAGCCTACATTTAATCTTTTTGATCTTTGTGATAAAATTATCTGGTCTTTTGTTTGTTTTTGTTAAGGTTACATAAGCTTCAATCCTCTTTCCAATATTGGAAACGAATACTTAAGCTATGGCCTCAATAAGAAATTATATATAATATTATAATCTTATTCGGTGATTAATAAACGGTGATTGTTAAATTTGAATAAGAAATTGTAAGAAATAAACATATTATTTTTTTAATAGTGCTTTTTTGTTTGATGAGCCTGTTTACCAGCATTTTTCTCGTCTTGCTGAGTAACTACCCACTTGAATATTATATTACAAATAAATATCCACTTGTTAACTTTGATATAATATTCCTACCGATTTGTTTAGTTTGTCATTCATAACTTACAAAAAGTGTGAGTACTACGTGAGATTTGAACTCACGGCTCATTGATTTATGCATCTATCTGCACATGCTAAACCACTAGGTCAACATGACTCTAGTTTGAATGATGAAATTATGAACTACAATCAGTTGTTGACGACAATGATGGATGACGCAAGTGTCTATTATTTGTTGAACTAAAAGTCAAGTTTATACTTTGTGAGATTGCCTTTGGTCGCTACTTAGCTGTGAAGAAACCAACGCCATCTAGTTTAATTTTGTAAAACTTGAACTTTAACGTGCAAGGGAAAATAGGCGTTAAGGTACCCAACCACTTCTAAAGGTTCATAGTACATACCTATGTATAATATTCACTTGTAGTAGTATGTATTGTTTTTTGCAAATAATAATAGTTATTATTATTAATAATAAAATTAATTATTATTATTATTATTTAATATAGTGTTAACAATTTAACAAGGATATAGCATTTTCTAGACTGATACGGACTGTGAAAGATTGGGTTGAATTTCTGGAAATTCGTGAGAATCTTATTATCTAGATAATAAGATCGCAAAATGGTGGTTTACAATATTATTTATTAACAAAATTACATGTTTAATTGGTCATAGTCATATTTATCTAAATTAATATTACTATTTGTACATTTTTGGTAGGCGATTATAAATTAATGTTATAATTGTGTTAAGGTGATTTTCTCTACTGGTTTCGCTGTTGGTAGATCTCGTGACCTGTTCCAATGACTCCGATCACGCCGAGGCCATGTTTCTGTACAACACAAACAAACAATTAGACATTGTTTATAAATATCACTTTACAGTGAGAGGTCCTGAATAGCTCACCTTAGCTTTTCAATTTTTATTTCTAGTGTTTATAGTAGTTATCAAAGTAATTCTTTTATACCATCTATCGAAAGTATAAAGATGCAAAGAAAATTAAGAATGCTATTCTGTACAAAAATGTCGGCGAAAAACGACAAAAAGACAAGGAGACTAATATAACACAAACTTATTTAAATATAGTCTTATGTGCAAAGCGGATTGCTTTACATAGTTAATTAGATTTTGATAGTTAAGGCTTCATAGCAATATGTTTACTCACAATAACTTTCCCGCCTTTCTTGAGCGCGCCGCCGATGCCTTTAGGGCTCGCGCTAGCCCCGCCTGTCATTAGCGCCAGCACTGCCAGCGCCAAAACCAAGAGACTGAACAGCTTCATGATGAAAGTTAATGTTTCAAACTATTAACGGTTGCTGACTAGTTTGTCGTAGAAACACTAGCTTCAAGTGATGTCCCCTCTGTATCCCGGCGTGCTTTTATACAGAAATATATTCATATGGGAAAAGTCGCTCCTCGAACATCTTCGTACGCCTTCAGGGTTTTTTATGTGTCGTCACTATTATGTTTTATTTCCCAGTACTGTTATCTGAATGAACTGAGCGCGTGTAACAAACAAATCAACTTATATGTACTTACCTACTAAAATATTCTTAATGTATGAATGGCTATGCTCGGAGTTTCCTTGTGTGATAGAATATCCGTAGGAGAACTAAGGCTACCGACAATGTCCAAAAAATCGTCAGGGCACGTTACTCGCAGAACAGGTGGTTGATGAGGCCGAAAGGTTCTGGTTCCACAGAAGGTGGACCGATGACCTGGTGAGGTTCACGGGAATCCGATGAATGCGTGATGCGCAGGACCGGTTGTTGTGGAGACCTTGGAGGATGCCTATGTCTAGCAGTCTCTTTGGATAAGTAAATTTTTTCACTGTATAGTCTTTTTTTGCTTTGATAATTGTTATTAGTATATTTAACCAATATTTCAAATTCTTGCTTGTACCTAAAACCTATTAATCTTGGAAACCCCAACAGTCTAGCCTAGTACAATTTAGGTAATATCTGTGTTTACCTTCAACCAACCTTTTACGACAATGCAATGGTGACACAGAGATATTATCTTGTTTTGCTTATACTATTAGTATAATTAGTATTCAAGCAGTAAGCACCTCACTGGAATTATTTAAGTTAAGCATAATCGGCTTTGTGATGTTCCCACTACGGGGATTCAGGTCTCCTCTCTAGGAGAGGGAATGGGCCGTAATCTACCACGTGGGCCCAATGCGAATTGGTGGTGATGCCACATGTCTTCGAATGTAGTTCAAGGACATGCCGGTTTCCTCACGATGTTTTCCTTGATGAAATAAATTACATAAAGTAATGCGCCTGGCCGGGTTTGAACCCGCGACCTACAACTTACTGCCCTGACTTTATCTAATCGTTTGCTATAATTGAGTTTCCAAAAATATTCATTACAAACAAACAACTACTTGTGTAGGATAATAACATTTGCATTTATATTGGGTATGGCATAATCATTATCCTATTAATTTGAACTAAGTGGAAAATTGTGTATGTAGAATACTCTAGATTTAAACACAGGAAGATAAATACAAATTAAGGTGAAAGTATTTTCTTTTCTTTGTATTTTGCAGGTCAGTGTCCTCGTCCAACATAAATCAAAGTCTACGAAAGAGGACGACGAAAGTTTATGACAATTGCGTGTTGCCAGTGATGACATATGACTGCGAAGCGTGGTCGCTTACAATGGGCCTCATCACAAGGCACCGAAGGGCAATGGAAAGGGCTATGCTTAGAGTTTTTTTGCGTAATCGCATCAGGAATTAAGATATCAGCACAAGAACCAAGTAGCCCGAAGAATCGCCAAACTTAAGTGGCAGTGGGCAAGGCACATTGCTCGCAGCAAAATGATGATGATAGTCGACGGAGCCGAAAGGTTCTAGAGTAGCGATCGTGCCCTGGAAGGCGCAGCGTTGGAAGGCCTCCCACATGGTGGATTGACGACCTGATGAGAGTCGCGAAAATCCGATGGATGCGAGACGCACAGGACCGTTCGTTGTGGCGACACTTGAGGAAGGCCTATGTCCGACGGTGGACGTCTTTCGGTTGAAATTTAAAAGACAAGGTCCGTGTTAGGTTCCATGTTCATTAAAATAGGATTTGCGACCGTAACACGTATTATTTACAGAATTTTATTTGTGTATAACGACAATATAAAATAATACATAATAAATATAATATAATAAATTAAAAATATAATATAATAAATAAAATATAAATTAATAATATAATAATGAAAATGTAACTGATAATAATAGTATGAACCAAATATATCTGAAATAAAAATAAAAAATAAAATCGTCAATACATTTTATGAAAAACTTATTCAATACGGTCAGCTGAACTGAGAGGGTTGTATTTTTGATTTTATGCTAAGTAAGTAAGTTGTAAAGCCGGTAAAGCTTGGTAAGTTAGTAAAGCCACATTTGTTACAGTAAAAACTTAAGAAAAAATTATTATATTCGCGTGCGTGGAGAATAAATTAAAAAAAAAACATAAAGGTGATTTTATGTTTTTTTAATCATAAGGAACATTTTGTATGGAGAAAATCGATGTAATTTTTTTTAATATCAGTACAGCGTAACAAAATTTTACTTGTCTTCTGGTTGTCGCAATCTGTTGCCAGCCTTGACGAACCGTGCCTTATTGGGTTTTCTTCTTCTTTTCGATTCGATGGTAAACTCGTCAAACTGTTTGGGCCCAATAGGTGGCTACATTAATAGCAGCATCGGTAGCACTCATCAAATCCTCCAAAGTGCAGGTGTATGGGCACTTGGGGCATTCTAATATGTGGCTCATGTTTTGAACAGGAGCACCGCACTCACATTGAGTATTCGGCGGGTCTATAAAACCCCATTTTGCCTTATTGGGTAACTACGTATGACGTAAAAGCTCAATGAAACATCTGAAACAGTTCTACTTACTATATCCTTATTCTCCATTGTGCTTTTCCGTAAAAACTTCAAGTAAACTTAGTACAATGACTAACACGTAAAACCCTCTCATGTGTCTGCTACCTTCGTGATTATAAAGGGCTTTGAATTGTGATCAATCATCATTCGAAGTTAGCGCTTCTTCAGTTAAACAACAGTATTTTCTTTGACACATTACCTTTCATCATGAAGCTGTTCAGTCTCTTGGTGTTGGCGCTGGCAGTGCTGGCGCTAATGACGGGCGGAGCTAGCGCGAGCCCTAAGGGCATCGGCGGCGCGCTCAAGAAGGGCGGGAAAGTTATTGTGAGTATTGTTTTTATACTTTGTTCCTTTTCTTATTATTTTCATGACATAGGAACAACAGCTGATTGCTGTTTTAACATTGACTTTTATGAATTAAGTGGTTTGATCAATGAGATCAATTTGGTGGGGATAATTTTGTTTAGAATAATACCTACTAACACTAGACTACCTACTGACATAGCAGTGGTGACTACTGGGTAACGGCCTTGATTTACGAATGGAAGGTCGCGGGTTCAAATCCAGCCAGGCGCATTACTTTGTGTAATTTATTTCTCACCACAAAACGGTGTAGCAAGTGTAAAAATTCGGAGACATTTGACATTCACCAATCCGCACTGAGCCCGCGTTGTGGATTACGGCTCATCCCCTCTACTAGAGAGGAGGCCTGAGTCCCAGCTGTGGGATCAATATAAGGCTGATTGTGTTGTGTGTTATACCAACTAATATGAATTCTAAAAAGCTCCAGTTTTCAACTCAAAGCCACATTCATAACTGTTAATAATTACCTAAATAATGCTAATTTCAATTCCGTCTTACCTAACCTTGATCTTAGCATAATTTTATTAGTATAATTTCATCAGTTATTTTTTTTTTGTTGCACCTGAAAAGTGTTTATTTCTTGACCTGTGTGATTAGCCATAGGCAGGATAATGATGAGTCTTCCTTTAAAAAAATGTGTGTTGTAGTTGACTTCGAACAAATTTTTTTAGTAATACTTTTCATGTTATCTTTTCAGAAACACGGACTTAGTGCGATCGGCGTCATAGGAACGGGCCACCAAATATATCAAGAATCTAAACAATAGTAGAAAATGTTCCTACACAGTATTTATTAAAATATGTCAAGAATCTAAACAATAGTAGAAAATGTTCCTACACTGTATTTATTAAAATATATCAAGAATCTAAACAATAGTAGAAAATGTTCCTACACTGTATTTATTAAAATGTATCAAGAATCCTAACAATAGTAGAAAATGTTCCTACACCGTATTTATTAAAATATGTCAAGAATCTTAACAATAGCAGAAAATGTTCCTACACTGTATTTATTAAAATATATCAAGAATCTAAACAATAGTAGAAAATGTTCCTACACTGTATTTATTAAAATATATCAAGAATCTAAACAATAGTAGAAAATGTTCCTACACAGTATTTATTAAAATATATCAAGTATCTAAACAATAGTAGAAAATATTCCTACGCTGTATTTATTAAGCCTCCTAGTTTTAAGAAATTAAACAAATATATTTTTAAACACCTATTTATTTTATTTTACTCCCCTATTCTGAGGCACTATGTGGAGAGAATAGTCAGATAGTTTACTTCTCGCTAAATTGTTCTAACATGTATCGTGCACATCTTGCCTCAGACACCCACTTCATTGCATGTTTTTATTTTTGTATCTTTGTTTGTGTACTACTAACACTCATTTTAAAATATTGTACTAACAAATTGACCCTAATTATTTTTTAAGGTTCCGTACCTCAAAACGAAAAAAACAGAACCCATATAGGATTACTATTTGTTGTCCGTCTGTCTATCTGCCTGTCTGTCAAGACCCTTTATCTCGAGAACGCGTGGAGGTATCGAGTTTAGATTAAAACCATATACTCCTCAAAAACAAACTTCTAAGTTTACGAAAAACAAGTTTTCAGTGAAAATCATTTTTTTTTTTTATAGCAAGCTTTTATAGCGTGGTCTGTACCTACATAATTAATACTCATCAAGACCTTTCCATAAAGCTTAAACACGATAGGGTTATCTTATTTCGCTTATTACCGAGTTTCTATGGCCATCTTTCTGCTCCATAATCAGGTTACTTTGGTGCTAGGTGGTACCCTGGTTACCTACCACCTATCATCAAAGTTCTCGTCAAGACGAATCTCGACGGGGTTACGTCGTTTAATTACCGAGTTCCTATGGCCACCTTCCGTTTCCATCATCGGATTAGCTCCATGTCTAATTTTACATTGTCATCTGATTTACACATGCGTGCAAAATTTCAGATCAATCGGTAACCGGGAAGTGAATTTTTAATTTGCAAGATTTGATTACAGACAAGCAAACATCAGGACAGGTGAAACTAAATAAAAGCTTGTAAAAAGATACGGCCGTTTATGTCGCAAAAAACGTATTTTTCAAAACTCTTAAGGGAATCCGTTGACCCAGAATCCTGAAATTAAAAAGGTCTTAGCCCAAGTATAGGAATAAATCTGAAAACAGTAAATTTGTTGTTACGTCAAAAAAAAACTTTTTTTGTAATTCGGAAAAATCTTCGTAACTCAATTCGGGAATTGAATTGTTTTCATCGGTAAGTTTGTACGGAACCCTCTGTGTGTGAGTCCGACTCGCACTTGTCTGGTTTTTTATGTTTATAAGTCGTAATAATTATAATTAAAGTAAATAGTAATAGGATATAAAGAAAAAGCATTTGAACAAGCAAAACAAACTAAGTAAGTATATGTTTCTACACGAACTTGTTTGCAAAAAATGTTAATAAGATCCTCGTCTACAGTAAAAAAAAGTACTAGTGGACACGAAGTAATCTAGTATAAACTTGTTATAATATATTTTCTTGTATACAAAGAAGACTACTCTACTAAGTTAAATAGTCTCTAGCTAACAAGGCACTTTACAGTAAATTATTTGTGCTCACAATAACTTTCCCGCCCTTCCTGAGAGCACCGCTAATGCCCTTAAAGTGGGTCTGCGCTAGGGGAGCCGAGCATGAACGGAGTACGAGCGGAGCATGAGCGGAGTACGAGGGGATCACGAGCGCAGCTTGAGCGGATCACGCGCCGACCACGAGCGGAGCACGAGCGGAGCATGAGAGGAGCATGAGCGGAGTACGAGCGGAGCACAAGCCCAGCTCAAATTCGTATAGTGTCGCTCTTGCTCGGCTCCTCTAGAGTCGGTCTACACTAAAAGAATTTGAGCTTCTGTAGCGTAGACCTTTAGGGCTCGCGCTAGCTCCGCCAGTCATCAGCGAGCACTGCTAGCGCCAACACCACGAGTGCGAACATCTTCATGACGGAAGGTAATGTTTCAAACAATTGACTGTTGCTGACTAGTTTGTCGCCAAAGACTAGCTTTAAATGATGACTCCGTTGTGTCCCGGTGTACTTTTATGTGGAAATATGTATCTACATATCTTTATATGGAAAAATGTGTTCCTGGAACATATTCTATCGTGGGTGAGTTCACAAACATGTAAACTCACACACACAAGACACCCAGACCAGGAACAAATAATAATAATAATATTTTCACCAACCGGGGGTTGTCCTTGGGTGCACTAGCATAGTGCGTACCTACAGGGATAATCGTCGGTTGGTATCACGTCCCATTAAATTTATCTAAAGGATCTCTGCGAGTTGGCGTCGTACGCCTTCAAAAGGCCCGGGACATCAGCTGTATAAATACATAAAAATAATAATAATATTCCACAACTATCACACAACGCCGTCTAGTCTCAAGCTAAGCAGAGCTTGTGTTACGGGTACTAGACAACTGACTAAACATACTTATATATTTCTAAATACATACATATATAGATAACTTACACCCAGACACAGAACAAATGATCGTGCTCATCACACAAACATTTGCCCTGGGTGGGAATCGAACCCTACGACATAGCAGTCAGGGCCACTAACTACTAGACCAACAGGCCAGTCAACTATCTGTAGGCCTTACAAATTATTTTTCCGAGCGGGAATCAAACCGCCTACACGCAGCGCAGCAGCTCAACCTCTGGGCCAACCGAATCTCCAATATTTTTTTTATTGTAATTATTTTCCTAGTAAGTAATCTGAATGAACTCCACGTCGTAGTGTAGTACAATGAACTTTACTGACGTACTACCTGTACTTAGCTACCTATCTACATAATTCCAAGTGCATGCGTAGAATATTAACTGGTATTTGCAAAGGAATTTGTAATAACATAGTAGATACGTCTCTCTGGAGGATAAGCAAATCTATAATTTAATTGTTTATATATATATGTATATTTCTTTTATATATTTGGGAAAAACATCCAATGGCATCCCCCGATCTTGGGCGGAGCGGGACGGCGTGTCAGAGTTTTACTGACTAAAAACACACTCCTGTTTGGGTTTGTTCCTTTCAGAAACAAACACTTGGCCCCAGAAGGCTTCGACCCTGCTGGGCCCCTACGGTTTGCTGACATCTCCTTGAGGCGCCTGTGGAACAGTACGCGCCGTCGACGACTTGGGGTCGGTCCGGACGGTTACCGGACGGTCGGACGGCGAGCTACCCATTGCTCGCCGTTCGCAAGCCCGCGCCTAAGGAATTGTTTTTATATTGGTATTTATTATATTTAGACCACTAGCTGCTGCCAGCAGCTTCGCCCACGTGATAGTAGAAAATATTTCCAGGGGAACATAATTCCGGGATACTAAAAACTTTTTACAAAAAAAATAAAACCTTCAATGTAAAAAAACACTGAAAAGTGCAAAATAACTTTAATTTCGGAAGTCAGTGTTTCTATAATAGTTTTGTCTCTTTGTTATTTTAACACCGACTTCCGAAATTAAAGTTATTTTGCACTTTTCAGTGTTTTTTTTTAACGTTGAAGTCGGTCGTATTTTTTTTTGTAAAAAGTTTTTTATTTTACACTTTTTAATTATGGTACCACCACTAAATACCTTATAGCCAGATTGCATCTCATGACAATTCTAATAATACCAAACACGGTTAGGTTAAATTAATTTATTACAGAGTTCCGTTGCCTAATTTCAGGCTACATCATCAGATCAATGAAGCAACATTAAAATTGTCTGAAACTCCATGGACACTCTTTTAAATCATACATATTTCTTGTCGCTTCTAATATGTGAGCACAATGTTGATAGTAATATATAATAATAAAAAATAATTAAAAAATAGAAATTGAATTAAGCCACTGGCAGCTAAGAGTTGACCAGTCAGCTAGTTCGTCAGTCTGAGTCAAGCAGCAACTGACGGCACCCGTTCACAAGCATGACGCGTGCATCAGCCCCACTCTGCTCAACCATTTTGAAGGGGACTGACTGACATATCAACGAACATTTGAATCTACTAGAACTAGGAGCGTGAAATTTTACACAAAGCTTCCTTTTATGACGTAGGCGAGCACTAAGAGAAGATTTTTCAAAATTCACCCCATAACGGGGATACAAAGTTTTTATGGAGAAACCAATTCTCTCGTGGGCGAAACTGCTGGCAGAAGCTTGTTTAGTTTTATGATAAAGGAATATCTGTAATATATTAATGGGTAAAAAATAAAAGTCCTCTTCGATCTTTTGAAATAATATGCCAGGCATAGTAAATAGGAATGTATTGGCTTGATGAATCGTGCATTAGTCGGTTACTACGTATGACGTAAAAGTTTTGAAACAGTTAACTTCCATTATCCTTATTCTCCATTGTGCTTTTCCGTAAAAACTTCAAGTAAACTTAGTACAATGACTAACACGTAAATCCCTCTCTTGTGTCTGCTACCTTCGTGAATATAAAGGGTTTTGAATTGTGATCCATCACCATTCGAAGTAAGCGCTTCTACAGTTAAACAACAGTCATTTGTTTGAAACATTACCTTACATTATGAAGCTGTTCAGTCTCTTGGTGTTGGCGCTGGCAGTGCTCGCGCTGATGACGAGCGGAGCTAGCGCCAGCCCTAAGGGCATCGGCGGAGCGCTCAAGAAGGGCGGGAAAGTTATTGTGAGTATTGTTTTTGTACTTCCACATGCGATCCTCGAATTGCATAAGGATTAAATATGACTTGTGATCGTAATAAATATGGCTTATACTGAATTATCACGTTTGTTACGATCGCAAATCAAATTTTAAAGAACGTAGAAATTGACACTTGAAATTAGCGAGCTACCCTGGATCACTCATCTTAATATTTTAAGATCAGTATCGTAACTAAGTCGGTGTTAGTCCAGGTACAGAGAGCAATCCCTGGAGGGGCGCAATTTTTTATATCTAGTCCTTTTTGTTTGTACTGTACTTTTTTCGAGGGGCGTAGTTATAGAAGCTTGCACCGGGCGTAAAATAGGCTAGTTACGACACTGATTAAGATTATGAAAAGTAAATTAACAGCCTGTCCTTGAAAAAGAAGATAATTGTAAGTTGATTTTTAACAAATTTTACTCAAAATTTTAATCTTTTTTTTTTCAGAAACATGGTCTCAGCGCAGTCGGTATCATAGGAACAGGCCACCAAATATATCAAGAATCAAAACAAGGGTAGAAAATGTTCCTTAACTACAATTATTTATTTTTAGCATATTAATAACGTAAATAAATAATTGCCTAAAACATATAATTATTTTATTCTAGTACTAGCTGCTGCTAGCGGCTTAACCTGCGTAAAAGTAGAAAAATTTCCCAAGGGAACTTATTCTTGAGATAAAATCTATCCTATGTGCTATTCCAGGACCTGGTATAATCGTGTACCAAATTTTATCCAAAACTGTTCAGCCGTTCGAGCGTGAAGAAGTAACAAACATTTACACACACAGACACACCATCACTCACAAACTACATTGTATTAGTTCCTACAATTTACAGCATTAATTATCTGCCTGACGGATTTACGATCACGGGGCCAGTCTCAACTGAGATCGTCGAATAACTAACTACTCAGGAGATATTATAGTGCTGGGTGTGCACCTACTCACTGTTTTCTTACTCTCATAGTCCGATGAGATGGCAATCCGACACGAAAGGGGAAAGACCAACAGCTTGACATGTTTTGACTAGCCTGTTGGTCTAGTCGTTAGTGGCCCTGACTGCTATGTCGGTGGTCGTGGGTTCGATTTCCACCCAGGACAAATGTTTGTGTGATGAGCACGATCATTTGTTCTGTGTCTGGGTGTAATTTTTTTGGAGGTATTTTAGTACCCATAACACAAGCTCTGCTTAGCTTGGGACTAGACGTCGTTGTGTGATAGTTGAGGAATATATATTATATTATGTTTTCCGAGGCACGAGGGTATTATACAACCAACTTCCAAACTCCGGAACAATACAGACTAATTCCTTATGGGAAAATTATAGTATACTGGAGTTGATCAATATTTTTTATTAAATGCTTATGAAAGTTCACTGACATGATAAAAATGTAAATAGGAAAGGTGAGTTAAAGAGCACGACGACGCGGTTGGCGCAGTGGCTGAGCGATTGGATGCTGCCATGGTGCTGCGCTGTTCGATTCCGACATGTAACAAATATTTGTATAGGCTGTTTGTTTTTTGTAAGTGTTCCCACGGTACTCGAGAACTTCCTCGTATCCTTATATCACTTCGTTTATATAAACCTAGCACTTTGCCCGCGACTTTGTGCAGGAGAATATTTTCATAAATAATCACCCCCTAAATGGCACTTTGAGGGTAGGTTTGGAAAACTAATAATGTCAGACTTTACTATTCATTTAAGTTAGACTTTGTGCCAAATTTCTAGTTCAATAACCCTAGAAACAAGTGAAATACAATGAAATCGTGTTAGGGGGGTGGTTTTGAAAAATAAATAGTGACAACCTTTATTATTTACTAGCTTCCGCCAGCGGTTTCAATCGCTTGAAAGTAGATTTTTCCATACAAACTTCCAACCCCCGTTAACCCTCTTAGGGGTGGAGTTTCGTGAAATCTGTTCTTAGCAGATGTCTATAAAGTATAAGTAATTTTAAGTTTGTAGATATTATAGTTTCTGAGATTTCGTGATTAATCAGTGAGTGGTATTTCCCTTTAATATATATAGATTTAGCTTACGGAATAAGACTTTGCTTACAAACTAAATATCCCCCTTTTCACCCCCTTATGAATTTTTTAAAGTCCCTTATTAGTGCTCGCCTACGTCACAATAGGAAGCCTTGTGCAAAATGTTATATTACTAGTTCCAGTAGTTTCGTGTTCGTATTCGTTTATTTTGCTTTTAAAATGTTGTTAAGTTGGTACAAGCAGGCTTAGAGCTATGCATCATTGTAGAGCCTGCTGTTTCGGCTGTGCGTTTACATGTTAGTTAGTTAGTTTCTCCTTTTATATATATAGATAAGGGCCCCTACACACTAAAGAGCGACTCGGACATAAATGCGGACAATGGTTGTCAAAAGCAACAGGACAATGGGTGTCGTAGTTGTCATGTGGCTTTATTATCTACTGCTACCAGCTCGAATCTAAGGCAAGTGCTGCCATCAGCATCTAAGATCAATAGATCCACATATTGAGAAAGGGATTGCATCAGTCAGTTGGTATTTTTAGGGTTCCGTAGCTCATTAGGAAAAAAAAACGGAACCCTTAAAGGATCACTTTGCTGTCCGTCTGTCTGTCTTTCTGTCTGGCAATACCTTTTATCTCGGGAACGTATGGAGGTATCGAGTTGAAATTAAAACCATATATTCTAGTCTGCGGCCCTTTAAAGCTGTGAAAAAGTCAAACTTGTAAGTTAACGGCAAGAAATAAAATACGGCCGTTTATGTCGCAAAAAACGTATATTTTGACTCTCTCAAGGAAAAAATTCACACGGCACCCTTTGACCTAAAATCCGTCGTACGTCACAAAAAAAAACTTTTTTACGATTTGGAAAAATCTTCGTAACTCAATTCGGGAATTGAACTGTTTTCATAGATAAGTTTGTACGGAACCCTCAGTGTGCGAGTCCGACGCGCACTTGCCCGATTTTTTTATTATTCTACTTCTTAGCTGTGTATGTTTCTATATTTTCATAATTTTTATGACATCAAATTGCAAAGTGGATAAGGACCCATAGGTATTTTAAAGGACCCTCTCAATGTTTCGACTACAAATGTGTAGATTTTTATTTCGAATGAATGCTTTTATTTTTTATACACATACGTATAAAAAATATAGAGTACGTATATAGAGCGCTGTGAAAAGAGTAACTGGGACTTTGTTCCGTTGCATGCCAAACTGAAGCCGGCTGTTTCCGGAAAAACGTCAAAGCAGATTGGCCGTGTCAATTATTTTTTGTCAAAAACAGACTCGGATTGGAACAGGGTACATATATGAGACATATACGATATTTGACAGTCCTGGTGGTCGTCGTTTTTTTTATTATTGATAGACTCGCGTTTAATCACTATCTCACCTGATGGTAAGCGATGATCTTGCCGACGATGGAGCACGCTTGCCTAGAAGTAACCTATTCACTCTTGACTTAAAGACCCCTAGGTTGTAGCTATCAGGGAACACAGACTCCGGCAGGGAATTCCACTCCTTAGCTGTACGCATTATGAATGTGTTCCCGAAACGCTTCGTGTGTTCGATTCCCACCCAAATATTTGTGTTATAAGCACGGAACTCTAGGTTCTATTTTTTTTTGTAAAAAGTTTTTTATTTCGCTTAGCGTCTTTATCAAACATTATGTAATCCAATAGGCGTTGGATCAAATAGCAAGCTTTCAAACAATGCTGACCTTGACGATAGACGAGTGAGTTTTAAGAGGACCCTTTGTCCATTCCATACAATATTAGAGATTGTTTTCAAAACGTGTAATTATTCATAAGATGAAAACTTGCTGGCCGTTCAACGTCTCGTCGATGATGGATGGCGCTGAAAATCAGCACTGTGGCTCTGTTCAATACATGAGCCCCAGCATTTTGCTGAGCGCTGGCAGTTTTGCGCGGATGTGTCGCATAACTCACTCTATTGTATAGATTTGTTATAATGTTATATTTTTTAAGTTATGTTCCATTTTTGTCGTAAATTAACTCTCTTTCTTTCATTCCAAACGGAGCGGCCTTCAAGCGGTTCCTGCCGGACGAAGGGACACAAAAAAGAATTTTTTTTTTATATATCGAATTGTAATGTATGTAACTAATTTGTCTGAATTGTTTTTATTCTAACGTATTTTTTAAAAGATTGCATTAATTTTTTTAATCATTTTGTTGAACTTTATTTTAGTAAATCATATTTTTGTTAATTTTCATTCAAACGCGTGATTTATATATTTATGATTGTTGCGAATAACGCTGTTGATTGCATAATTGTTAATTATAAGTTTTTTTTATTTTTGTTATTCTCTATTATGTAATTGTTTGTTATTCCAAATAAATAAATAAAAGGTTCTTTTTGTCTGGCCTCTTGCAGGTCCTATGGGGTTGTCGACTGCTTAACCGGACTAGCTTGTGGTGGCCTTTGCAAAATTAAAGCTACTGTCCAGGGCTTACAAACTTAAAAGCTAAGCGACTACACGCCAAGGGCAACCCCTATGGGGTACGAACCTCGGCGTTGCTGGTGAGGACAGTAAGGGCCGGGCTGAATCGAACAAGAATACGTAGGGACCGTGCGGTCCATGAACCTTTAAGGTATTCGGGGGTCGCGGTTGCTGTGGCAGCGGCCGGCCCACCAGTTGAATGTGTTACAAAGGGGATGGTACGGGGATACTGCACGGTTTCCCCACCTTGCCAGCAGGAGGAGTATTTGATTATTTTCTAACTCAAGAAAAGAGTGCATTGCAAATCTGCAGTAACAGTTTATTAATGTATTAACATGTTTTCATAAAAGGTTTAAATATTATATAGCATGCTTTTAAATTATAATACTGTGGACGGTAATTTTATGAAACAAGAGAGTTTTTCGTTTTTCTACTGGTGTCGCTGTTGGTAGATCTCGTGACCTGTTCCAATGATGCCAATTGCGCCGAGACCGTGTTTCTGAAAAGAAAATAAACATTCTTTCGTAAAATAAATAAAGTTTGGTTGACGAGAGGATATTGAACATTCGAATACAGTAAGACACTAATTAAGTTTCTTCATAATTCAGTAAGGTACTGACAGATAAAGTAAGCTCTTGAAGAAGCTTTTTGCAGTCTAGCAAAATTAGACATTATGCTAGACTGCAAAAAATTCTATAACACCTCGTTAAAGTCGATGCCAAAAGACTAGAGTAAACTAAACGGAGATGAATCTAGCAAAAAATTAATAATTCATTTTCTGGAATATTACGGAAGTTTCTTGAAGCCGTAACTAATTTCATTTCTACTCACAATAACTTTCCCGCCCTTCTTGAGCGCGCCGCCGATGCCTTTAGGGCTCGCGCTAGCTCCGCCTGTCATGAGCGCTAGCACTGCCAGCGCCAACACCAAGAGACTGAACAGCTTCATGATGAAATGTAGTGTTAAAAACAAATGATAGTTGTTTAACTGAAGAAGCCCTAACTTCGAATGATGATTGATCACAATTCAAAGCCCTTTATATTCACATGAGTTGGGTTTTTTTTTGTCTTAGTCATTTACGTTATGTTTAGCGAAGTTAGTACGGAAAAAGACTATGGAGAACAAGGATAAAGTATATGGAATTTCTTTAGATAATATTTCATTGAGCTTTTACGTCATTCGTATTTACCCACTATATGTACTCAGCATACGCAAATCTTAAGGATTTGTAGGATAGTTCAAAAAAGCTACCGCGGTCTGGAACCTAAATGGCAACAGAAGGAACACAGGTAGGTTTAGTCAGTAAAAATATAATACGCCTATCGTTCCCCCCAGAGAAGGGAAAGTTATTTGATAGTTTCCATCACAAAAAAAGCAGATCTTAGGAATAAAAACTATACTTTAAATATGTAATCCTTTGTAAATAATGAGACAAACTGCGTTCTTCCATCTTTTCCCACCATCCTCCGGCGAAAATAAAGACGATTAGGTAAGTTATGCTCAATATAAATGCAAATATTGGAATGGTTGTTTGCTTATAATTTATATTTTTAGGGACTCAATTAGGTTAAGGTGGATGAAAGGATTTAAGGGAAATTGCCACAATTTTCATCGTTAACCCATACTTTTTTATCCTTGTAATCTAAAAGGATTTAGAAAAGTTTGGAATTGGTCCTGAAACATTTTAATACCTTCAATAAAATAGGATATAAGTAATCTAATTTTACTTTGTTGTCTCGTAATGGTTTTTATTTACAATAATGTAATTTCAAGCATAATGCAGAAATAAATAACAGAGCTGACGAAACAAACGGTAACGACCGCAGAAGACGATCAAGATTAATGTCGAGATGTCACCGATAAGTAAAGATGCTCTTTTGAAGATAGACTGTTGGGAATTCTAAGATTGAAATATTATGATTACCTACTGTATATGTTTTCTCTACTTGTTCTGCTAAAAGTAATTTTTTGTTGAGAAATATGAAAGAAAGTGAGCTAGGAGTGTTAACAATTAATTACGCGGTTTTTACTTCGAATAATGGCTGTAGGTACCTATTAAAAATATGCCGACGAGATTGACCGGTCGATCTCAATCGACTTGTTGGGCGCTCCTGGTATAAAAGTAAGTAGGTAAGTATATGTATGTATTTAGGAAAACTGGAAAAAAGTGTTTGATTTAATGGAAACATTACCTATTTGACCCGGTATATTAAAACCCGTAAAATTATGTTTAATAGACTGGATAAAACCCGAAAAAAAAAAAAAAAAAAAAAAAAAAAAAAAAAAAAAAAAAAAAAAAACTCTCACTCGGATAAAACAATTTTTGTATCCAAACAGAAAAGATTAAACATGAAAATAAGCGCGGGAAATGAAAGAATCCCTCGGACCATTAGTTCCTGTCAACGGTAGGGAAGGTAAGTGCCCACGACTCCCATGGGAGCAGGTCAGGTGGTCTTAGCCTAAAAGAAACGTAAACTTTCTTCTGTTTATGTCATTTTCCGCCGTCATAACCTGGATTGAGTTTAAATTGAGATTGGTAGATATTTAAATGTTATAGAAGCAAATTGATGCTTCCTACGCTTATGACCGTAAGGCAAAAGTGCATTCGACTGACCTGTTGGTCTAGTGGTTAGTGGCCCTGACTGCTATGCCGGAGGTCGTGGGTTTGATACCCACCCAGGACAAATGTTTGTGTGATGAACACGATCATTTGTTCTGTGTCTGGGTGTAATTTATCTATATATTATATGTTTTTAGAAATATATAAGTATGTTTATCAGTTGTCTAGTACCCATAACACAAGCTCTGCTTAGCTTGGGAATAGACGGCGTTGTGTGATAGTTGTGGAATATTATTATTATTATTCCATTTATTAAATTTAAATTTATTATTCCATTTATTAAATTTAAAATTAAAAAATTAAATTTAAAATTTTTTCAGGAGATTTTGTTATCATAATTGCATATAATATCATGTTATCATAGTTAACATAAAAAATATAAGTAATTCGTGAAACATGTTTAACCAATCGTGTTGCATTATGTTATCAATTATCAGTTTAAGATACCGTCATCAGTACCAGACGCTGGATATGAGTGGGCGCCGTCGCTGCGAAAGCGACCGGTGGCCAAGTTGAACGCGTCCCAGAGGGTCATGGTCATCTGAATGGTACGGGGATAGATAGATAGATAGATATATTCTTTATTGTACACCAAAAATACAAATACCGCATGGTCTCCGGCTAAGCAGCTAGCCTCCTTGTCGGCTTGAGGCCATGGGATGTGGAGGCACCAGTCCTTGCACGCATGCACGATTTGCGCAAGGAGATTCAACGCCGAGACGAAATTCCGCTGCCGCGACAAGCCGCTGCATAGCGGACAGAGCTTTGGCGGAATCTCATAGTGATATGGTGACAGCGACTGTTGCAACCAAGTGCTGGGCTGGAGCACGCCATAATTATGGCGCCCCTCTTTGAGGAGTGACTGGAAAGACGTCACGGCGTCCTCACCACCCACATGACGCAGGTCCTCACCGGGCATGGTAAGTTCGGGAGGCTCCTGCACCTGATCCGTGCAGATGAAACGCCTGGGTTTCAACACTGTGAGGAACGCCCTGAAGACACGAGGAGCATACGGTAGAGGTATGTCCCGCGTGGGCGGAGTACCACCCTGTTCTCGTGAGGGCTAACGGTGGAAATGCCCTCTCGCGCCGTGCCCTGCTACAGGCCATGGTCCAGAACAAGGAGGAATGACAGACGGGCGCCTCCATCTGCGAAGCAGTAATGCTAACGAAGGAGGCGGACATCCTCATGCTTTAGACCCGGGATCCCAGATTTCAGCCACTCATCAGATTATTTATTTATTTATTTATTACATATTTCGTGCACATAAAGGTACAGAGGCGGACTTAATGCCTTAGGCATTTCCTACCAGTCAACCTTTGGGTGATGCAGAGAAGAATAGTGGTAGGTGCGACAAAAGAAAGGAAAAAAGAGGTTAATATAAAAAAGATATACAAATGAATCATAGATACAACACAATATAGGTAAATATAATATAAAAAGATTACTTCATCATTATTAAATTACTTGACCTGCTCGAGGACAGAGCGGGAGATTTTTACTGACTAAAACCTACCTATGTTTCTTCAATTACCCTTTGCATTCTAGGGCCACGGTCATTCTTTCATAAGTTTTCGCAGCCCTGGCAGGTGTCGGTCGTACTGAGCCTCTACAGTTTTGCTGAAATCTTTTAGAGGCACCTATGCGACGTCGACTCGGGCTCGGTTCTTACCGGACGGCTGGACGGCGAGCTGCCCATTGTTCGTCGTCCACAAGCCCGCGATTCGCAGATAGACTCTGTAGGCGAAAGACAGATACTTCAATTGTACTATTACACTGCTGAGTTTTCCAAGATTGCTAGGTTGTTGGTACGCGCTACAGTATAGGAATTGGTTACTATCTATTAGTTGATAATAATTTTAAGCGCAAAAATTCTATATTCTCAGATATTTTAAATTTTATTTTTCTAAAAAGACGTGCTTATATGCATTTTAAATATTAGAATATTATGTAAGTAGGTAAGTATATGTAAGTAAGCTAGTGAAGTTCGTTTGTACTACACTACACACGCTCAGCTCATTCAGATAACAGTACTGGGAAATGAAACATAATAGTGACGACACACAAAAAACCCTGAAGGCGTACGAAGGAGCGACTTTTCCCATATGAATATATTTCCGTATAAAAGCACACCGGGACACAGCGGGGACATCACTTAAAGCTAGTCTTCGACGACAAACTAGTCAGCAACCGTTAATTGTTTAAAACAACACCTTGTATCATGAAGCTGTTCAGTCTCTTGGTGTTGGCGCTGGCAGTGCTGGCGCTGATGACAGGCGGAGCTAGTGCAAGCCCTAAGGGCATCGGCGGCGCGCTCAAGAAGGGCGGGAAAGTTATTGTGAGTAAATATAAATTATCCTCAGGCAGATACTTAACTGTTCTGATAAGAGATCACAAAAGTTAACAAAGAATATACTTACAAAATAGAATTTTCCGATTTAATAAATCAGATCAAAACGGTAGTTATTTTTAGTAAGTAATTCGTGCCTTCTCAGTACTTGAGGTGAAAGTTCTTAAGAATATTAATTCCATTGTAGATAATAAGAAAATGGAAACAAGACCCCGTCCTTGAAATGATATTGATATTTTTGTCTGAACCAATAAATAATTAAATAAAAACTTTTTTCAGAAACACGGACTCAGCGCGATCGGTGTCATCGGAACGGGCCACCAAATATATCAAGAATCAAAACAATAATAGATATAGAAAATGTTCCTACACCGCATATATTTATTATAGTGTTAATATTTAAATAAACAATTTTAGATCCACAAAATGACATCTCCCATACCCATAGAAATCTTTTGTTAAAAAACTATAATTGAAAAAAAGATTGCGCCACACAAGAATTACTTCCGTACCGTACTGGCGTAGCGTGTCTATCGTGAGTACGACTCACGAATACTCACGATAGACGCCGCAGGAATGGAAATAATACAAAAATAGAGGAGACCAGAGCCCCAGAAGTGGGAACGTTCGAAGGAGGAGGCCGCACGCGTGAGGAAACGAACGTCCTCACGCTCCATCCACCGAGATTCCGCAGACGCAGGCTTGCGGACGGCCGTCGAGCAATGGGTAGCTCGTCGTCCGGCCGCCCGGTAAACGACCGGACCAAGCCCGAGTCGTCGACAACGCGTAGTGTTCCACGTGCTCCTCAAAGAGCTGTCAGCAAACTGTAGGGGCCCAGCAGGGCCGATGCCGCTAGGACCGCGAGGATTTTCTGAAAAGGAAACCCGTAGTCCTAAAACGCAAAGGGCAACCGAAGGACACATGTGTGGTTTTATTCAGTAAAAGACTGACACGCACTCCCGCACCGCCCAGAGCAGAAGAATTCATTGTATGATTTCCCACATTAATAAAAAAGCAGTGGGAATTATAAAGGCTGGTTATGCTACATGTTATGTAGA
The DNA here is from genome assembly GCA_961205895.1 of Mythimna pallens. Taxonomy (NCBI): domain Eukaryota; kingdom Metazoa; phylum Arthropoda; class Insecta; order Lepidoptera; family Noctuidae; genus Mythimna; species Mythimna pallens. Next base: position 12,469,407 of record OY540834.1, on the reverse strand, counting down.
TATTACTTATCAAAGGGCCACATGTTCGCAATCTTGGCGCTTATGTTGATGGCACGTGCTTGGCATAAAATAAACCGCTACGTTTTCCTTAATCGTAGTAGTTAATAATTTATTATACTTACTCATGATACCTGCTTATATTTAAATGTGAGTGATCACTACTCACGGCATACCGTTGTATCCTCGTCAAGACAAGGCGGTTACTAAACGATCATTCATTTTACAACAGCTGTACCTAATAATAAATTATGTATTTGATTAAAATCAATTCAGTATTTCATAGTAAAAAAATATATATATTGGCGGTAATGACATGTACCGTATTTACAAGATTATACTCATTAAAACTGTTAATATAACTCTCTAACTTCCAGTTCTAGGTACCCATGGGATACTTCTCGACTTTCCCGCTGCTGTAAAGCGATGCTTTTGAAGAATATTTTATGCAGCTTTTAATTGAATGTTGATCGCAGTCGAGTTAATTGATTGAGTAAATTGATCACTTGAATTTATACTAGCATATTATCTGGCATAAATGTATTTATCTATATATATAAAAGAAGAAACTAACTGACTGACATATCAACGCACAGCTGAAACTACAGGGACTAGGAGCGTAAAATTTTGCACAAGGCTTCCTATTGTGATGTAGACGAGCACTAAGAAAGGAATTTTCAAAAGTCAGTCTCTAAGGGGATGAATCGGGGTTTTAAAGTTAGTATGGAGAAACCTATATACACGCGAGCGAAGCCGCTGGCACTGGCTAGTTATCAATAAAGTGGTAACGGCCCCGACTTACGAGTTATAGGTCGCGTGTTCAAACCCAGCCAGGCGCATTACTTAGTGTAATTTATTTCATCACCACTGCTCTCAAAACGGTGAAGGAAAACATCGTGAGGAAACCGGTATGTCCTAGAACCAAAAATTCGAAGACATGTGACATTCACCAATCCGCACTGGGCCCGCGTGGTGGATTACGGCTCATTCTCTCTCCTAGAGAGAGGAGGCCTGAGTCCCAGCAGTGGGAACATTAAAAGGCTGATAATGCTATGCTTATGCTATAAGATGTACCGTACAATCACTAGCATACTTAACTGTAGGTAGATAAATAAGGTACTAATCAAGGAAAAAAGACGAATGCTGCTGCGCATCTTATGCAAGATATGCGCACCTTATACACATTCCATAAATAGTAATTTATAATCAATCTGCTGAGAGTTTACCGTTTAAAGTTGCCGTCGACTTCCTGTCAAATGCAGCTGGATAACGACGACCTGTCTGGATGGGAATTAACTGTCAGAGTCAGAGTTTTCTAATAGTTACAAACTTTTTGATGTTGATACTTAAGTAGGTCCAGGCTCGACGTTTGTTATCAAGTTATGGAGCGCAGTAACTTGGGGGTTCGGATTTCCGACCGCGTAAGTAACACAATACTGCGCGCCAAAACTAAGATAAAAGATGTTACCTGAAAGAAAGAAAATTTTTTTTTTTGGTTGGAATATCATTGGGTGATGCGAAAGAGATTCCCGGTGCTCTGGATCAATGGCAAATAAGAAACAGGAGTGGGTTTTTAGTTAGTAAAAGTCTGACATGCCCTCGCGCTCCGGACCATGGCTTGTACCTAGGCCCGGCGCGAAAGATCGCTGCCGCCGAGCATCTCCACGAGGACACGGCGGTGCTCTGTCCAGGCGGGGCTCACCTCTACCGCATGCTCTACCGTGTCATCCGGGCGGTCCACACGACACCCGGTTACCCGAAAACCTGCTACTCTAAAGTGGGTTTGGGGCAGACATGTCTGCCGCATGTCACATAAGCTGTAAGCTAAAAGAGTTATTGGGTCCCATTAAGAGCACGGCGACATCGACATCGCGGCAGACCAAAGCGAAGGAGAGATAAGCTGGACAACTAACGGAGGGACTAGCCCGCTATGGCTGAGGACAGACGTGAGTGAAAAGCTAAGGGAGGCCTTCACTCAAGAGTGAGACATAATAGGCCAACTACTACTAAGTACCACTCCAACCTAGAGTGCTCTATCGGGGACCACATTTTATTTTATTAAAGACACACCAACAATTTGTTTACAGATTTTTTTATACTAAACTTTCAGAAAAGTTTCAAGAGGAAACTTAAAGAGCACTTCCTTTCATTATTGACATAATATTAATATGTATATATTAGTATGTAATAGTATTTATATTATAATTATATATTAGACTTTTGTATAATAATTACATATATATTTATATATTAGATTTAGTTATGTAAGGTTTATATTGTGCACTGGATCCTACCCTCGAATGTGTTCTCTCTCTGTAACTCAAAGGTTTGCTGGAAGAAAACTCATTGTTGAGTTAAGCTCGCCTTTGTACATAAACTGTATATGCATCACCGTGTATTATGTATGTTTTGTGTACAATAAAGAATTAAGAATTAAGAGAAAATTATACCGTGTAAACAAATCAATTACAGGCGTGCACATCACTCACAGATTTAGGTGATTACTATGTACTTACAAAATATATCACATCATCGAAGGCTGGTCTCAGATTTTCTTTTGCTTTTAATGAATTATACGTAACGTAACGACTGTCAAAGAACCAAAGATGACAACCGAGAATCGAGACCAACGGCTTTACGTGCTTTCCTAGGCGCGGAGGATTTATGGTACCTACGTTAAGATGGTCACCCATCCACAGAAACTTCGGTCATAGAACACAAAAGACAACTGAAGGACACAGGTGTGGTTTTAGTCAGTAAAAGTCTGACACGCCCGCCCGCAACACCCAAGAACCACCCACCCGGAAAATGTCATTGGATGATTTCCCAATGTAAAAAAGCTAGCGCCCTTCCTTTCATCTATCTCTGGCCATATATTCTTGACCCACAAGCTCCTCGGATATCTATGAGCTCCTCATACATTCCATAAATAATATTCAAAAAGGTAAACTTATTACTTTGCTTGAACACTAATAAGAATATCGCTCTAACAAAAAGCGTCAAAGGGAAGCGTTGGATATTGCTTGCAGCAACCAATATTATGCAATATATTGCAAATCAGAAGGAGTTTCGCGTACACACGATATTGTAAACAAATAAAGCAAAATAAGGAAAATATACATTTATGCTATATTGGGCTTCGCTTTCACACTACTCGTGGAGGCGGTTGACCCCTGACTGTACATTAACCCTTTAGGCAGTTAAAGGGCTAATGTACAGTCAAGGGTCAAAAGTGCAGTTCCACCTTACCAATGCTAAAATGTCTAAAACTGCTTTGTAGAAGAGGGTCAATACTACATGATTGATTTAATTGGTAGCATAGAATCTAAAGTATTGAATAAACTAGTTGTGGACTATTGAACTTCTACAACAAAGAAATTTTAGACACTTTAGCATTGGTAGAGTGCAACTGCACTTTTGATCCCTGACTGTACATTATCTTTATATATAAAAGGGGAAACTGACTGACTGACATATCAACGCACAGCCGAAACTACTGGGACTGGGAGCGTGAAATTTTGCACAAGGTTTCCTTTTATGACGTAGGCGAGCACTAAGAAAGGATTTTCCAAAATTCTGTCCCTACGGGGATGAAGCGAGGGTCCAAAGTTTATATGAAGAAGCCTACATTCACGCGAGTGAAGCCGCGGGCAGAAGCTAGTTAGATATATACCTAATGTTCAGTTAGGGGTTAAAGGTACAGTTGCACTCTACCAATGGTAAAGTGTCTGATGTTTTTTTTGTAGAAGAGGGGAATGGTTTACTTTGTAGTATAGAATCTAAAGGATTGATTAAACTATTATGCCTAGGCCATTAAAGATGTTCTACAAGGAAATATTGGACACTTTGGCATTGGTGGAGTTCAACTGCACTTCTGACTCCTGACTGTACAAATAAACTACTTAATCGTTACTACTTAATTTCTTTAAAGAAAGTGTTTTTCTGTGTCATTGTAGCGTAAGTGTGTATTTATTGTAATATATTGCATTTAGATGATATTGTTATTGTCACAATAATGACAGAGACACGGTAGAGGTATGCCCCGCTTGGGCAGAGCACCGCCGTATTCTCGTGGAGGCGATCGGCAGCAGCGATCTCTCGCGCCGGGTACAGGCCATGGTCCGAAGCGAGGAGAAGTGGCACCTCCTTCTGCGAAGCAGTAATGCTAGCAAAGGAGGAGGATGCACACGGGATTTCGATCCCTCGCCGTCCGACCGTCCGGTAATCGTCCGGACCGAGCCCAAGTCCTCGACGACGCGTACTGTTCCACGCGCGCCTTAAGCAAACCGTAGGGGCCCAGCAGAGTCGAAACCTACTGGGGCTAAGGGTCTGCTCTGCCATTGGATGATTTTCTCGCCGAAAAAAAGCCCCATTACTTGTACAGGGAATTACTGTCCATTTCAGGTTTCCTAGGATAATTCACATAATGCGATAAGGCGGTCTATGATATGTTTTAGTTTCCTTTTTGTGTGTTTGTAAATTATAAATATTCCGTCAAATGATTTTTTTACTTACGTACCTCTTAATTTCAGTGTGAGAGAGAGTGATGGAGCTATATAGGACGAATAGCACCATCCCTTTCTCACACCAGAATTATGATGCTTTTAAGACGTTATCGTAGGGCTCTAGATGTCGTAAACGAAAATGGAGGTTTTTGGCGAAATGTTTTCGAGTGAAGGTCTTTGGCTGTTCTAATTATTCACAAATTGATTCCTAGTCAATAATGTAATGTAAATTTGATATTATATCTTAAGTGTCTGCATAATTGGACACTAAGTGGAATATTGAAATAAGCGCCATCTATGCAAAATGGAGTTGAAAATTTTATTGTGGGGTTTTATTTGCTGCTAAATGCTGCAAAACATTATATTATGTTACATCAGAATTCTAATAGAATTCAAAATGACTGTGCAAATTAAATATTTTCTGGACTTGACACTTGTATAGGTTTCGTAGGAAAAAACAATTGGTCACCAATTTCTTGGTCAATTGTAGACAGATTTTGAATTATTTATTTGAAAGGGAATTGGTCCCATATAAATATTGTCATCATCTGATTATGAACTTCGGAGATATAGGACGGAACTCTTCATAGAATCATAGCAGAACTGTAATAACAAGTAAAATAGCTTTATATAAGTAGTTTTAATGGTTGTACTTACCTTACTTTATAACTTGCAAACTATGTAGGTTTCGTTGATATTAAAACTTAATGAACCTCAACAGACAATAATCCACATTTGATACAATGGAAGTAAATCAGTTGGAAAACTTTCCTCGGCTAACAGTAAATAAGATTTTTATGATATCATTTGGGTCATATCAAATCGAACTTGCTAAGTCATATTGCAGAGAACATTTAAGAAATGTTTTATATACAAAATAAATATATCGTGAAAATGAATTACATGATTTAGCAGCTTGCAATATCCCAACATATGTGGCTACTAAAAGGAAAGAATACAATAAAGAAATATTCGAGCACGTACATATTCCGTATATATTCGGTTTAACAGAAATGAAGTAGGTCCGAATGCCATCGCTCAATATTACTCTCATGCTCATGTCTAACAGGTAGATGCACAGTAGGGAATTGTGCACATACACTTTCAATTAAATGAAATGTTAATAACAATATTTTTAGCTGATAATATTACATCTGGAATTAAAACTAGCATAGGATGTCAATTGTATTCTTTCTCTTAATAGCCACAATGACTAATCAAATAAGTAAAACACGGTTACGATGTATTATTTTGTTTTCGAGTTTCCCTGTCTAACTTCCACTTTCCGGATCCATCATCACATCTGTTCGATGGCACCTTTTTTATTATTATTGATAGGCTCGCGTTCGACCACTATCTCACCTGATGGTAAGCCATGATGTGGCCGACGATGGAGCACGCTTGCCTAGAAGTAACCTAACTAACCTTATGGCAAAAGTGCATCTCATGACATCAATTCTAATAAGCTTAAACACGGCTAGGATCCATTGATTTATTACGGTGTTTCGGCCTACCTTTCAACCTCATCGTCAGATCGTTTTGATGTACCTCTCCGTCTCTTCCTTTAGTCAGTCATCGACTACGTGTATCAACAAAGTAATTTTACTTGTTATGACAGTTCTGCTATGATCCTCTGCGGAGTTCCATTCCATATCTGCGAAGTTCATCATCAGATGATGACAATATTTCATTTGAGACGGTTTGGGAGTATAAGCCTTCAATTTAAAAAAAAAACAAAATCGATCCACTATTAACCGAGAAACCGGTGAATATAGGTACATTAAAAAAAACATACAGCCGAACATATATTAAGTATAACCTTCTACTTTTTTAAGTCGGTTAACAAGCACAAGATGTCAAACAGCAAAACTAACAACAACAACGTTATAGCAGCGTTACTTTGCAGCATTTATGGTAGGAGAAAAATATTTATAGCAAAATAACCCCATGGATTTTTCACAAAAATGAGATTATATCTTTATGTTTATTGATATACAAGTCTATTCGAAGTGGTCTCATCTCTGTAAGTGGAAAAGCCGACGCTCCATATATTTTTGCCCATGGTTCTTTATAGTTATCAGATTTTTTCCTATACTTAAGCTATGAGACGTTCCTTCTTATATTATATAAACTAGTGCTTGATGATGTTAGCATCACTGCTTACTATCAGGTGGCAATCGTTGATGGTGAATCGCACAAGTTTATTAAGAGCTTATTCACTCTAGCTTTGAAGACACCTAAATTATAATCGGTCGGTTGATGAAAATTATGTGTGATACCGGGATATGACCTACCCGTGTTTTAAATTTCGTTTCGACGTTTGAACGTAGCGGAGTAATAAATCTACACAAGCACATACAAACTTTCGCCTTTATAATAATATTACGCATGATCTTCAACATATGTAACTGGTTGTAGGCGTGTAATAATAAATTTCCCAATATTTTCTCTCATAAAAGAAAACTCTTATAAAAGGGGTAGATATTCGATATCTCATGGTTTCTCAAAGGGAATTCTGGGAAAGCGATCGCCCGAAGGTAAAAACTTACTTAGCAAGTACCTGCCTTTATTTTGACGGTGTTTTAACTTTGGAACCCTATTTATTCTTTTTAATGTTTCTTTTCCGATCGTTTAAGAAAAAAACCTTTGAAAAGTAACTCCAACTCTAATCTTTTATTTTTGTATCGCATCCAATTGGAAAACGTATTTTTTATTGTATTTTTTATGTTTTCCGAGAATAAATTACTTAGAAATATTTCCTTTTGCTAGTGTTCTTTCATGTTTGTGTATTTATTGAGTTAAGAAGGGAACGCATTGTGCCTTTTGATGGGTTTGTGGATTCTCACAAGTTATAATACTTACTTTAAGCTCCAAAGATTATCCATAAAGCTTTAAGGAATATTATTCAAACACTTGGTTATAATTTTGATATTGTATCACGACCTATCGCTTCTCAGTTAGCAGTATTGCTAGCGAAGGAGGCGGCCGCACGTGTGAGGCAACGGACTTCATCACGCCCCAGCCGCTAGGATCCCGACCCCGATTTCCAGCCACCGTAGGCGTAAGCTTGCGGACGGAGAGCAATAGGTAGCTTGCCGTCCGGCCGTCCAGTAACTGTCCAGACCGAGCCCAATTAAGTCGTCGACGGCGTGTAGTGTTCCACAAAACACTTAACTAATTAATAATGACTAAAAGCAATCTCAAAAATGGCATCGAAAAATTCATCCGCAACATGTTTGTGAATGCACCCACGATATATGAAGGAATTCCTAGTGTGTTTTTTTTTTATAAAAGAAGAAAATGTGTCCAAATCACTGGCGGCATTGCCACGCTGTATAACAAATGCTTATCTTCTGAACAAGGTCAAAAACACCCAGCCTTTGGGTCACGTGATCAAAAAGGTTAGGCTTTTTGTCAAATAAAATCGGCCGGTGACTTCATCAAATCTGTGACACACTCCAGCATTAATGACAACACTCGCAAGCCGCCAAAATCAGTGCTGCATGGCGTCGCATCGCAAGCAAAGCGGTGGTGCATGACTCGATCGACACAGGAGTACTCGACCACTCTATCAAGAGTGCACGACTTAGAAGAGATATGTGACGGAGGACATGCGACTGATTATGATAATGATAAACTCATGCCTTTTCCCCATGGGGTCTTGGTTAGGTTAGTCGGAACTACAGTGTTTCTTGCTACGATCGAGCTACCCATTGCTTGTCGTCCGCAAGATCACGCCTACGGTGGCTGGAAATTAGGGTTAGAACCCCGGCGGCTGGTGCGCGAGGATGTCCGTTCTCTCACGCGTGCGCCGCCTTCTTTGCTAGCATTACTGCTTCGCAGAAGGATGCGAGCGCCTGCCATTCCTCCTCAATCCGGAACATAGCCTGTACAAAGGCCTGGCGGGAGAGATCGCTGCCGCCGATCCCCCCCACGAACGTGCGATAATGCCCAAGCGGGACACACCTCCCTCTACCGTAGTTCCACCGTGTCCTCCGGTCTTTGACCCTATAATGATAAATGCGGTGATAAATCATTAATTTGTTCTATTCGATAAATTAAGAAGACAAAAGAAGAAATTTACAACATACTATACCAATATAGTTATTACCTATTGACAGCTCGAGTGGAATTCGGAGATTATCTCTAGGCCATCTAAACATACTCCCAAAATAAAAAGTATCCTATGTCTTAATCGTCACCTGCCCCCCTAGCCAAATTACAACCGTTTCGTTTCGATTCTCTTTTCGTTGATCGCCTCGAGTCGGCCACGCCTCCGATTCCTTTGTTCTGACGTCATCTTAACACTCAGTCACGTGTTCAGAACAAAGGAATCGGAGGCGTGGCCGACTCGAGGCGATCGAGGAAAAGATAATCGAAACGAAACGGTTGTAACTTGGCTGAACGGATTTAGATGGAACTTGGCACGCGGGTATATCTTATCCTGGTGTAGCACATAGGATTTTTTGTAAACGATCTCTTGGAATCGCACTAATATTAAAAGGCTACTATCATGAAAGCGAAACCAAAACAGAAGCTGGTTTTTAATAGAACTCTTCGAAAATATCTCGCAGAGATGTGTTCATGAATTTAAAGCTCGCAGTCGTGACTCATGAGGTTTACTAAGCTATGTGGCCGGGTCCGGGGAGAGACATGCATCGCAAACGACTCTCGAAAACAGAGATAATGTGAGCGAATAGTAAATGTAACAGCTCTGGAAACTAGGTTAATGTAACAGTATAACTTCTTTAGTATAACAGTGGAAATACCAGCATCAGACTATTTTTGTGGGGTAGGTATCTACTAGAATAATCGTTTTTTTACATTACTTTCATGTATTGTGTGGTATGTCGGGCTGGTATCTGCAACTCCACGTACGAGTAGGACAAATATGATTTCCGATTTATCCTATCTCCTCAAGGAAGGCCAAGCGCCTTGGTATTACTGACCATTTTACGTAGAGTACCTGGGTTCTCGAAGTACTTTGCCCTTTATCCAGCGACTTCTGGCCAACTTAAAAGTAGATGCGCTGCTGTCTCGTCCTCTTCCTTGCAGGTTCTGCAGAGTAGGCTGTCTGTAACTCCTCTGAGGCATTGTTCTTATGATTGATGATTACAGCACGGTTGGCGTAGTGGTTAAACGATTGGTTGCTGCACTGCGTGAAAAAAGTGTAGGGCATCTTTTATTTTTTAATAGGTAACAAAAAAAGTGAAGCGATAAGAAATATGTTACAAGATATTTTTGTAATACATTAACATGATTCAAAAGTGTCCTTGGAGTTTTTTGCACGTTCTTCTCTTTGGAATGTTCAATTAGCTTCATCTTTCTGACTGACCAACATCTTGAAAAATACAGCCTAAATGGTTTATTTGAAATAATTGCTTTGAGTTTCAATGATTTTAAAGTTATTGTTCCATTAAAAACGATCTTAGAAAGGGTCTATATTTTTCAATGAAATGAAGCTCTACCGTAATTTTTGCAAAATATATTTTAAAATCCTGAAAAATCCTATCTAAAGTTTTGTTTTGGTAGGGATCGAATTGCTAGTACCGATACAGAAAAAATATTCAATCTTGCTTCGACCGTATTGCCAACATTTTGCGTATTTGCGTATTCATATCACGTACCTTTACGGTTAAAATATACTGTACTACATGTACAGATCCAAATGCTTATGGGATATTCCCTGATCCTCTTTACGTCATTTAAAATATGACAGATTAGAAAATCCATACTAAGAGTTCGCAGAATACTCACAATTTAATTTGAGACGGCGCGGGAGAAGAAAGTCTGGCAGGATTTGAGAGAGGACTTTGCCCAGTAGTGGGGCAGTAAGGACTAGATAAAAAAGATATTATTTTTATCTGGAAGTAACTGTTGATAACCAGTATGAAATTTTTGTTTAGAATTCTATTTTTGCAAAATTTTCAAGTTATCAAGGATGAAATGAAAAAAAAAATTCAATACACTGTCATTGCGTTTGTAAATGAAACATTTTGTTAACCGACTTCAAAAAGAAGGAGGTTCTATGTTCGGCTGAATGTATGTTTTTTTTTATATCTATAAAAAAAAATATCTGTTCTGTCAATGGTTTTCGGTATTTGGATGTATAGACTGTGCAACCGTTCTCCTACGACCGATTCATCATTGGACTGTTCGTAGGCAGGACGATTAATTTATTTCCGTTTCCCCAACAGGATCTTTCTTCAACTATGGACTGTTCGCCGACAGGATCTTTAGTTGACGTCATTTTACACGACTACCCAAAAATGGAGTGTCATGTTTTCAGGGTTCATTTATAAAACTCAAAAGTAGAGCATAGAGTAGTAGTATTGTTTGGGATACTCTCAAATCGAAGAATTAATAGGGCGAGCAAAACAGAAATTTTAAAAATTTAATTTATTTACGAACAATGAACGAAAAAAGTTTAATCGGAATCCAGTTCTTCAATTTTGCTCATCTCTGAGTTCTTCAATTTTACCCAATTTCTTACGATTTGACAGCATGTCGTGACGTCACAACATGACAATCGATCCTATTCTTATTTGGAACGCATTGTATGTATTCACCGCAGGGCCGCGGTAATTCTTTCAAGCAATCCTGCAGCCTACAGGTCTACAGCTTCAGTAGGTATTTATTCGTAGAACGAAAGAAAAACGATTTAGTACAAAAATATTATAGTATCTGGTCTCTTTAACATAGTCTGTCGAGCACATATCACAAATAGGATTAGATTAACCCAAATTGTAATGAAAGAAAGGTTTTCTCGTATCATAAACTGATTTTTCCTTACACATCTATACTCCAAAAAATGTTTTATTGGCAAAATGACTTGCTTTTTTCTCCCTGCTTGTACACGCGTTTTGGGACCAATCGCATTAGGTAAATTATATAAAGTTACATTAGATTTCGTATAATAATTTCAGTTTATTTAAAACAAAATATTTTTCAATTCTCTTGCAAAAAAGTCTGTCCGTAATTGTAGCGTATCAGAACGGGGATAAAATAGATGCTAACGTTTATATGATCTGGTCACGACATATATATAAATTAATCTAGCAAATGTTAAATTGAATAGTTGCATACTTAGAAAACGCAATAAAGCTTACACATTTTTCATCATAAAAGACAGCAGAATCCGAAATACACACAATAATACGAGTAGTACCAGTGTCACGGGACAGTTCCCGTGTTAACAAACCAGCAGCGCAGTATTGTTATGCATCTGACGTAGATTAACAGCATGAAAAGAGTTTTTGGAGTTACAGGTAACATGGGATGAATTGGCCGGCGGGCTGGTCGAATAAAAAAAGGATATATTGAAATATAGATTAGGGATACGTATAATGGGGACCAAACTGAGAATGAATTTCAAAGAACTTGTGTCAAGAAGGACTCATACTTAAGCCTACTGTCCACGGAAGCATAGCTTCATAGACGCGTATTTGTCATTATACGCTTAGTGTACGCCTGCGTGAAGCTTACATACAAAACTAATTACAATCTAGTTAGTAATTACTAATTACAATAGTTGGCGATTATCGCTAAGACGCTGCCCCGCACTCTACGCACTAGGGACGCACACAGCTTGCGCATCGTCGTGTGGAAAACTGGAAACAGTCGGTACGAGCGAACATGCCCGAGGCACTGCAAGCTGGGCCGCCTCAGCATCTCTCAGACTGAACTCGAACTTTAACTGGACGCGGAAGAGTTGAGAGGTACCTTATTTCTTGAACTACTAATAAAAAACTGAACTGTGTCGAGTGCTATAAGCTCGGTTTATAGTATAAGTACTGATCGATTTTAACAACACTTTCACTGAAAGACAGTCTCACAATTTTTTTGGGGGCTGTGAAACATTTCAATTGACTCTCATACGGACGACGACGCGGGCAGAAGGTAGTTTATTGAAAGATAAACAGCCTCATCCTGCGTATCTCATCATACGCGAATGAGTCCGGCAAATATTTTCTAATTTGTTAATTACCCTATGCTAATTGGGTAAACCCTAACAATAAGGGGGTCTTACTCATTTATCAAAATTTCTGAGCTTTAGACAAATTGAATTTAGAATCTGTTAATATCAGGGGCCTTACCATGACATGCTAAAATGTCAAGAGTGCGAGCGAGAAAGAAGGATGAAGCTATAGACCTTATATAGCTCCATCCGAGGTGTTTAACATTTCCTTAAAAATAATAATAATAATAAAGGAAATAATAATAGTTTGTCGACATGTGGAATGTGGACTCGGCTGTCATTGTCCCGATTGTCGTTATCACAAACGACCTTATGGTCGACCATTTCTCGAAGCCGGCGTTGTGTGGTTAGATCAAGGGCCTGATACAGAAGGCTGTACTCCTCGAATCCTCGATACGGCTTACATAGTGAGGAGGTTCCTTTTTATGGAGCCCTAACCACCAGTAGCTTGGACACTGCTGACCGACACCGATGGACTGCTGTTTTTCATATGGTTTTGTAAAAAAAAATATATTTGAAAATATATTTCTGGCCACGTAGCGGAACACAACGCCCTCTCTTCGTGTGCGATAGATGAATTATTGTTATTATGTATTATATTATTTTGCAAGAATATTTGTGTATTTTATCTACCTATGGGCCTGCCTGATAATAAAGTAGTCATATTATTATATTTTATATGTATTTTTATTTTATCCTAACCTAACCTATCTATCTATATAATGTAACTAAACAAATAAATAATAATAATCACAATACACACAGATAATAATAATAACACTAAAATTATACAGGCGAAAGTTTATTAGTGTATGTTTTGTTTTTGGGTGGGAAAATTATCTAATGACAAATCTCGCTCTTGGGCGGAGCGGGAGATAGTGTCAGACTTTACTGACTAAAAACCCACCCCTGTTCTTTCGCTGCCTTCGTCCCAGGGTCCCAGGTTTCGAATTATTAGTGTATGTGTGTTTTTTACTTCTTCACCCTCGAACGACTGAACGGATTTGGATGTTTGGCATACGAGTAGACCATGTATATATGTATCTATTTTAATTAAATTTTAGTTCTATATTTAACCGACAAGGTATGAAGCCATGAACCAAATAATAGGTTCCTAACTAGTTTAAAAGAAGATTCATAACTAATAAATGTAGGCATAATTTTACTAAACGGGGCCCCGTAACTAATTAACAAACATAATTCATTATAAAATAACTCAAACGGTTGGGAAGGGACAGTTTATTTCATTATCCTTACGTTAAACTAATTAAAAAGTAATTGCGTCATTTTATTACTCTCACAAAACTGATTATCATGAAATTATAAAGTTTTGGGGGTGAATTTATTTTGGGGTGGGCCTTTAATATTAAGTCCAGGTAAGCGAGTTTTAAACAGGTTTGAATGCAGTTTTATTTATTTACATTAATGGAAATAATGTTTGGTTTTAGTAAAAATTGATCTAATTTCCATCTTAGAGTCTCTCACTTCACATCTCTTGATTTAAAGAAACAATACGACTTTCAATAAATATACGATTATAAAGGTTTAATGAGTTAATTAAAAAACAATTACCAGCACCGATAAGCTGCTGTATTGCGCGTCGCGGTTTCGAATCCCGCACGGAACAAATCTTTCGAATCCCGCACGGAACCAATCTTTAGAATCCCGCACGGAACCAATCTTTTGAATCCCGCACGGAACAAATCTTTAGAATCCCGCACGGAACCAATCTTTCGAATCCCGCACGGAACCAATCTTTCGAATCCCGCACGGAACCAATCTTTCGAATCCCGCACGGAACCAATCTTTTGAATCCCGCACGGAACAAATCTTTCGAATCCCGCACGGAACCAATCTTTTGAATCCCGCACGGAACAAATCTTTCGAATCCCGCACTGAACCAATCTTTCGAATCCTGCACGGAACCAATCTTTCGAATCCCGCACGGAACAAATATTTGTACGACCTACAGATAGTAGTTCTGTAGTCTAAGTGAAATTTACATATTTGTGAACACATTCAGGATACAGGAGTGACATAAAAAAAAAACGTGCTTATTCATGCTCATAGTTTTTGTTTCGTGGTAGGTTGGTTAGGTTCGATTATATTGGTAGAATATTATTTATTACAGTGATTTAAAAAATACCCAGAAACTGTGATCTACGAGAGTTGCTTGAGACTGAACTTAGAAAATATGACAGCCTATTTCAAAAGTGTGTTATACAAAGTAAAACTTGCTAGTTTTTATGGTAAGATTAGCTATTAGTGGTATTAGTGCCGTTGCTGTAAAATCTCCGTTTGGTGTTATGAAGGTTTTCGACATTATGAAATTCTAATGGTTCATGATGTTTTTCCAGATATCATGGGCTGTTCCAGCCGCTCCGATCACACCCAATCCTTTTCTCTGTAAAATAACAATGCGATTCACAGTTAATATTGAACTTAAAAACAATCCTGTAAAAACTTGGGAGAAATGTTCCATTCATAAGAAGGAAATAGTTAGAACTACTTCCTAAAAAACTACGTTGAAGGTAGTTTTTAGACTATTATTCCAGCTAGTATCTTTAGTTCTTTTGTTTTTAAGTAAACATTGTTGCTAATGTTGTGTTTGACTAGCCTGTTGGTTTAGTGGCTAGTGGCCCTGACTGCTATGCCGGAGGTCGTGGGTTCGATTCCCGCCCAGGACAAATGTATGTGAGATGAGCACGATCATTTGTTCTGTGTCTGGGTGTAATTTATCTATAATAAGTATGTATTTAGAAATATATAAGTATGTTTATCAGTTGTCTCGTACTCATAACACAAGCTCCGTTTAGCTTGGGACTAGACGGCCTTGTGTGATAGTTGTGGATATATAATGTAAATTTTAAAATAAATCTGCTTTTTAACCATTGCTGTCATCATCAGCATTTCACCCGAAAGACGTCTACTGTTGGACTTAGGCCTCCCTCAAATGTCGTCATAATGACCGGTCTTGTGCATCTCGAATCCATCGGATTCTCGCGACTCTCACCAGGCCATCGGTACACCTTGTGGGAAACTTTCCAACGATGCGTCTTTCGGTGCGCGATCGTCACTCCAGAACCTTTCAGTTCCATCGATCATCTGTTCTCAGAGCAATGTACCCTGCTTACTGCCAATTTTTTTAGGCTATGGCGGTAATCTTGGTTCTCTTGCGGATATTTTCATTTCTGATGCGATCACGCAAGTAAGCTACGACCATGGCCCTTTCCATTGCCTTTTGCGTAACTTTCAAGCCTTTTGATGAGGCCCATTGAAAGCGACCACGTTTCAGAGCCATATGCTATCACTAACACGTGCTGGTCAAGGATTTTCGTCTTGAGACACTGTGGTATATTGGACGAGAAGTTACCGCGCAGCTGAAGAATTGCTGTAATCGCCTTTAAATTGGCAGAGAATGTAATAGAGTCGAATTACAGAAGTCACTTGGTGATTTTCCATCTCAACAAAAAAAAAAAACAGAGCGTATTTTTTAACACTTAAAATGAATATATGTGTAGTATCAATAACGAATAGTGATCAACGCATCTGATCTGAATGAGAAAAATAAGAAATACTTTATGGTGTCTGTAGCTTCATGTTGAGCTCTATCACAGTAAGTGATGGCATCTTAAAGTGATTATGTATGTATTTTTCGTTACTCTTTTACGCTCAAACGGCTGAATAAAATTGGATGATATTTGACACACGGGTAGATCATATCTTGAAATAGTATGTTTTTTTTTTTTTAGATGGCAATATCATCTTATGACAAATCGCGCTCTTGGGCGGAGCGCGAGGTAGTGTCAGACTTTTACTGACTAAAAACCCACTCCTGTTCCTTCGTTGCCTTTCGTACCAGGGCCGAGTCTTCGGTAGGCTTCGACCCTGCTAGGCCCCTACATGAAATAGCATGTAGGAAATTGTTTATCCCAGGCGTATGTTTCCTTGGAACAATATTCTAATTTCACGCGGAAGAAGCCGCTGGCAGAAGCTACATTAAAATTAAAACTTAGAGAATGAAAGCAAGAGGGTAAAAATGTACCCAAGGTCTTTTTGAAGTTGGTGGGTACTTACCACAGCTCCGAATTTGCCTGGTTTAGCGTCAGCGCCCAGCATTACAGCCACCGCCACGAACACGAAGAAAAACAGCTTGAGGAAATGCATTTTTTAAGTAATATTTATTTCTAATTTAAGCAGTTGTAACGGTTTCAAGCTGTGACACACGAATTGTGAATAGTTAGTGCTGGTCCAATCTTTTATATCGATCTGAACCAAATTAAAAAACCCTATGTTGACCACCAACATATTAAAATGTCATTACAATTCTAATTAATCAATTTACTATTTTGTTTAACGATGTGAGATTATTGATATCTTTAATAGGAAGAGCACGTGGCTAAATTATAACAGTGGCACAGGTCGATTTTAAAGGTCTACTTTTGCTGAGGTCGGTTTATGGATAGGTCCTTACACAAAGAAGCTGTTCCTGCCTCGGGAATGCTCGGGAAGCACGTTAAGCTACGACTTTCGTTTGCAGATCTTAGACAGTCGGTATGGGTAGTCAGAAACTTGAAAATCTGACACCAGCCCGCTTGAAGTTCGTCCAGCGTGCGAGCAGGATAGAGGGATGGAACTATACATACCAATTAGCTCCATCCCTTTAACAGTTCGGTTTAGGTCATAAAATTGATAGCGTTAAGAGGTCGTGGTGGGGTCTCAGGTTTGCTAAGGTAAAGTAAGGTTAAATTAAGTATTTTTTGTTAATGGATAAGATTATTGAACTGTAAATCAAACCAGTACCAAGCTTACATCGCATATATTATTTAAAGATTTATTAATATAAAACGATGTAACCCGGGTAGCAGTGTTTTGTTATCACAGGATCGCGCATTCCGCACAGAACTGTCAGTATACGTGACAGGGTCCTGTTGCGTTTAATGAACAAGTGGAAAGGTCAATAACACTATTTTTAAATAAAATTTCTTACGCGTAGTCATTACTTCTGTATCGTGGGTGCGTTTACCAGGAAAAGAAGCCCTACCAGGAGCTATTAACGCGATCCATTTGAGGATCTAAACTGAACTGTTTATTTATTTATTATTTATTTATGACAGGCCTGTTGGTCTAGTGGTCAGTGGCCCTGACTGCTACGCCGAAATATGTATGTATTTAGAAATATATAAGTATGTTTACCAGTTGCGTCACAACCACAGGTTCAGTTGAAAACCAGCGTCAGGCACTAGTTGTCTGACATTCATGCTAAACTGGACCTTTATTGGTGCAGCCGTCAGGCACACAACTACATTTTTGCTTCTTTTTTATTTTTGTTTCGTGTTTAGCCTATATTGTGTTTGTGCCTTGTGCTGTACCAAATAAATTCTTTTTCTTTCTCTTTCTTTCTTTCTTTGTCTAGTACTCGTAGCACAAGCTCTGCTTAGTATGGGACTAGATGGCGTTGTGTGATAGTAGTAGAATATAATTATTATTTATTTGTTTCGAATGGTTGAAAATTTTACAATTTAATAAGTAACACAGGATAAAAAAGCCACAATACTAAGAATTAAAAATAAAAATCAATTTATATAGACATGCTGGTACAGTAACTTGCCAAGTAAATAAATAACATTACATTCCACGTTAGTTGTTATCACATTAATACTGTTACTGTTAAAGGGATGGAGTCAGGGGTGCCGACTCCGTGGGTACTCGGGGACACGAGCACCCATGAGAAATAAACAGCGGGTGCCGAGCACCCCTGAGAATATACCTCAAGAAACAGATCAGTAATCGCCTTTTAGGGATGGTCGTTTTTTCATTACCTGACGAGCCGTTTAGTGCGTCTCAACCGGCGCTATAAACCGCTGGGTTTATAGCGCCGGTTGAGACGCAGGGTCTCGGGTTTGATTCCCGCACCAACACAAATGTTTGTTGATGAAACAGATATTTGTGTTGGGTCTGGGTGATTGTGGTACCTTCATTGTTCCGCAGTATGTAAGTAGGACATTTATTTATTTGTCGGTCGATCACTGTGCATTTCTCCTCTCACACTTCGCCCCTTTTTCGAGTCATCATTTGACAGCCGGCCATTACCACAGACCATAGCCTACATCTGCGCCCGCGCGTTCCATTCGTTTATCTGATATAGATAAATGCATAACGGAGCATCGGGCGTATGAATGGTTAAATGGTTCTTTTGTTTTACACGTTTTTGTAGTTTAATTTATTTGTTTAAATGTTTAGTATATTTTGTTTTATTCTTTTATTATCAATATATTATTATCTTATTTGTCTCTGTGTTCCGTGAGTGTGTCCGTGGCATCACCTGTCACCAGGCCCTATCAGAATACCAGCGCTGCGTTATTTTTACTTTTTAGTATAATATCGCAGCATATGCTGAGATAGGAGCCTTTTTGGCCTCGCACTGGTCTTTTATTTAATATTGTTTTCTGTTATTATTTTTAAGTTAAGTATTACTTTTTTTATTTTTTTATTTTATCGTTGTTTGTCCTGTGCGAGTCCCAAATAAATGTTTTCTTTCTTTCTTTCTTTCTTTCTATCAAATGAGCATGAGCACCCATGAGCTTTTCTAAAAGCCGGTGCCATGGATGGAACAATATAAGGTGTATAGTTCTATCCTTCTTTCTCGTTCACATGAAATTTTACCACATCATGGTAAGGCCTCAGGCATAGGCCATATAAATATTTGTGTCGTGCGGGAATTGAACCTACGACACGTACAGCAGCAGTCAATCGCTCAAACTGCGCCAACCGCAGCAATACTGATAACAGCTTAGACAATCTTGAGAGAACGTGGTAATATCAAATTCCTACCTATCTCTTGGTGTGTATTTTATTGAAAGGGTAATTAATTGCAGTAATTTATTCAGCGCGTAGTCCACCGCAAATACCACACCGCAAATCGTCAATCGTCGTTAATTACATATACCTATTAATTATAGGTATAGGTCCGTAAACAAAATAGGATCGTTTTGGCGCTTCAATTACAAAATATACCTGATTCATTTAATCAATTTTATTTTAGCATAAAAATACATAATTAAATAGATAACAATAAGGAACTCAGTATCAGTAGAATGAGATTGAAGTTGATAAGCTATCACGAGCCCTATTTATGACCTTAAAATCATCGATGATCGCGACGTGTAATAGAGACGTTGCTATTCAGCCCCCCTAGCCAAGTTACGATCGTTTCGACGTCATCTCGACGCTCAGTCACGTAGTCAGAACAAAGGAATCGAAGGCGTGGCCTACCAGAGGCGATCGACGCAAACGAAACGATCGTAACTTGGCTAGGGGGGCAGGTCAAATAGCTCTATCCTATTCTCGCAACGAAATCATGCAGGTCATAGTAGCGGGCTAGGTTGAAGATCTCGTGGTCTACCTAGCCGTGCCTCTTCTCTTTTACAGCTTTATAAGCATCGTGCACTGTGCCGGCTGCGTTGATTACACGAAGACCGTTTTTCTGTGAAAGGAGAAGACGTCATTAAATGCCATGAACGAAATAAGGATGCAATCCAGTTTGAAACAGTGAAGAGTGAGCATGAATGTTTCTGTATACCGGTCGGGCTTCCGGCTCATGGTAGCGGTAGGAACTGTCGGTAGGTGTCCGGCAAAATCCACCTTGCTTTTCATAAGGAAGGTATCCATGACGATTTCACGATATTTTTTAGAAACCTTGTCTTGCCACACATTAGGATTTACTCCTTGTCGTGGGTGCGTGCACAAACATGTAAACTCATATACGCAATATTAAATCCAGACCCGGAACAACTTCTGAACTCTCTCCGAACCCGCGACACGCAGCGCAGTAGCTAATTACTCAACGAATACGCCAACTGTGTCGTTAAATGAATATCAATCATGCAGATAATCCTGAGCCAGATCTGCCCGAGGATGCGTGCACAATACACGAATTGTACGTGCACGAAACACCCTCAGACTGTATTCTCGAAGGATTGAGTTTAGAGGTGTACCTATTCTAGAAGGTCTTATACATTTTACCAGTTATGTTGTTTGTGAAGTCTGTGGTGTATGTGAAGTCCCATATGCCATTTCTATGGCCTAACTTAAGAATTGACCGACCCTCTGGTCGGTCAATTATTAGGTTTTTCAATCAGGAAATTCTGAGTGACAGCCTCCGGGCTAATATACTAAGAATATTTACAAATTGATCCAACAGATTAGTGGCAATCGACATTTACCATTATACCAATTTAAACATAAAACCCTTGGGACCTTAATTACTGTGAAATTGTCAGAATGTGTCAAAACGAAAATCAATGAAACACAATTAAACTTATTAATGATCTAGTATTATGAGACTGCCAGAGGCAAAATGGTTTGGTTGAAAACACCGTAAAACAACAGGGGGTGATAAATTAAAAATATACTTACAGCAACTGATCCAGCCTTCACTTTAGGGTTAGCTTCAATTGTGCTGAACAGCATCATCAAAGCAGCCAGAATCACCATGAAGAATGCCGTGAATTTCATATTGATTGGTGTTTGTACAATTTTAGTGGATCAGATCACTTGAAGAGATCAAAGAAGATTCACAAGTGACAATTTTCATCAGATGCTCCTCTATTTATCCGATTTCGAAGTTATTACTGGTGCAAATTATCTATAAGCAGAATAGAGATGACGTAATGAAAAATCTGCAGCGTTTCAGGTAGTTCGTGCGTATTGTAAGGAAAATGTAGATCTGGCAGGTCACGTACACAATTAAAATAAATCGGAACACCTAGATTCGTACCGATGGAGAATCCGGAGCCAATTACTGCTTTCTGGATTCCGTACTTGAAGTTTAAGTGGTCGGTCAATATTCAACAACCTTCAATACTTGAGTAGGTAAGGAACACTAGGGCTGTTGTCTTAATCATTGTGTTTGTAGGTCATCTGCTATTACACTGAGATTCAGTCGTAGAATAGGATAGAATTTTTTTTTTTCCTTCTGTTTACTTAGAATTTTGGCTACGAAGGAATAAGATAAGCAAACACGGTTTTCACGGTTTTCGGAAGCTTGCCTTAACCCCTAAGCCTCCAGCTTACATTCAATCTTCAGCAGCTTTTGCGTAACTTATCCTCAGAATAAAGATTAAAATATTTTATTCAACTTAGATTTAGCAAACCAGCTGTTGCACACTCTACTTCTGTTTGGCCGCAATTTTTGTGCATCACATTTGAGTATACAATAAGTTTGTTCCGTAACCATCAAGAGTATAAATATCAGAGGCCGTAGACAGAGAAATTTCTGTTTGCAACAGATACTTATTTATACTCTCGCAGCAGTAACCTCTCGCGCCCGGCCCTGGTTCAGGCCATGGTCTGGAACGGGAAGCAATCAACTCCTGCGAAGCTACAATGCGAGCGAAGGAGATGGCTAAAACCGTGAAGGAGAAGACATCCTCACGCCTCAGCTGCCGCTGTAAGCAACACTTAGTGCATCGTAAGGTGATTCCCGGTCACTAAAGGCACGGGCTTGTGGACGATGAGCAAAGGGTAGGTCGCCGTCCGAACCCGATTCAACTGGCAGATTGTCAGAGCGTATGACAAAGTAGCTTTGATTGTCAAAAAAGTCTTTTTAATAGGTCCAACAAGGCTGTTGCAATATTATCTCAGCGACAATAATTATGAAAAACTTGTCAAAATGTAAGGGAATTAGAGATGTTTTGGTCAGATTATGACTGCGATGCGTAACCGCATATTTTTTCTCTATATCAGTCCAGGGCTTTAATTGGTTTTGGAAGTTATTCACACACGTATTTGGAATTTTTCTTGTGTACCTACCTATATATTTTTCTATTATCTACGTACTTATCTAGTGAAATAATTGGTTATTGGCATTACAAGTAATAAAAGCAGTATGAGGAAATTCACGTCCATATCAATATTATCTAATATGACTCATGGTGTGTTGTATAAAAAGACAATATAAGATCTTGTTTCAGAAATAATATTTGTTCTATCCGTGTTAAAGACGCGCGTACCAAATGTTAGTTAGTTAGCTCACGAAAATTTCAAAAATAGCCATCAACATGACCATGAAAATGAGACGTGACAAGTCAATTTTGGTCATACTATGATTAACTCCTGAAGCCCTACCACGAACTCTTTACGCGATTATTTTTGACGACCTAAAAACTGAACTGTTAAAGAAATGGAGCTATATAGGGTGTATAGCTTTTTTTTTCGGTGGGAAAATCATCCAATGACATCCTCCGCTCTTGGGCGGAGCGTTTTTTTTTGCCTTCGTTCCAGTTCCAAATCCCTTCTTTGCCTTCGTTCCAGGGCCCCGGGGTTCTCTTTCGCATCACCCATGGCCCCAGTAGGTTTCGACCCATAGAGTGTATAGCTGCATCCCCCCTTCTCACTCGTTGATCTTTTAACACGTCATGTATCGTGGGTGCATTCACAAAATTTTTTTGTGGCATGGCAAAGTCATTATGACCTGCAATTGAGAAAGTAGTAGTAGTTTATAGGTGCATACGGTAGTCACTCGATCATTTGAATGGTTATTACTATAAATTTGCGATATTTACCTTAAATACACATAATTAAACTCACTTGGTTTCACTGTTACATTATTTTGGTTTTACTGACAACTTCATAATCTGATCGTAATGTTTTTTTTCCTCTAATACCCGATATTTACTTTTTTATATATATATACATGTATCTATTTAGCTGAATGCGTTTAGACAAGTTGTGTCTGTTGGATCGAATTTACGTATAATTTTGATGGTTACTTTTTATAACACTAAACACCTATCTATTATTTACCATTTACTACACACTAATTTTAACACTAACCTACATAATTATAATAATATATATTTATTTACCTCACACTAATCCAACTGATTAACATCCGTAGACTCATATCAAGGTTCAGTTGAAAACCAGCGTCAGGCAACTGCTACGTAGTGGCCTGGCATTATGCTGAACTGGACCTATTTGGCGCAGCCGTGAGACACACAATGTTGATGTATTTTTAAGTTTAAGTATTAATTTTTTTTTTTTAAGTTACTTAGTACTTAAGTTTCTGTATAATTGTTATTTCATTGTGTGTACCTGTGTGCCAAATAAACGTGTTTTCTTTCTTTCTTTTCTTTCTTTCTTTCACAAACATGAAAACTCACATACACAAGACACCCAGACCCGGAACATCTATCTATAGGCCATAAAAATATTTGTCCCGTGCGGGTAATGAACCCGCGACACGTACCGTAGCAGCCACTTGCTCAGTCACTGTCACTGTTTAAACGATACGGCCAGTTTTAGTTGGCCATATCATGAAGTGATCAATTCTATGATCTGGCTACGATATGGGAATGCCCTTCGAGCCCACAATGATGGATTCGCGCTTGTATGTGTCTATAAAGCTCTATAACTTCTACTTCTAGAGCAAGAGATACTATAATGAAATAAATATCAAAAAGGAAAGTGTTTAGTATATTTCACTTGATCTCCGATGGCTAGGCAGGGCAGCACCTTATTAGGTACCCTCAGATTCGCAAAAGCGTTTATCTAATCAGTATCAAGTTAAGAAATTATTTGATTTTTGACACAAATTTACCGAGTCAGCATTCACGGTAAGCATCGCTGAGGTAGTCAGTACTACAACAAAATTCTCAGTTGCATTTTATCTCGGTAGTGATTGTTCCATTGATTCTACATTTGCTCCAATATCCACTAGGAATCAATTTGCGAATAATTAAAACAGCCATTGAACGTCACTCGAAAACATCACGCCAAAAACCTTTCATTTCTTATGTAGGTAAGTACGCCCCTACGTGTAATTTAGTCGAATTTAAGATTATTCGATACTACATTCTGCCAACGGCTACGCCCGCGTGATGGAGGGAACATACTGCCGGGATAAAAAATATCCTATGAGCTATTCCAGGACATGGGCAGGGTACATTGCTCGCAGAACAGATGGCCGTTGAGGCAGAAAGGATCTGGAGTGGTGATCGAGTACCTACCGGAAGACGCAGCGGTGGAAGGCTTCCTACAAGGTGGACCGATGTCCTGGTAATTGTTTCGGGAATCAGATGGATACGAGACGCACAGGACCGTACATGGTGGTGACACTTGGGGGAAACCTATGTTCAACAGTAGGCGTCTTTCTGCTGAAATGATGATGATGATGATGATTCCAGCACATAGTCTACCCGTGTACCTAATTTCATCCAAATCCATTCAGCCGATTGAGCGGGAAGGAGTAACAAACATATACGCACAGAATAGAATAGAATAGAATAGATCTTTATTTGCACAGCAAGTAGGTACAGGTTACAGGTCTTTGTCAAGTTTGATGATCCATACTAACTACCTTAACTAAGGCATGCAATATACTATTTACATAATCTGTTACCATAATATGCTTAGGACTAAAACACAAACTAAAAAGAGACACAGTCAAGTCACACAAACTTTTTCGTTTATAATATATATTAGTGTGATTGGTAGGGGATTATACAAATGTAGGATTAACTGGTTCTTGCCATAGGCCATGACAGTTGTTAACTATGTACTATATTATGTAAATTCATGACTATGACCCCGAATATCGCAAGCGGTTTGACGAACTATGCGGCGCTGGAGCGCTCGTGGTCGGAACCCAAAATAGCCGACGAGATTCTGCCAAACCACAGACATGACAGTCTCCAAGTTAAGTTCTATAGTTTGTCTTTGATGAAGCTCCCAATTTTCAATAATTTTCCAAATGTAGAATTCGGACTCTACGTTAATATAATTAAAGTCTTTAAGTTACAGACTATTTTTTAAAAATTAAATAAACTAGTACATTACTGCAATCCCACCTGATGGTAAGCAGTGATGCTTAATCGTCGTTGAAACTTCAGCGTATATTTTTTTAAGCTTTAGTGTCAGATTGTTCGTAATTTGTTGTTAAGTTGTTCGTAATTAACTTTATTTGCGTAAGTAGCTTGCCAAAAACATCAAGTGTAAGCTTTCTTCTTCGTGCCGATAAATTAACTGAAGTATAATTAATCAATCATTCATCCGTTTAATTTTGACATTTTGCGCAAACTGAAGAAATTCCTCTTAGTTGTTGATTTTTAGATCATTTTGGTGAATTTTGGAATAGCCAACTTTTAAAAGTTATAAACGGTGAATTAAGTGCTCTGTTCACTCTGTATCAATGATCTTCACATCTTATTATTATCTCGATACGATTACAATGTTCAATGAGGAATTCTAGACAGTCACTTTCTTTATATAAATGCTTTCATTGACAAAGTTTCCACCTCAAAAAAAACCTTACATATAATTTATTCTATGCGGGATTTGAACCCGCGACACGCAACACAGCGGCCTATGCCTTAACCACTGCGCCTTTAGTGCAAAAACTAAGTGTCAAAAAACTAAACTTTAAAAAAAAGTCACTGTTTTAGTCTGGTTAAGTACCAATTAATAAATTTCTGGTTTCAATATTGGATTTTTTTTTAGGTGGGAAAATCATCTGCTGACAAATCTCGCTTTTGGGCGGAGCGAGAGATAATATCAGATTTTTAATGACTAGAAAAACCCACTCCTGTTCCTTCTTTGCCTTCGTCCCAGGGCCCCGGGTTTCGTCTGAGCGTTAAAGGAAACAAGTTTAAAAGCTTTGAATGGGAAAATTGAGACGTCATAAGTTTATTATACCTAGGACTTACGTACGTAATAATGTGCATACATATCACAATCTAAATCCCGCTGCGTCAGAAACAGGTAAAATGGAAAGTTTAAAGTATTGTATTTATAAGCTGCTGTCTCTGGTGTATTGTCACAGACAACTTCAATCCGTTCCTCGCTAAGGTTCCTCGTGTTTTGTGAAGTAATATTAACAAGGAGACATAATGAAGCTGATGGCGCTATTTCTGGTCCTGATGGCGGTTCTCGCGCTGTTCGCTGGCGCAGGTGAAGCTGCACCGAAACCCGACCCTAAAATCAGCTTGAAAGGGCTGAAAACAACAGGAAAAGCCATTGTAAGTATCTGCTTTGATTTGTTTGAAGTTTAGTCAGCGAAAAACGTGTTGATAATACCAGAAAGGCTGACTAAAGTAAGATAATTTTCTTGTCGCTAAAATGTGTATAATCGAGAACTAGGCGTGGGCTTGCGGACGATGAACAATGGGCCGTCTGGCCGTCCAGTAACCGGCCGGACCGAGCCTGAATCGTCGACGGCGCGTAGTATTCCACGTGCGCCTCAAGGAGATATCAGCAAAACCGTAGGAGCCCAGCAGGGTCGAAGCCTATCTGGGGCCATGGGTTCGCTTCTGAAAGGAAAACCCAGGGTCCTGGAATGCAAGGCAAAGAAGGAACATAGGAGTGGGTTTTAGTCAGTAAAAGTCTGACATGCCCTCTATCCCCACCCTAGAGCAGAAGAAGTCAGGATGATTTCCCATCTAAAAAAAAACCTAACTATCAGACAATAGTGAAAACTAAGTAATTAACAAGTCTGTGGACATCTTGGGTATGCAGTGCTTACCTGTAAAAAAACCTTCAACTTTATAATATCAGTGTTAGATTACAATCAATATGTTTTTATTTACAGAAAAAAGTCGTGAGTGCTGTGAGCGCTGCGGCCACCGCCCGAGAGGTGTATGAAGCAGCCAAGAATAGAAAACAGCAAGGATAACAAACCACCCATTACTGCCAAGGAAAAAGAAGCCTATTTTAAGATAGCTGCGTTCTCTCAACGACTTTAATAGCTTTAGGACACACTCATTATTACTAGTAGTTAGTTAGTTATGTAATTCTTGGGCCAACATTTGGATGAGCATTGATGACCTAGTGATACCGGCCCCGATTTACCAGTAAGTAGGTCGTGACGCGTAGACGCATTACTTTGTGTAATTTATTATATATATATACCACTGCTTTCACAATAGTAAATGGAAAATATCGTGAGGAAACTGGCATATGACATCTATTAACCCACACTGGGCCCGGCGTGGTGGATTACGACTTATTCCCTCTCTTAGAGAGGTGGCCTGAGTCCCAGCAGTGAGAGCATTTTAAGGCTGATTCTATGAGGCTATGAGGGTTTCGACTTCTAAACGATTATATTAATGAGAGAACCACAATTTAGCTTAAGAATTATGAATAAAATGTTATTTATTAAACTATATTAAGCTTTTATTGGCTAATTTGCTTTTGATTCTTTGCCTACTTTTACTTGGTGAAAAGAACCTCGTGGGGATGATAGGTGGCAGCGACCCCAGTACAGGCCATGGTCCGAAGCGAGGAGGAATGGCAGGCGATTGCCTTCTTCTACGGAGCAGTAATGCTACCGAAGGAGGCGGCCGCACGCGTAAAGGAACGGACATCTTCACGACCCAGCTGCCGATCCCGATTTACAGCCACCGTAGGCGTGGGTTTGTGGATGACGAGCAATGGGTAGTTCGCCGTCCGGTAACCATCCGGACCGAGCCTGAGTCGTCGACGGCATGTAGTGTTTCAGGAGCGCCTGAAAGAGATGTCAGTAAAACTTAGAGGCAGAACAGGGCCGGAGCCGACTGGGGCCATGGGTTGAGTTCCTAAAGGGAAACCCAGGGTCCTGGTACGCAAGACAAAGAAGGAAGATAAGTTTGGCTTTTGTCAGTTGAATTCTGACACGCTCAAGGGCGGAGCGAGAGTCTCCGCCCTAGAGCGGGAGAAGTTACTGGACGATTTACCACCTTAAAAAAATTATGAAAAGAACAAGCGGGCCTTGAGTATTTACTACTTATTACCCTAAATATTGACTCTAAGATTTCTTGATCTTCTAAAATGATAAGTTTATCAGAGAGAGATTTTATCCTTATGATTGACTCTACTGATTATTGCCATCAAAACTGGTGTTTTTTCGAGTTTTAATTCCCGGATCAGTCCAGCGACTTGGAAATTTATTTTTCTAAAAATTGATTACAGTTTTTCTTCTGAAAGAATAAAAAAGATTCCTTTGAGTAAAAATAACTTATTTATATAAATATTTAAGGCACTACCTCTACGAGACCCTCTTCGACTGATCGATAAATTGTTTTAGGTAATTTTTTCTGTGGACGGTATCGTCACCATAACGGTGACGATACCGTCCACAGATAAAAATATTTTGACAAATACCTCCTGGAGAGCTGCCAACGGTCAAACGGGTTTGTAAAAGGATCCTTCTGCGACATAACAAAGAAGTACCAACATGGAGAATATATAGTTTATATATGTAATTATTTAAAATTGATTAAGGATAATAAACGATAGACACTAAAAAAAAACTATTGAGAACTGTATATTGTTTAAGTTTGTGATGAGTTTTATGTCCATTTTGTTATCATGCCTGTTTTTTTGGAGTTGGGAGTACAAGACAAATAAAATAAAAAAATGTTATAACTATGAGTGAAAAAGTTTAGTAGTGTACAGTACAGGGTGTATCCTCCCCACAAACCTCCGTTGAACCCCGGGGACCTGGAACGAAGACAAAGAAGGAACAGAACTAAGTTTTGATTTTCCACCTAAAAACAAAACCTCCATTGAAAAGGGATGATCCTCTGAACAGGCGTATGTTGTGTTTGGTCCGGGAAAGTACTGAATGAAATATTTATTGAAATCTTGTATAATATAAGAAGGATAATGCAGGCAAGCATATTATACGTACAACGACATATACTGTGCAAAACATAATATGCATTCTTATTGTGGGTCAAAAATATAAGAATGACATTTCCAATGATGTTTTAAAAACCTTCGAGTGCGCTGCCGAACGTTAAATATAACACTACAAATTACTACATGTTACAAAGAAAAAAAACAATAAGACACCGAAGCCATTAGTTGTAGCAGATCGTACTAATGTTCCACAACTGAATTAACAACAAAAGATTGAATCCGACTCTTTGACAGAATGTGTGAATAATGGAACTGGTGGATTTATTTCCTAGATGCTTCCGGAGAAATTGGGAAAACTTTCTTAATTCCATTGTAGCTTTTGGATCCGATCTCAGAATGAAGTAGCATTGGCGTAATCGGGAATAGAAACGACTTTGTTAGAAGGCGAACGAACTGCACAACCTGTCTTAAAAAAAAACGCCTTTGGGTGGGTACTACTGGTCATCTTGAGAAAACTCCCCTGTATGTCTAAGAGAGGCGCACGTAGAACCTTCGGCACCCAGGCACCGTCATTTCGGGTCTTGATTCATAGGGCGGCAGATATTCTTCAATTCGTCGTATCTGAATCCGTTTAGGGGGTGGTCTCCCACCCCCTAAACGGATTCAGATACGTAGTAGATACGCAGTAAGTAGTAGTGTCCCTTTCTCTTTCCTCAGCATCCTTCTGCGAGATGACCAGGACTTTGCACAGTATATGCCCTGCCGACTATTGGACGAACCACGGTTGGCTACAACACGTCGCTTTCAAGGAGGATTCAAGGTAGCCTGAGGTAAATACACCTTTGACCCCGAGAAAAAAATCTACTTTTCACATAAACATAATCTTTCACTTTCCTTCTCGCTGCTCGGACTCAGGTCGCCTCTAAGGGTAGGAACATTCATTTCACATCCATGATTTAAAAGAAACAACTTAGTTGATTAATTTGCAATATATTTGAAATTAAAAATGACATATACAATTCATTATTAAACATTTAATAAGAACTGAAATTAAAAATATAATAATAATTATTTAAAACATAGTATTGGCTGAATGTAGCTATGATTCAAAAGTTATTCAAGCTTCACGACGAACACAGTACAAGTACCTAGCAAGTCTAACTTCTAGTACAGTTCTAGTAGTTCTTTTTCTACAGTCCTAAATCTACGAGTATCGAGTACGAGTATAGTAATGTACTTTCGTTCAGTCCATATAAAGTGGTTGTGCGTAAGAGATTGCCCTGTACAAGACCGATTGTAACCATATTTTTATAAATTTTTGTTTTTTGTTATTATGAAGTGCACAATAATGTATATAATAAACTAGCTTTTGCCTGCGGCTACGCCCGCGTATATAAAATATAGCCTATGTCACTCAGGAATAAAGCAGATTTCTAACGGTTAAAAATTTTAGCAATCGGACCAGAACTTTCAGAGATTATCTCCTACAAACAAAAAAACAAACTGGAACTCTTTATAATATTAGTGTAGATAAATAAAAACTAAGTAGGTATATAGCGTCCAGACCCATCAAGTGCGAATACGCAGCTTTTCAAGATGGCCCTTTTCTATCCTTGTTGTTTTCTGTTCTTGGCTGATTGGTACAACTCACGGGCGGTGGCCGCAGCGCTCACTGCACTCACGATTTTTTTCTGTAAATTGAAAACAATTTAGATAATAGTAAATTTTATAAGCTTTTATGTGATTTTCAAAGTGTACACCTTAGAATATAATATTGTTGTGCTGGCAGCAGCGTCAAATAGTATTGATTGTGCTCTGTGTCACAAGCCATCTTCAAAACCTAATTTTAATTATTTTTTGTTTGTTATCAGACGGATGCAAAAAGATTGCATATAGTGGAGTTGAGAATGTGTGACAAGAATAGATAATGTACGAAATGGGTATGTTAAAGGAAGTTTGGAAGGCCACTTTCAAACTTGGTAGTGACTGAAAAGTTGAAAGGGAATCGTTTGTCTTGGTATGGTTATATCATCATCATCATCATCTTCCTGCCCTTGTCCCGTGTTATTTGGGGTCGGCGCAACATGTTTTTTTCTTCCATTCTGCCCTGTCATTCGTCATGCTATCACTAACTTCCTTTTCTTTCATATGAAGAGGAGAAATGAAACGCATATTACTACAAGTTATGTGGATGGATGGAGAGGAAGATGGAGGCCAAAAAGATGGATGGATTTTGTGAGAAGTGATATGAAAGAAAATGGAGTTAGTGATAACGTGATGGTGGAGAGGTCAAAATGGAAGAAAAGAACGTGTCGCGCCGACTCCAAATATCACGGGATTATGGGAGAAGATGATGATTACTAGTTACTAACCGGTGACCAACTTGTTTAGATATGGTCGATTAAACTTCAGACGAATCGAAACGGGTACTTACAATTGTTTTTCCAGTTTTCTTCAGCGCGTTCAAGTTAATTTTAGGGTCAGGTCGTGGCATAGCGTCAGCGGTACCAGCGAACAGTGCGAGCACTGCCATCAGCATTAGGAACAGCGCCGTTAGCTTCATTGTCTCATCTAGTTGATACTACTTAACAAACCACAAGGAACCTAAGCGACGAAATCAGCTTCGAGTTGAAGTACACTGTGACAATATACCAGTGTCAATAAGCTTATAAATACAAGAAACTTTCAATTTTACCTGTTTCTGACGTAACGGGATTTAAAGTGTGACAAGTATGCACAGCAATATCTTTATAATTAATTGGAATTTACGCACGTAAGTATTATACTTATGACGTTTCCATTTTCCTATACTATGTAGACCTTGATATCTAAAATGCCCAGTACAGGACGTACAATTAACAAGTAATTAAAACACAATGTGAATAATACCTACTTAGTGTGCCAACTGAAGATAACAATTAGGTATGTATAGTATGACTTCTGTGAAAAGTAAGTTTTTTTATTTTGAGGTGGGATATCAGCAAATGTCTTCTCCCACTCCAGGATGGAGCGATATAAACTTTTGTTGTGTCAAACTTTTACTGACTTAAATCCACCTGTGTCCTTCAGTTGTCCTTTGCGTTCTAGAGCCGCGGTCACTCTTTCAAACGTTCCCGTAAGTGTAGTGTATGCTGACATATAAAAAATTACATGAAATATATTTGCATTGACGATTGCTACTTAATTTAAAATAACTTAAGGTATAAATTTGAATACAAAGTTTTTGAGACAAAATATTGATGTGCTAGATGAGATGAAATTAGGTTTATGTAAAGCAGCATAGTCCACAAAGATTTTGTAATCCTTTTACAAGTAAACTCACGGAAACTTCCAGTTTGAAGTTCCACTTGTTTCCAAATTTTTTCTTTCAAAGTAGTTAGTGAATATAGAAGAATGGTAGAGATGTTGGTATTGTTTAAGTCACTCCGTTAACCATTCCCTGGAGCGATAACCCAGTTCAGCATGGTATCGTCACAAAACTAACTAGACTTTCTTCTTTGCTTTCACTTTTACACACGGAGTCTAATCTCTTTTTTTTCCAATTCTCCTTTCGCAGGTATGCTGGAACAGATTTCTATTGAAATAAGTAACATCTATGTACCTGTTTTTCTCTTTCGTCTTCTTTTCTTTTATTATAAAAGTGTGTAAGTACATGAATTGTTAAATAAATAAATAAAATAAAAGTACATCATGAGATTTGATTGATGTTGGACTATCCGTTCCTAGCTTAAATTGGTCTTTCAGTTATCAGGTGTGTGGGAATGCGTGTATTTTTTCCTACGTTGACCTTTTGCACTCTTCCGTACATATTGAGAAAAATCGTTATGAAGCAGACCGGCTTTTGACCGGTCGGGCAAACTTATTAACCACTGGACAGCATTCTGTCTGCAATTATATTATCTTTAAGGATTGATATAATATACTAATACAGAACAGGTGACAATTAAAACCGGTTCAAATCTAAATAAATGGCGTCTTGTAAGCATTTATAAACTGTAATCGGTGTAATGTGCCGATAGTCAAGTTCGATC
Organism: Mythimna pallens; assembly: GCA_961205895.1. Taxonomy (NCBI): domain Eukaryota; kingdom Metazoa; phylum Arthropoda; class Insecta; order Lepidoptera; family Noctuidae; genus Mythimna; species Mythimna pallens. The sequence goes on along the minus strand of OY540834.1, from coordinate 12,436,279 downwards.
TGAATCCGAGTTCCTCGTACATTGTGTTACAGTAATAACTAGAAAGGAAAATGAAGCTGACAGGGCTATTTCTGATGATGTTGGCGGTGTTAGCGTCGTTGTTTACCGGCGCCAATGACGCCAGCACTTATAAGTTTGGGTACAAACCTTTAGAACTTAGCAGCTTAGGTTGCGTCATAGTTTCAGCCTGTTGATGAGTAGACAGTTATTTTGTGATTTGTCGCGATAACTGATCACTGCCATATCTTTTAACTTTTAGATAAAAACTTGTAAGTCTCCGTCATAACCTTTTCCGTAATTTAGGTTTTGTTTTTATTACGCACTAGAATTTGGTATTTAGCTGCTAAATGAGCATATTTAAGGCCTTTGATTAAATAATGTAGGTATTCAAGGCATTCTTTTTTTATTAAAGTGGTATTCAGGAATGTTTATAATTAGACCTACAGGATTAATTATTCATTAAACCCCAAGCGAATGCCAGCGTTCGCTTGGTCATTGTCTTTCTATTGTGTCTCTAATTACGGTACTCTGTCGTAGAACGTTTTCCGAAAAAATATTTGTTTTATATACACTTGGCCAGTTATAATTTATTTAAAAATAAGATTAATCTAAGTAAAAATATAAACAATGCGCTGTCAGCATTGGAGAAAGCTGCAGAAGAGGTGTCTGAAGCGAACTGGAAAACTGTTTCCAGCCTACATTGCTAGTTTTGAAAGTGGTTTAGACGAATGAAACTTTATATACATACCTAGACGCTAGTGGAGAATTTTCCAAGAAGATTTAATTTTGAAAAGTTACATATTTAAAAAAATATTTTTTTACTTTTGCTACATTTTCTGAGTATATGATACTTAGGCCGTATGTATAAACAGAAAAGCTTATCTATTTAATTGTTGTAATAATTTATTCTAGAAAACCTTCGTCGGTGCAGCAAGTTTTGCAGCTACGGCTCATGAAGTATTGAATACCATCAAAGGACAAATAGCATAATTTGTACTTAATTTGTACGTAATTGTTAATTTTGTTAACTGTCTAAGTTAGGATTATTATGTCCACGGACGCGTAGCTTCATAGAAGATCATTTCTAAGCAAAATATTAGCAACTATCCATGTACGCGTCTATGAAGCTATGCGTCCGTGAATAGTAGACCGTAGTGACTATTAAACTGAATACGTATGATAGATTATAGTTAAATAAATATATATTTTGGTGAATCAGTTTTGAGATAATTTCTAAGCAAAATATTAGCAACTATCCATGTTTATCACTTTTCAACAAACACGGAACTCGGGGGAAAAACATATTTTTTTTACTGTTTTATGAAATGCAAATGAATTTAAAAAGCCACTTGCAAACATCGCTGACTGTTCCTCAGCTATAATACAATAGATAGCTGCTATGCTAATATTGAGTGGCACGTTTATTATGCTGATTTTATATATATTGCGCCTACATCACGTGTTTTTAGGGTTTCGTACTTCAAATGGAAAAAACGGAACCCTTATAGGATCACTTTGCTGTCCGTCCGTCTGTCTGTCTGTCTGTCTTTAAGACCCTTTATCTCGGGAACGCGTGAAGGTATCAAATTGAAATTAAAACCATGTACCCACTCCCCAAAAAATTAAACTTCTAAGTAAACGAACGAAAAAGATACGGCCGTTTATGTCACAAAAAACGTGTATTTCGATACTCTCAAAGGAATCAAAATTCATAGGGTACTTCCCGTTGACCCAGCATCCTGAAATTTGGCATGAAGCAAGGTTTTATAGCACAGGTATAGGAATAAATCTGAAAACAGTAAAGGACATTGTAAAAAATGACCTATGTACCAACACGCATGAAATATTTATTATAATCACTAGTTCTTTTAATACTATACATTACTTATATTTTAATAGAACGAACACTTTGTAATTTCGAATACATTTTTAAAAGTATTCACTTTCGTCCTTAGCTTCTATTATTTTTTGGTTCAATTTGAGGTTTTTAATAGGCAAAGGTATTATAGCTCATACAGCCAAGTCTTTGTAACAGCACTCTTAATAAGAGTTTGACACAGACAAGCGTCAGTATTCTCAACACTTGATATACGATAATGATTTTTAGTTACAAACAGTCCGCTATGATATCGCGGAACCATAATATGCCTTATCAAAAGACTCGATTGAAAGCGCTGATTGAAATTGAGAAATAATATCGACACTGACAGTTGACGAATTGACAGATGACAACATTTAACATTTGGTTGTAATGTCATTCAGTAATAAATGCTAAGTTATTGCCCCTGCGTTCCGAATTGCGTCAAAAGCGATAATATCGCGAATCCGACCAACGCGCAACGTCACAATTATTACTCAATAGCCCTTTTATTTTGTGACTATTATATTCGGTCGGATTCGCGATATAATCGCTTTTCATGCAATTCGGGACACGGGGTGCTACATACCGAATGTTTTTATTGACGTAATTATAACCTCAAAATCCGAAAGTGTGTGTCTGTGTTTTGATTTTTCAGTATTCTCAAAAGTGTCCGTTGTTTTAATTTAGGTTTAATCGAATATGTATATTATGTGTTCCGTTTGACGTCCGAAGTCCATTATGAGAGAGTACATCGTCTTTTTCCACGTTTATTCGCTAGATAGTCCTACTTCCGCTACGTAAATCGACCTCAGCGCCACCCGTGGCCGCACCTGGAACTAACAGCGCAGAGCAAGCCACCATTCCTTTATCATTGTTGCGTCGTTTTTCATACCGCGCGCATGTCGCTAGATTTTGAATTTAGAAAACATACAAACCTCCATTTTGTTAAAATATTTTAACTTTCGAGAATAAAGTAGAAAGTTACCGTTTTTATTTTTCCGTTACGTAAAATTATTTCGTTCGTTTTTAAAATGGACGACCGTTAACAACTTCGTGGGCGTTTGAGTAGTCAGTAATCATTAATTACTACTCGGCTCAGTTATGTAGAAGTGTTAATGTACGCGTGAATGCGTCTATTGAGTCAAGTTCATCAGATTTGAATTCAAGTTCGAATGAAGATGATGAAGCCTCCGTTAAACGGCGCCGGACCCGATCACAAAATAGGTTTGAAGTACAATATCTGGTAAGTCATTTTACTACTTTATTTTGACCGAACGTTCCTTGTTCGAGTATGGCGCCTGCAAATGTTATTGCCGAGCAATTCGTATTTTTCGAGGTTCATATATCATCATCATATAGCCTCGATGAAAACAGTTGACTCTTTGGGTTAGAATCTTGCCTTTTGGACATATACAATGCAGGAATAGGATGAGGATATTGAATATTTGGACAATTTATTTGGACCAAGTTTTTTAATTTTTTTTTTTTTTCGAAGTACCTGCCAGAATTTTTAAAACGACATTTTATTCGATCCTTAAACTTTTAAAATAAAGAAGTTGTAGTACCTCTCGACTACATAAAAACACTCTTCTTTTTGCAATAAAAATAGCCCAGAAAGGATCATCTAATCTCGCAACTTTTGATGATCAAAAGAAAGGGGGGAGCCGAAAATGTACAATTACCAGAAGTAAGCTCAGGGAGCAAACTAAAATTAATGTCAAATTGATTTCCATGCCTGTGGCTTTATCCACTATCACCACTTTTAATTTTTAACAAAAACCAGTGAAAAAGCTACGCCTCATTTTTACAAACGTGCTGAGAGGTGGAGCTTGATCCTAGCCTATCATGAGATGCGAATTTCACAAAGAGCACTGTCTCTTCTTTGCATAAGTTAAGAAAGTCAACTGCTACAAATTACATGTCTAGAATTTGGTCATGCCATGGCGCTGGAAGAATTTTTGTCAGTTCCAAACTGGACTGCCGACGTGTAACGTAGTGCTTGAGCTGCGTAACATTAAATACCTCTGTACTTGGGCTAACTGGTCATTGCCTGGTCCTATTTTAAGACGAATAATTTAATTAAATCTCTTGTAGTTATCACCATAAACCGGGAACTACATTGGACCGAAGCATACGTGGGCGACGCCTGAGTGGTACGTAGCGTCCCCTCGGCTGGCGTCGCGTGGCACGGGCCTGATGTAGCACTACAAGTCTGGTTGCCATATATAAGCATCCAAAGTTTTTAAAAATCTTTAGTGACTTTCTTAGCAGCGGGCAGATGGATTCTCAAACGGGCGCAAAGCATTAAAGGGTATCTCTACTTTATGACCTTCATCATCCTTTGGGGAAGGTTGCAATGCCGTAGCTCGCAGGAGTTTGCCTCCAAACAAAACTTTGAATTATCTGTATTGACATTTTGACTTTCGTAGCTGACAGTCGGACCCTCAAACAGGCGCAACGCCTCAAAGAGTATATTTACTTTGTGACCTTCATCACCCCCTGGGGAAGGTTGCATTGTCGTAGCTTCCATTTATTTCCTGGAAATTGACGTTGTCCAGCTCCAAGAATTTGCTTCCAGACAAAACTTTATATTATCTGTCAACACCTATTGACTTTCTTAGTAGCTGGCAGTCGGACCCTCAAGCAGGCGTAACGCATCAAAGGGTATATTTACTTTGTGACCTTCATCACCCCCTGGGGAAGGTTGCATTGTCGTAGCTTCCATTTAGTTCCTGGAAATTGACGTTATCCAGCTCCAAGAATTTGCCTCCAGCAAAACTTCATATTATCTGTCAATACCTATTGACTTTCTTAGAAGCTGGCAGTCAGACCCTCGAGCAGGCACAACGCCTCTAGGGTAACTTTACTTTGAGACCTTCATCACCCCTTGGGGAAGGTTGCATTGTCATAGCTTGCATTTAGTTTCTGGAAATTGACGTTACTTATCTCCAAGAGTTTGTCTCCAGACTTAGCTTTGCATGATCTGTCAGTGCCAATTCACTTGCTCAGCAGCTGGCAGTTGATCCTTCAAGCAGGCCAAGCCTCTTAAGGTATCTCAACTTTGCGACCTTCATCACCCCTTGGGGAAGGTTGCATTGTCATAGCTTGCATTTAGTTTCTGGAAATTGACGTTATTTATCTCCAAGAGTTTGTCTCCAGACTTAGCTTTGCATGATGTGTCAGTGCCAATTCACTTGCTTAGCAGCTGGCAGTTGATCCTTCAAGCAGGCCAAGCCTCTTAAGGTATCTCAACTTTGCGACCTTCATCACCCACCGGGGAAGGTTGCTTGCCGTATCATGCATTAAGCTTCTGGAAATTTCTATAAGACACGTGGTTCATTTCCGAGTGTTGGCTACCAGACTATGGTTTTGCATTATCCTTCATTGCCTATGGACTTGCTCAGCAAACGCCTCTTGGTGTACATCAACTCTGTGACGTTCATCACCGCCTGGCAAAGTTTGCATTATCGAACCTTGTATGTAATTCCTGAAGATTGTGACACTCGAACTAACTGTAAAGGGTTTACCTCATTATCCATCAGAGCCTATTCATTCGCGAAGCAGTGTGCAGTTTCACAAACAGGTGCAACACAACACTTTTTAAGGTACCTATGTCAACTTTGTGACCTTCATCACCCTTCAGGAAAGTTGCATTGTCATACATGTCTTGTGTAGGTTTTCAGAAAATTTAGAACACGCAATCCAACATCAAGAAGAAGGAAGACCGTGTTTGTAGATTCGCTTAGCAGCCGGCAGTTGATCCCTCAAGCAGGCCAAGCCTCTTAGGGTATCTCAACTTGCGACCTTCATCACCCTCCGGGGAAGGTTGCTTACCGTACGTAGCTACAGCGGTTCGCTTAGCAGCCGGCAGTTGATCCCTCAAGCAGACCTAGCTTCTGAGGGTATCTCAACTTTGCGACCTTCATCACCCTCCGGGGAAGGTTGCTTGCCGTGCGTAGCTACAGTAATCGTCTTGGGAGAGGTTCAAGTCATTCGACATAGTTTGCAGACGAGTTATGCGGACTACTACATTGGCGAGAAAGAAATTTTGAGGACAAAACTGTAAGTAACACCGACGGGCCGTCTGATATCTGTCCCCATGTATTGGGACTATACAATACAGAACGAGATCTGCTGAGCGACGTGACTACACTGCACTAACTCTTTTGCCACTTGTGTTACGTCACCACCGCGCATCTGGGTGAAGTTCATAGCCTACACCTGGAAACCTGACCAATTTGGTTACGACTCCCTAGCAGGAAACTGGTAAAGTGAGGTTTAGGAAGTTTTGGTTGGTGTAAGAGAAAGTTTCAACACTTATAAAGCCAAATAAAACTGCAGATGGGGGCTGGGACCATCACCCACTCCGTCTGATATATATATATATAGTCCAGTATTTATCAAATGATTATTTTAGCTTAGTGTGCTGTTCTCACTGACAAACAAGCTACAGCATCAGTTTCTGATTAACTCTACAAAAAATTTCTTTGAAAATTTGCAAATCTACGTGCATACGTGCTACGTGGCATACTGCTACTAAATTATTGCTAGCATTGAGTCAGACTTGTAACTCAAAATTATTTCGTGGACAATTAAGTTCCAACAGCCTTGCATCCGGAATTTGGCTTTAAATATTTAATTACACGTTATTATTTTTCCAGACAGATGATATGCTATATTTTTGTAAAGAACATTAATAGACGGTTAACAAAATATCAAGATTCCCTGAAAAAATATTTTTTACCTACAACCGAGTCTCGTCAAACAACTACTACTACTAGTAGATGAAACACTATTTCCGGAATATACACTGTTTCCGGTACTTACCAATGTGGGTCAGCAATTTCATCACGTAACTGTTACGTAGCCCGGTAATATACATATTCAAACTAAAGTCTATTTTTTAACTTGTGCAGTAACAAACTTTTACGAAATATCAATGCAATCTTGTTAAACGCCGATTTCATGAATAGAACGAAATCAGTTTTACTATAGATAACTAAGCAATGCTGATTTCTTTTGTGTCCTATATTCTTTCTTATACAATTATAGGAATATTGTTCACATTGTTGCGTTTTACTAAGCAAGCCACCAGGAGATAACAAACAGATCTCTCATAATGGACTTCGGACGTCAAACGGAACACATAATATAAAAATTTTACCTTAAAATAAAATTTGTATTATGTGTCCTAAGACGTCCGAAGTCCAAATAATTTCTTCCTGGTGTATATCAATTATTATCATTATGAGCCGAACAATGATAAAGGAATGGTGGCTTGCTCTGCGCTGTTAGTTAGTTCCAGGTGCGGCCACGGGTGGCGCTGAGGTCGATTTACGTAGCGGAAGTAGGACTATCTAGCGAATAAACGTGGAAAAAGACGATGTACTCTCTCATAATGGACTTCGGACGTCTTAGGAAACATAATACAAATTTTATTTTAAGGTAAAATTTTTATATTATCTAAAACCCAAAGAGTAAATACACCTCCCTGTTGGATCTTAGGCGAGCTATGTATGGACGACGAGCAATGTCTTTTGTTGTTAAGTCAAAAAAAAAAAAAACTTTGCGATTCGGAAAAATCTCTGATTTGAAAAGACTCCATTCGGGAATTGAATTATTTACATATGTAAGTTTATACGGAACCGGTTGTTGTACATTTATGTATGTAAGTACCTATTATACCAAACAACCAACATACCTAATTACTTTGACTAAGAATCAATATATTAAAAATATTTTTAACTGAACGTGAACGCGACAAAGGGTAAAAGAAGGAGGGTATTTATTGCTCTTTTGTTTGGTATAGCCGTTAACATATTGTTATTACCAATATCAAAATAAAACTTAGAAGTCGCAGTAATTTATCAATGAACGTCAAATAATGTCCACACTGGCTATTGTGCTTCAGGACTCAATATTTAAACAACGCCCATCAATCTTGTCCATTTTATATTTTCAGCGGAATGAAATGCCTTTTTATAATCATTCTTGTTTTAGATCTAGATCCTTCACACCAGCCTTAATTATAAAGTTCGTTAACTTTATGCTTATTTTAGCGGATTCTAAATTCAAATCCTCAACAAAATATTTTTAATTAAGAAACTGCTAATCTGTGTATACTTATACATATATAAAATGAGAAACTGACTGACTGACTGACATATCAAAAGGCACAGCCGAAACTATGATGACGAAAAATAGGGCTTAGGAGCATGAAATTTTGTACAAGTTTGTTGACGTACCTTTTATGACGTAGGTGACCACTAAGAGAGGATTTTCCAAAATTCACCTTTTAAAGGGATGAAGGAGGTCCAAAGTTTGTATAAAGAAACAGATTTACACGCGGGCGAAGTCCCCTGCAGAAGCGGCGTTTGATAAAACTAATCACATTGTTATTTATTTTTTAATATGTTTTTTTTTTTGTTTAATAAAACAAGATCGCTTTTTCCTCCTGAACTTCACAACGGATTTTGTTACGGTTTCCACTCATAGAAAGAGCGATAAACGAGGGAGGTTTGTGTTTACCTAATTATATTTTTTGCACCCATGCAAAGGCCTATCGATCAGCTTTTGTTTTGTTTGATTTTAAGACTTGACGAAACTATCGTTGAGTAGATTTATCATTATAAATGCACTATAATCTTTCGTGGCGTATCCTTTAAATAATGATGAAAACGCCGTAAAACTGCGTTGTCTAATAAATTAAGGAGCATAACGCAATTTAAAATATAATAGATTTTCGATAGAACTCAAAGATTAATGCGGGTCACACATACATTCATCGATAAACTTAACGAATAATATAATGTAAATTCACAGATGGCTTGTGTAATTCCCCCCTATGATGTGTCAACGCCATCGTAATTCTTTTGTGAGAAAGGACAAATAGTGTTAGTAGCTCCGTATGTTCATATATTTCCGTCTCTCTTTCACAACGGTATAACGATAGGATTGGCATGTCATAGTAGGGGCTGAAATAGGAAATTTCCTCAACGTATTTGCTATCCATTCAGGACACGTAATACAACTGCCATTCAAAGTTGGCTCCTCACAATGCGTTGTTCGTTTACAAGGGGTATAAGAGCGGACTGATATCAATAGATATTGAAAATATGCCAAATCTAGGCACAATGGTCCAGCAATTGTACAGATTTGATTTATACAGTAAACTCAATAAATGGAAATACATACTTACATTCAATATTCTGGCAAGCGAAATTAGGATTTGACATCACATATAGGACTAATATGCCTTTTAATAGTAAGGTAAGAAAAAATGATTTTTAAAATTACCGTTTAATATAAAAGCAAGTCATTGGGTTTCGCGAAGTGTACATTGGTAAGAGGAGCGGTTATTGTAAAAGTCTATATTTATAATGTTTATTATTTCAGTTACATCTCAACCCCTAAATATCATTGGAAAAAATTATACCCTATTCAGGTAGCCGTGAGACAAAATGTAAACAAATCATGAAAATTATAGACCACAGATATTGCAAACATTTTATATTAAAATTCGTTTTGTAATAGGGCGGGTTATAATTCGCCATCTTTTTCACTATAGATACGAGAGTGCCGCTTTCAGATATTTTCGTTGAATGCTTGTTATTTTGTTGTGTTCATTAAATTTCTTGCTGGTTAAGTTTAAAGTTACTGGTTGATTGTTTTACATTGCCGTTTTCGTGCTTAAAAAAACCCGTCCAAGAAACTTGGCCGAAGGTACCTACATTGTTTTCTTTGTTTATATTCTGTATCAAGCCCACGTTAATACGGTATAGGTACTGGTACAACGTTCCCATGGGATAAATAAGACGGAATGGTTGGTGCAGTGGTTAAGCGATCGACTGCTGTACTACATGTCGCGGGTTCAATTCTCGCTTGGAACAATTATTTGTATGGCGTACAGGTAGTTGTTCCTAGGTCTGGGTGTCTAGTGTGTATGAGTTTACATGTTTGTGAACACACCCAAGATACAGGAGTAATTTCTTGTCTGGGGCAAAGTTTTTTTTTAATTCCATTGTCTCCCCGACAAGTGTAAAATAAAATCTTTGTCTAGTTTCGCGAATCTCTATTTTATTTACGATTATTGAGTTTAGCTTATCGGTATGTTTATAGTTATCGTAAGAAGATTGTATGACGCAATAACTCAGATGCGCGCTATTCCTAGAAATTAGCAACTAATTACTCAAGCAGTAACTTTATTTTAGTTATTCATCATGATTTCGACAAGAACCGTTTAGGGATGTGTAAAGTCCCGGTGCCATATCTCTGTGTATAAAAACCTGGGTCAATATTTGTCTTAATTCACAAGTCATTACCACGTTGTTTAGCGTGTTCTCTGGTATAAGAATAACGTGTAGTGGCAATTACAGCAGAAAAATTATAATCATGAAGTTTACTAAAGTTTTTGTAATTTTAATCGTCGTGATAGCACTCTTGGTGCCTTCTGAGGCAGCTCCAGGAAAGATCCCTGTGGGAGCAATAAAAAAGGCGGGAAGAGCAATTGTAAGTAAACCACTTTCTAATTAATAAATGAGAACTTTTTAAGTAATGAAAAAATAATGAACACGTATTTTCCTATGACTAAACTCTATTTGTATTCCATATTCTATGTACTTATCATGAATCTTCATCTGAAATACCTTTGTGAGACATAAACATTAAAAACACCTACATCATTTACTAAAATCGAGCTCTTTTAAAATGGAGAGCTGATGTATAGTAAACAAAAGATTTGGCTGTACCAGTCTTCTTTTTGTTTTGAATCAAAAATATTAAAATTTTCCAAGTAATTTGAAAGACAATCTAATGAAGTATACAGTACAATATAGTGTAATTATTCGAAGTTATTAAAAAATCGTTTGTTTTTCATTGCAAATTGAAACTGTATATCTCGAAAACTCTTAATTTGAGCGCGGTTCTTGAAGATTGTCTGCTGGAAATAAAATAAGTTTAATTGGAATTTTGAGTTTAATTAGGAAACATTTTTGATTCTGCATCATCCAAAGCAGGTATAAGTCTGCCTCTGTACTTTTATATGCTTATAAAATTAAATTAAGCTGTATACGATTGGATTTTGTGCCTTAGCTTTAAAATAATAAACATTACTGAATGTAAATCAACGATCTTTAGTGATAACATGGCCTAAAAATCATATACGTAGGTACATATACATGTAGATGTTAAATTGTATAATACCTAACAGGAGACGGACAGGCTGGGCATTTAATTTGCCCGGATATTCATTCAAAAAGCCAAACAATGTCCGACTTTTATCCGGATGCCTAGAAACTACTCCTAGATGTAACAATTCACGCACTCGTTCGGTGTAACGTTTGCGTGGTGATTGATAGAGATGGGCAGCAGTACTGCTCCTCGCGAGTTCGATTCCCGCACGGAACAAATATTTGTATGGTGTGGAAAGAATATTAAAAAAATACATTATTTTCTTCTTTTCAGGGTAAAGGGCTTCGAGCAGTCAACATAGCCAGCACTGCTCATGATGTCGTCAGTTTCTTTAAACCTAAGCACAAGAAGAAACACTAAGGACATGTATCATCAGTATTCAGCCTCACGATGTTCGCTGCTTGACACAGGCCTCCCCCATGTGTGGCTACATAATTCCTGTGCGTCTCGCAACCATCGGATTTCCACGGTATTCAGTAGATGACCTACTGAATACCGTGGAAATCTGATGGATGCGATCCACTTTGAGGCCTTCCAACACTGCGTTTTCTGGTAATCGGTCGCCATTACGGAACCTTTTATTTACGATCGAGAAAACACCTAGACTAAAGTCAATTTTTTTCTGTACAGTTTCCACGTGCCATGAAATCTAGTTTAAGTCATAAAGATAAACACAACTCACCAAATTATTGTTTATTAAGATAGTTTTAGATTCAAGGTATATTGAAATAACTGATAACCTGAAAAGGGATCATTATACTGTTTCCTTTTATCATCATTAAAAGATTAGTCTCAAAATTAAGCTGTTGATGGTGAGTTTAATGACCCCTTTTCAATTATTTCAGTCATCACTCATACATCAGACATCATTCATAAAAATTTTGCAAGTTAATTTTCTATACTATTTCTATACCTAGCTCTTAAAATTATTTAAATTTTAACTATAAAAATGCATTTATAATTTGTATTTATTGAATAAATAAAGATAAATATGTACTAGTTTTATTTCTCTAAACTGATAAGTGGATGTTTTTTTGTTTTAGTATGTCCCTGTTGTTAGATAAAACTTTGGTTTGATAGGTATTATGATTAGATCTTAGTGAAATAACGACATTGAGGCTTACGCAAGCTGTATTATTGACATCTCCGTTAAACAAAATTATTACGTCTGTGTTTCCCCGCTGAATGTTTAAACGTAGTCCCTCTTTATAGCCATGTGTAAATAATATATGTATCTAGTTTTGACTCAATATACGCGCTTTAGACGTGGAGTTTCGGATACCAACCTAACGTACTATATAATGTACCCAATTACGCTGATGATATAGTAAAACCCTCGGAAAAAAATACATTCTAGCTACTGTAAAACAATATGCCGAGAAAAGTCCTATGATTCACTTAAAACGTAGGTAAGTACTTACCTACGTACCAGGGTATTTACTAAATAGGTATTCCAATCTATTGAAGATTGGAATACCTCGTGGCTTAATTATAACAGCTGCCTTACATATCTATACTTTTATCAGCTTTTGGTAAATAATAGGACTTTTCTGTCGGCATTTAGTTTTACAGGAGCAATAATGTATTTGTTGCCGAGGCTTTTACTATCTTTTTAGCTTTACTGGGTAGGTAGGTACATTATATATTAAGTCGGGCTGGTATCCACAACTCCGCGTCTAAAGCGCGTATTTTAGCTTCAAAACTGGGTACATACATTAATTACACATAGCTATAACGAGGAAATTTATTTATATTTAATTAATTCATTAAAAATTCAGCGGATATTTTTTTTTTAACGGAGATGTCAAGAATTACAAACATCTTGCGTGATTGGACATTTTAAAATTATTCAAAATTCCACAATGTCACGATAATCAGTATTTTGTCCACCATAACTTACGGTGTAGATACATGGACACTCACTTAGGGGGCTGTTTAAAGGCTGAAAAATGCACAAAAAGCCATGGAGCGTTCTTATTATTTATGATAATCATAATTATGGATAGATGAACAAAATCTTCATCTATATTTTGCCTCTACGAAATCTTGCCCAATTTATCATTATACTTTACATGTCCTAAGGGATTTGTTTGATTAATTACCGCTCTTAAGATAATTCTTACAATTAATAATACAAACCATTACGTGTATAATAAAAGATCATGAACCCAAGTATAAATTCTCAGATAGCAAGATTATGTCTTGAGTTTATCAGTAGGTACTTATCTAGGTGTAATATAATTTACTCGCTATTCACGTAGTTAATGAGTTTTTAACTATCATTAAATAAATCGGTTGATCATTTATACCCTAACGACTTGGTAAACCCAACTGTAGATATAATTGTAATAAAGAAGCAATTTCAATGGAAGCTTGTGTGTCACATGGCACGTATGGGTTAAAACGCGCTTTAAGCAATGCTCACACAATAATAAAACATTTCCTTAACTTGGAAACTGACTGGAGCATGTAAAACCAACACAGCAAAGTTTATTTCACCTTTTCCTGTGTGTGGTTTATAAAAGCCAAGTCAGATTTACTGTTTGTTTCAATTGCTTGAAGTGATTCGGAGTTGAAACACGACGAACGACGGCACTATGAGAATCGCGTTGGCAATTGTTTTCGTAGTTGCATTATGCTCGCACGTTTCTGTGGTGACGTGTGCCCCGTCCAATGCGCCAGCACTGACTGGGTCACTAGCGGGCACTGTCACAACTACCACAGCGAAGCCTTGGACGCAGAAATTCAAAGATGGACTGGTATGTTTATAGTATTATTTTACTGGATATTTGGTTCTATGTGTGTAAACAAATATCCGCATATTTTGTCTGTCAGTATAATCAAACAATGATTACAATCGGGGTTGCATTATGCATCATTTTATGGAGGTACGTTTAAAGCTTTATTTTTCCTGTTATCTACCTACTGATAATAAGGAAAATATCATACTCACATTACTTATTCTATAGAACAATATGCAAACTGCTTTATTTAATTTGTTTTTAATTCGATTCTGTTTACAATCAGTGTTGATTTAATCGGATATGTATTGGTAATATTAAACTGGGATGTATTAACTCAGTAGGTAACCTATTTTTCGTCCTATGTCTTATATTCTTTTGTTTTCTCAGGGTAAATTCTTTCAAGGAGCGGCCATAGCTGGTGCTGTTCAACAAGGGTTCCAAAACGCCCGCAGCCACAAACACAAGCCATCTGCAACTGCATCGTTAGCACCCATCGGAAAACATTAAATGATTGCCTATTATAAAATATCTATTAAAAATAAATTCCTACTCGTACTATTTAAATTATCTCCAATAAATCATGATCGAACCAAGCTATTGTGTAGCAACTACTAAGTTAGCAATAAATAAACAGATTTATACGTCAAGTTGTTGTTTTAATGGTTAAACAATGAAGTACCTTACCAATAAGTTGACGGAAAACAGTTATGATAATTATGAACTTGTCCAGCAATCAAAAGATATAGAAAAACACTGAGTAAGAGTTAGTACCTACACCAAAAGAGAAAGATATTTCAAATACTACAAAAAGATCTTTTCTATTTTAAGCTATTTACGGCTATTGTTAAGTTGAATAAAAGAGCATCTTCAGGCGTCGTGAATAAAGATACGAGCATTGTATCTAGTTCGCCGACATATATCAAAAGTTATGAAAGACGTGGACGTCGGCGGCGTCGTCTGCTGAAACGGGAGACGGTCTACTAACTGGACTACGGCCAACAAAGGAACGAGCCGACACGTGGTACCGCCCACTGCACTTTGTGTTCACAATCAATGCGTGCCCATAGCATCGCTTATGGGCTTTGTTATCAGTGTTTATGAATATCAAAAATGTATTTTTGGCAGGATTTTTTCGAATGAAGTTCACTGGCGGTTTAATTATTGGCAAACTGATTCCTATGGGATACTGTAATGTAAAATTGGTGTAGTTTTGTATATTATTATTGTTTTGCTTTTGCTTTTCTTTAAGCTTGCCGAGAAGTCTGACTTGATACATTTACTGACAAATAGCGTAAAAGCATTAGGATTTGTTAGATTCGCATTCTAATGGAAAATAAAGTGACTGTATTCTATATCAAAAAGAAAATACCAAATTTTCTAAACTCGATACCGTTTTGTTCAATTGGCGCAATGGTTTTACGAAGCAATAACAAAAAAAAAAACAAAATCCCATCTTCAAAAAATCTTTTCATAGGAAACTGGCTGTGATTGTATCGTACCTACCTTTAGAAAGTCATTGCAAAGATCGATGTGTAATTTTATTTATTTAAACTGCAATAGTATTTTTTATTCTATTCTAAGAAAATATTCATGAAACGGAAACCAGTGCCAGAACCAGTAACTGTGTTTTACGCATGACATTCTATAAATAAAGATAGGTACTTACTTCGGTATGTACTTACTTATTTGCTGAAGAATTACAGGAGTCTAGTGAAGTGAGGTGGTCATTTCACCAGTTCTATTTGACACATAATGACGTTCAATCAGGTTAGGTACAGAAGATTATTCGAGCAAGTAACCAACTACGCCTTGCTTGTCGCCGTTAATAAAAAGGGTTCTTATATGCTTTTGAATGATGAGGCGCTATGAAAAGTGCGATTACAAATAACTAAAGATCTGCTTTATGGACCGGAGTAGACAACAGTCGTATGGGTGCTTGAAAAGGATTTATTAATACGAATATTTATATTGTTACTAGCTGACCCGGCAAACGTTGTTCTACTATATAAGCTATCAAAGACCAAAATGGGGGTGGGGGTAGGAGGGTTAAAAAAGCCTACGACCTATTCTCAGATTTACCAAATATACACAACAAATTTTAAAAAAAGTCGAACAAGCCGTTTTGGAAGAGTTCGTTAACAAAAATACTGTGACACGAAATTTCTATAATTGTATTGGTATATGGTCTCTAAAAATCGGCACAATTCTTGAAAAAGGATGTTTTGTAGTTATCATTACGAACAACGTTTACAATGAGACCAAGAGGTAACAAAAATAATCATTGTTCATTAGATTTTGTTGAAACATTAATGTTTTATTGATTTATTTTTCACAATTTCAGGGTTTGTCCAGTAGCAAAAGTTGTTCATTATGATGAGACGATGATCCCTTTTTCAGGTTATATGTCGTCACTGTTACACGGTGTATGTGACCATACCTATCGGTTTACGACCCCTGCTTATTTTTATTCTCTTCTAAATATTATTTTGTATTTATCTTTCTGGTGTGTCATTTACCTATGGAATCCCCAAAAAAGGTCTTTGAAAAACCCTACAGTTCACCTCAAAGAGACCACAGCAAGCTCAAACTTATTTGGGTTTAATAATAGGTACCTATGAAATTGCCGTTTTTAAAAATGAGTTGCTTTGAAGTGATCTTTGACTTGGAATTATAAGTTCGCATTATAATTATCCACCGGATCTTTTTAAAAATGTGTAGGCTAGAGTGAATAGGCTCCCAATAAAGTTGTGCAGCTCACCATCAATGATTGCATCACTGCTTACCATCATACAAATTATTTAAAAACAAAAAGTTAAATATTTCTTCTTGGGTATTTTTAGGGTCATTTTCACTAGGAACGCTGCGAAAGTTAACGATTAGTTGAAATTACAACATGTTCAATGTTCACAGTTTATTATGTAATGCTATTAAAACAACGTCAGGCGTTTGCAAAAGAACAAAAATATTTTTTAAATTGCGTTACAGTCATTAATTAATTTTTCGATACATTTTTTTGATTAAGAAGCAAATTACGTTTATTAATTAGAGCTTCTAGATTTTCAGTAAGTTCTTTCACTTTAGCATCCAATTCAATTTTTCCCCTGAAAAAGAAACGTATCGTTAAGTGCCTTTTTTTGAGACTCGAAGAAGTGATAAAGGAACATTTGAAGGGATCGGCATGAGATAAAGCAAGTTAAATTAAAATCACAATGTTTGTCTATCCCAATTCTTTAATACCTTCAAATATCCAAAAAGTTTTTTTGAATTAACAAAGCTTTCAGCGCGACGAGTTGAAAAACTAACGGTGCAATAAAATGGTTAGGTATCTTTGTAGCCTAACTTTTTAGTAGTAGTAACAAGCATTAATCATTTTTATTAAAAAAAAGTACATTTATTGCCCTGACGACCTAAAAAATAATGGGAAAACTGTTGTAAAAACAACACAAAACAATGTGTTTCAATAACATCAAAGTGTAAAGCCCTATACATTATAAAAAACAAAACAAATAGGTAAGCGACCTTTTGTGGGTTTAGCTTTTCTTTTAAGGTATCGGGAAATTGGGAATGAAGAATTTAACATGTTTTTTCTCAAAGGTTTTTGTGAAACCACAATGTGTACGTCACAAAGTAAAGTAAACCCTCGTTGAATTATTAAAAGCTACTTACATTATTGTTAGGACCTCTTCTGGTACCGCTGGTTGGAGCATATTCAGTTGAGATTTTAGTTCATCAACTATATTTTGACGCTTCTCCAATTCTTCTTCCAGTTGCTTACTTGTGATATTGACATTTTCAGTTTCTTTTGTAATTTCATCTTCATTCTGATCAAATTGAAAAGATTGGGTTATTGTTTGTAATATGAAATCACTTAATAAATTGAAATATTTGAAGATGAAGTATATCTATATATCTAATATCTTTTGATAATTTTATTGAAAGTAGCAAAACCTATATTTATTATAATTCAACAGTTATTTAAAAGTGTAGTTACATACGTAATAACCTCGTGTTTTCCTGAAACGATCCGCTATTTCTTCCAATGAATCTTCATACTTCCGTCTGCAATTGAAAATAGAATATTTTAGGTAGGCAGGATTACATCAAACTAGAAGACATCTATTGATACCGAACGTATATTTTAACGTAAGGAACATTTTGTAATTTTGGGTAAATATCTTAGTTATCAATACAAGTCCGAAGACGCCTCAGACGGCGGAGTCGCAGGGCCCATAGCCGCGGGCTTACGGACGGCGAGCAAGGGGTAGCTCACCGTCCAATAAGGGCCAGGCCTGAAATGACAGCGCTCATGTTCCATACGTGCCGAAAAGAGATGTCAGCAAGATGGATGTCGACCGTCAGAGCCGATGCTTGCCAGGACTGCGAAATAGTTCGAAAGAGTTAATCTTTAGCCGCACTAATGTGGCCCTGGACCACAGGTGGGTTTTAGTAAAAGTCTGACATTTCTTCTCGCTGCACCCAAAAGCGAGAGGAGTCATTTGATAAATTCTCAAGAAAAAAAAAGTTATCGATATAACTACAACAAATCAGGCTTAATGTAACGCAATAAATCAATAACTACACATACGATACGAGAAATGTTAAATCATTTTACATAATAATTATGTATTATAAGTATTGAGCCGTGCTAAGTCGGGATGCGTTTAGTGCCAACGGACGTTTTGAACGAGGTTATCTTTTATGACGTTGGCGAGTACTAAGAGAGGATTTTTCAAAATTCACTTCCTAAGGGAATAAATCGGGGTCCAAAGTTTGCATGGAGAAACCTACTTTCATGCGAGCGAAGCTGTTGGCAGAAGCTAAGTCATAAATAAGAACGATAAAAGCAAATTTTGTAGTTGAGTACTTCAACGTAGATCTTTAGAGGTAGGTACGAGATAATTAAAATCATTGTGGCCGAATGAGCTTAATTAAGCTGAAAAATATAGTTTCCAGTCAGCTTAATTGTAGACAGGTACCTAACCATTTGAAGAACTATACAAATAAATCATTGTGTTGTATAGTAATCTGATGTTAATGAAATTGAAACAAACATCAACCTCAATTGCGGCTAACCTCACTTGTGTACCTCCATTAAATAAATTAAATAAATCATGAATAGGTAACGTTTTAATGAAAACCGATTGAACCGTTTTTGTTTCTACATTCAGCAACATTGGGACTTTTGTAAAATAAAAAAAAATCGGTAGAAAACTGTGTTTTATTATAAGGTAACTTTTATCAATTTTCATTCGGATGAATATGCAAGTTGTAACAGGGAAGGGACTATCTCAGCAACTCATTTATGAGTGCTAATCTATCACAGCGTAAAACGAATCCTACTAATATTATAAACGTGAAAGTTTGTATGGATGTATGGATGTATGGATGTATGGATGTATGGATGTATGGATGTATGACTACTTAAAACTAAATACTACTTAGAAGACTTACATAAGGAGATCTGTGTCGTGAGCTTCTTGTTTCAGAGACTTTGCCAGTTCGCGTTGAGTCTCCCGCGCCCGCTCCACGCTTTTGTTTATATCATCGCTCTGACGCTTCAACTGCATACGTTTAGCGGTTAATTGGACTGCAATAAAATATATTTAGATGCATCTTTCACATAATATGCTTGTTATGTGTAATTTATATTGCATTATACTAAGTATGACTTATCGACTAAGTTAATGCAAAACTTATATAGAAACTATTTATCTTAGTATTAGATAAGTAATAACTAAGGTAATAACTAATTCGATACTAATATTGTGGCCTCCTTTTTGTCCCTATGCATTTAAAAGACTTTACTCAAGAATCAAAGCATGTATTAAACCATTTACAGGAAATTTTGAATTGACAAGGAGTCAGTCAGTCAGAAAAAATATGCTGATTGCATATTTTAAGGCGTAGATCTATGGAGAAGAATGTGCAAGAAACTCCATGGACACTCTTCTAAATCATGTTATATATTACAAGCATCTTGGTTACAATATTTCTTGTCGCTTCTAATATGTGAAAACAATGTAAATAAATAAATAAAGTAAAAAAAAAACTACTAGACTAGGTAGCCTAAAAAAAAAGTTGGTAATTTTAATGAAAATTGAAGAACTGTTTTTGAGGTTGGTCAAGTTTTTCAAAGTTGATCCTCGGACTGGACGACTATTAGGTACACAGTGGCATAAATAATGTTTTTGGTAAACTTACACATCAATCTATATATTTATGTGTGCTTTTTAATGTAGTAACGGTTCGTCGAAACAAACGTAATTCTGCCCCCTAGCCAAGTTACGACCGTTTCGTTTCGATTCTCTTGCGTCGTATGCCTCTGATTCCTTTGTTCTGACCACGTGACTGAGCGTTGAGATGACATCATAACAAAAGAATCGGAGGCGTAGCCTACTCGAGGCGTTTGACGCAAGATAATCGAAACGAAACGGTCGTAACTTGGCTACCCCGGGGGCTGCACTATCAACGCTAGTCAGGCTCATAAATTGAGTTTCTTATTTAATGACTTATTGAGTACCTATTCATTTGGAAATAATTTGTCTTTGAGTTTTTGAGTGGAAGCTGCAAATGATTCTAGTTCTTGTGTTCCGAAGCAGGTGGATTTATGTGAAATAAAACATTATTAAGTTGAATGACTTCTGTACTTAGACTATAAACGATATAAATATGCAAGGCAAGGTTGACAGATTGTTAGGTCGTTAAAAAATGTGATAAAATAACTTACCATTTTCAAGTTTCAAACGCTCAATTTCAGTGTTTAATGAACGGGTAACCCTCAATGCGGTCATCGTCTCGCGGTATTTCTGCTCGTTCTCCGCATCCAATGCCGGCAACGCTGAGCGCTGAAGTATAAAAAATACTAATTGGGTAAGATTAAATGTAGAACTACATTGGACACACGTGGGCTACATATGCCGATCTGAGCGCGTCGGTCTCCACACAATTTATATGGCAACTAGACTTGTAGATACATTAGATCCATGCCGCGCGATGCGCCGCTCCGTACAAATCAGGCGTGCCCCATGTGTGCGTCCTGTGCTTTGGTCTAATGTAGCTCCCGCTTTTACGAATCAATGACAGTGGAACGCACGACGGAGGCTCACTGCAACGCTGCGGTTTGCTGTGCGCGGTGTGGGTGTACGAAAAGTTAGGAATGTTTTTTTTACATGTTGCAGTATGTACGTGAATATGCATGAAAATAAAAATACTAATGAAGCAGTGAATGCGAAAGCTTATGTCAGCCATCGCATACCGCAGCGTCGTGCATCAAGAGACTGAAGTTTTACAGAACACTTTTTAAGTCTTTTCAAGTAAATCCTGCTTAATTAGTTAATGCCTGACCGGCCACTAGTATGTAAGGACATCGGTAGACAAGCTTGAGGCATCACAACTTGAACGACCTGTGCCTCGTTTATCAATAGTAAAGCTACATATAGTCTACAAGCTTACAAGTTACCTACATGTTAAAAGAACTTCTCTACAAGTTTTCTTAAATACGAGTAGCGTGTTTCAAATACATATACGAGTCTTTGTAGACTGTATACAAAGTTTATATGAATTACATTTAATTTTATCAGATAATTTTGCAAGATTTGTATAAAGTAATATTATTAATTTCGAAGACTTTATTTTGCTACATCGCAAAATTATTATGTCAGTAAGATAGAAATTTATTACAGTATGTACCTAACTCTATTCGCGACAGCATTAGACAGAAGTTAAAAAGGGTTGTTTTAGGGTACGCTTTATAACAAAAGTACAATATAAGAACATTGTGTACTGCTGGCCCCAAGTTGAGTGTTGACTTTTAGCGGAAAATAGACTCACCTGGGTTTTAGCAGCATTGAACTTGACCAAATTAGCATCGCACCATTCAGAGACTGCCTCCAAGGACAAGTTCAAGCGTTCGACCATAGCCTCTCGGAGAGACTGGATCTGTGACCCATTAGCTCCGGTGCTGGATATGTAACTCTCAGCAACAGTGCTGTCGTCTGCATACCCAAAGAAATGCAGACAGATCAGGCTTAAGGCAGATCGTTTATGTGCAGCAAGAACAATGTTGCCGAGAGCACTGACCCCTGAGCGACCCCGGCATTAACTTCTAGGTATGCCAGGAGCTTAGTGTTGATTACACGTTCTGTAGTCTTCCAGAGAAATAGATGTTAAGTGAGATTGGTCTGTAGTTGGCTGGGACAATCCTTCTTGGGCACGGGCTGTACGTTAGCTTGCTTCCATGCAATCAGCACTTTTCCAGCCTTAAATGAAAGCCGGTATCCCGTGTGGATCGCTAGCCTTGTTCACGTCAACGTTATGCAGCACCCTACGGACGTCCTTCTGATAGATGCGAATATTCGACATACTCGTCTTGCAACCTACAGGATAAGTAGGGAGCTGCGCGTCACCAGGATCTAGACGCGAAGATTTCGTGAAGAGTGGGGCAAACAAATCAACCTATGGATGGAGAAGGGGAGGGATTCCGAAGAAAAAATGGATGGATTGTGTGAGGAGGGAGTGATAGGAAAAAAAAGGGAGTTAGTGATAGTGTGACAGGACTGACTGGAACAAAAAAAGTGACGTACAATACGGTACCAATATATGGGTAGGCTGTATAAAGTACTAAAAAGTTTTCTGTGTATAAGTAATTTGAATCTATTAAGGCTTAGTTTTAGAATGAAACTAGAAAGTTGCAGATATAAGCATATATATTGACATCTAAATATATTTAACTTTGTACATAAATAATGTAACTAGTTACAAGCTACAATAGCATTTGTGATAGCTGACCCGACAGACGTTATTCTGTCTTAATTACTATGAACTGTCAAACACGCGAAGGTATGGTTATGGAAATGGTTCGTGGTCGTAGTTTTCTGCTCTATTTTCTTAATTTTTCTTACCGCAAGAAAAATTAAGAAAATAAAGTATCTCAAGTTATGGTATGGTAAGTGACCAAAGGACACATGGATTAATTTGTATATATAAAAGAAGAAGATGAAACGCGTTATAGCCGCGTTATGAATGTTATGAAACAGAGCTAAATTATTTATTTGGGCACATCTTTGTGGCACGACTAAAGTTAAATGAACCTTGATGTGATGAATAACATTACTGGGGAGTAGGTCCACGACTGTAAATAAATAGTTTAAAGGGTCGACGAAACGGACAATTGCGATTAACAATATTTACGGGATTGATGCCAATTAATGCCAAAATTGATCGTAAAAACGATTGAAGCCATTCTCCATTCATTTTCATTGTCTGAATTCTAGTCAAAACTCATTTGAAAATCGTCATTTAAGTAGGTAATTAGATGATAACAACATCATTACCATTTAGTTAGAAAAAGTATAATAAATTGATGGAAAACTACTGCAGAGAATTAGCAAGGATCTATTTACCATTTTCTTATTACACATTTTGTGAGCAACACTTTGAAAGCAGCGCATTGCTCTTACTCAAATTGTAGGCACGTCACGTACTTGAACTAAAATTTTAATGAAAAGATTATGATTCACTTTCCTAATGCCTATCTCGATAACACTGGGTAAATGAATACATTTACCACATGTACAAACGTAATTACCACGATATATCAAATTAGTGGTATCTTGTTATATATTTTTATTTATCCATTTTGCTAAGCAAACAAGACATTCTGAAAATGGTAATACCTACTCAATCATATACTTATCTAAAGCGGCCGCCTCCTTTGCTAGCATTACTGCTTCACAGAAGGAGGCGACCGCCTGCCACTCCTCCTCGGGAAAACGCCTAATAACTTCTCCCGCTAAAACTAAACGACTAAAACTCACTCATATTCCTACAGTTGCCCTTTGCGTTCGAGGCATTTCTGAAAAGGAAACCCGTGGTGGGTTTCCTTTTCGGAAATTCCCCATGGCCCAAGCGGGCGTACATATACTACGGTTTTACTGAAAACTCTTTGATCCGCGCGT
This sequence comes from Mythimna pallens, assembly GCA_961205895.1. NCBI lineage: Eukaryota > Metazoa > Arthropoda > Insecta > Lepidoptera > Noctuidae > Mythimna > Mythimna pallens. The sequence continues at coordinate 12,412,529 of OY540834.1, read as the reverse complement.
GGAACACTAAACGCCGTCGACGACTGGGGCTCGGTCCTTACCGGACGGCTGGACGGTGAGCTACCCATTGCTCGCCGTCCGTAAGCTCACGCCTCTTTGCGACTCCCGACGCTCGTTGTGTCGCATGCCGCCACGGCGGTACTCCTCCCAAGAGACACCTACATCGTATGCTCCACTGTCTCCCCTCCGGACCGTCCGCACTATGGTTCGCTATCGCTTGCATCCGGAACAGGATCCTCCCAAACTTACCGTTCACAATGAAGACGTGTGTTCTATGGAAGGTAAGGGTGCCGTGGAGCCTGTCCAGCCACTCCTCAAAGAGGGACCTACCACCATGATTGTGGTGTGATCAGTACAAGCATGAATTTTCAATTAGAATGTTAAAGCCAATTTCAATACTGGCTGTAGTTGTCAATTAAACAGACTCTATTTTAAATAGTCTTAGAGGTAAATTTTACCTGCACGACCAATTCATTTTCGATTTCTTCCAAATTGGACTTGAGTAAGCATATTTCAACTTGCTGTTCTTCTGGTCTAAACATGTTCGTTTAATTTTGTATTTTTACTTAACTTTCACTGTATTTTTAAAACAATTTAATTTTCAAGCCTACTTTCATACAATACTAAAATTGCAAATTCGCGCCAAATGTTTCAAGCAAGCTTGCATCATGTTTCTTTGTTCCAAATTCAAAATTATAATAATTTTTTTTCAAATAGTTTTAAGCCGTTCCTTTTTGTTTATGGTTTGTATGTGCCAATATTTAATTTATAACGTAAAAAATATAAAAAAATAGATACAGTTTTCATAAGAATTATATTTTATTATTACAACGCTGTGTGTAAATTTTATAAACAATAGCGGTCAAGTGGGAGTCGGACTCGCTATAATAATATAGTAGTAGTACCTACCTACTTATAGAAGTATAGGTATATTACTACGTTTACAACTCCTTGATGTACTCGTAGGTAGGTAATGCCCAATAAAAGTGAAGCATTCGTTTCAAGCGAGATCAACTTACAATCTTGACTATGGTGTAAACTGGAATCTTTGACGTTTGTACATAATCGATATAATGTTTGTCAAACTTGAGTTATGAGGTTAAATAATGATAAAAGGGGATTTTAGCAGGATTTTTTTAGAGTAAAATTTAGTGGCGGTTTTAATTATTTTTAAATTGATTCTTAGTGGATATTGTGATGTAAAATTGGTATAGTTTTGGATCTCAAATGTCTACACAACTGGACAATATGTAGAATCATTGAGAAAGGCGCGATTTCAGAAAAATGGACCTGAAAATTTTATTGTGGAATTGACTACCTCAGCGAAGTTTGCCGATAAGGCTGACTCGATATATTTGCTGCCAAATACTTAAAAATATTAGAATGTGTTGCAACCGTATTCTAATGTAAATAATAAAAGATATTTACTTAATATTGATGAGGTGGTATGGACTTAATACCTTAGACTATCCAAATAGGGCGAAGAAAATAAAAAAATAACATGAAAAAGGAATCATTTTTGGATAGCTCGGACAAAATTTGTTGTCGAAGTAACGTTTTATTAGAAGTTAGTTAAAAGGGATGATTTTATTAGAAGTTAGCGACTGCCCTTTAGTAATTTTTATCAATACTGATGTAATACTTTAATTCTACACTTACTGTGTAGAATTAAAGTATACTAATACAGTATTTTCCTCGACATATTATATACTTAGTCTAGCCACACATGTACAAAGCGCTTTGGGAACACATTAATTATGCGAACAGCTAAGGATTGGAATTCCCTGTCGGAGTCTGTGTTTCTTGATAGCTACAGCCTTTAAAGCCTATCAATAATAAAACAAGCCATAAATACAGTTACAATAAAAAAAATACGTTATATTAAATTTGAATTTGGAATCTGTCATTCTTGTACATATTCATTGTGTTTTCTCATTTTCGCGCAAATTAGTGTTCAATATTTTTGTGATATTAAATTGGAGAGCATTACACAAAGTACATGTAGGTAAGTATGAAGCCAGTTGCTATTTATGAAACTATATCCACTTTGATATTAGCCGAATGTTTGGGTACCGTGGGTCAGTGGGTCGTCTTAGGGGGCGTATTTTTAACGGATAACTTAGGACTTGTAGTTTATAAGAGACGCACTAGCGGCACTAGTCATTATTTAAGTCATAATTTAAAAATGAATAGGATGGTAGAATGAAAACTACTTCATAATGAGTACCTTAACGTCATCTCGGTTGCCGTCAAATATAAAAATGGTAACGTCAAATGGGCTACATGGCTGCAGGGGCGAATAGCGTATTAATGTTGTTTCTTCAAGTGTACAGTGATAGATCAATTTCGTTCGTTGCTGTGTCTATAACGATGCACATTGCTTCGCGTCATTTGAATGGTTTTGGTTGGTGACTCTCCGTACATATAATAAGATAAGTTAGCGCTGACCTTGCGAGCCCCATCGCGTGTGCAGTAACGGATCCATTTTGTTCATCGCTGTGCCGACGACGACGTTACAACGTAGCTTCACGTCGTCGCAAATGTTTTCGACAGGCCAATATGTATCCGATCCATTTCGTTTGATAAAGTTGTGACGTAGCATTGTGTCGTCGCGATTAGTCTCGACTAGGGCTTATCCGTGGGTACGTAATATGAAACAAGTAGACGCCGAGTTCGCGAGCTATGCCTAATGTGTTTAACAGTAGGTGTCTAGTACGCGAAAAAACTAAGAGTTATATAATAATGGTACACGGGAAACTTAATAAAATAAAACAATTCATTTATCAGTTTACTTTATTTCTAAATATTTAGAGGTTAATTTATTGTTAACATCTCTAAACTCACACTTAGTTCGCAATAAAGATTTTGAATTGAATTGAATTAGACGGTTAGTGATGTAGGCTATTGGTACACACAAGTGGCAATGAATGGACTTGGACATTATGTAACGAACAGTAGTCATCCCAGAAGTATTTTTGGTCGAACTTAAACAGTCGTAGTCGAAGTTGAATCCACTTCAATATCTGAACTGTTTTTCTGAAACATACCGTAAGCGTCTTCTCCGTGGATCTTCTTCATATTTAGTTAAATATAGCTACTCTAATACATATGTACCTATTTACTTTTATACGAAAATGTTTTACGAATGATTAATTTAAAGTAATGTTAGAGAAGTATAAAAATGTAATAACAGTTGTTGCCTTTGTGGAAAACTTTACTTAATATTAATATTTGTATAGGCAGCTTCTGATAAGACGAACTTAGATTTCACCGATAAACCGTCCGACCATAGAACCTAAAACAAGTAACATTTTCGAAAAAACTGAACTGTTACACATAAAAATTTACACGACGCCCCCCATTTCTAAAGCTGTATTTGCATTGCCGGCGCGGCGTAGCTCGCAAAGTTGCTGCGTAGCTTCGCATTATCGCGGACAGCTTCGGCTAGCCACCTGCCAAGATAAATTGGCGCTGAGCTTGCGTGTCTCAGCTAGTATGTAGTGCGGCATCCGTTTTGTTTATCGAGGTGTAGACACAGTGTGTCACTGTGCCGATAACGTTGCAACGTAATTCACGTCGCCGTCGCGCGTCGTCGCGGTTGGTTTCGACAAGGCAATAGGCCGTACATATGAGTTAAGTTGGCGCTGAGCTTGCTAGTCTCGTTGAATGTGTGCTTGGAGTATCGTGGACTGAATTCCGTACCAACGAGTCTATACTTCGGGAACTCGGCATCAAGCAGCGTTTATCGTCTTTGGTACAGTCTCGTATTCTCACCTTTTTTGGTCACGTATGCCGCAGAGGGGAAGTGGCTATTGAGCGACTTGTAGTTCAGGGAAAGGTTGAGGGTACCAGGCCACGAGGAAGGTCGCCTATGAGGTGGACTGACCAGATTAAAGCGGCAGTAAGTGGCTCATCATCACTGCACGAATGCACGAGGAAGGTGGCCATCAGAGAGGAGTGGCGGCGCGTTGTGAAGCTTGCCACCAACACCTGAAGTGATGACCACGACCATTCTGTCAAGAGTGATATCGACAAGGCAGAAGAGGGGAAACATAGAAAAATAAACAATTAATTTTACAGTACCTACACTTTATTTATTATTTTGTTTCAACAACATTTTCTGCAAATCATATTTCTTTGGTAAGGGTTAATGTTTAAATATAGCACGTCAAAAAATATCATAAAATTTTGTTGAATACAACTTTTTTGTCACCATCATCAAGGACAGATGAAATTAATAATATTATACGCCAAACTGTTGTTCACCACCAGCAGCTTCTGTCATTTGTTATCTCTGTCGTCGTACTCAAAAAACGCACGTCGCCGTCGCCGTTTAAGTCGGCAGTAGCTAAGCAGTTAGTGACGACAGTACCGACAAGCGGCAACAAATGAATTTGAACATTGTGTTTTGTGTCATATGACTTTGGCAAAACATTGGGAAATTGTAAACAGTAGTCTTCTTCCCAGAAGCATTTCTGTGGAACTTGAGCCGCCGTAGTCGAAGTCGGATCCAAGTCACTGCCTGAATTGTTCATCCGGAACATACCAAAAACTTCTTCCCCGTGAGTATTTATCATTTATTAAAAGCAAACGTACAGTTTACGTGCTTTCAATTTCTTCTTTGTCGAAAAATGGTAGCACTTAAAAATACTTTATGAACTACATATTTAAAGGTAATTTTAAAAAGTATAGAAATATGATTTCAGAAGTTACCCTTACGCGAATCTTTAGAGAACTGCAAACAATTTTGAATAACCGCAAATATATAGGTAATATCTGATAAAACGAACTTGGATTTCGGGAAAGTTGGCGCTTAGCTTACGGGGTTCGTTGACTGTGTAGTGCGGCATCCGTTTCGTTTATAAAGGTATAGACGACGTTCTTTCCAACGTTACTTTACGTCGTCTCGGATGGTTTCGAACACAAATTGCATACTTGACACAAATTGTACTTGACCAAGTGTGCTGTGGCTGATCCTTTTTGTTTGATAATTACGGCGTAGCTTCGTGCCATCGCAGAAGGTTTTGGAAGGCGACTTGTCTGAACTCATGACACAAGTTGGCGCTAAACTTGCGAACTTCGACGAATATGACCAATGACGGATTTATTTCGTTTGTTAAAGTGCCGACAATGATGTGACGTAAGCTTCACGTCGCTCGCAAGTTCTAACGAGGCAAGGTTGGCGACACGTGGCTTTGTTTTTTAAATTGATATAAACCAGTGCTTGACTGCGATCCCACCTGATGGTAAGCAGTGATGCAATCAGTGTTGCAGCTTTGCGTCGCTGGGGTCGGTTTCAGCTAGTGACTATCCATACATAAATAAGGCAAATTGACGTTGAGCTTGCGAGCATCCATCGCCGTGAGACATCCATTTAGTTTATCGTAGTGTAGACAACGTTGCAACCTAGCTTTACGACGTCTCGGATCGGTTAGCTAGTAGTCCGTACACATGAGTTGACGATGAGCTGGCTGGCGGGGTCGTGAGTGCAGGGACAGATCCTTTTCATTTGATAATGTTTCGACGCAGCTACACGTTGTCGCGGATGTGTTTGAATGGCGACTAGTCCGTAGGTACCTGTAAGATCAGTTGGCGCTGAGCTTGCGAGCATCATTGAGTGTGCAGTGACGGGTCCATCTGTTGCCATTAACGCTGCAACGTAGCTTCACGTAGTCGTACTTAATTGGTTTCGGTTCGCCAATAATCCGTACATATGAAACAAGTTAGCGCTAAGCTTGCTCGCCATGTTAGTATGCAGCAAAACATAAACACAAAAATATATTTTACAACATTTCAGTGGACTACAGCATTTATTTTCACAATGACCAGAAACAGTAAATCAATAATGTCAGAAACTTCGTTCACACATTATATGCACCAAACCATTATTTATCACCATTAACAGCTACTGTCATTTTTTTTCTCCATCGTCGTACTCAAACAAGGCACATCACCGTCGTCGTTTGTGTCGGCAGCAGCTAAGCAGTTAGTGATGACAGCACCGACAAGCGGCATGGAATGAATTTGAACATTATGGTTTGTGTCATGTGACTTTGGCAAAACATTGGGGAATTGTAAACAGTAGTCTTCTTCCCAGAAGCATTTCTGTCGAACTTGAGCCGTCGTAGTCGAAGTCGGATACACGTCACTGTCTGAACTATTCCTCCGGAACATATCGAAAGGTGCTTTCCTGTGAATATTCTTCATTTATTAAAAAAACTCACATTCGTATTTTAAAATTCTTTTTCGTCAAAGAATAGGGCTCAAAAATATTTTATGAATGATTAATTTTAAAGTAATTTTAGAGAAGTATAGAAATATAATGAGAGAAGTTATCCTTACTGAAATCATTAGAGGACTGCAAAAGTTTTAAATGATCGCAAATATATAAGTAATATATCTGATAAGACGAACTTGGATTTCTCAAACGAATCGTTGCACAGATGGGCGTCGAACACATATGAAAAGTTTGCGCTAGGCTTACGAGACTCGTGAGTGTACAGTGCGGCATACATTTCATTTATCGAGGTGTAGAAAACTTTGCAACGTAGCTTTACGCCGTCTCGGATGGTTTCGGTTAGCATCCGCACACATGACACCAGTTGGCGATGAGCTAGCAGGCGGGCGGCGCCGAGAGTGCAATGACAGATCTTTTTCGTTTGATCATGTTGCGTTGTAGCTTCGCGTCGTCGCGCCCGGTTTTGGTCGGTGACTAGTCCGTACGTCGACGCTGAAGTTGATGGCCTCGTCGAAAGCGCAGAGATAGATCCATTTTGTTTGTCGCACTGCCGATAACTTTGCGTTTTAGTTTCATCTCGGCGCGAATGGTTTGGCGCATATAATGTGTAAACCAGGCGTCTATTATAGAGATAATCGAGTTCTGGTCATGGTGAAAACAAAAGCAATAGTCTACTGAAATATTGCGAACTTAAGATTTTTTTTTTTGTGTTTGTGTTTTTAACGAATTTCCACACTAATCCTGGTCCAATAAAATGTTCAAAAACAACGTTCTTGAGGATAGCTTTGTTCAGAAAACATAATAAATGTGCCTAGTTTCCTGCATTATACAATACTTTCTTTTGTATGTATTTCAATGTAAATACCATACTTATATAATTCTTACTTTTTCGTGTAGGTACCTACTACATGTCTATATTCCTGAACACACTCGCCAGATACGTTTATGATATATGTGATATGTGGTGGGCACCATGATAGTGCTTACTTAAGCACTATATCATGGTATATATCATGGTGCCCACCACGATGTCTGTACAAATGGGACAAGTGTCCAATGTGAACGGTCAACGCACAAGCCGAAACCTTTCGCGACGCTGGCGATGTGAAGCTACGTCACATCATTTTCGGCACCTTGATAAACGAAATAGATTCATTATACTCGTCGACGGTCGCAAGTTCAGCACCAACTAGTTTTACGTGTACGTAGCTGAGTCGCCAGCCGAGAATATCAGTGGCGGCCAAGCTATACCGCAATGTTATTGAATGAAATTCATTTATCACTGTGTATC